>CM046008.1:43686505-44936505 GCA_025175895.1 Wurfbainia villosa | reverse complement strand
TTATAGTTAGTGTCGAGAAGGAGTGTTATAGTTAGTGTCGTGCGCATAACTAGAGCTCGGTGAGCTCGCCCGTGGAGTAGGAACCATTCGGTTCCGAACCACGTATATCTTGTGTTGTGTGATTGTGTGTTGTTAGTTTCATTATTATTGTTATTCCGCTGTGCTAACAACAATCGTAGACAAGCAACGCAAGAAGAACAAGTGAATTCCGACATCCATCGTAAGAGGGCTATTCACCCCCCTCTAGCCGGCCGTTCGATCCCCTACAAGTGGTATCAGAGCCGAGGTCGCTCTTCAAGGACTAACCGCCGTGAGAGCACTACAAGATGGCCGGTTACAACCTCCAACCACCAAAATTTGATGGAGATTTACTATGGTGGAGAAGAAAAATGGAGGTATACCTAGAAACAGATTTTGATTTTATGCTAATTTTAGAAAACGGTTTCGAATTGCCTAGGGATGAAAGAAATAGGCAAATTGAGAAGTCAAGGTGGACCCAAGACTAAATCAAAGACTTTGAGACAAATCACAAGGTAATCGAATTGCTTAGTGATTTGATTCCTAACAACATTTGGTCTAGGTTGGGAAATTTTAGGGATGCAAAAGAATTATGGGATAAAGTAATGAAATTCCAAGAAAGTTCCCAATCGACACAAGTAGAGGAGAATGCCGAAGAAGAATCATCATCCACTTTTGAAGATGTGGATGATTTGGTGGGGACCTCCACCTCTAGCGTTGAGGGGGAGGAAAGGATTTCAATTTCGGAGCAAGATCAAAATGAAGCTTCTACCTCCGGAAGAAGTGAAGAGGCCTCCACCACCTCCCTAGGTAACTCAAGTGTTATTATTTTAAATAAAAATCACATAATATGCTTTGAGTGTAGGGAGAAAGGGCATTACAAGAGAAAATGCCCTAAATTGGCTAAGGAAAGGGCATCAACACCAAAAGTCAATCCAAAGTCAAAGGATGCCGGTGTTCCCAAAATCAAGAGCAAAGAGCACATTGTGTGCTTTAAATGCAACCAAAAGGGACACTATCGAAGCCAATGCCCTAGGGGGAGGAAGAAAGGGAAAGAAGGTGCAACTCATGTAGGGGGAGCTACTAAAGCTAACCCTAAGGTAAATTTACTTAATGCACCTTTAATTTCTAGAGTCAAAAAGCATGCCAAGAATTATTTTAGTTCTCTTGCAATTATAAATGAAAAGCATGCTAAGAGAAATAATAAGGTTTATTGCTTAGGTGCCAAGCATGTTCATATAACTAAGGATAAACCTAGGAATCATAATTCTAGACCTATTTTACCTAGGGAGTCAATTAGGAGAATTGAAGAAAACTTGGGTGTTAATCTCAAAAAATCTAGGCATATGCCTAAAAAGAAAAACATTTCCCAAAAGATAAATGAAAATTCAAAATTGGGAAAATTAGAGCTAGAAAACCAAGCCTTGAGGTCAAGGCTAGAAAAATTGGAGAAGACCCTAGCAATAATATCAAATTCGGTTAAGGGGTCTAATGTACAAAAGTCAAGACCTAGAAAACAAGAAATGTCTAAGGGCAAGAAGGGTTTGGGTCACAAACCTATGTCCTACCTTAATGTTTCATTTAATTATGGAACCACATCTAGGTCTAGGAAAACCAAGGCTAATCGGGAAACCATCCCTAAGTCTAGCCATGGTATGTGTTTAGTAGCTAACACCTCAAAGAAATCAAATGTAGTCACTAAGAAGGTCAATGGAGGAGTCACCTCTAGAGGTGACCCAAGTAAGACCCATTTGACTAAGGCATCAAAGCCAAAAAGGGTCATTAGAAAAGTATCTAGGGAAGTTATCCCTAGGGAATACCTTGTTAACCCAAGGAGCTCCAATAGGTATTGGGTTCCTAAAAGCATGATTGATTCACGGTAGATGGGTTAGGGTGTGTCAACCCTAAATGGATGGGTAGTTAACCTAACCATAGTAGAGTTGACACATTAGGATATGCCAATGTGTTTGAAAAGTCTAAAAATGATTAAATTGGCACAATTAGGTCTTAGAGGTATTGGTGTGCCATTTTGGGTTTTTGGCACACTAGGGAAATGAATGACATTAAGGCAAAATGAATTTAATTCCTAGAAATGGCAAATTAATTTTAACACTTAGGTATTCTATACCTTAGTATATTTTACTTGCCATGCTTTATTTGCCTTGCCATGTCATGACATCATTCTCATTTTCATCTATAAAAATGTCATGATCATGTTTATATTTATGTTTAGATGTCATGTATGCTTAAGTTTCATTCACATGCCATGACATCATGATATTGGCATATGTTTTTATCTATATCATATCTATGCCATAATGATATCATGCATGAATTAAAATGGAGTTAAGGACTATGGCATAATTTGAAAGGAATCAAATAATATTGCCTTAGAAATATGCATGAGAACATAAAGAAAACAAAACCCACATCTCACTAAAAACTTGACTTCTATATGTTTTACACATCTAGATATTGGTGAGATGTTTAGGAAAAAGAAATTAAAGGTTTTGAAAAAATTTTGAAAACTTTTTGAAAAACCTTGGTGAAGCCTATCTTTTGATAGCTATCACCATTGAATGAGATGATACAAAGAGGGCTCTTTATTGAAGCTCTTCTTAAACTTTGGACTTTGTATCAATCCCCTAATTTAATGGGTAAAATAATTTTTCAATATTTTTCACCCATAGTGTTTAGGATAAGTATTATACGTAAGCATTTTCAAGATTTTTAAAATTACGTATATTTACTTATGGATTTCGAAAATCCATTTTAAATCGAAAAGCTCAAAATCACGATTATCGATCGTAATGGCAATGATCGATAAGTCTGATGATTTGGTATTTGAGTCGATCGCACAGCCGATTTCGGGTAAACTTGATAGTCAGGCCTATGTTTAGCCATGTTTTGGTCCCCTAACCACTCCTAACCCTAGGATATGCTTGGGAGAGCATTAGAGAGGGTGGAAATCCATTGGATATGGATTAGGAGTTGGGTTAAGGGTGAGTATCAATTTTAAGGTGGAAGAGAGTTCATTGTTGAACTTTGCCTTAATTTTGATTTGGTTAATGTTCCTATTGGCTTAGGGACTCTCCAAGGACATTGTTGGTGCAATGGTCAAGGGGGAGCAAGCCTCTAGGGGGAGGTATCTATCTTGGGAAGATGGATGTGTATTTCCTCATGGGAGGAAAAATGGGTTGCCTCTCTTTAAGTGATATGAGATCACTAGAAAGATTGTAGTCATATGTTCCTCCAAGGGAGAGATAGTAAGATCTCATTGGGATATGAGACATTCATACCCTTGGGGAGGACCTTTTTGATGTAATGTCAAAAAGGGGGAGAAGTTACCAAATTACCAATTAGGGTTCGTTGGAATTCTCATTGGATATGAGAATTGCCAATATGGGAGAATTGGTAGACTTGAGATGGTAGTTTTGTCAATCATCAAAATGGGGGAGATTGTTGGTGCAATCGGCCCAGCAGTACCCTGATGGTATTTTGATGATAGACAAAACTCATGACATGGGATTGTCATGGGAAAGTCCAACATGGTGTTGGCATGGAAAATCCAAGCATGGAGCTTGGTGTGGGAAAGTCCAACATGGGGTTGACATGGTAAATCCAAAGCATTGCGAAGCCGTGCGCTTGGTGCTTGGTGAGAAATGCATTACGAAGTCGTACGCTTGGTGCATATGGGAAGTCTTAAGGACTTGGTAAGTTCACTAGGCTCGGGGTCCTTGAGTCGGTGAAGGATGGCATTGCGAAGCCGTGCGCTTGGTGCATCCGAGGGACCGCCGGACGGGGAGCAAATGGAGTGAGCCCAAAGGGAAGCATACTTCTAGGGTATGAGACGCGAAGGATGGCATTGCGAAGCCGTGCACTTGGCGCATCCGAGGGACGTAGGCCGAGGGAAGAGAACTTCGGTGGGGAACTCCATGAGGGATAAGGTGGACTTGGCCAAGTGGCTAAGACTGAGTGTCGGAGTCTCAAACTTGATGTTTGAGGGTTTACCCGACGGTCGGATGCTCAAAAAACTTGGTGTTTGAGGTTTTGCCCGACGTCAGTCGACTAGCATAGGTGCCGGTTCGACTGGTCCAAGTCGACTAGGGTTCCACTGGTGTAAGGCAAGGGTTTGTGTAGCGATCGCCATGGATCGGCAATGATCGATGTCAATATCAGCAATGATCGCCGAGGGATGGCAGTCGACTGATGGGAGTGTCGCGAGCACAGAACGCTCCATAGCCGACTGGGCAGTCGACTACTAGGTCACCAGTCGACTGATGGGCATCATCAGTCGACTGGTAGGTGATCCGTTGGAACTTGTCTGACGTGGATCTGGCCGTTGTGAGACAACGGCTACAGGGGCAGTCGACTGGGGCCTTTTGGCAGTCGACTGCTAGGCGCGAAAATAGCTCGATGCAGGTTATAAAAGGAGCTCGAGATGGAGGTTTTTGCCAAGGTTTTTGTGGAGCTATTGGAGGGGAATTGCTGCTGCATTCCAGTCCTTCAAGAGCCAATCAAAGCAAGCAACAAGCAAAGCGATCAAAGCAATCGGTGAAAGTTTTCTTGTGTATTGTATTTGTGTATTTGCTTGTATTTCTATATTACATTGTAATTTCTTGTGAGAGGTTTCTCCACCTCCGACGTGTTGTCGAGAAGGAGTGTTATAGTTAGTGTCATGCGCATAACTAGAGCTCGGTGAGCTCGCCCATGGAGTAGGAATCATTCGGTTCCGAACCACGTATATCATTTGTTGTGTGATTGTGTGTTGTTAGTTTCATTATTATTGTTATTCCGCTGCACTAACAACAATCGTAGACAAGCAACGCAAGAAGAACGAGTGAATTCCGACATCCATCGTAAGAGGGCTATTCACCCCCCTCTAGCCGGCCGTTCGATCCCCTACAGTAGATACCAGTCAGATCCAAGTGAGCTCCACTGGATAGTAGTCAAGAATATTCTTAAGTACTTGAGAAGGACTAAAGAATATTTCTTGATATTTGGAGGCGATGAGGAGCTAGCTGTAAAGGGTTACAGTGATGCCAGCTTCCAAACTGACCAGGATGATTATAGATCACAGTCATGATTCGTGTTTTGCTTGAATGGTGGCGCTGTGATCTGGAAGAGTTCGAAGCAGGACAAAGTTGTTGATTCTACAACAGAAGCCGAGTATATTGCTGCATTTGAGGCAGCAAAGGAGACAGTTTGGATCCGCAAGTTCATTACTGAGCTTGGGGTGGTTCCTAGCATAGAAGATACCATAAAGCTTTATTGTGACAACAATGGAGCGATTGCACAAGCTAAGGAACCTCGCTCACACTAGCGGACCAAACACATACTACGGTGCTTCCATCTCATTCGAGAGATTATCGATAGAGGAGATGTGAAGATTTGTAGAGTACCCACTGAGGCTAACATCGCAGATCCCTTGACCAAGGCTTTGGCATAGAAAAAGTATGATAGTCACACTAGGTCATTGGGTATTAGATACTATGGTGATTGACACTAGTGCTAGTGGGAGATTGTTAGTGAAAGCCCTAGAGTCAATCATGTGATGATTGTTATATGGACTTTATTGTATCATATTCCTATTTATAAAGGCATGGTTATTATATTTACTTGTATTGGTGCCAAATAACTAAATATAATAATGTCCTTGAGTAGTAGGTTCTTATCTATATGAATCAATTGGTTGAATCGATAATGAGATGATATAGAGAACACTACTTTTAATCATTCCTAGTCAAGTATTAACAATCAGAGACAATGTTAATGCGTAGAGACTAGCATGTAGGTCAACATGATGACTTGATCTCACAAGTCATGGATATGAGATATCAAGTTGACACATGGGTATGCATTGGAGAATATATACTGAATGACCCGCCATGAGAAAGTATCATGGATCATTATATGAGTGTCATATACTTTCTCATGTGGCTATTAGTATGACTATTAGTCCTTAGACCTGAAGTCACCATGGTTCCCTACATAAGGAGTTGCATACTTTGGCTTCGTCAAACGTCACCCGTAAATGGGTGGACTATAAAGGCGATTATTGGGTATGTGACAAATTATGCGGAGGGATGTGAGTGATGTAGATGGGATCTATCCCTCCTATATGACGGGAGTGACATCGATATTCTTGATAGAGTGAGACCACGGTATGGTTATGCCCAAATGAGTCAATATGAGATATTGAGCTCATTTGATTGTGAGTGAGTCTACTGAGTAGAATAATGCTTGTATATATATGATGCATGCTAGGATAATTTTCTTGTATGTATATGATGGAATCTTAAAAACGCAATCATCAGGCTAGCAGGATAAACCCAGACATTGCTTATTTCCTCTATATCCTCGCTAAGAATTCTTCCTGAGGGACAGCAATACGTAACCGAACGAACACTCATTGCTTATGTTCCTAAATCGGTTTAGGGGCATTGCCAATGTTACAAGAACCTATAGGGTCACACACAAAGGGCAATTAGATGGAGATTAAGTTCCTATGATGAACCATGAGGATTAGGTTCATGGGATGAACCAAATTGGATTAAGAGTAATCCTAATTAGACTAATTGAGTTGGACTCAATTTGATTCAAGTGTTGAATGAGCCTAATTTAGATTTGATTCATCAAATAATTTAAATTAATGAATAGAGATTCATTAAATTAAATTGACTTGAATCAAATGGTTGGATTTGATCAACCATGGGAGATAAGAGGTCAAGTTTGACTTGACTTGAGCGGCAAGATGAAAGGTCAAGTTTGACTTGCCAAATATCATGTCATGATGATGACTTGGCATGGTCGGCCAATGATGATGTTCCACATCATCATTGACTTATCATGTGGTGCCACCTCATGAGGGAGACCAAGAGCCCTTGGCTCTTGGAGTTACACGCATGCATGTAACCCCCCAAGAGATGGTGGCCGACCACTTATTCCATTAGATGGAATTGATTTTGTGAGTTACTCCAACTTCATCTTCTTCCTTGGATCATCTTCCTCTTGTAGGCAATGTGCTATACCTCGGAATGCTCATAGGCTCCTATATCCCCGGATTAAAATTTTCACTAATGAAAACTAATCCGGATGGGATGAGTTTCCTAAGCACAACCAATTCGTCGTCGTGCTAACGACTTGAGCGATCGCTTGAACAAACCAGTTGTTCAAGCAACCCAACTCTTCTAGTCGGTTAGCCGCAGAAGAGACGACGGACGGATCGCCGGTTTTTGTGTTTCTTATCGGGGTCCATGATTATACAAATACATGCAAATGCAAACTAGTATAATCAACATATACTAACATAATGAACATAAGCTAGCATATCAAATAAGAACATGAAAATAACAATAATAAAAGTTGTGAAACTTTTATACCTCTTGATCTTCTATCGTATGTCCTAACCTCCTTGTAGACTTCGTGTGGGCGAAGATCCTCCACAAGTTGAAGCTTCCTAGATCTTCTTCAATCCAAATAATGAAGAAATCTCTTTCCCTTCTTGCTTGAGACAACCACCAATCCACAAAGGATTGATGCCGCCGGCCCAAAGAATAGAGAGAATAATATGGAAACAACCAAGGAACCGAACTAGGGACAAACCATAGTTTTGGTGCCGCCGGCCAAGATGGAATGAAGAGGAGAATAGGAAATCGGTTGAGCCCCGACCAAGGTAGAAGGAAGAGAAGGTAGGAGCCGGCCAAACCTTAGGAGGAAGAAGAACCCTCCTCCTATATTTGCCGCCCACCTTAGCTTCCATAACCTAGCCGCCCAACCTCCTAACCTCCTAGGGTTTCTTGCCGCCCAACCAAAGATAGGCAAAACCCTAACTCCCTTAGGGTTTCTTGCCGCCCACTTTAGGTTTGGCAAAACCCAAATCTCCAAAACCAAATCGTCAACCTAGATCAAAAGGAGAAGCATGGGCGCCGGCCAAACCATGGAGGAAGGAGGAAGAAGGATGCCAGCCACCATTAGGAAGAAGAAGGAGAAGCTCCCTCTCCTTTTGTGGCCACCCAAAAACCCTAGCTCCTCCACTTTCTTGCCGCCCAAGCCAAAGCCCCTCAATTAGGTTTTCCATGTTCCATCCTTATCTTGCCGCCAACCCTAAGCGACCCTTTTATAGAGTTAGGGTTTAGGCCTTGGTTTAATCTCCACCGTCGGTTCTAGGGTTTTAATCTTAACCGTTGGATCTAGAGATTTAATCTCTACCGTCGGTTCTAGGAATTTAATCCCAACCGTCGGATCTAGAGATTTAATCTCAACCGTCGGTTCTAGGGATTTAATCCCAACCGTCGGATCTAGAGATTTAATCTCTATCGTCGGTTCTAGGAATTTAATCCCAACCGTCGGATCTAGAGATTTAATCTCAACCGTCGGTTCTAGGGATTTAATCCCAACCGTCGGATCTAGAGATTTGTTTTCCATCATTTGATCTAGACTTCATGAGGTTTATATTAGGCTACGATAGGGACCATGAGGAGGAGTTGGGTCTTGGCCACCCGATGGATCGGAACCACAAAAACTTGATCCATCAATGATGTTCCATTCCACTAGAGGATCATCATCGAACTACCTCACCAACCCCCATAAATTAATATGGGCTCCATATATTATTTTTACATCCATCTCTGTTTATCGCTAAAACTTATCGAGAAAGAAAACAACTTAGCAATACGTAACTGGAATTAACATCTAACTCCTCGAGTAGTACCACTCAACCTTATGATCATGTTGACTAAGTCAACCTGCAGGGTTTACATGATGAACCTTATGAGCTCCTCAAGGGGACATCATCAACCTAATATATAGGACACGGTTTCCTCCTATAATCAACGACACACCATGTAAATAATATCATTTCCCAACTTACCGGACATATTGATTTAATCCATAGAAATCTCACCCTCTGGTAAATCAAAGAAATAAATATTAAGTACATGTGCCCGTTATTATATCGGGATTAAGAGCATGTACAACATAATATCCGAGGTCCGATTCAATTATGCAGTCAGCAATAAATTGAATCACCTCTATGTCGGTCCTGCTCAATACACCAAGGTGTACTAGTGTAACTCTATGTTCAAGACAAAACAATACCAAGCTACACTACAACCATGCCAATGGTTTGTCCAAAACCATCTTGGTTGTGAGCCTCTACTTATACTCTACAAGGGACTGATAACATGATCTTCTATGTCACACCCAAGCACCATGTTATCTACAATGTAAAGTATTAGACAATATGCACATATAAATATAAAATGCAATCAATGATCATGTGATTCTTATTTCAAAATAAAATGTTCATACCAAAGAGCTAGGCTTTCAGTATACATCCCAACAATCTCCCACTTATACTAAAAGACTATGCTGTCATCATACTGCCATACATCTGATTCCCCTTTCCTCCACATGCCTATCAAAGCTCTCGCTAGAAGGGCCTTAGTGAAAGGGTCTACCAGGTCATCCTCTGATGCAATCTAGGCGATAGCAACTTCTACCTCCTTTACGATTTCTCGTATCAGGTGGTACTTGCAGTCTATGTGTTTACTAGCCTTATGGGCTCGTGGTTCCTTCGAGTTTGCAACTGCACCATTATTATCACAATTAATTGTGATAGTTCTGGGCAAACCAAGAATCACATTCAAGTCCATCAGAAAGTTCCTGAGCCACACAGCTTCTTTGGCCGCCCGGGGCTGCCACATACCCAACTTCCATGGTAGAGTCCACCACGCATTTCTGCTTGACACTCTTCCATACTATGGCTCCACCTCCCAAAGTAAACACAAACCCTGAGGTAGACTTACTGTTATCCCTATCAGATTGGAAATCAGAATCCGTGTAACCCACAGGGAGTAATTGGTCTACCCGGTAAACTAGCATATAATCCCTAGTCCTTCTCAGGCACTACAATATATGATTTACCGCAGTTCAATGTCCCTGTCCTGGATTACTCTGATATCTGCTGACCATGCCTACGCAGCGTATATCCGGTCTCCATATAGCATACATTAGGCTTCCTACCGCCGAAGCATAAGGAACTGCCCATCTCTCCTCTATCTCCTCAGATGATCTAGGACACATCTACTTAGATAAAGGAACTCCATGCCTGAAGGGTAGAAAACCCTTCTTGGAGTTTTGCATGCTAAAACGATCCAAAACCATGTCTATGTATGAAGCTTGAGATAAGCACAACAACCTTGATCCCAAGGTTGTGACCCACTTCTCCCAAGTCCTTCATATCATACTGTTTGGACGACCATACCCTTACGTCTGATAACACTTCGATGTTGTCGCCAACCACCAAAATGTCATCTACGTATAGTACAAAAATACCACTACGTTTCCGTCACATCTCTGATATACACAAGACTCATCCGAACTTTGAATAAATCCATAAGACTGGATTTACCTCCTCAAAACGGATGTCCCAAGACTTCAAAGCTTGCTTCAGTCCATTAACGGACCGATTAAGCTTATATACAATACGCTCTTTGCCCTTAGCAATGAATCCCTCTGGTCGCTTCATGTAGATGGATTCCTCAAGACTTCCACTAAGGAATGCTGTCTTGACATCCATCTGTCACACCTCATAATCCATATGAGTTGCTATGCATAAGAGCTCCCAGACCTGTCTTGAATCCATAGATTCAATCTCAGTATTCATTGCACTTTGCAAAGATGTCAGATTTATATCTTGGATTGCCTCGTCGTATGTCTAGGGATCAGGTTCATGTTTGCTAGGGACCAAATCAGAAGATTTGTCCAAAAACATGAATCTGAGAGGTTGTCCAACAACCCTCCTACTACGACGAGGTATCACCTGTGTATCCTCTGTGACACGCGGTGCAGTGACATGTGGTATATCCTCTTGTACCGGTGGTACTAAAGAAGTGACTTCCCTTTTAACTCCTCCAGAACAATTTTACTCTTAGGCTTGTGGCTTATCACATAGTCTTCCACTAGAAATCTGGCATTCGTGTTAACGATCACCCTCTGATCTCTAGGACTATAAAACCAGTCAGAATAACTCATCATCGATCTAACCATCTCCATAAGAGTCCTATTCCTTCTCTACACTGCAGATTACTGTGGTGTGCAGTGCATCAATTGGGATTGAATCCCAACCTCTGATAAGTAGTTCCTAAACTCTCCCAAGAGGTTGTCACCACCACGATCAGATCATAGTGTCATCCACATCTTGAATAATCATCTACAAAAGAGATGAAATATTCAAGATTACCTCTTGCCTAGATAGCCATAGGACCACACAAATCAGAATGAACCATTTCTAACACATCTTTGGCTCTATACCCCTTGGCCTTAAAAAGGCCTCTTGGTCATCTTACCCTCCAAGCAAGATTCGTAGGTTGGGAGATCCTCCACCACTAATGAACCCAAAGGTCCATCAGCTTTCAACCTTTGAATTCTGCTTAGGTTAATGTGACCAAGCCTAAGAAGCCAAAGATATGTTTGGTTCATCTTCGAAGGTTCTTTTCTCTAATGGGAATTAGAAGATGAGTTAATAACTTCTATTTGCATCGTGGGAGCTTGTGGTTCAAGTTATAAATTTCCTATCTATGTGTACAGATAGATAATGTCCCTATTCCTTTTATAACAAATCTGTCATGAAAAGAAATAGATCATCCATCCAAAAACTATTTAGAAACCGAAATCAATTCTTTCTAAATAAGGGTACATAAAGGAAATTCTTAAGAACCAAAAACCTTTATTTTTCTCAAAAGATAAATAAAACATCTCCCACTGCAATAGCCGCCATCTTCATGGCATTGCCCAAGTAAATGGTAATATCCCCTTTAGTTAGTCGTCGGGTTTCCTGGAACCCCTGCAAAGTGTTGCAGACATGATTAGTGGCTCTCGTATCTACACACCAGGTGCCGGTAGATAATGCCTCTAACCATGTTTCAACGACTGGACCAAAGGATATACCTTTGTTCTTCTTTGGATTGGGACAGTCTTTCTTCCAATGTCCATCCTGCTAGTAAGTGAAGTACTTTCCTTTCGGCTTCTTCACTCCTCCATGAGATCCTCCCACCACATTTGCTCCACCTTGTTTCTCCTTCTTCTTGCATTTCGGCTTAGAAGTAGAAACCTTTTTGAGCAACCATGGCTTGAGGATACTCTTCGAAGAGTGTATACTAGCAGATAAGACAATATTTGGATTCATTTCCAATCAATATAATTTGGGTACAGTAAGTTTATTTCCTTTAGTATCAAAATAAGTGGACTGAAAGTCATTTTGAAAATCCTAAGAATCACATAGATCATTACTTTAGATTTCAAAAAATTATTGATTCCTCAAACAATAAAATTTTGAAATCAACCAACACCTCAAAACACCGAGAATATCGCATGCCACGATAGTGTGGACGTATACGAATTCTACATTTGTAAGAGGAGGTTTTACCCATTAATTTTATTATCTTGTCAACCTTACTTTTTGACAAATAAAATTAATAGTTGGTTCCTCTTTGGCCCTACAAATAAAAGCAGTGACTCCGATGGGGAGGATACTTTTTATTTGTATCTAAGTGTGCACCATTACACGGTACTAAGGGAATTATTTCGGATTACGTGCCTTACCGATGGGGAAGTACACACACTCCTAATTAATTTCCTATAACCATTATTTGACCTAGTGATCCTCAAACAAACTCATCCGATGGGGAGGAAGGCACTCAGAGCCGACCCGCAAGTTTGTTGCATCACATGTCAAATTGTAATGGAGGCCGCGGGAATTAATTAAACTATCCCTCTCCCACTTAGTAAATTGATAATGAGGAATTTTTAAGCACACACAACATGCTTATTATTACTTTAGATTTCAAAAAAAAATTATTGATTCCTCAAACAATAAAATTTGAAATCAACCAACACCTCAAACACCGAGAATATCGCATGCCACGATAGTGTGGACGTATACGAATTCTACATTTGTAAGAGGAGGTTTTACCCATTAATTTTATTATCTTGTCAACCTTACTTTTTGACAAATAAAATTAATAGTTGGTTTCTCTTCGGCCCTACAAATAAAACTACTTTTTATTTGCATCTAAGTGTGCACCATTACACGGTACTAAGGGAATTATTTCGGATTATGTGCCTTACCGATGGGGAAGTACACACGCTCCTAAATAATTTCCTATAACCATTATTTGACCTAGTGATCCGCAAACAAACTCATCCGATGGGGAGGAAGGCACTCAGAGCCGACGCGCAAGTTTGTTGCATCACACGTCAAATTGTAATGGAGGTCGTGGGAATTAATTAAAATGTCCCTCTCCCACTTAGTAAATTGCAAATAAGGAATTTTCAAGCACACACAACATGCATATAAAACAAATCAGCAATAAATATGGAAAAATAAGAATTTTTCCAACTATTATGGCATTGTTCTCCAATATGCGTCCCGTCGTGTCGCCACCTCGTCCGCTCCATCTTTTCCTGTGCGCAAGTCACCAAAGAGTTCCGAGCCGAGATAAAGCATTTTAATTTACATCCATCGATCCTATACTCCACGAAGGAGTGTACAAATAATCTAGATCGAAAGTAAACTAAAATGAGCGGCTAAACAATGCCGTATTTAATTACAAAAATTAAATACTAATCTAGCCTCGTCAACCCCGAGGATTCAAATAACATACAATCACACACACATGCAATCACATGCACACATATATAGCCAAAATAGTTGGATCTTATGCCTGCAACCAAAAAGTTAGCCTACGCACATCCTACTATTATCTGGCATACTCAATATATGATATGTGCATGAAAGTAATCGAATCCAAAACACACAAAACCGGAAACCGTGGCTCTGATACCAATTGTTGGCAATGTGCTATACCTCAGAATGCTCATAGGCTCCCATATCCCCGGATTAAAATTTTCACTAATGAAAACTAATCCAGATGGGATGAGTTTCCTAAGCACAACCAATTCGTCGTCGTGCTAACGACTTGAGCGATCGCTTGAACAAACTAGTTGTTCAAGCAACCCAACTCTTCTAGTCGGTTAGCCGCGGAAGAGATGACGGACGGATCGCCGATTTTTGTGTTTCTTATCGGGGTCCATGATTATACAAATACATGCAAATGCAAACTAGTATAATCAACATATACTAACATAATGAACATAAGCTAGCATATCAAATAAGAACATGAAAAGAACAATAATAAAAGTTGTGAAACTTTTATACCTCTTGATCTTCTATCGTATGTCCTAACCTCCTTGTAGACTTCGTGTGGGCGAAGATCCTCAACAAGTTAAAGCTTCCTAGATCTTCTTCAATCCAAAGAATGAAGAACTCTCTTTCCCTTCTTGCTTGAGCCAACCACCAATCCACAAAGGATTGATGCCGCCGGCCCCAAGAATAGAGAGAATAATATGGAAACAACCAGGGAACCAAACTAGGGACAAACCCTAGTTTTGGTGCCGCTGGCCAAGATGGAATGAAGAGGAGAATAGGAAATCGGTTGAGCCCCGACCAAGGTAGAAGGAAGAGAAGGTAGGAGTCGGCCAAACCTTAGGAGGAAGAAGAACCCTCCTCCTATATTTGCCGCCCACCTTAGCTTCCATAACCTAGCCGCCCAACCTCCTAACCTCCTAGGGTTTCTTGCCGCCCAACCAAAGATAGGCAAAACCCTAACTCCCTTAGGGTTTCTTGCCGCCCACTTTAGGTTTGGCAAAACCCAAATCTCCAAAACCAAATCATCAACCTAGATCAAAAGGAGAAGCATGGGCGCCGGCCAAACCATGGAGGAAGGAGGAAGAAGGATGCCGGCCACCATTAGGAAGAAGAAGGAGAAGCTCCCTCTCCTTTTGTGGCCACCCAAAAACCCTAGCTCCTCCACTTTCTTGCCGCCCAAGCCAAAGCCCCTCAATTAGGTTTTCCATGTTCCATCCTTATCTTGCCACCCACCCTAAGCCACCCTTTTATAGAGTTAGGGTTTAGGCCTTGGTTTAATCTCCACCGTCGGTTCTAGGGTTTTAATCTTAACCGTCGGATCTAGAGATTTAATCTCTACCGTCGGTTCTAGGAATTTAATCCCAACCGTCGGATCTAGAGATTTAATCTCAACCATCGGTTCTAGGGATTTAATCCCAACCGTCGGATCTAGAGATTTAATCTCTATCGTCGGTTCTAGGAATTTAATCCCAACCGTCGGATCTAGAGATTTAATCTCAACCGTCGGTTCTAGGGATTTAATCCCAACCGTCGGATCTAGAGATTTGTTTTCCATCATTTGATCTAGACTTCATGAGGTTTTTATTAGGCTACGATAGAGACCATGAGGAGGAGTTGGGTCTTGGCCACCCGATGGATCGGAACCACAAAAACTTGATCCATCAATGATGTTCCATTCCACTAGAGGATCATCATCGAACTACCTCACCAACCCCCATAAATTAATATGGGATCCATATATTATTTTTACATCCATCTCCCCGTGTTTAAGATATCGAATGTCCGTCAATTGATTGATTTACTGACCATCAATCAATTAACACCTAACTCCTCGAGTAGTACCACTCAACCTTATCATCATGTTGACTAAGTCAACCTGCAGGGTTTACATGATGAACCTTATGAGCTCCTCAAGGGGACATCATCAACCTAATATATAGGACACGGTTTCCTCCTATAATCAACGACACACCATGTAAATAATATCATTTCCCAACTTACCGGGCATATTGATTTAATCCATAGAAATCTCACCCTCTGGTAAATCAAAGAAATAAATATTAAGTACATGTGCCCGTTATTATATCGGGATTAAGAGCATGTACAACATAATATCCGAGGTCCGATTCAATTATGCAGTCAGCAATAAATTGAATCACCTCTATGTCGGTCCTGCTCAATACACCGAGGTGTACTAGTGTAACTCTATGTTCAAGACAAAACAATACCAAGCTACACTACAACCATGCCAATGGTTTGTCCAAAACCATCTTGGTTGTGAGCCTCTACTTATACTCTACAAGGGACCGATAACATGATCTTCTGTGCCACACCCAAGCACCATGTTATCTACAATGTAAAGTATTAGACAATATGCACATATAAATATAAAATGCAATCAATGATCATGTGATTCTTATTTCAAAATAAAATGTTCATACCAAAGAGCTAGGCTTTCAGTATACATCCCAACACCTCTCAAGCTTGCTCTCCCATCCCTCTCCTTGGCCGAAACTTCTAAGGGTGCTAGCACACTCTAGGTTTCTTTTCTCCACCTATTGCTTGTGTGGATACCAATAGAGGAGTGTACACTTGACACTCTAGAGTAACGACAAGCTATTTGGACGAGCGAGATTTGCAAAGGGCGTCGCATCGAGGGTAACACTCTCAACTTCTAGATCTAAGATAGATCTAGGTTTACTTAGCACATACATGTTTTTATTTTAATATATCTTTGCACGAATCCATGGTCGGACATCGGGGGTTTCCGCAATGAAAAAAGCGGTTTTTGCGGCTCGAAAAGTCCAACATGGTTCCCATGAGAGCACATGTATGCTACATCTTGGATACACCTCAGATCTGACATTTCGTCAGACATGTCATGTAAGTGAATCCTAGACTATTGTATGTTTGTGCTTTTCTTTGATGATATAAATATTTACCTTTCATAAAAAAAATAAGTCTCCTTTCCTTGGTCTGGCGAAGCTGGTTTCTGTAGTTGGGCAACGACAGCTTCAACGACTGAGAGAGTGGGATTTTGGCCATCTTCACCGGTGTTCCTTTCACGCCTGGTGATCGGAGCTGAGCGACCCAGTTGGATGTGATTTCAGAAGGCAAGGGTTATCTTCTACTGCTATGGTGGCAACATCATGGTTTTCCAGTTTCGGTAGCCATTGATTTCTCCAATTTCTGGCAGCAGCACTTCATTCCATCGTCAGTGAAGAGTTTCAGCATGTACTCCGGTTCCATCCCTTCCTACAGCGCCAAATATTCCGTTGTAGTCTAGTTGGTTAGGATACTCGGCTGACACCCGAGAGACCCGGGTTCGCATCCCGACAATGGAATCATGGGTTGCTTCACCTTCACAGAGTCATCCATAGGCTATCATAGTTTGGTGTCGTTGTAGTTAGTCGTGAGTATACTAGGCTGACACCCTAGAGACCCAGGTTCGGATCTTGGCAACCGCACCAGCCTTCGATAGCTTCGCGCCATCCACCGGTGAAAAGGGCTCGCTTCATCCATCAATTCAGCACTTGCCAGAGAATTTTTGGCAAGAAATTTCGCATCCACCGCTGAAGGAAGCTATTTGGGTTGTTATTGTCGACAGAGAGGGAAGTGTTGGGGATCGAATGGATGGCTAGAAGGGGGTGAATAGCCCTCAATCGATGGATGTCATAATTTACTCGTCCACAAAAGGTTAGCGCAAGCGGAATATAATAAGACAAGACAAGTATATATACAAGACAAGAATAAAAACGCTAACGCAAGATGTAACGTGGTTCACAGCTAAGCCGCTAATCCATGATCCCGATTCGTCCGAGGTGAATCACTCCTCCAAAGCCAATCACTATTGGTCTCTCCTTTGCACCAAGCTAGGTGGAGGTAACCTTTACAATCAAGATCACTCTTCTTACAATAAGAATGAAGTAAAAGCAAGTAAGAAGAGTTTAAAGCTTGTGGGGCACTTGGATGGTCGTTTGGAGTAAGAGCATTAACCTCCCAAAGCTCCACACCCTCTCTTTTTATAGAGAGGAGGCTTTTCTTCCCGTTGGTCGCCACCAGTAGACTGCTGTCCTTGACAGTCGACTGCCGCCACTCCAACGACCTCCGAACACGTCGGATCCCGACCGTTGTAGTCCAATGGAATACTTGGCAGTCGACTGATGGACCTCATCAGTCGACTGCTGCCTCCGTAGTCGACTGCCCAGTCGGCTACGAGCGGTTCTATGGCCAAACCCTTTCGACCAGTCAACTGCTGCCTTTAGCAGTCGACTGATAGTCTTGGCAGTCGACTACCCACATATGGCAGTCGACTGCTGGCCTCAAAATAGTCAGTCGAATACCAGTCGAACCACGTTCGACTCAGAGAAGTCGACTGTCATTCCATGGCAGTCGATTGGTGTCGGGAAATCCCATCTGACACTTAGCCAAATGGCTAAGTTTCACCTAAGAGCTACCCCTTCCCGGGTAACATTCGCTCACTCTCATCTCTCGGAGTCCCTCGCCTTCGAAGTTCTCTTCGTTCTCGGCCACGTCCCTCAGCAGCATCAGGCGCACGACTCTGCAATGCTCCTTCGCGTCTCTTGCCTCGAAGTCTACTTCCTCCGGCTTCACTCCAAGCTCCTCGTCTGACGGTCCCTCGGATGCTCCAAGCGCACGGCATCCGCAAAGCTATCCTTCACCAACTCAAGGCCCGAGTCATGAGATGTGAAACTCGCCACGGCTCCATGTGCGAATTACTAAGTCTTGCACGACTTCAACGCACATATCAAATCAACATAACAAACTAACTTAAACCCTTTGCCACACACATCAAAACCTTATAATGGCAAGAGATTGCCCTAACAATCTCCCCCTTTTTGATGTGTGGCAATCCGTTTAAGTTAGGTAAAAACATTTGATAAAAATTTCTAAGGTAAGAAAGCATGTAAACATAAACATGATATAGCAACATGAAACTCCCCCTTAATCCATGAAACTCTCTCTACAAATTCTCCCCTATCATAATTAACTTAAACATAATATTTTCTCCCCCTTTGACACCATCAAAAAGATTAATACTAAGTTATAAACACATGGCATCAAGTCTAATAGAAGGAAAATACCAAAAATTAGTCTAAAACCTGAATTCGGCCTTAACTAGTCTGATTTTAGCCACCAATGATTGGTTTAGACTACCCAATCGGCACACGATTTGAACTTTCGATTTAAAATTCCAAAAAATTCAAAAAATCATGAAATTTGGGGAACATATTTCTTGTAAGATTCTTTATCAGTGAAAAATAGGTATTCATGAAAAATCATTATATTTTCACGTATTTGCCAAAAATCCAAAAGGTTTAAAAACTACTAGGTTTTTGATCATGATAGTATCCATTTTAACACCTAGTTTCAGTTTGAATTGTTTCAAAACATGAATACACATATTTTAAGGTAAGAAATTATTTTGAAACCATATGAAATATTCAACCATGATCTTTGGGCAATATGTCTATGAATTAAATACAAGTCTTCCTTATGATTGGTCTATTATTGTTATTTTGATACTTTAAATGCCCATCTAAATGTCATAGGCATTAGTGGACATTTGTATCATCCTAACATCTCACCCATGCTATGTTTTCAATCATGGTAGCCTATAGTGAGTGTGAGATGTATCCTAGAGGTATTTGTATATACTTAACCATTATATTCATGCAATTCTCTCAAGGTTAAGTATCACCCTAACAATCCACATGATCATAATGACATATATGAATGAATTACACATTATGATCATTAAATACATGTATTCATCAATTTTTAATCATGCATTAGGTATTATATCATGATAATAAGTAAAATATCACCTAAGGCATGATTTAACACTATTTCTCATGATGATGTGCCAAATTTCAAAATCATAAATCATGATTGCAAACATACATAGAAATTACATTAATCATCATGATTTGAGCATTATTAACTATTTATAGGCACGTTATCATCACCTAACACTATTTCAAACTGTTTTCCCGCCATCCTAAGTCAACCAAAATATGATATAGGTCAATTGCATATGGTTGACTACCCTAGGGGTTTTCTAACCCTTAAGGATAGATTTTGGAACCCAAAATAAGTTCTTGCCTATGGGGTTCACTAGATACTCCTTAGGAATCCATTTCCTAGCTATTACTTTCTTCTTATCTTGTCCCCTAGCAATTAGGCATTTGTAGGCCTTTTCATTTTTCTTTTCTTTATAACCTAGGCCTTTTTTTGTTGAAACTAGCTCTTTGGCTCCCAATGATCATGTTCAAGGTGTTGGAGCCTATAGTGAATTTTTCTAGGGCTTTGGTTAAATAATCTACCTTTTCTCTTAAAGCCCTATTTTCATCCATGCATGCATCACTAACATTAAATGACATATATTCATGTGAGCATGCATCATTTAAGCTAGAAGAAATATTACCATCATTTAAGCATGCTTTTCCTATCTTATTTTCTAAATCCTTAATTTGATCTAACATTCTCTTATTTTTCTTCTTTGCTCTAAATAAATCCTTAGTTAAGCTAGAAATCATAGAAACTATTTTACTAGGTGAAAGATTGGTTGCCATAGTTTCCATGTCCTCTTCTTCTTCGGATGAGGAGGTAGAGGAGGCTCCCCCTTCACTTGAGCTCTCTCCACTTGTGCTTGATTCATCATTTTCGGTGGAGGAGCAATCTGTTGGTGCAGTAGGCACCTAAGTCGAACCTGAGTTTTGATTATAGCAAAAGATACAAAGTTAAGCTCATGTTGTTATCTCATGAGCTGAATCGAGTGTGCAAAGAATTGCTATAGCTGGAGCTGAAGGCTAGCGACACCCGGAGGAAGCCGCGGTGGTCGGGCGACACTCAAGTGACTTCGGAGGGAGCCGAAGGAATTGAGTGGAAGGTCGGAAGCAAAAGCAACACGTAAGTATCGAGGTAAGATCGTGTGTGCTAGTGTAAGTAAGGTTGTATCCTCGTTACGGGGAAAGACTTAAGCGTAGATCCGACCCAAGACATCTCATAGGTGGTCTAGGTCAAGATCGGACGGTCGACGACCGTCGAAATAATGTTTTCTTTAAGCTAACATTGCCTTACAGCCAGCATCTGTCGACTGCCAACGTGAAGGACTCGACTGTCGTTCATCAGTCGGGTGACTACGGCTAGCACTCGACTAATGCTGCTAGCAGTCGACTGGTGATGGCCATCAGTCGACTGCTGGTCAAAGGATCAGCCTCGAGGAGTCGAGGTTTATCACCAAATTTCAAGGGGAGTGGTGCTCAAATATGATTGGCTAGGGTTCCTCTCCAAAAGGGGCTCAAAGGCTATAAAAGGAGGTCCTAACCTAGGGTTTTGACAAGAATTCTAAGTGCTCAAAAGCTTCCGCAACGCTGCGACTCTCAAGCGACTCTCGACAGCAGTGCTGCCAACAACCCTAGCTTAAGGTCTTTCTTTTTAGTTGTTGGTATAATCCTTGTTATTGTTTTCAATATTGCAATTCTTTTACTCGAGGTTTTTCTATCGTTGCATGTTACTTTAATAGAAGAGAGGGTTTGTCTCTCTATCATTTTGCTTCGAAGTTTTTTTTTGTAATCGTCAAACTCCTACCTCCAACGAGGAGGAGTGTTTTAGTGAATTGCCCTCCGTACACGGTCTAGGACCGTTAGGGCCTTGGAGTAGTAGCCGAAGGCTACGAACCAAGTAAAAAAAACAAACTTGTCTCTTTTTGTTTCATTTACATTTCTGCTGCGTATATTTGTCTTGAAACGAATTCGAAAGAAAAAGGTTTTTCGCTATTCACCCCCCCCCCCCTCTAGCGAACCGCATCGATCCAACAATTGGTATCAGAGCCGGGGGTTGCTAAGATTTGGTGAAACCACCAATCTAGCCATTTTTACAGATTTACTTTTTTTTGTTTCTTTTAATTCTGTTTTTTTTCTTTTTTTTGGATTTATTTCGCTTTGTTAAGTATTCTCCCGCACTACTAATCCAAGACGCGAATCATGGCACTTGTTTTTGTGTTTTTGTCGTTGCTAGTTTATTCGTCGTCGTCTCCTTGTGTCTTTTGTTCTAATGGCCCATCTCGAGGGTGTTAGCACCGTCCGACCTCCGTTTTACAACCGAGATGACTTCCGTTATTGGAAGGGTCGGATGGAATGCTTCCTAAAAACCCAAATAGAGATGTGGATTGTGATCCAAACCGGGTTCACCCTTCCTACTAATGAAGAAGGTGAATCCTTGGATTACAATCAATGGACCATTGCGACAAAACGACAAGTCGAAGCCGACGCCAAGGCAACACAAATCCTTCAATGCAGCCTATCCAAAGAGGAGCTAAATCACGTCGGCCCCTTCATAAGCGCAAAAGATCTTTGGACAAAACTAGTGGAGCTACACGAAGGGACCGATGAAGCCAAGGTATGTAAGCACGACCTCTTGTTCAATAAATTATATAATCTAAAAATACAGGAACACGAGTCCGCGACGCAACTCCACGCCCGTATCCAAGACATAGTAAACAACCTACACGCAATCAGGCAAAAGGTCGAAAATCGTGACCTTATAAGGTATGTTCTAAACTCTTTTCTGAGGACTACCTTGTGGGCATCCATGGTCGATGCTTACAAGGTCTCCAAGGACCTCTCTAAACTTAGATTAGATGAACTCTTTTCCGATTTTGAATTACATGAGCAGTCCAACTCGGAACCCGAGAAGGGTATAGCCTTGTTTGCAGGTTCAAAGAAGAAGAAAATCGCAAGCAAGCCACCACCAACCGAGGAGGAAGACGAGTCCGAAGAAGAAGTTGACCCGGAATTGACTGCCGAGCTACTGAACCTAGCTCGAAGGATAGCCAAGGGACGAAAGCGAACCACAACTCGACCCAACCAAGGTAAGCCTAAAAGTTCTAATATTAGGTGTTATGAGTGTAACAGGTTTGGACATATCAAGTCCGAGTGCCCCAAGCTCAACCACAAAGCACCTAAGCACAAGAAGGCCCTCAACGCGACATGGGAAGAAGTGTCATCCGAAGAAGACGAAGACCACGTCTTCATGGCGAAATCAATTGAGTCAGACACGGAGACCAAACCTGAACTTGAGTCAGAACCTGAGGATGACTCGGACTATGAAGCTACCTTCAAGTCAAGCCACGGATACGTATCCGGTTCAAAAGATACCCTTAAAGTAAGTCGAACTTTATTTAATACTTTACAAAATACGGTTAGGTTCTTTTCTACAAAATTAGTTAAATCCAAGTCCAAGGTCGAGACCCTGGTTGAGGAGGTCAAACTCCTCAAACATAAGGTCTCCCTAACCTCTTCGACTAGTCGAGTTCAAGAGAAGGACTCAACTCGGGTTGAAAAACTCGAAGTTGAGAACTCACTCTTGAAAAGTCAAGTCGAAGATCTTAGGAACACGTTGGAAAGGTTCACTTCGGGATCCAAAGGACTTGACCTCCTACTTGGATCTCAAAGGGTCGTGTACAACAAGGCTGGACTAGGGTTTAACTCAAACACGACTAATAGGTCGTATATGTCGATTGTGAGTCAACATAGGAAACATGTCCAAGCATGGGTCCCTAAGAACCTTTTAATTTCAACTCTAGGATCCAACCCGTACTGGATTCCCAAGGACCAAATCTACTATGTGGATAGACCGAACCGATTCAACGGTCTAGGGGGAGCCAGTACAAAACATGTTTGTGCTTTAACTTAGAAATTGCATGTTTTAACTTAGAAAGTTTGTGCTTTAACTTAGAAATTGTATGCTTTAACTTAGAAAGTTTGTGCTTTAAAACTTGTGAACTCACTTAAAACATGAACATAACCAACTAAAATTCTTCGAAAAGATTGAGCCTCGGGGAGCCTCTTTTCAAAAACATAACAAACTAAAATTCTTCGAAAAGATTGAGCCTCGGGGAGCCTCTTTTCAAAAATAACCAGTTAGACTAGGAAATAATCTTAGGTGAGTCAAGTCATCATTTTCTTGAAAATGGCTTTGTCTAAGGAAGTGGTCGATGATCCGATAAAAGAAGGCCCCTGTGCCTCACCACGACCTGGAAGCCATGATCTTGAAAAGGTAAACTTGACAAGCCTAGGGTCAAATCCAAATATAACATAAAATTACTTGAACTTAAATGCACTTAATCAACTTAATTGGAAGTCATCTCACAAAAAACACATAAGTATAACATGCTTGATCATATAGACACAGGTGAGATGACCTAGGTTTAACAACTCACAACAAATTTTTTAAAAATCTAACATCCAATCCAACCACCTTGTGTGTAGGATCAATGGATGTTGGACAGCGGTTGCTCCCGACACATGACCGGGGATCAACTCAAATTCACAAAGCTTCGATTCAAACGACAAGGATCGGTAGCCTTTGGGAATAATGGCAAGCTCAAAATCATCGGATCAGGTGATATCGAGCTTAACTCGAATTTTATTATCAAAAATGTATTACTTGTAGAGAATTTTGAATATAACCTGCTTAGCGTAAGTCAATTATGTGACAATAACTATAAGGTCGTATTTTTAGAAAATGAATGTGTAATTAAAACAAATAAAACAGCTAAAACAATACTCAAAGGAACTAGGACAAATAACATTTATACAATTAACTTAATCAAATCCTCAGCCAAATGTCTTATAACACAGGAAGAGGAATCATGGTTGTGGCACCGATGACTCGGTCACTCGCACCCAAGACTCGTCCACAAGATGAGTCAGAGTGGCTTAGTCAGGGGCTTAACCAACCTCAATAATTTGGTTAATAAAATCTGTAATGCTTGTCAACAAGGAAAACAACCTAGGACACAACACAAGTTAACTAACCAAGAACGAACCTCAAGTGTACTTGAGCTCCTGCATATGGATCTATTCGATTCACATGGAGCCAAGTCACTCAATAGAAGCCAATATTGCTTAGTCATAATTGACGACTACTCCAGGTTTATGTGTAGTAAGTATGTGCGCCAGGTTTCAAACCTGTGCTAAGGAGTCTCACCTAACCCTAGTTAAGCGTATCCTTAGATATCTAAAGGGTACACTTAATGTCGGTATTTGGTATCCTAGATCTACCGAGTTCGAACTAGCCGGCTACTCCGATTCGGACTATGCCGGTAGTAAGCTCGATAGAAAGAGCACGAGTGGTTGTTGTCAACTTCTCGGCTCGAGTCTAGTGAGTTGGTGCAGTAGGAAGCAACACTGTGTTGCTTTATCTACCACCGAAGCCGAATACATCGCGATGGGTGAGTGTGTCTCGCAGCTTCTTTGGATGTAGCACACTCTCCGCGACTTTAAGTTAGACTTTATGAATACTAAACTTCACGTAGATAACATTAGTTCAATTAATCTTACAAAGAATCCGATATGTCACTCTAGGACCAAACATATAGAGGTCAAACACCATTTCATTCGAGAACATGTGGCCAACGGAACCATACAACTCGAATACGTCGAATCGAAGTCCAACTTGGCAGACCTATTTACTAAACCCCTACCCGAAGCCGAATTTAGTCTATTAAGACGAAAATTGGGCATGTGTGTAATAGAATAAGTACTTGCAAATTATATGTTCTTACTACTATTTCTTTCTTTTTCATGGAACTAGCATAGGACATACCTTAGATATCATGCACCTATAGATTTAAGGAGCCAGTACATCTCACAACACATAGGACTAATGTGTTTGTGTACTTAGCCACGTAGATGGGCGTGAGATGTTAGGACCTTACTCCTGGTTCCAGATGTAGAGCTAGTGCATCGCCATGAACCATGGAGTATAATCATACAAACTAACCGACTCTGACCAGGACTGGTTGGTCTTTCATATCAATCAAGCCAAATATGAGTCGAACATTTTATAGATGAAATTATTTTCAGTATATTATTTTTGAAATAATGTCGAACATGCTTGGACTTTAAAATTAATACTTATTCCACACACACCCTCGCTTTTTTCGATATATGGCAAAAGGGGGAGAAAAAGGCCAAAGTTAAGGGATCGGCCAAAGTCAAGGGATCAATTTTTTTTGGCCAAGGCTTACTTAACTTTAAGTTAACAAAACAAGTTAAGGGAATTCTTAACTTACAAGTTAAGGGAATTCTTAACTTAAACATATTTAGTTAACTTGTTTTAAGGGAATTCTTAACTTAAACATATTTAGTTAACTTGTTTTTGTTAACAAATAATTTACTTAACTTTAAGTTAACTTGTTAACAAAACGAAAGTAAAGGCCAAGGTTAAGAAATCATTTTCTTAACTTAAAACTTATTTTAAATACTATGGCCAATATTAAGTAATTTCGGTTACTTAATTCTTTTTTAGTAGCAAATATCAAGGGGGAGAGTTAAAACTCTTTCTCAAGTACTCACCCTCGGTCAAGGGGGAGAATTCCTCAAGGGGGAGCACTTGAAAAAGAGTTTTTATATACTCCTACACATTCATGCATATCTCTTGCTAATTTTACTTAATGTACTTAATTTTTTTTTCTTAACTTTGTATGTGGGTTTGCCATAAATCAAAAAGGGGGAGATTGTTGGTGCAGTAGGCACCTAAGTCGAACCTGAGTTTTGATTATAGCAAACGATACAAAGTTAAGCTCATTTTGTTATCTCATGAGCTGAATCGAGTGTGCAGAAAATTGCTATAGCTGGAGCTGAAGGCTAGCGACACCCGGAGGAAGCCGCGGTGGTCGGGCGACACTCAAGTGACTTCGGAGGGAGCCGAAGGAATTGAGTGGAAGGCCGAAAGCAAAAGCAACACGTAAGTATCGAGGTAAGCTCGTGTGTGCGACTGTAAGTAAGGTCGTATCCTCGTTACGGGGAAAGACTTAAGCGTAGATCCGACCCAAGACATCTCATAGGTGGTCTAGGTTGAGATCGGACGATTGACGACCGTCGAAATAATGTTTTCTTTAAGCTAACATTGCCTTGCAGCCAAAGATCGGGCCGATCGCTAACTCAAGGACTCGACCGCCGTCTATCGGTCGGGTGATTACGGCTAGCACTCGGCCGCCAAGAATGATCGGGTGATGGCCATCAATCGATCAGTCAAAGGATCAGCCTCGAGGAGTCAAGGTTTATCACCAAATTTCAAGGGGAGTGGTGCTCAAATATGATTGGCTAGGGTTCCTCTCGAAAAGGGGCTCAAAGGCTATAAAAGGAGGTCCTAACCTAGGGTTTTGACAAGAATTCTAAGTGCTCAAAAGCTTCCGCAACGCTGCGACTCTCCGACGACTCTACAACAATGAAGTGCTGCCAACAACCCTAGCTTAAGGTCTTTCTTTTTAGTTGTTGGTATAATCCTTGTTATTGTTTTCAATATTGCAACTCTTTTACTCGAGGTTTTTCTATCGTTGCATTTTACTTTAATAGAAGAGAGGGTTTGTCTCTCTATCATTTTGCTTCGAAGTTTTTTTTTGTAATCGTCAAACTCCTACCTCCAACGAGGAGGAGTGTTTTAGTGAATTGCCCTCCGTACATGGTCTAGGACCGTTAGGGCCTTGGAGTAGTAGCCGAAGGCTATGAACCAAGTAAAAAAACAAACTTGTCTCTTTTTGTTTCATTTACATTTCCGCTGTGTATATTTGTCTTGAAACGAATTCGAAAGAAAAAGGCTTTTTGCTATTCACCCCCCCTCTAGCGAACCGCATCGATCCAACACAATCCGAGTCGTCAAATGCCATCAATGCTAGGTTGGTGACAAATGCATTTTCTTCCTCGGATGATGATGAAGATAAGGAGGAAGGGTCATCCCAAGTCTTTTCTTTGAATGCCTTGGCCTTTCCCTTTTTCTTTGCTTTCTTCTCCTCTTCCTTTTTCTTCTTGCTCCCCTTTTTCTTCTTCTTTTCTTCCTTCTTTTTCTTTTCTTCCTTGCTCTTGTTTAGGAGGGGACAATTATCCCTTATGTGTCCCTCTCCTTGGCAATTGTAGCAAATGATTTTCCCCCTTGGTCTTCTATTCCTATCATTTGATTTGTTAAATCTAAAACCTTTTAATGAACGTCTTACCCTCCTTACCATTTAAGCTTCTTCCGTGCTATCCATGGAGGAGGAGGAGGATGCTTCATCATCGGAGGAGGAAGGGATCTCTATCTTTTTCTTCCCCTTGTTTGCCAATAGTGCCATTCCCCTTGAAGGTTGGATTCTAGGCTCTTCTTGTATTCCTTCAAGCCTTGTTTCGTGGAGCTCCATTGTTGAGAAGAATTCCTCCAAGGTGCTTACTTCTAAGTTCTTGGAGATATAAAATGAGTCCACCATGGAGCTCCATTTTGAGGATCGCGGAAAGGCATCTATAGCCTTCATAACCATATCCCGGTTTGATAGCTTCTCACCTACACTTGACAAACCGATTATAATTTCCTTGAAATGAGAATGTAAGGAAATTACCTTTTCTCCCTTTTCTAGTTTAATGTTGTTGAGTTGGGAGCGGAGGAGGTCTCTCCTTGCTAGCTTCGCCTCGGATGTGCCTTCATGAAGCTCAATTAGCTTCTCGCACATCTCCTTGGCACTTAGGCATTCTCCAATTCGGTTGATCTCTTGTTGGGGGAGCACATTGAAAAGATTATTCTAGGCTTTTGAGTTTGCAAGGTGCTCTTCCCTTTGCTTTTTAGTCCACCTAGATTTCTCTATTGGCTTTCCTTCTTCATCCCTAGGAAAAACGAAACCAGATTCCATTGTAATCATAATATTAAAATCCGTTTCGAAAAATACCTCCATTCTCTTTTTCCACCAAGAGAATTCGCCATCGAACTTCGGTGGTTGGATGTTGGAGCTGACCATTTTGAATGTTGCTTGTTGTGGCGGTTAGTCCTCGACAAGCTTTCCTTGGCTCTGATACCACTTGTTGGGGATCGAACGGTCGACTAGAGGGGGGTGAATAGCCTTCAATCGATGGATGTCGTAATTTACTCGTCTACAAAAGGTTAGCGCAAGCGGAATATAATAAGACAAGATAAGTAAATATACAAGACAAGAATCAAAATGCTAATGCAAGATGTAACGTGGTTCACGGCTAAGCCACTAATCCACGATTCCGATTCGTCCGAGGTGAATCACTCCTCCAAAGCCAATCACTATTGGTCTCTCCTTTGCACCAAGCTAGGTGGAGGTAACCTTTACAATCAAGATCACTCTTCTTACAATAAGAATGAAGTAAAAGCAAGTAAGAAGAGTTTAAAGCTTGTGGGGCACTTGGATGGTCGTTTGGAGTAAGAGCATTAACCCCCCAAAGCTCCACACCATCTCTTTTTATAGAGAGGAGGCTTTTCTTCCCATTGGCCGCCACCAGTCGACTGCTGTCCTTGGCAGTCGACTGCCGCCACTCCAACGACCTCCGAACACATCGGATCCCGACCATTGTAGTCCAACGGAACACTTGGCAGTCGTCTGATGGACCTCATCAGTCGACTGATGGACCTCATCAGTGGACTGCTGCCTCCGTAGTCGACTGCCTAGTCGGCTATGAGCGGTTTTGTGGCCAAACCCTTTCGACTAGTCGACTCATCGCCTTCGGCCGATCGTGATAGTGTCTTAGCGATCGCCCACATATAGCGATCGGCGCTTGCCTCAAAAGCGATCGGTCGAATACCAGTCGAACCATGTTCGACTCAGAGAAGTCGACTGGTGTCGAGAAATCCCATCCGACACTTAGCCAAATGGCCAAGTTTCACCTAAGAGCTACCCCTTTCCGGGTTACATTCGCTCACTCTCATCTCTCGGAGTCCCTCGCCTTCGAAGTTCTCTTCGTTCGTGGCCACGTCCCTCGGCAGCATCAGGCGCATGGCTCTGCAATGCTCCTTCGAGTCTCTTGCCTCGAAGTCTACTTCCTCCGGCTTCATTCCAAGCTCCTCGTCCGGCGGTCCCTCAGATGCTCCAAGCGCACGGCTTCCGCAAAGCTATCCTTCACCGACTCAAGGCCCGAGTCATGAGATGTGAAACTCGCCACGGCTCCATGTGCCAATTACTAAGTCCTGCACGACTTCAACGCACATATCAAATCAACATAACAAACTAACTTAAACCCTTTGCCACACACATCAAAACCTAATCATGGCAAGAGATTGCCCTAACAGGAAGTCCCTGCTTCGTGTGTAGAGGATCGTTGATCTTTATATTTGGAATACACATTTCATTTTCATCTACATTTTACTACAATTATTGCATTGTTTGTTTACTTTATGTTATGTTTGGATTTGCGAATTTAACTTATCAAAAACCCCCAAAATTGTTGTTGTAGTTTACTTGTAGTTTAATTTGTAGTTAATTATTGACTCTGTATATTAGTTTGTAATTAGTTTGTAGTTAATTTGTAGTTTAATCTATAGTTAGTTTGTAGTTTAACTGTAGTCTAATTTGTAGGTAGTTTGTAGTTATCTTGTAGTTTACATTGTAGCTATTTCGTAGTTATTCTTAGAGTTAATTAGTAGTTTCATTTGGTAGTTTAGTTATAGTTTAATTATGATGATTAACTTAATTAATTGTTAGTTTGATTACTTATCTATTTTAGTGTTAATTCCATTAGTTAGCAGTATTTAATACTACGTTAGATATATTTTATTTTTTCCTTTACATGCATGTTTTTCCGTATTTCAATTGTTCTTTAAATTCCTACACTTTCTTTATGTTTTAAATGCTCTTGTTTTGAATGCTTTCCTTTGCATGCTTATTTTAGATCTTCTTTAATTTCATTGTCATCATAGTTTAGTTAGATTAATGTTTTAATTACTTGCATTGTTTTCCGTTCAGTAGGATTAGTCTTGTAAATTCCAAACCCTCATTCAGTAGTATTAGCAATAATTAGCGATCCTGAGTTTACTATTCTATCGATTACACTCGTTGGGAAATGATCCGGGCCAATCTCTATGCTATATTAGTGTAGAAGGGTGTTCAATAAATAATTTGAAATGTCACCATGATAATTATCGATCAATCAGTCATCACAATTCTTTTAGCTTGTCTCCAAGTCAAGCAATTATCCCCGTGTGGTGGCAGAACGGAGGAGTTGCCTTCAAGGTAGATGTACTGAAGAACAAATGACAGAGTAAAAACCCGACCTGACTAGGCGAAACCCTAAGTCAAGTCATCACAATTCTTTTTGCATGCCTGCAAGTCAAGCAATTATCCTCGTATGGAAGTGGAATGGAGGAGTGGGGTTCAAGGTTGATGCACTGAAGAAGAAAAAATGGTGGAGTAAAATATTATTCTGACTTGACTAGGCGAAGCACTAGGTCAAGTCCTCACTATTGTTTTTGCTTGCCTTCAAGTCAAGAAATTATCCTAGTGTGGTGGCGGAACTAAGGAGTTGTGTTCAAGGTAGATGCATCGAAGAAGAAGAAATGACGGAGTAAAAAATTATCCCGACATGACCAGGTGAAGCCTTAAGTCAAATCTTCACAATTCTTTCTGCTTGCCTTCAAGTCAAGCAATTATCCCCGTGTGGTGGCGGAACGGAGGACTTTGGGTTCAAGGTAGATGCATCGAAGAAGAAGAAACAACGGAGTAAAAAATTATTCCGACATGACAATGCGAAGCCCTAGGTCAAGTCATCACAATTCTTTCTGCTTGCCTTCAGGTCAAGCAATTATCCCCGTGTGATGGCGGATCGAAAGAGTTGAGTCTTCACTCAACTATATCATTACTATCCCCGTGTGGTGGCGGATCAGATGAATTGAGTCCTCACTCAACTATATTATTATTATCCCCGTGTGGTGGTGGATTTGAAGAGTTGAGTCTTCACTCAACTATATTATTATTATCCCCGTGTGGTAGTGGATCAGAAGAGTTGAGTCTTCACTCAACTATATTATTATTATCCCCGTGTGGTGGTGAATCGGAAGAGTTGACTCTTCACTCAACTATTATTATTATCCCCGTGTGGTGGTAGATCGGAAGAGTTGAGTCTTCACTCAGCTATATTATTATTATCCCTGTGTTGTGGAAGATCGGAGGAGTTGAGTCCTCACTCAACTATATTATTATTATCCCCGTGTGGTGGTGGATTAGAAGAGTTGAGTCTTCACTTAGGTGTGTTATTGTTATCCTTGTGCCAGGGCGGATCGAAGGAGTTGGGTTTAAAATAGATTTACTAAAATTTATCCGTCTGAGATCCTATACAAGAGGAAGAGCTATTGATTTGATCGATTAATCGAAGGGGGCATTGGCATGGAGTCGGTAAGTTTTTTTTTTACCCCTAGTGCTGGGATATTTTATCCATTTCAGAAGAATCCTCATTTAGCAAGAAGATGCATACATAGTTTTTAAAAGAAGATTTTTAATAATAAAGAGAAGGATTACAAGGTGCTGTCTTTTAAAAGAAAATGACGAAGGTTCACCCTAAGGAGAGCTAAGGTGTCTCGTAGACTGTTTTCTCTAGAAGTGATACTGGGGCATGTCGGCCACCAGACTTCAAGTTGAGAAGTTGTCTAACGTAGGATTGTTGAATAAATTGGTTCTTTGACAAGGCCCTTTGGGCTACAACCAACTCTTGGCATAGGGTGTAGTTGCGAGTGGAGGCTGACTGTAGGCGCCTCCTCAGGTCCATGACATGTTCTTCCAGTTCTTCTATGCGGCGTTGCTCTTCGGTCTGCCTAGCGGGAGAAGGAGAGTTGCTGCCCTGCTCTGACATGCTTTCCACGGTGAAGGTAGAAGAAGGGAGAAGTGCACTGGTGAAGGCCAGAGAAAGAAAGGGTGTATTGGTTAGAGGTAATGTGGGAGTTTTTTATAGAAAAGAAAGGGGGGTATTAATTACTCCTCTGAGGAAAAGGAGATAGTAAAGGTAGATAAGATGAGAAGATGTAGAGACAGTAGCGAGAGTAGTTGAATGCATTAATTTTGAAAAGACTAGTTGTATCCCTTGGAGAAGGTAGATACGAAGAAGATTCAATTAAATTCAGAGGCTAGTCATTTTCTGACAAAATTCTTCAATTTTGCTATGCGGGGTCAACCTTGTAGAATAGACCAATTATCATCGAAGGCATCCTGCTAAGAATATCCGAAGCAAGTAAAAAAGAATCGAGACAAACTTAAATATTCCTTTATTTTTATAAATACGAGAAGTAGTGGTTACATCAATTAAAGTTTTATTTATATAGACTTAACACTGTTGGAAGAGTCGACAGAAGACTCCTCTTTAGAGGGAGGTGCTAGAATGACTCTGTGGAAGCTACCCCATCCCGTGGTGAGGAATGTGGAGCTCCGGTTGGGGGAAGTGGAGGAACTTCATCTAGAGGAACGAGAAGGAAGGCAACAACTAGGGGAAGAGGGGGAAGTATGGCTAGAGCCTTAGGATCTCCCACAATGTACTCCCAGGTCGTAGGAGGGTTCCATACCCGATTGCAGATGGAGGGGAAGGGAGACCGGAAAGACCTTCTTGCGCTGGAAGCTAGGGTATTCGTGGGAGTCGGAGGAGGAGGAGGCCGATATGCTGAAGTAGTCGTAGAGTGAATGGATGAGTCATCCGAGGAGCCCGTGTCGAAGGAATTCGAGTCGGGGAGGTCAGAGCCAGAGCTTATGTCAATAGGGTTCTCTACAGAAGCCATGAAGGTAAGATAAGAGCAGCAAGACTTATAGTGGAAATTTATAGAAAAGGATGAATGTCTTTATTCCTCCTTGAAAATGGAAGGAGAAGATGAAGGGTCGAGGGGAGTAATGGTGTGGGTATGGGAAATAATAAAAGCACTACTCCCAAAACAAGTGATTGCATCCTCATCTAGGCAAGGAGGTGATTTGGCTCAATAAATTGCAGTACACCCCTGTCACACGGAAGGTGACTCTGAATCATTGGGAATGGTTTCTATTTTGGCCCAAGTGAATTCCCGGGTGAGAGTAAGTGACAGTCGACTGACACCCTAAAAGATAATTGATCTTGGGTGGTTCGGGATAGTGAAAGAGGAGAGTTTTATTCACTTTAAGAGAAAGGAAAGGATACAAGATTGGACATCCAATATTGTTCATTGATAAAGTTGTTAGTACATTATAGGGAGTGCAAAAATTACAATTCAAAGATGTTTGCTGTATAGTTAGCCAAGGCAGCCTCAACATCTAAATGGCTTGTATCTGCCCACGGCGGAGGATAGCCTTTAGCGGCATTTTGAGGAGAGGACCCTTCGAAGCCTAAGATGAATAGTTATACCCCTTTGCGGGCATACTACAGCCGTAAATCTGCCTCCCATTCCTTCCATTGGGCCTGATGATCAGCTAATTGAGCGATCAGGAGGTCTATGTCTTTGGCAGCGACTATAGATTGCTGGCCCAAGGAGGCCATAGCTTCAGATTGCTCCTTTTGCAATTCCTAATGGTGTTCGGAGATTGCTATCAACAATCTAGGAAGGGTAGAAACTGTGGAAGAGAGGTCTTCTAGCTTCGCTCGGCAAGACATTAAAGAGGGCTCCAATGCTTGATTCCTTGCTTGAATTTGTAGGAAGATAGCCAAATATTGAGAAGCTTTAGTCTCTTCTTCTCTAATTTAAACCTTGTGCTCTGCTAATTCTTGGGTGAGGAGGTCCACCTGTTGAAGCTGGCTAGACTGCAAGAATAGTTGCTGATTAAGGTCAGCATTCTTCTTAAGGAGCTCTTCTTTTTCGCTCCTAGCCATTGCTAGTTGTGTCATTAAGTCTTCGCATTACGTGGTCAGGGTGGTCTTCTTTTGTTTACTCTCAGCTAGTTGTTGAGTTAGTCTTTTTTGCTTAGAGAGGGAGGCAGTAAGGCATGTAGCCATAGTGGATTGGTAGTTCACTATACGATGAGTAGTTTCATTATAATCAGTAATTACCTGAGGAGGAAGAAAAGATGTTATGGGAATAAGACCAGTATATATCAAAGATGAAGAGAAGAAGAATATACCTCTGCCAAGTATTTCTACAGGCGCTCATAGGGGCCCTACAGGTTGGACTGATTGAAGAGTCTCATTTCCTCTATACTTCAGACCCTCCCAATTAAAGAAGGCTCTTCTGTATATACATTAGGAGTAGAAGAGTCAACATTAAGAGTAGGAGGAGGTAAAAGAGGTAGTTCTGTATGGGTAGGCGGAGGAGGAGAATAGGTAGGGGAGTCAATTCACCTACTAGGTAGAGGTGGGGATGAAGGAAGAGAGGGGGAAGGAGAAAGTTCTTCCCGAGGGGAGGGGGAAGGATTAAAGGAGCTGTCTCCTCCCTTGAGGGATTAGAAATGACAAGATTGCGATGTATGTTTAGCTTTAGAGAGGGAGGAGGAGAAGAGTGGGAGGAAGAAGATGCTGGAAGGGTGAAGGAACTAGGGGCATTATCCCTGCTAGGGTGAAGCCTCTTACTGGGAGAGGAAGGAATAATAGGGGATTTGCCCCTAGCTCGTTTCTTTGAAGGTTTCTTCTTAGCAGCAATAATCTTTTGCCCTCTAACCCTGGCATCCTGCATCATATTGTCTGTGACACAAGATAGTGAAAATAATGGTTAGCATTAACAAAAGGCATTGTATGTATTGTGTCAGGGTGAGAGCAGCATCCTACTTATGACGCTTGGATCACTCAAGGGGAAAGGAAATAACCCATAGCGGCTCAAGAGGGGAGGCTTTAGTAGGTAGTCAGAATCATAATGATACTCCCTCAACACCTGATATATCTCCTGGAAAGGACATTGAGTCCTACTCTCTTGAAAGGGAGGTAGGTCAGGGAGAGTGGTTTTCCAGTTTTCCAAATGGGTAGCGGGGTAGGAAGTTGAGCAAAAAAGTATGAATCCTCCCAACCCTTATGAGAGGATGGCATATTTACCAGGAATTGGTAATCTTGCCAGCTAGCAAAGTAGAAAATGCCTTCTTTGGAAGACTTCAATTGGAAAAGACAATGAAATAGCAGTGGGGACTGGGTGAGATCTAGATGTCTGAAAACTATTACTGCCCATGTTAGTATACAAAAGGCGTTAGGGGATAATTGGTTGATGGGCAGTTGGTAAAAATCTAGTATATTGAAATAAATGGAGGCAACAAGAAAATGAAGGCCATTTATTAGTTGTTCAGAGAAAAAACAGTGTTAATCATGAGTGGGTTTGTGTGGTCTGAAAGAAGCAGTGGCAAAACGACATTTGACGGAAGGATCTATGTATTGGTCCATCCTGGTGATGAAAGGGCTTTGGGCGTTTAGGTGAGTGATGGACCTTTCATACTAAGGGATTAGCTTAGCGTTTTTCAAAGCCATAACCTTGAAGGAATGGAAAGCTGGCGGTGGAAGAAAAAGGGAATAAGAAGAGTTAGGGATGAAGAACTTAGTTTGGGTTAAGGAGAGACACATGGGAAAGAAAAGTGGCTCATAGGTGTTGGGAGTTAGGGGTGAAGAACCATCGCCGACGGGAGTCACCGAAGAGGGAATAAGAAGAGTCGAAGCTAGGAAGTTGAAGGGGTCATATGGAGAATGGATTATGCAGGGTTTTCGGCTTTTAAACTTTCCTTGGAAATGAAGGAAGCGGGGCCCATGTGCCCAATAATTCGTTTTAAATAAGTACAGTGAAGTAAGGAAGGGAAAAACTTAGGTTTAATAGGATTTACGAGGAGGAAAATGGAGTGAAGTGTTTCACTTGGAAAGTCAAACTCAATGCTTCGTTTGACTATTTTGAGGGGGTGGCTAATGATACCACGGTAACCTAATTTAGGAATTTAGATGGAGAATGTCATGCATGAAACATTGTCTAAATCGGCTAGACTCAACCCAAGCAAGTTGATCGAGCTAACAGAGTCGAGACATAGGACCAGGCGGATAAGTTCTAAGATTGAAAGGGGACCAGATGAGTAACTTGGGGCACAAGACTGGTGGTGACTCGGGGAGTGATGCATGCTAACACAACCTCAAATCTTGCGATGGATACCATCGAGGACTCGAAGCGCGCGCTCGCTCTCAACGCCCACAAGGGCACGGGTGTCGTCAAGTAATAATATAGATTATCGATCCCACAGGGATTGGGATTCGAGTATCGATCTATTCAGTGGACGTTGTTGTTCGAAATTCAGTTCTAATGGTTGCACTTAGGAGGTCGTTGGTGGTCCAAACTCAGTACGGTATCACACAGAGGAAGAGAAGGGTTGCTATGAGTCTTTAGATGAGATTCTAGGATTTCGGTTTCGTTTGTGTGTCACAGAACACGTTGTCAATTGAGTTCTATCTAGGTTTCTAACTACAGTTTTGTGGGAAGGACATCATACACTCCCCCGTTGAGCCTTCGCATCTATCGGAAGCTACCTCTGCCATACCAGGTCGACCCCTGGCTTTAGGAGGGGATAGTCTGTACGAGGATGCCGAAAAGATCCCTTCGACGAGTCAAAAATGGGACGTGTTTCCTGTTGAGATGTATACTGAAAGCCTAGCTCATTTGTATGAACATTTTTATTTTGAAATAAGAATCACATGATCATTGTTTGCACTTTATATTTATTATATGTGTGCATAATGTCTAATACTTTACATTGTAGATAACATGGTGCTTGGTGTGGCACAGAAGATCATGTTATCAGTCCCTTGTAGAATATAAGTAGAGGCTCACAACCAAGATGGTTTTGAACAAACCATTGGCATGGTTGTAGTGTAGCTTGGTATTGTTTTGTCTTGAACATAGAGTTACACTAGTATACTTAGGTGTATTGAGCAGGACCGACATAGAGGTGATTCAATTTATTGCTGACTACATAATTAAATCGGACCTCGGATATTATGTTGTACATGCTCTTAATCCCGATATAATAACGGGCACACGTACTTAGTATTTATTTCTTTGATTTACCAAAGGGTGAGATTTATATGGATTAAATCAATATGCATGATAAGTTGGGAAATGATATTATTTACATGGTGTGCCGTTGATTATAGGAGGAAATCGTGTCCTATATATTAGGTTGATGATGTCCCCTTAAGGAGCTCATAAGGTTCATCATGTAAACCCTGTAGGTTGACTTAGTCAACATGATGATAAGGTTGAGTGGTACTACTCGAGGAGTTAGATGTTAATTGATTGATGGTCAGTAAATCAATTAATTAACAGATATTCGATATCTTAAACACGGAGAGATGGATGTACAAATAATGTATGAAGCCCATATTAATTTATGGGGGTTGGTGAGGTAATTCAATGATGATCCTCTAGTGGAATGGAACATCATTGATGGATCAAGTATGTGTGGTTCCGATCCATCGGGTGGCCAAGATCCAACTCCTCCTCATGGTCCCTATCGTAGCCTAATATTATCCTCATAAAGTCTAGATCCAATGATGGAAAACAAATCCCTAGATCCAACGGTGGAGATTAAATCTCTAGATCCGACAGTTGAGATTAAATCTCTAGATCCGACGGTTGAGATTAAATCCCTAGATCCGACGGTGGAGATTAAATCTCTAGATCCAACGGTTGAGATTAAATCTCTAGATCTGACGGTTGAGATTAAATTCCTAGATCTGACGGTGGAGATTAAATCTCTAGTTCTGACGGTTGAGATTAAATCTCTAGATCCGACGGTTGAGATTAAAACCCTAGAACTGACGGTGGAGATTAAAACAAGGCTTAATCCCAACTCTATATAAGGTGGCTTCAGGTGGGCGGCAAAGAAGAAGTTAGTTGGATGTTTTTGGAGATTAGGGTTTTGCCTTTCATTGGCTTGGGCGGTAAGAAACCCTAGGGAGATTAGGGTTTGGTTGGGTGGCTAGGGTTTTGGGAGCTAGGGGTGGGCGGCAACATTGGTATGAGATTTTCTTCTTCTTCCTAAGGTGTGGCCGATTCCTCCATCTTCCCTCTACCTTCGCTTGAGCTCATCCTAATCTTCTTCCTCACTTCCATGGCCGGCCATTAGGAGAGCTTGGATTAGGGTTTGGAAGCTTAGGGTTTAGGAGGTTTAGGTGGCACAAAATAAGGAAGGTTTCTTCTTTTCTTCTTCATGCTTTGGAGGTCGGCGCCCATATCACTCTTTCCAGCCCTTGGGCAGCATCCAAAGACTCCTTCTCCTTCTCCTTGGGTGGTGGAAACAAGACTTAGGGGTTTCCCTTGATGTCTTGGTCGGTTTCCACCATTATCTCCTTCTCCTTGTTGGCCGGCGGTAAGCATTTCTTTTGTTGCTTGTTGGTTGGCCATAGGAAGGAGATGAGCCTTGTTTCTATTCTTCCTCTTGCTTTGGATGAGCAAGGAAGGAAGATGTGTGATCTAGGAGCTTCAACTTGTGGAGGATCTTCACCCACACAAAGTCTACAAGGAGGTTAGGATATACGATAGAAGATTGAGAAGTATAAAAGTTTTTCAAGTTTTATTATTGATCTTTGCATGTTCTTATTAATATGATTGCATGTGTTGATTATACATGTCTACATCCATATGTTTTTGTATAATCATGGACCCCGAAGATAAATACAAAAATCGGCGATCTGTCCGTCGTCTCTTCCGCGGCTAACCGACTAGAAGAGTTTTGTTGCTTGAACAACTAGTTTGTTCAGGCGATCGCTCAAGTCGTTAGCACGACGACGAATTGGTTGAGCTTAGGAAACTCATCCCATCCAGATTAGTTTTCATTAGTGAAAATTTAAATCCGAGGACATGGGAGCCAATGAGCCTCCGAGCACAATGCCATCATTTCCTACTCTATCGCATCCTTCTACCCACAGTTATCAGCGATGACGCCAACCTCTAGGATCCTCCTTAATTTGCCTAAACCTTTGATATGAGGGATGTCACCCCTCGTATCGGCTAAGCACAGTGACTAGAAAACCAAAATAATAGCTATAGATCTAAATCAAACGCCAATTGCAAATATAATCTCAAGAATGAAAAGATATTTGAACGAACATGTTCTAACTCAACACAAACTACTCCCTAGTCCTAGAATCAGAGAATCTACTCCATTAATATGAGAAAAGAAACACAAGGCATTGTTGAATTCGTATATACAGGATAAAGCATGGAAAGAATATAGATTACAATGCGATGCTGCTCTTCTCCTTGGCGTTGAGGTGAAAATTTTGGATCTCGAGCGACTTCCTTCGTCCCTGTTGTGAGTTTTCAATGCTTTTTATGGCACCAGTGTGTCGTCCCGTTCGTAGGGCCTCTCCCCTAGGGTTTGGGTGTAGCCTACTTTATATAGTCATCAGCCTGGATCTCCCTAAAACTTGGAAAATAATCGAATCGCATCGGAATCGCACAGTGCCACACGACCGTGTGGATCCACACGGCCAGGCCATGTGTGGCGCTGTGGCACAGGCCGTGTGTTTTCACAGGGCCAGGGTGTGTGTCATTCTGTTCTAGCTGCCCAATGTCTTTTTTTCGCTCCAAAAGTGTGCCATTTTCCCCGTATAATGTGGTCCTACACACAAAAGTACAACGAGCAGATCTCCGAACTAGAAAATAGGAAATGCGTGAAAATAAAGTAAAATATGTATGAAAAAAACATAAAATGAAACGTGATGTGAGCAAAAACTACTCCTAAAACCTTATGTGTTTTGCTCATATCAATTACCCCAGACTTAGATCTTTGCTTGTCCTTAAGCAAACCTCAATGCCATGAAATTTTAAAAAGGTATTGTTCCATACATAGCATGTTAACTAAATTTATCAAGTGGTATTTTCAATCAAAGCAAAATAAATGTGTTCTTAAAATTCACTAAGTTAGCTCCTCGTGCACGTGCCAAGTGAATCTTCTTAAGGGATACTTGTTCCATGGTAAGTTAAGTCATCATCCTATATCTTTCCTAAGGTCTTTGGATATTAGGCACTTACCTGCCCAAAGAGAGGGTCATTCCCTAGATCTAGCACAAAGTCTCAAAGGCGTGCTCGGCATTGAGAGAAATTGTTAGGTGTTTCCCTAGTAACCTAACTCGATCTCAAAGGGGCACCTAACCATTTCCACCCACGACAACTATTTTTCTATCCCTCATAATTTTTTTTCTGCTCACGGAGATTTTGATTTTTTTGAATGGCCTTACACAATCCGAGCATCTCCAGCAACTAAAATGCTAAACTTATGGTCACCTATGGATTCTAAAGTACTAGACTAGTGAGATGAATCATAACTAGGTACATACTAAACTCTCCCTTTCAGAATGTTTGTCATGTGTAGGTGTAAATATAAAAGCTAACCAGTGTAAGACTAGAACATTCATTAGAGCGAATAAAATAAAATATCACGAGGTAAATGAAGTTAAGCTACCCATGGAAACAACTCATGAAGAAAACTTTAGCAATACTACTGAGGTAACTTAAAGATAGCAACAACTAAGTACTAAAGAAACTAAAAACTCTATGTATGAACAAATGAATGCTAACTAAAAATACAAATGACAGGAAAGAAACTACTGCTAGAAACAAAATAAATCAAGACTTGGGGCAACCCCCCAGACTTGTATGAAGCTATACATCTAATATGGTGGCCGAGGTGGCAATTCCGGTAGCCTTAGCTTCTCGGGGTCCTACGAGAACCTGCTGTTGAGCCGCTGATGCCACATGTACATGTGATCGATCTGAGAGCCGGTGGATGCACCAACTACTCAGTGCTCTTCCACCCTAGCCCACTGTGCCTGTTAGGCATGCATGTACTGCCGCATCTCCTCGTGGTAGGTGGCCTCCTCCTGGCGAAGGGCAGCTTCCTCCTTGAAGTAGATGCGGGCCTCATCGTAGAACTCCTCGGCCTGCTGGAAGTGCTCCCGGAAGCCGTGAAACTCTGCCTGAGTATATATTCTCTACTCCTCCCATCGATGCCTCTTCATCTGCTGCTCGGTGTATATATCATCAAGGCGCTATCGAAACTCCAAAAAATCATAGAAAGATGTTCCTACATCATGCTCAAAAGTTGAAAAAGGTGGTGGTGCAGGTGCAGGCTCATGTCGACGTGGACTAGGTGGGCTCTTATACATGTGTGGACTGGTGGGAGAATGATGAATAGGGGCGAAACACACCGTGTGACGCCCTCTATCCCTTGCACAACACGGCAGTGTGAAAACACACGGCCATACCATGCGCTCCCCGTTTCTCTCTCATCGTGCACAACGGTCCGAATTCTCCTTACACGATCAGTTGTGTAGGTTCAAAATAACTTTTGTTTCAACCTAGCAAGTTCTTTCTAGTCCTAATTTATTTGCAAAATGCTAAATGTTATAAATTAAAGTTCAAATTACTTAAATGAATGTAATAAAATAAAAATAGAACATAAAAACTAAACTTGGGTTGCCTCCCAAGAAGCGATTTGTTTAAGGTCATTTAGCATGACCTTATTCCTACGTTTCACTTGATGTGTTTGAATCTTGCTCGTGGGGGAGCAAGATATTTGCTCACCTTACGCCTCCTCACTCGTGGTCCCTTATCACCATATCTCTTAAATCTTTCTCATGGAGGGGCAAGATATTTATTGGCTACCTTCCTTGGTTCGAGAGTGAACATGCTTATCTTTGAAGAATCATCAGGGGTTTGATTATGATATTCTGTTTCATCCATATGTTGTGAATAATGTAACTCACCATAAATATCCTCACCAAAAGATTGATCATCCGATTCTATTATGTCAAATGAAATTTTATCATTACAAATCACTAAATGGGCTTCATTATTGGTATCTAAAGTTTCGGTGAGGGTTGAGGTAGTCTCTTCTAGACCCTTGAGGTTAAGAGGTGTTTGGATTGAAGCAATGCACTCCTCGATTAAAGTATCAATTATATAATCCTCAAGTTATTCTTCTAGTGGTGATTGAATGGATTTTCCTTCTTCACTACCTATGTCATCTACATCCTCCTCATTCACTCGCTCAAAGTGAGTCTCTGCCATATTAGGTATAATCCAGTCATTAAAGCCACCTTCTAGTCAATTGGTTTCTTCATCTAATAGATTTTGTCGCATAAATTTCGTGAATTGTTGACTATGCTCCTTGCATTCCCTAGTAACTTTATCTTGTAAGGCTTCTTGGTGGAGACTTGGTTCTGGATAAAATTCGCATGGCGATTCATAGCACTCGTTCTCGCTTGGGAAACAATATTGAGTCTGTCTGCGAATGCCGCCGTCGAAATTCATCGTTCGCCGCTTGTTGCGTTTGAATGAAATCTTCAATCATCTACTCAAGTTGGGATTTAGGCAGATAATATTGAGGGTTTAAGTAGCCAGGTTCATAACTATATGAATAGGAATCATCTTGTGGCCACTGGTTGTAATTGTAGGTGACATCTTCTTATTCAAATTGTGAAGGTTCTAATATATCTGGACAATTGTTAATGGTATGTCATGTTTCACCACAATGCTTACAATAAATGTTACCAAAACTTACAGCATTAAATTGACCATAGTCATGAGTAAAAGCATGCATCGTTATACACAAAAAATTATAAGAAAGGAAAGAAATAACAGTGGGTTGGCAAGAGTCTCCTTTTAAAAAAAAAATGGAGCACTACTAAAAACTAAAAGAAAGAAAGATGTAATTAATCTAAATTGAAAATTTAATTGCAAAAATCTAAAATGAAATAAAACTGAAATAATATAAAATAAAACAAGAAAATAAATCTAGCCTAAGTCCGATCCAATTGTCTACTTTTGATTCGATATCGAATCAATCAATCCCCGACAACGGTCCCAAAAATTTGATGCACACGAACGCGACCTCAAATCTAGCGACGGATATCGTCGAGGACTCGAAGTGCGTGCTCACGCTCAACACTAGCAAGTGCATGGGTGTCGTCAAGTAATAATATAGATTATCGATCCCACAGGGACTGAGATTCGAGTACCGATCTATTCAGTGGATGTTGTTGTTCGGAATTCAGTTCTAATGGTTGCGCTTAGGAGGTCGTCGGTGGTTCGAACTCACTACGGTGTCACACGGAGGAAGAGAAGGGTTGCTACGAGTCTTTAGATGGGATTATAGGATTTTAGTTTCGTTTGTGTATCACATAACACATTGTCAATTGAGTTTTGTTTAGGTTTGTATTTACGGTTTTGTGGAAAGGACATCATACACTCCCTCGATGAGCCTTTGCATCTATCAGAAGCTACCTCTTCCATACTAGGTTGAACCTTGGCTTTAGGATAGGATACTCGGTACGGGGATGCTGAATCAATCCCTTTAATGAGTCGTAAATGAGGTTCATTTCCTACTCTATCGCATCCTTCTACCCACAGTTACCGACGATGAGGCCAACCCCTAGGTTCCTACTTAATTTGCCTAAATCTTTGATACGAGGGCTGTCACCCCTCGTATCGGCTAAGCACAGTGACTAGAAAACCAAAACAATAGCTATAGATCTAAACCAAATGCCAATTGCAAATATAAATTCAAGAACGAAGAGATATTTGATCCAACATGTTCTAAATCAACATAAACAACTCCCTAGTCCTAGAATCAGAGAATCTACTCCATGAATATGAGAAAAGAAACACAAGGCATTGCCGAATTCATATATACAAGATAAAGCATGGAAAGAATATAGATTACAATGCAATGGTGCTCTTCTCCTTGGCGTTGAGGTGTAGAATTTGGATCTCGAGCGGCTTTCTTTCTCTTTGTTGTGACTTTCTGATGCTTTTTAGGGCACCGGTGTGCCATCCCGATCGTCGGGCCTCTCCCCTAGGGTTTGGATGTAGCCTCCTTTATATACACATCAACCTGGATCTCTCGGAAACCTAGAAAATAACCAAATTGCATTGGAATCGCACAATGCCACACGACCATGGGGATCCACACGGCTAGGCCATATGTGGTGCTGTGGCGCAGGCCGTGTGTTTCCACAGGGCCAGGTTGTTTGTTATTCTCTTCTAGCTGCCAAATGTCTTCTTTTCGCTCCAAAAGTGCACTATTTTCCCCGTATAATGTTATCATGCACACAAAACTACAACGAGCAGATCTCCGAACCAAAAAATAGGAAATGCATGCAAAATAAAGTAAAATATGCATGAAACAAACATTAAACGAAACGAGATGCGAGCAAAAACTACTCCTGACTATATGTTTTGGTCACATCAGGGAGTGAGTCAGGTGTTGACTCAGGGAGAGATGGAAAGCACAAAGGAATGGGTCTTATAACTAGAGTGGGCCTAGATATCAATAAGGAGCATACGCCCTAGTTCAAATGAACTAGGAGGATCTCGCCGAGAGAGGGATCGAGTCAGTGTTTGATTCAACGAAGGAAGTGAGGGTGAAGAAGAGGTGAAGAACATTTCCCTAGGTATTAACTTATGAGAGTTTGTTATATGATATAACAAACTAGGACCCCACACAATATTCATAGGAGCCTCCACTCCTTATCTTCTTAACAAAATTATTCTCTAGGAAAAAGGAGCCCTCCACGTGTATGGTTATGGGAATAGTTCGTTACATCACAGCTAGCGGGGGAAGGGGAAGATAAAAGGCAAGGAAGAAGGAGAGAGAGGAGATTCTGATCCTGATTCAATTCAACTGGAGGCAACCTCACGAGAGGGAGGAGGGCATATCGCATCCGGGGAGGAGAAGGAAAAAAGAGAATAAGGGAGAAAGGTCATCTACCAGAAGGGGAGAAAGGTCGTCTATTGGAGGGGGAGAAGAAAAAGAGGGGGGAAACCTTTGACGTTGATTCTATCTCTCTATTTTGTACATTGTTGGAGTTGTAGGGGGTTTTCCTCCACCTTTGGAAATACTTCAAAAAAAAAGAGAAGTTTCATAGTAAAAGTGCTTTGACACTGTAGCTCGCTCTAGAGATCACCCCGTGGAGTCGGAATTAGAATTCTGAACCACGTTAAATTCCATGTCATTTTCTCTCTGTGCTTGATTCTTCATCGTCTACTCACTTTTATTAGTGTTGCAGCCGGAGAGAACCCTAAGCCTCCTTGACATTATCACTTTCCGCGCTAAGGGGAGGTGAAAAAATCTACATATCCGCATCACTAACCATAGCAAAGTTGGCACCTTAAGCCATTTTCAAGGTTATGTTATACCTTGGAAATAAGTTTGAGTCTATATCCTAAAGGATTTTAGGATGTGCCAATAGAGTCTATGAAGTTTGAAAAATCAATCAAAGTTAGCACAATTAGGTTTAGAGGTCATGGTGTGTCATTTTAGATTTTTGGCACACTTGGGAGATTTGGTATTATGGAAAATTGGGTTTAATACTAACAAATGATAATTAATATTAAAATTTAGGTATTCTTATACCTATACATTTTATTTGTCATGCTTTGTTTGCCAAGTGTCATGTCATGACATCATATTTCATTTAATCATTTTATAATGTCATGATTAATACTTAGGCTATTATGTCATTCTTATGCTTAGATTTATTTTAATGTCATGACATCATGATTATTGGTACATGCTTTAATTATTCTATCATTCCTATGCCATGATCATTTTTCATGCATTTAGGATAATTAAAAATGATTTAAGGACAATGACATGATTTGAAGTCCTATTATTAGGGAATCAAATAGAGTTGCCTAGTTAAAATGCATGAGATCTTAGACAAGGAAGAACAAAAATCCACATCTCATATTAAATTGACATGTGCATGTATTAATACACCCTAGACACATGTGAGATTATAGATAAATAAGTTAAGTTCAAGATGCATAGTTGTTGCATCTAGATGAACTCAAACTCATTGTACACCATGGATGAAACATGAGGAAAGCTTATGTACAAGTCATGTACATCTAGCCGATAGACCATGGTTCAAAATAGCTTTTCAAAAGCATTTAAAAATCATCTTAGAAAACCTTGGTGAAGTCTATCTTCTGATATCAATCACCATTGATAAAGTCGATACAAAGTAGGCTCAAAACATTGAAGTTATTATTGGTTTTGAACTTTGTATCAATATCACAATTCGATAGGTATTTTATTTTAAAATAATTTTTCACCCATTGTATTCCTAATAACTAATATATGTATGAATTTTCATGATTTTTTAAATTACGTATATTTATTTATGCATTTTCAAATTCCATTTCTGATTTCTATTTTTTTGCATTTGTAGAAATCAGTCGACTACCACTTTGGGCAGTGGATCAGTCGACTGAATTCTGATTTCAGTCGACTGTTAAGTCTGATTTCGGCTAAACTAGGTTTGTTCAATCATTTATCAACAAGTTTAAGCTACTCTAATGTCTCCTAACCCTATGATATGCTTTGGAAATCATTAGAAGGGTGAAAATCAATTGGAAATGGATTAGAATAGTTGTTTTGGTTGGAGAATCAAATTATAAGGTGTGTGAAAGTTCAAGTTTGAACTTTTGCCCTTAATTTTGATGGTCTAGTATTCCTATTGGCATAGGATCTCTCCAAGGACATTGTTTGTGCAATGGTGGAAGAGGGAGCAAGCCTTTAGGGGGAAGTTATCCATCAAGGGATGATGGATGAGTTTTTCCTCAAAGGGAGAGAATTGATGGCTTGAGTTAGGTAGCCTAACTAAAATGTTTTATCAAAACATCAAAAAGAGAAAGATTTTTAGTGCAATCGACCAAGGTCACGATTGACTAGACTTGAGTTTTACTAGAGTAGTATGTTGATGTTTGACAAAACGATTGACAATGTAATTGTCATGGAACGTCCAAGAATGGTCTTGATATTTGAGAAGTCCATGTCATGTGTACTTGGCAAGGAAAGTCCAAGTCATGGGTACTTGACATGGAAAGTCCAAGCAAGGGTCTTGGAACTTGTAAAGACTAGGTCATGGGTATTGGCAAGGAAAGTCCATAGATATAGTCTTGGCAGCATAAGTCTAAGTGTATAGTCTTTATGGCGTAAAGTTCAAATGAACTTTGGCAGTAAAAGTCCAAGTATGGATTCTTGGCAATTGGGAAGTCAAAGGGTATGATATTAGCAACGTAATGTCCAAGTTGTAGTATTGGTAGCATAAGTCCAATGTTTGACTGCGTAAAGTCCAAGCGTTTATCTTGGTGGTATAAGTCCAAATGTACCTTGGCAAGGTAGACCTAATTAGCATGACAATAGCCGATGGAAGCACCTAAAGGCTAGTATATGGATTAAATATTCATGGAGGACTCGGAGGGATCCAATAGGTTTGAGGTAGATGGAGGTGACTAGAAGGCTTAGGTCTAAGCTAAGGGTGGTCTATCAAGTATGAGGGGATCATATTTGAGTTAAACCTCATGTTTGAGGTTTATCAGTTGCTTGGAATTATGGACCAATTGACTGGCTAAGTGTTTGACACTTGGCAACATAGTCAGCTTAAATCAGTCAACTGGGATTATGACCAGTTGACTGGTCAAGTAGTCAACTGAGCTTCAATTACTCAGGTGAAGCTTTGAAAGTTGATTGTCATTGTAGGTAGTCGACTGGCCTTAAGCAGTCGAGTACCATTGATGGAAATCAAATGGTTTAAGTGGCCATGAGCACAGAAGCTCTAGTAGTCGACCGATCAATTGACTACTGGGTTGGCACTCAACTTCTGATGTATCTGTTGGCTGGAATGCCAAAGTGGATCAAGTCTATTGTGAGATAACGATACTGTATGCAGTCGACTACTAGACACAAAATCAGCCTGATGCAGGTCATAAAAGGAGCAATTCATGGAGGATTTCGGTCATGGTTTCTTGAGTAGGGCTAGGGGCGATTTAAGGTGAAGTTCTAGTGCATTTCATTGTTCTTCAAGCTCATCCAAGCAACCAACAAGCAAATCATTCAACACAATCATTTATAAAGTGTTATTTACATGGTTGTTATATTTTTTTTGTATTTGCTTGTATTTTATTCTTATTTTTGTAAGATTATTGTAAGAGATTTCTCCACCTCCAGTGTGTCACTGTGAAGGAGTTTTTTAGTGGTGGTGTGCATCACTATAGCTCACTTGAGCTCAACCCGTGGAGTAGGAACCCTAGGTTTTGAATCACGTTATATCTTGTGTATCGCAAGTGTTGTCGTATTTTATTATTGCTATTTATTTTCCACAACGCTATCAAATTTTGTAGATGAACACGATCGAGTGAATTCCATCGAAACAAAGAAACTGCTATTCTCCCCCCCCCCCCTCCCCCTCTAGTGCGACATCTGATCCTCTACAGGAACAAGTGGTTCCAACCATTGGGTATAAAAAATTTTTAATGGAAGAGATTATTTTTTTCTTTTTGATCAATGACTATCATTTAAAAATTGTTATTTTTTAAACTCTATATATTGGATATTCATTTCATCATTTTCATACTATCTTTTTTATTTTTTTCTTTGAATTTTGAAATCTCAATCGCTTTCAAATTTAAATTTTTAATTCTAGTCGAAGAATATTCATCTTAGTCTCAAAAGGACAAGAAAATAGCGATTCTAAATATGAATCCCTATAACATTCAATTTATCGATGATAAATAAGAGTAATTTTTGATAATCATATAGAAGGAAGTAACACAACTTTTGAGGGTTAGGAAACTCTACCATTAAAATCATCGATTTTTTCTAAACATTTTGAGAAATTCACTTTTCAGAGAAATACATACAATATATAAATATTATAAAACCTCTTATAAATTCTAATTGGGCAACGATTATGGGTCATTGAAATGATGTATCTAAATAAAGCACTCAATGGTAGTTGGAGTAAAATATTGTCAAACACAACTCTCTATATTTTCATCATTCACTAGACTCAAATTTGCACAACGGACAAGGGTCGATTCCGGAGGTGGTCTAAAACCATGCCCCCGGTTTAGATGGCCACCCATTTATTGGTGCAAAGAGCACCAATTTTTAGTTTTGATGTATGAACTGTTAGTTATATATGAGAGGTGTCCTAAGGCAATCACCTTATGTTTAAACCATTTATATGATAAATGAAGATTCACTATTTGAGTATACATATTTTCATGTATTTGATTAGATCTTAAACTCATTTACTGAGTGTCCATAATACAATTCACAGCATGAGAGAATTTATGATTGGATCACAACTAGTGAGTATCTCTACATGTGTAATTGTGATGTATTGGAATTATCCCTAGTCGCTGAATTGATGGATTTGGACACCATCAATTCTGTCGAGACTAGCACGAGGTATACTCTTTGGTGTATCCAAGCAGCTGATTCTCACTGGCTGGAGACATTGTGATGTCCAGAGTTAATAGTGGATGCTAGTTATGGTAACTAGTTCATTGGAGTGATCAACTGTAAGACTTCTTATGGTTCTCTGCATATATGGATATGTCAATGAAGTTCTTACTACAACTTAAGTGCGATATTCCTTTGACTTTCGGTATTCAAGTCATTTTGGTCATGGAGACTTATGTTTTGACATCTTAAGCAAGCATCTCCAAGGAGATGTGGACCCAGAATGATTGGGTATAAGTCGAAGTGCTTGAAGGTATTTGAATAGCCTATAAAGGATTCACCACTCCTTGTGGATTGTTACTAAAGTCTTTGGCCAAAGCATTCATGTTTAGAGTAATGTACTCTTGGATACATGTGCAGTAATTAGAATTCGAAGGACAAGGAATTATACTTGGTCTAGATGTGACGTAGTCAGCCTGTTGAGGACTGACACAATAGACTATGTCATGATCCAAGTGGGTATAAGATGCGTGAAGGGAACAAGGCATGATTCACTGTGGCTGATGAAAGGTTTCAGAAGTCGTTCTTGAGTCAACCATTGATTTTTCGATTAATTAGGGATCATGATGTACTACTAAGTGTCCCTCATCATCATTCTAGAATTAATGGTTAATTAAAGATGGCCAACATAAATCGGGAACCTATTTGGTCACACGCACAACGAGCATAATCCGAAGGATTTAAATTTAGCTTGAGAATGAGATTCTCAGAATGAGAGAAACTAGATTTGGTTGGACCAAACACGGAGCGAGTATGAAATTGTTTCAGTCGCAATGGAAGCATGGATGGGCCGTGTCTTTTGAAGACATGATGGATAAACCAAATTGATTTGGTTCTAATCCAATGGTGGAAAATAAACCAAAGGGGTTTGGTTTGTTTTAAACGAATGAACCAAAGTTGGTTCGGTTCATTTTAACTTAAAATAGACCAACGCAGTTTGGTTTATTTTAACTTAAGTTATTGGATCGGGTTAATGGGTTTTTGTTACGAACCAATAACCGTTAGGAGAATGTGTTCTCTATAAAAATATGACTTAAGGGTTTTTCGAGGAAGAATTAATTGGTTCAAGGTTTTTGGAAACCCTAGCCTCCTTTCCTCTCTTCTCTTTGCCGCCGCCGTCCAAGGGGCTCTTGTCGTCGATGCCACTTGCTCCCACCGACCTCCTGCTACTGCCGGCGATCCTCCGGCGACCCTCCTTGGCTCTGGTGACCAAGGATCAACCGACCCTTTTCCTTTGGTCGGCGACAAGTCCTCCTCAAGCTGTCATGTTTTTTGGACAGCTTGCTTCCTTCTTGTCAGAGCGTCATTTGGACGGCGTTTGGAGCTCCGATAGCAACTTTCTTGCCAGAGATTTGATCTCCGACAATCCTCATAGGTGGAGGACCAAGGATTCGTCAATCAATTGACAAATACCTCTTTGGAGAAGCGAGTTTTGGGGACTCATTTTTGCATCCGAATTTTGATTCAGATTGTGATATTCTCTCGATCACATCGTCTTCGACACGAGGCTAGTGAATCCTACGAAAACGAGGCTCATAGCTTGGCAAAGCTATCCAGATAGTGTAGGGAAATCTCGTATGCCAAATGGCATATGCGCAACGGAAAATAGGATCCCTTCCAAGTGATCCATGCGAAAGCAAACTCGTATAAAATAAATTTCTCTAAACCAAACCTATCTTATAGGAGAGGATTACCTTTGTTGCGTGCCCTTGTTAATCCCGCTTTGTTCATGCATGTTGAATTAATCTTATTAATTCAATTAAGCTTATGTTATCATATTGAATTAATCTTATTAATTCAATTAAGCTTATGTTATCATATTGAATTAATCTTATTAAATCAATAAGGTAACATATTGAATTAATCTCATTAAATCAATTAGCTAAAATTCTCATTAAGCTTAAAGTCCAAAAACCATTTTGTACTTAAGCTTATTCCCAAATTATTCTAGTCAAACTAGAATACTCTAATTCCTCTAATTATCATGCTCTTTGTGTGTGACCCTATAGGCTCTCATAACGTTGGCAGTGGATCTAAACTCTTTTAGATACACAAGCAATGAGCGGTATCTAGCAATACATCATTGCTACCCAAGTTACGAGATAAGTCAAGATCCGACTAACCTTTCCGTGACTACTATAATATATGACCGTGTCCTTCTATCCTTGATATCAGATTGATCAATGAGGCATAGACCGTGTCATCCTCGATCAATCTATGTGTTTCTTGATCCCTGAGTAAACTAACTCAAACAAATGAGCTCAATATCTCATATTGACTCATTCGAGCATGGCCATGCGTTTTAGTAGTTCTACTCAATCAAGGGGCCCACCGATATCACTCCCGTCATATGGAAGGGATAGATCCCATCTACATCACTCACATCCCTCCGCATAATTTGTTACATACCCAGTAATCGCCTTTATGGTCCACCCTGTTACGGGTGACGTTTGACGATACCAAAGTACATAACTCCTTATGTAGGGAACCATAGTGACTTCAGGTCTAAGGACTATTCATACCAATAGTCACATGAGAAAGTTTATGACACTCATATAACGATCCATGAAACTTTCTCATGGCGGGTCAGTTCAGTATATATTCTCCAATATATACCCATGTGTCAACTTGATATCATATATCCATGACTTGTGAGATCAAGTCATCAATTGACCTACATGCTAGTCTTTATGTATTAATATTGCCCTTGCATATTAATACTCGACTAGGAACATTTAGGAAAGTGTTCTCTACAGCCTCTCATAATCAATTCTGCCAATTGATGTGCTGTAGATAAGAACCTACTTTTCTAGGGCATTATTATATTTAAATTAGCTGGCACAAGCAAGATGTAAATATAATAACCAATCCTTTGCCTTTATAGAATATGATACAAAATGTTCCCTATTCAACCATCACATGATTGGTTCTAGGGCTATAACTAACAGATAGTACTCAACGTGGATACAGATAGAGGCAATTCTAGCGTGAGTTTCTCCCGTTGATGTCATTCCCGCTGCACGTGATACGTCAAGTATAACTAGCATAATTTTCTTTTATTACAAAACTTGAAGCTGTGATTATGTCTATACATGATGTATCTTGCATGCGTGTGGTGTGTGTGTTGTAATAAATTAGATTTATTACTTTTATTTCTTTCGCAGTGCACATATTTACGAAACATGTTCGAATACACACCCGCCATGGTGCCGGAAAAACCCAACAGTGGTTTCAGAGCCAAGTTGTGTTTCGACATAATCCTAAAATTATTTTTCGATAGTCATAATTGTATTTATGGAAATTTTCTACTTTTGGAAAGTTTAGAAGTATTTATGGAAATTTTCTAATTTTGGAAAGTTTAGAAGTATTTATGGAAATATTCTACTTTTGAAAAGTTTAGAAGTATTTATGGAAATTTACACTTTCCATAACTAATATATGTGATTAGTTTTGGAAATTTGTTTCCTAATTTAATCATGATTTGATTTGGAGAATCAAATCTAAAGTATATTTTATTTCCATAAATAGTTTTGACAATTTAGGAAATTTATTTCCTAAATTAAATTTGACTTTCCTTAATTGACACTTTCTATAAATAAAATATGTGATTAGATTTGGAAATTTATTTTCTAATTTAATAATGATTTGATTTGGGAAATCAAATCTAAAACATATTTTATTTCCAAAATAATTATGACAAATAAAGAAACTATTTGTACATTCCATAATTGTATGCCATGTAATTGCATTAGATGGATATCATTATGCCATGTGTGTCGTGACATATAGATGTATGCCATGTGTGTCATGCCATGTAGATAATAGTTATTTGCATGCAAAGAGAATGAGACATTAAATCCCTTACACAATATTAAAGCCTACACCTTCCATTAATATGGTTAGGACTAGAGTTCCATTTCTTGTTTTGGTTGTTGGACTCTCTCCAAGCTTGGCTCAAACCTGAACATGTTCGAACCATTGGAATAGTTTATTACTAATATGGTAAGAGCCAGAGGTCAATCGTTAGTTTGAGTTGTTGGACTCTCTCCAAGCCTGGCTAATTAGTTGAATTTTCTCTAATCATATTAAAACTATTTCTCGATTAATGGGTTGGTTTTAACCTGGAGCATCGACTTGTTGGACTCTCTCCAAGGTCGATGTGAAGGGAGGTGAAGTTGGGTGCTTAGCATATGATGCATACTTGTTAATTAGTTAACAACCCGATGTATGTGTGAACATTCAATTAGTTGATAGCACATTGTGATAGTTGCATATATGTGATATGCAATTGGTATACTTGATACCTACCATCGTTGCTTTGAATGACTTGTTGGACTCTCTCCAAGGTTGTTCATATCTATGTTGGATATCAACCCATTCGGAGATGGACCTTTGATCTCCCAAAGTGATTTTGGGGTTTTTAAATTCGAAAAATGAATGAGATTTATAAATGTATATTGATGCATTTTTCCATCTTTGTCATATATGCTCGATTTGTATTTCTAGGTTAATCGATTGATCATGATGTCTTTGAATTTGCACTCTATTTTGGATTCGAATAAATTGACTTGGCCTAACTTCTTGGACTGGCTTAGAAACTTGAGAATTGTTCTCAAGACAGAAAAGTTTGTGTATGTTCTCGAAGAGCCTTTTCCCAACCGTCCTAAAGACGATGCAACTCCAGACCAATTGTTGGCCTATCAGAAACATCTGGCTGATTCTGAACTGGCGAGTTGCATGATGCTAGCCATGATGGTACCCAAGCTGTAAAAGCAGCATGAGCATATGGATGCTAATACCATAGTCTTCCATCATCATGAGTTGTTTAATGAGCAAGCGAGATTCGAAAGGTTCGTAGTCTCCAAGCTCCTCTTCACCTCTATGTGTTGGAATTGGTTCATTCTGATTCGTATAGTCCTATGTCTATCCAGACAAGAGGTAGTTTTGAACATTTCATCTTTTTCATAGGTGATTGTTCAAGATACGGATCACACTACGATCTGATCGTGGTGGTGAGTACCACTTGGGAGAGTTTAGGAACTACTTATCAGAGGCTGGGATTCAATCCCAATTGAATGCACCTGGCACACCCCAGGTGAACGGTGTAGCAGAGCGAAGGAATAGGACTCTTATGGAGATGGTTAGATCGATGATGAGTTATTCTGACTTGCCAGATTCGTTCTGGGGATATGCTATAGATACGACGGTATACATTCTGAACCTGGTTCCATCTAAATCAGTGCCTTCTACTCCCACAGAATTGTGGACTGGGCGAAAGCCTAGTCTAAGACATATTCAGATATGGGAGTTCAGCACATGTGCTGAAGGTAGATACTGGTAAGTTGGAACCTCGTACAGAAGTACGCATGTTCATTGACTATCCCAGGGGAACGAAGGGTGGATTGTTTTATAGTCCTAGAGATCAGAGGGTGATCGTTAACACGAACGCTAGATTTCTAGAGGAAGACTATGTGATGAGCCACGAGCCCAAGGGTGTAATTGTTCTGGAGGAGTTAAAAGGGAAGTCACTTCTTTAGTACCACCGGTACAAGAGGATATACCACATGTCACTGCACCGTGTGTCACAGAAGATACACAGATGATACCTCGTCATAGTGGGAGGGTTGTTAGACAACCTTATTGATTCATGTTCTTGGGTGAATCTTCTGATTTGGTCCTGTTAGAAATATTGGAACGACTAGAGGGGGGGTGAATAGCGTAGATAGAATTCGATCGCGTTTGTGTCTACAATTTCGTTAGTGCACAGCGGAAATAGAAGTAATAAAAGCAATAACGAAATAGACAACAAGCTAACACAATGATATAACGTGGTTCGGAACCGTATGGTTCCTACTCCACGGATCGAGCTCTAAAGAGCCCTAGTGATGCACACGCACTCACTAATGATAAACACTCCTTCTCGACACAAGTCGGAGGCGGAGAAACCCCTTACAATAGATCTTACAACAGTAAGAACGAAATACAAGCAATATACAATGTAAATATGAAATACAAGTAAAGAAAAGACTTTACAACACTTGTTTTGATTGCTTGAATGCTTGGTTGCTTGCTTGCACTTGGAGACCTGATTTACACCAACAAATCGCCCCAATAGCCCTCAAGAACCGATATCTTTTTCCTCCATCACGAGCTCCATATATAGCTTCAACCTGTGCTGGAAAAAGTCTATCAGTCGACTGATCGGGACCATCAGTCGACTGATGCCACTGTTGTCGTGAGACAACGTCTAGTTCCACGTTGGATAAGTCCAACGGAACTACCATCAGTCGACTGATGGAGTCCTCACTCGACCAGTCGAGTCTCGACTCCATTCTGTGGCCGAATTCACGAGCACCAGCCGACTGATCACACGATCACGATCGCTGATCCATCACCGATCGCCAACCTATGGCAATGATCGCTAGGCCATAACTCGCAAATAAACCCTAGTTGTCAAACCCTGTCCGGGCCGACGCCACATGGCACCGGGCCGACCGCACACCTCAAACATGAGGTTTTAACTCAAGTATGGTTCCCCCATACTTGCTAGACCACCCTTAGCCTAGACCTAAGCCTTCTAGTCACCTCCATCAGCCTCACGCCTCTCGGATCCCTCCAAGTCATCCATGACTTGTTCATCCATCGCGCTAGCCTTCAGGTGCTTCCGTCGGCTATGTCATGCTAATCTGTCTACACCGCCAAGGCACATTGGACTTACGCCGCCAAGACTCCGCTTGGACTTTACGCTGCCATCCATTGGACTTGTGCTGCCAAGACTACCGCTTGGACTTTAAATGCTAACCCATGTTAGACTTTCCATGCCAAGACCATGCTTGGACTTTCCTTGCCAACTCATGTTGGACTTTCCATTTGCCAAGACCTATGCTTGGACTTTCCTTGCCAACACATGTTGGACTTTCCATTTGCCAAGACCCATGCTTGAACTTTCCTTGACAATTATATTGTCACATGTTTTTGTCGAAACATCAAAACACATCAAAACTTCACTCGAGCCAAACTCGAGTCCTGGTCAATCGTGACCTGGGCCGATTGCACCAACAATCTCCCCCTTTTTGATGTTTGACAAAAACCAAACAAATAATTTGAGTTAGAATACTAACTCAAAACCTTTACCAATTATCCCAAATTGCTAAATACTCTCCAAATGTTTTTCCCAAACCTTCTCCCTCTTTTTGACCAACATCAAAAAGGTCTTCTCTCCAAGGAGGTCAAAGTCTCATGTCCCAATGAGATCTTACAGTCTCCCCCTTGATCCAACAATACTTAGGATGCCTACCATCTTCCTAATGATAAGTCCCATATCACTCAAGAGAGGCAATCCTATAGTCTCTCCCAATTTCCAAATTGGGTCTCTCAAAAACCCATCAATTTTCCAATTGATGATATATTCTCCCAATAACTTCTCCTATTCAAGGAGAAAAACACATCCATCATCCCAAGATGGATACCTCCCCCTAAAGGCTTGCTCCCCCTTGACCATTGCACGAACAATGTCCTTTGGAAGTCCCTAAGCCAATAGGAACTCTAAACCATCAAAATTAAGGTTAGAAATTCAACATTGAACTTTCCAACACCTTAGAATTGATACAAACCCCAAATACTTCTCCTAATCCATATCCAATGAATTTACACTCTTGATAATGCTTCCCAAAGCATATCCTAGGGTTAGGAGTGATTAGGGACCATAACCGTAGCTGAAATCGGGTTAAACAACCTTGTTTACCCCGAAATCAGGCTACTAGTCGAGTGATTCAGAAATCAGTCGACTGGAACCTCCATCAGTCGACTACCACCCAGGGCAGTCGACTGATAACTGAAAATCCCGATTTTCAGTTATTAGAAATGAGTTTTGAAAAATCATAACTAATTATACGTATATCGAAAAATCATGAAATTTGATACGTATAATACTTATGACTAATAAAATGGGTGAAAAATGTTTGAAAATTATTTTACCCATAAAATAGTGAAATTGGCAAAAAGTTCAAAACCATTGAAGTTTTCAATGTTTTGGTCCTACTTTGTATCAACTTCATCAATGGTGATTGCTATCAAAAGATAGGCTTCACCAAGGTTTTCTAAAATGATTTTAAAATGTTTTTAAAACCTTATCTTGGATCATATTCCTTGGGCTCTATGTACGTGACTTGTACACAAGCTCTCCCAATGATCCACAATGGAATTGGATGAGTTTTAGTTCATCTAGATGCAAAAACTATGCACCTTGAACTTAACTCATATCCTAGCATTTCACATGCATCTATGGTGTATAAATACACATACATGTCAATTAGATGTGAGATGTGGGTTTTGTTCTCCCTAATCTAGGGTTTCATGCATTTTCCTAAGGCAACTCTACTTGATTCCCTTATAAATGGGACTCCAAGTCATGCCATAGTCCTTAAATCAATTTTAATCAAAATATCTTAAATGCATGAGCGATTATGGCATTAGAGATGATATAGATAAACACATGCTCATAATCATGATGTCATGGCATAATATGAAATCTAAGAACACATGACATCTAAGGTAACCCTAAACAATGTCATGACATGGTATATGATAGCAATACAATTATATAAATATTCATTCATACACACAAGATTTATCAGAAACAAAGATTTCATTTAACTTAAAATTTGTCTTTTACATTCAAAATGGAGATTGGCTATGCTCAATCTCACTACAAAAATGACAACCACAAAAAAAAAATCTAATATCCTCTAATCGTCCGCAGGAGGTGGCGGCGGAGGAGGCTGCTGACTCAGAGTCCAGGCCCGCATCATCTCTAGCATATCGAGCTGATGCTGCTCTATGCGGCCCTGGGACTCCTCCATCCTATCGAGATGTGTTGAAGGATGCGGCTGCCAAGATCTCTGGCGACCTAGAGTCCACCGACTGCTAATAGTCCTGAAATCTGGACTCCAGCCGGCCACGACGATCTGATGGACCAGCCGCTGATGTGTCTGCCGGCATCTGGTTATCCTCATCAGTGGTCTCTGCATCCTCGTGGTCCTCTGTCGCCTCTCTGGGTGACGGAGGAGGCTGTCTGTGCGCCCTAGGTGGTGGTCGTGGCGCCAACTCCATCTGTCCAGCGCCCATCCGTAGCTTCGCTAATGAGAAGTTCTGACGATATCTGATCATACACCTCCGATAGCTGTCGCAGAGAGCCCCTATGGATGTTGACGCCTATGGAGTCGAGCCATGATGTGATGATATGACCAAATGGCATATGCACTTTCCCTTGTACAGGGGAAGTGAAGTGCACAATGCAGTGGAAAATGTTCAATGCAAAGTTTATGTCTAACTGATGACGCATGACATATAGAAGAAAGAGATGGGGAGGCCGAATCTTGGCCAGACCCCGAGTGACAATGGGCAGAAAACACCCAACAATGACCTTGTAGAGGACATTGTCAGGTGCAGATAACTCGGTGATAGGAAATAGATTCTGGGCCAGTGGACGAGGATAACCAAAGATATGCTCATGCATGGACTCCATAGAGATATGATCAAAAGGCTCAGGTAGAGGAAAGTCCATGGTAGGGTAAAAGATAAAGGTGTTATCTGAAGGCCTACACTCGAGAAACTCCTGCAGTATCGCAGGAGTGAACTCTAACTCGCATTTTGCAACGCGAGTAGTGTATGTAGGGCCGTCATCCACCTTTTTAAGGTTTTGATAGAATTCCTTAATAAGGTCATCATTAATTGGATGCGTGCACAAGACGATTTTCATCAGATTGTAGTATGCAATTAATTCCATAACGTCACTACAATGCCTATTGAAAAAGTTCCTATCGATGTACCTAACCAACATAGGTTGGTACAATCGAGATTCACTCTCAGGTGGATCATTCCTACGGGCTCTCCTATTATGAATGCAATGTGATGATATGACATGCAATGGCAACAATACACGATTAGATAAACCTTAATTGTAATGGAAATGAAAATTAGGGCTCGAAAAGAAAAATCGTTACTTAGGCGCCATTTGAATGTGTGTGCCGGAGGGAAGACTCAAATGTTGCTGAGGATCGCCAGAAAAGTCGTCGGAAAGCTTCAGACGCCGAAACCCTAAACGAAACAAGAGAAATAAACCCTAAATCGCGTGAACTAGGGCTCTAAGATAGGTCAAAGATGGAACAGGAGAGGCTTGTTTATCAAACTTAGGACTTTGGAAGGTTGGCACGGCCGGAAGAGTTGGTCGGAGAGGGAGACGGCGATCGGAGACCGAAGGAAGAAGAAAGAGTTCGTCGCGTGAAGACGCCGAACCCTAGCGGTTCGCGTTTTAAAAATGCGATTCAGTCGACTGATGTGGAGCATCAGTCGACTGATGGCGGTTTATTACCGGGTTTACCGAGCCGGCAGTCGACTGATCCGGCTCGGCAATCGACTGCCGAACCTTCTGTAACGCTTATCAGAGTAGCATCGGCCGATCGATGTTGCCCATCAGTCGACTGATGTGCACATCACTCGACTGTTCGTCGAGCACTCGACTGATGGCCTTCGGCCTCGGTGAACAGTACCATCAGTCGACTGATGGACCTCATCAGTCGACTGATGTTCGATCAGTCGAGTCATGGAGCTAGCACTCGACTGATGGCCGTATCGTATCGCGCTACAGTGTTATCAGTCGACTGATATCTGATTTCCAGTTCTGAAAATCAGAAAATCTCGATTTCGTCATCTTAATTATTCCATTTTATCACGTTAGATCTTGTATATCGAATGTATTGATGTTATACTTTTATTCATGTATTTGTTAATGTATTTTAATGTTTTATTTCATTTTTGCAAACATTAACATTCAATGATTTCCAAAACCTAACATCTCACCCTTTCTAAGTGTTGAAATACACAATCTAGGTAAAAGACTTGTTTTGTGAGATGTAATCTATCCTAGACATTCCTTCCATGCAAACATATGGTAAAACATATGAAGCATGGTGAATACAAGACATCAAGTTGTGTGGCACTTGAGTATCACTCTAGATGTTACTTTTACATCTTAACCACACATTTCTTGATACATGACCTTCCAAAGTGTGCCAATAATCAAAGGTACACACTATGACCTCTAGATCGTGTCAATTTTATTGATTTTCATGTTTTCAAGATATATATTGACACAACCTAAACTTCTTTAAAATTAAGGCTCAAGGATATTTCCAAGGTAACCATAACCTTGAAAGTAACTTAAGTGCCACCTCTATCATGGTTGAGTTAACTACCCATCCAATCAAGGTTGGCACACCCTAAACCCATCTTAGCATGAATCAATCACACTCTTAGGAACCCAAAATCGATTTGAGCTCCTAGGGTTAATTAGATATTCCTTAGGGATAACCTCCCTAGATACCTTCCTAATGACCCTCCTAGGCTTATTAGCCTTGGTCATTTTGGTCTTGCCTAGGTTAACCTTAGGGATTGCCTCCCTAACAACCTTATTAGTGGCCATCCTAGGTTTCTTCGAAACCATGGCCAATAGGCACAAACCTTGGTCAACTCTAGGAATGACTTCCCCATTGACCTTGGTCTTCCTAGACCTAGTTAGTGTCCCATAGTCGAATGGAACACTATGGTAAGTCACCTTGGACTTAGGTTTGTGACCCAAACCATTCTTGCCCTTGGTTGACTTTTGACTCTTAGATCCTAGAGTTTGACAATTTGACCCTTGAAATTGATTTTGTATCTTGTTTAGGGTCTTTTCCAATTTCTCAAGCCTTGACCTCAAGGCTTGGTTTTCCTTTTCTAATATCTCAATTTTCAATTTTTCATTTTTTCTTGAGATATTTCTATTTCTAGGCATATGTCTAGATTCCTTAGCATTAAAGCCTAGATGTTCTCCTATTTTCTTAATGCTTTCCTTAGGTAATATATTTTTAGGGACATTAGTCCCAAATTTCTTCATATTTCCTAAGTGAACACTCTTAGCACCTAAACAAAAGTATTTATTTCTATTAGCATGCTTTTCATGGCAAATTGCAAGAGAATTAAAATTCCTAGCATGCTTTTGACTTTTAAATTTAGAAGATGCATTATTGAAATATACCTTAGGGTTTGCCTTGGAGGCTCCCCCTACATGTATAGCTCCTTCTTGGGTCTTTTTGCTCCCCCTAGGGCATTGATTTCGGTAATGCCCCGGTTGCCGGCACTTGAAGCAAATGACTTGCTCCTTGCTTTTCATGCCATTGGGAACACCGGCTTCATTGACTATTTGTGCCGGTGGAGCTTTCCTAATCTTCTTTGGGCACTTGCTCTTGTAGTGCCCGGTTTCCCTACACTCAAAACATATTATATGCATTTTATTATTAACACATATGTTTGAGTTACCTAGGGTAGTGGTGGAGGCCAGAGTTGGATTTTGAGCTTCCTCATCTTGACTGGATGTTGAAGGCTCTTCTTGAGGTTGCTCCGGTATAGAGGATGATCTTTCCTCCTCAATCCTAGAAGTGGATGCTCCTTCCACTTCTTCCACCTCTTCTTTCTCCGATCCGGAAGTTGACTCCATCTCATCTTCTGATTCCTCACTTTCACTTGAGGATGAACTCTCTTCATGGAATCTTGCCAATTTCCTCCATAGTTCCTTGGCATACGTGTAATCCCCTAGCTTGCACAAAACATCATTAGGGATTAAATCTTCCAAAAGTTTCGTTACCTTAACTTCGGTCTTGAGCTTTTGGCGTTGCTCTTGGGTCCACTTTTTCAATTTTAGGACATTTCCCTTCTTATCCCTAGGGGGTTCAAGACCTTCAATGAGGATGAACCAATCCTCTATGTTCATCATCAAGAATGTTTCCATTCTTGCTCTCCATGCCGGAAAATCTTCTGGATCATATGGAGGTGGAGTGTTGATTTCCCATCCAAGCTTGTCTTGGAATTCCATCTTCACCCTCTAGCCTTTTGCCTTAGCTCCCGGTTGTTAATCCGTAGAAGAGCCCCAGGCTCTGATACCACTTGTTAGAAATATTGGAACGGCTAGAGTGCACAGCGTAGATAGAATTCGATCGCGTTTGTGTCTACAATTTCGTTAGTGCGCAGCGGAAATAGAAGTAATAAAAGCAATAACGAAATAGACAACAAGCTAACACAATGATATAACGTGGTTCGGAACCGCACAGTTCCTACTCCACGGATCGAGCTCTGAAGAGCCCTAGTGATGCACACGCACTCACTAATGATAAACACTCCTTCTCGACACAAGTCGGAGGCGGAGAAACCTCATACAATAGATCTTACAACAGTAAGAATGAAATACAAGCAATATACAATGTAAATATAAAATACAAGTAAAGAAAAGACTTTACAACACTTGTTTTGATTGCTTGAATGCTTGGTTGCTTGCTTGCACTTGGAGACCTGATTTGCACCAACAAATCGCCCCAATAGCCCTCAAGAACCGATATCTTTTTCCTCCATCACGAGATCCATATATAGCTTCAACCTGTGCTGGAAAAAGTCTATCAGTCGACTGATAGGGACCATCAGTCGACTGATGCCACTGTTGTGAGACAACGGCTAGTTCCACGTTGGATAAGTCCAACAGAACTACCATCAGTCGACTGATTATGACCATCAGTCGACTGATGGAGTCCTCACTCGACCAGTCGAGTCTCGACTCCATTCTGTGGCCGAATTCTCGAGCACCGCCGCGATCACACGATCGATCATTTGCTCGATCATCATCGATCGCTAACCTATGGCATGCTAGGCCATAACCCGCATCAAACCCTAGTTGACTCGGTCGGTCCGATCGCCACATGGCACCGATCGTGGCACACCTCAAACATGAGGTTTTAACTCAAGTATGGTTCCCCCATACTTGCTAGACCACCCTTAGCCTAGACCTAAGCCTTCTAGTCACCTCCATCAGCCTCACGCCTCTCGGATCCCTCCAAGTCATCCATGACTTGTTCATCCATCGCGCTAGCCTTCAAGTGCTTCCGTCGGCTATGTCATGCTAACGGTGTCTACACCGCCAAGGCACATTGGACTTACGCCGCCAAGACTCCGCTTGGACTTTACGCCGCCAACCATTGGACTTGTGCTGCCAAGACTACCGCTTGGACTTTACGCCGCCAATATTAAACCCCTTGGACTTCAAATGCTAACCCATGTTAGACTTTCCATGCCAAGACCATGCTTGGACTTTCCTTGCCAACTCATGTTGGACTTTCCATTTGCCAAGACCCATGCTTGGACTTTCCTTGCCAACACATGTTGGACTTTCCATTTGCCAAGACCCATGCTTGGACTTTCCTTGACAATTATATTGTCACATGTTTTTGTCGAAACATCAAAACACATCAAAACTTCACTCGAGCCAAACTCGAGTCCTGGTCAATCGTGACCTGGGCCGATTGCACCAACAGGTCCCTAGCAAACATGAACCTGATCCCTAGACATACGATGAGGCAATCCAAAATATAGATACAGCATCTTGGCAAAGTGCAATAAATACTGAGATTGAATCCATGGATTCAAGTCAGGTCTGGGAGCTCTTATGCATAGCGGCTCATATGGATTATGAGGTGTGGCACATGGATGTCAAGACAGCTTTCCTTAATGGAAGTCTTGAGGAAAACATCCAAATGAAGCGACCAGAGGGATTCATTGCTAAGGGCAAAGAGCATCTTGTATGTAAGCTTAATCGGTCTAATAATGGATTGAAGCAAGCTTCGAGGTCTTGGAACATCCGCTTTGAGGAGGTAAATCAGTCTTATGGATTTATTCAAAGTCTTGATGAGTCTTGTGTATACAAGAGATGTGACGGAAACGTAGTGGTATTTCTTGTACTATACGTAGATAATATTTTGGTAGTTGGCAACAATATCAGAGTGTTATCAGACGTAAGGGTATGGTTGTCCAAATAGTTTTGAAGGACTTGGGAGAAGTGGGTCACAACCTTGGGATCAAGGTTGTTGTGCTTATCCCAAGCTTCATACATAGACATGATTTTGGATCATTTTAGCATGCAGAACTCCAAGAAGGGTTTTCTACCTTTCAGGTATGGAGTTCCTTTATCTAAGGAGATGTGTCCTAGATCATCTGAGGTGATAAAGGAGCTGAAGGCGGTTCCTTATGCTTCGGCAGTAGGAAGCCTCATGTATGCTATGTACGAGACAAGATATCTGCTTTGCCGTGGGCATGGTTAGCAGATATCAGAGTAATCCAGGATAGGGACATTGGACTACGGTAAAAGCATATATTATAGTGCCTGAGAAGGACTAGGGATTATATGCAAGTTTACCGGGCAGACCAATTACTCCCTGTGGGTTGTATGGATTGCGATTTCCAATCAGATAGGGATAACAGTAAGTCTACATTGGGGTTTGTGTTTACTTTTGGAGGTGGAGCCATTGTATGGAGGAGTGCCCAGCAGATATGCGTGGCGGACTCCACCATGGCAGCTGAGTATGTGGCAGCCTATGAGGCGGCCAAAGAAGCTGTGTGGCTCAGGAACTTCCTGATGGACTTGGATGTGATTCCTGGTTTGCCCAGAACTATCACAATTTATTGTGATAATAATGGTGCAGTTGCAAACTCGAAGGAACCACGAGCCCATAAGGCTAGTAAACACATAGAGTGCGAGTACCACCTGATACGAGAAATCATAAAGGAGGTAGAAGTTGCTGTCGCCTAGATTGCATCAGAGGATGACCTGGTAGACCCTTTTCACTAAGGCCCTTCTAGCGAGAGCTTTGATAGGCATGTGGAGGGAAGGGGAATCAGATGTATGGCAGTATGAGGACAGCATAGTCTTTTAGTATAAGTGGGAGATTATTGGGATGTATACTGAAAGCCTAGCTCTTTTGTATGAACATCTTTATTTTGAAATAAGAATCACATGATCATTGTTTGCTTATTTTTATAGTTGTGCAAAATTGTCTAATATTTTACATTGTAGATAACATGGTGCTTGGGTGTGGCACAGAAGATCAAGTTATTAGTCCCTTGTAGAATATTAGACAATTTTGCACAACTATAAAAATATTGTAGTATCTATTGTAGTATCTATTGTACACCTTATATATTTCTTGAGCACCTTATATGTTTCATGAGCTTCTCATGTGTTTCCCAAGCACCTCATGTATTTTCCGAGCACCATATTTCTTTTCTGGGCACCATTGGTTTCTCCTAAATTTAATAAGGATTAATGGTATGAGTATGCTGGAGTACAGTAAGATGGGATGCCAAGGAATCTTTTAAATAAAGAATATGGTGGATATGAATATTTTTTATTTTTTATTTATTTGAAATTTGTGTGTGGTTTATTTTTAGATAATTAATGAAAAGGAGAAGGGCATGTCGAGGATGAAGAGGGAACCATTTTAAAAGGAGGTGTAAAAAGTGGTTACATCTCAATGGGTTGGTAGGGGAATTAAGGTAACTTTCCCATGAAGTAGGGCGGTGATAATCTTATATAAAAGGGGCAGAGATTGGAGGAATAAGAGGATGATTTTTTCCACTCTATTCTATAAGATATCAGGAAAAAAATATTAAGAGGCTTAAATAAATTTCTTATGATCATTAGATTAATAAGTGATCTATCAAAGGTTTAATGGTTCAACACTAAGTCTCCATTAACACTAGGTTTGATTTAAGCTAAAGCTAAGTTAGCTGAACCAATTTCCACCGTCCTTTTTAAACCTCGGTTCCAATTTTTTTCTTCCCAGTCGCGATTTCTCCCGATCTCTTCTCTGCCCGATTTATGTCGCCCTCTTGATTCTTTCTTTTGCCACCTCTTCTCATCCACCGGTAGTCGCCACTTCATCTTCGTTTCATCGCCAAAGATCTCCAAACAAGCAGCTTTTGAATTATGTGAGCACAGTGACACCTCACATCATCGACACCTGCAGGTAGCTCCTCCAGCCGTTGTTGTTGCCACACACATGATCATCGTCACCTTTGCCATCAACGTCAGCTGCCTTCTCCAGCTAGTTCCTCTGACCACCCTATTATGCCGCACACAACTCCTACAAACATTGCCACACTCAATCTTTGCCACATGCCAGTGTCGACGCCCTGAGCTCGATTTGTCACCGCTGATCAACTCCTCCTCTTGTTTTCTTCCTCAGCTGAGATCGCCACTTTGTTGTGACCTCATTGAGCAGAGAATGGAGTTCAAGTGATTGGGCAGATCGGGTTTCCCTCAAATAGGATCAAGAGGCTAGGAATAGGAATGCTAGGCTTGGTAAGTAGGATTTGGATGTTTATAGTTGTATACTAGTTTGGTTTATTTAAATGATCTGATGATGTGGATCAATGGATTGGAATTCAATAGGGGATGTGTTCTTCGGATAGGCTGTGGATGATTGAATTGGGCTAGGTAAATTTTAGTTTGAATGCTTGAATATGAAATTTGTTAGTAATATATGAGAGATGTCCTAAGGCAATCGCCTTATGTATGAACCATTTATATGATAAATGAAGATTCACTATTTGAGTATACATGTTTTATTTATTTGATTGGATCTTAAACTCATTTACTGAATGTCCACGATACGATTCACAGCATGAGAGAATTTGTGATTGGATCACAACTAGTGAGTATCTCCACATGTGTAATTGTGATGTATCGGAATTATCCCTAGTCGATGAATTGATGGATTTGGACACCATCAATTCTGTCGAGACTAGCACGAGGTATACTCCTTGGTGTATCCAAGCAGCTGATTCTCACTGGCTTGAGACATAGTGATGTCCGGAGTTAATCGTGGATGCTAGTTATGGTAACTAGTTCATTGGAGTGACCAGTCGTAAGACTTCATATGGTTCTCTGCATATATAGATATGTCAATGAAGTTCTTACTGTGGCTTAAGTGCAATGTTCCTTTGACTTGCGGTATTCAAGTCATCTTGATCATGGAGACTTATGCTTTGACATCTTAAGCAAACATCTCTAAGGAGATGTGGACCCGGGATGATTGGGTATAAGTCGAAGTGATCGAAGGTGTTTAAATAGCCTATAAAGGATTCACCACTCCTTGCGAGGAGATGTATACCCATGGCCTCTCGTCGGATCGTTACTAAACTCTTTGGCCAAAGCATTACATGTTTAGAGTAAGGTACTCTTCGATACATGTGGAGTAACTAGAATCCGTAGGACGAGGAAATGATACTTGGGCTAGGTGTGACGTAGTCAGCCTAGTGGGGACTGATACTATAGACCATGTCCTGAACCAAGTGGGTATAAGATGAGTGAAGGGAATGGGGCACGATTCATTCGAGCTACTGAATGGTTTCAGAAATAGTTCTGGATCAACCGTTGATCTTTTCGGTTAATTGGGGATCATGATGTACTACTAGGTGCCACTCATGATCGTTCTATAATTAATGGTTAGTTATAGACGACCAACATAAACCGAGAACCTATTTGGTCACACGCACAACGAGCGTAATCCAAAGGATTTAAAACGAGCTTGAGAATGGGATTCTCAGACCGAGAGAAACTAGGTTTGGTTGGACCAAACAAAAAGCGAGCATGAAATCGTTTCAGTCGCAATGGAAGCGTGGATGGGCCGTGTCTTATGAAGACATAATGGATGAACCAAAATGGTTTGGTTCTAATCCAATGGAGGAGAATAAACCAAAGGGTGTGGTTTATTTTAAACGAATGAACCAAAAGTTGGTTCGGTTCGTTTTAACTTAAAATAAACCATCATGGTTTGGTTTATTTTAACTTATCTTAATGGAGCGGGTTAACGGGCCTAATGGTTATGATCCAATAACCATTAAGAGAATTAGTTCTCTATAAAAGAGGGCTTAATGGATAATTAAGCCCTAATCAAAACCCTAGTTGGAGTTGCCGCCCAACCTAGTTGTGCCGCCCAACCTAGGTGTGCCGCCCAAGCTCCTTGGCCGCCCAGCCCCTTGTGCCGGCGTCCAGCTCCTTGCCGGTGACCAAGCTTCAGCCGGTGATCCTCCGGCGATCCTCCGGTGATCTCCCTAGGCCTCGGTGAAAAGGTGAGCACTTGGCTTCCTTGTTTTGGCCGGCGCCTACTCCTCCTCCAAGCTGTCCAGTTTTCTGGACAGCTTCTTCTCCTCTCGTCGGAGCATCGTTTCGACGACGGTTAGAGCTCCGACAGTGGATAACTTACCGGGAATTCGATCTCCGGTAATCCTCTGAGGTGGAGGACGAAGGATTCGTCAATCGGTTGACGAATACCTCTCCGGAGAAGCGAGTATTGAGGACTCGTTTTGGATCCGAATTTGGATTCGGATCGTGATCATCTCTCGATCACGTCGTCTTCAACACGAGGCTAGTAACGAAGACGTGGCTTAGCGAAGTCATCCCGAGGAACTCGGCGTGGATACGGATAGAGACGATTCTAGCGAGGATCGTTCCGGTTGATGCCGTTCCCGCTACACGTCATACGAAAGGTATAACGTAGATAAATTTCCTTTTATTGCACATTTAAATTTACGGTTATGTCTACACTTGTTGTAATATGCATGCGTGTGTTGTGTGTGTTGTAATAAATGTAGATTTATTATTTTTATTGCTTCCGCTGTGTTCATGTTTACGAAACATGATCGAACACACAATGCGGTCTAAAACCCAACTTGATGGTATCGAGCCAGTTGTGTTTACGACATAATCGTAAAATGGTTTTGCGATAGTCATAATGTATTTCTGGAAATTTTCTAATTTTGGAAATTTAGAAGTATTTATGGAAATTTTTCAATTTTGGAAAGTCTAGAAGTATTTATGGAAATCTTCCACTTTTGGAAAGTTGGAAGTATTTATGGAAATTGATATTTTCCATAAATAAAATATTTGATTAGATTCTGGAAATTTGTTTCCTAATTTAATCATGATTTGATTTGGGAAATCAAATCTTAAAATATTTTATTTCCATAAGTAGTTTTAATGATTTAGGAAATTGGTTTCCTAAATAGATTTTCCTTAATCAAATAATTCCATGAATAAAATATGTGATTAGATTTGGAAATTTGTTTCCTAATTTAATTATGATTTGATTTGGAGAATCAAATCTTAAACATATTTTATTTCCATAAATAGTTATGACATATAAGGAAATATATACATGACATAATTGTATGCCATGTAATTGCATTAGATGCATAACATTATGCCATGCGTGTCGTGACATGTAGATGTATGCCATGTATGCCATGCCATGTAGATAATAGTTATTTGCATGCAAAGAGGATGAGACATAAAAACCCTTAAACAATATTAAAGCCTACACCTTATATTAATATGGTTAGAACCAGAGTTCCGTTTCTTGTTTGGGTTGTTGGACTCTCTCAAAGCCTGGCTCGAACCCGAATATGTTCAAACCATGGAATAGTTTAATACTAATATGGTAAGAGTCAGAGTTCAATCGTTAGCTTTGGTTGTTGGACTCTCTCCAAGCTGGGCTAATTGGTTGAATGCGCTCTAACCATATTAAAACTATTTCCCGATTAATGGGTTGGCTTTAACCTGGAGCATCGGCTTGTTGGACTCTCTCCAAGATCGATGTAAAGGGAGGTGAAGTTGGGTGCTATGCATATGATGCATACTTGTTAATGTGTTAACAACCCGATGTATGTGTGAATATTCAATTAGTTGATAGCACATTGTGATAGTTACATATACGTGATATGCAATCGGTATAGAAGATACCTACCGTCGTAGTTATGAATTGCTTGTTGGACTCTCTCCAAGGTTGTTCATAACTATGATGGATATCAGCCCATTCGGAGATGGACCTACGATCTCCCGAAGTGATTTTGGGATTTTTGAAATTCGAAAAATGAATGGGATTTATAAATGTATATTGATGCATTTTAAAATCATTTTCTCATATATGCTCATTTTGTATTTCTAGGTCAATAAATTGATCATGAAGTCTTTGAATTTGCGTTCCATTTTGGATTCGAATAAATTGACTGGGCCAAACTTCTTGGACTGGCTTAGAAACTTGAGAATTGTTCTCAAGGTGGAAAAGCTTGCGTATGTCCTCGAAGCGCCTCTTCCCGCCCGTCCTAGTGACAATGCAACTCTTGACCAATTATTGGCCTATCAGAAACATGTGAGTGATTCTGAACAAATGAGTTGCAACATGCTAGCCATGATGGAACCCAAGCTACGAAAGCAGCATTAGCATATGGATGCTCATATCGTAGTTCTTCATCTTTATGAGTTGGTTGATGAGCAAGTGAGATTCGAAAGGTTCGAAGTCTCCAAGCTCCTCTTCACCTCTGAGATGCAAGAAGGCTCATCTGTGGTACTGCTCAACATGCTGAAGACTGTGGAGTCTTCTGAGAAGCATGAGCAGGGGACAGTGCTGTTAGTTGATTCCTCGAAGAAAGGTTCTAAGAGGAGGTCAAAAGAACAGCAGAAGGGAAAGAAGAGAAGGGCTAAGAAGGTAGAACTAGCACAAAAGGAAACTTGCCATCATTATGGCAAGGAGAGCCATTTGCGAAGAAAGTGCAAGATTTATCTTGAGTCCGTGAAGAAGGATAAGGCATCGGATGCCCCATCTTCTTCAGAAATCTTCTTTATTGATTGTCATTCTATTTCCTTAGACACTTGGGTATTGGATACTGGGTGTGGCTCACATATATGTAATGACATACATGGGCTAAGGAATAGAAGAAGACTCGTCAAGGGGAGAGTCAAATTTATGTGTTGGGAATGGAGCAACGGTTGCTGCACTCACCATCGGAACGTATTTGTTGGAACTCCCTGTAGGACTTGTCTTAGAACTGGACAAATGCTTTTATGTTCCTTCGTTGATAAAGAACATCATTTCTATTTCTTGTCTAAATAGAAATGGGTTCCATTTGACTTTTAGTAACAATTGTTGTTACATAACTTTGAATGGAGTTCTTTATGGGACTGGAACTTTAAGCAATGGTGTTTATACGTTGGACGTATCCAGTGACATTTTCAATATCGAAGCGAGCAACAAGCGTGCTCGAAAGGATAATCAAATAGACTCCTATATGTGGCATTGTCGTCTTGGTCATATAAGCAAGAAATGCATGTCCGAATTACACCGATGTGGAATTCTGGAATCGTTTGAATTGGATTCATACGATACATACAAATCATGCTTAAAAGGCAAGATGACTAAGTTACCTTTTACTGGAAAAGGTGAATGAGTGGGAGAGTTACTAGGTCTAGTACATACTGATGTATGTGGACCTATGTCAACTCAAGCTTTAGGAGGCTATAGCTACTTCATTACCTTCACCGATGATCACTCACGGTTTGGGTATGTGTTCTTGATGAAACACAAGCCTTTGAAAGGTTCAAAGAATTCAGAAATGAAGTAGAGAAACAACATGACAAAAGTATTAAAATACTTCGATCGGATCGAGGTGGTGAATACTTAAGTCAAGAGTTTCTTGATTATCTAAGAGACAATGACATATTATCTCAATGGACTCCGCCCTATACACCACAGCATAATGGTGTATCTGAGAGGCGTAACCGGACCTTGTTGGACATGGTCAGGACAATGATGAATCATGCGACTCTTCCCAAGTCCTTTTGGGGTTATGCACTTCAGACAGCTGTTTACTTGTTAAACAGAATGCCCGCCAAGGTAGTCTCAACTACTCCATATGAGATATGGAATAGTAAGAAACCTCATGTATCTTACTTGAAGATATGGGGTTGTCCTGCTTATGTGAAGCGGACTGTATCAGACAAATTGGATGCTAAGTCTGATAAATGTCTATTTATTGGATACCCTAAGGAAACAAGGGGTTACCAATTCTATCATCCTATGGAACAAAAGGTGTTTGTTTCAAGGCATGCTGTGTTTCTAGACAAAGAGTTTCTCATCCAAGAAAACAGTGGGAGTATCGTCGAGCTTGAGGAGGCTCAAGAGACACAAATAGACATTGATGAGATACCTGGTGAAGCACAACAGCCGACAACTCATAGTGATGAGCAATCAGCTGGACCTATTGTAACACCACATCTTCATATATCTGGTAGAACACGCAATATTCCTGAGAGATATCGATTTCTCGTAAGTGAATCGAACGACGTGTTACTCATTGATGATTAGGAGCCTACAAGTAATGAAGAAGTGCTGACAAGTTCAGAAAGGGATAAATGGCTTGATGCCATGAAGTCGGAAATGAATTCCATGTATGAAAATCAAGTTTGGAACTTGGTTGACCCACCTGAAGGCACAAAGCCTATAGGGTGCAAGTGGGTTTTCAAGAAGAAAACCGACATGGATGGTAATGTGATTACCTATAAGGCTAGATTGGTGGCGAAAGGATATCTTCAAAAGCAAGGTGTTGATTATGACGAAACCTATTCACCTGTAGCTATGCTTAAATCCATTCGGATGCTCCTGGCTATAGCGGCTCATTATGATTATGAGATATGGCATATGGATGTGAAAACAGCTTTCCTTAATGGAAACCTGCTCGAGGACGTGTATATGATATAGCCTGAGGGTTTCACATCGGTTGATAAAACCAAGGTATGCAAATTGCGACGATCCATTATGGATTGAAGCAAGCATCCAGGAGCTGGAATATCCGTTTTGATGAGACTATCAAAAAGTTTAATTTCTCACAAAATCCAGACGAACCTTGTGTGTACAAGAAGGTTAGTGGGAGTGCAGTCGTGTTCCTAGTATTATATGTTGATGACATATTACTTATAGGAAATGATGTTTCAATCTTATAGTCAGTTAAGGTTTGGTTATCCAAGACATTCTCCATGAAAGACCTGGGAGAAGCAACCTACATCCTTGGGATTAAGATCTATAGAGATAAGATCAAAACGGTTGCTTGGTCTTTCGTAGTCTACATATATAGACCGAGTGCTAAAGAGGTTTAGCATGTCGGAATCCAAGAAAGGTTTCCTACCCATCAGGCATGGGGTACACCTTTCGATGTCTATGTGTCCGTGCACAGAAGACGAGAGGATTTGCATGAGTAAGATTCCCTATGCATCCGCAATAGGATCTATCATGTATGTTATGTTATGTACGAGGCCTAATGTATCGTATGCTCTGAGTGTCACGAGCAGATACCAGTCTGATCTAGGAATGGATCATTGGGTGGTTGTTAAGACGATCCTTAAGTACTTGAGAAGAACTAAGGATGTGTTCCTAATATATGGAGAAGGGTACATGGTGATACGTGGGCATACGGATGCCAGCTCCAGACAGACAAGGATGATTCCATGTCTTAGTCTGGGTATGTATTCACCTAGAATTGAGGCGCAATAAGTTGGAAAGGTTCCAAGCTTGACGCTATAGCGGATTCTGCCACTAAGGCAGAATACATTGCAGCTTTGGAAGCAGCTAAGGAAGCGGTTTGGATCAAGAAGTTCATCTCTGAACTTGATGTGGTCTCATCAATGATCCAAACATGTGCTTCGCCGCTATCATCTTATCAGAGAGATCATCAGTAGGAACGAAATACAAATCGAGAAAATTTCCACTGAAAGGAACTTAGCGGATCCTTTGACTAAAGCATTACCTCAAAGTAAGTTTGAGGGTCATGTTAGAGCTTATGGTATTGGATACCGTAGCGATTGGCATTAGGCCAAGTGGGAGTCTATTAGTAATATATGAGAGATGTCCTAAGGCAATCGCCTTATGTATGAACCATTTATATGATAAATGAAGATTCACTATTTGAGTATACATGTTTTATGTATTTGATTGGATCTTAAACTCATTTACTGAATGTCCACGATACGATTCACAGCATGAGAGAATTTGTGATTGGATCACAACTAGTGAGTATCTCCACATGTGTAATTGTGATGTATCGAAATTATCCCTAGTCGATGAATTGATGGATTTGGACACCATCAATTCTGTCGAGACTAGCACGAGGTATACTCCTTGGTGTATCCAAGCAGCTGATTCTCACTGGCTGAAGACATAGTGATGTCCGGAGTTAATCGTGGATGCTAGTTATGGTAACTAGTTCATTGGAGTGACCAGCCGTAAGACTTCATATGGTTCTCTGCATATATAGATATGTCAATGAAGTTCTTACTGTGGCTTAAGTGCGATGTTCCTTTGACTTGCGGTATTCAAGTCATCTTGATCATGGAGACTTATGCTTTAACATCTTAAGCAAACATCTCTAAGGAGATGTGGACCCGGGATGATTGGGTATAAGTCGAAGTGATCGAAGGTGTTTGAATAGCCTATAAAGGATTCACCACTCCTTGCGAGGAGATGTATACCCATGGCCTCTCGTCGGATTGTTACTAAAGTCTTTGGCCAAAGCATTACATGTTTAGAGTAAGGTACTCTTCGATACATGTCGAGTAACTAGAATCCGTAGGACGAGGAAATGATACTTGGGCTAGGTGTGACGTTGTCAGCCTAGTGGGGACTGACACTATAGACCATGTCCTGAACCAAGTGGGTATAAGATGAGTGAAGGGAATGGGGCACGATTCATTCGAGCTACTGAAGGGTTTCAGAAATAGTTCTGGATCAACCGTTGATCTTTTCTGTTAATTGGGGATCATGATGTACTACTAGGTGCCACTCATGATCGTTCTATAATTAATGGTTAGTTATAGACGACCAACATAAACCGAGAACCTATTTGGTCACACGCACAACGAGCGTAATCCAAAGGATTTAAAACGAGCTTGAGAATGGGATTCTCAGACCGAGAGAAACTAGGTTTGGTTGGACCAAACATAAAGCGAGCATGAAATCGTTTGATGCAATGGAAGCGTGGATGGGTGTGTCTTATGAAGACATAATGGATGAACCAAAATGGTTTGGTTCTAATCCAATGGAGGAGAATAAACCAAAGGGTTTGGTTTATTTTAAACGAATGAACCAAAAGTTGGTTCGGTTCGTTTTAACTTAAAATAAATCATCATGGTTTGGTTTATTTTAACTTATCTTAATGGAGCGGGTTAACGGGCCTAATGGTTATGATCCAATAACCATTAAAAGAATTAATTCTCTATAAAAGAGGGCTTAATGGATAATTAAGCCCAATCAAAACCCTAGTTGGAGTTGCCGCCCAACCTAGTTGTGCCGCCCAACCTAGGTGTGCCGCCCAAGCTCCTTGGCCGCCCAGCCCCTTGTGCCGGCGTCCAGCTCCTTGCCGCCGACCAAGCTTCAGCCGATGATCCTCCGGCGACCCTCCGGTGATCTTCCTAGGCCTCGGTGAAAAGGTGAGCACTTGGCTTCCTTGTTTTGGCCGGCGCCTACTCCTCCACCAAGCTGTCCAATTTTCTGGACAGCTTCTTCTCCTCTCGTCGGAGCGTCGTTTGGACGACGGTTAGAGCTCCGACAGCGGATAACTTACCGGGGATTCAATCTCCGTTAATCCTCTGAGGTGGAGGACGAAGGATTCGTCAATCGGATGACGAATACCTCTCCGGAGAAGCGAGTATTGAGGACTCGTTTTGGATCCTAATTTGGATTCGGATCGTGATCATCTCTCGATCACATTGTCTTCAACACGAGGCTAGTAACCCGTACGAAGACGAAGCTCGTGGCTTAGTGAAGTCATCCCGAGGAACTCGGCGTGGATACGGATAGAGACGATTCTAGCGAGGATCGTTCCGGTTGATGCCGTTCCCGCTACACATCATACGAAAGGTATAACGTAGATAAATTTCCTTTTATTGCAAATTTAAATTTACGGTTATGTCTACACTTGTTGTAATATGCATGCGTGTGTTGTGTGTGTTGTAATAAATAGGAGTATTTATTATTTTTATTGCTTCCACTGTGTTCATGTTTACGAAACATGATCGAATACACACACGCCGCGGTGCCAGAAACCCAACAAAATTAGACTAAAATGGTGGTATTCATTGTGATGGATTTTAGTGTGTGTATATATATCTGTGATAGATTATGGATAGTGTTAATTTACAAATGATATGGTGTTGAAGGAAATTTGAGTAGGAGATGTTTCCGCTTGATTGATATAGATTTGATATCTTAAAACTTGGATCAAGGAGTTGTGTGATTCAAGCGATTGTAAGGTAAGCTTGGATTTAGATGTTATTGATTCGATGTGAATGTGTGTTAGCTCCAAAAAATAGGTCGATGCAGTTGTATTATTTGTGAAGTATATCGTCGATTGAATATGATTAGTAAATGAAGTGTAGAAGATTACACTGCTACAGGATTGAATTTATTAATCAAGGGTTGTGCTAGCATTTAGTTATTCTTTCTGTTTTATAATTATATGACCTTGATTCGGGATAGTCTTCGTTGTGTGAGGTTTGTTTGCATATTCTACATCATGTGGGTGATTTCTCTTTGACTCTGGTAGACCTTGATCTTAGTGCATGAACTCTGCTATTGATAGATGGAATTATCTTGACTCCACTCTACATATTCTTATGCTTGATACTTAGCCGTTAAACTTTGAGATACTCATTTGATATATATACAATCTTGTTACATCATTATTTTTTATTATAGATACTATATATATTTTATCTATGGATGTTTCATAAATATATGTAGTTGAGTATAGTTATAGTCCTTCATCTGGTCATCATGTTATGCCACTAGAGTTGGTAATGGTTATAACTGCAGACTTGGTTGTCTTATTGCATGACCTTGCATTGAGCATCTCTTGTCGACCATGATTATCGTGGATGGTTGAGTGCGTCGTCAGTGGAGTGTTGTTTACGTACTAGAGATCCTAGCATGATATGTGTATATGTCTGTTGTTTATGACTCCCTGTGAGGTAGTGTGCATGTCGGAGGGCTTATGTGTATTGGAGTTATCATCACATTGCATGCATGATGTTGACTATGTCTCCATTGTGGTTGAGAGATTCATCAGTCATACTTGTCAACCCGACCACTGTAGGATAGTGGTTGTGTGAGATATGGGCAGTTGATATCTGCAACACTCAGCCACTGTGGGATAGTGGTAGTTGGAGTTGCATGCAACTTGTCCTGTCATGCAACACTCAGCCACTTGTGGGTAGTAGTAGCTAGAGTTGCTTGCAATAGGGACCCTTATATGTGGCTAGATAGATACTTACTCATACTACCCATTTGGCAACTCGAGACTAGTGGTAGTTGGAGCTGAGAAAATTGTCATGTTTTGTCCACCCAGGCCCCATAAGGTCGTGGTAGCGAGGTGTGCAGGCAGTGACCATGGTTATGCATCGCCGGGGAGGTGCATATATATGTTTGATGCATATTGCATATTCTTGTGATATGTTGTATATGATTGAGCTATGATTGTTGCATATGTTTGTACATCATCATACATATCATTAGATTAGATTGTTTTTTATTGTTGTGTGTGGAGTATTGCGGTATGAGTTGGATCAGGTTGTTATGTGCATTTGATTAACATTATGATTTCGCATTAGATGGACCAGGTTAGTTTCTACATTTGATTATACATTGTTCATATGATTATGAGTTGTTCACAAGTGTGGTATTATTAATCCATGTTATTGGTATGTGTTATGTTGTTAAATATTTGCTTAGGTTGTTATGAGTTGTGTCATTGTAGACTTTCAAGTAAGTCAGTACATTACATTACATCTGGTGGATTAGGTTGGTATATGCATTTATTATATTTATACTAATGGTTATTTGTTATTACCTTTAAGACTGTATACCTATTGATCTCTATATTTTTATTTAGTTCATGCACTATCTTTCATATACCACTGAGTCTTATACTTACCACCACAGAACCTGGGTTTTCTGTTGCCCAAGTAGCAGGTAGAAGGTTCCTCGGGTGCTCGGAGCTCTGCCAGCTGATCCCATCTCACACCGAGCATTTGGTTTTTATTCTATATTCGTGTTGTATTATATTTGGATTGTATGTTTTGATTTTATTTTATATTGTTTCCCCATTTTGGTATATGGTTATGTGGTTATGTATTTGACTTCAATTATGCTTTTTGTTTCTCTTCTCGTGTTCATGGAGTAGATTCTCCGATTCTAGGATTAGGGAGTAGTTTGTGTGCGTAGAACATGCTATTTCAAATATATTTCTGTTCTTGAATTTATATTTGCAATTGATGTTTGTTTAGATCGATAGTTATTCGTTTTGGCTTTCTATCTACTATATGTAGCCGATACAAGGGTGACAACCCTCGTATTAAAGATTTAGGAGAATGAAGGAGGAGCCTAGGGGTTAACCTCTCTCTGATAACTACGGATAGAAGGGTGTGATAGAGTCAGAACGAGATACATTCCGATTCGTCACAGGGATTGATTCAACATCCTCGTACCTCCTACCCCATCCTAAAGCCAGGGGTTGACATGGTATCGCAGAGGTAGTTCCCGATAGACGCGAAGGCTCATCGGGGAAGTGTATGATGTCCCTTCCACAAGACCGTAGTTAGACGTCTAGATAACACCCAATTGATAGCATGTTTTGCGATGCACAAGCGAAACCAAAATCCTAGAATTCCCTCCAAATACTCATAGAAACCCTTCTCTTCCTCCATGTGACATTGTACTTGAGTTAAGACCACCGCCATCCTCGTAATCACAATCGCTAGAACTAAACTTTAAACAAGAACATCCACTGAACAATCGGTACTCAAATCTCAGTCCTTATGGGATCGATAATCTATTTATTACTTGATGACATCCATGCACTTGCAAGCATTGAGCACGAGCGCGTGCTTCGAGTCCTCGACGGTTCCCATCACAAGATTTGAGGTCGCGTTCGTGTGCATCAAGCATCATAATTGGTAACATCAGTCGACCGAGTATATGAAATTAGTTGTATCAGTGTGTCCTTTTGACCAATGGGGTATAGATATAGTAGGACCATTTCCTATTGGGACAGGTTAAAGGAAATTTTTGTGAGTGGCTATTGATTTTTTTTCTAAGTGGGTAGAAGTTAGACCTTTAGCTCATATTACTGAGCAAATGGTATTAAAATTTCTATGGAAGAATATTGTATGTTGTTTTGGTATTCCTAGAAGGCTGATATAACATAATGGGCGACAATTTCAGGGTAAGAAATTGACAAAATGGTGTCAAGATTTTAAAATTAACCAAGTGTTTATATCAGTAGCTTATCCTCAAAGTAATGGGCAGGTTGAGGTCACTAATAGAGAATTAGTACATGGATTAAAGACTAAGTTGGAGCATGTAAGAGGTAGTTGGGTGGAAGAGTTACCTAGTATACTATGGTCTTTCCGAACCACTCCTAGGAGAGCTACAGGAGTAATTCCCTTTATTATGGTATATGGCTCAGAGGCAATGATGCCTGTAGAGGTTGGGATGGAGTCTGCTCGAGTAATGACCTATATCCTAAGCGACAATAGGGTGGCTCGACACATGGAGTTAGATTTGATTCAAGAGAAGAGGGATGCTGCTTTATATCACGCTGAAAGATATAAGTCACAAGTAATAAAAGCTTATAATAAAAAGGTAGTGCCTCATGCTTTTCAGGTAGGAGACTTAGTATTAAAGAAAGTACCGCCTAAGAGATGCAAGGCTAAGCTAGGACCCAAGTGAGAGGCCCCTTCCATGTGGAGAGTCGAGCGGGAATTGGAGCAATTACTTAAAGGATGCTCAAGGAAGGCTTTTAGCAAGACCATGGAATGTGTATCACTTGCACCCTTATTTCAGTGGATAAACGTTGTAAAATTTATGTTTTTGTTCTTTTAAAATAGTACAATGTAGGCTAAGTGACATACTATATTACAAGTGTTATACTGAATACAAGTTGTTACATTTTTTTAATATTGGATGGAAAAGGAAAAGATAACAAATCAGGTGGAGTACGATCAATTGTATTGCCTATATCTAAAAAATTGGTGAAATGCCCTGGAGGTGGATAGCTCGCTGCTTTGAATTGATTAATGCAATCTTGGAAGCCCCATTGTAATAAGTCAAAGTCTCGATCTAGAAAATGTCATTGATGGTGGCCAAAGTCTAAAATGTTGCTGGTGTAGTGCTTGCGCCTTCTTTGAATGATCTAGCTTTTAGAATGTCTAAGATATTCTGTAAGTTGTTTGGAAGTGAAGGGCTGATAATTCTGCCCGGTTGGCTTGAGTTTTTATCTAAGAAGCCTAAAGTTCTCTTTTGATTCTCTGATAAGCATGTTGTAGGGATAGCTCTCTAGTTTGACATTATTGTAATTCTTTCTTGAGAGTGTTACTATATTGAACCCATTGGTTATTTAAGTGAGTTATACTTGTAATGCCCTGCAAGGTTAAGGGTTATCATCAAATAATAGTAATAAAGGAAATGGTGTACTAACCTCATTAATATTGGATAAAAGAGGGTCGGGTAAGCCTCGGACTAAGGGGGATGGAGGATTCTATGTGGTTGAGCAGGAAAAATGGAAGTTGAAGAAAAGGTATTGAATGCTTAGGGAGAAGTTGAATAATGTTTCTGTGTTCAGATGGTGGAACATTACTGGAGGCATGTAGTAGTAGTGATTCTATAAATGAAAAGGAAAACAGTATTAGGTATATAATACTTAGATGTATGTAGTAGTAAAAGTATTACCCAGCATATTGGTCGACTGTTGTTCTGATTAATGTCAATGCTGGTTTCGTGAGTAGCTGATTTAAATTGAATTGATTTCCTGCTAGTGATGAAGTTATTACTTAGTATTTTGCATTATCTCGGTATTGACCTAAGGAAGGACGAGGAGGGAGAGTAGTCAACCAAATGGAAGAAAAGGGGAAGGGAGAAGGAGAGTGCACAAATAAATAAGTCTCTTTCCATCCTTTGTGATAGGAGGGCATGTCGATTAAGAATTGATGATCTTGGGGTGCCATAATGTAGAACACGCCAGTATCAGCCATCTTAAGTTGGTAAAGACAGTGGAAGATGTGGGGATTTTGGGGGATGTTACGGTGCTAAAACATGATTAGGGTTCCGATCAGAATTTGAATAGAGTTAGGAGTTAGTTGGTTGATGGGGATGTCGTAATAAGTGAGGATATGGAAAAGGGGTTTTGGGACAGGAAGGCAGAGGCCTCCTTCTAGTTGGCATATTAAGAAGGTACTGGTGCCAGTCGGGGGTTGATGAGGTCGTTGATGTGGGGCAAGAATGATGGTGGTGAAGCTTTCTGGAATGTATTTGGGCTCGTGAAGGAAGAAAGAGTGATAGAGAGTTAGTCGGCTAGGGGTCGTTTCGTACTAGGGAGGGTTGGAGGAGGAAGAATCCATGAAGGGAGGCTTGTCGTAGAGAGGCTAAAGTCGTTGGGGAATAAGGAAGCTAGGGTTTTCGGTAAAAGTAAAGAGGAGTTAACAGTTAAGTGCAAAAGTGTAGCGGCACCTTTTAAAGGAGAAGGGAAAAGTTAAGTTAAGGGAGAATGATTTGTATTCTTCTCAATTTTTTCTATGGTAGGGGTTAAAAATATTTTTTCTAAGGCATTTTGCTCATGATACAAAACTTAAGAATTAACTAATACTCTCTTGTAGGGATCAATGGTTTTTTCTAAGCCATTTTATGCTTAATACAGAGCCTAAGGGTTAACTTATACTCTTTTGTAGGGGTCAACGATTTTTTTAAGGCATTGTATGCCTAATACAGAGCTTAAGGACTAACTAATATATTTTTGTAGGGGTTCTTAATATTTTTAAGGGTTTTGACACCTAATCATATTCTCTCTTGTGGTAATCAAAGGCATTTTTTCTAAGGATTTTTATGCTTAAATAGAATTTCTTCTTTCAAACATAAATGATATTTTTTCTAAGGTTTTTCAAGCCTGATACAATTTTCATGCAGGGTCAGTAGTATTCTTTCGAAGAGCTATGGAGTGTAAAACTAACTCAAGACTCTTACGCCTCATATAACAACCTATGGGCTAGGTAGCTACAATGTTGGTGCAATAGATCCACGTCACGATTGACCAGACTCAAGTTTGACTCGAGTAATATTTTGATGTTTGTCATTGATGTTTGACATGGGAGTTGATCATTATTTGACAATGGGTTGACTATATGGTTGACATGGGGTTGACCATATGATGGAAAAGTCCAAGTGGGACACTTGGCAATAGGAAAGTCCAAGTCATGGGCACTTGGCATGAAAAGTCCAAGTGGGACACTTAGCAATGGGAAAGTCCATGTCTTGAGTACTTGACAATTGGAAAGTCCAACATGGGTTGGCATGGAAAGTCCAAGCATGGGTCTTGGCAAGGGAAAGTCCAAGCTTAAGTGTTGGCAATTGAAAAGTCCAACATGGATTAGCAAGAAAAGTCCAAGGGGTGATATTGGCGGCGTAAAGTCCAAGCGGGAGTCTTGGCTGCATAAGTCCAATGGTTAGCGACGTAAAATCCAAGCGGTAGTCTTGGCAGTGTAAGCCCAATGTGCCTTGGTGGTATAGACCAACATAGCATGACAATAGATTATGGAAGTACCTGAAGGCTAGCATATGGATGAACAAGTCATGGATGACTTGGAGGGATCCGATAGGGTGAGGCTGATGGAGGTGACTAGAAGTCTTATGTCTAGGCTAAGGGTAGTCCAACAAGTATGAGGCATCATACTTAAAGTTAAACCTCATGTTTGAGGTTATAAGTCGACTGGGGCTTTGGACCGTCGATTGGTCAAGTGTTTTGACACTTGGCAGCTGAGTTGACTCTTTGTAGTCGACTAGGATTATGGCTAGTCGAACTGATCAGAGTCGACTGGTGTTCGACTGTAGGATATAGCCTGACAATCGACTGCCAGGATTGGGCAATCAACTGATTGCTTGAGCGATCGCGCCATGGATGGCGATCGATTCTTTGGTCGAGATCACGGAGTAGATTGCTCTGAGCCGAGTGGTCATCACTATGGCCACAGCGATCGGCTCTGGGTAATGGCGATCATTGCCAGTGTAATCGTTGGCTTGAATGCCGACATGGATTAAACCATTGTCTCACAACGATACTATTGGTGATCGACTGGGGACTTATGGCAGTCGATTGCCAGGCATAGAATCATCCCGAGATAAGCTATTAAAGGAGCTCGAGGAGGAGATTCTTGGTAAGGTTTCTTGAGGCGATTTGGAGGGGATTTGCTGCTATAATCTAGACCTTCAAGGCTATTCTCAAGAAACCAAAAGAAAGCATTCAAAGATCTCTTGTAAAGTGTTTTTTTTACTTGTATTGTATTTCTTCTTTGTATTTGATTGTATTTATTGTATTACATAGTGTAATCTCTTGTACGAGGTTTCTCCACCTCTGACGTGTTCTCGAGAAGGAGCGTTATTATTTAGTGGTGTTGTTTGCATCGCTAGAGCTCATTTGAGCTCACACCATGGAGTAGGAACCCTAAGGTTCTGAACCATGTAAATCCTTGTGTATTTGTGATTGTGCTTGTGTTTTATTTTCATTGTATATTTCGTATTTCCGCTGTGTAGTAACATCTTGTAGCAAGCACGATCGAATTCCATCATCGACGTATGACACGCTATTCACCCCCCTCTAGCGACGTCCAATTCCCAACAAGTGGTATCAGAGCTAAGCCACTCTTCATTTGGACTAACCGCCAAGAGAGCACCGCTAGAGGGTGAAGAAGAAGATGGAGTTTGAAGAAAGACTAGGATGGGACATCAACACTCCGATCTCGTATGCACTCTATGGATGAGAAGGCTTCAATCAATGGAAGGGAAGGATTGAAGACTTCATGATGATGATGGAAATTGAGCTTGTTGGGTTTCCGGCACCGCAGCGTATGTGTGTTCGATCACGTTTCGTAAACATGAACACAGCCGAAGCAATAAAAATAATAAATCTACATTTATTACAACACACACAACACACGCATGCATATTACAATAAGTGTAGACATAACCATAAATTTAAATTTTCAATAAAAAGAAATTTATCTACGTTATACCTTTCGTATGACGTGTAGCGGGAACGGCATCAACCGGAACGATCCTCGCTATAATCGTCTCTATCCGTATCCACGTCGAGTTCCTCGGGATGACTTCGCTAAGCCACGAGCTTCGTCTTCGTACGGGTTACTAGCCTCGTGTTGAAGACGACGTGATCGAGAGATTATCACGATCCGAATCCAAATTCGGATCCTAATACGAGTTCTCAAAACTTGCTTCTCCGGAAAGGTATTCGTCAACCAATTGACGAATCCTTCGTCCTCCACCTTAGAGGATTACCGGAGATTGAATCCCCGGTAAGTTAGACGCTGTCGGAGCTCTAACCGTCGTCCAAACAACGCTCCGACGAGAGGAGAACAAGCTGTCCAGAAAACTGGACAGCTTTGGTGGAGGTGATAGGCGCCGGCCAACCAAGGGAGATAGAGCTCACCTTGATGCCAAACTTGAAGGAGATCACCGGAGAACTAACCGGAAGCAGCTCGACACCGGCGAGGGGGAAGGAAGCAGCCTTCTGGACACCGGTTGGTGTTGGGTTTCCGGCACCGCGGCATGTGTGTGTTCGATCATGTTTCGTAAACATGAGCACAGCGGAAGCAATTAAAAATAATAAATCTATATTTATTACAACACACACAACACACACATGCTATTACAACAAGTGTAGACATAACCGTAAATTAAAATTTGCAATAAAAGAAAATTAAACTATGTTATATCTTCCGTATGACGTGTAGCGGGAACGACATCAACCGGAACGATCCTCGTAAGAATCGTCTCTATCCGTATCCACGCCGAGCTCCTCAGGATGACTTCGCTAAGTCATGAGCTTCGTCTTCGTACGGGTTACTAGCCTCGTGTTGAAGACGACGTGATCGAGAGATGATCACGATCCGAATCCAAATTCGGATCCTAAAACGAGTTCTCAAAACTCGCTTCTCCGGAGAGGTATTCGTCAACCGTTTGACGAATCCTTCGTCCTCCACCTCAGAGGATTACCGGAGATCAAATCCCCGGTAAGTTAGCCGCTGTCAGAGCACTAACCGTCGACCAAACGATGCTCCGACGAGAGGAGGAGAAGCTGTCCAGAAAACTGGACAGCTTGGTGGAGGAGTAGGCGCCGGCCAAAAACAAGGAGAGAAAAAGCCCACCTTGATGCTGAACCTATAGGAGATCACCGGAGGGTCGCCGGAGGTTCACCGGCCGGAGCTTGGACGCCGGCAAGGGTCTTGGACGGCGGCACAAAGCTGGGCGGCGGCAGCTTGTAGTTGGGCGCCGAAATCACCAACAAGGGGTGGGCGGCCAAAAATAGATTAGGGTTTTGGATTAGGGTTTAAGCCCTATTTTATAGAGAACTAATTCTCTTAATGGTTAATGGATCATATCCATAAAGCCCGTTAACCCGCTCCATTAAGATAAGTTAAAATAAACCAAACCATGATGGTTTATTTTAAGTTAAAACGAACCGAACCAACCTTTGGTTCATTCGTTTAATATAAACCAAACCCTTTGGTTTATTCTCATCCATTGGATTAGAACCAAACCATTTTGGTCCATTCATTATGTCTTCATAAGAAACGGCCCATCCACGCTTCCATTGCGACTGAAACAATTTCATGCTCGCTTTATGTTTGGTCCAACCAAACATAGTTTCTCTCGGTCTGAGAATCCCATTCTCAAGCTCGTTTTAAATCCTTTGGATTACACTCGTTGTGCGTGTGACCAAATAGGTTCTCGGTTTATGATGGTCGCCTATAATTAACCATTAATTATAGAACGATCATGAGTGGCACCTAGTAGTACATCATGATCCCCAATTAACGAAAAGATCAGCGGTTGATCGAACTATTTACGAAACCCTTGATGGCTCGAATGAATCGTGCCCCATTCTCTTCACTCATCTTATACCCACTTGGTTCAGGACATGGTCTATTGTGTCAGTCCCCACTAGGATGACTACGTCACACCTAGCCCAAGTATCATTTCCTCGTTCTACGGATTCTAGTTACTCCACATGTATCGAAGAGTACCTTACTCTAAACATGTAATGCTTTGGCCAAAGACTTTATTAACAATCCGATGAGCGGCCATGGGTATACATCTCCTCGCAAGGAGTGGTGAATCCTTTATAGGCTATTCAAACACCTTCGATCACTTCGACTTATACCCAATCATCCCGGGTCCACATCTCCTTAGAGATGTTTGCTTAAGATGTCAAAGCATAAGTCTCCATGATCAAGATGACTTGAATACCGCAAGTCAAAGGAACATCGCACTTAAGCCAAAGTAAGAACTTCATTGACATATCTATATATGCAGAGAACCATATGAAGTCTTACGGCTGGTCACTCCAATGAACTAGTTACCATAACTAGCATCCACGATTAACTCCGGACATCACTATGTCTCCAGCCAGTGAGAATCAGCTGCTTGGATACACCAAGGAGTATACCTCGTGCTAGTCTCAACAGAATTGATGGTGTCCAAATCCATCAATTCATCGACTACGGATAATTCCGATACATCACAATTACACATGTAGAGATACTCACTAGTTGTGATCCAATCACAAATTCTCTCATGCTGTGAATCGCATCGTGGACATTCAGTAAATGAGTTTAAGATACAATCAAATACATTAAACATGTATACTCAAATAGTGAATCTTCATTTATCATATAAATGGTTCATACATAAGGCGATTGCCTTAGGACATCTCTCATATTTTACTAACAGACTCCCACTTGGCCTAATGCCAATCGCTACGGTATCCAATACCATAAGCTCTAACATGACCCTCAAACTTACTTTGTGGTAATGTTTTAGTCAAAGGATCCGCTAAGTTCCTTTCAGTGGGAATTTTCTCGATTTGTATTTCGTTCCTACTGATGATCTCTCTGATAAGATGATAGCGGCGAAGCACATGTTTGGATCGCTGATGAGACCACATCAAGTTCAGAGATGAACTTCTTGCTCCAAACCGCTTCTTTTGCTGCTTCCAAAGCTGCAATGTATTCTGCCTTAGTGGCAGAATCCGCTATAGTGTCAAGCTTGGAACCTTTCCAACTTATTGCGCCTCCATTCCAGGTGAATACATACCCAGACAAAGACATGGAATCATCCTCTTCTGTCTGGATCTGGCATCCATATACCCACGTATCACCATGTACCCTTCTCCATATATTAGGAACACATCCTTAGTTCTTCTTAAGTACTTAAGGATCGTCTTAACAGCCGCCCAATGATCCATTCCTGGATCGGACTGGTATCTGCTCGTGACACTCAGAGCATACGATACATCGGGCCTCGTACATAACATAGCATACATGATAGATCCTATTGCGGATGCATAGGGAATCTTACTCATGCAAATCCTCTCGTCTTCTGTGCGCGGACACATAGACTTCGAAAGGTGTACCCCATGCCTGATGGGTAGGAAACCTTTCTTGGATTCCGGTATGCTAAACCTCTTTAGCACTCGGTCTATATATGTAGACTGCGAAAGACCAAGCAACCGTTTCGATCTATCTCTATAGATCTTAATCCCAAGGATGTAGGTTGCTTCTCCCAGGTCTTTCATGGAGAATGTCTTGGATAACCAAACCTTAACTGACTGTAAGATTGACACATCATTTCCTATAAGTAATATGTCATCGACATACAATACTAGGAACACGACTGCACTCCCACTAACCTTCTTGTACACACAAGGTTCGTCTGGATTTTGCGAGAAATCAAACTTTTTGATCGTCTCATCAAAACGAATATTCCAGCTCCTGGATGCTTGCTTCAATCCATAAATGGATCGTCGCAATTTGCATACCTTGGTTTTATCAACCGATGTGAAACCCTCAGGCTGTATCATATACACGTCCTCGAGCATGTTTCCATTAAGGAAAGCTGTTTTCACATCCATCTGCCATATCTCATAATCATAATGAGCTGCTATGGCCAGGAGCATCCGAATGGATTTAAGCATAGCTACAGGCGAATAGGTTTCGTCATAATCAACACCTTGTTTTTGACGATATCCTTTCGCCACCAATCTAGCCTTATAGGTAATCACATTACCATCCATGTCGGTTTTCTTCTTGAAAACCCACTTGCACCCTATAGGCTTTATGCCTTCAGGTGGGTCAACCAAGTTCCAAACTTCGTTTTCGTACATGGAATCCATTTCCGACTTCATGGCACTAAGCCATTTATCCCTTTCTGAACTTGTCAGCACTTCTTTATAACTGGTAGGCTCCTCATCATCAATGAGTAACACGTCGTTCGATTCACTTACGAGAAATCCATATCTCTCAGGAATATTGTGTGTTCTACCAGATCTACGAAGATGTGGTGTTACAATAGGTCCAGCCGATTGCTCATCACTATGAGTTATCGGCTGTTGTGCTTCACCAGGTATCTCATCAATGTCTATTTGAGTCTCTCGAGCCTCCTCAAGCTCGACGACACTCCCACTATTTTCTTGCAAGAGAAACTCTTTCTCTAGAAACACAACATGCCTTGAAACAAACACCTTTTGTTCCACAGGATGATAGAATTGGTAACCCCTTGTTTCCTTAGGGTATCCAATAAATAGACATTTATCAGACTTAGCATCCAATTTGTCTGATACAGTCCGCTTCACATAAGCAGGACAACCCCATATCTTCAAGTAAGATACATGAGGTTTCTTACTATTCCATATCTTATATGGAGTAGTTGAGACTACCTTGGTAGGCATTCTGTTTAACAAGTAAACAGCTGTCTGAAGTGCATAGCCCCAAAAGGACTTGGGAAGAGTTACATGATTCATCATTGACCTGACCATGTCCAACAAGGTCCGGTTACGCCTCTCAGATACACCATTATGCTGTGGTGTATAGGGTGGAGTCCATTGAGACAATATACCATTGTCTCTTAGATAATCAAGAAACTCTTGACTTAAGTATTCACCACCTCGATCCGATCGAAGTATTTTAATACTCTTGTCATGTTGTTTCTCTACTTCATTTCTGAATTCCTTGAACCTTTCAAAGGCTTCAGACTTGTGTTTCATCAAGAACACATACCCAAACCGTGAGTGATCATCAGTGAAGGTAATGAAGTAGCTATAGCCTCCTAATGCTTGAGTTGACATAGGTCCACATACATCAGTATGTACTAGACCTAGTAACTCTCCCACTCGTTCACCTTTTCCAGTAAAAGGTAACTTAGTCATCTTGCCTTTTAAGCATGATTCGCATGTATCGTATGAATCCAATTCAAACGATTCCAGAATTGCACATTGGTGTAATTCGGACATGCATTTCTTGCTTATATGGCCAAGACGACAATGCCACATATAGGAGTCTATTTGATTATCCTTTCGAGCACGCATGTTGCTCGCTTCGATATTGAAAATGTCACTGGATACGTCCAACGTATAAACACCATTGCTTAAAGTTCCAGTCCCATAAAGAACTCCATTCAAAGTTATGTAACAACAATTGTTACTAAAAGTCAAATGGTACCCATTTCTATTTAAACAAGAAATAGAAATGATGTTCTTTATCAACGAAGGAACATAAAAGCAATTGTCCAGTTCTAAGACAAGTCCTACAGGGAGTTCCAACAAATACGTTCCGATGGCGAGTGCAGCAACCGTTGCTCCATTCCCAACACGTAAATTTGACTCTCCCCTTGACGAGTCTTCTTCTATTCCTTAGCCCATGTATGTCATTACATATATGTGAGCCACACCCAGTATCGAATACCCAAGTGTCTGAGGAAATAGAATGACAATCAATAAAGAAGATACCTGAAGAGGATGGGGCATCGGATGCCTTCTTCTTCTTCATGGACTCAAGATAAATCTTGCAGTTTCTTCGCCAGTGGCCTTCCTTGCCACAGTGATGGCAAGTGCCCTTTTGCGCTGGTTCCGCCTTCTTTGCCTTTTTCTTTCCTTTCTTCTGTTCTTTTGCCTTCCTCTTAGAACCTTTCTTTGAGGAATCAACTAACAGAACCGCCTTCTCCTCATGCTTTACAGAAGGCTCCACAGTCTTCAGCATATTGAGGAGCTCGGGAATGGTGGATTCCAATTTGTTCATCCGATAGTTCATCACAAATTGCGAGAAACTCTTGGGCAAACAATGCAGAATTAAGTCAATACTTAACTCATGATCCATCACAAAACCGAGGGTAGCTAGCCGCTCGATGTACCCGTTCATCTTTAGCACAAACTGCACTACAGACGAACCTTCTTGCATCTTAGTAGTGAAGAGGAGCCTAGAGACCTCGAACCTTTCGGATCTCGCTTGCTCATCGAACAACTCATGAAGATGGAAGACCATAGTATTAGCATCCATATGCTCATGCTGCTTTTGTAGCTCTGGTACCATCGCCGCTAGCATGATGCAACTCGCCAGCTCAGAATCTGCCACATGTTTCTGATAGACCAACATTTGGTCTGGAGTTGCATCGTCCTTAGGACGGTCAGGAAGAGGCTCTTCAAGGACATATGCAAGCTTTTCTTCCTTGAGAACAATTCTCAGGTTTCTAAGCCAGTCCAGGAAGTTAGGCCCAGTCAGTTTGTTCGAATCCAAAATAGTGCGCAAATTCAAAGACGTCATGATCAATTTATTGACCTAGAAATACAAAACGAGCATATATGAGAAAGATGATTTTAAAATGCATCAATATACATTTATTAATCCCATTCATTTTTCGAATTTCAAAAACCCCTAAATCACTTCGGGAGATTGTAGGTCCATCTCCGAATGGGCTGATATCCATCATAGTTATGAACAACCTTGGAGAGAGTCCAACAAGCCATTCATAACTACGACGGTAGGTATCATCTATACCGATTGCATATCCCGTATATGCAACTATCACAATGTGCTATCAACTAATTGAATGTTCACACATACATTGGGTTGTTAACACATTAACAAGTATGCATCATATGCATAGCACCCAACTTCACCTCCCTTTACATCGACCTTGGAGAGAGTCCAACAAGCCGATGCTCCAGGTTAAAGCCAACCCATTAATCAGGACATAGTTTTAATATGGTTAGAGTGCATTCAACCAATTAGCCCAGCTTGGAGAGAGTCCAACAACCAAAGATAACGATTGACCTCTGACTCTTACCATATTAGTATTAAATTATTCCATGGTTTGAACATATTCAGGTTCGAGTCGGGCTTGGAGAGAGTCCAACAACCCAAACAAGAAACAGAACTCTCGTTCTAACCATATTAATGGAAGGTGTAGGCTTTAATATTGATTAAGGGTTTTTATGTCTCATCCTCTTTGCATGCAAATAACTATTATCTACATGGCATGGCATACATGGCATACATCTACATGTCACGACACGCATGACATAATGTTATGCATCTAATGCAATTACATGACATACAATTATGTCATGTTTATAATTTCCTTATATGTCATAACTATTTATGGAAATAAAATATGTTTAAGATTTGATTCTCCAAATCAAATCATAATTAAATTAGGAAACAAATTTCCAAATCTAATCACATATTTTATTCATGGAATTATTTGATTAAGGAAAATCTATTTAGGAAACCAATTTCCTAAATCTTTAAAACTACTTATGGAAATAAAATATTTTAAGATTTGATTTCCCAAATCAAATCATGATTAAATTAGGAAACAAATTTCCAGAATCTAATCAAATATTTTATTTATGGAAAATATTGATTTCCATAAATACTTCCAACTTTCCAAAAGTGGAAGATTTCCATAAATACTTCTAGACTTTCCAAAATTGAAAATTTTCCATAAATACTTCTAAATTTCCAAAATTTAGAAAATTTCCAGAAATACATTATGACTATCGCAAAACCATTTTACGATTATGTCGAAACACAACCTGGGCTCTGATACCACTGTTGGGTTTCCGGCACCGCGGCATGTGTGTGTTCGATCATGTTTCGTAAACATGAGCACAGCGGAAGCAATTAAAAATAATAAATCTATATTTATTACAATACACACAACACACGCATGCTATTACAACAAGTGTAGACATAACCGTAAATTAAAATTTGCAATAAAAGAAAATTAAACTACGTTATACCTTCCGTATGACGTGTAGCGGGAACGGCATCAACCGGAACTATCCTCGTAAGAATCGTCTCTATCCGTATCCACGCCGAGCTCCTCGGGATGACTTCGCTAAGTCACGAGCTTCGTCTTCGTATGGGTTACTAGCCTCGTGTTGAAGACGACGTGATCGAGAGATGATCACGATCCGAATCCAAATTCGGATCCTAAAACGAGTTCTCAAAACTCGCTTCTCCGGAGAGGTATTCGTCAACCATTTGACGAATCCTTCGTCCTCCACTTCAGAGGATTACCGGAGATCAAATCCCCGGTAAGTTAGCCGCTGTCGGAGCACTAACCATCGTCCAAACGACGCTCCGACGAGAGGAGGAGAAGCTGTCCAGAAAACTGGACAGCTTGGTGGAGGAGTAGGCGCCGGCCAAAAACAAGGAGAGAAAAAGCCCACCTTGATGCCGAACCTATAGGAGATCACCGGAGGGTCGCCGGAGGTTCACCGGCTAGAGCTTGGACGCCGGCAAGGGTCTTGGACGGCGGCACAAAGCTGGGCGGCGGCAGCTTGTAGTTCGGCGCCGAAATCACCAACAAGGGGTGGGCGGCAACTAGGTTGGGCGGCCAAAAAAAGATTAGGGTTTTGGAGTAGGGTTTAAGCCCTATTTTATAGAGAACTAATTCTCTTAATGGTTAATGGATCATATCCATAAAGCCCGTTAACCCGCTCCATTAAGATAAGTTAAAATAAACCAAACCATGATGTTTTATTTTAAGTTAAAACGAACCGAACCAACCTTTGGTTCATTCGTTTAATATAAACCAAAACCTTTGGGTTATTCTCATCCATTGGATTAGAACCAAACCATTTTGGTCCATCCATTATGTCTTCATAAGACACGGCCCATCCACGCTTCCATTGCGACTGAAACAATTTCATGCTCGCTTTATGTTTGGTCCAACCAAACATAGTTTCTCTCGGTCTGAGAATCTCATTCTCAAGCTCGTTTTAAATCCTTTGGATTACACTCGTTGTGCGTGTGACCAAATAGGTTCTCGGTTTATGTTGGTCGTCTATAATTAACCATTAATTATAGAATGATCATGAGTGGCACCTAGTAGTACATCATGATCCCCAATTAACCGAAAAGATCAACGGTTGATCTAGAACTATTTCTGAAACCCTTCAGTAGCTCGAATGAATCGTGCCCCATTCTCTTCACTCATCTTATACCCACTTGGTTCAGGACATGGTCTATTGTGTCAGTCCCCACTAGGCTGACTACGTCACACCTAGCCCAAGTATCATTTCCTCGTCCTACGGATTCTAGTTACTCCACATGTATCGAAGAGTACCTTACTCTAAACATGTAATGCTTTGGCCAAAGACTTTAGTAACAATCCGACGAGAGGCCATGGGTATACATCTCCTCGCAAGGAGTGGTGAATCCTTTATAGGCTATTCAAACACCTTCGATCACTTCGACTTATACCCAATCATCCGGGTCCACATCTCCTTAGAGATGTTTGCTTAAGATGTCAAAGCATAAGTCTCCATGATCAAGATGACTTGAATACCGCAAGTCAAAGGAACATCGCACTTAAGCCACAGGAAGAACTTCATTGACATATCTATATATGCAGAGAACCATATGAAGTCTTACGGCTGGTCACTCCAATGAACTAGTTACCATAACTAGCATCCACGATTAACTCCGGACATCACTATGTCTCCAGCCAGTGAGAATCAGCTGCTTGGATACACCAAGGAGTATACCTCGTGCTAGTCTCAACAGAATTGATGGTGTCCAAATCCATCAATTCATCGACTAGGGATAATTCCGATACATCACAATTACACATGTAGAGATACTCACTAGTTGTGATCCAATCACAAATTCTCTCATGCTGTGAATCGCATCGTGGACATTCAGTAAATGAGTTTAAGATCCAATCAAATACATTAAACATGTATACTCAAATAGTGAATCTTCATTTATCATATAAATGGTTCATACATAAGGCGATTGCCTTAGGACATCTCTCATATATTACTAACAGTTGGAGCCTCAAGGTGGGCGGCGGCAAGGAGGAGGAGAGTTAGCTCCGAATTTCTCCAAGGAGAGGTGGGCGACAACTTAGGGTTGTGGATTAGGGCTTAAACCATCCCTTAAGCCCTCTTTTATAGAGAACTAATTCTCTTAATGGTTATTGGATCATAACCATTAGGCCCGTTAACCCGCTCCATTAAGATAAGTTAAAATAAACCAAACCATGATGGTTTATTTTAAGTTAAAACTAACCGAACCAACTTTTGGTTCATTCGTTTAAAATAAACCAAACCCTTTGGTTTATTCTCCTCCATTGGATTAGAACCAAACCATTTTGGTTCATCCATTACGTCTTCATAAGACTCGGCCCATCCACGCTTCCATTGCGACTGAAACAATTTCATGCTCGCTTTATGTTTGGTCCAACCAAACCTAGTTTCTCTCGGTCTGAGAATCTCATTCTCAAGCTCGTTTTAAATCCATTGGATTATGCTCATTGTGCGTTTGACCAAATAGGTTCTCGGTTTATGTTGGCCGTCTATAATTAACCATTAATTATAGAACGATCATGAGTGGCACCTAGTAGTACATCATGATCCCCAATTAACCGAAAAAATCAACGGTTGATCCAGAACTATTTCTGAAACCCTTCAACAGCTCGAATGATTCGTGCCCCATTCCCTTCACTCATCTTATACCCACTTGGTTCAGGACATGGTCTATTGTGTCAGTCCCCACTAGGCTGACTACGTCACACCTAGCCCAAGTATCATTTCCTCGTCCTACGGATTCTAGTTACTCCACATGTATCGAAGAGTACCTTACTCTAAACATGTAATGCTTTGGCCAAAGACTTTAGTAACAATCCGACGAGAGGCCATGGGTATACATCTCCTCGCAAGGAGTGGTGAATCCTTTATAGGCTATTCAAACCCCTTTGATCACTTCGACTTATACCCAATCATCTCGGGTCCACATCTCCTTAGAGATGCTTGCTGAATATGTCAAAGCATAAGTCTCTATGATCAAGATGACTTGAATACCGCAAGTCAAAGGAACATCGCACTTAAGCCACAGTAAGAACTTCATTGACATATCTATATATGCAGAGAACCATATGAAGGCTTACGGCTGGTCACTCCAATGAACTAGTTACCATAACAAGCATCCACGATTAACTCCGAACATCACTATGTCTCCAGTCAGTGAGAATCAGCTGCTTGGATACACCAAGGAGTATACCTCGTGCTAGTCTCGACAGAATTGATGGTGTCCAAATCCATCAATTCATCGACTAGGGATAATTCCGATACATCACAATTACACATGTAGAGATACTCACTAGTTGTGATCCAATCACAAATTCTCTCATGCTGTGAATCGTAACGTGGACATTCAGTAAATAAGTTTAAGATCCAATCAAATACATAAAATATGTATACTCAAATAGTGAATCTTCATTTATCATATAAATGGTTCATACATAAGGCGATTGCCTTAGGACATCTCTCATATATTACTAATAGACTCCCACTTGGCCTAATGTCAATCGCTACGGTATCCAATACCATAAGCTCGAACATGACCCTCAAACTTATTTTGAGGTAATGCCTTACCCAAGGGATCCGCTAAGTTCCTTTCAGTGGGAATTTTCTTGATTTGTATTTCGTTCCTACTGATGATCTCTCTGATAAGATGATAGCGGCGAAGCACATGTTTGGATCATTGATGAGACCACATCAAGTTCAGAGATGAACTTCTTGATCCAAACCGCTTCCTTTGCTGCTTCCAAAGCTGCAATGTATTCTGCCTTAGTGGCAAAATCCGCTATAGGGTCAAGCTTGGAACCTTTCCAACTTATTGCGCCTCCATTCTAGGTGAATACATACCCAGACTAAGACATGGAATCATCCTTGTCTGTTTGGAGATGGCATCCGTATACCCACGTATCACCATGTACCCTTCTCCATATATTAGGAACACATCCTTAGTTCTTCTCAAGTACTTAAGGATCGTCATAACAACCACCCAATAATCAATTCATGGATTAGACTGGTATCTGCTCGTGACACTCAGAGCATACGATACATCGGGCCTCGTACATAACATAGCATACATGATAGATCCTATTGCGGATGCATAGGGAATCTTACTGATGCAAATCCTCTCGTCATCTGTGCTCGGACACATAGACTTCAAAAGGTGTATCCCATGCCTGATGGGTAGGAAACCTGTCTTGGATTCCGACATGCTAAACCTCTTTAGCACTCGGTCTATATATGTAGACTGCGAAAGACCAAGCAACTATTTCGATCTATCTCTATAGATCTTAATCCCGAGGATGTAGGTTGCTTCTCCCAGGTCTTTCATGGAGAATGTCTTGGATAACCAAACCTTAACTGACTGTAAGATTGAAACATCATTTCCTATAAGTAATATATCATCAACATATAATACTAGGAACACGACTGCACTCCCACTAACCTTCTTGTACACACAAGGTTCATCTGGATTTTGTGAGAAATCAAACTTTTTGATGGTCTCATTAAAACGGATATTCCATCTCCTGGATGCTTGCTTCAATCCATAAATGGATCGTCGCAATTTGCATACCTTGGTTTTATCAACCGATGTGAAACCCTCAGGCTATATCATATACACATCCTCGAGCAGGTTTCCATTAAGGAAAGCTGTTTTCACATCCATCTGCTATATCTCATAATCATAATGAGCCGCTATGGCCAGGAGCATCCGAATGGATTTAAGCATAGCTACAGGCGAATAGGTTTCGTCATAATCAACACCTTGTTTTTGACGATATCCTTTCGCCACCAATCTAGCCTTATAAGTAATCACATTACCATCCATGTTGGTTTTCTTCTTAAAAACCCACTTGCACCCTATAGGCTTTATGCCTTCAGGTGGGTCAGCCAAGTTCCAAACTTGGTTTTCATACATGGAATCCATTTCCGACTTCATGGCACCAAGCCACTTATCCCTTTCTGAACTTGTCAGCACTTCTTCATAACTGGTAGGGTCCTCATCATCAATGAGTAACACGTCATTCGATTCACTTACGAGAAATCCATATCTCTCTGGAATATTACGTGTTCTACCAGATCTACGAAGATGTGGTGTTACAATAGGTCCAGCCGATTGCTCATCATTATGAGTTGTCGGCTGTTGTGCTTCACCAGGTATCTCATAAATGTCTATTTGAGTATCTCGAGCCTCCTCAAGCTCGACGACACTCCCACTGTTTTCTTGCAAGAGAAACTCTTTCTCTAGAAACACAGCATGCCTTGAAACAAACACCTTTTGTTCCACAGGATGATAGAATTTGTAACCCCTTGTTTCCTTAGGGTATCCAATAAATAGACATTTATCAGACTTAGCATCCAATTTCTCTGATACAGTCCGCTTCACATAAGCAGGACAACCCCATATCTTCAAGTAAGATACATGAGGTTTCTTACTATTCCATATCTCATATGGAGTAGTTGAGACTACCTTGGTGGGCATTCTGTTTAACAAGTAAACAGCTGTCTGAAGTGCATAGCCCCAAAAGGACTTGGGAAGAGTCGCATGATTCATCATTGACCTGACCATCTCCAACAAGGTCTGGTTACGCCTCTCAAATACACCATTATGCTGTGGTGTATATGGCGGAGTCCATTGAGACAATATACCATTGTCTCTTAGATAATCAAGAAACTCTTGACTTAAGTATTCACCGCCTCGATCCGATCGAAGTATTTTAATACTCTTTTCATGTTGTTTCTCTACTTCATTTCTAAATTCTTTGAACCTTTCAAAGGCTTCAGGCTTGTGTTTCATCAAGAACACATACCCAAACCGTGAGTGATCATCGGTGAAGGTAATGAAGTAGTTGTAGCCTTTTAAAGCTTGAGTTGACATAGGTCCACATACATCACTATGTATTTGGCCTAGCAACTCTGCCACTCGTTCACCTTTTTCCTATAAAAGGTAACTTAGTCATCTTGCCTTTTAAGCATGATTCGTATGTATCGTATGAATCCAATTCAAATGATTCCAGAATTCCACATCGGTGTAATTCGGACATGTGTTTCTTGCTTATATGGCCAAGACGACAATGCCACAGTAGGAGTCTATTTGATTATCCTTTCGAGCACACTTGTTGCTCGCTTCGATATTGCAAATGTCACTGGATACGTCCAACGTATAAATACCATTGCTTAAAGTTCCAGTCCCATAAAGAACTTCATTCAAAGTTATGTAACAACAATTGTTACTAAAAGTCAAATGGTACCCATTTCTATTTAAACAAGAAATAGAAATGATGTTCTTTATCAACGAAAATACATAAAAGCAATTTTCCAGTTCTAAGACAAGTCCTACAGGGAGTTTCAACAAATACGTTCCGATGGCGAGTGCAGCAACCTTTGCTTCATTCCCAACATATAAATTTGACTCTCCCTTGACGAGTCTTCTTCTATTCCTTAGCCCATGTATGTCATTACATATATGTGAGCCACACCCAGTATCCAATACCCAAGTGTTTGAGGAAATAGAATGACAATCAATAACGAAGATATCTGAAGAAGATGGGGCATCCGATGCCTTATTCCTCTTCACGGACTCAAGATAAATCTTGCACTTTCTTCACAAATGGCTCTCCTTGCCATAATGAAGGCAAGTTTCCTTTTTTGCTAGTTCTACCTTCTTAGCCTTTCTCTTCTTTCCCTTCTGTTGTTCCTTTGACTTCCTCTTAGAACCTTTCTTCGAGGAATCAACTAATAGCACTGTCCCCTGCTCATGCTTCTCAGAAGACTCCACAGTCTTCAGTATATTGAGCAGTACCACAGATGAACCTTCTAGCATCTCAGAGGTGAAGAGGAGCTTTGAGACTTCGAACCTTTCGAATCTCACTTGCTCATCAACCAACTCACAAAGATGAAGGACTACGATATGAGCATCCATATGCTCATCCTGCTTTCGTAGCTTGGGTTCCATCGCAGCTAGCATGATGCAACTTGTCAGTTCAGAATCAGTCACATGTTTCTGATAGACCAACAATTGGTCCGGAGTTGCAACGTCACTAGGATGGGCGGGAAGAGGCGCTTCGAGGACATACGCAAGCTTTTCACCTTGAGAACAATTCTCAAGTTTCTAAGCCAATCCAAGAAGTTCGGCCCAGTCAATTTATTCGAATCCAAAATGGAACACAAATTCAAAGACATCATGATCAATCTTAGAAATACAAAATGAGCATATATGAGAAAATGATTTTTAAAATGCATCAATATACATTTATAAATCCCATTCATTTTTCGAATTTCAAAAACCCAAAAATCACTTCGGGAGATCGTAGGTCCATCTCCGAATGAACTGATATCCAATATAGATAAGAACAACCTTGGAGTGAGTCCAACAAGCTATTCTTAGTTATGATGGTGGGTATCAAGTATACCGATTACATATCATGTATATGTAACTATCACAATGTGCTATCAACTAATTGAATGTTTACACATACATTGGGTTGTTAACACATTAACAAGTATGCATCATATGCATAACACCCAACTTCACCTCTCTTCACATCGACCTTGGAGTGAGTCCAACAAATCGATGCTCCAAGTTAGAGCCGACCCATTAATCGCGAAATAGTTTTAATATGGTTAGAGCGCATTCAACCAATTAGCCAGGCTTGGAGTGAGTCCAACAACCCAAACTAACGATTGACCTCTGACTCTTACCATATTAGAGTTAAACTATTCCAATGATTTGAACATGTTCAGGTTCAAGCCGGGCTTGGAGTGAGTCCAACAACCCAAACAAGAAACAGAACTCTGGTTCTAACCATATTAATGGAAGGTGTAGGCTTTAATATTGAGTTAGGGTTTTATGTCTCATCCTCTTTGCATGCAAATAACTATTATCTACATGGCATGGCATACATGACATACATCTACATGTCACGACACGCATGACATAATATTATGCATCTAATGCAATTACATGGCATACAATTATGTCATGTACATAATTTCCTTATTTGTCATAACTATTTATGGAAATAAAATATGTTTAAGATTTGATTCTCCAAATCAAATCATGATTGAATTAGGAAACAAATTTCCAAATCTAATCACATATGTTATTTATGAAAATAATTGATTAGGGAAAATCAATTTAGGAAACCAATTTCCTAAATCATCAAAACTACTTATGGAAATAAAATATTTTAAGATTTGATTCTGCAAATCAAATCATGATTAAATTAGGAAAAAAAATTCCAGAATCTAATCAAATATTTTATTTATGGAAAATATTAATTTCCATAAAATACTTCCAACTTTCCAAAAGTGGAAGATTTCCATAAATACTTCTAGACTTTCCAAAATTGAAAAATTTCCATAAATACTTCTAAATTTCCAAAATTAGAAAATTTCCAGAAATAACATTATGACTATCGCAAAACCATTTTACGATTATGTCGAAACATAACCTGGGCTCTGATACCACTGTTGGGTTTTCGGCACCGCGGCGTATGTGTGTTCGATCACGTTTCGTAAACATGAACATAGCGGAAGCAATAAAAATAATAAATCTACATTTATTACAACACACACAACACACGCATGCATATTACAACAAGTTTAGACATAACCGTAAATTTAAATTTGCAATAAAAGGAAATTTATCTACATTATACCTTTCGTATGACGTGTAGCGGGAACGGCATCAACCGGAACGATCCTCGCTAGAATCGTCTCTATCCGTATCCACGCCGAGTTCCTCGGGATGACTTCGCTAAGCCACGAGCTTCGTCTTCGTACGGGTTACCAGCCTCGTGTTGAAGACGACGTGATCGAGAGATGATCACGATCCGAATCCAAATTCGGATCCTAATACGAGTTCTCAAAACTCGCTTCTCCGGAGAGGTATTCGTCAACCAATTGATGAATCCTTCGTCCTCCACCTCAGAGGATTACCGGAGATCGAATCCCCGGTAAGTTAACCGCTGTCAGAGCTCTAACCGTCGTCCAAACGACACTCCGACGAGGGGAGAACAAGCTGTCCAGAAAACTGGACAGCTTTGGTGGAGGTGATAGGCGCCGGCCAACCAAGGGAGATAGAGCTCACCTTGATGCCAAACTTGAAGGAGATCACCGGAGAACTAACCGGCAGCAGCTCGACGCCGGCGAAGGGGAAGGAAGCATCCTTCTGGACACCGGTTGGAGCCTCAAGGTGGGCGGCGGCAAGGAGGAGGAGAGTTAGCTCCGAATTTCTCCAAGGAGAGGTGGACGGCAACTTAGGGTTGTGGATTAGGGCTTAAACCATCCCTTAAGCCCTCTTTTATAGAGAACTAATTCTCTTAAGGGTTATTGGATCATAACCATTAGGCCCGTTAACCCGCTCCATTAAAAAATGTTAAAATAAACCAAACCATGATGGTTTATTTTAAGTTAAAACGAACCGAACCAACTTTTGGTTCATTCGTTTAAAGTCAACCAAACCCTTTGGTTTATTCTCCTCCATTGGATTAGAACCAAACCATTTTGGTTCATCCATTACGTCTTCATAAGACTCGGCCCATCCATGCTTCCATTGCGACTGAAACGATTTCATGCTCGCTTTATGTTTTGTCCAACCAAACCTAGTTTCTCTCGGTCTGAGAATCCCATTCTCAAGCTCGTTTTAAATCTTTTGGATTACGCTCGTTGTGCGTGTGACCAAATAGGTTCTCGGTTTATGTTGGTCGTCTATAATTAACCATTAATTATAGAACGATCATGAGTGGCACCTAGTAGTACATCATGATCCCCAATTAACCGAAAAAATCAACGGTTGATCCAGAACTATTTCAGAAACCCTTCAGCAGTTTGAATGATTCGTGCCCCATTCCCTTCACTCATTTTATACCCACTTGGTTCAGGACATGGTCTATTGTGTCAGTCCCCACTAGGCTGACTACGTCACACCTAGCCCAAGTATCATTTCCTCGTCCTACGGATTCTAGTTACTCCACATGTATCGAAGAGTACCTTACTCTAAAAATGTAATGCTTTGGCCAAAGACTTTAGTAACAATCCGACGAGAGGCCATGGGTATACATCTCCTGTTGGGTTTCCAGCACCGCGGCGTGTGTGTGTTCGATCATGTTTCGTAAACATGAACACAGCGGAAGCAATAAAAATAATAAATCTACATTTATTAAAACACACACAACACACGCATACATATTACAACAAGTGTAGACATAACTGTAAATTTAAATTTGGAATAAAAGGAAATTTATCTACGTTATACCTTTCGTATGACGTGTAGCGGGAACGGCATCAATCGGAACGATCCTCGCTAGAATCGTCTCTATCCGTATCCACGCCGAGTTGCTCGGGATGACTTCGCTAAGCCACGAGTTTCGTCTTCGTACGGGTTACTAGCCTCGTGTTGAAGACGACGTGATCGAGAGATGATCACGATCCGAATGATCCTAATACGAGTTCTCAAAACTCGCTTCTCCGGAGAGGTATTCGTCAACCAATTGACGAATCCTTCGTCCTCCACCTCAGAGGATTACCGGAGATCGAATCCCCGATAAGTTAGCCGCTGTCGGAGCTCTAACCGCCGTCCAAACGACGCTCCAACGAGAGGAGAAGAAGCTGTCCAGAAAACTGGACAGCTTGGTGGAGGAGTAGGCGCCGGCCAAAACAAGGAAGCCAAGTGCTCACCTTATCGCCACACCAAAGGAAGATCATCGGAACACCAACCGGCAGCAGCTCGACGCCGGCGAGGGGGAAGGAAGGCTCCATCTGGACGCCGGTTGGAGGAGGAGAGGGGCGGCAGCCTAGGGTTGGCGCCGAATCCTTCAAGGGGTGGGTGGCAACTATTGAGGCTAGGGTTAAGCCCTCTTTTATAGAGAACTAATTCTCTTAATGGTTTTGGATCATAACCATTAGGCCCGTTAACCGCTCCATTAAGATAAGTTAAAATAAACCAAACCATGATGGTTTATTTTAAGTTAAAGCGAACGAACCAACTTTTGGTTCATTCGTTTAAAATAAACCAAACCCTTTGGTTTATTCTCCTCCATTGGATTAGAACCAAACCATTTTGGTTCATCCATTATGTCTTCATAAGACCACGACCCATCCACGCTTCCATTGCAGTGAAAGATTTCATGCTGCGCTTTATGTTTGGTCAACCAAACCTAGTTTCTCTCTGTCTTAGAATCCCATTCTCAAGCTCGTTTTATTTCCTTTGGAATACTCTCTTTGTTCGTGTTACATAATTGGTTCTCGGTTTATTTTGGCCGTCTATAATTAACCATTAATTATAGAGCGATCATGAGTGGCACCTAGTAGTACATCATGATCCCCAATTAAGAAAAGATCAGCGGTTGATCGAACTATTTACGAAACCCTTGATGCTCGAATGATTAGGTGCCCCATTCCCTTCACTCATCTTATACCCACTTGGTTGAGGACATGGTCTATTGTGCCGATCCCCACTAGGTGACTCGTCACACCTAGCCCAGTATCATTTCCTCGTCCTCACAGTTCTAGTTACTCCACATGTATCGAAGAGTACCTTACTCTAAACATGTAATGCTTTGGCAAAGACTTTAGTAACAATCCGGCGAGAGGCCATGGGTATACATCTCCTCGGAGTGGTGAATCCTTTATAGGCTATTCAAACACCTTCGATCCGCCCGACATACCCAATCATCGGGTCACATCTCCTTAGAGATGTTTGCTTAAGATGTCAAAGCATAAGTCTCCATGATCAAGATGACTTGAATACCGCAAGTCAAAGGAACATCGCACTTAAGCCAGCAAAGAAGAACTTCATTGACATATCTATATATGCAGAGAACTATATGAAGTCTTACTACCGGTCACTCCAATGAACTAGTTACCATAACTAGAGAATTCAATTAACACGCCCCGAGTAGGTAATTTCTAAATCTTAAGGAAAGTTATTTACATCCATCCGCCATATCTCTTAAGCCAACCCACGGTAAATCGATGGTGTCCGCTAAGAAGCCGACCCGTTAATCCGAATCGGAATTTAGGATAATCGCTGATACGTATCAGCAATACGCAACTGAAACGAAACAAATTCTCTCATCTTTGTGAATCACATCGTGACATTCATAAATGAGTTTAAGATCCAATCAAATACATAAAACATGTATACTCAAATAGTGAATCTTCATTTATCATATAAATGGTTCATACATAAGGCGATTGCCTTAGGACATCTCTCATATATTACTAACAGACTCCCACTTGGCCTAATGCCAATCGCTACGGTATCCAATACCATAAGCTCGAACATGACCCTCAAACTTATTTTGAGGTAATGCCTTAGTCAAGGGATCCGTTAAGTTCCTTTCAGTGGGAATTTTCTCGATTTGTATTTCGTTCCTACTGATGATCTCTCTGATAAGATGATAGCGGCGAAGCACATGTTTGGATCATTGATGAGACCACATCAAGTTCAGAGATTAACTTCTCGATCCAAACCGCTTCCTTTGCTGCTTCCAAAGTTGCAATGTATTCTGCCTTAGTGGCAGAATCCGCTATAGCATCAAGTTTGGAACCTTTCCAACTTATTGCGCCTCCATTCTAGGTGAATACATACCCAGACTGAGACATGGAATCATCCTTATATGTCTGGAGCTGGCATCCGTATACCCACGTATCATCATATACCTTTCTCTATATATTAGGAACACATCCTTAGTTCTTCTCAAGTACTTAAGGATCGTCTTAACAGCCACCCATTAATTCATTCCTGGATCAGACCGGTATCTGCTCGTGACACTCAGAGCATACAATACATCGGGCCTCGTACATAACATAGCATACATGATAGATCCTATTGCGAATGCATAGGGAATCTTACTCTTGCAAATCCTCTCGTCTTCTGTGCACGGACACATAGACTTCGAAAGGTGTACCCCATGCCTGATGGGTAGGAAACCTTTCTTGGATTCCGACATGCTAAACCTCTTTAGCACTCGGTCTATATATGTAGACTGTGAAAGACCGAGCAACCGTTTCGATATATCTCTATAGATTTTAATCTCGAGGATGTAGGTTGCTTCTCCCAGGTCTTTCATGGAGAATGTCTTGGATAACCAAACCTTAACTGACTGTAAGATTGAAACATCGTTTCCTATAATTAATATGCCATCGACATACAATACTAGGAACACGACTGAACTCCCACTAACCTTCTTGTACACACAAGGTTCGTCTGGATTTTGTGAGAAATCAAACCTTTTTTATTGTCTCATCAAAACGGATATTCCAGCTCCTGGATGCTTGCTTCAATCCATAAATGGACCATCGCAATTTGCATACCTTGGTTTTATCAACCGATGTGAAACCCTTAGGCTGTATCATATACACGTCCTCGAGCAGGTTTCCATTAAGGAAAGCTATTTTCACATCCATCTGCCATATCTCATAATCATAATGAGCCGCTATGGCCAGGAGCATCCGAATGGATTTAAGCATAGCTACAGGTGAATAGGTTTCGTCATAATCAACACCTTGCTTTTGACGATATCCTTTCGCCACCAATCTAGCCTTATAGGTAATCACATTACCATCCATGTCGGTTTTCTTCTTGAAAACTCACTTGCACCCTATAGGCTTTATCCCTTCAGGTGGGTCAACCAAGTTCCAAACTTGGTTTTCATACATGGAATCCATTTCCGACTTCATGGCACCAAGCCACTTATCCCTTTATGAACTTGTCAGCACTTCTTCATAACTGGTAGGCTCCTCATCATCAATGAGTAACACGTCGTTCGATTCACTTACGAGAAATCCATATCTCTCGGGAATATTGCGTGTTCTACCAGATCTACGAAGATGTGGTGTTACAATAGGTCCAGCCGATTGCTCATCACTATGAGTTGTCGGCTGTTGTGCTTCACCAGGTATCTCATCAATGTCTATTTGAGTCTCTCGAGCCTCCTCAAGCTCGACGACACTCCCACTATTTTCTTGCAAGAGAAACTCTTTCTCTAGAAACACAGCATGCCTTGAAACAAACACCTTTTGTTCCACAGGATGATAGAATTGGTAACCCCTTGTTTCCTTAGGGTATCCAATAAATAGACATTTATCAAACTTAGCATCCAATTTTTCTGATACAGTTCGCTTCACATAAGCAGGACAACCCCATATCTTCAAGTAAGATACATGAGGTTTCTTACTATTCCATATCTCATATGGAGTAGTTGAGACTACCTTGGTAGGCATTCTGTTTAACAAGTAAACAGCTGTCTGAAGTGCATAGCCCCAAAAGGACTTGGGAAGAGTTGCATGATTCATCATTGACCTGACCATGTCCAACAAGGTCCGGTTACGCCTCTCATATACACCATTATGCTGTGTTGTATATGGCGGAGTCCATTGAGACAATATGTCATTATCTCTTAGATAATCAAGAAACTCTTGACTTAAGTATTCACCACCTCAATCCGATCGAAGTATTTTAATACTCTTGTCATGTTGTTTCTCTACTTCATTTCTGAATTCTTTGAACCTTTCAAAGGCTTCAGACTTGTGTTTCATCAAGAACACATTCCCAAACCATGAGTGATCATCGATGAAGGTAATGAAGTAGTTATAGGCTCCTAAAGCTTGAGTTGACATAGGTCCACATACATCAGTATGTATTAGACCTAGCAACTCTCCCACTCGTTCACCTTTTCCAGTAAAAGGTAACTTAGTCATCTTGTCTTTTAAGCATGATTCGCATGTATCGTATGAATCCAAATCAAACGATTCCAGAATTCCACATCGGTGTAATTCGGACATGCATTTCTTGCTTATATGGCCAAGACGACAATGCCACATATAGGAGTCTATTTGATTATCCTTTTAAGCACGCGTGTTGCTCGCTTCGATATTGAAAATATCACTGGATACGTCCAACGTATAAACACCATTGCTTAAAGTTCTAGTCCCTTAAAGAACTCCATTCAAAGTCATGTAACAACAATTGTTACTAAAAGTCAAATGGCACCCATTTCTATTTAAACAAGAAATAGAAATGATGTTCTTTATCAACGAAGGAACATAAAAGCAATTGTTCAGTTCTAAGACAAGTCCTACAGGGAGTTCCAACAAATACATTTCGATGGCGAGTGCAGCAACCGTTGCTCCATTCCCAACACATAAATTTGACTCTCCCTTGACGAGTCTTCTTCTATTCCTTAGCCCATGTATGTCATTACATATATGTGAGGCACACCCAGTATCAAATACCCAAGTGTCTGAGGAAATAGAATGACAATCAATAAGGAAGATTTCTGAAGAAGATGGGGCATTCGATGCCTTATTCTTCTTCACGGACTCAAGATAAATCTTGCACTTTCTTCGCAAATAGCTCTCCTTGCCATAATGATGGCAGGTTTCCTTTTTTGCTAGTTCTACCTTCTTAGCCTTTCTCTTCTTTCCCTTCTATTGTTCCTTTGACTTCCTCTTAGAACCTTTCTTCGAGGAATCAACTAATAGCACTGTCCCCTGCTCATGCTTCTCAGAAGACTCCACAGTCTTCAGCATATTGAGCAGTACCACAGATGAACCTTCTAGCATCTCAGAGGTGAAGAGGAGCTTTGAGACTTCGAACCTTTCGAATCTCACTTGCTCATCAACCAACTCACAAAGATGAAGGACTACGATATGAGCATCCATATGCTCATGCTGCTTTCGTAGCTTGGGTTCCATCGCGGCTAGCATGATGCAACTCATTTGTTCAGAATCACTCACATGTTTCTGATAGGCCAACAATTGGTCCAGAGTTGCATCGTCACTAGGACAGGCGGGAAGAGGCGCTTCGAGGACATTTGCAAGCTTTTCAACCTTGAGAACAATTCTCAAGCTTCTAAGCTAGTCCAAGAAGTTCGGCCCAGTCAATTTATTTGAATCCAAAATGGAACGCAAATTCAAACACATCATGATCAATATATTAACTTAGACATACAAAACGAGCATATATGAGAAAGATGATTTTAAAATGCATCAATATACATTGATAAATCCCATTCATTTTTCGAATTTCAAAAACCCCAAAATCACTTCGGGAGATCGTAGGTCCATCTCCGAATGGGCTGATATCCATCATAGTTATGAACAACCTTGGAGAGAGTCCAACAAGCCATTCATAACTCTGACGGTAGGTATCAACTATACCGATTGCATATCACGTATATGCAACTATCACAATGTGCTATCATCTAATTGAATGTTCACACATACATCGGGTTGTTAACACATTAACAAGTATGCATCATATGCATAGCACCCAACTTCACCTCCCTTTACATCGACCTTGGAGAGAGTCCAACAAGATGCTCGAGTTAAAGCCAACCCATTAATCGAAATAGTTTTAATATGGTTAGGCGCATTCAACCAATTAGCCCGGCTTGGAAGAGTCCAACAACCAAAGCTAACGATTGACCTCGACTCTTACCATATTAGTATTAAACTATTCCATGGTTTGAACATGTTGGGTTGGTAGGGCTTGGAAAGTCAACAACCCAAACAAGAAACGGAACTCTGGTTCTAACCATATTAATGGAAGGTGTAGGCTTTAATATTGTTTAAGGGTTTTTATGTCTCATCCTCTTTGCATGCAAATAACTATTATCTACATGGCATGACATACATGGCATACATCTACATGTCACGACACGCATGGCATAATGTTATGCATCTAATGCATTTACATGGCATACAATTATGTCATGTATATATTTCCTTATATGTCATAACTATTTATGGAAATAAAATATGTTTAAGATTTGATTCTCCAAATCAAATCATAATTAAATTAGGAAACAAATTTCCAAATCTAATCACATATTTTATTCATGGAATTATTTGATTAAGGAAATTCTATTTAGGAAACCAATTTCCTAAATCATTAAAACTACTTATGAAAATAAAATATTTTAAGATTTGATTTCCCAAATCAAATCATGATTAAATTAGGAAACAAATTTCCAGAATCTAATCAAATATTTTATTTATGGAAAATATCAATTTCCATAAATACTTCCAACTTTCCAAAAGTGGAAGATTTCCATAAATACTTCTAGACTTTCCAAAATTGAAAATTTTCCATAAATACTTCTAAATTTCCAAAATTAGAAAATTTCCAGAAATACATTATGACTATCACAAAATGATTTTTACGATTATGTCGAAACACAACCTGGGCTCTGATACCACTGTTGGGTTTCCAGCACCGCGGCGTGTGTGTGTTCGATCATGTTTCGTAAACATGAACACAGCGGAAGCAATAAAAATAATAAATCTATATTTATTACAACACACACAACACACGATGCATATTACAACAAGTGTAGACATAACCGTAAATTTAAATTTGCAATAAATGGAAATTTATCTACGTTATACCTTTCGTATGACGTGTAGCGGGAACGACATCAACCGGAACGATTCTCGCTAGAATCGTCTCTATCCGTATCCACACTGAGTTCCTCGGGATGACTTCGCTAAGCCACGAGCTTCGTCTTCGTACGGGTTACTAACCTCGTGTTGAAGACGACGTGATCGAGAGATGATCACGATCCGAATCCAAATTCGGATCCTAATACGAGTTCTCAAAACTCGCTTCTCCGGAGAGGTATTCGTCAACCAATTGACGAATCCTTCGTACTCCACCTCAGAGGATTACCGGAGATCGAATCCCCAGTAAGTTAGCCGCTGTCGGAGCTCTAACCGCCGTCCAAATGACGCTCCGACGAGAGGAGAAGAAGCTGTCCAGAAAACTGGACAGCTTGGTGGAGGAGTAGGCGCCGGCCAAAACAAGGAAGCCAAGTGCTCATCTTATCGCCACACTCAAGGAAGATCACAGGAGCACCAACCGGAAGCAGCTCGACGCCGGCGAGGGGGAAGGAAGGCTCCTTCTGGACGCCGGTTGGAGGAGGAGAGGGGCGGCAGCCTAGGGTTGGCGCCGAATCCTTCAAGGGGTGGGCGGCAACTATTGAGGCTAGGGTTTTTGGATTAGGGCTTAATTATCCATTAAGCCCTATTTTATAGAGAACTAATTCTCTTAAGGGTTATTGGATCATAACCATTAGTCCCGTTAACCCGCTCCATTAAGATAAGTTAAAATAAACCAAACCATGATGGTTTATTTTAATTTAAAACGAACCGAACCAACTTTTGGTTCATTCGTTTAAAATAAACCAAACCCTTTGATTTATTCTCCTCCATTGGATTAGAACCAAACCATTTTGGTTCATCCATTATGTCTTCATAAGACACGGCCCATCCACGCTTCCATTGCGACTGAAACGATTTCATGCTCGCTTTATGTTTGGTCCAACCAAACCTAGTTTCTCTCGGTCTGAGAATCCCATTCTCAAGCTCGTTTTAAATCCTTTGGATTACGCTCGTTGTGTGTGTGACCAAATAGGTTCTCGGTTTATGTTGGCCATCTATAATTAACCATTAATTATAGAACGATCATGAGTGGCACCTAGTAGTACATCATGATCCCCAATTAACCGAAAAGATCAACGGTTGATCCAGAACTATTTCTGAAACCCTTCAGCAGCTCGAATGATTCGTGCCCCATTCCCTTCACTCATCTTATACCCACTTGGTTTAGGGCATGGTCTATTGTGTCAGTCCCTACTAGGCTGACTACGTCACACCTAGCCCAAGTATCATTTCCTCGTCCTACAGATTCTAGTTACTCCACATGTATCGAAGAGTACCTTACTCTAAACATGTAATGCTTTGGCCAAAGACTTTAGTAACAATCCGACGAGAGGCCATGGGTATACATCTCCTCGCAAGGAGTGGTGAATCCTTTATAGGCTATTCAAACACCTTGATCACTTCACTTATACCCAATCATCCGGGTCCACATCTCCTTAGAGATGTTTGCTTAAGATGTCAAAGCATAAGTCTCCATGATCAAGATGACTTGAATACCGCAAGTCAAAGGAACATCGCACTTAAGCCACAGTAAGAACTTCATTGACATATCTATATATGCAGAGAACCATATGAAGTCTTACGGCTGGTCACTCCAATGAACTAGTTACCATAACTAACATCCACGATTAACTCCGGACATCACAATGTCTCCAGCCAGTGAGAATCAGCTGCTTGGATACACCAAGGAGTATACCTCGTGCTAGTCTCGACAGAATTGATGGTGTCCAAATCCATCAATTCATCGACTAGGGATAATTCTGATACATCACAATTACACATGTAGAGATACTCACTAGTTGTGATCCAATCACAAATTCTCTCATGCTGTGAATCGCATTGTGGACATTCAGTAAATGAGTTTAAGATCCAATCAAATACATGAAACTTGTATACTCAAATAGTGAATCTTCATTTATCATATAAATGATTCATATATAAGGCGATTGCCTTAGGACATCTCTCATATATTACTAACATCTCCTCGCAAGGAGTGGTAAATCCTTTATAGGCTATTCAAACACCTTCGATCACTTCGACTTATACCCAATCATCCCGGGTCCACATCTTCTTTGAGATGCTTGCTTATGATGTCAAAGCATAAGTCTCTATGATCAAGATGACTTGAATACCGCAAGTCAAAGGAACATCGCACTTAAGCCACAGTAAGAACTTCATTGACATATCTATATATGCAGAGAACCATATGAAGTCTTACGGCTGGTCACTCCAATGAACTAGTTATCATAACTAGCATCCACGATTAACTCCGGACATCACTATGTCTCCAGCCAGTGAGAATCAGCTACTTGGATACACCAAGGAGTATACCTCGTGCTAGTCTCGACAGAATTGATGGTGTCCAAATCCATCAATTCATCGACTAGGGATAATTCTGATACATCACAATTACACATGTAGAGATACTCACTAGTTGTGATCCAATCACAAATTCTCTGATGCTGTGTATCGTATCGTGGACATTCAGTAAATGAGTTTAAGATCCAATCAAATACATAAAATATGTATACTCAAATAGTGAATCTTCATTTATCATATAAATGGTTCATACATAAGGCGATTGCCGTAGGACATCTCTTATATATTACTAACAGAGCTATGGTCCGCCTTGATGGAAGGTTTTGAATTTCTAAGAGAGCCAAAGGGAGGATATCTCAAGAAGAAGAGATGGACTCAAGATCAACTACAAAAATCCAAAACAAATGACAAGGTAATCGATATGGTAGTTGATTTAATTCCAAATGAATTATTGTCAAATATAGGAGAATTTAAGGATGCCAAGGAGCTATGGATTAAGCTAGCCAAGCTCTATGAAAAGACTGCACCGGTACAAGATTCGGAAGTTGAGAGGTTATCAACATCCTAGGAAAAGGAAGAAGTGGAAGAAGCCTCCACCTCTAGGATTGAGAGGGAGGAGAGATCACCTTCTATGCCGGAGCAAGAAGAAGAGCTTTCAACATCCAGAAGGGTTGAAGAAGCTAAAAATTCGAACACCATTGACCTAGGTAACTCAAGCATTCAAATTAAAAATAAAATCCATATTATATGCTTTGCGTGTAGGAAAGTCGGACACTACAAGAGCAAGTGTCCGAAACGGGTTAAGAAGATGGTACAAGTCATGCCAAAGGCTAAGGAGACTAGAGCCCCAACCATTAAGAGAAAGAAGCACGTGGTGTGCTTCAAATGCCAACAACCGAGGCATTATAGAAGTCAATGCCCTAGGGGGAGGAAGAAAGGGCAAGAAGGAGCATCACATCTAGGGGAACCTGAGACAAACCCTAAGGTATATTTCAATAATGCACCTTCTAGTTTTAATGTCAAAAAGCATGCTAAAAATAATTTAAATACTCTTGCAATTTATCATAAAGAGTATGCTAAAAATAAACTCTATTGTTTAGGTGCTAAGAGTTGTAATTTTAGGTCTAAGGATCATACTAGACCTACTTTACCTAAGGACAAACCTAGAAACAACAACTCTAGACCCATTCTACCTAGGGAGTCTATTAGGAAAATAGAAGACCATCAAGGCTTTAACTCCAAGAATTCTAGACATATGCCTAGGAAGAGTAATCCCAAAGGATAAATGAAAAATCATAATTGGGAAGATTAGAGTTAGAGAACCAAGCCTTGAGGTCATGGCTTGAGAAACTTGAAAAGACCCTTAGGAAGATGAAAAATTCAATTAAAGAGTCAAATATTCAAAACCTAGGGTGTAAGATGCAACAACCATCTAGGAGGCAAGGTTTTGGTCACAAGCCTATATCCTAGAAGGCAATGCCTACTTACCACAATATTCCATTCAATTATGGAACTAGTCCTAGGTCTAGGAAAGCCAAGGTCACAAAGGAAGTCATCCCTAGAGTTGACTATGGTAGGTTCCTAGTGGCTAAGGTTTCGAAAAAACCTAGCGAGGCCACTAAGAAGGTTACAAGGGGAGTCACCCCTAGAGTTAACCTAGGCAAGACCCAATTGACCAAGGCTACCAAGCCTAGAAGGGTCATTAGGAGGGTATCTAGGGAGATCATCTCTAAAGAATACCTAGTAAACCCAAGGAGCTACAATAAGTTTTGGGTTCCTAAGAGTGTGATCGATTCATGCTAAATGGGTTAGGGTCTGCCAATTTTAAATAGATGGGTAGTTAATCTAATCATGGTAAAGGTGGCACTTTAGGATATTTTCAAGGTTATGGGTACCTTGGAAATAGGTTTGAATGTAAATCCTAAAGTTTTTTAGGATGTGCCAATATATTTTGAGAAGTTTGAAACATTAATCAAATTGTCACAATTTAGGTCTTAGAGTTATGGTGTGTCATTTTGGGTTTTTGGCACACTTGGGGGATTTGTAGTAATATGGAAAAATGGAATTAATAATAACAAATGGCAATTAATATTAAAATTTAGGTATTATTATACTTATACCTTTTATTTGTCATGCTTTATTTGCCATATGCTATGTCATGACATCATATTTATTTTTATCATATAAATATCATGATTATGCTTAGGTTATGTAATAGTGTCATGTGTATGCTTAGGTTATATTTTATGGAATGACATCATGATTATAGGCATTGATTTACTTATGTTATCATTTATGCCATGATCATTCATGCATTAATTAAAATTGATTTAAGGACAATTGGCATGACTTGAAGTCCCATGTATAAGGGAATCAAGTAGTATTGCCTAGAGAATGCATGAGACTTAGATTAGGATGAACAAAACCCACATCTCACATCAAATTTACATGTGTGTCTTTTCAAACACCTAAGACACATGTGAGATGGTAATAAATGAGTTAAGTTCAAGGTGCATAGTTTTTGCATCTAGATGAACTCAAACTCATCTTATATCATGGATGAATCATGGGGAAAGCTAATGTGAAAGTCTTGTGCATTGAGCCCATTGATCATGATCCAATATAGGATTTCAAAATCATTTTTGTTGGTGCCTATAAGAATCATATATCTCCACAATGGTATGATATTGTCCACTTTGGAACTAAGCCCTCATGGTTTTGTTTTTGGACTTTACTCAAAAGACTTCATACCAATGGATATATCTTCCATCTTATAAGCACATGATTTTTTCCATGTCTTACCAATGTGGGACTTTGATTGTATTCTCAAAACTCTCAACAATTCTCCCGTTTAACGAAGGACCGTATTGACCCCTCTCAAGCCTATCCGTCCTTGAAGGACTTTCTCTGCTTGATGTCCAATCCTCAACCCACTAGGACTTCCTACCAACTGGCTGGTCCTTCTGACCTAGTTGGACTTCCTGCCAGTTGTCTAGCCTTTCTGGCCCAATTGGACTTCCTGCCAGTTGTTCGGTCCTCCCAACCCAACTGGACTTCCTGCCTAGTGTCTGGTTCTCTTGATCCAAACAAGGGAGCTCTACTTCCTTCATTCAAGGTTCATGGCTTGACTAAAAGTAGGAAACTTCGCTTCCCAATTCAACTCGGTTGCTTGTTCATGGCGATCCCATCGATGTCCCCGGATAAAAAAAATTTATCCTTGATAAGAGGGATTACCCAAGCAACCATTTCATCATCGTGCTATTCAATTAGAGTAGTCACTTGAACAAAGTTGTTGTTCAAGCCACTAACCTCTATTCTACGAATAGCTGCGGAATATACGATGTACGGATCGCTGACTTTTGTATTTATATTCGGGGTCCAAGTATATTTAGCCACAAAACAGAATATATAACATTCACATAATTGAAGAACAAATATAGACAACTTACAAAAGAATATAAACAAATATTATACCTCTTGGTCTTCTATTGTATGCCCTTCCTCCTTTTGGATGTTGTGTGGTCGACGATCTACCAAAAGTTGAAGCTCCTAGATCACCAATCTTCCTTCCTTGCTCGCTCCGAACAAGAGGAAGACTAAGAAACAAAACCCTTCTCCTTCCTTTAGCCAATTAACAAACACCAACCTAGGTGCTTGCCGCCAGCCAACAAGGAGAAGTTGATGAAGATAGTTGTCGGCCAAGAGCTCCAAGGGAAGACCCTAAGCCTTGTTTCCATCGACCAAGGAGAGGAGAAGGACTAGGTTTGGACGCCGGCCAAGGGAGGGAAGAAAGAGATGGGCGGCAACCACCAAGGAACAAGAAGAAGAAAGGAAATAATTTCCTTATTTGGTGCCGCCCAAGCATTCAAACCCTAAGCCTCCCAAACCCTAATCCTATCTCAATTGGAATTCCTTGTTGCCGCCCACCCTAAAGCCACCTTTTATAGAGTTAGGGATAAGCCTTGTTTTTGTAACGCCCGTAAAATTCCTAGAAATTTTACAAGAATTTTTGGCTTGATGATCATGGGCTTTATGTGGGCCTTTTCAAAAATAAAAGGAAATAAGCCAAAAAGGGGTGCAAGGCCTAGGAATTGAACCCCAAACCTCTAGAGATAGCCAAGCCTTATAGATGCACCCACTAACCAGAAGACCAATAGGATTATATGATTAAGGAAGAGGGGGAAACTATAGATAAGTAGGACTAAGGGTAAATGAAGAGGCATAGAAAAGAAAAGAGGAACTTCTCTTCCTCCCCTTTATAAAGAAGAGGGAAGATTGAATTTGGTCACTTCCTCTCTTCTTTCCTTCTCCTCACCGAAAATCCTTGAGCTCTCCCTCTCCTTTCCACCCCTTGGCCGAACCCCATCCAAGCAAGAGAAGGTTAGGTGTTGGTCTTCCTTAGGTCATCTTCCTCACCCAAATCAAAGCGAAGGATGTAAGTATCCCTCACCTGCATACGAGTAGCTCCGATTGATGTTTTATAAAAGAAACCTATATTGTTGTATTCGGCCAAACTATGATTTAGGGTCTCCATGAAGTTATATGCCATGCTTTTGAAACTATATGATGATGCTAGGGTTAAAAATGGATTAGGTCAAAAGTTAACCCTAGGAAACCCTATGAACCATTCGGCCAACATGGATTTTTGGTGTTTTATTGAAGTTTTATATCTTGTTTTACTTGCAAATGATGATGTTAACATGTTAGAGGGATTAGGATAAAGATCTAACCCTGAAAGTCTACATTGGCCATTCGGCCACCCCCCCTTATATTGATGTCCTAATGAAGTTTAATCCATGTTTGGTATGCATATGATGTTATAAGTATGTTAAAAGGAATTAGGTTAAAAGAATAACCCTAAACCTTATTTGTACCATTATGCCAACCTAGGTTTTTGGGTGACTAAGTGAAGTCTTAACCCATGTTTTATGTGCAAGTGAAGTTATTGTTATGTGTAAGGAATTAGGTTAAAAGACTAACCCTAAACCTTATTTGGACCATTCGGCCAACCTAGGTTTTGCGTAACTAGATGAAGTTTTAATTTAAGTCTTATGTGCATATGAAGTTGTTGCTAAGTTAAATACATAGGTGTTTACTTCCTTTGATGCCATGCCTTATGCCATGTAAATGCAATAAAGCATGATGTGTTATGAAATGAAGTATGCTATGCCATGTTAATGAAATGAAGCATGATGTGTTATGAAATGAAGTATGCTATGCTATGTTAATGCAATAAAGCATGATGTGTTATGAAATGAAGTATGCTATGCTATGTTAATGCAATGAAGCATGATGTGTTATGAAATGAAGTATGCTATGCCATGTTAATGAAATGAAGCATGATGTGTTATGAAATGAAGTATGCTATGCTATGTTAATGAAATGAAGCATGATGTGTTATGAAATGAAGTAGGCTATGCTATGTTAACGAAATAAGCTATGTCGTACAAATAAGCATATAAGTATTTTACCTTCTGCATGGCTTGTACCAAGACCTTAACAAGGTCCAAGAAGGGATGGGCTCATAAGATGCCCTAGGTCGATGGGATAAGACTCGGGCCTAGGATGGGCTTCTATGTATGATTGCCCCTAGGTCGATGGAATAAGACTCGGGCCTAGTACGGGATGGGCTCCAAGATGCCTTAGGTCGATGGAGTAAGACTCGGGCCCAGGATAGGCTTCTACGCTATAACGATTGCCCCTAGGTCGATGGAATAAGACTCGGGCCTAGAAACCTATTAGGTTCGAGACTTGCTACCTCGGGCCTATTTAGGGATGCGCGCTATGATAATGAAGAAGTGGTACAATGCCGGGCCCAAATATGTTGAGATTTATGTTTACGTACCTAAAATATATATGTTTTCAAAGCATTCTGCATATGTTTACCTGATTAGATGATATGTTGTTTACATGTTTCTGTTATATATGTCACATGTTATATTAGATGATATGTTGTTATGTTTACATGTTCTGTTATATATGTCACATGTTATATTAGATGATATCTTTATTATGTTTACATGTTACATTATATATGTCACATGTTATGTTTGATGATAGGTTGTTATGTTTACATGTTTACATTATATATGTCACATGTTATGTTGATGATATGTTGTTATGTTTACATGTTCTGTTATATATGTCACATGTTATGTTTGATGATAGGTTGTTATGTTTACATGTTTCTGTTATATGTGTCACATGTTATGTTTGATGATATGATATGATGTGTATGTTCACATGTTGCGTTTGATGAGATGTTAGGAATGTTTACATGCTTATGTTATATACGTTACATGATATGTATGATGTTATGTTACATGTTAAGTTGATGATGCCATGTATGTACCTATTATATTGCTTATATGTTATGAATGCTACATGCTATGATTAATGGTGATGTATGGTTTTGTGAGTAGGACAGGATCTTACTAAGCCTATGTGCTTATAGTTGTCTTTCCCTCGTACTGCAAATAAGGGTAAGGGACGGATAAACAAAAGGGAGCAGCAGGAGGGGCCAATGTGTGTGGTAGTGGCATGGTGGAAACGATCCGTTAAGTCTATATACATATACATGTTTACCTATGATGATGATGTCTATGGAGGTCCTTACCTATGTTTACTTATGATGATGATGCCATGAACCTACCAAACACTAAGTATCTATTTATATATGATGCATGCTCTATGTTGATAAGAAGAAGTAAAGAAGAAGTATCTATTTATATATGATGCATGCTCTATGATGATAAGAAGAAGTAAGGAAGAAGTAAGAAGAAGTATTTATACATGTTATGAAGCACACTCTATGTTTATGAAGAAGAAGAAGTATATATATATATGTATGTCAATGCGTGTTTATGTTTAAAAGAAAAAAAAACAATGTCTAAAGTCTTCCGCTGTATGTAATGTAAGTATGCACGGTCGCGTCACGCGCCGACCCTCTGGACATTTAGGGTCCAGGAAAGGGCGGGCGTGACAGTTTTAATCTCCACCATTGGTTCTAGGGATTTAATCTCAATCGTCGGATCTAGAGATTTAATCTCAACCATATTGTAGGGTCGATCGATGTGTATGTGTTGGCTGGCTAGAGGGGGGTGAATAGCCCTCAATAATTCGATGGTGGAATTCGTTCATTCTCATTACGTTGCTTTCCTATGATTGTCGTTAGCGCAGCGGAAACAATAGAAACAATAATAATACTAACAACATATAAGCATATGCAAACACACACGATATACGTGGTTCGGAACCGAATGGTTCCTACTCCACGGGCGAGCTCACCGAGCTCTAGTTATGTGCATGACACTAATTAAACTCCTTCTTGACTACATGTTGGAGGTGGAGAAACCTCTCACAAGCTATTACAACAAGTAATATATTAAATACAAGCAATACAAAGACAACTACGAAATACACGTAAAGAACACTTTACAACACTTGCTTTGAACCCTTTGCTTGTAGCTTGCTTTAGATGACTCTTGAAGGTCTAGAATGCAGCAGCAATTCCCCTCCAATAGCTTCACAAAAGTCTTGGCGAAATCCTCCCACTTGAGCTCCATTTATAACCTGAATCAACCTGATTTAGCACGCATCAGTCGATTGGTCATGACCATCAGTCGACTGGTCCTGTAGCCGTTGTCTCAAAACGGCCAAATCCACGTTGGTTAAGTTCCAATGGATCACACATCAGTCGACTGATGGCACCCATCAGTCGACTAGTATCCATCAGTCGAGTGTTGGCGAGCTCGACTAGCTTATGTGCCCATGCAATGTGCAATAAGTCGACTGCCATCCCATGGCAATCGACTGATGTTGTCAACAATCGACTGCCCTCCCATGGTAGTCGACAACTAAGCCATACTTTTGTTCAGTCGAACACTGGTCGAACCCATACGACGAGCATGATCGCACCTATGCCACGACTGGTTTGGCATTAATCGATCGGGTATTCATGCACGATCGATAATCGATTTAGTAAATATACATAAGTTTAAAATTCTTGAAATTTTGTATGTATATTAATTATCACAATCATTATGGGTAAAAAATATTTGAAAATTATTTTACCCACTAAATTAAGAGATTGACACAAAGTCCAAAAGTTAAGAAAAGCTTCAATAAAGAGCCCTCTTTGTATCATCCAATTCAATAGTGATAGCTATCAAAAGATAAGCTTCACCATGGTTTTTCAAAATGTTTTTGAAACCTTTAATTTCTTTTTCCTAAACATCTCACTTGTATCTAGATGTGTAAAACACATACAAGTCATGTTTTTAGTGAGATGTGGGGTTTTGATCTTAAATGGTCTCAAGCATATTTCTAGGTAATATTATTTGATTCCCGTCAAATCATGCCATAGTCCTTAAATTCATTTTAATTATATGCATGATGATGATTATGGCATAGATATGATATAGATAAAAGCATATGCCAAAATCATGATGTCATAGCATGTGAGAGACATCTAAGCATACATGACATCTAAAGAATAAGTCTAAACATGATCATGACATTTTTATAGATAAAAATGAAAATGATGTCATGACTGTTGGTGCAACAATGCTCCAAGCATTTATATGTTTTGATGTTTGGATAATCATCTAAGTTAGGCAATATCTTCTGATCTAATTGTGAATATGTTTAAGTGACAAGGAAATCCAAGGATGAAGACTTGGTAAAAGAGAAGTCCAAGTATGATCTTGGCAAGGGAAGTCCAAGAAATGGACTTGGCAGCATAAGACCAAGCTTGTAGTCTTGGCAGCGTAAAGTCCAAGTGAAACTTGGCAAAGGAAGTCCAAGGGATGGACTTGGCAGCGTAAGACCAAGCCTGCAGTCTTGGCAGCATAAATTCCAAGTGAACCTTGGCAAAGGAAGTCCAAAGTAAGGTCTTGGTAGCATAAGTCCAAGCTTGTAGTCTTGGCGGCGTAAAGTCCAAGCATTTGGCAACCCAAGACATGACGAAACCGAAGGAAGATCTTGGAAGCAAAGCACAAAGGATGAACAATTCATGACTTGAGGGATCCCTAGGCGCAAGGCTTAATGAGGAGCTAGAAGGTTGAGTCTAGGTCTAGGGTGTAAAATCAAGTGTGAATTACTCATACTTGATGAGTATCACGATCGATATGATGTATCGGATCGTCAGCTCGACCGAGTCGGTAAAACGACTATCGGTCCACCGCTGGTCGTAGTCGATCGATGTTGCGATCGATCGCCAAGGGCAACGATGATCGATCAAGGAGAAAATTGCCACGAATGCGATCCCCACTCGATCGCCGCTTGATCACTCGGTCGATCACTCCATCACCGATCGATGGAGGATCACCGATCGATCACCTGGTCGTTGGAAATTGCGGCTACGAATCTCCACGGAGATCTCGGTTCAGACGCCGTTGGCTTCGGCGACAGTCGACTGATGGTAAGCATCAGTTGACTGATCGAGGCCCAACGGGAAAAATAGCCCCTCTTCGATAAAACAGGGCCTTGGGGAGCTTGGTGAAGCTAGTGCTCTCATTCCTAACTACATCCTCGTGCTCACCAAGCTTTCCCAAGTGTTTTAGCAATTCAAAACCTCCTCTTCTCTAGTTCTTAATCATCCATCATTGTAAAGAAGAGGAGAGCATTGTAAGAAAGGTTTTCTCCACCTTGGTTCATCCAAAGGAGAATATAGTGAAGCTTGGCTAGGACTAATCCACCTTACGGATTGTCGTGGAGTAGGAGCATCATCTCCGAACCACGTACATCGGGTTTTAGCATTTGGTTTCTTATTTCTTATTTGTATTCGTTTTCGTATTTGTATTGCTTCCGCTAACTTACTTGTAGAAACGAAGAAAGGCTAATCACCCCCTCTAGCCATTACAAGGGTCCTAACAAATGGTATCAGAGCCCGGATAGCTTGGAAGATCTCACCATCAACCAAGGCATCAATGGCCCTTCAAGAGGGATATAGCACCGCCAAGCCACCATTCTTCAATGGGAGTCACTTTGCATATTTGAAAGGTATGATGAAGTATTATCTAATGAGCAATATTGAAATTTGGCATAGTATTGCAGATGGCTTCGAGGAACCGGTGGATGAACAAGGAAACCCTATTCTAATCAAGGATTGGACAAGGGAAATGAATAGGCGATTCGAGTCAAATGCAAAGGCGGTACTCACCATTCAATGCGGTATTACCATGGAGCAACTCAACAAGGTGGGGCCTTTCCAATCCGCCAAGGAGCTATGGGAAAAGCTCATTGAGCTAAATGAAGGTTCCAAGGAGTCAAAGAGGGCCAAGAAGGACCTACTAATTGGATAAATTCAAGCCTTCCAAATGAAGATGCATGAAACCGTAAGCCAAATGCATGGAAGGTTCAAGGAGATTGTGAACGAACTCCACATCATAGGTGAGCGAGTTGACAACCGAGACTTGGTAAGGTATATTCTTCAAGCATTTCCTAGAAATTCCTTATGGACTTCTATAGTTGATGCCATTAAGGTAACTAGGGATCTCTCTCAAATTAAAATTGATGAATTATTTTGTGAGTTTGAATTACATGAGCAAACTAACATGTCCTCTAAGGAAAAGGGTTTAGCTCTATTTGTTGAAAAGAAGGAAAAGAAGAAGAAGGAAAGAAAAGAAGCATCATCATCATCCGAATCGGAGCATGATTCAAGTAGTGATGAAGACTCATCTAGTGAGATGGAAAATTTCGTCAAGAAGCTCTATAGGAAATCAAAGGAGTTCAAGAGTAGAGAAGCAAGGAAGGGGTCTCATTCTTCAAAAGGAAGTTTAGTGGTAATTCAAGTTTCAATAATAATGTGATTTGCCATGCTTGCAACAAGAAGGGGCACATAAAGCCAAATTGCCCGGAGCTAAAGAAGAAGGAGGAAAAAGAAAAGAAAAAGAAGGACAAGAAGGAGAAGAAGAAGAAGGAGGCCATGGTGGCTCAAACCACATGGGACACACCAAGTGTTGAAGACTCCTCCGATGATGAACTTTGCCACATCACACACCATGTGACACTCATGGCCCTAGGAGATGACTCTGGTACATCAAGCCAAGAAGACTCCTCAAGTGATGAATCGTCATCTAGTGACGATGAGGTAATGAACTCTCCCAAAGTTAAGCTTCTTTATCAATCAATTGCTTATCTTAAAGAGGCTCTAGATAAGTCTAGATCTAAGGTTAAGAGCATGAAGGTAGAACTAAAGGCAATTAGGAATGAAAAACCTTCACATATCGATTCTTGCATGCTTAAGGAAGAGAATGACAAACTTAAGGAGCAGGTTGTTGAGCTAAAGGCATGTTTAGAAAAATTTTCAAATGGCTCAAAATGTCTTGATATGATCCTTATTCGACAAAGAGTCGTGTACAACAAGGCCGGTTTAGGATATAAGCCAAAAGAAAAAGAAGTTGCTTATATTTCATTGATTAATAGGAAAGCAACCATTAAGGGAAAGGTTAAGAAAGCATGGGTACCTAAGAAGTTTTTACTTAATGTTACCGGTCCAAATGTTTGGGTACCAAAAGCTTGTGTTTTTCATGTGATTTAGGTAGGAGAGCAAGGTATGTGGATTGTGGATAGTGGTTGCCCAACACATATGACCGGGGATGTGAGCAAGTTCTCCACAATTAAGTATGTGAAGAAGTGAGCGGTGTCCTTTGAGAATAGTGGAAAACTCAAGATATTAGGTAGAGGTACAATTGAGGTATCCCACAAAATTGTTATTCACAAAGTCTTGCTAGTTGAAAATATGAAATTCAATTTATTAAGTGTTAGTCAACGTTGTGATGCAAACTATCATGTCTCCTTTGAATCCTCTAAATGCATGATTAGACACAAGGAATTAAATGATTGTATGTTAGTTGGATATAGGAAATCAAATATCTATTATGTTGATCTTTCATATGCTTCTAACATTTCTACTAAGTGTCTTGTTGCAAAAGAAGAAGAAAGTTGGCTATGGCATAGAAGATTGGGGCATATCAACATGAAAAATATAGCCAAGGTAGCCAAGATGGAGTTGGTCAAAGGGCTACCAAAGATCAACTATGTCAAGAACAAAATGTGTGATGCATGCCAAGAAGGAAAACAAACAAAAGCATCACACAAAGGTAAAACCTTAACTAATACTTCCTTACCATTAGAACTATTGCATCTTGATTTATTTGATTGCCATAGTACTCCATCTTTAAATGGTAACAAATATTGTTTGGTTATAGTAGATGATTTTTCTAGGTATACTTGGGTTTATTTTATGAAACATAAGGATGATACCTTAGAAATAATCATAGGATTTAGTAAAAGGGTTGAAAATGAAAAGAATCTCAAAATCAACCGGATCCGTAGTGATCATGGTGGTGAATTTGAGAACTCAAAATTTTCACAATTTTGTTTAGAGCAAGGGTACAAGCATGAGTTCTCTTGTCCTAGAACACCCCAACAAAATGGGGTGGTGGAAAGGAGAAATTGTGCCCTACAAGAGGCGGCTAGGACTATGCTTAATGCATATTCTCTACCTAGCTACTTGTGGGCGGAAGCGGTTAATACCGCTTGCTATATCCAAAATAGGGTTTAAATCCATAGGTTTTTAGGAAAGACACCATTTGAGTTATGGAATGGGACTACTCCCACAATTCATTACTTCAAAGTGTTTGGATGTAAGGTTTATATTTTAAACACCAAAGATAATTTAGGAAAATTCGAATCCAAAGTGGATGAGGGAATCCTAGTTGGATACTCATCTACAAGTAGAGGTTATAGAGTCTACAATAAAAGAACCCAAGGGATTGAGGAGTCTTCTAATGTTCAATTTGATGAAGCCACTAGTACCTACCCTAGAAAGTCCTCCATTGATAAGGATATTAATGAAAATAATCAAGACATCACCCAAAAACTTCAAAATTTGACCATTAGGGGTAATGATCAAGGGGGAGGAAGAGGAGATTCCGATGATGAAAGGAGGGTGGAAGATAACAATGATCAATTTGAAACCCCTTCTAGAACCCTAAGAATTCATCAAGATCATCCACTTGACCAAGTAGTAGGAGATTTATCTCAAGGAGTAAGAACTAGGTCATTTCATAGACCTCCTACTAGTCAAGTAGCTCTCATTTCACAAATTGAGCCCAAATCGATCAATGATGCATTACATGATCCGGATTGGATTTTTGTAATGCAAGATGAATTGGCTCAATTTGAGAGGAGTCAAGTATGGGAGTTAGTACCTAGACCCAATGATAGCACCATAATTACCACAAGATAGGTCTTTAGGAATAAGCTAGATGACCAAGGAAATATCACAAGAAATAAGGCTAGGTTGGTTGCTAGAGGATTTAATCAAGTTGAGGGGCTTGACTATGATGAGACTGTTGGGATGTATACTGAAAGCCTAGCTCTTTTGTATGAACATCTTTATTTTGAAATAAGAATCACATGATCATTATTTGCACGTTATATTTATATGTGTGCATATTGTCTAATATTTTACATTGAAGATAACATGGTGCCTGGGTGCGGCACAGAAGATCATGTTATCAGTCCCTTGTAGAATATAAGTAAAAGCTCACAACCAAGATGGTTTTGGACAAACCATTGGCATGGTTGTAGTGTAGCTTGGTATTGTTTTGTCTTGAACATAGAGTTACATTAGTACACTTAGGTGTATTGAGCAGGACCGACATAGAGGTGATTCAATTTGTTGCTGACTACATAATTGAATCGGACCTCGGATATTATGTTGTACATGCTCTTAATCCCGATATAATAACGGACACATGTACTTAGTATTTATTTCTTTGATTTACCAGAGGGTGAGATTTCTATGGATTAAATCAATATGCCCGGTAAGTTAGGAAATGATATTATTTACATGGTGTGCCGTTGATTATAGGAGGAATCCGTGTCCTATGTATTAGGTTGATGATGTCCCCTTGAGGAGCTCATAAGGTTCATCATGTAAACCCTGCAGGTTGACTTAGTCAACATGATGATAAGGTTGAGTGGTACTACTCGAGGAGTTAGATGTTAATTAATTGATGGTCAGTAAATCAATTAATTGACGGACATTCGATGTCTTAAACACGGGGAGATGGATGTACAAATAATATATGGAGCCCATATTAATTTATGGGGTTGGTGAGGTAGTTCGATGATGATCCTCTAGTGGAATGGAACATCATTGATGGATCAAGTTTGTGTGGTTCCGATCCATCGGGTGGCCAAGACCCAACTCCTCCTCATGGTCCCTATCATAGCCTAATATAAACCTCATGAAGTCTAGATCAAATGATGGAAAACAAATCTCTAGATCCGACGGTTGGGATTAAATCCCTAGAACCGATGGTGGAGATTAAATCTCTAGATCCGACGGTTGGGATTAAAACCCTAGAACCGACGGTGGAGATTAAATCTCTAGATCCGATGGTTGGGATTAAAACCCTAGAACCAACGGTTGAGATTAAATCTCTAGATCCGACGGTTGAGATTAAATCTCTAGAACCAATGGAGGAGATTAAACCAAGGCCTAAACCTAACTCTATATATATGGGCTTAGGCTTGGGGGGCAAAGGAGATGAAAAACCTAATTGAGACAAGGTGGCTTGGGCGGCAAGAAAAGGAGATTAGGGTTAGGGTTTGGTTGATGGTGTTGGGCGACAAGGCTTCTCCTTCTTCCAATAGTTGGCCGGCAACCCATCCTCCCTATTCCTCCTTGATTTGGCCGGCGCCCAAGTTTTACCTTTCCTTCTATGGCTTAGGTTGGATGGAATTAGGATGGCTTCCCTTGGGCGGCAACCAAAACCTAGATGGGATAGAATTGGGGTTGGGCAGCTAGGGTTAGGGTTTTGGGATTAAGTTGGGCGGTAACATGGAGATGAAGATCTTCTTCTTCTTCCTTCTAAGTGTTGGCCGGCCACTATCCATGTTCCCTATACCTTGGCCGGAGCTCAACCTATTCTCCTTCCCTTCATCCTTGGCCAGAAATTAGGAAAGCTTTGTCTAGGGTTTGGGCGGCAACAAGGATGATGATTGTTTTCCTTTCCTTTCTCCAAGTGTTGGCCGGCGCCCATACCCTTGGGGTTTCTCTTTCGGTTGGCTTCCATACTCCATTCCATATTCTCTTTGGACAGGCGGCAAACATCATGCTTGGAGCTTGATGGTTGGTCCTAGATAAGAGATGAGTTTTGTTTCCATTTTGTTCTCTCTATTCCTGGGGCCAGCGGCATCAATCCTTTGTGGATTGGTGGTTGGCTCAATCAAGAAGGGAAAGAGAGTTCTTCTTTCTTTGGATTGAAGAAGATCTAGGATGCTTCAACTTGTGGAGGATCTTCGCCCACACGAAGTCTACAAGGAGGTTAGGACATACGATAGAAGATCAAGAGGTATAAAAGTTTTACAACTTTTATTATTTTTCTTTGCATGTTCTTATTTGATATGCTAGCTTATGTTCTTTATGTTAGTATATGTTGATTATACTAGGTTACATTTGCATGTATTTGTATAATCATGGACCCCGATAAGAAACACAAAAATCGGCGATCCGTCCGTCGTCTCTTCCACGGCTAACCGACTAGAAGAGTTGTGTTGCTTGAACAACCAGTTTGTTCAAGCGATCGCTCGAGTCGTTAGCACGACGACGAATTGGTTGTGCTTAGGAAACTCATCCCCTCTGGATTAGTTTTCATTTGTTGAAAATTTTAATCCGGGGACATGGGAGCCAATGAGCCTCCGAGGATTAGCACATTGCCAACAATTGGTATCAGAGCCACGGTTTCCGGTTTTGTGTGTTTGGATTCGGTTACTTTCGTGCACTTATCATATATTGTGTATGTCGGATAATAGTAGGATGTGCGTAGGCTAACTTTTTGGTTGCAGGCATAAGATCCGACTATTATGGCTATATATGTGTGTATGTGATTGCATGTGTGTGTGATTGTATATTATTTGAATCCTCGGGGTTGACGAGGCTAGATTAGTATTTAATTTTTGTAATTAAGTACGGCATTGTTTAGCCACTCTTTATTTTATTTTACTTTCGATCTAGATTTCATGTACACTCCCTTGTGGAGTATAGGATCGATGGATGTAAAATAAAATAGGTTTTATTCTCAACTCGGATCTCCGGATGGCTCGTACATGGCGTAGGAGGAGCGGACGAGGTGGCGACACGACGGGACGCATATTAGAGAACAATGCCATAATAGTTGGAAAAATTCTGATTTTTCCATATTTATTGCTGATTTGTTTTATATGCATGATGTGTGTGCTTGAAAATTCCTCATTTGCAATTTACTAAGTGGGAGAGGGACATTTTAATTAATTCCCGCGGCCTCCATTACAATTTGATGTGTGATGCAACAAACTTGTGTGTCGGCTCTGAGTGCCTTCCTCCCCGAGGACGGGTTTGTTTGCGGATCACTAGGTCAAATAATGGTTATAGGAAATTATCTAGGAGCATGTGTACTTCCACAGAGGTAAGGCACATAATCCAAAATAATTCCCTTAGTATCGTGTAATGGTTCACATTTAGATGCAAATAAAAGTATCCTCCCCATAGGAGTCACTGCTTTTATTTGTAGGGTCAAAGAGGAACCGACTATTAATTTTATTTGTCAAAAAGTAAGGTTGACAAGATAATAAAATTAATGGGTAAAACCTTCTCTTACAAATGTAGAATTCGTATACGTCCACACAGAGTGGCATACGATATTCTCGGTGTTTTGAGGTGTTGGTTGATTTTGGAATTTTATTGTTTTGAGGAATCAATAAAATTTGAAATCTAAAGTTTCGATCATTGTGATTCTTAGGATTTTCAAAATGACTTTCAGTCCACTTATTTTGATACTAAAGGAAATAAACTTACTGTACCCAAATAATGTTGATTGGAAAAGAATCCAAATATTGTCTTATCTGCTAGGAAGTATAGTATGCACTCTTCGAAAAGTATCCTCAAGCCATGGTTGCTCAAAAAGGTTTCTACTTCTAAACTGAAAGGCAAGAAGAAGGAGAAACAAGGTGGAGCAAATGTGGTGGGAGGATCTCAGGGAGGAGTGAAGAAGCCGAAAGGCAAGTACTTCACTTACAAGCAGGATCGACATTGGAAGGAGAATTGTCCCAATCCAAAACAGAACAAAAGTATATCTTTTGGTCTAGTCGTTGTAACTGTTGGTGCAGTAGGCACCTAAGTCGAACCTAAGTTTTGAGTATAGCAAACGATACAAAGTTAAGCATATATTGTTATCTCATGAGCTAAATCAAGTGTGCAGAAAAGTCTCAACGCTGGAGCTGAAGGCTAGCGACACCCGGAGGAAGCCGCGGTGGTCGGGCGACACTCAAGAGACTTCGGAGGGAGCCGAAGGAATTGAGTGGAAGGTCGGAAGAAAAAGCAACACGTAAGAACTGAGGTAAGCTCTTGTGTGCGAGCGTAAGTAAGGTCGTATCCTCTTTACGGGGATGATCTTAAGCGTAGATCCGACCAAATACCTCTTATAGATGGTCTAGGTCGAGATCGGATGGTCGACGACCATCAAAATTATGTTTTTGTTGAGCTAACCTTGCCTTGCGACGCCATCAATGATCGTCAAGGTCAATCGAATCGACTAATCTCGCCATCACGATCGATGATGGCCATCAGTTGACTGATGGTCAAAGGATCAGCCTCAAGTAGTCAAGAGTTATCACCATTTTTCAAGGGGTTTTGTGCCCATTTGTGATTGGCTAAAGACCCATTCGATGAGGGGCTCAAAGGCTATAAAAAGAGGGTCAAACCTAGGGTTTTGAATCAATTCAAATTCTTCCAAGCGCTGCCGAGACGACGACTAGAGCTTCAACCTCCAACCTTTAAAGTCGTCGGTAACGAAAGTTCTAAATTGTATTTCAGTTTATTCCTTTTAGTAAAGCTTTCATTATAATGAGGAGAGGGGGAGTGTCCTTCTACCTCGTGCTTTTTGTATCCGTCAAACTCCTACCTCCAACGAGGAGGAGTTCTTTAGTAGTTTGCCCTCCGTACGTGGTCAAGGACCACTAGGGCCTTAGAGTAGTAGCCTTCGACTACGAACCAAGTAAATCTCTTGTGTCTATTGTCTCCTTTACTTTTTGTTTTGTTTATCTTTCCGCTGCATATAATTTTTTTTTTAAAAATGAATTCGTACTAAAAAGTTTCTATTGCTATTCACCCCCCCCTCTAGCGATCCAATCGATCCAACAATTGGTATCAGAGCCGGGGGTTGCTAAGATTTGGTGAAACCACCAATATAGATTTTTTACAGATTTATTTTTCTTTTAATTCTGTTTTTTTATTATTTATTTCGCTTTGTTAAGTTTTTCTCCCGCACTACTAATCCAAGACGCGAGTCTTGGTACTTGTTTTCGTGTTTTTTTTGTTGTTAGTTTCTTCGTCTCCGTCTATTTGTGTCTTTTGTTCTAATGGCCCATCTCGATGGTTTTAGTACCGTCCGTCCTCCGTTTTACAATGGAGATGACTTCCGTTATTGGAAGGGTCGGATGGAATGCTTTCTCAAAACCCAAATCGAGATGTGGATCATAATCCAAACGGGTTTCACACTTCCGACTAATGAAGTGGGTGACTCCTTGGATTATGATCAATGGACCATTGCAACAAAACGACAAGTCGAAGCCGACGCCAAGGCAACACAAATCCTCCAATGTGGCCTATCCAAGGAGGAGCTAAATCGAGTCGGCCCCTTCATAAGCGCAAAAGATCTTTGGACGAAACTAGTGGAGCTACACGAAGGGACCGATGAAGCCAAGGTATGTAAGCGTGATCTTCTTTTCAATAAACTATATAACCTAAAATGCAGGAACACGAGTCCGCGACCCAACTTCACGCCCGAGTCCAGAATATAGTCAACAACCTACACGCAATCGGGCAAAAGGTCGAAAACCGCGACCTTATAAGGTATGTTCTAAACTCGTTTCCGAGGACTACCTTGTAGGCATCCATGGTCGATGCCTACAAGGTCTCCAAGGATCTTTCTAAAATTAGGTTAGATGAACTCTTTTCCGATTTCGAATTACATGAGCAGTCCAACTCGGAACCCGAGAGGGGTATAGCCTTGTTTGCAGGATCAAAGAAGAAGAAAATCGCAAGCAAGCCACCACCAACCAAGGAGGAAGACGAGTCCGAAGAAGAAGTTGACCCGGAGTTGACTGCCGAACTAATGAACCTAGCTCGAAGGATAGCCAAGGGACGAAAGCGAACCACAACTCGACCCAACCAAGGTAAGCCTAAAAGTTCTAATATTAGGTGTTATGAATGTAACAGGTTTGGACATATCAAGTCTGAGTGCCCCAAGCTCAACCACCGAGCACCTAAGCACAAGAAGGCCCTCAACGCGACATGGGAAGAAGCGTCATCCGAAGAAGACGAAGACCACGTCTTCATGGCGAAATCGATTGAGTCAGACATGAAGACCGAACCTGAACTTGAGTCGGAACCTGAGGATGACTCGGACTACGAAGCTACCTTCAAGTCAAGCCACGGATATGCATCCGGTTCAAAAGATACCCTAAAAGTAAGTCGAACTTTATATAATACTTTACATAATACGGTTAGGTTTTTGTCTAGGAAGTTAGCTAAGTCCGAGTCCAAGGTCGAGACCCTAGTTGAGGAGGTCAAACTCCTCAAACACAAGGTCTCCCTAACCTCTTCGACTAGTCGAGTTCAAGAGAAGGACTCAACTCGGGTTGAAAAACTCGAAGTTGAGAACTCACTCTTGAAAAGTCAAGTCGAAGATCTTAGGAACACGTTGGAAAGGTTCACTTCGGGATCCAAAGGACTTGACCTCCTACTTGGATCTCAAAGGGCCGTGTACAACAAGGCTGGACTAGGGTTTAACTCAAACACGACTAATAGGTCGTATATGTCGATTGTAAATCGACATAGGAAACATGTCCAAGCATGGGTCCCTAAGAACCTTTTGATTTCAACTCTAGGATCCAACCCGTACTGGATTCCCAAGGACCAAATCCACTATGTGGATAGACCGAACCGATTCAACGGTCTAGGGGGAGCCAGTACAAAACATGTTTGTGCTTTAACTTAGAAATTGCATGTTTTAACTTAGAAAGTTTGTGCTTTAAATTAGAAATTGCATGTTTTAACTTAAAAAGTTTGTGCTTTAACTTAGAAATTGTATGCTTTAACTTAGAATGTTTGTGCTTTAAAACTTGTGAACTCACTTAGAACACGAACATAACCAACTAAAATTCTTCGAAAAGATTGAGCCTCGGGGAGCCTCTTTTCAAAAATATAACCAACTAAAATTATTCGAAAAGATTGAGCCTCGGGGAGCCTCTTTTCAAAAATAACCGGTTAGACTAGGAATAGTCTTAGGTGAGTCAAGTCATCTTTTTCTTGAAAATGGCTTTGTCTAAGGAAGTGGTCGATGATCCGATAAAAGAAGGCCCCTGTGCCTCGCCACGACCTGGAAGCCATGATCTTGAAAAGGTAAACTTGACAAGCCTAGGGTTAAATCCAAATCTAACATAAAATTACTTGAACCTAAATGCACTTAATCAACTTAATTGGAAGTCATCTCACAAAAACCACATAAGTATAACATGCTTGATCATATAGACACAGGTGTGATGACCTAGGTTTAAAAACTTACAACCTTTTTTTAAAAAAAAATTATAAAAAATCTAACATCCAATCCAACCACCTTGTGTGTAGGATCAATGGATGTTGGACAGCGGTTGCTCCCGACACATGACCGGGGATCAACTCAAATTCACAAAGCTTCGATTCAAACGACAAGGATCGGTAGCCTTTGGGAATAACGGCAAGCTCAAAATCATCGGATCGTGGATATCGAGCTTAACTCGAATTTTGTTATTAAAAATGTATTACTTGTAGAGAATTTTGAATATAACCTGCTTAGCGTAAGCCAATTATGTGACAATAACTATAAGGTCGTATTTTTAGAAAATGAATGTGTAATTAAAACAAATAAAACAGCTAAAACAATACTCAAAGGAACTAGGACAAATAACATTTACACAATTAACTTAATCAAATCCTCAGCCAAATGTCTTATGACACAGGAAGAGGAATCATGGTTGTTGCACCGACGACTCGGTCACTCGTACCCAAGACTCGTCCACAAGATGAGTCAGAGTGGCTTAGTCAGAGGCTTACCCAACCTCAACAACTTGGTTAATAAAATCTGTAATGCTTGTCAACAAGGAAAACAACCTAGGACACAACACAAGTTAACTAACCAAGAACGAATCTCAAGTGTACTTGAGCTCCTGCATATGGATCTATTCGATTCACATGGAGCCAAGTCACTCAATAGAAGTCAATATTGCTTAGTCATAATTGACGACTACTCCAGGTTTACCTGGGTTAGGTTCATCAAACATAAAAATGATACTCTAGATCAATTAATCAATCTATTCAAATTAATCGAGAATAAAAAAGACCTTAAGGTTAAAAGACTTAGAAGCGATCATGGTGGTTAATTCGAAAATCAAAGGTTCACCGACTTCTGTAACCTAAACGAATACCACCATGAATTCTCTTGCCCTAGGACCCCTCAGCAAAATGGCCTAGTGGAACGGAAAAACCGAAATCTACAAGAAGCCGCTAGGACCATGTTGAACGAATACGACCTACCCGATACGTTTTGGGCAGAAGCCGTGAGTACGACATGCTATGTCCAAAATAGGATCCTTATGGTAAAAAGGCACCTTAAGACCTCGTACGAGATTTATCACGATAAAATACCTAACATCAAGTACTTTAGGGTATTTGGGTGTAAGGTACATATCCTAAACACTAAGGATTACCTAGGGAAATTTACATCCAAAACCACGATCGGAATCTTTCTAGGATACTCGACTACAAGTCGAGCTTATAGAGTATATAACCACGACACCCTTAGAGTCGAGGAGACTATCAATGTAGTATTTGATGAAGTACCCGAACCTACAAAACCCTTAATGACCCCAAGTGTTGAGCCCACTGATACCAAACTCGTCTCCGACCCTGAGATCGAGTCTAATCCACATCAACCAACTTCTCTTGTCGACCAAGTGACAAGTGATCCGAGTCAAACTAGTGTTCAACCAAGTCATCCCATTGATCAAGCATTAGGTGATACAAACCCAACCCAATCTAGGATTCAGACTAACCACCCTATCGATCAAGTGATAGGAGATCCTAATCTAGGAGTTCGAACTAGAGCATCCTATAGGAACCTTAGTCAAATTTCCTTAAATTCAAAGATAGAACCCAAATCAATTGAACAAGCTCTTCTTGATCCCGATTGGATTATTGCAATGCAAGAAGAGCTAGCTCAATTTACTAGGAATGAAGTGTGGGAATTAGTACTACCACCTAAAGACAAAACGATAATTGGAACAAGGTGGGTGTTTCGAAATAAGCTTGATGATAAAGGTGAAGTAGTTAGAAACAAGGCTAGGTTAGTCGCCAAAGGGTTTAGCCAAGTCGAAGGCTTAGATTACGACAAAACCTATGCCCCAGTAGCTAGACTCGAATCCATTCGAATGTTGCTAGCTTATGCCGCACATCGAGGATTTAAGCTGTTTCAAATGGATGATAAGTCGGCATTCCTAAATGGATACATTAAAGAAGAAGTTTATGTTAGCCAACCCCCAGATTCGAAAATCTAGATAAACCCGACCATGTTCTAAAACTTAAGAAAGCTCTCTATGGACTTAAACAAGCTCCTCGAGCTTGGTACGAGAGACTTTCAATCCATCTTAAGTCAAAAGGGTTTAACCAAGGCTTAGTTGACCCAACTCTCTTCGTAAAAACCTTAGGTAAAGAAATATTCATAGCTCAAATTTACGTAGACGATATAATTTTTGGAACCTCTAACTCAGCCTTACTAAACGAGTTCGTTTCACTCATGGAAAGTGAGTTCGAAATGAACTTGGTAGGCGAGTTAAGTTTCTTTTTAGGTCTACAAATTAAACAAACTAAGGATGGTATATACCTATATCAACATAAATACACTAAGGAGTTAATTAAAAGATTTGGAATACAAGACGCTAAGATAATAAACACCCCAATGGAGATTAATGTTAACATAGGAGAAGACCCTGAAAGTAAGTCCATTGACTTAAAGTACTATAGGAGCGCAATAGGAAGTTTCCTATACTTAACTGCGAGTCAACCCGACATCCTATTTGCAGTAAGTATGTGCGCCAGGTTTCAAACCTGTGCTAAGGAGTCTCACCTAACCCTAGTTAAGCGTATCCTTAGATATCTTAAAGGTACACTTAATGTTGGTATTTGGTACCCTAGATCTATGGAGTTCGAACTAATCGGCTACTCCGATTCGGATTATGCCGGTAGTAAGCTCGATAGAAAAAGTACGAGTGGTTGTTGTCAACTTCTCGGCTCGAGTCTAGTGAGTTGGTGCAGTAGGAAGCAACACTGTGTTGCTTTATCTACCACCGAAGTCTAATACATCGCGATGGGTGAGTGTGTCACGTAGCTTCTTTGGATGAAGCACACCCTCCGCGACTTTAAGTTAGACTTTACGAATACTAAACTTCATGTAGATAACATTAGTTCAATTAATCTTACAAAGAATCTGATATGTCACTCTAGGACCAAACATATAGAAGTCAAACACCATTTCATTCGAGAACATGTGGCCAACGGAGCAATACAACTCGAATACGTCGAATCGAAGTCTAACTTAGCAGACCTATTTACTAAACCCCTACCCGAAGCTGAATTTAGTCTATTAAGACGAAAATTGGGCATGTGCGTAATAGAATAGGTGCATGCAAATTATATGTTCTTACTACTATTTCTTTAATTTCATTTTTATGGAACTAGCATAGGACATACCTTAGATATCATGCACCTTTAGATTTTAGAAGCCAGTACATCTCACAACACATAGGACTAATGTGTTTGTGTACTTAGCCACATAGATGGGCGTGAGATGTTAGGACCTTACTCCTAGTTCCAGATGTAGAGCTAGTGCATCGCTATGAACCACGGAGTATAATCATACATACTAACCGACTCTGACCAGGACTGGTTGATCTTACATATCAATCAACCCAAATATGAGTCAAACATTTTATAGATAAGCTTATTTTCAGTATATTCTTTTTTTTATAAAAAATGGGGAACATGCTTGGACTTTAAATTTAACACTTATTTACTCTTTTCGATATACTGCAAAAGGGGGAGAAAAAGGCCAAAGTTAAGGGGTCAAAATTTTTTTTTAACTTAACTCTTACTTCATATTTAAAGAAAAAGTTAAAACTTAGTTAACTTTTACCAAAAGGCCAAAGAATTCTTAACTTAAACTTATTTGTGCCGTCTACGTTTTACTTAAACTTATTTTTTTAAACTTTATGTCGTTAATGTTTTACTTAAGGGGGAGAAAGGGCTTAACTAAAACGTTTTACTAAGGCCAACTTTAAGTAATGTTAATTACTTAAAGCAACCCTCAAGGGGGAGGATTAAGGTCTTTCTTCAAGACTCACCCTCGGTCAAGGGGGAGGTTTCCTCAAGGGGGAGTACTTGAAGAAAATCCTTACTACTCCAACTTAATCTTCATATTTTTTGTTGTTTCTCATGTACATTATTACTCTTCATGCTTGCTGTTTACTTAACTTTGTATGTGGGTTTGCCATAAATCAATAAGGGGGAGATTGTTGGTGCAGTAGGCACTGAAGTCGAACCTAAGTTTTGAGTATAGCAAACGATACAAAGTTAAGCATATATTGTTATCTCATGAGCTAAATCAAGTGTGCAGAAAAGTCTCAACGCTGGAGCTGAAGGCTAGCGACACCCGGAGGAAGCCGCGGTGGTCGGGCGACACTCAAGAGACTTCGAAGGGAGCCGAAGGAATTGAGTGGAAGGCCGGAAGCAAAAGCAACACGTAAGTACTGAGGTAAGCTCGTGTGTGCGAGCGTAAGTAAGGTCGTATCCATTTTACGAGGAAGATCTTAAGCGTAGATCCGACCAAAGACCTCTTTTAGATGGTCTAGGTCGAGATCGGATGGTCGACGACCATCAAAATTATGTTTTTGTTGAGCTAACCTTGCCTGTAGCCTAGCATCACGATCCCGGCTTGGAGGAGTCGATCACAATCGGCCGAAGGTCGTGAATCGATCGATGCTTCCATCATCGGTCGATCGATGATGGCCATCGATCATCGATGGTCAAAGGATCAGCCTCGAGTAGTCAAGAGTTATCACCATTTTTCAAGGGGTTTTGTGCCCATTTGTGATTGGCTAAAGACCCATTCGATGAGGTGCTCAAAGGCTATAAAAGGAGGGCCAAACCTAGGGTTTTGAATCAATTCAAAAGCTTCCAAGTGCTTCCAATACGCTCCGACTCTCCGACATCCCTACGACGAAGCGCTGCCGAGACGACGACTAGAGCTTCAACATCCAACCTTTAAAGTCGTCGGTAATGAAAGTTCTAAATTGTATTTCAGTTTATTGATTTTAGTAAAGCTTTCATTATAACGAGGAGAGGGGGAGTGTCCTTCTACCTCGGGCTTTTTGTATCCGTCTAACTCCTACCTCCAACGAGGAGGAGTTCTTTAGTAGTTTGCCCTCCGTACGTGGTCAAGGACCACTAGGGCCTTGGAGTAGTAGCCTTCGGCTACGAACCAAGTAAATCTCTTGTGTCTATTGTCTCCTTTACTTTTTGTTTTGTTTATCTTTCCGCTGCATATAAGTTTTTTTTTAAAACGAATTCGTACTAAAAAGTTTCTATCACTATTCACCCCCCCTCTAGCGATCCAATCGATCCAACAGTAACATGGTTAGCGGTGTTATCTACCGGCACCTGGTGTGTAGATACGAGAGCCACTAATCATGTCTGCAATACTTTGCAGGGGTTCCAAGAAACCCGACGACTAGCTAAAGGGAATATTACCATTTACTTGGGCAATGCCATGAAGATGGCGGCTATTGCAGTGGGAGATGTTTTATTTATCTTTTGAGAAAAATAAAGGTTTTGGTTCTTAAGAATTTCCTTTATGTACCCTTATTTAGAAAGAATTGATTTCGGTTTCTAAATAGTTTTTGGATGGATAATCTATTTCTTTTCATGATAGATTTGTTATAAAAGGAATAGGGACATTATCTATTCAGGTACATAGATAGGAAATTTATAACTTGAACCACAAGCTCCCACGATGCAAATAGAAGTTAATAACTCATCTTCTAATTCCAATCAGAGAAAAGAACCTTCGAAGGTGAACCAAACATATCTTTGGCTTCTTAGGCTTGGTCACATTAACCTAAGCAGAATTCAAAGGTTGATAGCTGATGGACCTTTGGGTTCATTAGTGGTGGAGGATCTCCCAACCTACGAATCTTGCTTGGAGGGTAAGATGACCAAGAGGCCTTTTTAAGTCCAAGGGGTATAGAGCCAAAGATTTGTTAGAAATGGTTCATTCTGATTTGTGAGGTCCTATGACTATCTAGGCAAGAGGTAATCTTGAATATTTCGTCTCTTTCATAGACGATTATTCAAGATATGGATGACACTACGATCTGATCGTGGTGGTGACAACCTCTTGGGAGAGTTTAGGAACTACTTATCAGAGGTTGGGATTCAATCCCAATTGATTGCACCTGGCACACCCAGTGAGCATGTAGCGATCTGAAAGGAATAGGACTCTTATGGAGATGGTTAGATCGATGATGAGTTATTCTGACTTGTTTTGTAGTCCTAGAGATCAGAGGGTGATCATTAACACAAACGCCAGATTTCTAGAGGAAGACTATGTGATAAGCCACAAGCCCAAGAGTAAAATTGTTCTGGAGGAGTTAAAAGGGAAGTCACTTCTTTAGTACCACCGGTACAAGAGGATATACCACATTGTTGGGTTTCCGGCACCGCGGCGTGTGTGTGTTCGATCATGTTTCGTAAACATGAGCACAGCGGAAGCAATAAAAATAATAAATACTCCTATTTATTACAACACACACAACACACGCATGCTATTACAACAAGTGTAGACATAACCGTAAATTAAAATTGCAATAAAAGAAATTAAACTACGTTATACCTTCCGTATGACGTGTAGCGGGAACGGCATCAACCGGAACGATTCTCGTAAGAATCGTCTCTATCCGTATCCACGCCGAGCTCCTCGGGATGACTTCGCCAAGCCACGAGCTTCGTCTTCGTACGGGTTACTAGCCTCGTGTTGAAGACGACGTGATCGAGAGATGATCACGGTCCGAATCCAAATTCGGACCTAAAACAAGTCCTCAAGACTTGCTTCTCCGGAGAGGTATTCGTCAACCGATTGACGAATCCTTCGTCCTCCACCTCAGAGGATTACCGAGATCAAATCCCGTATGTTATCCGCTGTCGGAGCACTAACCGCCGTCCCAAACGACGCCCGAAGAGAAGAAGCTGTCCAGAAAACTGGACAGCTTTGGTGGAGGAAATAGGCGCCGGCTAAAGAAGAGATGGAGGCTCACCTTTACACCGAACCCAAGGGAGATCACCGGAGGGTCGCCGGAGGTTCACCGGCCGAAACTTGGACGCCGACAAGGAGATGGCAGCAGCTCAATCAAGTTGGGCGGCAGCCCTTGTTGTTGACGCCAACAACAAGGAGGATGGGTTGGGCGGCCACTAATTGGATTAGTTAGGGTTTAACAATCCCTTAAGCCCACTTTTATAGAGAACTAATTCTCTTAATGGTTAATGGATCATATCCATAAAGCCCGTTAACCCGCTCCATTAAGATAAGTTAAAATAAACCAAACCATGATGGTTTATTTTAAGTTAAAACGAACCGAACCAACTTTTGGTTCATTCGTTTAAAATAAACCAAACCCTTTGGTTTATTCTTATCCATTGGATTAGGACCAAACCATTTTGGTCCATCCATTATGTCTTCATAAGACACGGCCCATCCACGCTTCCATTGCGACTGAAACAATTTCATGCTCGCTTTATGTTTGGTCCAACCAAACATAGTTTCTCTGGCCCGAGAATCCCATTCTCAAGCTCGCTTTAAATCCTTTGATTACACTCGGTGCGTGTGACCAAATAGGTTCTCGGTTTATGTTGGCCGCCTATAATTAACCATTAATTATAGAACGATCATGAGTGGCACCTAGTAGTACATCATGATCCCCAATTAACAAAAGATCAACGCTGATCCGTAACTATTTCAAACCCTTCAAGAGCTCGAATGAATCGTGCCCCATTCCCTTCACTCATCTTATACCCACTTGGTTCTGTGACATGGTCTATTGTGTCGGGCCCTCACTAGGTCGACTACGCCACACCTAGCCCAAGTATCATTTCCTCGTCCCTACGGATTCTAGTTACTCCACATGTATCAAGAGTACCTTACTCTAAACATGTAATGCTTTGGCCAAAGACTTTAGTAACAATCCGACGAGAGGCCATGGGTATACATCTCCTCGCAAGGAGTGGTGAATCCTTTATAGGCTATTCAAACACCTTCGATCACTTCGACTTATACCCAATCATCCCGGTCCACATCTCCTTAGAGATGCTTGCTTAAGATGTCAAAGCATAAGTCTCTATGATCAAGATGACTTGAATACCAAGTCAAAGGAACATCGTGACTTAAGCCACAGTAAGAACTTCATTGACATATCTATATATGCAGAGAACCATATGAAGTCTACTACCGTCACCATGAACTAGTTACCATAACTAGCATCCACGATTAACTCCGGACATCACTATGTCTCCAGGAGAATCACCGCTTGGATACACCAAGGAGTATACCTCGTATAGTCTCGAGAATTGATGGTGTCCAAATCCATCAATTCATCGACTAGGATAATTCCGATACATCACAATTACACATGTAGAGATACTCACTAGTTGTGATCCAATCACAAATTCTCTCATGCCGTGAATCGATCGTGGACATTCAAGAAATGAGTTTAAGATCCAATCAAATACATAAAACATGTATACTCAAATAGTGAATCTTCATTTATCATATAAATGGTTCATACATAAGGCGATTGCCTTAGGACATCTCTCATATATTACTAACAGACTCCCACTTGGCCTAATGCCAATCGCTACGGTATCCAATACCATAAGCTCTAACATGACCCTCAAACTTACTTTGAGGTAATGCTTTAGTCAAAGGATCCGCTAAGTTCCTTTCAAAGGGAAATTTTCTCGATTTGTATTTCGTTCCTACTTATGATCTCTCCGATAAGATGATAGCGGCACACATGTTTGGATCGTTGATGAGACCTTGGCTCTTTTGCCGCAATTGCTCCATTGTTGTCGCAGAGACCGGTATTGCTTCAACAATGGCCGGAATCACACCAAGTTCATGAACGAACTTCGATCCAAACCGCCTTTTTCGCTCAAGCCGCAATATATTCTCGCCTCGGTAGAATCCGCTACGCCTCTTGTTTGGAACTTTTCCAACTCATCGCGCCCATTCAAGGTGAACACGATCCGCATCGAGACTGAATCATCCTTGTCTCGCCCGAAGCCGCATCCGATACCCGCGTATCACCATGTCCCCTTCTCCATATATTAGGAACACATCCTTAGTTCTTCTCAAGTACTTAAGGATCGTCTTAACAGCCGCCCAATGATCCATTCCTCGATCGGGATCCGGTATCCGCCGTGACACTCAGAGCATACGATACATCGGGCCTCGTACATAACATAGCATACATGATAGATCCTATTGCGGATGCATAGGGAATCTTACTCATGCAAATCCTCTCGTCTTCTGTGCGCGGACACATAGACTTCGAAAGGTGTACCCCATGCCCGATGGGCAGATAACCTTTCTTGGATTCCGGCATGCTAAACCTCTTTAGCACTCGGTCTATATATGTAGACTGCGAAAGACCAAGCAACCGTTTCGATCTATCTCTATAGATCTTAATCCCAAGGATGTAGGTTGCTTCTCCTGTGTCTTTCATGGAGAATGTCTTGGATAACCAAACCTTAATCGATCAGAAGATGGACACATCGTTTCCTATAGGTAATATGTCATCGACATACAATACTAGGAACACGACTGCACTCCCACTAACCTTCTTGTACACACAAGGTTCGTCTGGATTTTGTGAGAAATCAAACTTTTTGATCGTCTCATCAAAACGGATATTCCAGCTCCTGGATGCTTGCTTCAATCCATAAATGGATCGTCGCAACTTGCATACCTTGGTTTTATCAACCGATGTGAAACCCTCAGGCTGTATCATATACACGTCCCCGAGCAGGTTTCCATTAAGGAAAGCTGTTTTCACATCCATCTGCCATATCTCATAATCATAATGAGCCGCTATGGCCAGGAGCATCCGAATGGATTTAAGCATAGCTACAGGCGAATAGGTTTCGTCATAATCAACACCTTGTTTTGACGATATCCTTTCGCCACCAATCTAGCCTTATAGGTAATCACATTACCATCCATGTCGGTTTTCTTCTTGAAAACCCATTTGCACCCTATAGGCTTTATGCCTTCAGGTGGGTCAACCAAGTTCCAAACTTGGTTTTCGTACATGGAATCCATTTCCGACTTCATGGCACCAAGCCACTTATCCCTTTCTGAACTTGTCAGCACTTCTTCATAACTGGTAGGCTCCTCATCATCAATGAGTAACACGTCGTTCGATTCACTTACGAGAAATCCATATCTCTCAGGAATATTGCGTGTTCTACCAGATCTACGAAGATGTGGTGTTACATTAGGTCCAGCCGATTGCTCATCACTATGAGTTTTCGGCTGTTGTGCTTCACAAGGTATCTCATCAATGTCTATTTGAGTCTCTCGAGCCTCCTCAAGCTCGACGACACTCCCACTGTTTTCTTGCAAGAGAAACTCTTTCTCTAGAAACACAGCATGCCTTGAAACAAACACCTTTTGTTCCACAGGATGATAGAATTGGTAACCCCTTGTTTCCTTAGGGTATCCAATAAATAGACATTTATCAGACTTAGCATCCAGTTTGTCTGATATAGTCCGCTTCACATAAGCAGGACAACCCCATATCTTCAAGTAAGATACATGAGGTTTCTTACTAGCCCATATCTCATATGGAGTAGTAGAGACTACCTTGGTTGGCATTCTGTTTAACAAGTAAACAGCTGTCTGAAGTGCATAACCCCAAAAGGACTTGGGAAGAGTCGCATGATTCATCATTGACCTGACCATGTCCAACAAGGTCCTACATTATCTCGATACACCATTATGTCAGTGGTGTATAGGGCGGAGTCCATTGAGACAATATGCCATTGTCTCTTAGATAATCAAGAAACTCTTGACTTAAGTATTCACCACCTCGATCCGATCAAGTATTTTAATACTTTGTCATGTTGTTTCTCTACTTCATTTCTGAATTCTTTGAACTTTCAAAGGCTTGGACTTGTGTTTCATCAAGAACACATACCCAAACCGTGAGTGATCATCGGTGAAGGTAATGAAGTAGCTATAGCCTCCTAATGCTTGAGTTGACATAGGTCCACATACATCGATGTATTAGACCTAGTAACTCTCCCACTCGTTCACCTTTTCCAGTAAAAGGTAACTTAGTCATCTTGCCTTTTAAGCATGATTCGCATGTATCGTATGAATCCAATTCAAACGATTCCAGAAGTCCACATCGGTGTAATTCGGACATGCGTTTCTTGCTTATATGGCCAAGACGACAATGCCACATATAGGAGTCTATGTGATTATCCTTTCGAGCACGCGTGTTGCTCGCTTCGATATTGAAAATGTCACCGATACGCCCAACGATAAATGCCATTACTCAAAGTTCCAGCCCATAAAGTACGCCATTCAAAGTTATATAACAACAATTGTTACTAAACGTTAAATGGAAACCATTTCTATTTAAGGTGAAATAGAAACAATGTTCTTTATTAGAGAAGGAACATAATAGCAATTGTCCAGCCCAAGACTAGTCCACTAGGAGCTTCAAAGAAATAAGTTCCGATGGCATCATGCAAAGAACCTTTGCTCCATTGCCAACTCGCAAATTTGACTCCTCCGACAAGTCTTCTTCTATTCCTTAGCCCTCAGATGTCATTACATATATGTGAGCTACACCCAAGATCCAATACCCAAGTGTCTAAGGAAATAGAATGACAATCAATAACGAAGATACCAAGAGGATGGGGCATCGGATGCCTTCTTCTTCTTCATGGACTCAAGATAAATCTTGCGCTTTCTTCGCCAAAGGGCCTTCCTTGCACAAAGGATGGCAAGTGCCCTTTTACCGGGTTCCGCCTTCTTTGCCTTTTCTTTTCTTTCCTTTCTTCTGTTCTTTTGCCTTCCTCTTAGAACCTTTCTTTGAGGAATCAACTAATGAACCGCCTTTCTCCTCATGCTTCACGTAAGGCTCCACAGCCTTCAAAGATATCGAGGAGCTCGAATGGTGGATTCCAATTTGTTCATCCGATAGTTCATCACAAATTGTGAGAAACTCTTGGGCAAACAATGCAGAATTAAGTCAATACTTAACTCATGATCCATCACAAAACCGATTGATGTATTCATCTTTAGCACAAATCGTATTTGCATGAGACGAATCCTTCTTGCATCTTAGGTGGTGAAGGAGCCTAGAGATCTCGAACCTTCCGGATCTCGCTTGCTCATCAGACAACTCATGAAGATGGAAGACCATAGTGTTAGCATCCATATGCTCATCTTTTTCGGCTCGGGTACCATCGCCGCTAGCATGATACAACTTCGCCCGGCTCGAGAATCGCACATGCTTACGATAGACCAACATTTGATGCAGGTTGCATCGTCCTTAGGGCGTCGGGAAGAGGCTCTTCAAGGACATATGCAAGCTTTTCGCCTTGAGAACAATTCTCGGGTTTCTAAGCGATCCGAGGAAGTTAGGCCCGATCGGTTTGTTGAATCCAAAATAGTCGCCAAATTCAAAGGCGTCATGATCAATTTATTGACCTAGAAATACAAAGCGAGCATATATGAAAATGATTTTAAAATGCATCAATATACATTTATAAATCCCATTCATTTTTCAATTTCAAAAACCCCAAAATCACTTGGGAGATCGTAGGTCCATCTCGAATGGTGATATCCATCATAGATAAGAACAACCTTGGAGTGAGTCAACAAGCCATTCTTAGCTATGATGGTGGGTATCAAGTATACCGATTACATATCATGTATATGTAACTATCACAATGTGCTATCAACTAATTGAATGTTTACACATACATTGGGTTGTTAACACATTAACAAGTATACATCATATGCATAGCACCCAACTTCACCTCTCTTCACATCGACCTTGGAGTGAGTCCAACAAATCGATGCTCCAAGTTAAAGCCGACCCATTAATCGCGAAATAGTTTTAATATGGTTGGCGCATTCAAACCAATTAGCTGTGCTTGGAGTGAGTCCAACAACCCAAACTAACGATTGACCTCTGACTCTTACCATATTAGAGTTAAACTATTCCAATGATTTGAACATGTTCAGGTTCGAGCCGGGCTTGGAGTGAGTCCAACAACCCAAACAAGAAACAGAACTCTGGTTCTAACCATATTAATGGAAGGTGTAGGCTTTAATATTGAGTTAGGGTTTTATGTCTCATCCTCTTTGCATGCAAATAACTATTATCTACATGGCATGGCATACATGGCATACATCTACATGTCACGACACGCATGGCATAATGTTATGCATCTAATGCAATTACATGGCATACAATTATGTCATGTACATAATTTCCTTATTTGTCATAACTATTTATGGAAATAAAATATGTTTAAGATTTGATTCTTCAAATCAAATCATAATTAAATTAGGAAATAAATTTCCAAATCTAATCACATATTTTATTCATGGAATTATTTGATTAAGGAAAATCTATTTAGGAAACCAATTTCCTAAATCTTTAAAACTACTTATGGAAATAAAATATTTTAAGATTTGATTTCCCAAATCAAATCATGATTAAATTAGGAAACAAATTTCCAGAATCTAATCAAATATTTTATTTATGGAAAATATAAATTTCCATAAATACTTCCAACTTTCCAAAAGTGGAAGATTTCCATAAATACTTCTAGACATTCCAAAATTGAAAAAATTCAATAAATACTTCTAAATTTCCAAAATTAGAAAATTTCCAGAAATACATTATGACTATCGCAAAACCATTTTTACGATTATGTCGAAACACAACCTGGGCTCTGATACCACTGTTGGGTTTCCGGCACCGCGGCGTGTGTGTGTTCGATCATGTTTCGTAAACATGAGCACAGCGGAAGCAATAAAAATAATAAAGACTCCTATTTATTACAACACACACAACACACGCATGCTATTACAACAAGTGTAGACATAACCGTAAATTAAAATTGCAATAAAAGAAATTAAACTACGTTATACCTTCCGTATGACGTGTAGCGGAAACGGCATCAACCGGAACGATCCTCGTAAGAATCGTCTCTATCCGTATCCACGCCGAGCTCCTCGGGATGACTTCGCTAAGTCACGAGCTTCGTCTTCGTACGGGTTACTAGCCTCGTGTTGAAGACGACGTGATCGAGAGATGATCACGGTCCGAATCCAAATTCGGACCTAAAACAAGTCCTCAAGACTTGCTTCTCCGGAGAGGTATTCGTCAACCGATTGACGAATCCTTCGTCCTCCACCTCAGAGTATTACCGGAGATCAAATCCCCGGTATGTTATCCGCTGTCGGAGCACTAACCGTCGTCCAAACGACGCCCCGACGAGAGGAGAAGAAGCTGTCCAGAAAACTGGACAGCTTTGGTGGAGGAAATAGGCGCCGGCTAAAGAAGAGATGGAGGCTCACCTTTACACCGAACCCAAGGGAGATCACCGGAGGGTCGCCGGAGGTTCACCGGCCGAAACTTGGACGCCGACAAGGAGATGGCAGCAGCTCAATCAAGTTGGGCGGCAGCCCTTGTTGTTGACGCCAACAACAAGGAGGATGGGTTGGGCGGCCACTAATTGGATTAGTTAGGGTTTAACAATCCCTTAAGCCCACTTTTATAGAGAACTAATTCTCTTAATGGTTAATGGATCATATCCATAAAGCCCGTTAACCCGCTCCATTAAGATAAGTTAAAATAAACCAAACCATGATGGTTTATTTTAAGTTAAAACGAACCGAACCAACCTTTGGTTCATTCGTTTAATATAAACCAAACCCTTTGGTTTATTCTCATCCATTGGATTAGGACCAAACCATTTTGGTCCATCCATTATGTCTTCATAAGACACTGCCCATCCACGCTTCCATTGCGACTGAAACAATTTCATGCTCGCTTTATGTTTGGTCCAACCAAACATAGTTTCTCTCGGTCTGAGAATCCCATTCTCAAGCTCGTTTTAAATCCTTTGGATTACACTCGTTGTGCGTGTGACCAAATAGGTTCTCGGTTTATGTTGGCCGCCTATAATTAACCATTAATTATAGAACGATCATGAGTGGCACCTAGTAGTACATCATGATCCCCAATTAACCGAAAAGATCAACGGTTGATCCAGAACTATTTCTGAAACCCTTCAGTAGCTCGAATGAATCGTGCCCCATTCCCTTCACTCATCTTATACCCACTTGGTTCAGGACATGGTCTATCGTGTCAGTCCCCACTAGGCTGACTACGTCACACCTAGCCCAAGTATCATTTCCTCGTCCTACGGATTCTAGTTACTCCACATGTATCGAAGAGTACCTTACTCTAAACATGTATTGCTTTGGCCAAAGACTTTAGTAACAATCCGACGAGAGGCCATGGGTATACATCTCCTCGCAAGGAGTGGTGAATCCTTTATAGGCTATTCAAACACCTTCGATCACTTCGACTTATACCCAATCATCCCGGGTCCACATCTCCTCGGAGATGTTTGCTTAAGATGTCAAAGCATGAGTCTCCATGATCAAGATGACTTGAATACCGCAAGTCAAAGGAACATCGCACTTAAGCCACAGTAAGAACTTCATTGACATATCTATATATGCAGAGAACCATATGAAGTCTTACGGCTGGTCACTCCAATGAACTAGTTACCATAACAAGCATCCACGATTAACTCCGGACATCACTATGTCTCCAGCCAGTGAGAATCAGCTGCTTGGATACACCAAGGAGTATACCTCGTGCTAGTCTCGACAGAATTGATGGTGTCCAAATCCATCAATTCATCGACTAGGGATAATTCCGATACATCACAATTACACATGTAGAGATACTCACTAGTTGTGATCCAATCACAAATTCTCTCATGCTGTGAATCGTATCGTGGATATTCAGTAAATGAGTTTAAGATCCAATCAAATACATAAAACATGTATACTCAAATAGTAAATCTTCATTTATCATATAAATGGTTCATACATAAGGCGATTGCCTTAGGACATCTCTCATATATTACTAACACACATGTCACTGCATCGCGTGTCACAGAGGATACACAGATGATACCTCATCATAGTGGGAGGGTTGTGATACAGCCTCTCAGATTCATGTTTTTGGACAAATCTTCTGATTTGGTCCCTAGCAAACATGAACCTGATCCCTAGACATACGACGAGGCAATCCAAGATATAAATACAGCATCTTTGCAAAGTGCAATGAATATTGAGATTGAATCTATGGATTCAAGACAGGTCTGGGAGCTCTTATGCATAGCAACTCATATGGATTATAAGGTGTGACAGAAGGATGTCAAGACAGCATTCCTTAGTGGAAGTCTTGAGGAATCCATCTACATGAAGCGACCAGAGGGATTCATTGCTAAGGGCAAAGAGCGTATTGTATATAAGCTTAATCGGTCCGTTAATGGACTGAAGCAAGCTTTAAAGTCTTGGGACATCCGCTTTGAGGAAGTAAATCCAGTCTTATGGATTTATTCAAAGTTCGGATGGGTCTTGTGTATATCAGAGATGTAACGGAAACGTAGTGGTATTTTTGTACTATACGTAGATGACATTTTGGTGGTTGGTGACAACATCGAAGTGTTATCAGACGTAAGGGTATGGTCGTCCAAACAGTATGATATGAAGGACTTGGGAGAAGTGGGTCACAACCTATGGGATCAAGGTTGTTGTGCTTATCCCAAGCTTCATACATAGACATGGTCTTGGATCGTTTTAGCTTACAAAACTCCAAGAAGGGTTTTCTACCCTTCAGGCATGGAGTTACTTTATCTAAGGAGATGTGGGTTTCCGGCACCGCGGCATGTGTGTGTTCGATCACGTTTCGTAAACATGAACACAGCGGAAGCAATAAAAATAATAAATCTATATTTATTACAACACACACAACACACGCATGCATATTACAACAAGTGTAGACATAACCGAAAATTTAAATTTGCAATAAAAGGAAATTTAACTACGTTATACCTTTCGTATGACGTGTAGCGGGAACGGCATCAACCGGAACGATCCTCCCTAGAATCGTCTCTATCCGTATCCACACCGAGTTCCTCGGGATGACTTCGCTAAGCCACGAGCTTCGTCTTTGTACGGGTTACTAGCCTCGTGTTGAAGACGACGTGATCGAGAGATGATCACGATCCGAATCCAAATTCGGATCCTAATACGAGTTCTCAAAACTCGCTTCTCCGGAGAGGTATTCGTCAACCAATTGACGAATCCTTCGTCCTCCACCTCAGAGGATTACCGGAGATTGAATCCCCGGTAAGTTATCCGCTGTCGGAGCTCTAACCGTCGTCCAAACGACGCTCCGACGAGAGGAGAAGAAGCTGTCCAGAAAACTGGACAGCTTGGTAGAGGAGTAGGCGCCGGCCAAAACAAGGAAGCCAAGTGCTCACCTTTTCACCGAGGCCTAGGAAGATCACCGGAGGGTCGCCGGAGGGTTCACCGGCTGAAGCTTGGATGGCGGCAAAAAGATGGATGGCGGCACAACAAGCTGGGCGGCACACCTAGGGTTGCCGCCGAAATCTCCAAGGATGAGGTGGGCGGCAACCTTAGGGCAAGGGTTTTGGATTAGGGCTTAATTATCCATTAAGCCCTCTTTTATAGATAACTAATTCTCTTAATGGTTATTGGATCATAATCATTAGGCCCGTTAACCCGCTCCATTAAGATAAGTTAAAATAAACCAAACCATGATGGTTTATTTTAAGTTAAAACGAACCGAACCAACTTTTGGTTCATTCGTTTAAAATAAATCAAACACTTTGGTTTATTCTCCTCCATTGGATTAGAACCAAACCATTTTGGTTCATCCATTATGTCTTCATAAGACACGGCCCATCCACGCTTCCATTACGACTGAAACAATTTCATGTTCGCTTTATGTTTGGTCCAACCAAACCTAGTTTCTCTCGGTCTGAGAATCCCATTCTCAAGCTCGTTTTAAATCCTTTGGATTACGCTCGTTGTGCGTGTGACCAAATAGGTTCTCAGTTTATGTTGGCCGTCTATAATTAACTATTAATTATAGAACGATCATGAGTGGCACCTAGTAGTACATCATGATCCCCAATTAACCGAAAAGATCAACGGTTGATCCAGAACTATTTCTGAAACCCTTCAGTAGCTCGAATGATTCGTGCCCCATTCCCTTCACTCATCTTATACCCTCTTGGTTCAGGACATGGTCTATTGTGTCAGTCCCCACTAGGCTGACTACGTCACACCTAGCCCAAGTATCATTTCCTCATCCTACGGATTCTATTTACTCCACATGTATCGAAGAGTACCTTACTCTAAACATGTAATGCTTTGGCCAAAGACTTTAGTAACAATACGATGAGAGGCCATGGTTATACATCTCCTCGCAAGGAGTGGTGAATCCTTTATAGGCTATTCAAACACCTTCGATCACTTCGACTTATACCCAATCATCCCGGGTCCACATCTCCTTAGAGATGTTTGCTTAAGATGTCAAAGCATAAGTCTCCATGATCAAGATGACTTGAATACCGCAAGTCAAAGGAACATTGCACTTAAGCCACAGTAAGAACTTCATTGACATATCTATATATGCAGAGAACCATATGAAGTCTTACGGCTGGTCACTCCAATGAACTAGTTACCTTAACTAGCATCCACGATTAACTCCGGACATCACAATGTCTCCAGCCAGTAAGAATCAGCTGCTTGGATACACCAAGGAGTATACCTCGTGCTAGTCTCGACAGAATTGATGGTGTCCAAATCCATCAATTCATCGACTAGGGATAATTCCGATACATCACAATTACACATGTAGAGATACTGACTAGTTGTGATCCAATCACAAATTCTCTCATGCTGTGAATCGCATTGTGGACATTCAGTAAATGAGTTTAAGATCCAATCAAATACATGAAACATGTATACTCAAATAGTGAATCTTCATTTATCATATAAATGGTTCATACATAAGGCGATTGCCTTAGGACATCTCTCATATATTACTAACAGACTCCCACTTTGCCTAATGTCAATCGCTACGGTATCCAATACCATAAGCTCGAACATGACCCTCAAACTTATTTTGCGGTAATGCCTTAGTCAAGAGATCTACTAAGTTCCTTTCAGTGGGAATTTTCTCGATTTGTATTTCGTTCCTACTGATGATCCCTTTGATAAGATCATAGCAGCGAAGCACATGTTTGGATCGCTGATGAGACCTTGGCTCTTTCACCTGTGCAATTGCTCCATTGTTATCGCAGTAGACCGGTATTGCTTCCACAATGGCAGGAATCACACCAAGTTCATGAACGAACTTTTTGATCCAAACCGCTTCCTTTGCTGCTTCCGAAGCTACAATGTATTCTGCCTCAGTGGTAGAATCCGCTACAGTCTCTTGTTTGGAACTTTTGCAACTCACTGCGCCCCCATTCAAGGTGAACACGTATCCAGACTGAGACCTGGAATCATCCTTGTCTGTCTGGAAGCTGGAATCTGTATACCCGTGTATCACCATGTCCCCTTCTCCATATATTAGGAACACATCCTTAGTTCTTCTCAAGTACTTAAGGATCGTCTTAACAGCCACCCAATGATCCATTCCTGGATCGGACTGGTATCTGCTCGTGACACTCAGAGCATACGATACATCGAGCCTCGTACATAACATAGCATACATGATAGATCCTATTGCGGATGCATAGGGAATCTTACTCATGCAAATCCTCTCGTCTTCTGTGCACGGACACATAGACATCGAAAGGTGTACCCCATGCCTGATGGGTAGGAAACCTTTCTTGGATTCCAACATGCTAAACCTCTTTAGCACTCAGTCTATGTATGTAGACTGCGAAAGACCAAGCAACCGTTTTGATCTATCTCTATAGATCTTAATCCCGAGGATGTAGGTTGCTTCTCCCAGGTCTTTCATGGAGAATGTCTTGGATAACCAAACCTTCACTGACTGTAAGATTGAAACATCGTTTCCTATAAGTAGTATGTCATCGACATACAATACTAGGAACTGTTGCACTCCCACTAACCTTCTTGTACACACAAGGTTAAATGCGGATTTTGTGAAATCAAACTTTTTGATGGTCTCATCAAAGCGGATATTCGACTCTGGATGCTTGCTTCAATCCATAAATGGACCGTCGCAATTTGCATACCTTGGTTTTATCAGCGATGTGAAACCCTCGGTGTATCATATACCGTCCTCGGCGGGTTTCCATTAAGGAAATGTTTTCACATCCATCTGCCATATCTCATAATCATAATGAGCCGCTATGGCGGGAGCATAATGGATTTAAGCATAGCTACGAATAGGTTTCGTCATAATCAACACCTTGTTTTTGACGATATCCTTTCGCCACCAATCTAGCCTTATAGGTAATCACATTACCATCCATGTCGGTTTTCTTCTTGAAAACCCACTTGCACCCTAGAGGCTTTATCCCGTCAGGTGGGTCAACCAAGTTCCAAACTTGGTTTTCATACATGGAATCCATTTCCGACTTCATGGCACCAAGCCACTTATCCCTTTCTGAACTTGTCAGCACTTCTTCATAACTGGTAGGCTCCTCATCATCAATGAGTAACACGTCGTTCGATTCACTTACGAGAAATCCATATCTCTCAGGAATGTGCGTGTTCTACGGATCTCTGAAGATGTGGTGTTACAATAATCGGTAGATTTCTCATCACTATGAGTTGTCATTGTTGTGCTTCACCGGTATCTCATTAATGTCTATTTGAGTCTCTCGAGGCCTCCTCAAGCTCGGCGACACTCCACTATTTTCTTGCAAGAGAAACTCTTTCTCTAGAAACCACGGCATGCCTTGAAACAAACACCTTTTGTTCCAGGATGATAGAATTAGTAACCCCTTGTTTCCTTAGGGTATCAATAAATAGACATTTATCGGACTTAGCATCAATTTATACGTCTGATCCACTTCACATAAGCGGGACAACCCCATATCTTCAAGTAAGATACATGAGGTTTCTTACTATTCCATATCTCATATGGAGTAGTTGAGACTACCTTAGTAGGCATTACATTTAACAAGTAAGCGGTATGCGAAGTGCATAAGCCCCAAAGGACTTGGGAAGAGTTGCATGATTCATCATTGATCGACCATGTCCAGCAAGTCGATTCGCCTCTCGGATACACCATTATCTTTGTGGTGTATAGGCGGAGTCCATTGAGACAATATACCATTGTCTCTTAGATAATCAAGAAACTCTTGACTTAAGTATTCACCACCTCGATCCGATCGAAGTATTTTAATACTCTTGTCATGTTGTTTCTCTACTTCATTTCTGAATTCTTTGAACCTTTCAAAGGCTTGGACTTGTGTTTCATCAAGAACACATACCCAAACCGTGAGTGATCATCGGTGAAGGTAATGAAGTAGCTATAGCCTCCTAATGCTTGAGTTGACATAGGTCCACATACATCAGTATGTATTAGACCTAGTAACTCTCCCACTCGTTCACCTTTTCCTGTGAAAGGTAACTTAGTCATCTTGCCTTTTAAGCATGATTCGCATGTATCGTATGAATCCAATTCAAACGATTCCAGAATTCCACATCGGTGTAATTCGGACATGCGTTTCTTGCTTATATGGCCAAGACGACAATGCCATATATAGGAGTCTATTTGATTATCCTTTCGAGCACGCGTGTTGCTCGCTTCGATATTGAAAATGTCCTTTGGATCGTCCAAGCGTATAAAATGCCATTACTCAAGTTCAGTTCCATAAAGTCGCCATTAAAGTTATATAACAACAATTGTTACTAAGCGTCAAATGGAAACCATTTCTATTTAAGCGAAATAGAAACAATGTTCTTTATTAGAGAAGGAACATAATAGCAATTGTCGAGTTCTAAGACTAGTCCACTAGGGAGCTTGACAAATAAGTTCCGATGGCGGCGCGGCAACCTTTGCTCCATTGCCAACTAAATTTGACTCCTCGACAAGTCTTCTTCTATTCCTTAGCCCCTGTATGTCATTACATATATGTGAGCTACACCCGTATCCAATACCCAAGTGTCTAAGGAAATAGAATGACAATCAATAGCGAAGATACGAAGAGGATGGGGCATCGGATGCCTTCTTCTTCTTCATGGACTCAAGATAAATCTTGCGATTTCTTCGCGTGGCCTTCCTTGCCCACATGATGGCAAGTGCCCTTTTCTTAGTTCGCCTTCTTTGCCTTTTTGTTCTTTCCTTTCTTACATTCTTTTGCCTTCCTCTTAGAACCTTTCTTTGAGAATCAACTATGAGAACCGCCTTCTCCTCATGCTTCACGAAGGCTCCACAGTCTTGACATATTGAGGAGCTCAGAATGGTGGATTCAATTTGTTCATCCGATAGTTCATCACAAATTGCGAGAAACTCTTGGGCAAACAATGCGAATTAAGTCAATACTTAACTCATGATCCATCACAAAACCGAGGTAGCTAGCGCTCGATGTACCCGTTCATCTTTAGCACAAAGCGCACTCTGAGCAACCTTCTTGCATCTTCGTGGTGAAGAGGAGCCTAGAGACCTCGAACCTTCCGGATCTCGCTTGCTCATCGAACAACTCATGAAGATGGAAGACCATAGTATTAGCATCCATATGCTCATCTTTGCTTTTGCGCTCGGGTACCATCGCCGCTAGCATGATGCAACTCGCCCGGCTCGAGAATCGCCACATGCTTACGATAGACCAACATTTGATGCAGGTTGCATCGTCCTTAGGGAACGATCGAGGAAGAGGCTCTTGAGGACATATACAAGCTTTTAAGCCACCCAGAAGTTAGGCCCAGTCAGTTTGTTTGAATCCAAAATAGTGCGCAAATTCAAAGACGTCATGATCAATTTATTGACCTAGAAATACAAAACGAGCATATATGAGAAAATGATTTTAAAATGCATCAATATACATTTATAAATCCCATTCATTTTTCGAATTTCAAAAACCCCAAAATTACTTCGGGAGATCGTAGGTCCATCTCCGAATGGGGTGATATCCATCATAGTTATGAACAACCTTGGAGAGAGTCCAACAAGTCATTCATAACTACGACGGTAGGTATCCACTATACCGATTGCATATCACGTATATGCAACTATCACAATGTGCTATCAACTAATTGAATGTTCACACATACATCGGGTTGTTAACACATTAACAAGTATGCATCATATGCATAGCACCCAACTTCACCTCCCTTTACATCGACCTTGGAGAGAGTCCAACAAGCCGATGCTCCAGGTTAAAGTCAACCCATTAATCGGGAAATAGTTTTAATATGGTTAGACCGCATTCAACTAATTAGCCCAGCTTGGAGAGAGTCCAACAACCAAAGATAATGATTGACCTCTGACTCTTACCATATTAGTATTAAACTATTCCATGGTTTGAACATGTTCGGGTTCGAGCTGGGCTTGGAGAGAGTCCAACAACCCAAACAAGAAACGGAACTCTGGTTCTAACCATATTAATAGAAGGTGTAGGCTTTAATATTGTTTAAGGGTTTTTATGTCTCATCCTCTTTGCATGCAAATAACTATTATCTACATGGCATGACATACATGGCATACATCTACATGTCACGACACGCATGACATAATGTTATGCATCTAATGCATTTACATGGCATACAATTATGCCATGTATATATTTCCTTATATGTCATAACTATTTATGGAAATAAAATATGTTTAAGATTTGATTCTCCAAATCAAATCATAATTAAATTAGGAAACAAATTTCCAAATCTAATCACATATTTTATTCATGGAATTATTTGATTAAGGAAAATCTATTTAGAAAACCAATTTCCTAAATCATTAAAATTACTTATGGAAATAAAATATTTTAAGATTTGATTTCCTAAATCAAATCATGATTAAATTAGGAAACAAATTTCCAGAATCTAATCAAATATTTTATTTATGGAAAATATAAATTTCCATAAATACTTCCAACTTTCCAAAAGTGGAAGATTTCCATAAATACTTCTAGACTTTCTAAAATTGAAAAATTTCCATAAATACTTCTAAATTTCCAAAATTAGAAAATTTCCAGAAATACATTATGACTATCGCAAAACTATTTTTACGATTATGTCGAAACACAACCTGGGCTCTGATACCACTGTTGGGTTTCCGGCACCGCGGCGTGTGTGTGTTCGATCACGTTTCGTAAACATGAACACAGCGGAAGCAATAAAAATAATAAATCTATATTTATTACAACACACACAACACACGCATGCATATTACAACAAGTGTAGACATAACCGTAAATTTAAATTTGCAATAAAAGGAAATTTAACTACGTTATACCTTTCGTATGACGTGTAGCGGGAACGGCATCAACCGGAACGATCCTCGCTAGAATCGTCTCTATCCGTATCCACACCGAGTTCCTCGGGATGACTTCGCTAAGCCACGACCTTCGTCTTCGTATGGGTTACTAGCCTCGTGTTGAAGACGACGTGATCGAGAGATGATCACGATCCGAATCCAAATTCGGATCCTAATACGAGTTCTCAAAACTCGCTTCTCCGGAGAGGTATTCGTCAACCAATTGATGAATCCTTCGTCCTCCACCTCAGAGGATTACCGGAGATCGAATCCCCGATAAGTTATCTGCTGTCGGAGCTCTAACCGTCGTCCAAACGATGCTCCGACGAGAGGAGAAGAAGCTGTCCAGAAAACTAGACAGCTTGGTGGAGGAGTAGGCGCCGGCCAAAACAAGGAAGCCAAGTGCTCACCTTTTCACCGAGGCCTAGGAAGATCACCGGAGGGTCGCCAGAGAATTCACCGGCTGAAGCTTGGATGCCGGCAAGGAGATGGACGGCGGAACAACAAGCTGGGCGGCACACCTAGGGTTGCCGCCAAAATCTCCAAGGATGAGGTGGGCGGCAACCTTAGGGCAAGGGTTTTGGATTAGGGCTTAATTATCCATTAAGCCCTCTTTTATAGATAACTATTTCTCTTAATGGTTATTGGATCATAACCATTAGGCCCATTAACCCGCTTCATTAAGATAAGTTAAAATAAACCAAACCATGATGGTTTATTTTAAGTTAAAACGAACCGAACCAACTTTTGGTTCATTCGTTTAAAATAAACCAAACCCTTTGGTTTATTCTCCTCCATTGGATTAGAACCAAACCATTTTGGTTCATCCATTATGTCTTCATAAGACACGGCCCATCCACGCTTCCATTGCGACTGAAACAATTTCATGTTCGCTTTATGTTTGGTCCAACCAAACCTAGTTTCTCTCGGTCTGAGAATCCCATTCTCAAGCTCGTTTTAAATCCTTTGGATTACGCTCGTTGTGCGTGTGACCAAATAGGTTCTCAGTTTATGTTGGCCGTCTATAATTAACTATTAATTATAGAACGATCATGAGTGGCACCTAGTAGTACATCATGATCCCCAATTAACCGAAAAGATCAACGGTTGATCCAAAACTATTTCTGAAACCCTTCAGTAGCTCGAATGATTCGTGCCCCATTCCCTTCACTCATCTTATACCCTCTTGGTTCAGGACATGGTCTATTGTGTCAGTCCCCATTAGACTGACTACGTCACACCTAGCCCAAGTATCATTTCCTCGTCCTACGGATTCTAGTTACTCCACATGTATCGAAGAGTACCTTACTCTAAACATGTAATGCTTTGGCCAAAGACTTTAGTAACAATCCGACGAGAGGCCATGGGTATACATCTCCTCGCAAGGAGTGGTGAATCCTTTATAGGCTATTCAAACACCTTCGATCACTTTGACTTATACCCAATCATCCCGGGTCGACATCTCCTTAGAGATGTTTGCTTAAGATGTAAAAGCATAAGTCTCCATGGTCAAGATGACTTGAATACCGCAAGTCAAAGGAACATGGCACTTAAGCCACAGTAAGAACTTCATTGACATATCTATATATGCAGAGAACCATATGAAGTCTTACGGCTGGTCACTCCAATGAACTAGTTACCATAACTAGCATCCACGATTAACTCCGGACATCACAATGTCTCCCGGTGAGAATCACCGCTTGGATACACCAAGGAGTATACCTCGTGCTAGTCTCGACAGAATTGATGGTGTCCAAATCCATCAATTCATCGACTAGGGATAATTCCGATACATCACAATTACACATGTAGAGATACTCACTAGTTGTGATCCAATCACAAATTCTCTCATGCTGTGAATCGCATCGTGGACATTCAGTAAATGAGTTTAAGATCCAATCAAATACATGAAACATGTATACTCAAATAGTGAATCTTCATTTATCATATAAATAGTTCATACATAAGGTGATTGCCTTAGGACATCTCTCATATATTACTAACAGTTGGTGACAACATCGAAGTGTTATCAGACGTAAGGGTATGGTCGTCCAAACAGTATGATATAAAGGACTTGGGAGAAGTGGGTCACAACCTATGGGATCAAGGTTGTTGTGCTTATCCCAAGCTTCATACATAGACATGGTTTTGGATCGTTTTAGCATACAAAACTCCAAGAAGGGTTTTCTACCCTTCAGGCATGGAGTTACTTTATCTAAGGAGATGTGTCCTAGATCATCTGAGGTGATAAAGGAGCTGAAGGCGGTTGCTTATGCTTCGGCAGTAGGAAGCCTCATGTATGCTATGTACGAGACAAGATATCTACTTTGCCGTGGGCATGGTAAGCAGATATCAGAGTAATCCAGGACAGGGACATTGGACTGCAGTAAAAGCATATATTGTAGTGCCTGAGAAGGACTAGGGATTATATGCTAGTTTACCGGGCAGACTAATTACTCCCTGTGGGTTGCATGGATTGCGATTTCCAATCAGATAGGGATAACAGTAAGTCTACCTCGGGGTTTGTGTTTACTTTTGGAGGTGGAGCCATAGTATGGAGGAGTGTCAAGCAGAAATGCGTGGCGGACTCCACCATAGAAGCTGAGTATCTGGCAGCCCCTGTGGCGGCCAAAGAAGCTGTGTGGTTCAGGAACTTCCTGATGGACTTGGGTGTGATTCCTGGTTTGCCAAGAATTATCATAATTTATTGTGATAATAATGCTGCAGTTGCAAACTCGAAGGAACCACGAGCCCATAAGGCTAGTAAACACATAGAGTGCAAGTACCACCTGATACGAGAAATCGTAAAGGAGGTAGAAGTTGCTGTCGCCTAGCATGCATCAGAGGATGACCTGGTAGACCCTTTCACTAAGACCCTTCTAGCGAGAGCTTTGATAGGCATGTGGAGGGAAGGGGAATCAGATGTATGGCAGTATGATGACAGCATAGTCTTTTAGTATAAGTGGGAGATTGTTGGGATGTATACTGAAAGCCTAGCTCTTTTGTATGAACATATTTATTTTGAAATAAGAATCACATGATCATTGTTTGCATGTTATATTTATATGTGTGCATATTGTCTAATATTTTACATTGAAGATAACATGGTGCCTGGGTGCGGCACAGAAGATCATGTTATCAGTCCCTTGTAGAATATAAGTAAAGGCTCACAACCAAGATGGTTTTGGACAAACCATTGGCATGGTTGTAGTGTAGCTTTGTATTGTTTTGTCTTGAACATAGAGTTACACTAGTACACTTAGGTGTATTGAGCAGGACCGACATAGAGGTGATTCAATTTGTTGCTGACTACATAATTAAATCGGACCTCGGATATTATGTTGTACATGCTCTTAATCCCGATATAATAACGGACACATGTACTTAGTATTTATTTCTTTGATTTACCAGAGGGTGAGATTTCTATGGATTAAATCAATATGCCCGGTAAGTTGGGAAATGATATTATTTACATGGTGTGTCGTTGATTATAGGAGGAATCCGTGTCCTATGTATTAGGTTGATGATGTCCCCTTGAGGAGCTCATAAGGTTCATCATGTAAACCCTGTAGGTTGACTTAGTCAACATGATGATAAGGTTGAGTGGTACTACTCGAGGAGTTAGATGTTAATTAATTGATGGTCAATAAATCAATTAATTGACGGACATTCGATGTCTTAAACACGGGGAGTTGGATGTACAAATAATATATGGAGCCCATATTAATTTATGGGGTTGGTGAGGTAGTTTAATGATGATCCTCTAGTGGAATGGAACATCATTGATGGATCAAGTTTGTGTGGTTCCGATCCATCGGGTGGCCAAGACCCAACTCCTCCTCATGGTCCCTATCGTAGCCTAATATAAACCTCATGAAGTCTAGATCAAATGATGGAAAACAAATCTCTAGATCCGACGGTTGGGATTAAATCCCTAGAATCGACGGTGGAGATTAAATCTCTAGATCCGACGGTTGAGAGTAAAACCCTAGAACCGACGGTGGAGATTAAATCTCTAGATCCGATGGTTGGGATTAAACCCCTAGAACCGACGGTTGAGATTAAATCTCTAGATCCGACGGTTGAGATTAAATCTCTAGATCCGACGATTGAGATTAAATCTCTAGAACCAATGGAGGAGATTAAACCAAGGCCTAAACCTAACTCTATATATATGGGCTTAGGCTTGGGCGGCAAAGGAGATGAAAAACCTAATTGAGACAAGGTGGCTTGGGCGGCAAGAAAAGGATATTAGGGTTAGGGTTTGGTTGTTGGTTTTGGGCGGCAAGGCTTCTCCTTCTTCCAATAGTTGGCCGGCAACCCATCCTCCCTATTCGTCCTTGATTTGGCCGGCGCCCAAGTTTTACCTTTCCTTCTATGGCTTAGGTTGGATGGAATTAGGATGGCTTCCCTTGGGCGGCAACCAAAACCTAGATGGGATAGGATTGGGGTTGGGCGGCTAGGGTTAGGGTTTTGGGATTAGGTTGGGCGGCAACATGGAGATGAAGATCTTCTTCTTCTTCCTTCTAAGTGTTGGCCGACCACTATCCATGTTCCCTATACCTTGGCCGGAGCTCAACCTATTCTCCTTCCCTTCATCCTTGGCCGGAAATTAGGAAAGCTTTGTCTAGGGTTTGGGCGGAAACAAGGAGGAGGATTGTTTTCCTTTCCTTTCTCCAAGTGTTGGCCGGCGCCCATACCCTTGGGGTTTCTCTTTCGGTTGGCTTCCATACTCCATTCCATCTTCTCTTTGGACCGGCGGCAATCATCATGCTTGGAGCTTGATGGTTGGTCCTAGATAAGAGATGAGTTTTGTTTCCATTTTGTTCTCTCTATTCCTGCGGCCGGCGACATCAATCCTTTGTGGATTGGTGGTTGGCTCAAGCAAGAAGGGAAAGAGAGTTCTTCTTTCTTTGGATTGAAGAAGATCTAGGATGCTTCAACTTGTGGAGGATCTTCGCCCACACGAAGTCTACAAGGAGGTTAGGACATACGATACAAGATCAAGAGGTATAAAAGTTTTACAACTTTTATTATTGTTCTTTGCATGTTCTTATTTGATATGCTAGCTTATGTTCTTTATGTTAGTATATGTTGATTTTACTAGGTTACATTTGCATGTATTTGTATAATCATGGACCCCGATAAGAAACACAAAAATCGGCGATCCGTCCGTCGTCTCTTCCGTGGCTAACCGACTAGAAGAGTTGTGTTGCTTAAACAACCAGTTTGTTCAAGCGATCGCTCGAGTCGTTAGCACGACGACGAATTGGTTGTGCTTAGGAAACTCATCCCCTCCGGATTAGTTTTCATTTGTTGAAAATTTTAATCCGGGGACCTGGGAGCCAATGAGCCTCCGAGGATTAGCACATTGCCAACAGAGACTTATGCCCCGGTTGCTAGATTAGAATCTATTAGAATTCTCTTAGGGTATGCTTCTTATATGGGATTTAAACTCTACCAAATGGATGTTAAATCGGCATTTTTAAATGGTTATATTAAGGAGGAAGTATATGTAGAGCAACCACCCGGATTTGAGAACATAGATTATCCAAACCATGTATGTAAGCTTAGGAAAGCACTATATGGGTTAAAACAAGCTCCCCGGGCATGGTATGAAAGATTGTCATCTTTATTAATTTCTAAAGATTTTAGAAGAGGCCAAGTAGATCAAACGTTGTTTATAAAGTCAACATTAAAGGATATATTCATAGCCCAAGTATATGTTGATGATATCATTTTTGGGTCAACAAATGATGATCTTCTTCAAGACTTTATAAAAAATATGGAAAATGAATTTGAAATGAGTTTAGTTGGAGAGCTTACCTTTTTCCTAGGTTTACAAGTCAAACAAACCAATGAAGGTATTCATATTTATCAAACCAAATATGCAAATGAAATGATCAAGAAATTTTGTTTGGAGAATGCCAAAATTGTAACTACTCCTATGGCCACTAGTACTAGAATAGATAGTGATCATAAAGGTAAATCAATTGATCTTAAACTTTATAGGAGTATGATTGGTAGCCTACTATACCTAACCGCTAGTAGACCCGATATCTTATTTGCGGTAGGTATGTGTGCAAGATACCAATCTTGTGCAAAAGAGTCACATTTAGTAGCCGTTAAGAGAATTTTAAGATATATTAAAGGCACTCTAAATGTAGGACTTTGGTATCCTAGGACTAGGTCCTTTGAGTTGCTTGGCTTTACCGATTCCGATTATACCGGATGCAAATTGGATAAGAAGAGTACTAGTGGTGGATGCCAATTTCTTGGGTCCTCCTTAGTTAGTTGGAGTAGTAGGAAGCAACATTGTGTTGCCTTATCAACCACCGAAGCCGAATATGTGGCTATGGGGGGTTGTGTAGCTCAATTACTTTGGATGAGGCATACCCTTGTGGAATATGAGCTACACTACTCTAACATTAAAGTTTATTGTGATAATGTGAGTACCATCAACTTGATAAAAAATCCGGTACATAACTCTAGGACCAAGCACATTGAAGTGAAACATCACTTCATAAGAGATCATGTGGCAAGAGGGGACATTGAACTAAATTATGTAGAATCTAAGTCCAACCTTGCCGATATCTTCACCAAAGCTCTTCCCGAAACCGAATTTTCATCATTAAGGAGAGAGCTTGGTATGTGCTTTGTAGAGTAAAATTCTAGGTATGCATGATCCTATATTTATATGTTGGCATTATACCTTGATACATCTCACAAAAGCCTTAAGAAACCTTAATTTTTGTATTGAGACACTTAGAAACATGTGAGATGATAGGGAAGGTGTACTTGGCTCATCATGCTTGTTATAATGCATTACTATGAGCAAATGACACACCTAGAGACATAAATACCTTATGGACCAATCATTGGGAAGGCTTGTATTCAAGTAATGGATACATAGCTCTAAGAACATGGTTGGAAATTCCAAATCATATATATTTTAAACCATGTTCATTATATTTTGAAAAATAGTTTTAAAGTGGAACACAAAAGTGATACAAAGTGTGCAAAATCTTTAGAACTTTTGTTAGGTTCCAAGTTTGTGTCAATATGGAAATCTGGAGAATATATATTTTTAAAACTATTTTTTCTTAATAAAGTATGATCTCATAAATGTGTACACAAAATTTCATAATTTTTCGAGGTTTCTAGAATTTCTAACGCATTTACGGTTAAATAAAAGGAAATTTCGATTTTAGCGTGAGCAATGACTGTTCGTAAACCAGTGATAAAAGCTCCATTTTATGATAGTTAGTGTATCTTTGATATCCTAAAACTATAGTATGATAATATTGCGTATACATAAAGTTTTAGGACTGATTAATGCAGTGTTTTAGGGGGAGTTTCATAAATTATATCTTTTTCATCCCCAAAACCATTGTTGGTGCAAAGTTAGGACTTAACTTTTGAATTTTTGATTATGCTTTGCTTCAAATATTATTTACACATCCTATCTTGGATTAAGGGGGAGCTTAATTTCAATCTTATACCTTAGTCCAAGATCCAACACCTTTAATTCTTTCATTTTTGAATCCTTCTCTTTTTGATGTATGTCAAAGGGGGAGAAGGAATGTTTAAGTTAGATGATTATGTGTATATCTTTAAAGACCTAACATAAATGATTGTCAAACATCAAAAAGGGGGAGATTGTTGGTGCAACAATGCTCCAAGCATTTATATGTTTTGATGTTTGGATAATCATCTAAGTTGGGCAATATCTTGTGATCTAATTGTGAATATGTTTAAGTGACAGGAAAATCCAAGGATGAAGACTTGGTAAAAGAGAAGTCCAAGTATGATCTTGGCAAGGGAAGTCCAAGGGATGGACTTGGCAGCATAAGACCAAGTTTGTAGTCTTGGCAGCGTAAAGTCCAAGTGAACCTTGGCAAAGGTAGTCCAAGGGATGGACATGGCAGCGTAAGACCAAGCCTGCAGTCTTGGAAGCATAAAGTCCAAGTGAACCTTGGCAAAGGAAGTCCAAAGTAAGGTCTTGGCAGCATAAGTCCAAGCTTGTAGTCTTGGCGGCGTAAAGTCCAAGCATTTGGCAACCCAAGACATGACGAAACCGAAGGAAGCTCTTGGAAGCAAAGCGCAAAGGATGAACTGTTAGTTATAGCCCTAGAACCAATCATGTGATGGTTGAATAGGCAACATTTTGTATCATATTCTATAAAGGCAAATGATTGGTTATTATATATTTACGTCTTGCTTGTGCCAGCTAAATTAAATATATAATAATGCCCTAGAAAAGTAGGTTCTTATCTATAGCACATCAATTGGCAGAATTGATTATGAGAGGCTGTAGAGAACACTTTCCTAAATGTTCCTAGTCAAGTATTAATATGCAAGGGTAATATTAATACATAAAGACTAGCATGTAGGCCAATTGATGACTTGATCTCACAAGTCATGGATATATGATATCAAGTTGACACATGGGTATATATTAGAGAATATATACTGAACTGACCCGCCATGAGAAAGTTTCATGGATCGTCATATGAGTGTCATAAACTTTCTCATGTGACTATTGGTATGAATAGTCCTCAAACCTGAAGTCACTACGGTTCCCTACATAAGGAGTTATGTACTTTGGTATCGTCAAACGTCACCCGTGAGGTGGACCATAAAGAAGCGATTCTTGGGTATATAACAAATTATGCGGAGGGATGTGAGTGATGTAGATGGGATCTATCCCTCCCATATGACGGGAGTGATATCTGTGGGCCCCTTGATTGAGTAGAACTACTAAAACGCATGGCCATGCTCGAATGAGTCAATATGAGATATTGAGCTCATTTGTTTGAGTTAGTTTACTCAGGGATCAAGAAACACATAGATTGCTCGAGGATGACACAGTCTATGCCTCATTGGTCAATCTGATATCAAGGATAGAAGGACACAGTCATACATTATAGTAGTCACGGAAAGGTTAGTCGGATCTTGACTTATTTCGTAATTTGGGTAGCAATGATGTATTGCTAGATGTCGCTCATTGCTTGTGTATCTAAAAGAGTTTAGAACCACTACCAACGTTATGAGAGCCTATAGGGTCACACACAAAGAGCATGATGATTAGAAGAATTAGTGCATTCTAGTTTGACTAGAATAATTTGGGAATAAACTTAAGTACAAAATGGTTTTTTTTGGACTTTAAGCTTAAAGAGAATTTTAGCTTATTGATTTAATGAGATTAATTCAATATGCTAAGCTTATTAATTTAATAAGATTAAATAAATATGTTATCATGATATCCTAAGCTAAATTGATTTAATAAGATTAATTCAATATGTTACCTTATTGATTTAATGAGATTAATTCAATATGATAACATAAGCTTATTGAATTAATAAGATTAATTCAACATGCATGAATGCAACATAAGCATGCCACCTAAGCTTGATGAGGTGGAAGGAGACAAAGGGTTTTGACCTTTGGATTTCCTCCACATGTGGCCGGCCAAACAAGGAGTGTAAAACTCCTTGTTTGATTGTTTTTCAATGCAATTGATTGCATTGAATGTGATAGGAGGTGAAAGGTTTTTCCAATCCTATAAAACACTCCAAGGGATGGCCGACCAAGTAGTTGGAAGCTTGAGGCTTGGAGAGTTCTTGGTGGTGAGAGGCTTTGGTTGTGTGGCTTTTGTGAGTGTAGCAAGAAGAGTGGTCTTCTTCTTCCTTTCTCTTTTTCCCTACCTTCCTCTCCTTTAGGGACTTCTCTAGCAAGAATTAAAGGAGAGCTCTTCTAGTTTCTTTTGTGAGACAAGAGCTTGCTCGTGTGGATACATATAGAGGCACGGTCATTTGAACGTGCTAAAAGATCCAACAAACCCAAGGAGAAGCGGGATTTAAAAAGGACACGCAACAAAGGTAATATTCTCCTATAAGATAGGTTTTGAGAAATTTATTTTTTGTACGAGGTTTTCTTTCGCAAGGATCACTTGGAAGGGATCCTATTTTTCCGTTGTGCATATGCTATTTTGCATATAAAATCCCTACAGTGGTATCAGAGCCACTTGCGAAAGATCGTATAAAAATAGGTTTTCTCTATTTTATATATGATATAGAAGTAGGATAAATTTTATTATGAGTTGATAATTGCATTAGTAATTTTTCAAACATAATAAAATATCCGATGTCTTTTAAAAGTTAAAATTGACATGGTGCATGGTTATGGCCTAGTCCCAAAAAGTTTGTGAATGTGTGTTGTAATTCTTAATACGGCCTGCGTGTCGTGCCTTTCTCCTAAAATTCTTGTTGTAAAATTAGTTTTAGACTCGAATGTAACTCGAGTATTTTTCCTTTTGTAATATACAAAATAAAGATGGAGGGTCCATTGGAAGATGTCGTTACAAGGAGGAAGTCAACAACACAAGACAACCAAAAGGAAGCACTTGGGAGAAGATGCTATCCCTAGGTTGACCAATCAATCTTTTCATTGGCTTGAGAAGATTGTAGAATAAGGGCCATAACCATGACACGCTTAGTTTAATATGTATGTGATGCATGTTAATTTAGCTTATATGTGATGTATGCTAATATGTATGTGATGCATGTTTAAGTTTATTTCTTAATAAGTCAAAAACGATATGCCTACCAAAGTTTGGTACTCACTACTTCCTCGATCATTTGTTGTTGGGTTTGCCAAAGAAAAGCAATGCATTTTATCTTGGAAGAGTGTGAGTGGACAATCGTGATGGCCCGCTATCAAACTTGGTTATGACTTAATTAAGTTTTTCTTAATTAATTAAGAAAGTAGAGGCATATATTAGCTTTGAACATAAGTTTTAAAAATTAGTTTTGTGTGATTTCTGAACATCAGCTTTGTCTTAGAAAGTGGTCGTTGCTCCGATATCAAAGAAGGCCTCTGTGCCTCGTCACGGCCTGGAAGCTGGTTTAGAAATAAGCACTAAACTAATCTAAACTGAACCAAAGCTATTAAAGAGTTACATCAGATGTATTTGGCAAAAGATTGCCTACCTAATCATACTACGTCTTGGGCGATTAGCCAAAGCTAACTCAAGACGAAGTATGATGTGGATCTTTATCCCATATAAATTTATAGCTAAATAGAAGCTAATGATGTAAGCAAAATGTGTTTGACTACATCAATGATTAGCTCATATCAAAGCTATGAGAATTTAGTGGGAGCCTCATTTAATTAAAGGCCTAATTAAATGACTTAGGTATGATACTTAATTTTGCATTTTAATGTTGTCGATCACCATGTCATCTACCACGACACACCCCCTCAACTTGCGATCTATCCTTGAGAAAGACAAGCTCAATGGAGCTAACTTTCTAGACTGGTATAGGAACTTGAGGATTATCCTCAAGCAAGAACGTAAACTGTATGTCCTAGAGCAGTCTATCCCTGAAACACCCACCCCTACGGGCACTCGTGCTGAAAAGGATGCTTATAAGAAGCATCAAGATGACGCATTAGATGTGTCATGTCTTATGCTTGCCACCATGAACTCTGAGCTTCAGAAGCAACATGAGAACATAGATGCCTATGATATGGTTGAGCATTTGAAACAACTATATCAAGGACAAGCTAGGCACGAGCGTTTTGAAGTGTCTAAGGCTCTTTTTGCATGCATGATGCAAGAAGGAACACCTGTAGGAACTCACGTATTTAAAATGATAGGGTACGTTGAGAACCTTGAAAGACTAGGTTTTCCACTGAGCCAAGAATTGGCAACCGATGTTATCCTGCAATCGTTGCCGGAAGCATATAATCAATTCATCATGAATTATAACATGAATGAAATTGATAAGCCTTTGCCTGAGATTCTAAGCATGTTAAGAACTGCTGAACCGAATCTCAAGAAGAAAGTTAGTAACGTACTAATGGTCAAGAAGGGCAAAGGTAAGTGCAAAGGCAAGGGTAAGACCCAAGCCAAAGGCAAGGCCAATTCATCCACTTCAAAGGGTAAAGGTAAAGTACCTAAGGAAGGGGACTATTTCCATTGCGGTGAGACTGGACACTGGAAGCGGAACTGCAAAGTCTACCTTGAGGAAGTAAAGAAGAAAAGAAGTGGGACTTCTGCCTCAGGTATACACGTTATAGAAGTTAATATATCTATTTCTTCTACATGAGTATTAGATAACGGATGTGCATCTCACATTTGTACTAATGTGCAGGGATTGAGAAATAGTAGACTAATGGCAAAGAGCGAAGTGGACCTACGAGTAGGCAATGGCGCAAAAGTTGCTGCTGTAGCTGTAGGAACATATTCTTTGTCTTTGCCCACTGGGCTTATCTTAGAACTAGAGGAGCGCTTTTATGTACCTGCATTAACGAAGAACATAATTTCTGTATCTTGTTTAGACAAGAAAAACTTTTCTTTTATAATAAAGGATAAATGTTGTTCCATTTATTTGAATGAAATGTTCTATTGTAATGCACCACTTATGAATGGTCTCTATGTTCTAGATTTAGAAAACCCAATTTATAACGTAAATACCAAACGGTTCAAATCGAATAATTTGAACCAAACATATCTCTGGCACTGTCGCCTAGGTCACATAAATGAAAAATGCATATCCCAACTCCATAAAGATGGATTATTGGACTCATTTGATTTTGAATCATATGAGGTATGCGAATCTTGTCTTTTAGGAAAGATGACTAAAACTCCATTTAGTGGACATGGCGAGAGAGCGACGGACTTGTTAGGACTCATACATACTGATGTATGTGACCCTTTCAATGTCGAAGCCAGAGGAGGCTATAAGTACTTTATTACTTTCATTGATGATATGAGTAGATTTGGCTACTTATATTTGATGAGACATAAGTCAGAATCCTTTGAAATGTTCAAAGAATTCAAGAATGAAGTACAAAACCAACTTGGTAAGCGTATTAAGCTACTTCGATTAGATCGAGGTGGCGAATACCTTAGTTAAGTGTTTCGTGATCACCTGGCTGAGTGTGGGATAATATCCCAACTCACTCCACCTGGAACACCAAAATGGAATGGTGTATCTGAGAGGAGAAATCGTACTCTATTAGATATGGTACGATCAATGATGAGCCAGACTGATCTACCTACTTTTTTTTGGGGTTTAGCTCTAGAGACAGCCGCTTTCACACTTAATCGCGTCCCATCAAAAGCCGTAGAAAAGACACCATATACGTTATGGACTGGGAAGAGTCCCAAAATGTCTTTTATAAAGATTTGGGGTTGTGAAGCTTATGTTAGACGTCAAGTCTCAGATAAACTAGGACCCTGTTAGGAATATTGGAACGGCTAGAGGGGGGGTGAATAGCATCAATGGAATTCTTTCGCGTTCGTGTCTACAATTTCGTTAGCGCAGCGGAAATAGAAAAGTAATAACGATAAAGAAATACACAACACTCTAACACAATGATATAACGTGGTTCGGAACCACACGGTTCCTACTCCATGGATCGGGTTTGTACAAACCCTAGCGATGCCACAAACACCACTAATCAATAAACTCCTTCTCGACAACAAGTCGGAGGCGGAGAAACCTCGTACAAATGTTTACAATAATAAACAAGTAAATACAAGCAAATACAATATGAAATACAAATGCAAGTAAAGGAAAAACACTTTACAAGAGCTTTGGATTGCTTGATCTTTGATTGCCTTGAACTAGCTTTGAAGGACTGGAAAGCACCAACTTCCCCCTTCAATTTCGCTCAAGAAAATTGCTATCCTTTCCTCCATCACGAGCTCCTTATATAGCTTCAACCTGTGCTGGAAAAGGTTGATCAGCCAACTGCTCGGGACCATCAGTCGACTGATCACACTGTTGATGTGAGACAACGGTGTAATCCACGCTGGAAAAATCCAACGGCTAGGACATCAGTCGACTGATCATGACCATCAGTCGACTGATGAGCCATCACTCGACTGCTCATCTCAGCAGTCGAGTGAGACTCCATTCTGTGGCCGAAAATCCGAGCATCAGTCGACTGATAACATAATCGCCGATCGATTCATCACCGATCGCTTAATAGCGGCGGGCCGATCGCTAGGCCACTTCCCGCAGTCAAACCCTAGTTGACTCAGTCCAGTTGACTGCCACATGGCACCAGTCGACTGGCACACCTCAAACATGAGGTTTTAACCCAAGTATTGTTCCCCCATACTTGCTAGACCACCCTTAGCCGAGCCCTAAGCCTTCTAGCCACCTCCATCAGCCTCACGCCTCTCGGATCCCTCCAAGTCATCCATGACTTGTTCATCCATCGCGCTAGCCTTCAGGTGCTTCCATCGGCTTTGTCATGCTAACGGTGTCTACACCGCCAAGGCACTTTGGACTTATGCCGCCAAGACTCCGCTTGGACTTTACGCCGCCAACCATTGGACTTATGCTGCCAAGACTCCCGCTTGGCAATGATGTGTTGCTAGATATCGCTCATAGCTTATGTTCATAAATCGGTTTAGGGACATTGCCAACGTTACAAGAACCTATAGGGTCACACACATAAGGGCAATTAGATGGAGATTAGGTTCATATGATGAACCATGAGGATTAGGTTCATGGGATGAACCAAATTGGATTAAGAGTAATCCAAATTAGACTAATTGAGTTAGACTCAAGTTGATTCAAGTGTTGAATGAGTCTAATTTAGATTTGATTCATCAAATAAATTTAAATTAAATGAATAGAGATTCATTAAATTAAATTGACTTGAATCAAATGGTTGGATTTGATCAACCATGGGAGATAAGAGGTCAAGTTTGACTTGACCAAATGCCATGTCATGATGATGACTTGGCATGGCCGGCCAATGATGATGTTCCACATCATCATGGACACATCATGGGGTGCCACCTCATGAGGGAGACCAAGAGCCATTAGCTCTTGGAGTTACATGCATGCATATAACCCCCTTATAGTGGGTTATGGATGATGTGAAGTTAAGTTGTGTAACTTCATCTTCTTCCTCTTCTCTTCCCTCAAGCTCTCTCTTCCTCATCTAGCCATGAACGTCCAAGGGGTGCTAGCACACTCTAAGGTGTTTTTCTCCACCATTTGTCCGTGTGGATACTTGTAGAGGAGTGAACACTTGACACTCTCGAGTTCTGGCGAACCTTTTGGACGAGCGGGATTTGCGAAGGGTGTCGCATCGAGGGTAACATCCTTATCATGTAGATCTAAGGTAGATCTAGGGTTTTATACAAACACATACATGTTTTAGTTTTAATACATCTTCGCACGGATCCGTGGCCGGACTTTCGGGGTATCCATATCTTGAGTAATCGTCTATAAAAAAGAAGAAATATTCAAGACTACCTCTTGCCTAGATAGACATAGGACTATACGAATCAGTATGAACAAATTCTAACACATCTTTGGCTCTATACCCCTTGGCCTTAAAAGGCCTCTTGGTCATCTTACCCTCCAAGCAAGATTCACAGGTTGGGAGATCCTCCACCACTAATGAACCCAAAGGTCCATCAGCTATCAACCTTTGAATTCTACTTAGGTTAATGTGACCAAGCCTAAGATGCTAAAGATATGTTTGGTTCATCTTGGAAGGTTCTTCTCTCTTATTGGAATTAGAAAATGAGTTATTAACTTCAATTTGCATCGTAGGAGGTTTTGGTTCAGATGTATACAAATTTCCTTTCAATGTACCTGAACAGATATTCTCCCTATTCCTTTTTATAACAGCTCTGTCATTAAAAGAAATAGAATATCCATCCATAAACAATTTAGAAACTGAAACTAAGTTCTTTCTAAATAAAGGTACATAAAGGGAATTTTCCAGAACCAAAGTTTTTTTTTCTCAAGAGATAAATAAAACTTCTCCCATTGCAATAGCTACCACCTTCATGGCATTGCCCAAGTAAATGGTAATCTCCCCTTTAGCTAGTCGTCGGATTTCTTGGAACCCCTGCAAAGTGTTGCAGACATGATTAGTGTCTCTCGTATCTACACACCAGGTGCCGGTAGATAACACCGCTAATCATGTTTCAACGACTAGTCCAAAGAATATATCTTTGTTCTGCTTTGGATTGGGACAGTCCTTCTTTCAATGTCCATCCTGCTTGCAAGTGAAGTACTTGCCTTTCGGCTTCTTCACTCCTCCCTGAGATCCTCCCACCACCTTTGCTCCACCTTGTTTCTCCTTCTTCTTGCCTTTCGGCTTAGAGGTAAAAACCTTTTTGAGCAACCATGGCTTGAGGACACTCTTCGAAGAGTGCATACTTGTACTCCTTAGCAGATAAGACAATATCTGGATTCTTTTCCAATCAACATTATTTGGGTACAGTAATTTTATTTCCTTTAGTATCATAGTAAGTGGACCGAAAGTCATTTTTGAAAATCCTATGAATCACATAGATCATTACTGTAGATTTAAAAAATTATTGATTCCTCAAACAATAAAATTTAAAATCAACCAACACCTCAAACACCGAGAATATCGTATGCCACGATAGTGTGGACGTATAAAAATTCTATATTTGTAAGAGGAGGTTTTACCCATTAATTTTACTATCTTGTCAACCTAACTTTATGACAAGTAAAATTAATAGTTGGTTTCTCTTTGGCCCTACAAATAAAAGCAGTGACTCCGTTGGGGAGGATACTTATATTTGTATCTAAGTGTTCACCATTACTTGGTACCAAGGTAATTATCTCGGGTTATGTGCCTTACGATTGGCAAGTACACACGCTCCTTAATAATTTCCTATAAACATATTTGACCTAGTGATCCGCAAACAAACCCATCCGATGGGGAGGAAGGCACTCAGAGTCGACGCACAAGTTTGTTTGCATCACTTGTCAAATCGTAATGGAGGCCGCGGGAATTTATAAAAATACCCCTCTCCCACTTAGTAATTTGAAATTGAGGAATTTTCCTAGCCTACGACATGCATATCAAACAAAAAGCAATAAATATGAAAAATAAATTATTTTCCAACTATTATGGCTTTTGTCTTCAATATGACTCCCATCGCATTGCCATCTCGTTCGCTCCTCCTACGCCATGTACGAGCCATCCGGAGATCCGAGCCGAGACTAAAACCTATTTTAATTTACATCCATCGATCCTATAATCCACGAGGGAGTGTACATGAAATCTAGATCGAAAGTAAAATAAAATAAAGAGTGGCTAAACAATGTCGTATTTAATTTACAACAACTAAATACTAGCCTCGTCAACCCCGAGGATTCAACAAAATAAATATTTACACACATACAATGACATAGACACACATATGGCCATAATAGTCGGATCTTATGCCTTCAAACAAAGAGTTAAACTAAGCATATCCTACTATTATCCGACACATATAATATATGAAAAAGTGCATAAAAATTAACCGAATCCTAAACACACAAAACCGGAAACCTCGGCTCTTATAGCAATTGAAGGGTTTTTCCCCAGAAGCTTTCACACCAATTTAATGGTTTAGCTTATCGAGTCCGTGAGGGGAATCTTCGCTTCCCACTTCACCTTGGTAGCTTCCTTCATGGTGATCCCTTCGATGTCCCCGGATTAAAAAAAAAATAGTTATAGACAAAAGGGATTGTCAAAGCAACCAAGTCATCATCGTGCTATTTGTTTAGAGAGGTCACTTGAACAAACTAGTTGTTCAAGCGACCATTCTCTATTCTATGAGTAGCCGCGGGATAGACGATGTCCGGATCGCCGGTTTTCGTGTTTATACTCGTGATCCAAGTATTATTTAGCCATTTACAGATTTATAACATGCTTATAATTGTAAAACAAATACAAGCAATAAATAAAAGAAGAAAGTAGAATAGGTATACCTCTCGATCTTCTAATGTATGACCTTCCTCCTTTTGGTGCCACCCTCTCCTCCAAACCCTAATCCTAATCCTATCTCAAATTGGATTACTTCTTGCCGCCTAAACCCTAGCTCTCCTATCATGTAGTTCATGCCAAATACCTTTGCCATCCTTTTAAAGAGTTAGGTATAAGTCATGAATTAATCTCCTCTATTGGTTCTAGGCATTTAATCTTAATCGTCGGATCTAGAGATTTAATCTCAACCGTCGGTTCTTAGAGATTTAATCTCTACCAATGGATCTTTGAGTTTTGTTTCTATCCTTTGGATCTGAGCATCATGAGGTGTGAATAGGCTACTTTAGGGACCATGAGGAGGAGTTGGGTCTTGGCCACCCATGGATCAAGCCCACATAATGTCCGATCCACTAATGATGATCCAATCCACTAAAGGTTCATCATTGATCTACCTCACCGACCCCCATATAATAATATGGGCTCCATATATTATTTGTACATTTTCTCCCCGTGTTTAAGATCTCGAATGTCCATCGATTAATTAATTTACCGACCATTAATTAATCAAAATCTAACTCCTTGAGTAGTACCACTCAACCTTTTCATCATGCCGGACCAAGTCTACCTGCAGGGTTTACATGATGAACCTTATAAGCTCCTCAAGGGGACATCATCATCCTAATATATAGAACACGATTTCCTCCTATAATCAACGACACACCATATAAATAATATCATCTCCCAACTTACCGAGCCTATCGATTTAATCTATAAATCTCGCCCATTGGTAAATCAAAGAGATGACTACTAAGTATATGTGCCCGTTATTATATCGGGATTAAGGGTATGTACTAAATAATATCTGAGGTTCGATTTGATTATGTAGTCAGCAATAAATCGAATCACCTCTAAATCGGTCCTGCTCAATACACACAAAGTGCACTAGTGTTATTCTATGGTCAAGACAAACCAATACCAAATCACACTACAATCATTCCAATGGTTTGTCCAAAGTCATCTAGGTTGTGAGCCTTTACTTATACTTTTCAAGGAGCCGATAACATGATCTCCCATGTGACACCACACACCATGTTATCTACAATGTAAAGTATTAGACAATATACATAACTAGAAAAATATGCAAACAATGATCATGTGATTCTTATTTCAAAAATAAAGATGTTCATACAAAAGATATACTTTTCAGTATACATCCCTACAGGATTAACACAAACTACTCTTCCAAGACAATATTTAACTCAGAACATCATTGCCCTGTGTCACCCTACTAATCCTGGGAAATACATAGGTCATTCGGGATTTACATAAACTGCTCTGCCAATATAATACTTAAATTTGAGCATCATTGTCCTCTGTCACCCTCGTAGACCCGAGAAATATATATGTCACTCAGGATTTACATAAACTACTCTGCCAATATAATAAGTAACTCTGAGCATCACTGCCCTGTGTTACCCTACTGGGCCCGGGAAATACTGCCCGGGAAACACATACACTACCCAAAAACCCGTTAACTTATCAGAAAACCCTGACCCCATCATAAGTTCTCCCTCTTTAGTAAAACCGAAGAGCGAGTGAAGTTTTACAAGTTCTTACTAAAACTTCCCTTACAAAACAAAACTTTCTCTATCTTGCCTTAACTAAAACAAAAACTTCTCTATCTTAGCTGAAAACCCCACACCCATCATAAGTTCCCCCTCTCTAGTAAAATTGAAGAGCACAGTCGAGTGAAGTTTTACAAGTTCTTACTGAAACTTCCCTTACAAAACAAAAATTTCTCTGTTCAGCTGTAACTGAAACAAAAACTTCTCTATCTTAGCTAAAATCTCACACCCATTATATGTTCCCCCCTCTCTAGTAAAACTGAAGAGCGTAGTCGAGTGAAGTTTTACTAGTTCTTACTGAAACTACCCTTATAAAATAAATATTTCTTTATCTTGCCTTAACTAAAACAAAAACTTCTCTTTCTTAGCTGAAAGCGGCACACCCATCCTAAGTTTCCCCTCTCTAGTAAAACTAAAGAGAGCAATCAAGTGTAGTTTTACAAGTACTCATGAATGCACAAAAATTCTACCATATCAAACTTAAAACCCCAAGTTGTCATACATAAGCACAGGGCCTTGAACTTTCATATGAGGTGTTGGGCCTTAAACTGACATATGAGGCACTAGGCCTTTAATGTTATATGAGGCGTTGGGCCTTGAAAGTTAGCAATTTACCTTCTCATTATAGCTGGCGTTGTAGTTCCCTGTGGGGGAATGTAGCTATCTAGCTCATAGGCTGTTAACAGAGGCATAAGAGCCTTCAGAATATTTTACATATGCCATATAAGTAGCGTTATAGTCCCCATGGGTGAATGTAGCTACCTAGCCCAAAGGCTATTATAGTACGTGTAAGAGCCATGAGAACATTTTGCATATGCCATATAGGTAGTGTTACAGTCCCCATGGGGGATTGTATGTTGGGAATTGGACATCGCTAGAGGGGGGTGAATAGCATGTCATACGTCGATGATGGAATTCGATCGTGCTTGCTACAAGATGTTAGTATGCAGCAGAAATACGAAATATACAATGAAAATAAAACACAAGAACAATAACAAATACACAAGGATATACGTGGTTCGGAACCTTAGGGTTCTTACTCCACGGGGTGAGCTCAAATGAGCTCTAGTGACGCAAAAAACACCACTAAACAATAACAGTCTTTCTCGACAACACGTCGTAGGTGGAGAAACCACGTAGAAGAGATTACACTAAGTAATACAATGAATACAAGCAAATACAAAGATGGATTACAATACAAGTAAAGAAAAACACTTTATAAGAGATCTTTGAATGCTTGCTTTTGTTTGCTTGAGAACATCCTTGAAGGTTTGGATTGCAGCAGTAAATCCCCTCAAAATCGCCTCAAGAAACCGTAGAAAGAATCTCCTCCTTGAGCTCCTTTAATAGTTGGTCTCGGGCTGATTCAATGCCTGGCAGTCGACTGCCATAAGTCCCCAATCGACTGCTAACAGTATTGTTACGAGATAATAACTTAATCCACGTCGACATTCAAGCCAATGGTTACACTGGCAGTCGACTGCCAGGGTCATATCCGACTGATCAGTTGGCTACCAATCATTCTGCTCCTACAACCCTGACCAATAGTCGACTGCCATCCATGGCAGTTGACTGCTCAAGCCATCAGTCGACTGCACAATGCTGACAGTCGACTGCTAGGCTATTTTCTACAGTCGAACATCAGTCGACTCTGATCAGTTCGACTGGCCATAATCCCAGTCGACTGCCAAGAGTCAACTCGACTGTCAAGTGTCTAAACACTTGACCAATCGACTAGTCCAAAGCCCTAGTCGACTATTAACCTCAAACATGAGGTTTAACCCCAAGTATGTTACCCTCACACTTGCCAAACCACCCTTATCCTAGATCTAAGCCTTATAGCCATCTCTGTCAGACTCACACCTATCGGATCCCTCCAAGTCATCCATAACTTGTTCATCCATACGCTAGCCTTCATGTGCTTCTATCAGCTATTGTCATGCTAAGTTGGTCTATACCGCCAAGGCACATTGGGCTTATGCTGCCAAGACTACCGCTTGGACTTTCCATCGCCAACCATTGGACTTATGCTGCCAAGACTCCTGCTTGGACTATACGCCGCCAATATCACCCCTTGGACTTTCCAATTTCCAAGACTCAAGCATGAACTTTCCCTTGCCAAGACCCATGGTTGGCCTTTCCATGTCAACCCATGTTGGACTTTCCAATTGCCAAGTACTCAAGATTTGGACTTTCACATTGCCAAGTGTCCCACTTGAACTTTTCATGCCAAGTACCCATGACTTGGACTTTATTATTGCCAAGTGTCCCACATGGACTTTTCCATCATATGGTCAATCCCTTTTCAAACATATAGTCAACCCATTGTCAAAAAATGGTCAACTCCCTTGTCAAACATCAAAACATTACTCGAGTCAAACTCGAGTCTAGTCAATCGTGACCTGGGCCTATTACAGCAACAATCTCCCCCTTTTTGATGTTTGACAAAAACCATAAACACCTTTGAGTTAGGTCACCAAACTCAAATCTCCTTATCAATTCTCCCAAATTGGTAATCCCATTAATTCTTTCCCTTTTTGACATACATCAAAAAGGTTCTCCCCAAGGGTGTCAATATCTCATATCCCAATGAGATCTTACAATCTCCTCCTTGGTTCAAAAATATCTAAGATGTCTTCACTCTTCCTAGTGATAAGTCCCATATCACTAAAGAGAGACTTCCTATAAACTCTCCCAATTCCCAAATTGGGCATTTCACATTCTCCCAAAATTCTCCCCCTCATGAGGAAGAACATATCCATCATCCCATGATGGATACCTCCCTCTAAAAGCTTGCTCCCCCTTGACCATTGCTCCAACAATGTCCTTGGAGAGTCACTAAGCCTATAGGAACACTAAACCATCAAAATTAAGGTTAAAAGTTCAACCTTGACTTTCACACACCTTAAAATTGATAGACACCATAAACAAATCTCATAATCCGTATCCAATGAATTTTCACCCTTTCCAATGCTTTCTAAAGCATATCCTAGGGTTATAAGCGGTTAGGATAACCTAACATAGCTAAAATCGGCTAAACAAATCTTGTTTATTCGAAATCAGGTCTGGCAGTCGACTCTTAAAGACACCAGTCGACTACCGTTGACGACAGTTGTTAGTAATATATGAGAGGTGTCCTAAGGCAATTGCCTTATGGTTATACCATTTATTTGATAAATAAAGATTCACTATTTGAGTATACATATTTTCATGTATTTGATTGGATCTTAAACTCATTTACTGAATGTCCACAATACGATTCACAGCATGAGAGAATTTTTGAATGGATCACAACTAGTGAGTATCTCTACATGTGTAATTGTGATGTATTGGAATTATCCCTAGTCGATGAATTGTTGGATTTGGATGCCATTGATTCTGTTGAGACTAGCATGAGGTATACTCTTTGGTTTATCAAAGCAGCTATTTCTCACTGGCTCATGACATTGGGATGTCCGGAGTTATTCGTGGATGCTAGTTATGGTAACTAGTTCATTGAAGTGACAAGCTGTAAGACTTCATATGGTTCTATGCATATATGGATATGTCAATGAAGTTCTTACAGCAGCTTAAGTGTGATGTTCCTTCGACTTGCAGTATTCAAGTCATCTTGGTCATGAAGACTTATGCTTTGACATCTTAAGCAAGCATATCCGAAGAGATGTGGACCCGGGATGATTGGGTATAAGTCGAAGTGGTCGAAGGTTTTTGAATAGCCTACAAAGGATTCACCACTCCTTGCGAGGAGATGTATACCCATGGCCTTTCATCGGATTGTTACTAAAGTCTTTTGCCAAAGCATTGCGTGTTTAGAGTATGGTACTCTTGGATACATGTGCAGTAACTAGAATCCAGAGAATGAGGAAGTAATACTTTGGCTTGGGGTGACATAGTCAACCTAGTGGGGACTAACACAATAGACCATGTCTTGAACCAAGTGGGTATTTGATGAGTGAAAGGAATGGGGCACGATTCATTGTAGCTGCCGAAGGGTTTCAGAAATGGTTCTGGGATGAACCGTTGATTTTTTGATTAATTGGGGATCATGATGTACTACTAGGTGTCACTCATGATCATTCTATAATTAATGGTTAATTATTGATGGCCAACATAAACCGGGAACCTATTTGGTCACACACACAACGAGCGTAATCTGAAGGATTTAAAACGAGCTTAAGAATGAGAATCTCAGATAAAGAGAAACTAGGTTTGGTTGGATCAAACAAGGAACGAGTATGAAATCATTTCAATCACAAAGGAAGCATGGATGGGCAGAGTCTTATGAAGACATGATGGATGAACCAAATTGGTTTGGTTCTAATCCAATGGTGGAAAATAAACCAAAGTGGTTTGGTTTGTTTTAAACGAATGAACTAAAGTTTGTTCGGTTTGTTTTAACTTAAAATAGGCCAACTCGGTTTAGTTTATTTTAACTTAAGTTATTGGAGCGGGTTAATAAGTTTTGGTTAGGAACCAATAACTCTAAGGAGAAGGTTTCTTAATGGTTAAAAAACACGTGCTCTATAAAAGCACGGCTTGAGGTTTGGAGAGCCCTAAGTTTTATTTTGAAAACTTCTCTTTCTCTCCTCTTCCCCTCTTCTCCTTGCCACTGCCCAAGGGATCCATGCCCACCTTGTGCTGCCATCCACCTCTATGCTGCCGGAGTCCAGCTGCTACCGGCCCACCCTCTGGTGACCCTCCGGTGACCAAGGATCAGCCGACCACCTCCTTTGGCCAGCGCCAAGTCCTCCACCAAGTTGTCCTTTTTTGGATAGATTGTTTCCTTCTTATCGGAGCATCGTTTAGATGGCGTTTGGACCTCCGACAACAACTTCCTTGTCGGGGATTAGATCTCCAGTGATCCTCATAGGTGAAGGACCAAGGATTCGTCATTCAGTTGACGAATACCTCTTCGAAGAAGTGAGTTTTAGGGACTCATTTTCGAATCTGAATTTTAATTCGGATTGTGATCTCCTCTGGATCACATCGTCTTCGACACGAGGCTAGTGACTCCTACGAACACAAGGCTCGTAGCTTGGTGAAGCTATCCCGACGGTACTCGGCGTGGATACGGATAGACAGCCACGCTGTGTTTCGACATAATTGTAAAATTGTTTTGCGATAGTCATAATTGTATTTATGGAATTTTTCTATTTTTGGAAAGTTTAGAATTATTTATGGGAAATTTCTACTTTTGTAAAGTTTAGAAGTATTTATGGAAATTTTCTACTTTTGGAAAGTTTCGAAGTATTTATGGAAATTAACACTTTCCATAAATAAAATATTTGATTAGATTTGGAAATTTGTTTCTTAATTTAATCATGATTTGATTTGGGTATCAAATCTCAAACATATTTTATTTCCATAAATAGTTATGACAAATAAAGAAATTCAAATTGGAAATTTCCTAATATGATTAGAAAATTACAATTTAGGATATTTGTTTCCTAAATTAAATTTGACTTTCCTTAATTAACACTTTCCATAAATAAAATATGTGATAAGATTTGGAAATTTGTTTCCTAATTTAATCATGATTTGATTTGAGAAATCAAATCAAAAACATATTTTATTTCCAAAATAGTTATGAAAAATAAGGAAACTATTTGTAAATGTCATAATTGTATGTCATGTAATTGCATCAGATGCATATCATTATGTCATGCATGTTGTGACATGTAGATGTATGTCATGTGTATCATGTCATGTAGATAATAGTTATTTGCATGCAAAAAAAAAAAATGAGACATTAAAACCCTTACAAAATTTTAAAGCCACACCTTCCATTAATATGGTTAGAACCGGAGTTCTATTTCTTGTTTGGGTTGTTGGACTCACTCCAAGCCCAGCTCGAACCTGAACATGTTCAAATCATTGGAATAGTTTAACACTAATATGGTAAGAGTCAGAGGTCAATCGTTAGTTTGGGTTGTTGGACTCACTCAAAGTTGGCTAATTGATTGAATGCGCTTTAACCATATTAAAACTATTTCACGATTAATGGGTCGGCTCTAACTTGGAGCATCGATTTGTTGGACTCACTCTAAGGTGAAGTTGGGTGTTATGCATATGATGCATACTTGTTAATGTGTTAACAACCCAATGTATGTGTAAATATTCAATTAGTTGATAGCACATTGTGATAGTTACATATACGTGATATGTAATCGCTATACTTGATACCTAGCATCATAACTAAGAATGGCTTGTTGGACTCACTCCAAGGTTGTTCTTATCTATGTTGGATATTAACCCATTCGGAGATGGACCTACGATCTCCCGAATTAATTTTGAGGGTTTTTTATTTCGAAAAATGATTGGGATTTTGTAAATGTATGTGGATTCATTTTTCAATCATCTTTCTCATATATGCTTGATTTGTCTTTCTAGGTTAATCGCTTGATCATGATGTCTTTGAATTTGTGCTTTATTTTGGATTCAAAAAAATTGAATAGGGCGAACTTCTTGGACTGGCTTAGAAACTTGAGAATTGTTCTCAAGGCTGAAAAGCTTGCGTATGTCCTCGTAGCACCTCTTCCTGCCCATCCTAGTGATGATGCAACTCCGGACCAATTGTTGGCACATCAAAAACTTGTGAGTGATCCAGAACTAGTGAGTTGCATCATGCTAGCCGTGATGGTACCCGAGCTGCGAAAGCAGCATGAGCATATGGATGCTCATACCATAGTCTTTCTACTTTATGAGTTGTTTGATGAGCAAGTGAAATCCGAAAGGTTCGAAATCTCCAAGCTCCTCTTCACCTCTTTGATGCAAGAAGGTTCATATGTGGTACTGCTCAATATGCTGAAGACTATGGAGCCTTCTATGAAGCATGAGCAGGGGATGGTGTTGTTAGTTGATTCCTCAAAGAAAGGATCTAGGAGGAAATTAAAGAAACAACACAAGGAGAAGAAGAAGGAAGAACCAACTCAAAAAGACACTTGCCATCATTGTGGCAAGGAGGGTCATTGGCGAAGAAACTGCAAGATTTATCTTGAGTCCATGAAGAAGAATAAGGCATCTGATGCCCTATCTTTTTCAGATATCTTCGTTATTGAATGTCATTCTATTTCCACAGACACTTGGGTATTGGATACTGGGTGTGGCTCACTTATATGTAATGGCATACATGGGCTAAGGAATAGAAGAAGGCTCGTCAAGGGAGAGTCAAATTTACGTGTTGGGAATGGAGCAAAAGTTGCTTCACATGCCATCAGAACGTATTTGTTGAAACTCCTTACAGGACTTGTCTTAGAACTAGACAATTGCTTTTATATTCCTTTGTTGATAAAGAACATCATTTCTCTTTCTTGTTTGAATAGAAATGGGTACCATTTAACTTTTAGTAACAATTGTTGTTACATAACTTTGAATGACGTTCTTTATGGGACTGGAACTTTAAGCAATGGTATTTATACGTTGGACGTATCCAGTGACATTTTCAATATCGAAGCGAGCAACAAGCGTGGTCAAAAAGATAATCAATTAGACGCATACATGTGGCATTGTTGTCTTGGCCATGTGCACAAGAAACACATGTCCGAATTACACCAATGTGGAATTCTGGAATCGTTTGAATTAGATTCATACGATACATGTGAATCATCCTTAAAAGGCAAGATGACTAAGTTACCTTTTACGATAAAAGGTGAAGCGGTGGGAGAGTTACTTGGTCTAATACATACAGATGTATGCAGACCTATGTCAACTCAAGCTCTAGGAGGCTATAGCTACTTCATTACCTTCACTGATGATCACTCACAGTTTGGGTATGTGTTTTTGATGAAAAACAAGTCTGAAGCCTTTGTAAGGTTGAATGAATTCAGAAATGAAGTTGAGAAACAACTTGGCAAGAGTATCAAAATACTTCGATTAGATCGAAGTGGTGAATACTTGAGTTAACAGTTTCTAGATTATCTGAGGGACAATGATATATTGTCTCAATGGATTTCGCCGTATACACCACAGCTTAATGGTGTATCTAAGAGGCGAAATCGGACCTTGTTGGACATGGTCAGGTCAATGATGAATCACGCGGTCCTATGCACATCAGACAGCTATTTACTTGTCAAACAGAGTCCTGACCATGGTAGTCTCTACTACTCCATATGAGATATGGGCTAGTAAGAAACCTTATTTATCTTACTTGAAGATATGGGGTTGTCCTGCTTATGTGAAGCGGACTGTGTCAAACAAATTGGATGCTAAGTCTGAAAATATCTATTTATTGGATACACTAAGGAAATGAGGGGTTACTAATTCTATCATCCCTTGGAACAAAAGGTGTTTGTTTCAAGTAATGTTGTGTTTCTAGAGAAAGAGTTTCTCTTGAAAGAAAACAGTGGGAGTTCCGTTGAACTTGAGGAGGTTCAAGAGACTCCAGTAGACATTGAGGAGATACCCGGTCAAGTACCTCAACCGATAACTCATAGTGATGCGACATCGATTGAACTTATTGTGACACCACATCTTCATAGATCTGGTAGGACAGGCAACATTCCCTAGAGATATGAATTTCTGATAAGTGAATTGAATGACGTGTTACTCATTGACTATGAGGAACCTACCGGTTATGAAGAAGTTCTGAAAAGTTCAGAAAGGGACAAATGGCTTAAAGTCATGAAGTCGGAAATGGATTCCATGTATGAAAATCAAGTTTGGAACTTGGTGGACCCACCTGAAGGTATTAAGCCTATAGGGTGCAAGTGTGTTTTCAAGAAAAAAATCGACATGGATGCTAATGTGATTACCTATAAGGCTAGATTAGTGGTGAAAGGCTATCGTCAAATGCAAGGTGTTGATTATGCTTAAATTCATTCGGATGCTCCTGGCCATAGCGGCTCATTATGTTTATAAGATATGGTAGATGAATGTGAAAATGACTTTCCTTAATGGAAACTTACTCGAGGACATGTATATGATACATCCTGAGGGTTTCACATCAGTTGATAAAACCAAGGTATGCAAACTTCGACGGTCCATATATGTATTGAAGTAAGCATCCAAGAGTTGGAATATCCGTTTTGATGAGACAATCAAAATGTTTGATTTCTCACAAAATCAGGACGAACCTTGTGTGTACAAGAAGGTTAGTGGGAGTGCAGTCGTGTTCCTAGTATTGTATGTAAATGACATATTACTTATAGGAAATGATGTTTCTCTCTTATAGTCGGTTAAGATTTGGTTATCCAAAACATTCTCCATGAAATACTTGGGAGAAGCGACCTACATCCTCGGGATTATGATTTATAGAGATAGATCGAAATGGTTGCTTGTTCTTTCACAGTCTACATATATAGATCGAGTTCTAAAGAGGTTTAGCATGTCGAAATCCAAGAAAGGTGTCTTTCCCATCATGCATGAGATACACCTTTCGAAGTATATGTGTCCGCACACAGAAGACGAGAGGATTTGCATGAGTAAGATTCCCTATGCATCCGCAATAGGATTTATCATGTATGTTATGTTATGTACGAGGCCCGATGTATCGTATGCTCTGAGTGTCACGAGAAGATACCAGTATGATCTAGGAATGAATCATTGGGCGGCTGTTAAGACAATCCTTAAGTACTTACGAAGAACCAAGGATGTGTTTCTAATATATGGAGAAGGTAATATTGTAATATGTGGGTATACGGATGCCAGCTTCCAGACATACAAGGATGATTCTAGGTCTCAGTCTGGGTACATATTTACCTTAAATGGAGGCGCAATAAGTTGGAAAAGTTCCAAGCAAGACACTATAGCAGATTCTACCACTGAGGCAGAATACATTGCAGCTTCGGAAGAAGCAAAGGAAGCGGTTTGGATTAAGAAGTTTGTCTCTGAACTTGGTGTGTTTCCAACCATTATTGAAGCAATATTAGTCTACTGCGACAACAATGGAGTGATTGTACAGGCAAAAGAGACAAGGTCTCATCAATGATCTAAACATGTGCTTCGCCGCTATCATTTGATCAGGGAGATCATCAGTAGGAAGGAAATACAAATCGAGAAGATTCCCAGTGAAAGGAACTTAGCGGACCCTTTAACTAAGGCCTTACCTAAGAGTAAGTTTAAGGGTCATGTTAGAGCATATGGTATTGGATACCGTGGTGATTGTCATTAGGCCAAGTGGGAGTTTGTTAGTAATATATGTCAGGTGTCCTAAGGCAATCACCTTTTGGTTGTACCATTCATTTGATAAATGAAGATTCATTATTTGAGTATACATGTTTTCATGTATTTGATTAGATCTTAAACTCATTTACTGAATATCCACAAAAGGATTCACAGCATGAGAGAATTTGTGATTGGATCACAACTAGTGAGTATCTCTACATGTGTAATTGTGATGTATTAGAATTATCCCTAGTCGATGAATTGATGGATTCAGACACCATCGATTCTGTTGAGACTAGTACGAGGTATACTCTTTGGTTTATCCAAGCAGCTATTTCTCACTAGTTGGTGACATTGGGATGTCCGGAGTTGATCATGGATGTTAGTTATGGTAACTAGTTCATTGGAGTGACCAGCTATAAGACATCATATGGTTCTCTACATATATGGATATGTCAATGAAGTTCTTACAGCAGCTTAAGTGTGATGTTCCTTCGACTTGCGGTATTCAAGTCATCTTGGTCAAGAAGACTTATGCTATGACATCTTAAGCAAGCATCTACGAAGAGATGTGGACCCGGGATGATTCTGTATAAGTCGAAGTGGCCGAAGGTGTTTGAATAGCCTACAAAGGATTCACAACTCATTGTGAGGAGATGTATACCCATGGCCTCTCGTCGGATTGTCACTAAAGTCTTTGGCCAAAGCATTGCATATTTAGAGTATGGTACTCTTGGATACATGTGCAGTAACTAGAATCCGGAGGATGAGGAAGTAATACTTGGGCTAGGTGTTACGTAGTCAACCTAGTGGGGACTGACACAATAGACCATGTCCTGAACCAAGTGGGTATAAGATGAGTGAAAGGAATGTGGCACGATTCATTGTAGCTGTTGAAGGGTTTCAGAAATGGTTCTGGGATTTACCGTTGATTTTTTGATTAATTGGGGATCATGATGTCCTACTAGGTGCCACTCAAGATCGTTCTATAATTAATGGTTAATTATAGACAGCCAACATAAATTGGGAACCTATTTGGACACATGCAAAATGAGCGCAATCAGAAGAATTTAAAACGAGCTTGAGAATGAGATTCTCAGATCGAAAGAAACTAGGTTTGGTTGCACCAAACAAAGAGTGAGCATGAAATCGTTTCAGTCGCAACAAAAGCATGGATGGGCCGAGTCTTATGAAGACATGATGGATGAACCAAATTGGTTTGGTTCTAATCCAATGGTGGAAAATAAACCAAAGTGGTTTGGTTTGTTTTAAACGAATGAACCAAAGATAGTTTGGTTCGTTTTAACTTAAAATAGACCAACTCGGTTCGGTTTATTTTAACTTAAGTTATTAGAGCGGGCTAATGGGTTTTGGTTAGGAACCAATAACTCTAAGGAGAAGGTTTCTTAATGGTTAAGAAACACGCGTTGTATAAAAGGGCGGCTAGAGGTTTGGAGAGCCCTATGTTTTATTTTGTAAACATCTCTTTCTCTCCTCTCCCTCCCTTCTCCTTGCCGCCGCCCAAGGGATCCACACCCAGCTTGTGCCGCCGGTGTCCAACTGCTGTCGAACACCCCTCTGTGACCCTACGGTGACCCACCTTGGCTCCGGTGACCAAGGATCAGCCGACCAACTCCTTAGGCCGGTGCCAAGTGTTAGTAATATATGAGAGATGTCCTAAGGCAATCGCCTTATGTATGAACCATTTATATGATAAATGAAGATTCACTATTTGAGTATACATGTTTAATGTATTTGATTGGATCTTAAACTCATTTATCAATGTCCACGATACGATTCACAAAGATGAGAGAATTTGTGATTGGATCACAACTAGTGAGTATCTCTACATGTGTAATTGTGATGTATCAGAATTATCCCTAGTCGATGAATTGATGGATTTGGACACCATCAATTCTGTCGAGACTAGCACGAGGTATACTCCTTGGTGTATCCAAGCAGCTGATTCTCACTGGCTGGAGACATAGTGATGTCCAGAGTTAATCGTGGATGCTAGTTATGGTAACTAGTTCATTGGAGTGACCAGCCGTAAGACTTCATATGGTTCTCTGCATATATAGATATGTCAATGAAGTTCTTACTGTGGCTTAAGTGCGATGTTCCTTTGACTTGCGGTATTCAAGTCATCTTGATCATGGAGACTTATGCTTTGACATCTTAAGCAAACATCTCTAAGGAGATGTGGACCCGGGATGATTGGGTATAAGTCGAAGTAATCGAAGGTGTTTGAATAGCCTATAAAGGATTCACCACTCCTTGCGAGGAGATGTATACTCATGGCCTCTCGTCGGATTGTTACTAAAGTCTTTGGCCAAAGCATTACATGTTTAGAGTAAGGTACTCTTCGATACATGTGGAGTAACTAGAATCCGTAGGACGAGAAAATGATACTTGGGCTAGGTGTGACGTAGTCAGCCTAGTGGGGACTGACACAATAGACCATGTCCTGAACCAAGTGGGTATAAGATGAGTGAAGGGAATGGGGCACGATTCATTCGAAGCATCAAGGGTTTCAGAAATAGTTCTGGATCAACCGTTGATCTTTTCGGTTAATTGGGGATCATGATGTACTACTAGGTGCCACTCATGATCGATCTATAATTAATGGTTAATTTTAGACGGCCAACATAAACCGAGAACCTATTTGGTCACACGCACAACGAGTGTAATCCAAAGGATTTAAAACGAGCTTGAGAATGGGATTCTCAGACCGAGAGAAACTATGTTTGGTTGGACCAAACATAAAGCGAGCATGAAATTGTTTCAGTCGCAATGGAAGCGTGGATGGGCCGTGTCTTATGATGACATAATGGATGGACCAAAATGGTTTGGTTCTAATCCAATGGATAAGAATAAACCAAAGGGTTTGGTTTATATTAAATGAATGAACCAAAGGTTTGTTCGGTTCGTTTTAACTTAAAATAAACCATCACGGTTTGGTTTATTTTAACTTATCTTAATGGAGCGAGTTAACGGGCTTTATTGATATGATCCATTAACCATTAAGAGAATTAGTTCTCTATAAAATAGGGCTTAAACCCTAACCCTAAGGTTGATCCAGTTTTGGCCGCCCAAACCCCCTCACTCTCCTATTCGGCGCCAACACCTAAAGCTGCTGTCGCCCAGCTTGTGTGCAGCTGTCCAAGTCTTTTCCGGCGTCCAAGCTTCAGCTGGAGAACCTCCGGCGACCCTCCGGCGATATCCTTTGGGTTCGGTGATAAGGTGAGATCAACATCTCCTTTGGCCGGCCTCTATTCCTCCACCAAAAGCTGTCCAGTTTTTCTGGACAGCTTGATTCTTTGTTGTCGGAGCGTCGTTTGGACGTCGGTTAGTGCTCCGATAGAGCCTAACTTACCGGGGATTTGATCTCTGGTAATCCTCTGAGGTTGAGGACGAAGGATTCGTCAATTGGTTGACGAATACCTCTCTGGAGAAGCGAGTTTTGAGAACTCGTTTTAGGATCCGAATTTGGATTCGGATCGTGATCATCTCTCGATCACGTCGTCTTCAACACGAGGCTAGTAACCCGTACGAAGACGAAGCTCGTGACTTAGCGAAGTCATCCTGAGGAGCTCGGCGTGGATACGGATAGAGACGATTCTTACGAGGATCATTCCGGTTGATGTCGTTCCTGCTAAACGTCATACAAAAGGTATAACGTAGATAATTTCTTTTATTGCAAATTTTAATTTACGGTTATGTCTACACTTGTTGTAATAGCATGCGCGTGTTGTGTGTGTTGTAATAAATATAGATTTATTATTTTGAATTGCTTCCGCTGTGCTCATGTTTACGAAACATGATCGAACACACACACGCCGCGGTGCCGAAAACCCAACAGTGGTATCAGAGCCCAGGTTGTGTTTCGACATAATCGTAAAATGGTTTTGCGATAGTCATAATGTATTTCTGGAAATTTTCTAAATTTAGGAAATTTAGAAGTATTTATGGAAATCTTCCACTTTTGGAAAGTTGGAAGTATTTATGGAAATTGAGATTTTCCATAAATAAAATATTTGATTAGATTCTGGAAATTTGTTTCCTAATTTAATTATGATTTGATTTGGAAAATCAAATCTTAAAATATTTTATTTCCATAAGTAGTTTCAATGATTTAGGAAATTTGTTTCCTAAATAGAGTTTCCTTAATCAAATAAATTCCATGAATAAAATATGTGATTAGATTTGGAAATTTGTTTCCTAATTTAATTATGATTTGATTTGGAGAATCAAATCTTAAACATATTTTATTTCCATAAATAGTTATGACATATTAGGAAATTATAAACATGACATAAGTGTATGTCATGTAATTGCATTAGATGCATAACATTATGCCATGCGTGTCGTGACATGTAGATGTATGCCATGTATGTCATGCCATGTAGATAATAGTTATTTGCATGCAAAGAGGATGAGACATAAAAACCCTAACTCAATATTAAAGCCTACACCTTCCATTAATATGGTTAGAACCAGAGTTCTGTTTCTTGTTTGGGTTGTGTGACTCACTCCAAGCCCGGCTCGAACCTGAACATATTCAAATCATTGGAATAGTTTAACTCTAATATGGTAAGAGTCAGAGGTCAATCGTTAGTTTGGGTTGTTGGACTCACTCCAAGCCTGGCTAATTGGTTGAATGCGCACTAACCATATTAAAACTATTTCGCGATTAATGGGTCGGCTTTAACTTGGAGCATCGATTTGTTGGACTCACTTCAAGGTCGATGTGAAGAGAGGTGAAGTTGGGTGCTATGCATATGATGCATACTTGTTAATGTGTTAACAACCCAATGTATGTGTAAACATTCAATTAGTTGATAGCACATTGTGATAGTTACATATACATGATATGTAATCGGTATACTTGATACCCACCATCATAGCTAAGAATGGCTTGTTGGACTCACTCCAAGGTTGTTCTTATCTATGATGGATATCAGCCCATTCGGAGATGGACCTACAATCTCCCGAAGTGATTTTGGGGTTTTTGAAATTCGAAAAATGAATGGGATTTATAAATGTATATTGATGCATTTTTAAAATTATCTTTCTTATATATGCTCGCTTTGTATTTCTAAGTTAATATATTGATCATGATGTGTTTGAATTTATGCTCCATTTTGATTCAAATAAATTGATCGGGCCGAACTTCTTGGATCGCTTAGAAACTTGAGAATTGTTCTCAAGGTGAAAAGCTTGTATGTCCTCGCGCCTCTTCCCGCTTCGTCTAGTGACGATGCAACTTTGGACCAATTGTTGGCCTATCGTAAACATGTGAGTGATTCTCGAACAAATGAGTTGCATCATGCTAGCCGCGATGGAACCCAAGCTACGAAAGCGCATGAGCATATGGATGCTCATATCGTAGTCCTTCATCTCTGAGTTGGTTGATGAGCAAGTGAGATTCAAAGGTTCAAGTCTCCAAGCTCCTCTTCACCTCCGAGATGCGAGGAGGTTCATCTGCGGTATGCTCAACATGTCAAGACTGGAGCCTCTCGAGAAGCATGAGTAGGGATGTGTTGTTAGTTGATTCCTCAAGAAAGGTTCTAAGAGGAGTCAAAGGAACAAAGAAGGGAAGAAGAAAAAGGCTAAAAAGGCGTAACTAGCTAAAAAGGGCACTTGCCATCATTATGGCAAGGAAGGGCCATCATGAAGAAATTGCAAGGTTTATCAAGAGTCCGTGAAGAAGGATAAGGCATCTGATGCCCCATCTTCTTCAGAAATCTTCTTTATTGATTGTCATTCTATTTCCTTAGACACTTGGGTATTGGATACTGGGTGTGGCTCACATATATGTAATGACATACATGGGCTAAGGAATAGAAGAAGACTAGTCAAGGGAGAGTCAAATTTACGTGTTGGGAATGAAGCAAAGGTTGCTGCACTCGCCATCGAACGTATTTGTCAAAACTCCCTAGACTTGTCTTAGAACTGGACAATTGCTTTTATGTTCCTTCGTTGATAAAGAACATCATTTCTATTTCTTGTTTAAATAGAACTGGGTACCATTTGACTTTTAGTAACAATTGTTGTTACATAACTTTGAATGGAGTTCTTTATGGGACTGGAACTTTATGCAATGGTGTTTATGCGTTGGACGATTCAAAGGACATTTCAATATCGGGCGAGCAACAAGGTGCTCGAAAGGATAATCAAATAGACTTATACATGTGGCATTGTTGTCTTGGCCATATAAGCAAGAAACGCATGTCCGAATTACACCGATGTGGAATTCGAATCGCTTGAATTGGATTCATACGATACATGCGAATCATGCTTAAAAGGCAAGATGACTAAGTTACCTTTACGAAAAGGTGAACGAGTGGGAGAGTTACTAGGTCTAATACATGATGTATGTGGACCTATGTCAACTCAAGCTTTAGGAGGCTATAGCTACTTCATTACCTTCACCGATGATCACTCACGGTTTGGGTATGTGTTCTTGATGAAACACAAGTCTGAAGCCTTTGAAAGGTTCAAAGAATTCAGAAATGAAGTAGAGAAACAACATGACAAAAGTATTAAAATACTTCGATCGGATCGAGGTGGTGAATACTTAAGTCAAGAGTTTCTTGATTATCTAAGAGACAATGGCATATTGTCTCAATGGACTCTATACACCACAAAGATAATGGTGTATCCGAGAGGCGAATCGACCTGTTGGACATGGTCGTCAATGATGAATCATGCGACTCTTCCCAAGTCCTTTTGGGGTTATGCACTGCATACCGCTTTACTTGTTAAATGTAATGCCTACCAAGGTAGTCTCTACTCCATATGAGATATGGGCTAGTAAGAAACCTCATGTATCTTACTTGAAGATATGGGGTTGTCTCGCTTATGTGAAGCTGATCAGACGCATAAATTGATGCTAAGTCCGATAAATGTCTATTTATTGATACCCTAAGGAAACAAGGGGTTACTAATTCTATCATCCCGTGGAACAAAAGGTGTTTGTTTCAAGGCATGCCGTTTCTAGAGAAAGAGTTTCTCGCAAGAAAAGGGGAGTGTCGCCGAGCTTGAGGAGGCTCGAGAGACTCAAATAGACATTGATGAGATACTAGTGAGCACAACAGCCGACAACTCATAGTGATGAGCAATCGGCTGGACCTATTGTAACACCACATCTTCGTAGAACTGGTAGAACACTCAATATTCCTGAGAGATATGGATTTCTCGTAAGTGAATAGAACGACGTGTTACTCATTGATGATGAGGAGCCTACCAGTTATGAAGAAGTGCTGACAAGTTCAGAAAGGGATAAGTGGCTTGGTGCCATGAAGTCGGAAATGGATTCCATGTACGAAAACCAAGTTTGGAACTTGGTTGACCCACCTGAAGGCATAAAGCCTATAGGGTGCAAGTGGGTTTTCAAGAAGAAAACCGACATTGATGGTAATGTGATTACCTATAAGGCTAGATTGGTGGCGAAAGGATATCGTCAAAAACAAGGTGTTGATTATGACGAAACCTATTCGCCTGTAGCTATGCTTAAATCCATTCGGATGCTCCTGGCCATAGCGGCTCATTATGATTATGAGATATGGCAGATGGATGTGAAAACAGCTTTCCTTAATGGAAACCTGCTCGAGTACGTGTATATGATACAGCCTGAGGGTTTCACATCGGTTGATAAAACCAAGGTATGCAAATTGCGACGATCCATTTATGGATTGAAGCAAGCATCCAGGAGCTGGAATATCCGTTTTGATGAGACGATCAAAAGGTTTGATTTCTCACAAAATCCAGACGAACCTTGTGTGTACAAGAAGGTTAGTGGGAGTGCAGTCGTATTCCTAGTATTGTATGTCGATGACATACTACTTATAGGAAACCATGTTTCAATCTTACAGTCAGTGAAGGTTTGGTTATCCAAGACATTCTCCATGAAAGACCTGGGAGAAGCAACTTACATCCTCGGGATTAAGATCTATAGAGATAGATCGAAACGGTTGCTTGGTCTTTCGCAGTCTACATATATAGACCGAGTGCTAAAGAGGTTTAGCATGTCAGAATCCAAGAAAGGTTATCTGCCCATCAGGCATGGGGTACACCTTTCGAAGTCTATGTGTCCGCGCACAGAAGACGAGAGGATTTGCATGAGTAAGATTCCCTATGCATCCGCAATAGGATCTATCATGTATGCTATGTTATGTACGAGGCCCGAAGTATCGTATGCTCTGAGTGTCATGAGCAGATACCAGTCTGATCCAGGAATGGATCATTGGGTGGCTGTTAAGACGATCCTTAAGTACTTAAGAAGAAAAGGATGCGTTCCTAATATATGGAGAAGGGTACATGGTGATACGTGGGTATACGGATGCCAGCTCCAGACAGACAAGGATGATTCCATGTCTTTGTCTGGGTATGTATTCACCTGAAATGGAGGCGCAATAAGTTGGAAAGGTTCCAAGCTTGACACTATAGCATATTCTGCCACTAAGGCAGAATACATTGCAACTTTAGGCGACAAAGAAAGGCGGTTTGGATCAAGAAGTTCATCTCAACTTGATGTGGTCTCATCAATGATCCAAACATGTGCTTCGCCGCTATCATCTTATCAGAGAGATCATCAGTAGGAACGAAATACAAATCGAGAAAATTCCCACTGAAAGGAACTTAGCGGATCCTTTGACTAAGGCATTACCTCAAAGTAAGTTTGAGGGTCATGTTAGAGCTTATGGTCTTGGATACAGTAGCGATTGGCATTAGGCCAAGTGGGAGTCTGTTAGTAATATATGAGATATGTCCTAAGGCAATCGCCTTATGTATGAACCATTTATATGATAAATGAAGATTCACTATTTGAGTATACATGTTTAATGTATTTGATTGGATCTTAAACTCATTTAATGAATGTCACGATCGATTCACATAGCATGAGAATTTGTGATTGGATCACAACTAGTGAGTATCTCTACATGTGTAATTGTGATGTATCGGAATTATCCTAGTCGATGAATTGATGGATTTGGACACCATCAATTACAGCCGAGACTAGCACAGTATACTCCTTGGTGTATCAAGCGGTGATTCTCCTTGGTGGAGACATAGTGATGTCGGAGTTAATCGTGGATGCTAGTTATGGTAACTAGTTCATTGGAGTGACCAGGTAAGACTTCATATGGTTCTCTGCATATATAGATATGTCAATGAAGTTCTTCTTGTGGCTTAAGTGCGATGTTCCTTTGACTTGCGGTATTCAAGTCATCTTGATCATGGAGACTTATGCTTTGACATCTTAAGCAAACATCTCTAAGGAGATGTGGACCGGGATGATTGGGTATAAGTCGAGTGATCGAAGGTGTTTGAATAGCCTATAAAGGATTCACCACTCCTTGCGAGGAGATGTATACCCATGGCCTCTCGTCGGATTGTTACTAAAGTCTTTGGCCAAAGCATTACATGTTTAGAGTAAGGTACTCTTCGATACATGTGGAGTAACTAGAATCAGTGGGGCGAGGAAATGATACTTGGGCTAGGTGTGGCGTGTCGACCTAGTGAGGGTGACACAATAGACCATGTCTGAACCAAGTGGGTATAAGATGAGTGAAGGGAATGGGGCACGATTCATTCGAGCTCTTGAAGGGTTTGAGAAATAGTTACGGATCAACCGTTGATCTTTTAGGTTAATTGGGGATCATGATGTACTACTAGGTGCCACTCATGATCGTTCTATAATTAATGGTTAATTATAGGCGGCCAACATAAACCGAGAACCTATTTGGTCACACGCTGCTTGAGTGTAATCCAAAGGATTTAAAAGCGAGCTTGAGAATGGGATTCTCGGCCAGGAGAAACTATGTTTGGTTGGACCAAACATAAGCGAAACATGAAATTGTTTGATCGCAATGGAAGCGTGGATGGGCCGTGTCTTATGAAGACATAATGGATGGACCAAAATGGTTTGGTTCTAATCCAATGGATAAGAATAAACCAAAGGGTTTGGTTTATATTAAACGAATGAACCAAAGGTTGGTTCGGTTCGTTTTAACTTAAAATAAACCATCATGGTTTGGTTTATTTTAACTTATCTTAATGGAGCGGGTTAACGGGCTTTATGGATATGATCCATTAACCATTAAAGAATTAGTTCTCTATAAAAAGGGCTTAAACCTAACCTAATCAGCCCAAAAACCTAGCCTCCTTTTTGCGCCAACACCTAAATTTTACGCCCAACTTGTGTGCAGCCGCCAAGTCTTCAAGCCCAAGCTTCAGCCGGAGAACCTCCGGCGACCCTCCGGCGATATCCTTTGGGTTCGGTGATAAGGTGAGCTCCACATCTCCTTTGGCCGGCCTCTATTCCTCCACCAAAAGCTGTCCAGTTTTTCTGGACAGCTTGTTTCTTTGTTGTCGGAGCGTCGTTTGGACGACGGTTAGTGCTCCGATAGCGCCTAACTTACCGGGGATTTGATCTCCGGTAATCCTCTGAGGTGGAGGACGAAGGATTCATCAATTGGTTGACGAATACCTCTCCGGAGAAGCGAGTTTTGAGAACTCGTTTTAGGATCCGAATTTGGATTCGGATCGTGATCATCTCTCGATCACGTCGTCTTCAACACGAGGCTAGTAACCCGTACGAAGACGAAGCTCGTGACTTAGCGAAATCATCCCGAGGAGCTCGGCATGGATACGGATAGAGACGATTCTTACGAGGATCGTTCCGTTTGATGTCGTTCCCGCTACACGTCATACGAAAGGTATAACATAGATAATTTCTTTTATTGCAAATTTTAATTTACGGTTATGTCTATACTTGTTGTAATAGCATGCGTGTTTTGTGTGTGTTGTAATAAATATAGATTTATTATTTTTAATTGCTTCCGCTGTGCTCATGTTTACGAAACATGATCGAACACACACACGCCGTGTTGCCGGAAACCCAACACCAAGTCCTCCACCAAGCTATCCAATTTGGGACTACTTGTTTCCTTCTTGTCAGAGCGTCGTTTAGACGGCGTTTGGAGCTCAAATATCGACTTCCATTCCGGGGATTGGATCTCCGGTGATCCTCATAGGTGGAGTGTTAGGGCAATCTCTTGCCATGATAATGTTTTGATGTGTGTGGCAAAGGGTTTAAGTTAGATTGTTATTATGATTTGATATGTGCGTTGGAGCCTTGCAGGGCTTAGTAATTTGCACATGGAGCCTTGGCAAGTTTTACCTCTCATGACTCGGTCCTTGAGTTGGTGAAGGATAGCTTTGCAGAAGCCGTGTGCTTGGAGCATCTAAGGGACCGTCGGATGAGGAGCTTGGAGTGAAGCCAGAGAAAGTAGACTTCAGGGCGAGATGCGAAGGATGACACTACAGAGTCGTGCGCTTGGCGCATTCGAGAGACATCGCCGAACGAAGATAACTTCAAAGGCGAGGGACTCCGAGGGATGAGAGTGAGCGAATGTAACCCGGGAAAGGGGTAGCGCTCTTTAGGTGAAACTTGGCTATTTGGCTAAGTGTCGGATGGGATTTCCTGACATCGGTTGACAACCATGTTATGGTAGTCGACTACTTTAAGTAGACGATGACTCGACTAGTGTTCGAGTATGGTTCAAGTGCCAATATTGGACTGCCATGGAATGGCAGTCGACTGCGAGACCACCAGTCGATTGATAAAGGCATCAGTCGACTGGTCGCAAGTGTTTCGGGCACAGAATGGAGTTGAGCTCGTGAGCACTCTACTGATCGAGCATTAGTCAACTTATGGCAATATCAGTCGACGGATGTCGGTACCATTGGATGAAATCCAACGTGGAAAGCAGTCATTATTGGGCAACGGCTACAGGACCAGTCGACTGATAGGGACATCAGTCGACTGCTTCTATGTCAACGGGAAGAAACCCTCTTCCTCTATAAAGAGGAATTGTGTGGGGCTTTGGGGGGCTAATGTTCATGCTCTAATCTTCTCCCAAAGTGCCCTAAAGTATTCCCACTCTTCTTACTTTCTATTATTCCATTCTATTGTAAGAAGAGGGATTGTAAAGAGGTTACCTCCACCTAGCTTGGTGCAAAGAAGAGATCTAGTGGATTTGGCAAAGGAGTGATTAACCTTGGACGAATCGGGATCATGGATTAGTGGCGTAGCCGTGAACCATGTTACGACTTGTTGTTAGCATTGTTTGTTTCCTTTGCTTTTGTCTTTCATTGTTTGTATTTGCATATTCCGCTTGCGCTAATTTCTTTGTGGACGAGCAAATTCCGTCATCCAACGAAAGAGGGCTATTCACCCCCCTCTAGCTGGCCACATCCACACTACTTCGATCCTACAAGTGGTATCAGAGTCGAGGAAAGCTTGTCGAGGACTGACTGCCACAACAAGCACAATCAAGGATGGCCGACTCAAACATTCACCCTCCGAAATTTAAAGGCGAATTCTCTTGGTGGAAAAAGAGAATGGAGGTATTCTTTGAAACCGATTTTGATATTATGCTTATAATGGAAAACGGTTTTGAGATGCCTAGGGACGAAGAGGGTGAACAAATAGAGAAGTCAAGGTGGACGAAAATGCAAAGGGAAGAGCACCTTGCAAACTCTAAAGTCAAGCACCATCTCTTCAATGTGCTCCCCCAATAAGAAATCAACCGGATTGGGGAGTGCTCAAGTGCCAAGGAGATGTGGGAGAGATTGGTTGAACTTCATGAAGGCACTTCGGAAGCCAAGCTTGCAAGTAGAGACCTCTTCCGCTCCCAATTAAGCAACATCAAATTATAAAAGTGAGAAAAGGTAACATCATTACATTCTAGGATTAAAGAAATTTTAATTGGGCTAACAAGTGTAGGAGAAAAACTTTCGAACCGGGATATGCTTATGAAAGCAATCGACGCTTTTCCCCAGTCATCGAAATGGAGCTTAATGGTGGACTCCTTCTACATGTCCAAGAACCTAGAAGTGAGAACCTTGGAGGAGTTCTTTTCAACCATGGAGCTCCACGAAACAAGGCTTGAAGGAATAGTTGAAGAGTCTAGAATTCAACCTTCAAGAGGGGTAGCCTTGATGCCCAACAAAGGGAAGAAGAAGATGGAGATCCCCTCCTCCTCCGATGAAGCATCTTCCTCCTCCTCCATGGATAGCACGGAAGAAGCTTATATGGTAAGGAGGGTAAGGCATGCATTAAAAGGTTTTCAATTTAATAAATCTAATGATAGGAAGAGAAGACCAAGGGGGAAGGTCATTTTCTACAATTGCCAAGGGGAAGGACACATAAGGGATAATTGTCCCCTCTTGAACAAGAGTAAAGAGAAGAAGAGAAAGAAGGAAGAAAAGAAGAAGAAGAAGGGGAGCAAGAAGAAAAAGGAAGAAGAGAAGAAGGTCAAGGAAAAGGGGAAGACCAAAGCTCTCAAGGCAAGGACTTGGGATGATCCCTCTTCATCATCATCATCATCCGAAGAGGAAGAACATGTCTACTCCAACCTTGCCCTAATGGCTTTTGATGACCTAGACACTTCCTCCTCCGAGCAAGAAGAAAGATCAAGCACAAGTGAGGAGAGCTCTAGTGAAGGGGGAGCTTCATCATCCTCCTCATCCGAAGAAGAGGACATGGAAACTATGGTAACGAATCTCTCACCTAGTAAAATAGTTTCCATGATCTCTAGCCTCACTAAGGATTTATTTAGAGCCAAGAAAAAGAACAAAAGCATGCTTGATCAAATTAAGGATTTAGAACAAAAATTAGAAAAAGCATGTTTTAATGATAATAATGATGATGCATGCTCACATGATAATTATATGCCTTTGGATGTTAATGATGCATGCATAGAAGAAAATAGGGCTCTAAGGGAAAAGGTAGACCACTTGACCAAAGCCCTGGAAAAATTTACAATAGGCTCCAATACCCTTAACATAATCATTGGGAGCCAAAGGGCTAGCTTCAAAAAGAAAGGCCTAGGTTATAAAGAAAATAAAAATGAAAAGGCATATAAATGTTTAACTGCTAGGCGTCAAGACAAAAAGAAAGTAATTGCTAGAAAATCGATCCCTAAGGAGTATTTAGTGAACCCCATAGGAAAGAACTTATTTTGGGTTCCTAAATCCATCCTAAAGGGTTAGGAAAACCCTAGGGTAGTCAACCATATGCAATTTACCTATATCATATTTTTGGTTGACTTAGGATGGCGGGACAACATTTTTGAAATAGTGTTAGGTGATGATAATGCACCTATAAGTAGATAAATCATGCTTTACGTGATATTTGCTTTATTATCTTGATGTAATACCTAATGCATGATCACAATTTGATGAATACATTTGTTTCGTGATCATAATGTAAAATTAATTCATATACATCTTTATGATCATGTGATATGATAGGATGATACTTAACCTTGTATAGAATTGCATGAAAAATAATGGTTAAGTATATACAAATACCTTTAGGATACATCTCACACTGACCATAGGCTACCTTCAGTGAAAACTTAGAATGGGTGAGATGTTAGGATGATACAAATGTCCACTAATGCCTATGGCATCTAGATGGTCATTTAAGGAATCAAAATAGCAATAATAGAGCAATCATGGGGAAGGATTATGTTTAATTCATAGACATATTGCCCAAAGATCATGGTTGGATATTTCATATGTTTTCAAAACAATTTCTTACTTTAAAATCTGTGTATTAATGTTTTGAAACAATCCAAAGAAAAACTAGGTGTTAAAATGGATACAAACTTGATCAAAAACCTAGTTGTTTTTAAAGCTTTTGGATTTTTGGCAAATACTTGAAAATATAATGATTTTTCATGGACAACTATTTTTCATTGATAAATATAACTACAAGAAATATCTTCCCCAAATTTCATGATTTTTCAAATTTTATAGATTTTCTAGTGCATTTCTGAAATTAATCCTGAAAACTTAAAAAACCCGAAATACATGTGTCAGTCGACTGGTAGTCTGAACCAGTCGACTGGTAGCCTGATAACATGTCCAGTAATTTATTTTATCCAATTTTAAGGCATGTTTTGGTTTTTATTTCTCTCTAGACTTGATGCCATGCTTTGTTAATTATTTTTTATGGTGTCAAAGGGGGAGAAATATATTTGTTTAAGTAAGGGGGAATATATTTAGGGGGAGTTTCATGTATTAAGGGGGAGAGTTGCTAATCATGTTATTTACATTCTTTCTTTCCTTAATAGTTTATCAAATATTTTACCTAACTTAAATGGATTGCCACACATCAAAAAGGGGAAGATTGTTAGGGCAATCTCTTGCCATGATAAGGTTTTGATGTGTGTGGCAAAGGGTTTAAGTTAGATTGTTATTATGATTTGATATGTGCATTGGAGTCTTGCAGGGCTTAGTAATTCGCACAATGAGCCTTGGCGAGTTTTACCTCTCATGACTCGGTCCTTGAGTCGGTGAAGAATGGCTTTGCGAAAGTCGTGCACTTGGAGCATCCGAGGGACCATCGGACGAGGAGCTTGGAGTGAAGCTGGAGGAAGTAGACTTCAGGGCGAGACGCGAAGGATGGATTTTGCGGCCGTGCGCTTGGCGCATCAGGGGCGTGGCGAGCGAAGATAACTTCAAAGGCGAGGACTCAGGGATGAGTGGCCGAATGTAACCGGGAAGGGTAGTGCTCTTAGGTGAAACTTGGCCATTTGGCTAAGTGTCGGATGGGATTTCCCGACATCAGTTGACTACCATGTTATGGTAGTCGACTACTCTAAGTCGACGGTGACTTGACTAGTGTTCGAGTCCGGTTCAAGTGCCAACAGTCGACTGCCATCGAATGACAATCAACTGCGAGACCACCAGTCGACTAATGAAGGCATCAGTCGACTGGTCTCAAGTGTTTTGGGCACAGAATGGAGTCGAGCTCGCGAGCACTCGATTGATCGAGCATCAGTTGACTGATGGCAATATCAGTCGACTGATGTCGGTACCATTGGATGAAATCCAACATGGAAAGAAGTCGTTATTGGGCAACGGCTACAGGACCAGTCGACTGATAGGGACATCAGTCGACTGCTCCTGTGTCAACGGGAAGAAACCCTCTTCCTCTATAAAGAGGAATGGTGTGGGGCTTTGGAGGGCTAATGTTCATGCTCTAATCATCTCCCAAAGTGCCTTAAAGTATTCCCACTCTTCTTACTTGCTATTATTCTATTCTATTGTAAGAAGAGAGATTGTAAAGAGGTTACCTCCACCTAGCTTGGTGCAAAGGAGAGATCTAGTGGATTTGGAAAAGGAGTGATTCACCTTGGATGAATCGGGATCGTGGATTATCAGCGTAGCTGTGAACCACATTACGACTTGGTGTTAGCATTGTTTGTTTCCTTTGCTTTTGTCTTTCGTTGTTTGTATTTGCATATTCCGCTTGCGCTAATTTCTTTGTAGATGAGCAAATTCCGTCATCCAACGAAAGAGGGCTATTCACCCCCCTCTAGCCGGCCAAATCCACACTACTTCGATCCTATATGGAGGACCAAGGATTCATCAATCGGTTAATGAATACCTTTTCGGAGAAGCGAGTTTTGGGGACTCATTTTCGAATCCGAATTTTGATTTGGATTGTGATCACCTCTCGAACACATCGTCTTAGACACGAGGCTAGTGACTCCTATGAAGATGAGGCTCATAGCTTAGTGAAGCTATCCTGACTGTACTCGGCGTGGATATGGATAGTGGCAATTCAAGCGTGAGTTGCTTCGGTTGATGTCATTCTTGTTCCACGTGATATTACTAGCGTAATTTCCTTTTATTTCAAAATTTGAAACTGCGATTATGTCTAAGCATATTGTATCTTGCATGCGTGTGGTGTGTGTGTTATAATAAATTAGATTTATTGTTTTAAATCTTTCGTTGTGCACATGTTTATGAAATATATTTGAACACACACTCGCCGTAGTGCCGAGGAAAACCAACAATAGTCGACTACCATAAGCGGCAGTCGACTGATTTCTGCAAATGCATAATTTCATATTCATAATCCGAATTTTGGAAAATCATATGAAATTATACATAACACAAAAAATCATGAAATTTCATATGTATAATACTTATAAAAATAATTATGGGTGAAAAATATTGGAAAAATAAATTACCCATAAAATAATGAGATTGACACAAGGTTCAAAACTATTGAAAAGTTTAATATTTTGGCCCTACTTTGTATCAACTCTCTCAATGGTGATTCCTATCAAAAGATAGACTTCACCAAGGTTTTCTAAAATGATTTTAAAATTGTTGAGAGTATTGAGAATACAATCAAAGTCCTACATTGGTAAGACATGGAAAAAATCATGTGCTTATAAGATGGAAGATATCTCCATTGGTATGAGGCCTTTTGAGTAATGCCCAAAAGCAAAACCATGAGGGCTTAGGTCCAAATTGGACAATATCATACCATTGTGGAGATATATGATTCTCATAGGCACCAACAATTTGTATCAGAGCCATCGTCCATGTAAATGTTGGGATGTATACTGAAAAGTCTATCTTTTGTATGAACATCTTTATTTTGAAATAAGAATCACATGATCATTGTTTGCATATTTATGGTTATGCATATTGTCTAATACATTACATTGTAGATAACATAGTGTGTGGTGTCATACGGGAGATCATGTTATTGGCTCCTTATAAAGTATAAGTATAGGCTCACAACTGAGATGGCTTTGGACAAACCATTGGTATGATTGTAGTGTGATTTGGTATTGGTTTGTCTTGACCATAGAATCACACTAGTACACTTTGTGTGTATTGAGCAGGACTGACTTGGAGGTGATTCGATTTATTGCTAACTACATAATCTAATCGGACCTCAGATATTATATTGTACATACTCTTAATCCCGATATAATAACGGGCACATATACTTAGTATTCATTTCATTGATTTACCAATGGGCGAGATTTATAGATTAAATCGATAGGCTCGGTAAGTTGGCAAATGATATTGTTTATATGGTGTGTCATTGATTATAAAAGAAAACCGTGTCCTATATATTAGGATGATGATGTCCCCTTGAGGAGCTCATAAGATTCATCATGTAAACCATGCAGGTGGACTTGGTCCCGCATGATGAAAAGGTTGAGTGGTACTACTCATGGAGTTAGATGTGGATTAATTAATGATTAGTAAATTAATTAATCGATGGACATTCGAGATCTTAAACACGGGGAGAAAATGTACATATAATATATGGAGCCCATATTAACTTATGGGGGTTGGTGAGGTAGATCAATGATAATCCTTTAGTGGATTGAATTATCATTAATGGATCGGACATTATGTGGGCTTGATCCATCGGGTGGCCAAGATCCAACTCCTCCTCATGGTCCCTATTGTAGCCTATTAAAACCTCATGAAGCCTAGATCCAATGGATGAAAACAAAACTATAGATCCAAAGGTATAGATTAAATCTCTAGCACTGACATGTTGGTGCAATCGTCCCAGGTTGACTCGAGTTTGACTCAAGCTGTACTTTGATAGTATTTTGATGATAGATAAAACTCATGACATGGGATTGTCATGGGAATGTCCAACATGGTATTGGCATGGAAAATCCAAGCATGGAGCTTGGTGTGGCAAAATCCAAAGCATTCCGAAGTCATGCACTTGGTGCATGTGGAAAGTCTTGAGGACTTGGTAAGTTCACTAGGCTTGGGGTCCTTGAGTCGGTGATGGATGGCATTGTGAAGTCGTGCACTTGGTTAATTCGTGGGACCGTCGGACGAGGAGCAAATGGAGTGAGGCCCATGGGAAGCATACTTCGAGGGCATGAGACGCGAAGGATGGCGTTGCGAAGCCATGCGCTTGGCGCATCCGAGGGACGTAGGCCGAGGGAAGAGAGCTTCGGTGGGGAACTCCATGAGGGATGATGTGGACTTGGCCAAGTGGCTAAGACTGGTTGTCGGATGCTCAAACAGCTTGATGTTTGAGGTTTTACCCGACATCAGTCGACTGGCATAGGTGTCAATCGACTGCTCTAGGTCGTATGGGTTCGACGAGTGTTCGACTGAACAGAAGTCTAGCTTATCAGTCAATTGCCATGGGAGGGTAGTCGATTGTTGACAACATCAGTCGACTGCCATGGTATGGCAGTTGACTGATTAAACTGTGCAAAGGCACAGAAGCTAGTCGAGCTTGCCAGCACTCGACTAATGGAGACCAGTCAACTGATGGGTGCCATCAGTCCACCGATGTGTGATCCGTTAGAACTTAACCAACGTGGATTTGGCCGTTGTGAGACAACGACTACAGGACCAGTCGACTGATGGTCATGACCAGTTGACTAATGCACGCGAAATCAGCTTGATGCAGGTTATAAATGGAGCTCAAGTTGGAGGATTTCGCCAAGACTTTTGTGAAGCTATATGAGGGGAATTGCTGTTGCATTCTAGACCTTCAAGAGCCATCTAAAGCAAGCTACAAGCAAAGGGTTCAAAGCAAGCGTTGTAAAGTGTTCTTTACGTGTATTTCGTATTTGTCTTTGTATTGCTTGTATTTCATATATTACTTGTTGTAATAGCTTGTGAGAGGCTTCTCCACCTCCGACGTGTAGTCGAGAAAGAGTTTAGTTAGTCTCGTGCGCATAACTAGAGCTCGGTGAGCTTGCCCATGGAGTAGGAACCATTCCGTTCCGAACCACGTATATCGTGTGTGTTTGCGTATGCTTATTTGTTGTTAGTATTATTATTGTTTCTATTATTTCTGCTGCGCTAACGACAATCATAGGAAAGCAATGGAACGAGAACGAATGAATTCCACCATCGAATGATTGAGGGATATTCACCCCCCTCTAGCCGGCCAATATATACACATTGATCGACCCTACAAGTGGTATCAGAGCCAAGGCGCTTGTCGAGGACTAAGCGCCGACACAAGCACTACAAGATGGCCGGCTACAACATCCATCCACTTAAATTCGATGGAGATTTTACTTGGTGGAAGAAACGGATGGAGGTATATCTCGAAACCGACTTTGATTATTGTAGAAAATGGTTTTGAGATGCCTAGGGACAAATACAACAAGCCAATTGAGAAGTCAAGGTGGACCCAAGACCAAATTAAGGACTTCAAGACAAATCTCGAGGTAATAAAATTATTTAGTGATTTGTTACCTAATCATATTTGGTCTAGATTGGGTGACTATAGGGATGCAAGGGAGCTATGGAATAAGATAATAAAATTCCAAGAAAACTCCCAACTGGCACAAGTAGAGGAGAATGCCGAGGAAGAAGCACCCACAACATTTGAAGATGTTGATGATTTGGTGGAGACCTCCACCTCTAGCATTGAGGGGGAGGAAAGGGTTTCTATTCCGGAGCAAGATCAAAATGAAGCTTCTATCTCCGGAAGAAGTGAAGAGGCCTCCACCACCTCCCTAGGTAACTCAAGTGTTGTTATTTTAAATAAAAATTACATAATATGCTTTGAGTGTAGGGAGAAAGTGAAGGGTTTTTCTTATCGAGTCCATGAGGGGAAACTTCGCTTCCCACTTCACCTCGGTAGCTTGTCCATGGCGATCCCTTCGATGTCCCTGGATTAAAAAAAATTTAATCCTAGACAAAAGGGATTACCCAAACCACCAAGTCATCATCGTGCTATTCGTTTAGAGAGGTCACTTGAACAAACTATTTGTTCAAGCGACCATCCTTTATTTTACAAGTAATTGCGGAATAGACGATGTCCGGATCGCCGGTTTTTGTGTTTATGCTCGAGATCCAAGTATTATTTAGCCATATACAGATTTATATCATACTCATAATTGAAAAACAAATACAAATATGAAACAAAAGAGAAAAGAGAATAGATATACCTCGTGATCTTCTAATGTATGACCTTACTCCTTTTGGACGTCGTGTGGGCGACGATCTACCAAAAGTCGAAGCTCCTAGATCACAAAACTTCCTTCTTGCTCTTCCAAAGCAAGAGGAAGAATAGAAATAAGGTTTTTCTTTTCCCTAAAACCAACCAACAAGGAGCACACAAACTCCTTACCGCCGGCCAACTAGAAGGAGGAGAAGATGATGGAAAACAACCAAGACACCAAGGGAAGCCCTATATCTTGTTTCCACCACCTATGGAGAAGGAGAAGAAAGCTTTTGGGCGCCGTCCAAGGGCTGGGAAATGGCTAGAAAAGAGCTGGACGCCGACCAATGGAGCAGGAAGAAGAAAAGAACACCTTCCTTATTTGGTGCCGCCCTAGCCTCCAAACCCTAACCCTAATCCTATCTCAACTAGGATTCCCTCTCTTGCCGCCCAAAGCCTATCTCTCTTGGATGTAGTTCATGCCAACTCCCATGCTCTCCTTTTATAGAGTTAGGGATAAGTCATGAATTAATCTCCTCCATTGGTTCTAGGGATTTAATCTCAACCGTCGGATCTAGAGATTTAATCTCAACCGTCGGATCTTAGAGATTTAATCTCTACCTATGGATCATAGAGTTTTGTTTCTATCCATTGGATCTAAGCTTCATGAGATGTTAATAGGCTACATTAGAGACCATGAGAAGGAGTTGGATCTTTGCCACCCATGGATCAAGCCCACATAAAGTCCGATCCACTAATGATGATCCAATCCACTAAATGATCATCATTGATCTACCCCACCAACCCCCATATGATAATATGAGCTCCATATATTATTTGTACATTATCTCCCCGTGTTTAAGATCTCGAATGTCCGTCGATTAATTAATTTACTGACCATTAATTAATCAACATCTAACTCCTTGAGTAGTACCACTCAACCTTTTCATCATGCCGGACCAAGTCCACCTGCAGGGTTTACATGATGAACCTTATGAGCTCCTCAAGGGGACATCATCATCATAATATACAGGACACGGTTTCCTCCTATAATCAACGACACACCATATAATTAATATCATCTCCCAACATACCGAGCCTATCGATTTAATCTATAAATCTCTCCCATTCGTAAATCAAAGAGATGAGTACTAAGTATATGTGCCCATTATTATATCGGGATTAAGAGCATGTACTAAATAATATCTGAGGTCCGATTCGATTATGTAATCAGCAATAAATCGAATCACCTCTATGTCGGTCCTGCTCAATAGACACAAAGTGCACTAGTGTGATTCTATGGTCAAGACAAACCAATACCAAATCACACTACAACCATTCCGATGGTTTGTCCAAAGCCATCTCGGTTGTTAGCCTTCACTTATACTTTACAAGGGGCTGATAACATGATCTCCCGTGTGACACCACACACCATGTTATCTATAATGTAATGTATTATACAATATTGCATAATCATATAAATATGCAAACAATGATCATGTGATTCTTATTTCAAAATAAATATGTTCATACAAAAGATAGACTTTTCAGTATACATCTCTACAATCTCCCACTTATACTAAAATACTATGCTCTCCTGAAACTGCCATACATCTAATCCCCATTCCCTCCACATGCTTATCAAAAGCTCTCGCCGAAAGGGCCTTAGTGAAAGGGTCTATCAGGTCTTCCTCTGATGCAATCTAGGCGACAACAACTTCTACCTCCTTTACGATTTCTAGTATCAGGTGATACTTGCGCTATATGTGTTTACTTGCCTGATGAGCTTGTGTTTCCTTCGAGTTTGCAACTGCACCATTATTATCACAATAAATTGTGATAGTACTGGTCAAACCAGGAATCACATCCAAGTCCATCAAAAAGTTCCTGAGTCACACAGCTTCTTTGGCTGCCTCAGAGGCCACCACATAGTCAGCTTCCATGGTAGAGTCCACCACATATTTCTGCTTGACACTCCTCCATACAATGGCTCCACCTCCCAAAGTAAACACAAAACTTGAGGTAGACTTACTGTTATCCCTATCTGATTGGAATTCGGAATCCGTGTAACCCACAGGGAGTAATTGGTCTGCCCGGTAAACCAGCATATAATCCCTAGTCCTTCTCAGGTACTTCAATATATGCTTTACCACAGTCCAATGTCCCTGTCCGGGATTACTCTGATATCTGCTGACCATGACCACAGCAAAGAAGATATCTGGTCTCGTACATAGCATCGCATACATGAGGCTTCCTACTGCCGAAGCATAAGGAACCACCTTCATCTCCTCTATCTCCTCAGATGATCTAGGACACATCTCCTTAGATAAAGGAACTCCATGCCTGAAAGGTAGAAATCCCTTCTTGGAGTTTTGCATGCTAAAATGATCCATAATCGTGTCTATGTATGAAGCTTGGGATAAGCACAACATTCTTTTCCTGTGATCCCTTATAACCTTGATCCCAAGGATGTGTCCCACCTCTCCCAAGTCGTTCATATCAAACTGTTTGGACAACCATACCCTTACGTCCGATAACACCTTGATATTTTTGTCAATCAACAAAATGTCATCTACGTAAAGTACAAGAAATACCACTATGTTTCCCTCACATCTCTTGTATACACAAGACTCATCTGGACTTTGAATAAATCCATAAGACTAGATTACCTCATCAAAGCGGATGTTCTAAGACCTCGAAGCTTGCTTCAATCCATAAATGGACCGATTAAGCTTACACACAAGATGCTTTTTGCCTTTAGCAATGAATCCCTCTGGTTTCTTCATGTAGATGTTTTCCTCAAGACTTCCATTATGGAAAGCTGTCTTGACATCCATCTGCCACACCTCATAATCCATATGAGTTGCTATGCATAAGAGAATCCGGATAGACTTAAGCATGGCTACCGGCGAAATGGTCTCCTCATAATCGATACCCTCTTTCTGAGTATACCCCATCACAATAAGCCTCGCTTTGAAGGTCTCAACCTTCCCATCTATTCCTCTCTTTCTCTTGTAGATCCACTTGCATCCAATGGTTTTTACACAATCGGGTGGTTCTACTAGCTCCCAGACCTGATTTGAATCCATAGATTCAATCTCAGCATTCATTGCACTTTGCCAAGATACTGCATCTTTATCTTGGATTGCCTCGTCATATGTCCAGGGATCAGGTTCATGTTCGCTAGGGACCAAATCAGAAGATTCTCCCAAGAACATGAATCTATCAGACTGTCTTACAACCCTCCCACTATGACGAGGTATCACCTGTGTGTCCTCTGTGACACGTGGTGCAGTGACATGTGGTATATCCTCTTGTACCGGTGGTACTAAAGAAGTGATTTCCCCTTTTAACTCCTCTAGAACAATTTTACTCTTGGGCTTGTGGCTCATCACATAGTCTTCCTCTAGAAATCTAGCGTTCGTGCTAATGATCACCCTCTGATCTCTAGGACTATAAAATAATCCACCCTTCGTTCCCCTGGGATAGCCAACCAACATGCGTACTTCTGTACGAGGTTCCAACTTACCAGTATCTGCCTTCAGCACATGTGCTAGACTCTCCCATATCCGAATATGTCTTAGACAAGTCTTTCGCCCAGTCCACAACTTTGTGAGAGTAGAAGGCACTGATTTAAATGGAACCAAGTTCAGAATGTATACCACCGTATCTAGAGCATATCCCCAGAACGAATTTGGCAAGTCTGAATAACTCATCATCGATCTAACCATCTCCATAAGAGTCCTATTCCTTTGCTCTGCTACACCATTCTGCTGGGGTGTGCCAGGTGCAGTCAATTGAGATTGAATCCCAGCCTCTGATAAGTAGTTCCTAAACTCTCCCAAGAGGTACTCACCACCACGATCAGATCGTAGTGTCATCCATATCTTGAATAATCGTCTATGAAAGAGACGAAATATTCAATACCACCTCTTGCCTGGATAGTCATAGGAACACACAAATTAGAATGAACCATTTCTAACACATCTTTGGCTCTATACCCCTTGGCCTTAAAAGGCGTCTTGGTCATTTTATCCTCCAAGCAAGATTCGCAGGTTGGGAGATCCTCCACCACTAATGAACCCAAAGGTCCATTAGCTATCAATCTTTGAATTCTGCTTAGGTTAATGTGACCAAGCCTAAGATGCCAAAGATATGTTTGGTTCATCTTCGAAGGTTCTTTTCTCTTATTGGAATTAGAAGATGAGTTATAAACTTCAATTTGCATCGTGGGAGGTTTTGGATCAAGTGTATACAAATTTCCTATAAATGTACCTGAACAGATATTCTCCCTATTCCTTTTTATAACAACTTTGTCATTAAAAGAAATAGAATATCCATCCATAAATAATTTAGAAACTGAAACTAAGTTCTTTCTAAATAAAGGTACATAAAGGGAATTTTTCAGAACTTAAGTTTTATTTTTCTCAAGAGATAAATAAAACTTCTCCCACTGCAATAGCCGCCACCTTCATGGCATTGCCAAAGTAAATGGTAATCTCACCCTCAACTTGTCGTCGGGTTTCCTGGAACCCCAACAAAGTATTGCAGACATGATCAGTGGCTCCAGTATCTACACTCCAAGTGTCGATAGATAACACCGCTAATCATGTTTCAACGACTAGTCCAAAAGATATACCTTTGTTCTGCTTTGGATTGGGACAATCCTTCTTCCAATGTCCATCTTGCTTATAAGTGAAGTACTTGCCTTTTGGCTTCTTCACCCCTCCCTGAGATCCTCCCACCACCTTTGCTCCAACTTGTTTCTCCTTCTTCTTGCCTTTCGGCTTAGAAGTAGAAACCTTTTTGAGCAACCATGGCTTGAGGACACTCTTAGAAGAGTGCATACTTGTACTCCTTAGCAGATAAGACAATATCTAGATTCTTTTCCAATCAACATTGTTTGGGTACAGTAAGTTTATTTCTTTTAGTATCATAGTAAGTGGACAGAAAGTCAATTTTGAAAATCCTAAGAATCACATAGATCATTACTTTGGATTTAACAAAATTATTGATTCCTCAAACAATAAAATTTTAAAATCAACCAAAACCTCAAAACACCAAGAATATCGTATGCCACGATAGTGTGGACGTATACGAATTCTACATTTGTAAGAAAAGGTTTTACCCATTAATTTTACTATCTTGTCAACCTAACTTTTTGACAAGTAAAATTAATAGTTGGTTTCTCTTCGGCCCTACAAATAAAAGCAGTGACTCCGATGGGGAGGATACTTATATTTGTCTCTAAGTGTTCACCATTACTTGGTACCAAGGTAATTATCTCGGGTTATGTGCCTTCCGATAGGGGAGTACACACGCTCCTAAATAATTTCCTATAACCATATCCGACCCTGTGATCCACAAACAAACTCATCCGATGGGGAGGAAGGCACTCAGAGCCGATGCGCAAGTTTTCTTGCATCACATGTCAAATCGTAATGGAGGTCGTGGGAATTTATAAAAATATCCCTCTCCCACTTAGTAATTTTAAAATGAGGAATTTTCTAGCCTACGATAGGCATATCAAACAAAAAGCAATAAATATGAAAAATAAATTATTTTCCAACTATTATGGCTTTAGTCTTTAATATGTCTTCCATCGCATCGCCATCTCGTGCGCTCTTCCTACGCAATGTAGGAGCCACCCGGAGATCCTAGCCGAGACTAAAACCTATTTTAATTTACATCCATCGATCCAATACTCCACGAGGGAGTGTACATGAAATCTAGATCGAAAGTAAAATAAAAAAAAAAGAGTGGCTAAACAATGCCGTATTTAATTTACAAAAACTAAATACTAGCCTCATTAACCCCGAGGATTCAACAAAATAAATATTTACACACATACAATCACATACACACATGGCCATAATAGTCGGATCTTATGCCTGCAACCAAAGAGTTAAACTACGCATATCCTACTATTATTCGGCACATATTATATATGAAAAAGTGCATAAAAATTAACTGAATCGTAAACATACAAAACCGGAAACCTTTGCTCTGATACCAATTGAAGGGTTTTGCTTATCGAGTCCGTGAGGGGAAACTTCGCTTCCCACTTCACCTCGGTAGCTTGTCCATGGCGATCCCTTCGATGTCCCCGGATTAAAAAAAATTTAATACTAGACAAAAGGGATTGCCCAAACCACTAAGTCATCGTCGTGCTATTCGTTTAGAGAGGTCACTTGAACAAACTAGTTGTTCAAGCGACCATCCTCTATTCTACGAGTAGCCGTGGAATAGACGATGTCTGGATCGCCAGTTTTTGTGTTTATGCTCGGGATCCAAGTATTATTTAGCCATATACAGATTTATATCATGCTCATAATTGAAAAACAAATACAAACATGAAACAAAGGAGAAAAGAGAATAGATATATCTCTTGATCTTCTAATATATGACCTTCCTCCTTTTGGACGTCGTGTGGGCGACGATCTACCAAAAGTCGAAGCTCCTAGATCGCAAAACTTCCTTCCTTGCTCTTCCAAAGCAAGAGGAAGAATAGAAACAAGGTTTTTCTCCTCCCTAAAAGCAACCAACAAGGAGCACACAAACTCCTTGCCGCCGGCTAACTAGAAGGAGGAGAAGATGATGGAAAACAACCAAGACACCAAGGGAAGCCCTATATCTTGTTTCCACCACCTAAGGAGAAAGAGAAGAGAGCTTTTGGGTGCTGGCCAAGGGCTGGGAAGGGGCTGGAAAAGAGCTGGATGCCGGCCAATAGAGCAGGAAGAAGAAAAGAACACCTTACTTATTTGGTGCCGCCCTAGCCTCCAAACCCTAACCCTAATTCTATCTCAACTAGAATTCCCTCTCTTGCCGCCCAAAGCCTAGCTCTCTTGGATGTAGTTCACGCCAACTCCCATGCCCTCCTTTTATAGAGTTAGGGATAAGTCATGAATTAATCTCCTCCATTGGTTCTAGGGATTTAATCTCAACAGTCGGATCTAGAGATTTAATCTCAACCGTCGGATCCTAGAGATTTAATCTCTACCTATGGATCTTAGAGTTTTGTTTCTATCCATTGGATCTAAGCTTCATGAGATGTTAATAGGCTACATTAGAGACCATGAGGAGGAGTTGGATCTTGGCCACCCATGGATCAAGCCCACATAAAGTCCGATCCACTAATGATGATCTAATCCACTAAAGGATCATCATTGATCTACCTCACCAACCCCCATATGATAATATTGGCTCCATATATTATTTGTACATTTCCCCCCATGTTTAAGATCTCGAATGTCCGTCGATGAATTAATTTATGACCATTAACTAATCAACATCTAACTCCTTGAGTAGTACCACTCAACCTTTTCATCATTCCAGACCAAGTCCACCTGCAGGGTTTACATGATGAACCTTATGAGCTCCTCAAGGCGACATCATCATCCTAATATATAGGACATAGTTTCCTCCTATAATCAACGACACTCCATATAAATAATATAATCTCCCAACTTACCGAGTCTATCGATTTAATTTATAAATCTCGCTTATTGGTAAATCAAAGAGATGAGTACTAAGTATATGTGCTAAATAATATCTGAGGTCCGATTCGATTATGTAGTCAGCAATAAATCGAATCACCTCTATGTCGGTCCTGCTCAATACACACAAAGTGCACTAGTGTGATTCTATGGTCAAGACAAACCAATACCAAATCACACTACAACCATTCCGATGGTTTGTCCAAAGCCATCTCGGTTGTGAGCCTTCACTTATACTTTACAAGGGGCCGATAACATGATCTCCCATGTGACACCACACACCATGTTATCTTCAATGAAATGTATTAGACAATATTGCATAATCATATAAATATGCAAACAATGATCATGTGATTCTTATTTCAAAATAAATATGTTCATACAAAAGATAGGCTTTTCAATATACATCCCTACAGAAAAGGACATTACAAAAGTAAATGCCCTAAATTGGCTAAGGAAAAGGCATCGTCACCAAAAGTCAACACAAAGTCAAAGGATGCCGGAGTCCCCTCAATTAAGAGCAAAGAGCACATTGTGTGCTTTAAATGCAATCAAAAGGGGCACTACCGAAGCCAATGCCCTAGGGGGAGGAAGAAAGGGCAAGAGGATGTATCTCATGTAGGGGGAGCTTCCCAAGCTAACCCTAAGGTAAATTTAAATTATGCACCTTCAATTCCTAAAGTTAAAAAGCATGCTAAGAATTATTTTAGCTCTCTTGCAATTATCAATGAAAAGCATGATAGTAGGAAGAAATATGTTTGTCTAGGTGCTAAGCATATTAGTTTATCTAAGGACAAACCTAGGACTCATAATTCTAGAAATATTTTACCAAAGGAGTCCATTAGGAGAATAGAAGAAAATTTTGGTATTAATCCCAAAAAGTCTAGGCACATGCCTAAGAACAAGAGGCCTTCCCAAAAATCCAATGATTAATCAAAATTGGGAAAATTAGAATTAGAAAACTAAGTCTTGAGGTCAAGACATGAGAGAATGGAAAAGACCCTTAGAATCTTAGAAAATTCAATTCTAGGGTCAAATGCCCAAAAGTCAAGACCTAAGGTTCAAAAATGGTCTAAGGGCAAGGAAGGTTTGGGTCACAAACCTAAGCCCAAGAAGACTTATTATAATGTTCCATTTAATTATGGAACAATTTCTAGGTCTAGGAAAACCAAGGCTAATAGGAATGTTATCCCTAAGACTAGCCATGGTGTTTGCTTAGTGGCGAAGACCGCAAAGAAATCAAATGTAGCCACTAGGAAGGTCAAAGGAGGAGTCACCTCTAGAGTTGACCTAGGAAAGACCCAAAAGGCTATGGCTTTAAAGCCTAAAAGGGTCATTAGGAAGGTATCTAGGGAAGTTATCCCTAGAGAATACCTTGTTAACCCAAGGAGCTCCAATAGGTATTGGGTTCGTAAGAGCGTGATCGATTCATACTAAATGGGTTAGGGTGTGTCAACCCTAAGTGGATGGGTAGTTAACATAACCATAGTAGAGTTGACACATTAGGATGTGCCAATGTGCTTGAGAAGTTAAAAATGATTAAATTGGCATAGTTAGGTCTTAGAGGTATTAGTGTGTCATTTTGGGTTTATGGCACACTTGGGGGATAAATGGCATTAAGGCAAAAATGGACTTAAACCAAGAAATGACAATTTGGACTTAACACTTAGGTATTTTATACCTTAGTATATTTTACTTGCCATGATTTATTTGCCTTGCCATGTCATTGTTAGGACCCTTGTAATTGCTAGGGGGGGGGGGGGGGGTGATTAGCCTTTCTTCGTTTCTACAAGTAAGTTAGCAGAAGCAATACAAATACGAAAACGAATACGAATAAGAAATAAGATATCAAACGTTAACACCCGATGTACGTGGTTCGGAGATGACGCTCCTACTCCACGGCAATCCGTAAGGTGGATTAATCCTAGCCAAGATTCACTATATTCTCCTTTGGATGAAGCAAGGTGGAGAAAACCTTTCTTACAATGCTCTACTCTTCTTTACAATGATGGATGATTAAGAACTAGAGAAGAGGAGGTTTTGAATTGCTAAAACACTTGGGAAAGCTTGGTGAGCACGAGGATGTAGTTAGGAATGAAAGCACTAGCTTCACCAAGCTCCCCAAGGACCCTTTTTATCGAAGAGGGGTTGTTTTTCCCGTTGGGCCTCGATCAGTCGACTGATGCTTACCATCAATCGACTGTCGCCGAAGCCAACGACTTCTGAATCGAGATCTCCGCGGAGATTCATAGCCGTAATTTCCAACGGCCAGGTGATCAGTCGACTGATCCCTCCATCAGTCCACTGATGGAGTGATCAGTCGAGTGATCAAGGCAGTAGTCGAGTGGGACTTCATTCTGTGGCGAGTTTCTCCTTGATCACCGATCGGCTTTGGCAATGATCGACCGATCGATCAACATCGACCGATCCGAAGTCGATCGATACTCATCATGTATTAGTAATTCACACTTGATTTTACACCCTAGACCTAGACTCAACCTTCTAGCTCTGCATTAAGCCTTGCGCCTTCAGGATCCCTCCGAGTCCGCGACTTATTAATGTAGGGATTTTATATGCAAAATAGCATATGCGCAACAAAAAAATAGGATCCCTTCCAAGTGATCCTTGCGAAAGAAAACCTCGTACAAAAAATAAATTTCTCAAAACCTATCTTATAGGAGAATATTACCTTTGTTGCGTGCCCTTTTTAAATCCCGCTTCTCCTTGGGTTTGTTGGATCTTTTAGCACGTTCAAATGTCCGTGCCTCTATATGTATCCACACGAGCAAGCTCTTGTCTCACAAAAGAAACTAGAAGAGCTCTCCTTTACTTCTTGCTAGAGAAATCCCTAAAGGAGAGGAAGGTAGGGAAAAAGAGAAAGGAAGAAGAAGACCACTCTTCTTGCTACACTCACAAAAGCCACACAACCAAAGCCTCTCACCACCAAGCACTCTCCAAGCCTCAAGCTTCCAACTACTTGGCCGGCCACCCCTTGGAGTGTTTTATAGGATTGGAAAAACCTTTCACCTCCTATCACATTCAATGCAATCAATTGCATTGAAAAACAACCTCCTTGTTTGGCCGGCCACATGTGGAGGAAATCCAAAGGTCAAAACCCTTTGTCTCCTTCCACCTCATCAAGCTTAGGTGGCATGCTTATGTGGCAAGCTTATGTGGCATGCATGCATGTTGAATTAATCTTATTAATTCAATAAGCTTATGTTATCATATTGAATTAATCTCATTAAATCAATAAGGTAACATATTGAATTAATCTTATTAAATCAATTTAGCTTAGGATTTCATGATAACATATTTATTTAATCTTATTAAATTAATAAGCTTAGCATATTGAATTAATCTCATTAAATCAATAAGCTAAAATTCTCTTTAAGCTTAAAGTCCAAAAAAAACCATTTTGTACTTAAGCTTATTCCCAAATTATTCTAGTCAAACTAGAATGCACTAATTCTTCTAATCATCATGCTCTTTGCGTGTGACCCTATAGGCTCATAACCTTGGCAGTGGATCTAAAATCTTTTAGATACACAAGCAATGAGCGGCATCTAGCAATACATCATTGCTACCCAAGTTACGAAATAAGTCAAGATCCGACTAACCTTTCCGTGACTACTATAATGTATGACTGTGTCCTTCTATCCTTGATATCAGATTGACCAATGAGGCATAGACCGTGTCATCCTCGATCAATCTATGTGTTTCTTGATCCCTGAGTAAACTAACTCAAACAAATGAGCTCAATATCTCATATTGACACATTCGAGCATGGCCATGTGTTTTAGTAGTTCTACTCAATCAAGGGGCCCACAGATATCACTCCCGTCATATGGGAGGGATAGATCTCATCTACATCACTCACATCCCTCCGCATAATTTGTTATATACCCAGTAATCGCCTTTATGGTCCACCCTATTACGGGTGACATTTGACGATACCAAAGTACATAACTCCTTATGTAGGGAACCGTAGTGACTTCAGGTTTGAGGACTATTCATACCAATAGTCACATGAGAAAGTTTATGACACTCATATGACGATCCATGAAACTTTCTCATGGCGGGTCAGTTCAGTATATATATTCTCTAATATATACCCATGTGTCAACTTGATATCATATATTCATGACTTGTGAGATCAAGTCATCAATTGACCTACATGCTAGTCTTTATGTATTAATATTGCCCTTGCATATTAATACTTGACTAGGAACATTTAGGAAAGTGTTCTCTACAGCCTCTCATAATCAATTCTGTCAATTGATGTGTTGTAGATAAGAACCTACTTTTCTAGGGCATTATTATATATTTAATTTAGCTGGCACAAGCATGACGTAAATATATAATAACCAATCCTTTGCCTTTATAGAATATGATACAAAATGTTCCCTATTCAACCATCACATGATTGGTTCTAGGGCTATAACTAACAATCTCTCACTAGCACTAGTACGAATCACTATGATATCTAATACCTAGTGACCTAGTGTGACCATCATGCTTCCTCTGTGCCAAAGCCTTGGTCAATGGATCTGCAATGTTAGCTTTTGTCGGTACTCTGCATATCCTCACATCTCCTCTATCGATGATCTCTCGAATGAGTTGGAAGCGCCGCAGTATGTGTTTGGTCAGCTGATGTGATCGAGGTTCCTTAGCCTGTGCAATAGCCCCATTGTTGTGACAATAGAGGCCTATTGGATCTGCAATGCTAGGAACTACCCCAAGTTCACTGATTAACTTGCGGAGCCAAACAGCCTCCTTTGCTGCATCAGACGCAGCAATATACTCGGCTTCTGTTGTAGAATCAGCAACTGTGTCCTGCTTCGAACTCTTCCAGCTTACAGCTCCACCATTCAGGCAAAACACGTACCCCGATTGCGATCTATAGTCATCCTTGTCTGTTTGGAAGCTTGCATCACTGTAACCCTTTACAGTTAGCTCCTCATTGCCTCCAAATATCAGGAAATATTCTTTCGTTCTTCGTAAGTATTTAAGAATATTTTTGATTGCTATCTAGTGACTTTCACCTGGATCCGAATGGTATCTACTCGTCATGCACAAAGCATACGAGACATCAGGACGAGTACAAAGCATGGCGTACATGATAGACCCTATGGCAGATGCATAAGGGATCTTATCCATGCCATCTCTCTCCTCCTTAGAAGAGGGACATTGAGTCTTCGAAAGACTCACACCATGTGATAAAGGCAGAAATCTTTTCTTGGAATTTTGCATAACAAAATGATCTAGCACTTTATCAATGTATGTACTCTGACTTAGAACAAGTAATCTTTTAGATCTATCTCTATAGATCTTGATGCCTAGAATATAGGCAGCTTCACCTAAGTCTTTCATCGAGAAACAATTCCCTAACCACATCTTCACAGACTGGAGTGAGGGAATATCATTTCTGATGAGAAGTATGTCATCTACATACAAGATAAGAAATTCAACTGTGCTCCCACTATTTCTTTTGTAGACGCAAGGTTCATCTTCATTCTTGATGAAACCAAACTCCTTGATTGCATCATCGAATTAAAGATTCCAGCTTCAAGAGGCTTGCTTTAGTCCATAAATGGACTTTTGCAGTTTGCATACCTTTCCAGGATGCTTTGGATCTTCAAAACCCTCAGGCTGTGTCATGTACACATCCTCGAGTAGCTTTCCATTCAGAAAAGCAGTTTTGACATCCATCTGCCAGATCTCATAATCGTGGTAGGCTGCAATAGCAAGTATGATCCGAATGGATTTAAGCATCGCAACTGGTGAAAAAGTTTCATCATAGTCAATACCATGAATTTGTTTGAATCCTTTAGCCACAAATCTACCTTTATAGGTATGCTTATTACCATCCATGTCAGTCTTTACTTTAAAGACCCACTTACACCCAATGGGTTTTACCCCTTCAGGTGGATCAACCAAAGTCCATACTTGGTTAGTGTACATGGATTCCATTTCGGATCTCATGGCCTCAAGCCATTTCTCAGAATCTGGGCTCATCATAGCTTCTTGATAGGATGTAGGCTCGTCAAGATCGACAAGCAATACCTCACCGTTGTCAGTCAAGAGAAAAGAATATCTCTCGGGTTGACGATGGATCCTATCGGATCTACGAAGAGGTTGGTCTACTTGAACAGGTGTTTGCTCCACAACTCATTGGTCAACAATTTCCTCATCCACAACACTTTGTGGTGCCTGTTCATTTTCCATCAAAGCCTTAGTGTTATATTCATCTTGAATTTCTTCAAGATGAATTTTACTCCCACTAGTTTTTCTAGAAATAAATTCTCTTTCTAGAAAGTCAGCATTTCTGGCAACAAACACCTTGCCAAGTGTGGGATTGTAAAAGTAATATCCCTTATTTTTCTTGGGATATCCTACAAAATAACACTTATCTGATTTGGGTCTGTTGGTGCAATCGGCCCAGGTCACGATTGACCAGGACTCGAGTTTGACTCGAGTGATGTTTTGATGTTCGACAAAAACATATGACAATGTAATTGTCATAGGGAAGTCTAAGTCTTGAGTACTTGGCATGGAAAGTCCAACATGGGTTGGCAAGGAAAGTCCAAGCATGGTCTTGGCATGGAAAGTCCAACATGGGTTGGCAAGAGAAAGTCCAAGGGAATTGATATTGGCGGCGTAAAGTCCAAGCGGGAGTCTTGGCAGCATAAGTCCAATGGTTGGCGGCGTAAAGTCCAAGCGGAGTCTTGGCGGCGTAAGTCCAAAGTGCCTTGGCGGTGTAGACACCGTTAGCATGACATAGCCGATGGAAGAATCTGAAGGCTAGCACGATGGATGAACAAGTCATGGATGACTTGGAGTGATCCGAGATGCGTGAGGCTGATGGAGGTGGCTAGAAGGCTTAGGTCTAGGCTAAGGTGGTCTAGCAAGTATGGGGGAACCATACTTGAGTTAAAACCTCATGTTTGAGGTGTGTCAGTCGACTGGTGCCATGTGGCAGTCGACTGGACTGAGTCAACTAGGGTTTGACTGCGGGAAGTGGCCTAGCAGTCGACTGCCACTGTTAGGCAGTCGACTGATTATGTTATCAGTCGATTGATGCTCGGATTTTCGGCCACAGAATGGAGTCTCACTCGACTGTTGAGATGAGCAGTCTAGTGATGGCTCATCAGTCGACTGATGGTCATGATCAGTGGACTGATGTCCTAGCCATTGGATTTTTCCAGCGTGGATTACACCATTGTCTCACAGCAACAGTGTGATCAGTCGACTGATGGTCCCAAGCAGTCGACTGATCAACCTTTTTCAGCACAGGTTGAAGCTATATAAGGAGCTCGTGATGGAGGAAAAGATAGTGATTTTCTTGAGCGAAATTGAAGGGGGAAGTTGGTGCTTTCCAGTCCTTCAAAGCTAGTTCAAGGCAATCAATGATCAAGCAATCCAAAGCTCTTATAAAGTGTTTTTCCTTTACTTGCATTTGTATTTCATATTGTATTTGCTTGTATTTACTTGTTTATTGTTGTAAACATTTGTACGAGGTTTCTCCACCTCCGACTTGTTGTCGAGAAGGAGTTTATTGATTAGTGGTGTTTGTGGCATCGCTAGGGTTTGTACGAACCCGATCCGTGGAGTAGGAACCGTGTGGTTCCGAACCATGTTATATCATTGTGATAGCATGTTTTGTATTTCGTTATCGTTATTACTTTTCTATTTCCGCTGCACTAACGAAATTGTAGACACGAACGTGAAAGAAAACGCAGGTCACGATATTCCTAATGGAATTCTTTCACGTTCGTGTCTACAATTTTGACCCTCTAGTCGTTCCAATATTCCTAACTGTTGGTGCAATCGACCCAGGTCACGATTGACCAGGACTCGAGTTTGACTCGAGTGATGTTTTGATGTTTTGACAAAAACATATGACAATGTAATTGTCATGGGAAAGTCCAAGTGGAACACTTGGCATTTGGTAAAGTCCAAGTCTTGAGTACTTGGCATGAAAAGTCCAAGTGGGACACTTGGCACATGAAAAGTCCAACATGGGTTGGCAAGGAAAGTCCAAGTCTTGAGTACTTGGCATGAGAAGTCCAAGCATGGGTCTTGGCAAATGGAAAGTCCAAGCATGGGTCTTGGCATGGAAAGTCCAAGCATGGTCTTGGCATGAAAAGTCCAACATGGGTTGGAAAGGGAAAGTCCAAGCTTGAGTCTTGGCATTTGAGAAGTCCAAGGGTTTGATATTGGCAGCGTAAAGTCCAAGCGGGAGTCTTGGCAGCATAAGACCAATGGTTGGCGGCGTAAAGTCCAAGCGGAGTCTTGGCGGCGTAAGTCCAATGTGCCTTAGCGGTGTAGACACCGTTAGCATGACAATAGCCGAGGGAAGCACCTGGAGGCTAGCGCGATGGATGAACAAGTCATGGATGACTTGGAGGGATCCGAGAGGCGTGAAGCTGATGGAGGTATCTAGAAGGCTTAGGTCTAGGCTAAGGGTGGTCTAGCAAGTATGGGGGCACCATACTTGGGTTAAAACCTCATTCTTGAGGTTGGCAGTCGACTGGCATTATGGCCGGTTTGACTGCTGTGAGTCGACTTGAGTTCGATTTGCCGCCTGAGGTCGAAAATGCTCTGGCGATCGCCGAGGATGGCGATCGTGCGGTCGCTACCGAGTGTCAAGAATGCTCGTGGCCGATCGGGCGATCGACGGCAATGTTAGAGATCCGTTGGAGTTTTTCCAGCGTGGATCGATCCGTTGTCTCACGATAACAGTGGCATCAGTCGACTGGTGACTTATGGCAGTCGACTGATAGGAGGAAATCCAGCCCGACGCAGGTTATAAAGGCAGCTCGGAAGAAGGGTTTCAGCAATGATTTTCTTGGGCAAAATTGAAGGGGGGAGTTGGTGCTTTCCATTCCTTCAAAGCTAGTTCAAGGCAATCAAAGATCAAGCAATCCAAAGCTCTTGTAAAGTTGTTTTTCTTTTACTTGCATTGCATTTCTTACTTGTATTTGCTTGTATCTTGTGTATTACTTAGTGTAATCCTTGTACGAGGTTTCTCCGCCTCCGGATTGTTCCGAGAAGGAGTTATTATTGATTAGTGAGTGCGTGTGCATCACTAGGGCTCTTTAGAGCTCGATCCATGGAGTAGGAACCGATCGGTTCCGAACCACGTTATATTCTTGTGTTCGTGATTGGTTATCTTTTCTTTATTGCTTTTATTATTTCTATTCCACTGTGCATAACGAGTTTTGTAGAGACGATCATGATTGAATTCCATCTTCGTACAGTCACGACGCTATTCACCCCCCCTCTAGCGGGCGTCAAATCCCCAACAAGTGGTATCAGAGCCAGGTTGGCTCTTCAACGGATTAACAACCGGGAGCAAGACACTAGAGGAAAAGATGGAAGTTCAAGGACAATTGGGATGGGACATCAACACCCCAATTCCCTATTCCTTCTATGGACGAGAAGGTTTCAATTCTTGGAAGGCGAGAATTGAAGATTTTTTGATGATGAGAGACCTTGAGGAGTGGTCCGCGTTGATGGAAGGATTTGAATATCCTAAGGGACAAAAGGGAGGGTTTCTCAAGAAGAAGAGATGGAGTGAGGAGCAACTCCAACAATTCGATAAAAACAAGAAGGTAATCAAATTCATTTTTAATTTAATTCCTAATGATCTCTTGTGTAGCCTAGGTGACTACGTGGATGCCAAGGAGCTATGGAGCGATTTGGCCAAGCTCCATGAAAGTCTATCACCCGTCCAAGAAGAAGGACCATCACCCTCTCAAGCTCAAGAAGAAACATCCAAAGAGCTAGAGGATTCGGAGGTTGATAGGGAATCAACATCCGGATCGGAAGAGGTAGAAGTGATGGAAGAAGAGGAGACCTCCACCTCTAGGATAGAAGGGGAGGAGATTAGGGCATCCTCGATACCGGAGCAACAAGAAGAACCATCTACATCCGGTAGAGAGGAAGAGCAAGCTCAAGAATCCACTCCGACCACCACAACCACCCTAGGTAACTCAAGCATGTCAATTAATAATAAAATGAATATTATATGCTTTGAGTGTAGGGAGAAAGGACACTACAAGAGTAAGTGTCCTAAACGGGTTAAGAAGACTCCACCCGTGCCAAAAGTCAAGGAGACCGGTGCCTCAATGAAAAAGAGCAAGGAGCAAGTGATTTGCTTCAAATGCCGACTACCGGGTCATTACCGGAGTCAATGCCCGAAGGGGGAGAAGAAGGGGCAAAGAGGAGCATCACAAGTAGGGGGAGCTACTAAGGCTAACCCTAAGGTATATCAAGTTAATAATGCTCTTTCTTTAGTTAATAGACAAAAGCATGCTAGAAATTTCAATTCCCTAGCAATTTGCCATGAAAAGCATGCTAATAGAAATAAATACTTTTGTTTAGGAGCTAAAAATATTTACTTAGATAATAGGGAGAAATTTGGGACTAATGTCCCTAAAAACAACTTATCTAAGGACAAATCTAGGTCAAATAACTCTAGAAAATTTTTACCTTGAGAGACAATTAGAAAGGTGCAAGAGCACCTAGGTCTAAGCCCTAAATGGACGAGGCATATGCCTAGGAAGTCCAATGCCCAAGATTTAAATCAAAATTCTAAAATTGGGCAATTAGAATTAGAGAACCAAGCCTTAAGGTCAAGGCTTGAAAAACTTGAAAAGACCCTTAAGGTTATGCAAAATCAAATGCAAGGGTCAATTAGTCAAACTTCTAGGTCCAAAAGTCAAAGTCAACACCAAGGACCTAAGAGTCAAAAGTCAACCAAGGGCAAGCAAGGTTTGGGTCACAAACCTAAGCCTAAGGTGACTTACCATAGTGTTCCATTTGACTATGGAACACAAACTAGGTCTAGGAAGACCAAGGTCAATAGGGAAGTCATCCCTAGAATTGACCAAAGGGTGTGCCTAGTGGCTAGGGTTTCAAGGAAACCTAGGGTGGCCACTAAGAAGGTTGCAAGGGGAGTTACCCCTAGAGTCAACCTAGGTAAGACCCAAATGACCAAGGCTAATAAGCCTAGGAGGGTCATTAGGAAGGTATCTAGGGAGGTTATCCCTAAGGAATACCTAATTAACCCTAGGAGCTTAAATCGGTTTTGGGTTCCTAAGAGCGTGATTGATTCACGCTAGATGGGTTAGGGTGTGCCAACCTTAAATGGATGGGTAGTTAACTCAATCATAGCAAAGGTGGCACTTTAGGTTATTTTCAAGGTTATGGATACCTTGGAAATAGATTTGATTTTAATCCTAAAAGGATTTTAGGATGTGCCAATATTAATTATGAAGTTTGATAAAATGATCATTTTGGCACAATTTAGGTTTAGAGGTTAGTGTGCCATTTTGGGTTTTTGGCACATTTGGGAGAAAAATAGAAATATGGCAAAATATAATTAATTATATGAAATGGCAATTAATATTAAAATTTAGGTATTACTATACCTATATATTTTATATGCCATGTTTTGTTTGCCATATAACATGCAATGACATCATGCTTATTTTTAATCATTCTATATGTCATGTACATGTTTAGGATTAAGGCTTTAAATGTCATGTGTTTTTAGATTTAATCTTATGCCATGACATCATGATTATGAGCATGTGTTTATCTATATCATCTCAAATGCCATAATCATTCATGCATTTAAGACAATTTGATTGAAATTGATTTAAGGACAATGGCATGACTTGGAGTCCCATTTATAAGGGAATAAAGTAGGGTTGCCTTAGAGAATGCATAAAACCCTAGATTAGGATGAACAAAACTCACATCTCACATCCAATTGACATGTATGTGTATTTATACACCTTAGACACATGTGAGATGCTAGGATATGAGTTGAGTTCAAGGTGCATAGTTTTTGCATCTAGATGAACTAAAACTCATCTTGTTTCATTTGTGGATCATTGGGAGAGCATGTGTACAAGTCATGTACATAGAACCCAAGGAATATGATCCAAAATAAGGTTTTAAAAACATTTTAAAATCATTTTGAAAAACCTTGGTGAAGTCTAGCTTTTGACACCATTGATAGAGTTGATACAAAATAGGGCCAAAACATTGAAAATTTCAATGGTTTTGAGTTTTGTATCAAACTCACTATTTTATGGGTAAAATAATTTTCAAATATTTTTCACCCATTGTGTGTGTCATAAGTATTATACGTATGAATTTTCATGATTTTTTGAATTACGTATAATTATTTATAAATTTTCAAAATTCATTTCTGATAGCTGAAAATCGAGATTTTGATTGTCGATCGGCCTACAATGTGGCGATCGGTGATAATGTGTCTGATTCTTGTAAAAGTCATTGCCAGTGTTTGTTTAACCCGTGTTCAGCCATGGTAAAGGTCCCTAACCAATTCTAACCCTAGGATATGCTTTGGGAAGCATTATAAAGGGTGAAAATCTATTGGATATAGATTAGGAGAAGTGTTAGGTCAAAGTATCAAATTTAGGGTGAGTGAAATTTCTATGTTGAACTTAGAACCTTAATTTTGATGGTTTAGAGTTCTTATTCGCTTAGGGGCTTCCCAAGAACATTGTTGGTACAATGGTCAAGGGGGAGCAAGCCTTTATGGGGAGTTATCCATCTTGGGATGATGGATGTGTTTTTCTCCTTGGAGAGGAGAAGTTAATTGGGAGAGTATCATCAATTGGGAAAATTGATAGGTTTTTGATACCCAATTTGGAAATTGGGAGAGTGAATAGGATTGCCTCTCTTGAGTGATATGGGACTTATCACTAGGACGATGGTAGGCATCCTAGATATTTTTAGGTCAAAAAAGGGGGAGATTGTAAGATCTCATTGGGACATGAGACATTGACCTCCTTGGAGAGATAACCTTTTTGATGTTAGTCAAAAAGGAGGAGAATGTTTGGGGGAGAACATTTAAATGAGAAGTCCAATGTTTGGGGGAGAACATTTGAAGAGTGTTTACCAATTTGGGATAATTTGTAAGGGATTTGAGTTAGTGGTCTAACTCAAATGATTTGTTTGGTTTTTGTCAAACATCAAAAAGGGAGAGATTGTTGGTGCAATCGGCCCAGGTCACGATTGACCAGGACTCGAGTTTGACTCAAGTGATGTTTTGATGTTTCGACAAAAACATATGACAATGTAATTGTCATGGGAAAGTCCAAGTGGAACACTTGGCATTTGGTAATGTCCAAGTCTTGAGTACTTGGCATGAAAAGTCCAAGTGGGACACTTGGCACATGAAAAGTCCAACATCGGTTGGCAGGAAAGTCCAAGTCTTGAGTACTTGGCATGAGAAGTCCAAGCATGGGTCTTGGCAAATGGAAAGTCCAAGCATGTGTCTTGGCATGGAATGTCCAAGCATGGTCTTGGCATGAAAAGTCCAACATGGGTTGGCAAGGGAAAGTCCAAGCTTGAGTCTTGGCATTTGAGAAGTCCAAGGGTTTGATATTGGCAGCGTAAAGTCCAAGCGGGAGTCTTGGCAGCATAAGACCAATGGTTGGCGGCGTAAAGTCCAAGCGGAGTCTTGGCAGCATAAGTCCAATGTGCCTTGGCGGTGTCGACACCGTTAGCATGACAATAGCCGAGGGAAGCACCTAGAGGCTAGCGCGATGGATGAACAAGTCATGGATGACTTGGAGGGATCCGAGAGGCGTGAGGCTGATGGAGGTAGCTAGAAGGCTTAGGTCTAGGCTAAGGGTGGTCTAGCAAGTATGGGGGCACCATACTTGGGTTAAAACCTCATTCTTGAGGTTGGCAGTGGACTGGCATTATGGCCGGTTTGACTGTCGTGAGTCGACTTGAGTTATTTGCCACCGAAGGTGAAAATGCTCTGGCGGTCGAGGAGGATGGCGATCATTGCCCGGTCAGTGTCAAGCGACGCTCCGTGAGCCGAGGCGTCGATTACGGGCGTTAGCGATCGCCAAGAGATCCGTTGGAGTTTTTCCTGTGTGGATCGATCTGTTGTCTCACGACAACAGTGGCATCAGTCGACTGGTGACTTATGGCAGTTTACTGATAGGCGAAAATCCAGCCCGACGCAGGTTATAAAGGCAGCTCAAAAGAAGGGTTTCAGCTGCGATTTTCTTAGGCGAAATTGAAGGGGGAAGTTGGTGCTTTCCAGTCCTTCAAAGCTAGTTCAAGGCAATCAAAGATTAAGCAATCCAAAGCTCTTGTAAAGTTGTTTTTCCTTTACTTGCATTGCATTTCTTACTTGTATTTGCTTGTATCTTGTGTATTACTTAGTGTAATCCTTGTACGAGGTTTCTCCGCCTCCGGATTGTTCCGAGAAGGAGTTATTATTGATTAGTGAGTGCGTGCGCATCACTAGGGCTTTTTAGAGCTCGATCCGTGGAGTAGGAACCGTTCGGTTCCGAACCACGTTATATTCTTGTGTTCGTGATTGGTTATCTTTTCGTTATTGCTTTTATTATTTCTATTCCGCTGCACATAACGAGTTTTGTAGAGACGATCACGATTGAATTCCATCTTCGTATGGTCACGATGCTATTCACCCCCCCCTCTATCGGGCGTCAAATCCCCAACACTAACAAGTGGTATCAGAGCCCAAGGAATATGATCCAAAATAAGGTTTTGAAAATGTTTTAAAATCATTTTGAAAAACCTTGATGAAGTCTATCTTTTGATATCAATCATCATTGATAGAGTTGATACAAGATAGGGCCAAAACATTGAAAATTTCAATGGTTTTGAGTTTTGTATCAAACTCTTTATTTTATGGGTAAAATATTTTTCAAAAATTTTTCACCTATTGTATTGGTCATAAGTATTATACGTACCAAATTTTGTGATTTTTCGATATACGTATAATTATTTATGATTTTCTGAAATTAACTACGATAATCAAATTCGAAATTTGATTATCGATCGCCATTGGTGGCGATCGATCGATGGAGGTGCCACGATCGATTTAATCACTGATCATGGTAGTCTCGATTTAAACAAGGTTGTTTAACCCGATTTCAGCTACGTTTATGGTCCCTAATCACTCCTAACCCTAGGATATGCTTTGGGAAGCATTATAAAGGGTGAAAATCCATTGGATATGGATTAGGAGAAGTATTTAAGGTTTGTATCAATTTTAAGGTGTTGGAAAGTTCAATGTTGAATTTCTAACCTTAATTTTGATGGTTTAGAGTTCTATTGGCTTAGGGACTTCCCAAGGACATTGTTGGTGCAATGGTCAAGGGGGAGCAAGCCTTTAGGGGGAGGTATCCATCTTGGGATGATGGATGTGTTTTTTCTCCTTGAAGAGGAGAAGTTATTGGGAGAATATGACATCAATTGGGAAATTGATGGGACTTTTGAGAGACCCAATTTGGAAATTGGGAAAGTAAATGGGATTGTCTCTCTTGAGTGATATTGGACTTATCACTAGGAAGATGGTAGGCATCCTAAGTATTTTTGGACCAAGGGGGAGATTGTAAGATCTCATTGGGACATGAGACATTGACCCTCTTGGGGAGAAAACCTTTTTGATGTTAGTCAAAAAGGGGGAGAATGTTTGGGGGAGAACATTTGGAGAGTATTTACCAATTTGGGATAATTGGTAAATGATTTGAGTTAGTGTTCTAACTCAATAATTTGTTTGGTTTTTGTCAAACATCAAAAAGGGGGAGATTGTTGGTGCAATCGGCCCAGGTCACGATTGACCAGGACTCGAGTGATGTTTTGATATTCGACAAAAACATATGACAATGTAATTGTCATAGGGAAGTCCAAGTCTTGAGTACTTAGCATGGAAAGTCCAAGTGGGACACTTGGCATTTGGGAAAGTCCAAGCATGGGTCTTGGCAAGGTAAAGTCCAAGTCTTGAGTACTTGGCATGAACAGTCCAACATGGGTTGGCAAGGAAAGTCCAAGCATGGTCTTGGCATAGAAAGTCCAACATGGGTTGGCAAGAGAAAGTCCAAGGGGATTGATATTGGCGGCGTAAAGTCCAACGGGAGTCTTGGAAGCATAAGTCCAATGGTTGGTGGCGTAAAGTCCAAGCGGAGTCTTGGCTGACTCTCACAATATGTGACAATGTCCCTCTATCCTTGACATCTAGATTGACCAATCGAGGCATAGACCGTGTCATCCTCGGTACAATCTAAATCTTGAACTCCAAGTAGACTCACTCTAATCAAATGAGCTCAATATCTCATATTGACTCATTTGGGCATGGCCATGCACTTCGTGGTCTCACTCTATCAAGAATATCGATGTCACTCCGTCATATAGGAGGGATAGATCCATCTACATCACTCACATCCCTCGCATAATTTGTTACATACCCGATGTCGCCTTTATAGTCCACCCATTTACGGGTGACGTTTGACGAAGCCAAAGTATGCAACTCCTTATGTAGGGAACCATGGTGACTTCAGGTCTAAGGACTAATAGTCATACTAATAGCCACATGTGAAAGTATATGACACTCATATAACGATCCATGATACTTTCTCATGGGGGGTCATTCAATATACATTCTTCAATGCATACCCATGTATCAACTTGATATCTCATATCCATGACTTATGAGATCAAGTCATCATGTTGACCTATATGCTAGTCTCTACGCATTAACATTGTCCCTGAATGTTAATACTCGACTAGGAATGATTAAGAGTAGTGTTCTCTATATCATCTCATTATCGATTCAACCAATCGATTGATATAGATAAGAACCTACTACTCAAGGATATTATTATATTTAGATATTTGGCACCAATACAAGTAAATATAATAACCATGCCTTTATAAATAGGAATATGATACAATAAAGTCCATACAACAATCATCACATGATTGACTCTAGGGCTTTCACTAACAATCTCCCACTAGCAGTAGTGCCAATCACCATAGTATCTAATACCCAAAGACCTAGTGTGACCATCATGCTTTTTTCTGTGCCAAAGCCTTGGTCAAGGGATCTGCGATGTTCGCCTCTGTGGATACTCTGCTAATCTTCACATCTCCTCTATCGATAATCTCTCGAATGAGATGGAAACACTGATATATATTCGGCCTCTGTTGTAGAATCAGCAACTGTGTTCTGCTTGGAACTCTTCCAGCTCACAACGCCACCATTCAAGCAAAACACGAACCCTGACTGCGATCTATAATCTTCTTGGTCAGTTTGGAAGTTGACATCACTGTAACCCTTTACAGCTAGCTCCTCATCGCCTCCAAATATCAAGAAATATTCTTTAGTCCTTCTCAAGTACTTAAGAATTTTCTTGACTTCTATCCAGTGACGCTCACCTAGATCTGACTGGTACCTACTCGTCATGCTCAAAGCATACGAGACATCAAGATGAGTACATAGCATGGCGTACATGATAGATCCTATAGCAGATGCGTAAGGGATCATATCCATGCGGTCTCTCTCCTCTCTAGAAGAGGGACTTTGAGTCTTCGAAAGACTCACACCATGTGATATCGGCAGAAGTCCCTTCTTGGAATTCTGCATGGCAAACCGTAGTAATACCGTGTCAATGTATGTACTCTGACTTAGGCTAAGCAATCTCTTAGATCTATCTCTATAGATCTTGATGCCTAGAATACAGGCTGCTTCACCTAAGTCCTTCATTAAGAAGAACGTCCCCAGCTAAGTCTTCACAGACTGTAGCGAAGGGATGTCATTCCCAATGAGTAGTATGTCATCCACATACAATACAAGGAAGACAACTGTGTTCCCATTAACCCTCTTGTAGACACAGGGTTCATCTTCATTCTTGATGAAATCAAACTATTTGATCGCATCATCGAATCGAAGATTCCAGCTCCGAAAAGCTTTCTTTAGCCCATAAATGGACCTTTGCAGCTTGCATACTTTCCTAGTATCCTGTGGATCTTTAAAACCCTCAGGTTGTGTCATGTACACATCCTCGAGTAAGTTTCCATTCAGAAATGCGGTTTTGACATCCATATGCCAGATCTCAAAATCATGGTATGCTGCAATAGAAAGCAAGATCCGAATGGACTTAAACATCGCCACTGGAGAAAAGGTTTCATCATAGTCAATACCATGAATTTGCTTGAAACCTTTAGCCACCAATCGGCCCTTATAGGTATGCGTAAGTCCATCCATGTCAGCCTTTCTTCTAAAGACCCACTTACACCCAATGGGTTTGACCCCTTCTGGTGGATCAACCAAATTCCATACTTGGTTGGTGTACATGGATTCCATCTCGGATCTCATGGCTTCTAGCCATTTCTCAGAATCTGGGCTCATCACAGCTTTCTTATAGGAGGTAGGCTCATTCTCAATGAGCATAACGTCATCATGGTCAGACAAGAGAAATGAGTATCTCTCAGGCTGACGACGTATCCTTTCAGATCTGCGAAGAGGTTGGTTTACCTGAACAGGTGGTTTTTCCACAACTCCTTGTGCAACAACCTCATCACCCATAACACTTTGTGGTTCCTGTTCAACCTCCATCAAGTCCTCAGTGCTATGGTCCTTATCTTGAATTTCTTCAAGATCGAAGGTACTCCCACTAGTTTTTCTAGAAACAAGATCCCTTTCTAGAAAAACTCCAGTCTTTGCCACAAACACTTTGTGCTGAATGGGAATGTAGAAGCAATATCCCTTTGTATCCTTGAGATATCCAACAAAATAGCACCTATCGGATTTGGGTCCCAGTTTTTCTGTGACTTGACGTCGAATGTAAGCCTCACAACCCCAAATCCAAATAAAAGACATCTTGGGATTTCTCCTTGTCCATATCGTATATGGTGTCTTTATCACAGCCTTAGATAATACATGGTTAAGGGTAAAGGCTGCTGTGTCTGGAGCATATCCCCAAAAGGATATAGGAAGATCTGTGTGACTCATCATAGATCGTACCATATCTAATAAGGTACAATTCCTCCTTTCGGATACACCATTCCACTATGGTGTTCCTGGAGGAGTGAGTTGGGATAGAATTCCACACTTAGCTAGATAGTCACGAAACTCATGGCTAAGGTATTCACCACCTCGATCTGATCAAAGTATCTTAATACTCTTTCCAAACTGGTTTTGTACTTCATTCTTGAATTCTTTAAACTTTTAAAAGGATTCTGATTTATGTGTCATAAGATACACATAACCATATCTACTAAAGTCATCAGTAAATGTAATGAAGTACCTGTAACCACCTCTAGCAGCAACATTGAAAGGACCACATACATCATTATGTATAAGTCCTAACAAATCTGTTGCTCTTTCGCTGTGTCCACTAAAGGGAGTCTTGGTCATCTTGCCTAAAAGGCAAGACTCGCATGTCTCATATAATTCAAAATCAAATGAGTCTAGCAGCCCATCCTTATAAAGCAGAGATAAGCGACTCTCATTTATGTGACCTAAGCGACAGTGCCAGAGATAGGTTTGGTTCAATTCATTTGACTTGAACCTTTTGGTACTTATGTTATAGATAGGGCTCTCTAAGTCTAGAAAATAGAGTCCGTTCATTAGAGGTGCACTACAATAGAACATATCATTTAAATAAACTAAACAACATTTGTTCTTTATTATAAATGAAAATCCTTTCTTATCCAAACAAGAAACTGAAATGATGTTCTTAGTTAAGGCAGGCACATAACAACATTCATCTAATTCTAGTACAAGCCCAGAGGGAAAAGATAGATCATAAGTTCCTACAGCAACAGTAGCAACTCTTGCTCCATTGCCTACTCCTAGGTCTATCTCGCCCTTTGTCAATGCCCTACTATTTCTCAGTGCCTGCACATTGGTACAAATGTGAGATGCACATCCGGTATCTAATACCCATGATGAAGAAATAGATAGATTGACTTCTATAACATTTATACCTGAAGTAGAAGTCTCACTTCTCTTCTTCTTAAGATCTTCCAGGTATGCCTTGCAGTTACGCTTCTAGTGTCCTGCTTCCTTGCAGTAGAAGCACGCCCCTTCCTTGGCTACCCCTCCTTTGGGTTTAAGTTCTTTGCCTTTGCCCTTGGCTTGAGACTTTCCCTTACCTTTAGGCTTTCCCTTGCCTTTCTTTTTGTGCACCATCAAAATGGTGTCAGATTTTCCCTTCTTAAGGTTAAGCTCAACAGTTCTCAACATGATGAGCATTTCAGGCAATGGCTTATCAATTTCATTGATGTTATAATTCATGACAAATTGATTGAAGGCTTGTGGCAAAGATTGCAATATCAGGTCAGTGGCCAGCTCTTGGCCAAGTGGGAATCCCAACCTTTGTAGGTTTTCTACGTACCCTATCATCTTGAGTACATATTGACCTAAGGGAGTCCCTTCTTGCATTTTAGACCCAAACAATGCCTTAGAATCTTCATATCTCTCATGCCTTGCTTGTCCTTGATATAGTTGATGAAGATGTCCAACCATATCATAAGCATTCATGAACTCGTGTTGCTTCTGAAGCTCAGAGTTCATGGTCGCGAGCATTAGACATGACACATCTAATGCATCATCTTAATGCTTCTTGTAAGTATCTTTGTCAGCTCGCGAGGCAGTGGCAGGAGGTGCCTCCGGAATGGGCTGCTCTAGGACGTACAACTTCCTTTCTTTGGTGAGAACAATTCTCAGGCTCCTGTACCAGTCCAAGAAATTTGTTCCATTGAGCTTGTCCTTCTCAAGGATAGAACACAGAGAGAGAGTGTTCGTGTTTATCGACATAGTTATCTACAACATACAATGCAGAGAATTAATATCATATTCCTTTTATCATTTAATTAGGTCTTTAATTAAATGATGCTCCCACTGAATTATAGGAATTTTGTAGAATCGAGTTATGGATGTGGTCAAACCACATTACTAGATTCATACAAACTAGCTATAATTCTTGCGGGACAAGATCCACATCATACTAAGCCTTGAGTTAGCTTTGGTTAAATCGCCCAAGACTTAGTACGATCGGTGGGTAACATATTACCGATTACATCTCTATGCAACTCTTGTTTATAGGATCAAGACCCACATTTACAAAAAACCTTGAGTTAGCTTTGGCTAAATCGCCCAAGATTTAGTGTAAATGCGATCTTAACCTATCTTTCCAATGATTGGAATATGCCTATAGTTCTACTCGATCCAATTGAGTTAACTAGTTTTGCTCAATATAATTGAGCTTACTCTAACCCAAGCATGATAGGCAGGACCAAGATTGTCCCTCCGCACCCTACCAAGATAATATGTGTTGCTCTGCTTTGGCAGATTCAACAACAACAAATGATCGAGGTAGTGATGGGTATCAAGGCTCGGTAGGCATTTTCGAGTTGATTTGATTATGATCTAATCTAATCGTAATGTGTATATTATAAGAATTTAGGCCTTTATTATCCTATATTAGCATGCATCACATACATACAATCATTATTCTTGCATGCATCATATACATACAAGAAAATTATCCTAGCATGCATCATATACATACAAACATTATTCTACTAGCATGCATCACATACATACAAGCAAAATTAAATATATATATATATATATATCAACATATATATATAATTAAATGTGATGTAGTCATGGCCCTACTATGATCTTCTCAAGCCAATGAGAAGATCGGACGGTCAACCAAAGGCTAGCGGCTTCTCCAAGCGCTTCCTTTGACCGCCATGTGTCGTCGTCACCCTTCTCGTAATCTCGTCTTCAAGTGGACTTTCCACCGCTCTATTTTGTACATTACAAATATAAAACTCGAGTTACATTCGAGTCTAAAACTATTTAAAACTAGAATATCATAAGAAGAGGTACGACGCGCAAGTCGCATACACTATACACCACACACAACCACAAAAACGGCATGCAGGCCGTATTATGAATTACAACACACATAATCCAATCAAAATGGGGTAATTGGGCCATGAAAATCACAGAATTATACATAATTCTAAATTATGTATTTTTACAGAAAATTTCTATAATTTTTCCTAATTTTTTTTTCAAATTTATGAGTCACCTCTCCGTAACGGGCCCGCTAAGCGGTTTCCGGGCGCGATCGCGGGACAAGGCCCCTTTTGGGGATAGGGGCAGCGCCCCTACTCGCAAAATAAACTTTGCAAGTGTCCCTAAAATGATATTACAGCAACTTAAGTCACTGTCCCAAAAACCTAAAGCGAGAACTCGCTGTTTCGGAGAGTTTTTCTCGACGGTTGAAGCCTACAAGTGTCCCAACACTCGTTGCTTCGATTCTTCGAGAAAAATACCCAAAAATTCTATAAAAATAGGAAATTTACAGAAACATATAAATCTGTAATTTTTATATCTAATAACAAAATTACAAAAGCGAAACACATACATGCTTCACACGTGGCTCTGATACCACTGTTGGACTTTCCGAGCCGCAAAAACCGCTTTTTGCATTGCAGAAACCCCGGAAGTCCGGCCACGGATCCGTGCGAAGATGTATTAAAAATAAAACATGTATGTGTTTGTATAAAACCCTAGATCTACCTTATATCTACATGATAAGGACGTTACCCTCAATGCGACGCCCTTCGCAAATCCCGCTCGTCCAAAAGGTTCGCCAGAACTCGAGAGTGTCAAGTGTACACTCTTATACAAGTATCCACACGGACAAATGGTGGAGAAAAACACCTTAGAGTGTGCTAGCACCCCTTGGACGTTCATGGCTAGATGAGGAAGAGAGAGCTTGAGGGAAGAGAAGAGGAAGAAGATGAAGTTACACAACTTAACTTCACATCATCCATAACCCACTATAAGGGGGTTACATGCATGCATGTAACTCCAAGAGCTAATGGCTCTTGGTCTCCCTCATGAGGTGGCACCCCATGATGTGTCCATGATGATGTGGAACATCATTATTGGCCGGCCATGCCAAGTCATCATCATGACATGGCATTTGGTCAAATCAAACTTGACCTCTTATCTCCCATGGTTGATCAAATCCAACCATTTGATTCAAGTCAATTTAATTTAATGAATCTCTATTCATTTAATTTAAATTTATTTGATGAATCAAATCTAAATTAGACTCATTCCACACTTGAATCAACTTGAGTCTAACTCAATTAGTCTAATTTGGATTACTCTTAATCCAATTTGGTTCATCCCATGAACGTAATCCTCATGGTTCATCATATGAACCTAATCTCCATCTAATTGCCCTTATGTGTGTGACCCTATAGGTTCTTGTAACGTTGGCAATGTCCCTAAACCGATTTAGGAACATAAGCAATGAGCGGTATCTAGCAACACATCATTGCTACCCAAGTTACAAGAATGTTGAGCTCCAACATCAACTTTGTGACTACTAATTGTGACTCTCACAATATGTGACAATGTCCCTCTATCCTTGATATCTAGATTGACCAATCGAGGCATAGACTGTGTCATACTCGGTACAATCTAAAGCTTGAACTCTAGGTAGACGCACTCTAATCAAATGAGCTCAATATCTCATATTGACTCATTTGGGCATGGCCATGCACTTCGTGGTCTCACTCTATCAAGAATATCGATGTCACTCCCGTCATATAGGAGGGATAGATCCCATCTACATCACTCACATCCCTTCGCATAATTTGTTACATACCCAGTAATCGCCTTTATAGTCCACCCATTTACGGGTGACGTTTGACGAAGCCAAAGTATGCAACTCCTTATGTAGGGAACCATGGTGACTTCAGGTCTAAGGACTAATAGTCATACTAATAGCCACATGAGAAAGTATATGACACTCATATAACGATCCATGATACTTTCTCATGGGGGGTCATTCAATATTCATTCTCTAATGCATACCCATGTGTCAACTTGATATCTCATATCCATGACTTGTGAGATCAAGTCATCATGTTGACCTACATGCTAGTCTCTACGCATTAACATTGTCCCTGAATGTTAATACTCGACTAGGAATGATTAAGAGTAGTGTTCTCTATATCATCTCATTATCGATTCAACCAATCGATTGATATAGATACGAACCTACTACTCAAGGATATTATTATATTTAGTTATTTGGCACCAATACAAGTAAATATAATAACCATGCCTTTATAAATAGGAATATGATACAATAAAGTCCATACAACAATCATCACATGATTGGCTCTAGGGCTTTCACTAACAGTAAAAACCATTGGATGCAAGTGGATCTACAAGAGAAAGATAGGAATAGATGGGAAGGTTGAGACCTTCAAAGCGAGGCTTATTGCGAAGGGGTATACTCAGAAAGAGGGTATCGATTATGAGGAGACCTTTTCGCCGGTAGGCATGCTTAAGTCTATCCGGATTCTCTTAAGCATAGCAGCTTATATGGATTATGAGGTATGGCAGATGGATGTCAAGACAGCTTTCCATAATGGAAGTCTTGAGGAAAACATCTACATGAAGCAACCTGTGAGATTCATTGCTAAGGGCAAAAAGCATCTTGTATGTAAGCTTAATCGGTCCATTTATGGATTGAAGCAAGCTTCGAGGTCTTGGAACATCCGCTTTGATGAGGTGATCTAGTCTTATTGATTTATTCAAAGTCAGGATGAGTCTTGTGTATACAAGAGATGTGACGAAAACGTAGTGGTATTTCTTGTACTATACATAGATGACATTTCGTTAATTGGCAACAATATCAAGGTGTTATCGGACGTAAGGGTATGGTTGTCCAAACAGTTTGATATGAAGGACTTGGGAGAGGCGGGACACATCCTTGGGATCAAGGTTATAAGGGATCGCAGGAAAAGGATGTTGTGCTTATCCCAAGCTTCATACATAGACTTAATTATGGAGCGTTTTAGCATGCAGAACTCCAAGAAGGGTTTTCTACCTTTCAGGCATGGAGTTCCTTTATCTAAGGGGATGTGTCCTAGATCATCTGAGGAGATAGAGGAGATGAAGGTGGTTCCTTATGCTTCAGCAGTAGGAAGCCTCATGTATGCGATGCTCTGTACAAGATCAGATATCTCCTTTGCCGTGGGCATGGTCAGCAGATATCAGAGTAATCCAGGACAGGGACATTGGACTGCAGTAAAGCATATATTGAAGTACCTGAGAAGGACTAGGGATTATATGCTGGTTTACCGGGCAGACCAATTACTCCCTATGGGTTACACGGATTCCGACTTCCAATCTGATAGGGATAACAGTAAGTCTACCTCAGGTTTTGTGTTTACAGTGGGAGGTGGAGCCATTGTATGGAGGAGTGTCAAGCAGAAATGTGTGGCGGACTCCACTATGGAAGCTGAGTATTTGGCAGCCTCTGAGGTGGCCAAAGAAGCCATGTGGCTTAGAAACTTCCTGATGGACTTGGATGTGATTCCTAGTTTTCCCAGAACTATCACAATTTATTATGATAATAATGGTGCAGTTGCAAACTTGAAGGAAACACGAGCTCATAAGGCAAGTAAACATATAGAGCGCAAGTACTACCTGATACGAGAAATCGTAAAGGAGGTAGAAGTTGCTGTCACCTAGATTGCATCAGAGGATTACCTGGTAGACCCTTTTCACTAAGGCCCTTCTAGTGAGAGCTTTGATAGGCATGTGGAGGGAAGGCGAATCAGATGTATGATAGTATGAGGACAACATAGTCTTTTAGTATAAGTGAGAGATTATAGGGATGTATACTTAAAAGTCTATCTTTTGTATGAACATCTTTATTTTTTAAATAAGAATCACATGATCATTGTTTGCATATTTTTCTAGTTATGCATATTGTCTAATACTTTACATTGTAGATAACATGGTATGTGGTGTCACACGGGAGATCATGTTATCGGATCCTTGAAAAGTATAAGTAAAGGCTCACAACCGAGATGGCTTTGGACAAACCATTGGAATGATTGTAGTGCGATTTGGTATTGGTTTATCTTGACCATAGAATCACACTAGTGCACTTTGTGTGTTTTGAGCAGGACCGATTTAAAGGTGATTCAATTTATTGCTGACTACATAATCGAATCGGACCTCAGATATTATTTAGTACATGCTCTTAATCCCGATATAATAACGGGCACATATACTTAGTAGTCATCTCTTTAATTTACAAATGGGCGAGATTTATAGATTAAATCGATAGGCTCGGTATGTTGGGAGATGATATTATTTAAAAGGTGTGCCGTTGATTATAGGAGGAAACCGTGTCCTATATATTAGGATGATGATGTCCCCTTGAGGAGCTCATAAGGTTCATCATGTAAACCCTGCAGGTGGACTTGGTCTGGCATGATGAAAAGGTTGAGTGGTACTACTCAAGGAGTTAGATGTTGATTAATTAATGGTCGGTAAATTAATTAATCGACGGACATTCGAGATCTTAAACACGGGGAGAAAATGTACAAATAATATATGAAGCCCATATTATTATATGGGGGTTGGTGAGGTAGATCAATGATGAACCTTTAGTGGATTGATCATCATTAGTGGATCGGACTTTATGTGGGCTTGATCCATGGGTGGCCAAGACCCAACTCCTCCTCATGTTCCCTAATGTAGCCTATTAACACCTCATGATGCTTAGATCCAAAGGATAGAAACAAAACTCAAAGATCCATTGGTAGAGATTAAATCTCTAAGAACCGACGGTTGAGATTAAATCTCTAGATCCGACGGTTGAGATTAAATCCCTAGAACCAATGGAGGAGATTAATTCATGACTTATCCCTAAATCTATAAAAGGATGGCAAAGGGATTTGGCGTGAACTACATGATAGGAGAGCTAGGGTTTGAGCGGCAAGAAGGAATCCTTTTTGAGATAGGATTAGGATTAGGGTTTGGAGGCAAGGGTGGCACCAAATAAGGAAGGTTCTTTCTCTCTTCTTCATCCTCTTTTGGCCAACGTCCAGCACCCTTCCCAGCTCTTTTCCAGCCTTGGCCAGTGCCCAAAAGATTGCTTTTCCTTCTCCTTAGGTGGTGGAAACAAGATATAGGGCTTCCCTTGTTGTCTTGGTTGTTTTCCACCATCTTCTCCTTCACCAAGTTGCCCGGCGGCAAGGATAGTTTTAGTTCCTTGTTGGTTGTTTCTAGAGAGGAGAAAAACATTGTTTCTATTCTTCCTCTTGCTTTGGAAGAGCAAGGAAGGAAGATTTACGATCTAAGAGCTTCGACTTTTGGTAGATCGTCGCCCACACGACGTCCAAATGGAGGAAGGTCATACATTAGAAGATCGAGAGGTATACCTATTCTACTTTCTTCTTTTGTTTATTGCTTGTATTTGTTTTTCAATTATAAACATGTTATAAATCTGTAAATGACTAAATAATACTTGGATCGCGAGTATAAACACGAAAACTGGCGATCTGGACATCGTCAATCCCCGCGACTACTCGTAGAATAGAGAATGGCCGCTTGAACAACTAGTTTGTTCAAGTAACCTCTCTAAACGAATAGCACGGCGATGACTTGGTTGCTTTGGCAATCCCTTTTGTCTATGATTAAATTTTTTTTAATCCGGGGACATCGAAGGGATCACCATGAAGGAAGCTACCGAGGTGAAGTGGGAAGCGAAGCTTCCCCTCACGGACTCGATAAGATAAACCATTAAATTGGTGTGAGAGCTTCTGGGGAAAAACCCTTAAAATCTCGAGCGACATATGTATTTTCCGGCCAAGTCGGGTGACTAAGGGCGGTGATGCTCAGAGTTAAGTACTCTATTGGCAGAGTAGTTTATGTAAATCTTGAGTGACATATGTATTTCCTAGGCCTAGTAGGGTGACAAAGGGCAGTGATGCTTAGAGTTAAGTATTGTATTGGAAGAGTAGTTAATGTAAATCCCAAACAACCTATGTATTTCCCGAGCTCAGTAGGGTAACATAGTGCATTGATGCTCAGAGTTAAATATTAGATTGGCAGAGAAGCTTATGTAAATCCCAAGCGACATATGTATGTCTCGAGGTTAGTAGGATAACATCGGGGTAATCGTGATCAGAGCTATGTATAGTATTGAAAGAGTAGTGTATATAGTTCTCGAACAGTTAGTATATTTTCCAAGGCATTTTTGTATACCACGAGCAATATTCTTGTTTCCCGAGTCATGTATGGGTTTTTAGGATTCTTTCTAAATACAGTGAAAGGAGGATATATGGGTATTCTTGAGCACAGGAAGTGGCAGGAAGAGTTATGGAATGAAAAATATGATTAGTATAAGATATTTTGTTATTTATCAATTATTTTATTTAATTAATGCTTTGCACGGAAATAGAAAGCACATATTGGGTTCAAAGGAGATATTTTAAAAATGAGCGGGAAAAGCGGTTGAATTTGATAGCTTAGCAAGGGTATTAAAGTAAATGCACTTCAAGGAGAAGGTGGGATAAATCATCAATAAAAGGGGTAGAGAAGGAAGGAAGAGGGTATGGTTGTTTCTTCACTATTCAATACCTCAAATATCTTCATCTCACTTCTTCTTCTACATCTTGCATTTCTACTTTATTCATCCTACCATTTCTGACTTGAGCGTCGGATGCGCCATGCCGTGATGCCGACCCACCTCTAACACTCTTTTGTTAAGTGACAGATTCATCTCTCATCTTTCGGAACCAAGGCAATCGAAGGAGGTCCTCAAGATGGGAGAAAGAGAAGTGTTCATTATTTCATTCTTAACACTCTCTTGTTACAAATCTAGCTGGGAGTTCCCGGATTGAAGGAGATCTACAAGAAAACAGAAGGAGATCTTGGCAGGACGAAGAAGTGAACATCATCATGTATCTTGGAAAATTAGACTAGGTTAGCATCACAATAGCCGATTGAAGCACCTGAAAGCTAGAGTATGGTGTTAGGATGTAGACTAAAAGCCTAGCTTTTGTATGAACATATTCATTTTGAAATAAGAATCACATGATCATTGTTTGCATTTTATATTTATACATATTCTTTGATACTTTACATTTTAGATAATATGGTGTGTGGTATCGCACAGAAGATCATGTTATCAGTTCCTTGTAGAGTATGACTAGAGGCTCACAACCAAGATGGTTTTGGACAAACCATTGGCATGGTGGTAGTGTAATTTGGTATTGGTTTATCTTGAACATAGAATTACACTAGTACACTTTGTGTGTATTGAGCCGGACCAATTTAGAGGCGATTCAATTTATACTGACTATATAATTGAATCAAACCTCAGATATTATAGTGTATATGCTCTTAATCCCGATATATTAACGGGAACATGTACTAAGTATTTATTTCTTTGATTTACCAATGAGCGAGATTTATTTATTAAGTCGATAGGCCTAGTAAGTTTGGAAATAATATTATTTATATGGTGTGTCATTGATTATAGGAGGAAACCGTGTCCTATACACTAGGATGATGATATCCCCTTGAGGAGCTCATAAAGTTCTGTAGGGGATCGATACGGTCGGCTAGAGGGGGTGAATAGCCCTCGTTCATTGGATGTTGTAATTCGTTCGTTCTCGTTGCGTTGCTTGTCTACGATTATCGTTAGCGCAGCGGAAACAATAAAACAATAATAATACTAACAAAAAATAAGCACATGCAAACACACACGATATACGTGGTTCGGAACCGAATGGTTCCTACTCCATGGGCGAGCTCCTCGAGCTCTAGTTCTAGACGCAAACACACTAACTATAACACTCCTTTTCGACTACACGTCGGAGGTGAAGAAACCTCTCACAAGCAATTACACTAAGTAATGAAATACAAGCAATACAAAGACAAATACGAAATACACGTAAAGAACACTTTACAACGCTTGCTTTGAATCCTTTGCTTGTTGCTTGCTTTAGATGGCTCTTGAAGGTCTGGAATGTAGCAGCAATTCCCCTCCAATAGCTTCACAAAAGGCTTGGCAAAATCCTCCAACTCGTGCTCCATTTATAACCTGCATCAAGCTGTTTTCGTGCCTAGCAGTCGACTGCCCCTATAGTCGTTGTCTCTCAACGGTCAGATCCACATCGGACAAGTTCAAACGGATCACCTACCAGTCGACTGATGATGCCCATCAGTCGACTGGTGACTCAGTAGTCGACTGCCCAGTCGGCTACAAAGCGTTCTGTGCTCGCGACACTCCCATCACCGATGCCATCCTCAGCGATCGACTCACGCCGACTTCACGATCACACCATGGCAATGCGCCAAGCACAAAACCCTAGCCTTACACCAGTCGAACTCTAGTCGACTTGGATCAGTCGAACCGACACCTATGCCAGTCGACTGATGCCGGGCGAAACCTCAAACACCAAGTTGTTTGAGCATCCGACCGTCGGGTAAACCCTCAAACATCATGTTTGAGCCTCCGACACTCAGTCTTAGCCACTTGGCCAAGTCCACCTTATCCCTCATGGAGTTCCCCACCAAAGCTCTCTTCCCTCGGCCTACGTCCCTCGGATGCGCCAAGCGCACGGCTTCGCAAGGCCATCCTTCGCGTCTCATGCCCTAGAAGTATGCTTCCATTTGGGCTCACTCCATTCGCTCCCCGTCCGGCGGTCCCTCGGATGCACCAAGCGCACGGCTTCGCAATGCCATCCTTCACCGACTCAAGGACCCCGAGCCTAGTGAACTTACCAAGTCCTCAAGATTTCCCAAATGCACCAAGCGCACGGCTTCGCAATGCATTTCTCACCAAGCACCAAGCGCACGGCTTCGCAATGCTTTGGATTTCCCATGCCAAGCACCAAGCCCACGGCTTCGCAATGCTTTGGACTTTCCCATGCCAAACATCAAGCGCACGGCTTCGCAATGTTTTGGACTTTCCCATGCCAAACACCAAGCGCACGGCTTCGCAATGCTTTGGACTTTCCCATGCCAAACACCAAGCGCACGACTTCGCAATGCTTTGGACTTTCCCATGCCAAGGCTTCCCCCTTGGACTTCCACACCAAGCTCCATGCTTGGATTTTCCATGCCAACCCCATGTTGGACTTTCCCATGACAATCCCATGTCATGAGTTTTGTCTATCATCAAAATACCATCAAGGTACTGCTGGGCCGATTGCACCAACAATCTCCCCCTTTTTGATGATTGACAAAACTACCATCTCAAGTCTACCAATTCTCCCATATTGGCAATTCTCATATCCCAATGAGAATTCCAACGAACCCTAATTGGTAACTTGGTAACTTCTCCCCCTTTTTGACATTACATCAAAAAGGTCCTCCCCAAGAGTATGAATGTCTCATATCCCAATGAGATCTTACAATCTCTCCCTTGGAGGAACACATGCCTACAATCTTTCTAGTGATCCCATATCACTTAAAGAGAGGCAACCCAATTTTCCTCCCATGAGGAAATACACATCCATCTTCCCATGATGGATACCTCCCCCTAGAGGCTTGCTCCCCCTTGACCATTGCACCAACAATGTCCTTGGAGAGTCCCTAAGCCAATAGGAACATTAAACCAAACAAAATTAAGGCAAAGTTCAACAATGAACTCACATCCACCTTAAAATTGATACTCACCCTCAACCCAACTCCTAATTCATATCCAATGGATTTCCACCCTCTCTAATGCTCTCCCAAGCATATCCTAGGGTTAGGAGTGGTTAGGGGACCTTAACCTAGCTGAACATGGGCCTAACCAACAAGATTTACCCGAAATCAGCTTGGGATCTGAAATCGAAATCACGGCTTCACCCATCAATGATCGACATGGCGATCAATCGATTCTTGATTTTATTCAGAAATTTGATTTTCGAAATCCATAAGTAAATATACGTAATTTTAAAAATCTTGAAAATACATACGTATAATACTTATCCTAAACACTATGGGTGAAAAATATTGGAAAATTATTTTACCCACTAAATTAGGAGATTGATACAAAGTTCAAAAGTTTAGAAAAGCTTCAATAAAGAGCCCTCTTTGTACCATCCCATTCAATGGTGATATCTATTAAAAGATATACTTCACCAAGGTTTTTCAAAACCTTTAATTTATTTTCCTTAAACATCTCACTTATATCTAGATGTGTAAAAACACATTCAAGGCAATTAATCTAGTGAGATGTGGGTTTTTGTTCTTTAAAATGGTCTCATGCATATTTCTAGGCAATATTATTTGATTCCCATCAAATCGTGCCATAGTCCTTAACTCCATTTTAATTCATGCATGATATGATTATGGCATAGATATGATATAGATAAAAACATATGCCAATATCATGATGTCATGGCATGTGAATGAAACTTAAGCATACATGACATCTAAACATAAATCTAAACATGATCATGACATTTTATAGATAAAAATGAAAATGATGTCATGACATGGCAAGGCAAATAAAGCATGGCAAGTAAAATATACTAAGGTATAGAATACCTAAGTGTTAAAAATTAAGTTGCCATTTCTAGGAATTAAATTCATTTTGCCTTAATGCCATTCATTTCCCTAGTGTGCCAAAAACCCAAAATGGCACACCAATACCTCTAAGACCTAATTGTGCCAATTTAAATCATTTTTAACTTCTCAAACCATATTGGCACACCCTAATGTGTCAACTCACAATGGCTAGGTTAACCACCCATCCACTTAGGGTTGACACACCCTAACCCACTTAGCGTGAATCAATCACGCTCTTAGGAACCCAATATCTATTGGAGCTCCTTGGGTTAACAAGGTATTCCCTAGGGATAACTTCCCTAGATACCTTCCTAATGACCCTTTTAGGCTTTGAAGCCATAGTCTTTTGGGTCTTTCCTAGGTCAACTCTAGAGGTGACTCCTCCATTGACCTTCTTAGTGGCTTTCTTGATTTGTCTTAAGTCCTTAGCCACTAAACACACACCATGGCTAGACTTAGGGATGACTTCCCTATTAGCCTTGGTTTTTCTAGACCTAGATGTTGTTCCATAATTAAATGGAACATTATGGTAGGACATAGGTTTGTGACCCAAACCCTTCTTGCCCTTAGATATTTCTTGCTTTCTAGGTCTTGACTTTTGGACATTTGACCCCTTAACCGAATTTGATATTATTTCTAGGGTCTTCTCCAATTTTTCTAGCCTTAACCTCAAGGCTTGGTTTTCTAGCTCTAATTTCCTCAATTTTGAATTTTCATTAGATTTTTGAGGAATGATTTTCTTTTTAGGCATGTGCCTAGATTTCTTGGGATTAACACCCAAGTTTTCCTCTACTCTCCTAATTGACTCCCTAGGCAAGATATTTCTAGAATTATGAGTCCTAGGTTTGTCTTTAGTCATATGAACATGCTTGGCACCTAAGCAATAAACCTTATTGTTTCTCCTAGCATGCTTTTCATTAATAATGGAAAGAGAACTAAAATAATTTTTAGCATGCTTTTTGACTTTAGGAATTGAAGGTGCATTAACTAAATGTACCTTAGGGTTAGCTTTAGTAGCTCCCCCTACATGAGTTGCACCTTCTTGCCCTTTCTTCCTCCCCCTAGGGCATTGGCTTCGGTAGTGTCCCTTTTGATTGCTTTTGAAGTACACAATGTGCTCTTTGCTCTTGATTTTGGGAACACCGGCATCGTTTGACTTTGGGTTGACTTTTGGTGTCGATGCCTTCTTCTTAGGCAATTTAAGGCATTTGCTTTTGTAATGCCCTTTCTCCCTACACTCAAAACAAATAATATAATCTTTACGATTAATTATAATACATGAGTCACCTAGGGAGTTGGTGGAAGCCTCTTCCCGATCTTCACTTCTCCCGGATGTGGATGCTTCTTGTTCTTGCTCCAGGATGGAAGATTGCCTCTCCTCCCCCTCAATGCTAGAGGTGGAGGTCTTCACCAAATCATCAACATCTTCAAATGTTGTGGGTTCTTCTTCGGCATTCTCCTCTTCTTGTGCCGATTGGGAATTTTCTTGGAATTTCATTACCTTATTCCATAATTCCCTTGCATCCCTATAATCACCCAATCTAGACCAAATAGTGTTAGGTAACAAATCACTAATCAACTTGATTACCTTGAGATTTGTCTTGAAGTCTTTGATTTGGTCTTGGGTCCATTTTGATTTTTCAATGGGCTTGTTGTGTTTGTCCCTAGGCATCTCAAAACCGTTTTCTATAATAATCATAAAATCAAAATCGGTTTCGAGATATACCTCCATCCGTTTTCTCCACCAAGAAAAATCTCCATCGAATTTTGGTGGATGGATGAAGCCGGCCATTTGTAGTGCTCTCGTGGCGGTTAGTCCTTGAAGAGCAATCTGTGCTCTGATACCACTTGTAGGGGATCGATACGGCCGGCTAGAGGGGGGTGAATAGCCCTCGTTCATTGGATGTCGTAATTCGTTCGTTCTCGTTGCGTTGCTTGTCTACGATTGTCGTTAGTGCAGCGGAAACAATAAAACAATAATAATACTAACAACAAATAAGCACACGCAAACACACACGATATACGTGGTTGGGAACTGAATGGTTCCTACTCCACGGGCGAGCTCCTCGAGCTCTAGTTATGCGCACGACACTAACTATAACACTCCTTTTCGACTACACGTCGGAGGTGGAGAAACCTCTCACAAGCAATTACACTAAGTAATGAAATACAAGAAATACAAAGACAAATACGAAATACACGTAAAGAACACTTTACAATGCTTGCTTTGAATCCTTTGCTTGTTGCTTGCTTTAGATGGCTCTTGAAGGTCTGGAATGCAGCAACAATTCCCCTCCAATAGCTTCACAAAAGGCTTGGCGAAATCCTCCAACTCGTGCTCCATTTATAACCTGCATCAAGCTATTTTGCGCTAGCCAAGGCCCGAAAGGCCCCATCGTCACTCGAGTCGTTGTCTCACAACGGCAGATCCACGCCGACAAGTTCCAACGGATCAACTACCGACCGATGATGCCTATCATCACCCGATCAGAGTCAACGCCTGCCACGCGAGCGCCTCGCGGCTCACGACATCCATCACCCAAGTTGTTTGAGCATCCGATCGTCGGGTAAACCCTCAAACATCAAGTTTGAGCCTCCGACACTCAGTCTTAGCCACTTGGCCAAGTCCACCTTATCCCTCATGGAGTTCCCCACCAAAGCTCTCTTCCCTCGGCCTACATCCCTCGGATGCGCCAAGCGCACGTCTTCGCAACGCCATCCTTCGCGTCTCATGCCCTAGAAGTATGCTTCCATTTGGGCTCACTCCATTCTCTCCCCGTCCGGCGGTCCCTCGGATGCACCAAGCGCACGGCTTCGCAATGCCATCCTTCACCGACTCAAGGACCCCGAGCCTAGTGAACTTACCAAGTCCTCAAGACATCCCAAATGCACCAAGCGCACGGCTTCGCAATGCATTTCTCACCAAGCACCAAGCGCACGGCTTCGCAATGCTTTGGATTTCCCATGCCAAGCACCAAGCGCACGGCTTCACAATGCTTTGGACTTTCCCATGCCAAACATCAAGCGCACGACTTCACAATGTTTTGGACTTTCCCATGCCAAACACCAAGCGCACGGCTTCGCAATGCTTTGAACTTTCCCATGCCAAACACCAAGCGCACGACTTTGCAATGCTTTGGACTTTCCCATGCCAAGGCTTCCCCCTTGGACTTCCACACCAAGCTCCATGCTTGGATTTTCCATGCCAACCCCATGTTGGACTTTCCCATGACAATCCTGTAGGGATTTCTATATGCCAAATAGCATATGCGCAACGGAAAAATTAGGATCCCTTCCTAGTGATCCTTGCGAAAGAAAACCTCATACAAAATAAATTTCTCTAAAACCAAACCTATCTTATAGGAGAGGATTACCTTTGTTGCGTGCCCTTGTAAATCCCGCTTTTCCTTTTGGTTTGTTGGATCTTTAGCACGTTCAAATGTCCGTGCCTCTATACGTATCCACACGAGCAAGCTCTTGTCTCACAAAAGAAAAACTAGAAGGGATCTCCTTTACTTCTTGCTAGAGAAGTCCCTAAAGGAGAGGAAGCTAGGGAAAAAGAGAAGGGAAGAAGAAGACTACTCTTCTTGCTAGCCTACACTCACAAAACCACACAACCAAAGCTTCCACCAAGCTCTCAAGCTCTCACACAACCACAATCACACTTTGGCCGGCCACTCCATGGAGTCTTTTATAGGGTTGGAAAAACCCTTTCACCTCCTACCATTCAATGCAATCCATTGCATTGAGACACCTTGTTTGGCCGGCCACTTTAAGGAGACAAAAACCACTTTGTCTCCTTCCACCTTATCTAGCTTAGGTGGCATGATTATGTGGCATGCTTGTGTGGCATTCATGCATGTTGAATTAATCTTATTAATTCAATAAGCCCACCTTATCTAGCTTAGGTGGCATGCTTATGTGGCATGCTTGTGTGGCATGCTTGTGTGGCATTCATGCATGTTGAATTAATCTTATTAATTCAATAAGCTTATGTTATCATATTGAATTAATCTCATTAAATCAATAAGGTAACATATTGAATTAATCTCATTAAATCAATAAGCTAAAATTCTCATTAAGCTTAAAGTCCAAAAACCATTTTGTACTTAAGCTTATTCCCAACTTATTCTAGTCAAACTAGAATGCACTAATTCTTCTAATCATCATGCTCTTTGTGTGTGACCCTATAGGCTCTCATAACGTTGGCAGTGGATCTAAACTCTTTTAGATACACAAGCAATGAGCGGCATCTAGCAATACATCATTGCTACCCAAGTTACGAAATAAGTCAAGATCCGACTAACCTTTCCGTGACTACTATAATGTATGACCGTGTCCTTCTATCCTTGATATCAGATTGACCAATGAGGCATAGACCGTGTCATCCTCGATCAATCTATGTGTTTCTTGATCCCTGAGTAAACTAACTCAAACAAATGAGCTCAATATCTCATATTGACTCATTTGAGCATGGCCATGCGTTTTAGTAGTTCTACTCAATCAAGGGGCCCACCGGTCATATGAGAGGGATAGATCCCATCTACATCACTCACATCCCTCCGCATAATTTGTTATATACCCAGTAATCGCCTTTATGGTCCACCACTACGGGTGACATTGTGATACCAAAGTACATAATTCCTTATGTAGGGAACCGTAGTGACTTCAGGTTCGAGGACTATTCATACCAATAGTCACATGAGAAAGTTTATGACACTCATATAACGATCCATGAAACTTTCTCATGGTGGGTCAGTTCAGTATATATTCTCTAATATATACCCATGTGTCAACTTGATATCATATATCCATGACTTGTGAGATCAAGTCATCAATCGACCTACATGCTAGTCTTTATGTATTAATATTGCCCTTGCATATTAATACTTGACTAGGAACATTTAGGAAAGTGTTCTCTACAGCCTCTCATAATCAATTCTGCCAATTGATGTGCTGTAGATAAGAACCTACTTTTCTAGGGCATTATTATATTTAATTTAGCTGGCACAAGCAAGATGTAAATATAATAACCAATCCTTTGCCTTTATTGAATATGATACAAAATGTTCCCTTTTCAACCATCACATGATTGGCTCTAGGGCTATAACTAACAATCTCCCACTAGCACTAGTACCAATCACTATGATATCTAATACCTAGTGACCTAGTGTGACCATCATGCTTCCTCTGTGCCAAAGCCTTGGTCAATGGATCTACGATGTTAGCTTCTGTCGGTACTCTGCATATCCTCACATCTCCTCTATCGATGATCTCTCGAATGAGATGGAAGCGCCGCAGTATGTGTTTGGTCCGCTGATGTGATCGAGGTTCCTTAGCCTGTGCAATAGCCCCATTGTTGTCACAATAGAGGTCTATTGGATCTGCAATGCTAGGAACTACCCCAAGTTCACTGATGAACTTGCGGAGCCAAACAGCCTCCTTTGCTGCATCAGACGCAGCAATATACTCGGCTTCTGTTGTAGAATCAGCAACTGTGTCCTGCTTTGAACTCTTCCAGCTCACAGCTCCACCATTCAGGCAAAACACGTACCCCGATTGCGATCTATAGTCATCCTTGTCTGTTTGGAAGCTTGCATCACTGTAACCCTTTACAGTTAGCTCCTCATTGCCTCCAAATATCAGGAAATATTCTTTCGTTCTTCGTAAGTATTTAAGAATATTTTTGACTGCTATCCAGTGACTTTCACCTGGATCCGACTGGTATCTACTCGTCATGCTCAAAGCATACGAGACGTCAGGACGAGTACAAAGCATGGCGTACATGATAGACCCTATGGCAGATGCATAAGGGATCTTATCCATGCGATCTCTCTCCTCCTTAGAAGAGGGACATTGAGTCTTCGAAAGACTCACACCATGTGATAAAGGCAGAAATCCTTTCTTGGAATTTTGCATAGCAAAACGATCTAGCACTTTATCAATGTATGTACTCTGACTTAGGCCAAGTAATCTTTTAGATCTATCTCTATAGATCTTGATGCCTAGAATATAGGCAGCTTCACCTAAGTCTTTCATCGAGAAACAATTCCCTAACCACATCTTCACAGACTGGAGTGAGGGAATATCATTTCCGATGAGAAGTATGTCATCTACATACAAGACAAGAAATACAACTGTGCTCCCACTATTTCTCTTGTAGACACAAGGTTCATCTTCATTCTTGATGAAACCAAACTCCTTGATTGCATCATCGAATCGAAGATTCCAGCTTCGAGAGGCTTGCTTTAGTCCATAAATGGACCTTTACAGTTTGCATATCTTTCTAGGATGCTTTGGATCTTCAAAACCCTCAGGCTGTGTCATGTACACATCCTCGAGTAGCTTTCCATTCAGAAAAGCGGTTTTGACATCCATCTGCCAGATCTCATAATCGTGGTAGGCTGCAATAGCAAGTATGATCCGAATGGATTTAAGCATCGCAACTGGTGAAAAGGTTTCATCATAGTCAATACCATGAATTTGTTTGAATCCTTTAGCCACCAATCTACCTTTATAGGTATGCTTATTACCATCCATGTCAGTCTTTACTTTAAAGACCCACTTACACCTAATGGGTTTTACCCCTTCAGGTGGATCAACCAAGGTCCATACTTGGTTAGTGTACATGGATTCCATTTCGGATCTCATGGCCTCTAGCCATTTCTCGGAATCTGGGCTCATCATAGCTTCTTGATAGGATGTAGGCTCGTCAAGATCGACAAGCAATACCTCACCGTTGTCAGTCAAGAGAAAAGAATATCTCTCGGGTTGACGACGGATCCTATCAGATCTATGACGAGGTTGGTCTACTTGAACAGGTGTCTGCTCCACAACTCTTTGGGCAACACTTTCCTCATCCACAACACTTTGTGGTTCCTGTTCATTTTCCATCGAAACCTTAGTGTTATCGTCATCTTGAACTCTTTCAAGATGAATTTTACTCCCACTAGTTTTTCTAGAAATAAATTCTCTTTCTAGAAAGACAGCATTTCTGGCAACAAACACCTTGCCAAGTGTGGGATTGTAAAAGTAATATCCCTTAGTTTCCTTGGGATATCCTACAAAATAACACTTATCTGATTTGGGTCCTAGTTTATCTGAGACTTGACGTCTTACATAAGCTTCACAACCCCAAATCTTTATAAAAGACATTTTGGGACTCTTCCCGATCCATATCATTATATGGTGTCTTTTCTACGACTTTTGATGGGGCCGCGATTAAGTGTGTGGTGTCTCTAGAGCTAGTCCCCAAAAGGAAGTAGGTAGATCGATCGGCTCATCATTGATCGTACCATATCTAATAGAGTACGATTTCTCCTCTCGGATACACCATTCCATTGTGGTGTTCAGGTGGAGTGAGTTGGGATATTATCCCACACTCGGCCGGTGATCACGAAACTCTTGACTAAGGTATTCACCACCTCGATCGATCAAGTAGCTTAATACACTTACCAAGTTGGTTTTGTACTTCATTCTTGAATTCTTTGAACTTTTCAAAGGATTCTGACTTATGTCTCATCAAATATAAGTAGCCAAATCTACTCATATCATCAGTGAAAGTAATAAAGTACTTATAGCCTCCTCGGCCGACATTGAAAGGGCCACATACATCGGTATGTATGAGTCCTAACAAAGTCCGTCGCTCTCTCCATGTCCACTAAATGGAGTTTTAGTCATCTTTCCTAAAAGACAAGATTAGCTACCTCATATGATTCAAAATCAAATGAGTCCAATAATCCATCTTTATGGAGTTGGGATATGCGTTTTTCATTTATGTGACCTAGCGTGATGCGAGAGATATGTTTGGTTCAAATCATTCAATTTGAACCGTTTGGTATTTACGTTATATATTGGGTTTTCTAAATCTAGAACATAGAGACCATTCATAAGTGGTGCATTACAATAGAACATTTCATTCAAATAAATGGAACAACATTTGTCCTTTATTATAAAAGAAAAGTTTTTCTTGTCTAAACAAGATATAGAAATTATGTTCTTTGTCAATGCAGTACATATAAGCACTCCTCTAGTTCTAAGATAAGCCCGATTAGGCAAAGACAAGGAATATGTTCCTACAAACTCTGACAACTTTGCGCCATTGCCTACTCGTAGGTCCACTTCGCCATTTGCCATTAGACTACTATTTCTAAGTCCATGAACATTAGTACAAATCTGAGATGCACAACCTGTATCTAATACCCATCTAGAAGAAATAGATAGATTAACATCTATAACGTGTATACAGGCGAAGTCCCACTTCTTTTATTCTTTACTTCCTCAAGGTAGACTTTGCGATTGCTTCCAGTGTCCAGTCTCACCGCAATGGAAGCAGTCCCCTTCCTTAGGTACTTTACCTTTACCCTTTGAAGTGGATGAATTGGCCTTGCCTTTGGCTTGGGTCTTACCCTTGCCTTTGCGCTTACCTTTGCCCTTCTTGACCATTAGTACGTTACTAACTTTCTTTTTGAGATTTGGTTGTGATTCTTAACATGCTGAGAATCTCAGGAAAAGGTTTATCAATTTCATTCATGTTATAATTCATGACGAATTGATTATATGCTTCCGGCAATGATTGCAGGATAACATCGGTTGCCAATTCTTGGCTCAGTGGAAAACCTAGTCTTTCAAGGTTCTCAACGTACCCAATCATTTTAAGTACGTGAGTTCCTACAGGTGTTCCTTCTTGCATCTTGCATGCAAAAAGAGCCTTAGACACTTCAAAACGCTCGTGCCTGGCTTGTCCTTGATATAGTTGTTTCAAATGCTCAACCATATCATAGGCATCCATGTTCTCATGTTGCTTCTGAAGCTCAGAGTTCATGGTTGCAAGCATAAGGCATGACACATCTAATGCGTCATCTTGAGGCTTCTTATAAGAATCTTTTTCAGCACGAGTGGCCGCAGGGGCAGGTATTTCAGGGGTAGACTGCTCTAGGACATACAGTTTGCGTTCTTGCTTGAGGATAATCCTCAAGTTCCTATACCAGTCAAGAAAGTTTGCTCTATTGAGCTTGTCCTTCTCAAGGACAGATCGCAAGTTGAGGGGGTGTGTCTTGTTAGATGACATGGTGATCTACATCAATAAAATGCAAAATTAAGTATCATACCTAAGTCATTTAATTAGGCCTTTAATTAAATTAGGCTCCCACTAAATTCTCATAGCTTTGATATGAGCTAATCATTGATGTAGGCAAACACTTTTCGCTTACATCATTAGCTACTATTTAGCTATAAATTTATATGGGATAAAGATCCACATCATAATTCGTCTTGAGTTAGCTTTGGCTAATCACCCAAGACGTAGTATGATTAGGTAGGATATCTTTTGCTAATTACATCTGATGTAACTCTTTAATAGCTTTGGTTAAGTTTAGATTAGTTTAGTGTTTATTCCTAAACCAGCTTCCAGGCTGTGGCGAGGCACAGGGGCCTTCTTGGATATCGGAGCAACGACCACTTCTAAGACAAAGCTGATGTTCGGAAATCACATAAAACTAATTTTAAAACTTATGCTCAAAGCTAATATATGCCTCTACTTTCTTAACTAATTAAGAAAAACTTAATTAAGTCTTAACCAAGTTTGATAGCGGGACATCACGATTGTCCACTCGCACTCTTCCAAGATAAAATGCATTGCTTTGCTTTGGCAAACCCAATAACAAATGATCGAGGAAGTAGTGAGTACCAAACTTTGGTAGGCATATCGTATTTGACTTATTAAGATATAAACTTAAACATGCATCACATACATATTAGCATACATCACATATAAGCTAAATTAACATGCATCACATACAAGTTAAACTAAGTGTGTCATGGTTATGGCCCTTATTCTACAATCTTCTCAAGCCAATGAGAAGATTGATTGGTCAACCTAGGGATAACATCTTCTCCCAAGTGCTTCCTTTTGGTTGTCTTGTGTTGTTGACTTCCTCCTTGTAACATTATCTTCCAATGGACCCTCCATCTTTGTTGTATATTACAAAAGGAGAAATACTCGAGTTACATTCGAGTCTAAAGCTAATTTTACAACAAGAATTTTAGGAGAAAGGCACGACACGCAGGCCGTATTAAGAATTACAACACACAATCACAAACTTTTTGGGACTAGGCCATAACCATGCACCATGTCAATTTTAACTTTTAAAAGACATCGGATATTTTATTATGTTTGAAATTTGCTAATGCAATTATCAACTCATAATAAAATTCATCCTACTTCTATATCATAAATAAAATAGAGAAAAATTATTTTTATACGATCTTTCGCAAGTGGCTCTGATACCACTGTAGGGATTTCTATATGCCAAATAGCATATGCGCAACGGAAAAATTAGGATCCCTTCCTAGTGATCCTTGCGAAAGAAAACCTCGTACAAAATAAATTTCTCTAAAACCAAACCTATCTTATAGGAGAGGATTACCTTTGTTGCGTGCCCTTGTAAATCCCGCTTTTCCTTTTGGTTTGTTGGATCTTTAGCACGTTCAAATGTCCGTGCCTCTATACGTATCCACACGAGCAAGCTCTTGTCTCACAAAAGAAAAACTAGAAGGGCTCTCCTTTACTTCTTGCTAGAGAAGTCCCTAAAGGAGAGGAAGCTAGGGAAAAAGAGAAGGGAAGAAGAAGACTACTCTTCTTGCTAGCCTACACTCACAAAACCACACAACCAAAGCTTCCACCAAGCTCTCAAGCTCTCACACAACCACAATCACACTTTGGCCGGCCACTCCATGGAGTCTTTTATAGGGTTGGACAAACCCTTTCACCTCCTACCATTCAATGCAATCCATTGCATTGAGACACCTTGGGTGGCCGGCCACTTTAAGGAGACCAAAACCACTTTGTCTCCTTCCACCTTATCTAGCTTAGGTGGCATGATTATGTGGCATGCTTGTGTGGCATTCATGCATGTTGAATTAATCTTATTAATTCAATAAGCCCACCTTATCTAGCTTAGGTGGCATGCTTATGTGGCATGCTTGTGTGGCATTCATGCATGTTGAATTAATCTTATTAATTCAATAAGCTTATGTTATCATATTGAATTAATCTCATTAAATCAATAAGGTAACATATTGAATTAATCTCATTAAATCAATAAGCTAAAATTCTCATTAAGCTTAAAGTCCAAAAACCATTTTGTACTTAAGCTTATTCCCAAATTATTCTAGTCAAACTAGAATGCACTAATTCTTCTAATCATCATGCTCTTTGTGTGTGACCCTATAGGCTCTCATAACGTTGGCAGTCGATCTAAACTCTTTTAGATACACAAGTAATGAGCGGCATCTAGCAATACATCATTGCTACCCAAGTTACGAAATAAGTCAAGATCCGACTAACCTTTCCGTGACTACTATAATGTATGACCGTGTCCTTCTATCCTTGATATCAGATTGACCAATGAGGCATAGACCGTGTCATCCTCAATCAATCTATGTGTTTCTTGATCCCTGAGTAAACTAACTCAAACAAATGAGCTCAATATCTCATATTGACTCATTTGAGCATGGCCATGCGTTTTAGTAGTTCTACTCAATCAAGGGGCCCACCGATATCACTCTCGTCATATGAGAGGGATAGATCCCATCTACATCACTCACATCCCTCCGCATAATTTGTTATATAACCGATGTCGCTTTTATGGTCCACCCTGTTAAGGGTGACGTTTGATGATACCAAAGTACATAATTCCTTATGTAGGGAACCGTAGTGACTTCAGGTTCGAGGACTATTCATACCAATAGTCACATGAGAAAGTTTATGACACTCATATAACGATCCATGAAACTTTCTCATGGCGGGTCAGTTCAGTATATATTCTCTAATATATACCCATGTGTCAACTTGATATCATATATCCATGACTTGTGAGATCAAGTCATCAATCGACCTACATGCTAGTCTTTATGTATTAATATTGCCCTTGCATATTAATACTTGACTAGGAACATTTAGGAAAGTGTTCTCTACAGCCTCTCATAATCAATTCTGCCAATTGATGTGCTGTAGATAACAACCTACTTTTCTAGGGCATTATTATATTCAATTTAGCTGGCACAAGCAAGATGTAAATATAATAACCAATCCTTTGCCTTTATTGAATATGATACAAAATGTTCCCTTTTCAACCATCACATGATTGGCTCTAGGGCTATAACTAACAAATCCCATGTCATGAGTTTTGTCTATCATCAAAATACCTTCAAGGTACTGCTGGGCCGATTGCACCAACAAGTTCATCATGGAAATCCTACAGGTGAACTTGGTCTAACATGATGATAAGGATGAGTGGTACTACTCATGGAATTATATATTGATTAATTAAATTGTCAGTAATTTAATTAATTAATGGACATTCAATATCTTAAACACGAGGATATATTTTGTACAAATAATATGTGGAGCCCATATTTAATTATGTGCGTTGGTGAGGTAGATCAATGATGATCCTCAAGTGGAATGGAGCATCATTAATAAATCGGGTTATATGTGGTTTGGATCCATTGGGTGGCCAAGATCCAACTCCTCCTCATGGTCCCTATTGTAGCCTATTATAAATACCTCATGAAGCCTAGATCTATAGAAGGTGGTGGAGAGGCTTGGGCAAAAAGGGGGTGTGCTAGGGTTTTGCTTCTTGAGGGTTGGTGGCAAGCAAGGGGTTTAGGGTTTTTCCTTCTATTCCTTCTCTTGGTCGGTGCCTCTTCTCCCATTCCAAGGGCCGACGCCTCCTTCTCCCTTTCCAAGGGTTGGCGCCTCCTCTCCCTCTCCTAGGGCTGGCGACAACAAGCAAGGAGAAAGAGGGTTCTCTCTTCCTCAATCTCCTCTCCTCTCCTTAGGGCCAGGGGACACCACACTTGGAGTTTGGTGGTCGGTACAAGCAAGGAGAAGAGGAGAAGGCTTTGTGTTTGGCACAAGAAAGGAGAAGAAGGGAGGGTTTTCTTTCCTTGTTCGGAGCGAGCAAGGAAGGGAAGATACATGGTCTAGGAGGCTTCAATTCATGGAAGATCGCCGTCCACACGACGTCCAAGAAGAGGATAGGAATACAATAGAAGATCAAGAGGTAAAACAAGAGGTATAATCTTGTTTAATTTTAATTCTTTTTCTTTTGTATTTTTCATGTTGTTGATTGACATGGACCCTGATTATAAACACAAAAATCGGCGATCCGTTCATCATCGATTCCGTGGCTAATCAAGGAAAAGGGTTAGGTTCCTTCAACAACAAGTTTGTTCAAACGACCACTCAAATCGAATAGCACGATGATGAATCGGTTGCTTGGGTAATCCATCTCCGTCTGAATTAGTTTTAATTAATAAAATTTTAATTCGGGGACATTAGATAGGATCGCAATGCACAAGAGACCAAAGCGAAGAGAAACACTTCCTTACATATGGATGAACAAGTCATGGATGACTTGGAGGGATCTATAGGAACGTTGGTGGCCGGCTAGAGGGGGGTGAATAGCCCTCTTTCGTCGTATGAAGGAATTGCTTATACCAATATGTAACATGGTTCATGGCCTCGCCGCTAATCCACGGTCCGATTCATCTCTAGCGAATCACTCCGTAACCAATCCACTATTAGTCTCTCCCTTTAGCCCAAGCAAGGTGGAGGTAAACCTTTACAACAATGAGAGCACTCCTTTTACAATAGATATGAAAGAAAACTAGAAGAAGGAGTTTGAGCTTTGTGGGGCACTTAGATGATCACTTAGAGCATAAGCATTAACCCTCTAAAAGACCCCACCCTCCACCCCATCCTCTCTTTTTATAGAGAGGAAGCAAATCTTCCCATTGGACAATATATCGATCCGATTCCTTTCGGTCGGCGGATGTCAACTCAGCAACCGGCCGAGGCGGTTTAGGATCCGTGGCCATTTTCTCTAACAGTCAGATGATCAATCGATTGATGATATCATCAGTCGATTGATATCGACTTCTAGTCGAGTGATGACTCGCTTCTGTGCCCGTTCACAATACGATCAGTCGACTGCTTCCCTTAAGCAATCGACTGATGTCGACTTGATTCCGCAGCTAAACACCAGTAGATTACCGATCGACTTGGAGCAGTCGGCTGCCATGACATGGTAGTCGACTGGTGCCGACTAAACCTCAAACTTAACATTCGTTTGAGCGTCCGGTGGTCGGGTAAACCTCAACCCTTTCGGTCGAGCCTCCGACACGCAGCCATTCGGGCAAGTTCACCTAATGAGCTACTTACAATTCACTCATTCTCTAATCTCACTTGAAGTCCCTTGCTGAACCTCTCTTCGTTCGCAGCCACATCCCTCGGCAACATCAAGTGCACGACTCTGAAATGCTCTTTCGCGACTCTTGCCCTCGAAGTCTACTTCCTTGGCTTCGCTTCAAGTCATCTCATCCGACGATCCCTCGAATGCATCAAGTGCATGACTCTGCAATGCTCCTTCGCCGACTCAAGTACGAGGTTGTGAGTTGTGAACCTTGCCAAAGCTCCATGTGTGAATTACTAAGTCCTGCAAGACTCCAATGCACATATCAAATCCAATCATACTAACTTAAACCCTTTTCCACACACATCAAAACCATATCCCATGGGTTGATTGCCCTAACAATCTCCCCATTTTTGATGTGTGGCAATCCGTTCAAGTTAGGTAAACAAATAACAATAACCATAAGCAAGGAAAGCATGTAAGTAAAAGCCTGAGTATAACAACTCCCCCTTAAACATGCAACTCCCCCTTAAGACATGCTAAATTTTCCCTTTTAGCGTGATTAACATAAAATTCCCTATTTCTTCCCCTTTGACACCATCAAAAATATTTTCTAAATTTTATACACACATGGCATCATCTCTAAGAAGGAAAAAAACCAAAATCCAAACAAAACCTGATAAAATCAGGTTATTGTGCTCGTGCACAGTACAATAGTCGACTGGTTCAGACTACCAGTCGACTGGCACAAAGATTTCAGGTTTTTTGATTTTCTGGACGAAATTCACAAATGCACTAGAAATTCTAGAAAAATCAAAAAATCGTGAAATTTTGAAAACACATTTATTTTAAAGTCCTTTATCAGTGAAAAATGAGTTTTCATGAAAATTACTTATATTTTCAATTATTATCCAAAAATCCATCTTCAAAAATAACTAGTGCTTTGATCAAGTTTGTATCAATTTTAACACCTAGTTTTGCGTTAGATTGTTTCAAAACATGAAAACACAGATTTTAAAGTAAGAAATAGTTTTTAAAACATATGAAATATCCAACCATGATCTTTGGGCAATATGTCTATGAATTAAACATAAGCCTTCCCCATGATTGGTCTATTATTGCTATTTTGATACTTAAAATGACCATCTAAATGCCATATGCATTAGTGGACCATTTGTATCATCCTATCATCTCACCCATACTATGTTTTCAATTAAAATTATCCTTATGGTGAATGTGATATGTTCCTAAGGGTATTTATATACTTAACCTTTAAATTCATGCAATTCTACCTAAGGCTAAGTATCACTCTAACATACCACATGATCATAAAAACATATATACATTGATTTTACATTATGATCATGAAACACATGTATCAACCAATTTGTGATCATGCATTAGGTATAAAATGATAATAAGTCAAATATCACCTAAAGCATGATTTAAACCCTATTTCCCATGATTATATATTAAATGTCAAGATCATAAATCATGATTGCAAACATATATAACAATTACATTTACTATCTTGATTTAAGCATTATTATCAATTTATGGGCACATTATCATCACCCAACACTATCTCAAAAATTTGTCCCGATCATCCTAAGTCAACCAAAACATATGATATAAGTAAAATCCTTATGGTTGACTAGCCTAGGGTTTTCCTAACCCTTAAGGATGGATTTAGGAACCCAATACAAGTTCTTTCCTTTAGGGTTCACTAAATATTCCTTAGGGATCCATTTTCTAGCAATTTTCTTGTTCTTGGCTTGACCCCTAGCAATCAAACATTTATAGGTCTTTTCATTTGTCTTTCCCTTATATCCTAGACCTTTCCTATTGAAGCTTGCCCTTTGGCTCCCTATAATCATATTAAGTGTGTTGGAGCCAATGGTGAATTTTTCTAGGGCCTTGGTTAAATGGTCTACCTTTTCCCTTAAGACCCTATTTTCTTCAATGCATGCATCATTAACATCTAAAGGCATATAGTTATCATGTGAGCATGCATCATCATCATTAACATTTAAACATGCTCGTTCCAATTTATTTTCTAAGGCCTTAATTTGATCTAGAATGCTCTTATTTTTCTTTTTGTCCCTAAACAAATCCCTAGTTAAGCTAGAAATCTTGGCAACTATTTCTTGAGTGGGAAGATGTTTTACCATAGTTACCATGTCTTCTTCTTCGGATTCGGATGAGGATGATGATGAGCCTCCCCCTGTACTAGAGCTCTCCTCACTTGTGCTTGATCTTTCTTATTCGGAGGAGGAGGTGTCTAGATCATCAAACACCATCAATGCAAGGTTTATGACAAAAGCGTTTTCTTCCTCTGATGATGATGATGAGGAAGGATCATCCCATGTCCTTGCTTTGAGTGCCTTGGCCTTGCCCTTTTCCTTGGTCTTCTTTTCTTCTTCCTTTTTCTTGCTCCCCTTCTTCATTTCCTCTTTCTTCTTCCTCTCTTCTTTGCTCTTGTTCAAGAGGGGATACTCATCTCTTATATGTCCCTCTTGTTGACAATTATAGCAAATTATCTTCCTCTTGTGCCTTCTCCTATCATAAGATTTGTTAAATTTTAAATTTTTCAAAGCATGCCATACCTTCCTTACCATATAAGCATATTCATTGTTATTCATGGAGGATGAGGAAGATGCTTCATCAGATGGGGAGGGAGTCTCTATCTTCTTCTTCTTCCCCTTGTTGGCAATCAAGGCTACTCCTCTTGATGGTTGAATTCTTTGCTCTTCTACTACTCCTTCAAGGCTTGTTTCGTGGAGCTCCATGGTTGAGAAGAACCTCCAAGCTGCTAACTTCTAAATTTTTGGAGATGTAGAAGGAGTCCACCATTGAGCTCCACTTCGAGAATCGAGGAAAGGCATCTATAGCCTTCATTATCATGTCCCGGTTTGATAGCTTTTCTCCTACACTTGTTAGTCAAATTAAAATTTCTTTAAACCTAGAATGTAATGAGGTTACCTTTTCTCCCTTTTCAAGTTTGATATTTGTTAGTTGGGAGCGAAGAAGGTCTCTCCTTGCAAGCTTGGCCTCGGAAGTGCCTTCATGGAGTTCTATGAGTTTCTCCCACATTTCCTTGGCACTTGCACATTCCCCTATCCGATTGATCTCTTGTTGGGGGGAGTACATTGTAGAGTTGGTGCTTTGCTTTTGAGTTCGCCAAGTACTCTTCCCTCTGTCTGTCCATCTTGTCTTCTCTATTTTCTCCCCATTTTCATCCCTAGGTATCTCGAAACCATTTTCCATTATTAATAGAAGTTCAAAGTCTGTTTCGAAGAATACCTCCATGCGTTTCTTCCACCATGCAAATTCTCCTTCAAACATCGGTGGGTGAATGTTAGAGCCAGCCATCGTTGATGTAGTGGTTGTTGCGGCGGTTAGTCCTCGACGAGCTTCCTTGGCTCTGATACCATTTGTAGGAAAGTTGGTGGCCAACTAGAGTGGGGTGAATAGCCCTCTTTCATCGTATGAAGGAATTGCTTGTACCAATATGTAACATGGTTCATGGCCTCGCCGCTAATCCACGGTCTGATTCATCTCCGGTGAATCACTCCGCAACCAATCCACTATTCGTCTCTCCCTTTAGCCCAAGCAAGGTGGAGGTAAACCTTTACAACAATGAGAGCACTCCTTCTTTTCCAATAGATATGAAAGAAAACTAGAAGAAGGAGTTTGAGCTTTGTGGGGCACTTAGATGATAACTTAGAGCATAAGCAATAACCCTCTAAAAGACCCAACCTTCTCTTTTTATAGAGAGGAAGCAAATCTTCCTGTTGGACACTATTAGTCGACTGATGCCTTCATCAGTCAACTGATGTCGACTCCAACGGCTTCTGACCTGGCCGGATTCGTAGGATCCACGGTCGCTTTCTCTAACAGTCAGATGATCAATTGACTGATGATATCATCAGTCGACTGATGTCGACTTCCAGTCGAGTGACGACTCGCTTCTGTGCCCATGCACAGTGCGATCAGTAGACTTCTTCCCTTAAGCAGTCGACTGATGTCGACTTAATTCCGTAGCTAAACACCAGTCGATTGCCTATCAACTTGGAGCAGTCGACTGCCATGACATGGCAGTGGACTGGTGCCGACTAAACCTCAAACTTAATATCCGTTTGAGCATTCGACAGTCAGGTAAACCTCAACCCTTGCGTTCGAGCCTCCGACACTCAGCCATTCGGCCAAGTTCACCTAATGAGCTACTTACAATTCACTCATTCTCTCATCTCACTTGAAGTCCCTTGCCGAAGCTCACTTCGTTCACGACCACATCCCTCGGTAGCATCAAGCGCACGACTCTATAATGCTCTTTCGCATCTCTTACCCTCGAAGTCTGCTTCCTTGGCTTCGCTTCAAGTCATCTCATCCGGCGGTTCCTCAAATGCATCAAGCGTATGACTCTACAATGCTCCTTAGCCGACTCAAGCACGAGGTTGTGAGTTGTGGACGTTGCCAAAGCTCCATGTGCGAATTACTATGTCCTACAAGACTCCAACGCACATATCAAATCCAATCATCCTAACTTAAACCCTTTGCCACACACATCAAAACCATATCCCATGGGTTGATTGCCCTAACAGGATCTGATAAGCATGAGATAGATGGAGGTGGCTAGAAGGCTTCAGTCTAGGCTAAGGGTGGTCTATTAAGTATGAGGGGATCATACTTGTGATAAATCTCATGTTTGAGACTTATCAATCGACTAAGGGTTATGGATTAGTCGATTCGTTAAGTGTTTGACACTTGGCAGCCTAGTAAACTTAGATCAGTCAATTGAGATTATGACCAATCGATTGGTCAGGTTGTTGACTGAGCTTTAACTTCTTGGGTGAAGCTCTGGCAGTCGACTGATAGGTTTGGCAGTCGACTGATTTAAGTGGACATGAGCATCGAAGCATTGGTAGTCGACTGGCAAGTCACCCGTTGAGCAATAATCGACTGCTGGTATGGACAACCAACTGTTAATGTATCCGTTGGAGTTTTTTCCAGCGTAGATTGAGTCATTGTGAGACAACGACACTATGAGTTGTCGACTGGTGCCTTTTGGTAGTCGACTACTAGGGGCGAAATCAACCATCTGTAGGTTATAAAAGAAGAAGCTAATGGAGGATTTTTCAATGGTTCTATAGCGATTTTTGGGGAGATTTTGAAGGGAAATTGCTGCTGCATTCCAAACCTTCAAGAGCAATCCAAAGCAAGCAACAAACAAGAAATCAAAAGCACTCATAAAGTTTTCTTTGCATTTCATTTGTATACTTGTATTTTCTTGGTGTATTACTTTTGTAATCTTGTTGTAAGAGATTTCTCCACCTCCAAAGTGTTTTCCGAGAAGGAGAGGTTTATTAGTGGTGGTGTGCATCACTAGAGCTCACTTGAGCTCGACCCTTGGAGTAGGAACCATAGGTTTCAAACCACGTTATATCCCCGTGTTTTTCATGTGTTGTGTTTATCTCGTGTTGTGTTTATTTCTATTTGTATTCTTCTGTGCACACTAATATTTTGTAGACGAACGCAAGCGAGTTCCAAGCGATGAAGTGAAATCACTATTAACCCTTTCTAGCGACGCCATCGGTCCTAATAAGTGGTATCAGAGTGGGCCGCTCTTCAAGGATTAACAACTAAGGGAGCACACTAGAGGCAAGATGGAACCAAGTCTTGGATTAGGCCATGACATCAACACTCCACCACCATAGAAACCTTCCTCATGATGAATATCGAAGATTGGTTCATCTTGATGGAAGGATTTGAAGCCCCTACAGATAAAAAGGGAAGAGTTCTCGAAATCAAGAATTAGACCAAGGAGCAATGCCTAAAATTCAAGACTGAGGTTAAGGTAAAAAAATATTTGGAAAAATTAATACCTAATGATATTTTGTGCAAGCTAGGAGATTACATGGATGCCAAGGAGCTATGGACCAAGTTTGCAAGATTCTATGAGAAGCCTCAACCGGTCCAAGACGATAAGGAAGCAATAGAGGTGGAGTCCAAGAAGGAGTGATCCACATCTCAAACTAAAGAAAACTGAGAAGTTGAGTGATTCTAAACATTCGAAGAGGAAGAATCATCATCATCCTCACAAGAGCTTGAGGAATTGGAGGTTGAAAGGTCATCAACATCTGAGGAAGAGGAATTTGAAGAAGCCTCCACTTCAAGGATTGAGGGGAAGGATAGAGCTTAAACACCAGAACAAGAATTGGAGAAGAGACCTTCCACTCCAAAGGAAGAGCAAGAAGAAGCTTCAACATCCGGGAGAGATGAAGAACAAAGTCAAAATTCTGGCCTAGGTAACACAAGCATCATAAATACAGATAAAAATCATATTATGTGTTTTTAGTGTAGGGAAATGGATATTACAAGAGTAAGTGTCTAAAACGGGTTAAGAAGATGGCACAAGTGGTGCCAAAGACCAAGGAGGTCGGAGCCCCAACAATTAATAGCAATTAGCACATTGTGTACTTCAAGTGCAATCAAAGGGGCCACTATAGAAGTCAATTCACTAGGGGGAGGAAGCAAACCAAGGGCAAAGGAGAATCATCACATGTAGGGAGAGCTTCTAAAGAAAACCCTACAGTAAATTTATATAATGCTCCTACTTTATGTAATGATAGGAAGCATGCTAGAAATTTCCTTTCTATTACTCATGAAAAGCATGCTAGAAATAGCAAATATTATTTCTTAGGTGTCAAGCATGTTAATTTATCTAAGGTCAAATCTAGAATCAATTATTCAAGAAAAATTCTACCTAAGAAAACTATTAGGAAGATAGAGAACCATTTAGCCATTAACCCTAAGAAGGGTAGACATATGTCTAAAAGGAAGGATAATGCCCAAAGAACAAATAAAAATTCAAAATTTGAAGCATTAGTGGTAGAAAATCAAGCCTTGATGTCAAGGCTTGAGAAATTGGAGAAGACCCTTAGAAGAATGACAAATTCAATTAATGGGTCTAATGATAAAAAATTAGGATCTAGGAGGCAAGAGTCTTCCAAGGAGAGGAAAGCCATGGATCACAAGGCTAAGTCCAAGGAGGTCATGTCAACCTACCATAGCATTCCATTTGACTATGGAACCACCCATAGGTCTAGGAAAATGAAGGTTACTATGGAACACATCTCTAAGGCTAACCATGGTAACCATCAAGTGACTAAGGCTTTGAAGAAGTCTAGGAAAGTCACTATCAAGGTTACAAGGGGAGTTACCCCTAGAGTTGACCTTGAGAAGACCCAAATTGCCAAGGCTTCAATCCCTAGAAGGTTCATTAGGAAGGTACTACGGGAGGATATCCCTAGTGAGTACCTAGTCAACCCAAGGAGCTCAAATAGGTTTTGGGTTCCTAGGAGCGTGATTCCCTCACACTAGTTGGGTTAGGGTGTGTCAACATGAATTGGTGAGGTAGTTAACCTAACCATTATAAAGTTGGCATTTTAGGACATTTTCAAGGTTATGAAATACCTTGAAAATAAGTTTTGATTTATTTCCTAAAAGATTTTAGGATGTGCCAATTAAATTTGAAAATTTTGAAAAAATGATCAAATTGGCACAAGTTAGGTTTTAGAGTCATAATGTGGCATTTTGGTTTTTTGGCACACTTGGGAGAATTGTGTTTAAGGCAAAATTGTTTTAATTTTAGAAAATGGAAATTTGGGCTTAACACTTAGGTATTATATACCTTGTATTTTATACTTGTCATGCTTTATTTGCCTTGTCATGTCATGACATCATTTTTCATTTAATCATATAAAATGTCATGATTAATACTTAGGTTAATATGTTATGTCATGTGTGTATTTAGGTTTATGTTTATGCCATGACATCATTATTTTTGGCACATGCTTTATTTATGCTATCATTATATGTCATGATCATATCTCATGCATTTAGATTAATTAAAATTGATTTAAGGATAATTGCATGATTTGGAGTCCCGTGATAAGAGAATCAAGTAGAGTTGCAAAGAAAAATGCATGAGATCATAGACTAGAAATTAACCAAAACCCACATCTCACATTAAATTAACATGAGAGTTTATTGATATTCCTAGATACTTGTGAGATGTTAGGAATGTGAGTTAGGTTCAACGTGCCTTATAATTAACTTAGAACTCATTAATGATGAATCATGAGGAAAGTTAATGTACAAGTCATGTACATCTAGCCCATAGACCATGGTTCAAAATAGGTTTTCGAAAACATTTCAAAATCATTTTGAAAACCATTGGTGAAGTCTATCTTTTGATAGCAATCACCATTAATGAAGTTGATCCAAAGTATACTCAAAATATTGAAGTTATCTTTGGTTTTAAACTTTGTATCAATCTCACTACTTAATGGGTATTTTCATATAAAACTATTTTTCACCCATTGAATCAAACATATACATATAAATTTTCATGAATTTTAAATTATGTATAATTACTTATGATTTTCCAAATCTAATTTTTGATTTCTGATTTCTACGTTTGTAGATATCAGTTGACTATTGCTTAAGGGCAATCGGCTGATGCTGATGGCAGTCGACTGATTGTTGATCAAGTCGACTCCTGGCCTGATTTCAAATAAACAAGATTTGTTTAGCCTATTTTCATCCATCCCTAGCTACCCTAACTACTCCTAACACTAGGATATGACTTGGAAAGCATTGGAAGGGTGAAAATTCATTGGAAAGGTGTTTAGGGTGAAAATCAAATTTTAAGGGAGGTGAAATTTCAATGATGAATTTTTACCCTTAATTTCGATTGTTTAGAGTTTCTATTGGCTTAGGGTCTCTCCAAGGACATTGTTGGTGCAATGGTCAAGAATGAGCAAGCCTTTAGGGGGAGGTTATCCATCAAAGGATGATGGATTAGTATTCCTGTTAAAGGGGGAGAATTGAAGAATAGTGAGGATTGCCTCTCATTTAGTGATATGTGTTTTATCACTAGGAAGAGTGAAGACATCCAAGATGATTTTAGACCAAGGGTGAGAATGTAAGATCTCATTGGTATATGAGACATTGATACCCTTGGGAGACTTATTGATGTATTTTAAAAAGGGGGAGAATTGATGGCTTGAGTTAGGTAGCCTAACTCAAAGGTTTTGTCAAACATCAAAAAGGGAGAGATTGTTGATGCAATCACCCCAGATCACGATTGACCAGACTCGAGTTTGACCCAAGTAGTATTTTGATTTTAGAAAAAATGATTGACAATGTGATAGTTATGGGAAGTCCAAGAATGGTCTTAGCATTTGAGAAGTCCAAGTCATGTGTACTTGGCAAAGGAAAAGTCCAAGCATGGGTCTTGGCAATGGTAAAATCCATGTCATTCGTACTTAGCATGGAAAGTCCAAGCATGGGTCTTGGCAAAGGAAAAGTCCATGTTATGGGTACTTGGAAAGGAAAGTCCAAAGGTATAGTTGATGTGAGCAAAATATATAGGGTTTTAGGAGTAGTTTTCGCACATATCTCGTTACATTTTATCCTTGTTTCATGCATATTATGCTTTGTTTTGCATGCATTTCCTATTTTATAGTTCCAAGATTTGCTCATGTTGCTTTTGTGTGTAGGACGACATTTTATAGGTCCAATGACAAATTTTTGGAGAAAAAGAAAGACATTCACCGGATGGAACAGAGGCGGACACGGGCAGTCGTATGAATTCCACAAAGTCGTGTCCAAACCACAAAGCCAACCATCCCAGTGCCCCGCACGGGCAGCCATGTGGAATCCACAAGGTCATGTGGCACTGGGTTGTTTTGATGCAACTAGGGTTTTCGTGAAATTTAAGAAGAGTCGACTGCACGTCTATAAAAAGAAAGGCACGCCCAAACACAAGGGGGAGGCCCCAACGGCTAGAATGACAAATAGTTCCCTAAAAAGCACCAGAGACTCACAACAGGGAGGATGGAAGTGGCTAGGAGATCCATCGCAATGCTCCGACATTGTGGAGAACAACCAAGACACGAATATTGGTTAGGACAGAGAGTATCTTCTTTATCTCCTTGTTCTACTTTCATTGTAATGATGTTTTCTAAGTTATCTTGTGTATATTATTCCTTGTTTATAGAGTAGATACTTCGATTCTAGGATAAGGGAGTAACTTGTGTTTGTGGACATGTTAGTTCAAAAAGTCGTTTATCTCCTTTGATTCTATTTGAAATTTTGTGTTGTTGATATTTATGAAAATTGTGTTTTGATTCTAATTCTACATTGCGTAGATGATACAAAGGGTGACAGCCTTCGTATCAAAAACCTAGGAGAATCAAGGATGAGCCTTGCAGTCATCCTACCTCCCGTAATCGTAAAAGATAGAATATGATAGGACAGGATATGAAACAAGATCCACCTCAACATAGGGATTGTTAGGAAGTCTTGGTACCCAATATCCTTTCTTAACAGAAGGGTCAAAGTAGGAGAGATTAACTCTAGAATGGTTGAGGGACCTTAGTGACAGTGGTCTCCCAACGATATCAACCCCTGAGCTCTGATGATCCGAAAGGTAAAATTGATTATGAATAGGTAGCTCCTGGTATAAGGAAAAGTTCATCGGGCATTTACATATTTATCCTCCCTCAAGATCATAATTGGAGATCTCAACTCACCTAATTGATAGCATGTTCCACAACACACAAGTGAAACCGAAGTCCTAGAATCCTTTTTGAGAACTTCGAACGACCTTCCCTTCATTAGTCTCTTAGGATCAATAATCTTTTATTACTTGACGACACCAGTGCACTTGCGGCCATTGAGCGCGACCGCGCGCTATGAGTCCCTAACGATTCCTATCGGAGATTTGAGAGTCGTGCTCACGTGTATCAGGTTTTTGGCGCCATTGTCGGGGGATGTTGATTCGATATCGAATCGAAAGTGGATAGCTTGGATCGGACGTAGGTCAGATTTTCTTTCTTGTTTTATTTCATTACAATTAATTCAGTTTTAGATAGTTGCTATTTAAATTCAGTTTAGCTTAATCTTAGTAGCCACATTTCATCTTGCTTTAGTTTAAATCTTAGGTTATTTTCCATTTGGTTCACTGGGTTAGATTTATTTTATTCCCCGTTAATAAGTAATAGATATTTTCCATTTGGTTCACTGGGTTAGATTTATTTTATTCCCCGTTAATAAGTAATAGATATTTTCCATTTGGTTCACAACTTGGTTTGTTGTATGCATCGAGGATTCGGTTCGGAAAATCTGCCTCCGATATACCTAGAAATAGAAGGAACCTTCCATCGCAGGAGAGCTGAGCAAAGGATCATGGAAGACCAGGATGCCCCTTTGGTGAACCTAGGTAGCTGGCCTTTGTGAGACTACGCATCCCCGAGTGCTAGAGGGTATAGGTTGAGTATAGCTTGACCATCCATCACAGCGAATAACTTTGAATTAAAACCCACACTAATACACATGGTCCAGCAAAGCCAATTTGGAGGAGCTTCAACTAATGACTCGAATCGGCACCTAGACACATTTTTTGAGATATGGTCAACATTTAAATTCAATGGAGTGTCTACTGATGTAATCTGTTTGAGCTTATTCCCATTCTCGTTGCGGGACAAGACGAAGACATGGCTACACTCCCTTTCCTTAGGAAGCATCACCACATGAGAGCAGTGTGAGCAGCAATTTTTGAATAAATTCTTCCCACCAAGTAAGACTGGCCACATGTGTCATTTGATTACTAGCTTCCATTAGAAAGAAGGGGAGTCCCTATTTGAAGCCTGGGATAGCTACAAAGGGCTACTCTATCATGCCGCTATCATGGTCTAGAGAGGTGGCTGATGATCCATATATTCTATAATGGGATCACATATGCAACTATAGTTTCCCTCGATTCTGTTGCAGGAGAAGAGTTAATGAATAAGGCCATCGAGGAAGTGGAAGAGATGATCGAGGAGGTGGCCCAGAACCACCACATTGGGTTTCCGAGCGTAGTCACCCAACACCTATAGCCGGTAGATTTGTTATCAACTCCTTCGATCATTTTGCGATAAAATGGACGCGCTAAGCAGACAGTTTGACTCTCTAACCCTTGCTTCTGTATACGCGGCCAATTCCTTTGGAGAGGGAGTAGCAGCGTATCAGGAGGACTACTATGGAGGGCATGACAACTCTGAGGAGAAGATTGAGAATGTCGATGCGGTTGGAGACCACAATCAGAGGCCCAACAACCAATATTCTAACATCTACAATCCCAGATGGAGGAACCACCCGAACTTTTCCTATAGGAATAATTCGGGGAAAATCCAATAATCGGGAGGATATGGGCAATAGCAGGGCAGCGGGCAGCAACAACTGCCTAAATCTAGACTGGAATCAATGATTGAAGGCTTCATTGCTACCCAAACAAAGGCCAATGTAGAATTCCAACTGCAACTTCAAAGAGTCGAAGAAGTACTTAGGGAGTTGAAGGTTTCCATTGATGGGTTCACATGACACACTAAGATGCTAGAAATGGAAGTAGCCCAAATAGCCAAGACCATATCACAAACCACGGATAGCTCTCCTCTACCATCTGGGCAAAACTAGGTTAAGGGAGAGGGAGCATATAGTGAGGGAGTAGGTCAGAAAAACAAAGTCACTAGGGGGTGTGCAACCATGATTTCAACTTTGCCAAACCAAATAGAAATTGAAGATAAAATTCCACCCAAACTGGAGGACCCTGATGAATTTGTTATACCCTGTATGATTTATGGTCAAAGCTTCGATGAAGCATTGTGCGACCTAGGGTCATCCGTTAGCATAATGCCCTATGCATTCTACAAGGAGATGGGACTGAGTTGTATACTATCGAAGGGCCTGGCAATTCACATGGCGGATGATTCGATCAAGGAACCCGTTGGCATGTTGGAGAATGTAGTAGTGGTAGTTGAAAGTTTTGTGATACCCACAGACTTTATTGTATTAGTTTCAAGACCAAACTCTCATAATCCAATCATCTTAGGGAGACCCTTTTTGCCAACTATAGGAGCAGTCATAGATGTAAAGGAGCACAAAGTCTCGTTGGAAGTGGATGGCGAAATAATCATATTCAGCTTATCAGAGTGTAAGGCTCCATTCACATATGGGTATGCTTCCTGCAATATTACAAGTAACCCCCTGGAAGGTGAAGATGCTAAGACGGATGCATGAAGGTTCATGAAACCACAGGAACCTAGCTGAAATGATGGAGTATGGTCGAGCTAAAAGACCTTAAAAGAGTACCTCTTTGGAGGCAACCCAAGTTTAATGTTATATGTTCTTAATTTTATTGCATTCATGTGTATAATTTAGACTTTGATTTATGGTCATTAACATCTTTGCAAATAGTTTAGGGTCAAAAAGAACTTGCCAGGTAGAAACGAGATTCCTTTTTGAACCCTAAGTAAAAACACGGGCAGCCGTGTGGAATCCACATGGGTGTGCCCGGTGGGGCATGTGAAAGATTCAGACCGTATTGCACTCTCGAAGAAAATCAATGGCTTCCACGGTCGACTGTGTGAATTTCACATGACCGTGCCAAATTTCAGCCTTTCTCCCAGCGGGACAAATAACCGAATGTGTGGGTTCCACACGGTCGAGTCACGTGGCTTTAAAAGGCAAAGCACCCTGTGTTTTGCTCCAAATCCACTGTGTGCTTCAATCCCTCTGTCCCTAGCAGTGCGAAATTGCCTTCCCCACCCTCTAAGGACCCCCTCCAACCTTCAAAATGTTAGTTATATATAAGAGGTGTCCTATGACAATAACCTTATGGTTATATCATTTATTTAATAAATGAATATTCACTATTTTAGTATACATTTTTTCATGTATTTGATTGGATCTTAAACACATTTACTGAATGCCCACTATACGATTCACAGCATGAGAGAATTTGTGTTTTGATCACAACTAGTGAGTATCTCAACATTTGTAATTGTGATGTATTGGAATTATCCCTAGTCGATGAATTGATGGATTCAGATGCCATTGATTCTGTTGAGACTACCACGAGATATACTCTTTGGTTTATCTAAGCAGTTGTTTCTCACTAGCTGGAGACATTGGGATGTCCGAAGTTGATCGTGGATGCTAGTTATGGTAACTAGTTCATTGCAGTGACTAGCTGTAAGATTTCATATGGTTCTTTGCATATATGGATATGTCAATGAAGTTCTTACTGCAGCTTAAGTGCGATGTTCCTTCGACTTGCGGTATTTAAGTCATCTTGGTCATGGAGACTTATGCTTTGACATCTTAAGCAAACATCTCCAAGGAGATGGGGACCCGAGATGATTGGGTATAAGTCGAAGTGGTCGAAGGTGTTTGAATAGCCTATAGAGGATTCACCACTCCCTGCGAGGAGATGTATACTCTATGGCTTCTCGTCGGATTGTTACTAAAGTGTTTGGCCAAAGCATTAGATGTTTAGAGTATGATACTTTTGGATACATGTGCAGTAACTAGAATTTGGAGGACGAGGAAGTAATACTTGGGCTAGGTGTGACGTAGTCAACCTAGTGGGGACTGACACAATAGACCATGCCCTAAACCAAGTGGGTATAAGATGAGTGAAAGGAATGGGTCACGATTCATTGTAGCTGTTGATGGGTTTCAGAAATAGTTCTGGGATCAACCATTGATTTTTCGATTAATTAGGGATCATGATGTACTACTAGGTGCCACTCATGATCGTTCTATAATTATGGTTAATTATAGACTGCCAACATAAATCGGGAACCTATTTGGTCACACACACAACAAGTGTAATCGGAAGGATTTAAAATGAGTTTGAGAATAGGATTCTTTGATCGAGAGAGACTAGGTTTGGTTGGACCAAATAAAGAGCGAGTATGAAATGGTTTTAGTCACATCGAAAGCATGGATGAGATGTGTCTTTTGAAGACATGATGGATGAACCAAATTGGTTTGGTTCTAATATAATGGTGGAAAATAAACTAAAGTGGTTTGGTTTGTTTTAAACGAATGAACCAAAGTTAGTTCTGTTCGTTTTAACTTAAAATAGACCAATGCAGTTTGGTTTATTTTAACTTAAGTTATTGGAGCGAGTTAACGGGTTTTGGTTATGAACAAATAACCATTAGGAGAATGTGTTCTCTATAAAAATATGGCTTAAGGGTTTTTCGTGGAGAATAAATTGGTTCAAGGGTTTTTGGTAACCCTAGCCTCCTTTCCTCCTTCTTGACGCCCAAGCCAAGGTGGTAGTCGCCCTCCTTTGTGCCGCCATCGCCCATTGGAGATGCTGCCTCTCCTTGCTGTCGGCCATCCACTAGTCGCCAACATCTCTTGGGCCACCCTCAGCTGTCGGCCAACCTCCCTTGACCGCCGGTAACCAAGGAGTAACCGGCAAAGCCTTTGGCCGACCCCTTCTTCCTCCACAACAAGCTGTCCAGTTTTGGACAGCTCGATCTTCTTTGCGTGGAGAGGCCGTTTGGTCGGTGTTTTGTGCTCCGAGAGTGGTCTACTTGTTGGGGATTGGATCTCCGGCAATCCTCATAGGTGGAGGGTTAAGTTTTCGTCAAACAGTTGACGAAAACCTGTTCCGACAAGCGAGTTTGTGAAACTCATTTTTGGGATCCAAATTTATTTTGGATTGTTATCGTCTCTCGGATCACATCGTCTTCGACTCAAGGCTAGTGACTTTTGTGAAGACGACGCTTGTGGCTTTGTGAATCTATCCTGACGATACTCGGCGTGGATATGGATAGAGGCGATTCTAGCGAGGGTCCCGACGGTTGATGTCATTCCTGCTACGCATGATCCGTCAGGTATACCCAGTATAAGTTTCTTTTATTGCAAAAAAATTAAATATCCAATTATGTCTACAAATGTTGTATCCTGCATGCATTTGATGTGTGTGTTGTAATAAATTAGATTTATTGCTTTTATTGATTCCGTTGTGTGCATGTTTACGAAACGTGTTCGAATAGACACTCACTGCGATGCCGGGAAAACCCAACACAAAAAGGCTCCAAGAAGTGAGAATGAGGAGGACTAATCATGTGGCAACTAGGGTCACCCCTTCAAGGTCAAGATCAAGAGGAAGAAGCGCTCGTCAAACACCATAGGAAGGTAATGCTCTCCCAAGCATCATATTCCAAAATAACGAGCATAGGGATAGATTTAACATGCTTTCCAATCATAAAATCACGTCTACTGTTGGTGCAGGGGCACCAAATAATCGAACCTAGGTTTTGATTGTGGAAAATGTTCAAAGTTAAGTTATAATTGTTATCTCATGTGTTGTGTTAAGTGTGAAGGAAGTGTTTATGCTAAGCTGAAGGTCAACGACATCTGGAGAATCTTGGGACGAGAAACAACGGTGGTCGGGCGACACTAGGGGAACTTCATTAGAGTCGAAGAACCTAGATAAAGACCGGAAGATAAGCGATAGGTCAGAAAGGACAGGAGGTAAGCACAAGTGCAGAGCGATGATAAGGTCGTTTCCTCCGTACACGGACAACCATAGGCGACGATCCGATTAAAACTTCCGGAGGAAGGTCTAGGACAAGATCGGATGGTAAGAAACCATCGTATTTACCATCCTTCATGTTCTCTAAGCTAACTCTTTGTCACAGTTGAGTGACCAAGCTGATAGTAGACTGAAGGCTATTAGCAGTCAACTGATTCTACCATCAGTCAACTGATGAGGGGAATCAATCGAGTGCTATTCAAACTAGTCAACTCGAAGAAAGTCAAGATAAGCTCCTCTTATCTTGGGGTGATAAAGTGGTATGACCCAGATTCAGATCTCTACGAGCTAGGGTTTGAAGGGCTATAAAAGAAGGGGTTTCTAACCCTTTTGGATAATCCATTCTTGCTCCCAAAGTGCTCATACGATGGCAAGCTTCAACGACAATGCTACGCTGCTACTACGCTGATTTCCCGCCGAGCGTCAATCTTCTAAATCGGTAGTCTTTATTTAGTTGTCTTACTTTTGTGAATTTCGAGATTTCAATTACAAAGAGGAGAGGTAGGCTTGTTGCCTCTTCCTCTAGCTTTTGTTTTCTTGTAATTGTCGTCTCCTACCAGAAGATTTTGTCCAATAACCGAAGCTCTGATACCACTTAAAGGTAGGAAACTTCGCTTCCCACTTTTAACTCGGTCGCTTGTTTATGGCGATCCCATCGACGTCTCCGGATTAAAAAAATTTAATTCTAGACAAAAGGGATCATCCAAGCAACCGTTTCATCGTCGTGCTATTCGATTAGAGTAGTCACTTGAACAAACTTGTTGTTGAAACAACCAACCTCTATTCTATGAATAGACATGGAATAGGCGATGTACGGATCGTCGGCTTTTGTGTTTATATTCGGGGTTCAAGTTATATTAGCCACAAAATAGAATATATCATGCATATATAATTGAAAAACAATTATAAACATGTTACATAAGAAAATAGACAAGTATTATACCTCTCAATCTTCTATCGTATGTCCTTCCTCCTTTTGGACGTCGTGTTGGCGACGATCTTCCAAAAGGTGAAGCTCCTAGATCAGCAATCTTCCTTCTTTGCTCGCTCCGAACAAGAGGAAGTATAGAAACAAAACTCTTCTCTTATCTAGGACCAACCATCAAGCTCCAAGCTTGATGCTTGCCGCGGGCCCAAAGAAATGAAGATAGAAGTGAAGGCGCTGGCCAAGAGCTCCAAGGGAAGAGTCCCTAGCTCTTATTTCCACCGGCCAAGGAGAAGATGAGGAGTAGGTTTGGACACCGGCCAAGGGAGGGGAGAAGGAGATGGGCGCTGACCACCAAGGAAGAAGAAGAACATCTCCAATTGTTGTCGCCCACTCCAACACCCAAACCTTAGCTGCCCAAACACAATCCTAACCTAACTAGGATTCCTTGCCGCCCAAGGGAAGCAAACCCAAATCTCCTAAGCCATCAAGTTGCTGCCCACCCCCTTAAGGCTTATTTATAGGGTTAGGGATAAGCCTTGTTTTAATCTCCACCATTTGTTCTAGGCATTTAATCTCAACCGTCGGATCTAGAGATTTAATTTCAACCGTCGGATCTAGAGATTTAATCTCTACATTTGGATCTAGAGTTTTGATTTCATCCATTGGATCTAGGCTTCATGAGGTATTAATAGGATACAATAGGAACTATGAGGAGGAGTTGGATCTTAGCCACCCAATGGATCAAGCCCACATAAAGACTGATCCATTAATGATAATCCAATCCACTAAAGGATTATCATTGATCTACCTCACCAACCCCCATAAGTTAATATGGGCTCCATATATTATATGTACATTTTTCTCCCCGTATTTAAGATCTCGAATGTCTATCGATTAATTAATTTACTGATCATTAATTAATCCACATCTAACTCCATGAGTAGTACCACTCAACCTCTTCATCATGCCGTACCAAGTCCACCTGCAGGGTTTACATGATGAACCTTATGAGCTCCTCAAGGGGACATCATCATCCTAATATATAGGATATAGTTTCCTCCTATAATCAATTACATACCAAATAAATAATATCATTTCCCAACTTACCGAGCCTATTGATTTAATCTATAAATCTCGCCCATTGGTAAATCAAAGAAATGAATACTAAATATATGTGCTCGTTAATATATCAGGATTAAGAGCATGTACAATATAATATCTGAGGTCCGATTCCATTATGTAGTCAGCAATAAATCGAATCATCTCTAAGTCGGTCCTGCTCAATACACACAAAGTACACTAGTGTAATTCTTTGGTCAAGACTAACCAATACTAAATCATACTACAACAATACCAATGGTTTGTCTAAAGTCATCTAGGTTGTGAGCTTTTACTTATACTTTACAAGGAACTGATAACATGATCTCCCGTATGACACTACACACCATGTTATCTACAATGTAATGTATTAGACAATATTGCATAACCATAAATATGCAAACAATGATCATGTGATTCTTATTTCAAAAATAAAGATGTTCATACAAAAGATACACTTTTCAGTATACATCCCAATAATCTCCCACTTATACTAAAAGACTATGTTGTCCTCATATTGCCATACATCTGATTCCCCTTCCCTCCACATGGCTATCAAAGCTCTCGCTAGAAGAACTTTAGTGAAAGGGTCTACCAGGTCATCCTCTGATGCAATCTAGGTGATAACACCTTCTATCTCCTTTACGATTTCTCGTATCAGGTGGTACTTGTGCTCTATGTATTTACTTGCCTTATGGACTCGTTGTTCCTTCGAGTTTGCAACTGCAACACTATTATCACAATAAATTGTGATAGTTCTAGGCAAACCAGGAATCAAATCCAAGTCCATCAGGAAGTTCCTAAGCCACACAACTTCTTAGGCCGCCTCAGAGGTCGCCACATACTCAGCTTCCATGGTAGAGTCCGCCACGCATTTCTACTTGACACTCCTCCATACAATGGCTCCACCTCCCAAAGTAACACAAAACCAAAGGTAGACTTACTGTAATCCCTATCTGATTGGAAGCCGGAATCTGTATAACCCACAGTGAGTAATTGGTTTGCCTGGTAAACTAGCATATAATCCCTAGTCCTTCTCAGGTACTTCAGTATATGCTTTACCGCAGTCCAATGTCCCTATCCTGGATTACTCTGATATCTGCTAACCATGCCCACGGCAAAGCAGATATCTGGTCTCATACATAGCATCGCATACATGAGGCTTCCTATCGCCGAAGCATAAGGAACCGCCTTCATCTCCTCTATCTCCTCAGATGTTCTAGGACACATCTCGTTAGATAAAGGAACTCCATGCCTGAAAGGTAGAAAACCTTTCTTGGAGTTTTTCATGCTAAAACAATACATAATGGTGTCCTTTTCATGTGATCCCTTATAACCTTGATCACAAGGATGTGTCCCACTTCTCCCAAGTTCTTCATATCAAACTGTTTGGACAACCATACTCTTACGTCCGATAACACCCTGACATTGTTGCTAATTAACAAAATGTCATCTACGTATAGTATAAGAAATACCACTATGTTTCCATCACATCTCTTGTATACACAAGACTAATCCGGACTTCGAATAAATCCATAAGACTGAATTACCTCATCTAAGCGGATGTTCCAAGACCTCGAAGCTTGCTTCAATCCATAAATGACCGATTAAGCTTACATACAAGATGCTCTTTGCTCTTTACAATGAATTCCTCTGGTTGCTTCATGTAGATGTTTTCATCAAGACTTCCATTAAGGAAAGATGTCTTGACATCCATCTGTCATACTTCATAATCCATATGAGCAGCAATACATAAGAGAATCCAGATAGACTTAAGCATGACTACCAGTGAAAAGGTCTCCTCATAATCGATACCCTCTTTCTGAGTATAACCCTTCGAAACAAGCCTCGCTTTGAAGGTCTCAACCTTCCTGTCTATTCCTCTATTTCTTTTGTAGATCCACTTGCAACCAATGGTTTTTACACCATCGGGTGGTTCTACTAGCTTCCGGACCTGATTTGAATCCATAGATTCAATTTCTGTATTCATTGAACTTTGCCAAGATACTGCATCTTTATCTTGGATTGCCTTGTCATATGTCCAGGAGTCAGGTTCATGTTCGCCAGGGACCAAATAAGAAGATTCTCCCAAGAACATGAATCTATCAGGTTGTCTCACAACCCTCCCATTACTACGAGGTATCACCTTTGTATCCTCTGTGACACGCGGTGCAGTGACTTGTGGTATGTCCTCTTGTCCCGGTGGTACTGAAGAAGCGACTTCCCCATTCAATTCCTCCAGAACAATCTTACTCATGGGCTTGTGGTTGATGACATAGTCTTCCACTAGAAATCTGGCGTTCGTGCTGACGATCACCCTCTGATCTCTAGGACTTTAAAATAAACCACCTTTCATTCCTCTAGGATAGCCAACGAACATGGGCACTTCTGTACGAGGTTCCAACTTAGCAGCATCTGCCTTCAGCACATGTGTTGGATTCCCCATATCCGAATATTATTGGACTTTCCGAGCTGCAATAATCACTTTTTGTGTTGCGGAAATCCCGAAAGTTCGGCCACAGATCCGTGCGAAGATATATTAAAATAAAAACATGTATGTGCTAAGTAAACCTAGATCTACCTTAGATCTAGAAGTTGAGAGTATTACCCTCGAAGCGATGCCCTTCGCTTATCTCACTCATTCAATAGCCTCGCCGGAACTCGAGAGTGTCAAGTGCACACTCCTCTATTGGTATCCACACAAGCAATAGGTGGAGAAAACACAACATTGAGTGTTCCAGCACCCCTAGGATGGTTCGGCCAAGATGAGGGATGGGAGAGCTTTCATGAGAGGAAGATGATCCAAGGAAGAAGATGAAGTTGGAGTAATTCACCAAAATCAATTACACCCATCAAATGGAGTGGCCGACCACTTCATGACTTGGGGGTTTCCATGCATGCATGTAACTCCAAGAGCCAATGGCTCTTGGTCTCCCTCATGAGGTGGCACCACATGATAAGTCAATGATGATGTGGAGCATCATCATTGGCCGGCCATGCCAAGTCATCACCATGACATGGCATTTGGTCAAGTCAAACTTGACCTTTCATCTTCCCTCTCAAGTCAAGTCAAACTTGACCTCTTATCTCCCATGGTTGCTCAAATCTAACCACTTGATTGAAGTCAATTTGATTTAATGAATCTCTATTCATTAATTTAAATTGATAAATGAATCAAATCTAAATTAGACTAGTTCAACACTTGAATCAACTTGAGTCTAACTCAATTAGTCTAATTTGGATTACTCTTAATCCAATTTGGTTCATCACATGAACCTAATCCTCATGGTTCATCATATGAACATAATCTCCATCTAATTTCCCTTTGTGTGTGACCCTATAGTTTCTTGTAACGTTGGCAATGTCCCTAAACCGATTTAGGAACATAAGCAATGAGCGGTATCTAGCAACACATCATTGCTACACAAGTTACAAGAATGTTGAGCTCCAACATCACATTTGTGACTACTAATTATGACTCTTACAATATGTGGCAATGTCCCTCTATTCTTGACATCTAGATTGACCATTTGAGGCATAGACTGTGTCATCCTCGGTACAATCTATATATTGAACTCCAAGTAGACTCACTCTAATCAAATGGGCTCAATATCTCATAATGACTCATTTGGGCATGACCATGCACTTCATGGTCTCACTCTATCAAGAATAACGATGTCTCTCCCGTCATATAGGAGGGATAGATCCCATCTACATCACTCACATCCCTTCGCATAATTTGTCACATACCCAGTAATCACCTTTATAGTCCACCCATTTACGGGTGACGTTTGACGAAGCCAAAGTATGCAACTCCTTATGTAGGGAACCATGGTGGCTTCAGGTCTAAGGACTAATAGTCATACTAATAGCCACATGAGAAAGTATATGAGACTCATATAACGATCCATGATACTTTCTCATGGCGGGTCATTTAGTATACATTCTCCAATGCATACCCATGTGTCAACTTGATATCTCATATCCATGACTTGTGAGATCAAGTCATCGTGTTGACCTACATGCTAGTCTCTATGCATTAACATTGCCCCTGAATGTTAATACTTGACTAGGAATGATTAATTGTAGTGTTCTCTATATCATCTCATTTTCGATTCAACCAATCGATTGATATAGATAAGAACCTACTACTCAAGGACATTATTATATTTAGTTATTTGGCACCAATACAAGTAAATATAATAACCATGCCTTTATAAATAGGAATATGATATAATAAAGTCCATACAACAATCATCACATGATTATCTCTAGGGCTTTCACTAACAATCTTCCACTAGCACTTGTGACAATCACCGTAGTATCTAATACCCAATGACCTAGTGTGACCATCATGCTTTTTCTGTGCCAAAGCCTTGGTCAAGGGATCTGAGATGTTATCCTCTGTGGGTACTCTACAAATCTTCACATCTCCTCTATCGATAATCTCTTGAATGAGATGGAAGCGTCGTAGTATGAGTTTGGTCCACTGGTGTGAGCGAGGTTCCTTAGCCTGTGAAATCGCTCCATTGTTGTCACAATAGAGCTTTATTGGATCTACTATGCTAGGAATCACCCCAAGCTCAGTAATGAACTTGCGGATCCAAACTGCCTCCTTTGCTGCCTTAGATGCAGCAATATACTCGGCTTTTGTTGTAGAATCAGCAACTGTGTCCTGCTTCGAACTCTTAAAGATCACAGCGCCACCATTCAAGCAAAACACGAACCCTGATTGTGATCTATAAATATCTTGGTCAGATTTGAAGCTGGCATCACTGTAACCCTTTACAGCTAGCTCCTCATCGCCTCCAAATATCAAGAAATATTCTTTAGTCCTTCTCAAGTACTTAAGAATATTCTTGACTGCTATCCAGTGACACTCACCTGGATCTGACTGGTGTCTACTCGTCATGCTCAAAGCATACGAGACATCAGGACGAGTACACAATATTGCGTACATGATAGATCCTATAGCAGATGCGTAAGGGATCTTATCCATGCGGTCTCTCTCCTCTCTAGAAGAGGGACTTTGAGTCTTCGAAAGACTCACACCATGTGACATCGGCAGAAGTCCCTTCTTGAAATTCTGCATTGAAAACCGTAGTAATACCGTGTCAATGTATGTATTCTGACTTAGGCCAAGCAATCTCTTAGATTTATCACTTAGATTCTCATTGAGACACACATCCCTAGCCAAGTCTTCACAGACTGTAGCGAAGGGATGTCATTCCCAATGAGTAGTATATCATCCACATACAATACAAGAAAGACAACTGTGTTCCCATTAACCCTCTTATAGACACAGGTTTCATCTTCCTTCTTGATGAAACCAAACTATTTGATCGCAGCAACGAATCGAAGATTCCAGCTCCGAGAGGCTTGCTTTAGCCCATAAATGGACCTTTTTAGCTTGCATACTTTCCCAGTATGCTGTGGATCTTCAAAACCCTCAGGTTGTGTCATGTACACATCCTCGAGTAAGTTTCCAATCAGAAACACGGTTTTGACATCCATCTGCCTGATCTCATAATCGTGGTATGCTGGAATAACAAGCAAGATCCTAATGGACTTAAACATCGCCACTAAAGAAAAGGTTTCATCATAGTCAATACCATGAATTTGGTTGAATCCTTTAGCCCCCAATCGGCCCTTATAGGTATGCATAAGTCCATCCATGTCAGTCTTTCTCCTAAAGACCCACTTACACCCAATGGGTCTGACCCCTTTAGGTGGATCAACCAAAGTCTATACTTGGATGGTGTACATGGATTTCATCTCGAATCTCATGGCCTCTAGCCATTTCTCAGAATCTAGGCTCATCACAGCTTCCTGATAGGAGGTAGGCTCATTTTCAATGAGCATAACGTCATCATGGTCAGACAAGAGAAATGAGTATCTCTCAGGCTGACGACGTACCCTATCAGACCTGCGAAGAGGTAGGTCTACCTGAACAGGTGGTTGTTCCACAACTCTTTGTGCAACAATCTCATCACCCACAACACTTTGTGGTTCCTGTTCAACCTCCATCAAGGCCTCAGTGCAATGGTCCTTATCTTGAATTTCTTCAAGATCGAACGTACTCCCACTAGTTTTTCTAGAAACAAAATCCCTTTCTAGAAAAACCCCAGTCTTTGCCACAAACACTTTGTGCTGACTGGGAATGTAGAAGTAATATCCCTTTGTATCCTTGGGATATCCAACAAAATAGCACCTATCGGATTTGGGTCCCAGTTTGTCTGAGACTTGACGTCGAACGTAAGCCTCACAACCCCAAATCCTCATGAAAGACATCTTGGGATTTCTCCCTGTCCATATCGTATATGGTGTCTTTATCACAACCTTGGATGGTACACGATTAAGGGTAAAGGCTGCTGTGTCTAGAGCATATCCCCAAAAGGATATAGCAAGATTTGTGTGACTCATCATAGATCGTACCATATCTAATAGGGTACAATTCCTCCTTTCGGATATTCCATTCCACTGTGGGGTTGCAGGAGGAGTGAGTTGGGATAGAATCCCACACTCAGCTAGATAGTCATGAAACTAATGGCTAAGGTATTCACCACCTCGATCTGATCGAAGTATCTTAATACTCTTGCCAAGCTTGTTTTGTACTTCATTCTTGAATTTTTTAAACTTTTCAAAGGATTTTGATTTATGTGTCATGAGATACACATAACCATATCTACTGAAGTCATCAGTAAATGTAATGAAGTACCTATAACCGCCTCTTGCAGTAACATTGAGAGGGCCACATACATCACTATGTATAAGTCCTAACATGTCCATTGCTCTTTCGCTGTGTCCACTAAAGGGAGTCTTGGTCATCTTGCCTAAAAGGAAAGACTCGCATGTCTCATATGATTCAAAATCAAATGAGTCTAGCAGCCCATCCTTTTGGAGATGAGATAAGTGACTCTCATTTATGTGACCTAAGCGACAATGCCAGAGATAGGTTTGGTTCAACTCATTTGACTTGAAACTTTTGGTACTTATGTTATAGATAGGGCTCTCTAAGTCTAGAAAGTAGAGTCCGTTCATTAGAGGTGCACTACAATAGAACATATCATTTAAATAAACTGAACAACATTTGTTCTTTATTATAAATGTAAATCCTTTCTTGTCTAAATAAGAAACCAAAATTATGTTCTTAGTTAAAGCAGACACATAACAATATTCATCTAATTCTAGTACAAAGCCAGAGGGCAGAGATAGATCATAAGTTTATACAACAACAACAGCAACTCTTGCTCCATTGCCTACTCGTAGGTCCACCTCGCCCTTTGTCAATGCCCTGCTATTTCTCAGCGCCTGCACATTGGTACAAATGTGAGATGCACATCCGGTATCTAATACCCATGATGAAGAAATAGATAGATTGACTTCTATAACATTTATACCTGAAGTAGAAGTCTCACTTCTCTTCTCCTTAAGATATTCCATGTATGCCTTGCAGTTACGCTTCCAGTGTCCAGCTTCCTTACAGTGGAAGCAAGCCCCTTCCTTGGCCACCCCTCCTTTGGGTTTCAGTTCCTTGCCTTTGCCCTTGGCTTGGGACTTTCCCTTACCTTTAGGCTTGCCCTTGCCTTTCTTCTTTTGCACCATCAAAATGGCGTCAGATTTTCCCTTCTTAAGGTTGAGCTCAGCAGTTCTCAACATGCTGAGCATCTCAGGCAGTGGCTTGTTAATTTCATTCATGTTGTAATTCATGACAAATTAATTGTAGATTTGCGGCAAAGACTACAAGATCAAGTCAGTGGCCAGCTCTTGCCCAAGGGGGAATCCCAATCTCTGTAGGTTTTCTACGTACCCAATCATCTTGAGTACATATGGACCTACGAAAGTCCCATCTTGCATTTTGGAACAAAACAATGCATTAGAGACTTCATATCTCTCGTGTCTTGCTTGTCCTTGATATAGTTGACGAAGATGTTCAACCATATCATAAGCATTCATGAACTCGTGTTGCTTCTGAAGCTCAGAGTTCATGGTCGCGAGCATTATAAAAGACACATCTAATGCATAATCTTGATGCTTCTTGTAAGCATCTTTGTCAGCTCGTGAGGTAGTGGCAAGAGGAGCCTCCGGAATGGGTTGCTCCAGGACATACAGTTTCCTTTCTTGGGTGAGAACAATTCTCAGGTTCATATACCATTCCAAAAAATTTGCTCCATTGAGCTTGTCCTTCTCAAGGACAGAAAGAGAGAGAGAGAGTGTTCATGTTTGTCGACATAGTAATCTACAACATACAATACAGAGAATTAATATCATATTCCTTTTATCATTTAATTAGGCCTTTAATCAAATGATCCTCCTATTGAATTATAGGAATTTTGTAGAATCGAGTTATGGATGTGGTCAAACCACATTACTAGATTCATACAAACTAGCTATAATTCTTGCGGGACAAGATCCACATCATACTAAGCCTTGAGTTAGCTTTGGCTAAATCGCCCAAGACTTAGTACAATCAGTGGGTAACACATTACCGATTACATCTCTATGCAACTCTTGTTATAGGATCAAGACCCACATTTACAAAAGACCTTGAGTTAGCTTTGGCTAAATCGCCCAAGATTTAGTGTAAATGCGATCTTATCTTATCTTTCCAACGGTTGGAATATGCCTATAGTTCTACTCGATCCAATTGAGTTAACTAGTTTTACTCAATCTAATTGAGCTTACTCTAACCCAAGCCGTGATAGGCGGGACCAAGATTGTCCCTCCGCACCCTACCAAGATAATATGCGTTGCTCTGCTTTGGCAGATTCAACAACTACAAATGATCGAGGTAGTGATGGGTATCAAGGCTTTGGTAGGCATTTACGAGTTGATTCGATTATGATCTAATCTTATCGAAATGTGTATCATATACACATTAAGGCCTTTATTATCCTATATTATCATGCATCACATACATACAAGCATTATTCTAGCATACATCATATACATACAAGAAAAATATCCTAGCATGCATCATATACATACAAGCATTATTCTACTAGCATGCATCACATACATACAAGCATTATTCTACTAGCATGCATCACATACATACAAGCAAAATCAAATATATATATATATATATATATATATATATATATATATATATATATCAATATATATATATATATAATTAACTGTGATGTGGTCATGGCCCTACTACGATCTTCTGAAGCCAATGAGAAGATCGGACGGTCAACCTAGGGCTAGCGGCTTCTTCAAGCGCTTCCTTTGACCGCCATGTGTCGTCGGCACCCTTCTCGTAACTTCGTCTACAAGTGGACTTTCCACCGCTCAATTTTGTATATTACAAATATGAAACTCTTGTTACATTTGAGTCTAAAACTATTTACAACTAGAATTTCAAAAGAAGAGGTACGACGCGCAGGTCGCATACACTATACAACACGCACAACCACAAAAACGGAATGCAGGTCGTATTATGAATTACAACACATCATCATCCAATCATATTGGGGTTCTTGGGCCATGACAATAACAGAATTATACATAATTATAAATTATGTATTTTTACAAAAAATTTCTATAATTTTTCCTATTTTGTTTTCAATTTAATGAGTCACCTCTCCATAACGGTCCCGCTAAGTGGTTTCCGGGGACGATCGCGGGACAAGGCCCCTTTCGGGGATAGGGGTAGCACCCCTACTTGCAAAATAAACTTTGCGAGTGTTCCTACTATGATCTTACAACGACTTAAGTCACTGTCCCAAAATCCTAAAGCGAGAACTCGCCGTTTCGGAGAGTTTTTCTCGATGGTTGAAGCCTACAAGTGTCCCAACACTCGTTGCTTCGACACTTCGAGAAAAATACCCAAAAATTCGATAAAAATAGGAAATTTATAGAAACATAAAAATATGTAATTTTTATATCTAATACAAAAATGAAACACACACATGCTTCGCACGTGGCTCTGATACCACTGTTGGACTTTCCGAGCCGCAAAAACTGCTTTTTGCGTTGCGGAAACCCCGAAAGTCCGGCCACGGATTTGTGTGAAGATATATTAAAATAAAAACATGTATGTGCTAAGTAAAGCTAGATCTATCTTAGATCTAGAAGTTGAGAGTATTACCCTCGAAACGATGCCCTTCGTTTATCCTGGTCGTCCAAAAGCCTCGCTGGAACACGAGTGTTAAGTGCACACTCCTCTATTGGTATCCACACAAGCAATAGGTGGAGAAAACTCAACCTTGAGTGTGCTAGCATCCCTTGGATGGTTCGGCCAAGATGAGGGATGGGAGAGCTTGCTTGAGAGGAAGATGATCCAAGGAAGAAGATGAAGTTGGAGTAACTCACCAAAATCAATTACACCCATCAAATGGAGTGGCCGACCACTTAAAGACTTGGGGGGTTACATGCATGCATGTAACTCTAAGAGCCAATGGATCTTGGTCTCCCTCATGAGGTGACACCACATGATAAGTCAATGATGATGTGGAGCATCATCATTGGCCGGCCATGCCAAGTCATCATCATGACATGGCATTTGGTCAAGTCAAAGTTGACCTCTTATCTCCAATGGTTGATCAAATCCAACTACTTGATTCAAGTCAATTTGATTTAATGAATCTCTATTCATTAATTTAAATTGACTAAATGAATCAAATCTAAATTGGACTCATTCAAAACTTGAATCAACTTGAGTCTAACTCAATTAGTCTAATTTGGATTACTCTTAATCCAATTTGGTTCATCACATGAACCAAATCCTTATGGTTCATCATATGAACCTAATCTCCATCTAATTTCCCTTGTGTGTCACCCTATAGGTTCTTGTAACGTTGGCAATGTCCCTAAACTGATTTAGGAACATATGCAATGAGCAGTATCTAGCAACACATCATTGCTACCCAAGTTACAAGAATGTTAAGCTCCATCATCACCTTTGTGACTCTCACAATATGTGACAATGTCCATCTATTCTTGACATCTAGATTGACCAATTGAGTCCGAGACCGTATCATCCTCGGTACAATCTATATCTTGAACTCCAAGTAGACTCACTCTAATTAAATGAGCTTAATAACTCATATTGACTCATATTGAACCCCTCCAACCTTCAAAATGTTAGTTATATGTAAGAGGTGTCCTATGACAATAACCTTATGGTTATACCATTTATTTAATAAATGAATATTCACTATTTGAGTATACATGTTTTCATGTATTTGATTGGATCTTAAACACATTTACTGAATGCCCACTATACGATTCACAGCATGAGAGAATTTGTGTTTGGATCACAACTAGTGAGTATCTCTACATGTGTAATTGTGATGTATTGGAATTATCCCTAGTCGATGAATTGATGGATTGAGATGCCATTGATTCTGTTGAGACTACCACGAGATATACTCTTTGGTTTATCTATGCAGTTGTTTCTCACTAGTTGGAGACATTGGGATCTCCGGAGTTGATCGTGGATGCTAGTTATGGTGACTAGTTCATTGGAGTGACTAGATGTAAGACTTCATATGGTTCTTTGCATATATGGATATGTCAATGAAGTTCTTACTGCTGCTTAAGTGCAATGTTCCTTCGACTTATGGTATTCAAGTCATCTTGGTCATGGAGACTTATGCTTTGACATCTTAAGCAAACATCTCCAAGGAGATATGGACCCGAGATGATTGGGTATAAGTCGAAGTTGTCTAAGGTGTTTGAATAGCCTATAGAGGATTCACCACTCCTTGCGAGGAGATGTATACTCTATGGCTTCTCGTCGGATTGTTACTAAAGTTTTTGGCCAAAGCATTAGATGTTTAGAGTATGATACTTTTGGATACATGTGCAGTAACTATAATTTGGAGGACGAGGAAGTAATACTTGGGCTAGGTGTGACGTAGTCAACCTAGTTGGGACTGACACAATAGACCATGTCCTAAACTAAGTGGGTATAAGATGAGTGAAAGGAATGGGTCACGATTCATTGTAGCTGTTGATGGGTTTCAGAAATAGTTCTGGGATCAACCGTTGATTTTTCGATTAATTGGGGATCATGATGTACTAATAGGTGTCACTCATGATCGTTCTATAATTATGGTTAATTATAGACTGCCAACATAAACCGGGAACCTATTTGGTATCACACACAACGAGTGTAATCAGAAGGATTTAAAATGAGTTTGAGAATAGGATTCTTTGATCGAGAGAGACTAGGTTTGGTTGGACCAAATAAAGAGCGAGTATGAAATAGTTTTAGTCACATCGAAAGCATGGATGGGATGTGTCTTTTGAAGACATGATGGATGAACTAAATTGGTTTGGTTCTAATATAATAATGGAAAATAAACTAAAGTGGTTTGGTTTGTTTTAAATGAATGAACCAAAGTTAGTTCTGTTCGTTTTAACTTAAAATAGACCAATGCAGTTTGGTTTATTTTAACTTAAGTTATTGGAGCGGGTTAACGGGTTTTGGTTATGAACCAATAACCATTAGGAGAATGTGTTCTCTATAAAAACATGGCTTAAGGGTTTTTCGTGGAGAATAAATTGGTTCAAGGGTTTTTGGTAACTCTAGCCTCCTTTCCTCCTTCTTGACGCCCAAGCCAAGGTGGTAGTCGCCCTTCTTTGTGCCGTCGACGCCCTTTGGAGCTGCTGCCTCTCCTCGCTGTCGGCCATCCACTAGTCGTGGACATCTCTTGGGCCACCCTCAGCTATTGGCCAACCTTCCTTGACCGCCGGTAACCAAGGAGTAACCGGCCAAGCCTTTGGCTGACCCCTTCTTCCTCCACAACAAGCTGTCCAGTTTTGGACAGCTTGATCTCCTTTGCGTGGAGAGGCCGTTTGGTCGGTGTTTTGTGCTCCGAGAGTGGTCTACTTGTTGGGGATTTGATCTTCGGAAATCCTCATGGGTGGAGGGTTATGTTTTCGTCAAACAGTTGACGAAAACCTATTCCAACAAGCGAGTTTGTGAAACTCATTTTTGGGATCCAAATTTATTTTGGATTGTTATCGTCTCTCGGATCACATCGTCTTCGACTCAAGTCTAGTAACTTTTGTGAACACGACGCTTGTGGCTTTGTGAAGCTTTCCTGACGATACTCGGCGTGGATATGGAGAGAGGCGATTCTAGCGAGGGTCGCTACGGTTGATGTCATTCCTGCTACGCATGATCTGTCAGGTATACCCAGTATAAGTTTCCTTTATTGAGAAAAAATTAAATATGCGATTATGTCTACAAATATTGTATCTTGCATGCGTTTGATGTGTGTGTTGTAATAAATTAGATTTATTGCTTTTATTGCTTCCGTTGTGTGCATGTTTACGAAACGTGTTCGAATAGACACTCACTGCGATGCCGAGAAAACCCAACACCAAAAGGCTCCAAGAAGTGAGAATGAGGAGGACTAATCATGTGGCAACTAGGGTCACCCCTTCAAGGTCAAGATCAAGAGGAAGAAGCGCTCGTCAAACACCATAGGAAGGTAATGCTCTCCCAAGCATCATATTCTGAAATAACAAGCATAGGGATAGATTTAACATTCTTTCGAATCATAAAATCACGACTACTGTTGGTGCAGGGGCACCAAATAATCGAACCTAGGTTTTGATTGTGAAAAACGTTCAAAGTTAAGTTATAATTGTTATCTCATGTGTTGTGTTAAGTGTGAAGGAAGTGTTTATGCTAAGCTGAAGGTCAACGACATCTGGAGAATCTCGGGACGAGAAACAATGGTGGTCGGGCGACACTAGGGGAACTTCATTAGAGTCGAAGAACCTAGATGAAGACCGGAAGATAAGTGATAGGTCGAAAAGGACAAGAGGTAAGCACAAGTGCAGAGCGATGGTAAGGTCATGTCCTCCGTACAGGGACAACCATAGGCGGCGATCCGATTAAAACTTTTGGAGGAAGGTCTAGGATGAGATCGGATGGTAAGAAACCATCGTATTTACCATCCTTCATGTTCTTTATGCTAACTCTTTGTCATAGTTGAGTGACCAAACTGATAGTTGTTAGGGCAATCTCTTGCCGTGATATGGTTTTGATGGTGTGGCAAAGGGTTTAAGTTAGTTTGATATGTTGATGTGATATGTGCGTTGAAGTCGTGCAGGACTTAGTAATTCGCACATGGAGCCGTGGCGAGTTTCACATCTCATGACTCGTGCCTTGAGTCGGTGAAGGATAGCTTTGCGGAAGCCGTGCGCTTGGAGCATCCGAGGGACCGCCGGACGAGAAGCTTGGAGTGAAGCCGGAGGAAGTAGACTTCGAGGCAAGAGTCGCGAAGGAGCATTACAGAGCCGTGCGCCTGATGCTGCCGAGGGACGTGGCCGAGAACGAAGAGAACTTCGAAGGCGAGGGACTCCGAGAAATGAGAGTGAGCGATTGTAACCCGGGGAAGGGTAGCTCTTAGGGGAAACTTGGCCATTTGGCCAAGTGTCGGATGGGTTTCGACGCGATCATTGCCATGTCATGGCGGGGCCGATCGCTTCCGAGTCCGAGTGAGTTCGACGGTATACGATCGATTGGATTGGCCGCCGATCGCCCATACGTGGCGATCGTTGCCAAGACCACCGATCGGGCGCGAAAGCGATGGTCGGTAGTAGATAAGGGTTCTACGCAGACCGCTTCGTAGCCGATCGCGTCGATACGAGGCGGCCGATCGTGATGAGGTCCATCACGATCGCCAAGAGTTCCGTTGACTACAATCGCCGGGATCCGGCGTGTTTGGAGGCCGCAGTTGTAGTATGGCAATGACGCCAAGGGTGGCAATGATCGATGGCGCAACGAGAAGAAGTTAGCCCTCTCTATAAAAAGATAGGGTGTAAGCCTTTGAGAGGCTAATGCTCATACTCCAAACAATCTTCCTAGTGCCTCACAAGCTCTAAACTCTTCTTACTTGTCTTTACTTCAATCCTATTGTAAGAAGAGTGATCTTGGTTGTAAAGGTTACCTCCACCTAGCTTTGTGCAAAGGAGAGACCGATAGTGATTGGTTTTGGCGGAGTGATTCACCGTGGACGAATCGGACCGTGGATTAGCGGTGTAGCCGTGAACCACGTTATATCTCGGTGTTTGTATTGCTTGCTTATATCTTGCTTGTCTTTTGCTTTGTATTTGTATATTCTGCTTGCGCTAACGTTTTTGTAGACGAGCAATTTACGACGTCCAACGTACGAGGGCTATTCACCCCCCTCTAGCCGGCCATATCGACCTCCTACAAGTGGTATCAGAGCCGAGGTTGCTTGTCACCGGACTAACCGCCGCAACAAGCCCTACATCAAAAATGGCCGGCTCCAACATCCATCCTCCGAAGTTTGAAGGAGAATTCGCTTGGTGGAAGAAGCGAATGGAGGTATTTTTCGAAACGGATTTTGATATAATGATTACAATGGAATCCGGTTTCGTTTTTCCTAGGGATGAAGAAGGGAAGCCAATAGAGAAATCTAGGTGGACGAAGAGGCAAAGAGAGGAGCACCTTGCAAACTCCAAAGCCAAGCACCATCTCTACAATGTGCTCCCTCAACAAGAGATCAACCGGATCGGAGAATGTGCTAGCGCCAAAGAGATGTGGGAGAAGCTTATAGAACTCCATGAAGGCACATCCGAGGCCAAGCTAGCAAGGAGAGACCTCCTCCGCTCCCAATTATCCAATATAAAACTAGAAAAGGGAGAAAAGGTAACCTCACTACACTCTAGGTTTAAAGAAATTTTAATTGGGCTAACAAGTGTAGGTGAGAAGCTATCAAACCGGGATATGGTAATGAAGGCCATAGATGCCTTTCCCCGGTCCTCAAAGTGGAGCTCCATGGTGGACTCATTCTATATCTCAAAGAATTTAGAAGTGAGCACCTTGGAGGAGTTCTTCTCAACAATGGAACTCCACGAAACTAGGCTTGAAGGAATACAAGAGGAGCCTAGAATTCAACCTTCAAGAGGAGTAGCATTATTGGCAAGTAAGGGGAAGAAGAAGATGGAAATCCCCTCCTCCTCCGATGACGAAGCGTCTTCCTCCTCCTCCATGGATAGCACCGAAGAAGCCTATATGGTAAGGAGGGTAAGACGTGTATTTAAGAATTTTAGATTTGATAAATCTAATGATAGGAATAGAAGACCAAGGGGGAAGGTCATATGCTACAATTGCCAAGGAGAAGGGCACATAAGGGACAATTGTCCTCTCCTAAACAAGAGCAAGGAAGAAAGGAAAAAGAAAGAAGAAAAGAAGAAGAAAAAGGGGAGCAAGAAAAAGAAGGAAGAGGAAAAGAAGACAAAGGAGAAGGGAAAGGCTAAGGCTCTCAAGGCAAGGACTTGGGATGATCCATCCTCATCCTCCTCCTCATCATCGGATGAGGAGAATGCCTTTGTCACCAATTTGGCCTTGATGGCCTTTGATGACTTGGATTGCTCTTCATCCGAAAATGAAGAATCAAGCTCAAATGGGGAGAGCTCAAATGAAGGGGGAGCTTCCACATCCTCCTCATCCGAAGAAGAGGACATGGAAACTATGGTAACAAATCTAACCCCTAAGAAAATAGTTTCCATGGTTTCTAGCTTAACTAAGGATTTATTTAGGGCAAAGAAGAAAAATAAATGCATGCTTGAACAAATTAAGGACCTAGAACAAAAATTAGAAAAAGCATGCTTAAATGAAAATGATAATATTTCTTCTAGCTTAAATGATGATGCATGCTCACATGATTATATGCTTTTAAATGTTAATGATGCATGCATAGAGGAAAATAGGGCATTAAGGGAAAAGGTAGATTACTTAACCAAAGCCCTAGAGAAATTCACTATAGGCTCCAACACCCTTAACATGATAATTGGGAGCCAAAGGGAAAGTTTTAACAAGAAGGGCCTAGGATATAAAGAGAAGAAAAATGAAAAGGCCTATAAATGCCTAATAGCTAGGGGACAAGATAAAAAGAAAGCAATAGCTAGAAAATGGATCCCCAAGGAATATTTAGTGAACCCAATAGGAAAGAATCTATTTTGGGTTCCAAAATCCATCCTTAAGGGTTAGAATAACCCTAGGGTAGTCAACCATATGAACTTGATCTATATCATAATTTGGTTGACTTAGGATGACGGGACAATATTTTTTTAGATAGTGTTGGGTGATGATAACGTACCCATAAATAGGTAATAATGCTTAAATCATGATGATTAATGTAATTGCTATGTATGTTTTTAAATCATGATTTATGATTTTGAAATTTTGCACGTTATCACTAGAAATAGGCTTAAATCATGCCTTAGGTGATAATTTGTTTATTATCATCGTATAATACCTAATGCATGACCATTATTTGATGAAAACATGTATTTCATGATCATAATGTAGAATTAATTCATATATGTCATTATGATCATGTTAATTGTTAGGTTGATACTTAACCATGATAGAATTGCATGAATATATTGGTTAAGTATATACAAATACTCCCTAGGATACATCTCACACTCACTATAGGCTAACTTGATTGCAAACTTAGCATGGGTGAGATATTAGGATGATACAAATGTCCACTATTGCCTATGGCATTTAGATGGTCATTTAAAGTATCAAAATAGCAATAATAGACCAATCATGGGGAAGGCTTATGTTTAATTCATAGACATATTGCCCAAAGATCATGGTTGGATATTTCATATGTTTTCAAAACAATTTCTTACCTTAAAATACATGTATTCATGTTTTGAAACAATTGGATGCAAAACTAGGTAGCTAACTTGATACTAGAATGATCAAAAACCTAGTGGTTTTTAGAACTTTTGGATTTTTGGCAAAAACAAGAAAATATAATGAGTTTTCATGAAAAACTATTTTTCATTGATAGATATACTTAAAAGAAATACTTTCCCCAAAATTTCATGATTTTTCAAATTTTCTGGAATTTATAATGCATTTCTGAAATTCGTCCAGAAAATCAGAAATATGGATTCATTTGTGCCGATCGCCATACATCGATATAATGAACGTGGTAAAATCAGAATATTGAAGGCCAATTCAGTTTGTAAACCTCCTACAAGTGGTAAAATATACTTGATGCCACCAACAAGTGGTATAAATATACTTGATGCCATCAACAAATGGTACCCAATTTTTAAATCAACTTGACATATTTTTCCTCCATTATACTTGATGCCATGAGCTTATAACTTAGTGTTAATCTTTTTGATGGTGTCAAAGGGGGAGAAATAAGTATGTTTAAGTTAATCACTTTAGGGGGAGAAATCTAGTGTAGGGTGAGAAAGATAGGATAGGGGGAGAAAATTTGCAGAGAGAATTTCATGGATTAAGGGGGAATTGCAGGTTGGTATATCATTTTTATCTTTACATGCTTTCTTACCTTAGAATTTATATCAAATGTTTTACCTAACTTAACGGATTGCCACACATCAAAAGGGGAGATTGTTAGGCAATCTCTGCCGTGATATGGTTTTGATGGTGTGGCAAAGGGTTAGTTTGATATGTTGATGTGATATGTGCGTTGAAGTCGTGCAGGACTTAGTAATTCGCACATGGAGCCGTGGCGAGTTTCACATCTCATGACTCGTGCCTTGAGTCGGTGAAGGATAGCTTTGCGGAAGCCGTGCGCTTGGAGCATCCGAGGGACCGCCGGACGAGAAGCTTGGAGTGAAGCCGAGGAAGTAGACTTCGAGGCAAGAGACGCCAAGGAGCATTGCAGAGCCGGCGCTCGATGCGCGAGGACGTGGCCGAGAACGAAGAGAACTTCAAGGCGCAGGGACTCCGAGAAATGAGAGTGAGCGATTGTAACCCGGGAAGGGTAGTTTAGGTGAAACTTGGCCATTTGGCCAAGTGTCGATGGGTTTTCGACACCGGGCCGATCGCTATGTCATGGCGGCCGACCGCTTCCGAGTCGAGTGAGTTCGACCGTATACGATCGATCGGATCAGGCGCAGCCGATCGCCATACGGGCCGATCAAGAAGATTATCGGCCGATCGATCAAGGCGCAATGATCGTCAATAAGGGTTCGCCATTCGCTCGTAGCCGATCGGCGCCGATTATGAGGAGCAAGCAATGATCGATGAGGTCCATCACCGATCGCTAAGAGTTCCGCTGACTACAACGCCGGGATCCGACGTGTTCGGAGGCGCCAGAGGACGGCAATGATCGCCAAGGGCGGCAAATGATCGATGGCGGCAAACGGGAAGAAGTTAGCCCTCTCTATAAAAAGAGAGGGTGTAAGCCTTTGAGAGGCTAATGCTCATACTCCAAACAATCTTCCTAGTGCCCCACAAGCTCTAAACTCTTCTTACTTGTCTTTACTTCAATCCTATTGTAAGAAGAGTGATCTTGGTTGTAAAGGTTACCTCCACCTAGCTTTGTGCAAAGGAGAGACCGATAGTGATTGGTTTTGGCAGAGTGATTCACCGTGGACGAATCGGACCGTGGATTAGCGGCGTAGCCGTGAACCACGTTATATCTCGGTGTTTGTATTGCTTGCTTATATCTTGCTTGTCTTTTGCTTTGTATTTGTATATTCCGCTTGCGCTAACGTTTTTGTAGACGAGCAATTTACGACGTCCAACGTACGAGGGCTATTCACCCCCCTCTAGCCGGCCATATCGTTCCCTTACAATAGTAGACTGAAGGCTATTAGCAGTCAACTGATTCTACCATCAGTCAACTGATGAGGGGAATCAGTCGACTGCTATTCAAACTAGTCAACTCGAAGAAATTCAAGATAAGCTCCTCTTATCTTGGGGTGATAAAGTGGTATGGCCCAGATTCAGATCTCTACGAGCTAGGGTTTGAAGGGATATAAAAGAAGGGGTTTCTAACCCTTTTGGATCATCCATTCTTGCTCCCAAAGTGCTACGCTGCTACTACGCTGATTTCCCGCCGAGCGTCAATCTTCTAAATCGGTAGTCTTTATTTAGTTGTCTTACTTTTGTGAATTTCGAGATTTCAATTACAAAGAGGAGAGGTAGGCTTGTTGCCTCTTCCTCTAGCTTTTGTTTTCTTGTAATTGTCGTCTCCTACTAGAAGATTTTGTCCAATAACCGAAGCTCTAATACCACTTAAAGGTAGGAAACTTCGCTTCCCACTTTTAACTCGGTCGCTTGTTTATGGGGATCCCATCGACGTCTCCGGATTAAAAAAATTTAATCCTAGACAAAAGGGATCACCCAAGAAACCGTTTCATCGTCGTGCTATTCGATTAGAGTAGTCACTTGAACAAACTTGTTGTTCAAGCAACCAACCTCTATTCTATGAATAGTCACGGAATAGACGATGTACGGATCACCGCCTTTTGTGTTTATATTCGGGGTGCAAGTTATAGTAGCCACAAAATAGAATATATCATGCATATATAATTGAAAAAAAATTATAAACATGTTACATTAGAAAATAGGCAAGTATTATACCTCTCAATCTTCTATCGTATGTCCTTCCTCCTTTTGGACGTCGTGTTGGCGACGATCTTCCAAAAGGCGAAGCTCCTAGATCAGCAATCTTCCTTCCTTGCTCGCTCCGAACAAGAGAAGTATAGAAACAAAACTCTTCTCTTATCTAGGACCAACCATCAAGCTCCAAGCTTAATACTTGCCGCGGGCCCAATGAAATGAAGATAGAAGTGAAGGCGCCGGCCAAGAGCTCCAAGGGAAGAGTCCCTAGCTCTTATTTCCACCGGCCAAGGAGAAGATGAGGAGTAGGTTTGGACGCCGGCCAAGGGAGGGGAGAAGGAGATGGGCGCCGACCACCAAGGAAGAAGAAGAAGAACTTGTCCAATTGTTGTCGCCCACTCCAACACCCAAACCCTTGCCGCCCAAACACAATCCTAACCTAACTAGGATTCCTTGCCGCCCAAGCGAAGCAAACCCAAATCTTCTAAGCCATCAAGTTGCTGCCCACCCCCTTAAGGCTTATTTATAGGGTTAGGGATAAGCCTTGTTTTAATCTCCACCATTGGTTCAAGGCATTTAATATCAACCGTCGGATCTAGAGATTTAATTTCAACCGTCGGATCTAGAGATTTAATCTCTACATTTGGATCTAGAGTTTTGTTTTTTCCATTGGATCTAGGCTTCATGAGGTATTAATAGGATACAATAGGAACCATGAGGAGGAGTTGGATCTTGGCCACCCAATGGATCAAGCCCATATAAAGTCCGATCCATTAATGATAATCCAATCCACTAAAGGATTATCATTGATCTACCTCACCAACCCCCATAAGTTAATATGGGCTCCATATATTATATGTACATTTTTCTCCGCATATTTAAGATCTCGAATGTCTATCGATTAATTAATTTACTGACCATTAATTAATCGACATCTAACTCCATGAGTAGTACCACTCAACCTTTTCATCATGCCGTACCAAGTCCACCTGCAGGGTTTATATGATGAACCTTATGAGCTCCTCAAGGGGACATCATCATCCTAATATATAGGATATAGTTTCCTCCTATAATCAACGACATACCAAATAAATAATATCATTTCCCAACTTACCGAGCCTATCGATTTAATCTATAAATCTTGGCCATTGGTATATCAAAGAAATGAATACTAAATATATGTGCTCGTTATTATATCGGGATTAAGAACATGTAAAATATAATATCTGAGTTCCGATTCCATTATGTAGTCAGCAATAAATCGAATCATCTCTAAGTCGGTCCTGCTCAATACACACAAAGTACACTAGTGTAATTCTTTGGTCAAGACAAACCAATACTAAATCATACTACAACAATACCAATGGTTTGTCCAAAGTCATCTAGGTTGTGAGCTTTTACTTATACTTTACAAGGAACCGATAACATGATCTCCCGTATGACACTACACACCATGTTATCTACAATGTAATGTATTAGACAATATTGCATAACCAAAAATATGCAAACAATGATCATGTGATTCTTATTTAAAAAATAAAGATGTTCATACAAAAGATAGACTTTTAAGTATGCTTCCCAATAATCTCCCACTTATACTAAAAGACTATGTTATCCTCATATTGTCATACATCTGATTCCCCTTCCCTCCACATGGCTATCAAAGCTCTCGCTAGAAGGACTTTAGTGAAAGGGTCTACCAGGTCATCCTCTGATGCAATCTAGGTGACAGCACCTTCTATCTCCTTTACGATTTCTCATATCAGGTGGTACTTGTTCTCTATGTATTTACTTGCCTTATGGACTCGTGGTTCCTTCGAGTTTGCAACTGCAACACTATTATCACAATAAATTGTGATAGTTCTGGGCAAACCAGGAATCACATCCAAGTCCATCAGGAAGTTCGTAAGCCACACAACTTCTTTGGCCGCCTTAGAGGCCGCCACATAGTCAGCTTCCATGGTAGAGTCCGCCACGTATTTCTGCTTGACACTCCTCCATACAATGTCTCCACCTCCCAAAGTAACACAAAACCAAAGGTAGACTTACTGTTATCCCTATCTGATTGGAAGTCGGAATCTGTATAACCCACAGGGATTAATTGGTTTGCCTGGTAAACTAGCATATAATCCCTAGTCCTTCTCAGGTACTTCAGTATATGCTTTACCGGAGTCCAATGTCCCTATCCTGGATTACTCTGATATCTGCTAACCATGCCCACGGCAAAGCAGATATCTGGTCTCGTACATAGTATCGCATACATGAGGCTTCCTACCGCCGAAGCATAAGGAACCACCTTCATCTCCTCTATCTCCTCAGATGTTCTAGGACACATCTCCATAGATAAAGGAACTCCATGCCTGAAAGGTAGAAAACCTTTCTTGGAGTTTTTCATGCTAAAATGATACATAATGGTGTCTATGTATGAATTTTGAGATAAGCACAATATCCTTTTCTTGCGATCCCTTATAACCTTGATCACAAGGATGTGTCCCACTTCTCCCATGTTCTTCATATCAAACTGTTTTGACAACCATACTCTTACGTCCGATAACACCCTGACATTGTTGCAAATTAACAAAATGTCATCTACGTATAGTATAAGAAATACCACTACGTTTCAATCACATCTCTTGTATACACAAGACTCATCCAAACTTTGAATAAATCCATAAGACTGGATTACCTCATCTAAGCGGATGTTCCAAGACCTCGAAGCTTGCTTCAATCCATAAATGGACCGATTAAGCTTACATAAAATATGCTCTTTGCTCTTTACAATGAATTCCTCTGGTTGATTCATGTAGATGTTTTCCTCAATACTTCCATTAAGGAAAGATGTCTTGACATCCATCTGCTATACCTCATAATCCATATGAGCAGCAATACATAAGAGAATCCGGATAGACTTAAGCATGACTACCGGCGAAAAGGTCTCCTCATAATTGATACCCTCTTTCTGAGTATACCCCTTCGCAACAAGCCTCGCTTTGAAGGTCTCAACCTTCCTATCTATTCCTCTCTTTCTTTTGTACATCCACTTGCAGCCAATGGTTTTTACACCATCGGGTGGTTCTACTAGCTCCCGGACCTGATTTGAATCCATAGATTCAATCTCTGTATTCATTGAACTTTGCCAAGATACTGCATCTTTATCTTGGATTGCCTTGTCATATGTGCAGGAGTCAGGTTCATGTTCACCAGGGACCAAATCAGAAGATTCTCCCAAGAACATGAATCTATCAGGCTATCTCACAACCCTTCCATTACTACGAGGTATCACCTGTGCATCCTCTGTGACACGCGGTGCAGTGACTTGTGGTATGTCCTCTTGTCTCGGTGGTTCTGAAGAAGCGACTTCTCCTTTCAATTCCTCCAGAACAATCTTACTCATGGGCTTGTGGTTGATGACATAGTCTTCCTCTAGAAATCTGGCGTTCGTGCTGACGATCACCCTCTGATCTCTAAAACTATAAAACAAACCACCTTTCATTCCTCTAGGATAGCCAATGAACATGCGCACTTCTATACGAGGTTCCAATTTACCAAAGATCCGCCTTTCAAAGACATACGCTGACTTTGGAAACCCCAGAAGTTCGGCCACGGATCCGTGCGAAGATATATTAAAATAAAAACATGTATGTGCTAAGTAAACCTAGATCTACCTTAGATCTAGAAGTTGAGAGTATTACCCTCGAAGCGATGCCCTTCGCTTATCTCGCTCGTCCAAAAGCCTCGCCGGAACTCGAGAGTGTCAAGTGCACACTCCTCTATTGGTATCCACACAAGCAATAGGTGGAGAAAACACAACATTGAGTGTGCCAGCACCCCTAGGATGGTTCGTCCAAGATGAGGGATGGGAGTGCTTTCATGAGAGGAAGATGATCCAAGGAAGAAGATGAAGTTGGAGTAACTCGCCAAAATCAATTACACCCATCAAATGGAGTGGCCGGCCACTTCATGACTTGGGGGGTTACATGCATGCATGTAACTCCAAGAGCCAATGGCTCTTGGTCTCCCTCATGAGGTGGCACCACATGATAAGTCAATGATGATGTGGAGAATCATCATTGGCCGGCCATGCCAAGTCATCACCATGACATGGCATTTGGTCAAGTCAAACTTGACCTTTCATCTTCCCTCTCAAGTCAAGTCAAACTTGACCTCTTATCTCCCATGGTTGATCAAATCCAACCACTTGATTCAAGTCAATTTGATTTAATGAAACTCTATTCATTAATTTAAATTGACTAAATGAATCAAATCTAAATTAGACACATTCAATACTTGAATCAACTTGAGTCTAACTCAATTAGTCTAATTTGGATTACTCTTAATCCAATTTGGTTCATCACATGAACCTAATCCTCATGGTTCATCATATGAACCTAATCTCCATCAAATTTCCCTTTGTGTGTGACCCTATAGCTTCTTGTAACGTTGGCAATGTCCCTAAACCGATTTAGGAACATAAGCAATGAGCGGTATCTAGTAACACATCATTCCTACACAAGTTACAAGAATGTTGAGCTCCAACATCACATTTGTGACTACTAATTGTGATTCACACAATATGTGACAATGTCCCTCTATTCTTGACATCTAGATTGACCAAATGAGGCATAGACTGTGTCATCCTCGGTACAATCTATATATTGAACTCCAAGTAGACTCACTCTAATCAAATGAGCTCGATATCTCATATTGACTCATTTGGGCATGCCCATGCACTTCGTGGTCTCACTCTATCAAGAATAACGATGTCTCTCCCGTCATATAAGAGGGATAGATCCCATCTACATCACTCACATCCCTCTGTATAATTTGTCACATACCCAGTAATCACCTTTATAGTCCACCCATTTACGGGTGACGTTTGACGAAGCCAAAGTATGCAACTCCTTATGTAGGGAACCATGGTGACTTCAGGTCTAAGGACTAATAGTCATACTAATAGCCACAAGAGAAAGTATATGAGACTCATATAATGATCCATGATACTTTCTCATGGCGGGTCATTAAGTATACATTCTCCAATGCATACCCATGTGTCAACTTGATATCTCATATCCATGACTTGTGAGATCAAGTCATCATGTTGACCTACATGCTAGTCTCTATGCATTAACATTGTCCTTGAATGTTAATACTTGACTAGGAATGATTAAGTGTAGTGTTCTCTATATCATCTCATTTTCGATTCAACCAATTGATTGATATAGATAAGAACCTAATACTCAAGGACATTATTATATTTAGTTATTTGGCACCAATACAAGTAAATATAATAACCATGCCTTTATAAATAGGAATATGATATAATAAAGTCCATACAATAATCATCACATGATTGTCTCTAGGGCTTTCACTAACAATCTGCCACTAGCACTAGTGCCAATCACCGTAGTATCTAATACCTAATGACCTAGTGTGACCATCATTCTTTTTCTGTGCCAAAGCCTTGGTCAAGGGATCTATGATGTTAGCCTCCGTGGGTACTCTGCAAATCTTCACATCTCCTCTATCGATAATCTCTCGAATGAGATGGAAGTGTCGTTGTATGTTTTTGGTCAGCTGGTGTGAGCGAGGTTCCTTAGCCTGTGAAATCGCTCCATTATTGTCACAATAGAGCTTTATGGGATCTGCTATGCTAGGAACCACCCCAAGTTCAGTAATGAACTTGCGGATCCAAACTGCCTCCTTTGCTGCCTCAGATGCAGCAATATACTCGGCTTTTGTTGTAGAATCAGCAACTGTGTCCTGCTTTTAACTCTTCAAGATCACAGCGCCACCATTCAAGCAAAACACGAACCCTGATTGCGATCTATAATTATCTTGGTCAGTTTGGAAGCTGCCATCGTTGTAACCCATTACAACTAGCTCCTCATCGCCTCCAAATATCAAGAAATATTCTTTAGTCCTTCTCAAGTACTTAAGAATATTCTTGACTGCTATCCAGTGACGCTCACCTAGATCTGACTGGTATCTACTCGTCATGCTCAAAGCATACGAGACATCAGGACGAGTACACAACATTGCGTACATGATAGATCCTATAGCAGATGCGTAAGGGATCTTATCCATGCGGTCTCTCTCCACTCTAGAAGAGGGACTTTGAGTCTTCGAAAGACTCACACCATGTGACATCGGCAGAAGTCTCTTCTTTGAATTCTACATTGAAAACCGTAGTAATACCGTGTCAATATATGTACTCTGACTTAGGCCAAGCAATCTCTTAGATTTATCTCTTAGATTCTCTTTGAGACGCACATCCCCAGCCAAGTCTTCACAGACTGCAGCGAAGGGATGTCATTCCCAATGAGTAGTATATCATCCACATACAATACAAGGAAGACAACTGTGTTCCCATTAACCCTCTTATAGACACAAGTTTCATCTTCATTCTTGATGAAACCAAACTATTTGATCGCACCAACGAATCGAAGATTCCAGCTCCGAGAGGCTTGCTTTAGCGCATAAATGGACCTTTGTAGCTTGCATACTTTCCCAGTATGTTGTGGATCCTCAAAACCCTCAGGTTGTGTCATGTACACATCCTCGAGTAAGTTTCCAATCAGAAACACGGTTTTGACATCCATCTGCCAGATTTCATAATCGTGGTATGCTGCAATAGCAAGCAAGATCCTAATGGACTTAAACATCGCCACTGAAGAAAAGGTTTCATCATAGTCAATACCATGAATTTGGTTGAAACCTTTAGCCATCAATTGGCCCTTATAGGTATGCATAAGTCCATCCATGTCAGTCTTTCTCCTAAAGACCCACTTACACCCAATGGGTCTGACTCCTTCAGGTGGATCAACCAAAGTCTATACTTGGTTAGTGTACATGGATTTCATCTCGGATCTCATGGCCTCTAGCCATTTCTCAGAATCTGGCCTCATCACAGCTTCCTGATAGGAGGTAGGCTCATTTTCAATGAGCATAACATCATCATGGTCAGACAAGAGAAATGAGTATCTCTCAGGCTGACGACGTACCCTATCAGACCTGCGAAGAGGTTGGTATACATGATTAGGTGGTTGTTCCACAACTCTTTGTGCAACAATCTCATCACCCACAACACTTTGTGGTTCCTGTTCAACCTCCATCAAGGCCTCAGTGCTATGGTCCTTATCTTGAATTTCTTCAAGATCGAACGTACTCCCACTAGTTTTTCTAGAAACAAAATCCCTTTCTAGAAAAATCCCAGTCTTTGCGACAAACACTTTGTGTTGACTGGGAATGCAGAAGTAATATCTCTTTGTATCCTTGGTATATCCAACAAAATAGCACCAATCGGATTTGGGTCCCAGTTTGTCTGTGACTTGACGTCGAACGTAAGCCTCACAACCCCAAATCCTCATGAAAGACATCTTGGGATTTCTCCCTGTCCATATCGTATATGGTGTCTTTATCACAACCTTGGATGGTACACGATTAAGGGTAAAGGCTGCTGTGTCTAGAGCATATCCCCAAAAGGATATAGCAAGATCTGTGTGACTCATCATAGATCGTACCATATCTAATAGGGTACAATTCCTCCTTTCAGATATACCATTCCACTGTGGTGTTGCAGGAGGAGTGAGTTGGGATAGAATCACACACACAGCTAGATAGTCATGAAACTCATGGCTAAGGTATTCACCACCTCGATCTAATCAAAGTATCTTAATACTCTTGCCAAGCTGGTTTTGTACTTCATTCTTGAATTTTTTAAACTTTTCAAAGGATTTTGATTTATGTGTCATGAGATACACATAACCATATCTACTGAAGTCATCAGTAAATGTAATGAAGTACCTGTAACTGCCTCTTGTAGTAACATTGAAAGGGCTACATACATCACTATGTATAAGTCCTAACAAGTCCGTTGCTCTTTCGCTGTATCCACTAAAGGGAGTCTTGGTCATCTTGCCTAAAAGGCAAGACTCACATGTCTCATATGATTCAAAATCAAATGAGTCTAGCAGCCCATCCTTATGGAGCTGAGATAAGTGACTCTCATTTATGTGACCTAAGCGACAATGCCTGAGATTGGTTTGGTTCAACTCATTTGACTTGAAACTTTTGGTACTTATGTTATAGATAGGGCTCTCTAAGTCTAGAAAGTAGAGTCCGTTCATTAGAGGTGCACTACAATAGAACATATCATTTAAATAAAATGAACAACATTTGTTCTTTATTATAAATGTAAATCCTTTCTTGTCTAAATAAGAAACCAAAATTATGTTCTTAGTTAAAGCAGACACATAACAACATTCATCTAATTCTTGTACAAGCCCAGAGGGCAGAGATAGATCATAAGTTCATACAACAACAACAACAACTCTTGCTCCATTGCCTACTCGTAGGTCCACCTCGCCCTTTGTCAATGCCCTGCTATTTCTCAGTGCCTGCAAATTGGTACAAATGTGAGATGCACATCCGGTATCTAATACCCATGATGAAGAAATAGATAGATTGACTTCTATAACATTTATACCTGAAGTAGAAGTCTCACTTCTCTTCTTCTTAAGATATTCCAGGTATGCCTTGCAGTTACGCTTCTAGTGTCCAACTTCCTTACAGTGGAAGTAAGCCCCTTCCTTGGCCACCCCTCCTTTGGGTTTCAGTTCCTTGCCTTTGCCCTTGGCTTGGGACTTTCCCTTACCTTTAGGCTTGCTCTTGCCTTTCTTCTTTTGCACCATCAAAATGGCTTCAGATTTTCCCTTCTTATGGTTGAGATCAGCAGTTCTCAACATGCTGAGCATCTCAGGCAGTGGCTTGTCAATTTCTTTCATGTTGTAATTCATGACAAATTGATTGTAGCTTTGCGGCAAAGACTGCAAGATCAAGTCAGTGGCTAGCTCTTGCCCAAGGGGGAATCCCAATCTCTGTAGGTTTTCTACGTACCCAATCATCTTGAGTACATATGGACCAACGGAAGTCCCATCTTGTATTTTGGAACAAAACAATGAGTTAGATGTTAAGGCAATCTCTTGTCGTAATATGGTTTTGATGGTGTGGAAAAGGGTTTAAGTTAGTTTGATATGTTGATTTGATATGTGCATTGAAGTCGTGCAGGACTTAGTAATTCGCACATGGAGCCATGGCGAGTTTCACATCTCATGACTCGTACCTTGAGTCGGTGAAGGATAGCTTTGCGAAAGCCGTGCGCTTGGAGCATCCGAGGGACCACCGGACGAGAAGCTTGGAGTGAAGCCAGAGGAAGTAGACTTCGAGGCAAGAGACGCGAAGGAGCATTACAGAGTCGTGCGCCTGATGCTGCCGAGGGACGTGGCCGAGAACGAAGAGAACTTCGAACGCGAGGGTCTCCGAGAGATGAGAGTGACCGATTGTAACCCGGGGAAGTGTAGCTCTTAGGTGAAACTTGGCCATTTGGCCAAGTGTCGGATGAGTTTTCCCGACACCAGTCGACTGCCGTGTCATGGCAGTCGATTGCTCTGAGTCGAGTGAGTTCGGTAGGTATCGATCGGCCCGGAGTGTGGCTAGCGATCGTGCCATACGTGGGCGTCATTGCCGATCATCGGATCGACTCAAAGGCGGTCGGTGGTCAATAGGGTTTTAGCCGCAGCGCGTGTGCGCCTAGGCGATCGACTACAGGTAGCGATCGTGATGAGGTCCATCAGTCGACTGCCAAGAGTTCCGTTGGACTACAACAGTCGGGATCCGACATGTGCGGAGGTCGTTGTAGTGACGACAGTCGACTGCCAAGGGCGGCAGTCGACTGGTGGCGGCCAACGGGAAGAAATCAACCCTCTCTATAAAAAGAGAGGGTGTAAGCCTTTGAGAGGCTAATGCTTATGCTCCAAGTGATCTTCCTAGTGCCCCACAAGCTCTAAACTCTTCTTTCTCGCTTTTACTCCATTCTATTTGTAAGAAGAGTGATCTTGATTGTAAAGGTTACCTCCACCTAGCTTGGTGTAAAGGAGAGACCATTTAGTGGATTGGTTTAGCGGAGTGATTCACCGAGGACGAATCGGGGACCGTGGATTAGCGGCGTAGCCGTGAACCATGTTACATTCTTTGTTAGCGTTTGTTTTCTCGTATTTCTATTTGCTTGTCTTTATTAGTCTTCCGCTTGTGCTAATTAGTTTTGTAGACGAGCAAATACCGGCATCCAAACGAAAAGGGCTATTCACCCCCCCTCTAGCCGGCGCACCGATCCCCTACAAGTGGTATCAGAGCCAAGGAAATCTTGTCGAGGACTAACCGTCACAACAAGCAAATTTTTAAAATGGCCGGCTCCAACATCCATCCTCCGAAGTTCGACGGCGAATTCTCTTGGTGGAAAAAGAGAATGGAGGTATTCTTCGAGACCGATTTTGATATTATGCTTATAATGGAAAATGGTTTCGAGTTGCCTAGGGATGAAAGGGGTGACCCAATTGAAAAATCACGGTGGACCAAAAGGCAAAGGGAAGAGCACCTTGCAAATTCAAAAGTCAAGCATCATCTCTTCAATGTGCTCCCCCAACAAGAAATCAACCGAATAGGAGAATGCCTAAGCGCCAAGGAGATGTGGGAGAAGCTAATTGAGCTTCATGAAGGCACATCCGAGGCAAAGCTAGCAAGGAGAGATCTCCTCCACTCCCAACTATCAAACATCAAATTAGAAAAGGGAGAAAAGGTAACTTCATTGCATTCTAGGTTTAAAGAAATATTAATTGGGCTAACAAGTGTAGGTGAGAAGCTATCAAACCGGGATATGGTAATGAAGGCCATAGATGCTTTTCCCCGGTCCTCAAGATGGAGCTCCATGGTGGACTCATTTTATATCTCCAAGAACTTAGAAGTAAGCACCTTGGAGGAATTCTTCTCAACAATGGAGCTTCATGAAACTAGGCTAGAAGGTATACAAGAAGAGCCTAGAGTCCAAAATTCAAGGGGAGTAGCCTTGATGGCAAACAAAGGGAAGAAGAAGATGGAAATCCCCTCCTCATCCGATGAAGCCTCTACCTCCTCCATGGATAGCACGGAAGAAGCCTACATGGTAAGGAAGGTAAGGCGTGCATTTAAGAATCTTAGATTTGATAAATCTCATGATAGGAACAGAAGACCAAGGGGGAAGGTCATATGCTATAATTGCCAAGGAGAGGGACATATAAGGGATAATTGTCGAGATTTAGATGGATTAAATCAATATGCCCAGTAAGTTGGGAAATAATATTATTTACATGGTGTGTCGTTGATTATAGGAGGAAACCGTGTCCTATATATTAGGTTGATGATGTCCCCTTGAGGAGCTCATAAGGTTCATCATGTAAACCCAGCTGGTTGACTTAGTCAACGTGATGATAAGGTTGAGTGGTACTACTCGAGGAATTAGATTTTAATTAATTGATGGTCAGTAAATCAATTAATTGACGGACATTCGATATCTTAAACACGGGGAGATTAATGTATGAATATTATATGGAGCCCATATTAATTTATGGGGGTTGGTGAGGTAGTTCAATGATGATCCTCTAGTGGAATGGAACATCATTGATGGATCAAGTTTGTGTGGTTCCGATCCATCGGGTGGCCAAGACCCAACTCCTCCTTATGGTCCCTATCGTAGCCTAATATAATCCTTGCGAAGTCTAGATCCAAGAATGTAAAAAAAAACCTAGAACCAATGGTTGGGATTAAATCCCTAGATCCGACGGTTGGGATAAAACCCTAGATCCGACGGTTGGGATAAAACCCTAGATTCGACGGTTGGGATGAAACCCTAGATCCGACGGTTGGAATGAAATCTTAGATCCGACAGTTGGGATGAAACCCTAGATCCAACGGTTGGGATAAAACCCTAGATCCGACGGTGGAGATTAAAGGAGGTTTAAGCCTAATTCTATAAATAGAGGCTTAGGTTGGGCGGCAAGATAAGATTGATGAATTAGGGTTTTGGCCCATCCAAAAGTGGGCGGCTAGGGTTTTTGGGCGGCTAGGGTTTTGGAGTAATTCAAAGTGGGCGACAACTCTTCCTTCTAGTTGATTGCCAGGGCCCATCTTCCTCCATCATCACTTGGCCGGCGCCCATCCTAGAGATCTCTCCCTTCTTCCTTGGCCGGCGGTTTTCCTTCCATAGGTGGCCGGCATTCATCTTCCTCCATTCATCCTAGAGTGGCCGGCGGCAACACTTCTTGAAGTTGGCCGGCGCATCATCCAATTGTTTCTTGGCCGGCGGTTGCACCAAATTCCCTAATTTGGTTGCCGGTTCTAGAAAGGATAGGTATTTGTAAGTTCTTCTCTTTGTTCACAGCGGACAAGGTAGAGAAGAAAGCGATCTAGAAGGCTTCTACTCGTGGAGGATCTTCGTCCACACGTCGTCCACGAGAAGGATAGGACATACGGTAGAAGATCGTGAGGTATAAAGTTATTTTAACTTTATTTATAGATCTGAGCATGTTCTTTTATGTTTTGATTATGCATGTGTGAATTAGTAAATATATTGTATAATCATGGACCCCGAAGACAAACACAAAAATCGGCGATCCGTCCATCGTCTCTTCCGCGGCTAACCAACTAGAAGAGTTGTGTTGCTTGAACAACTAGTTTGTTCAAGCGACCACTCAAGTTGTTAGCAAGACGACGAAATGGTTGTGCTAAGGAAGCTCATCCCATCCGGATTAATTCTTTCATTATTGAAAATTTTAATCCGGGTACATGGGAGCCAATGAGCCTCCGAAGCATCCACCTAAAATTGGTATCAGAGCCAAGGTTTTCGGCTTTGTGTGTTTTGGATTCGGTTAATTTTTATGCATATTTCATATATTAGATGTGCCGGATAATAGTAGGGTATGCGTAGTTTAACTCTTTGGTTGCAGTCATAAGATCCGACTATTATGGCCATGTGTGTGTATGTGAATGGATGTGTGTAAAAATTAATTATTTGAATCCTCGGGGTTGACGAGGCTAGATTAGTATTTAATTTTTGTAATTAAATACGGCATTGTTTAGCCACTCATTTTAGTTTACTTTCGATCTAGATGATTTGTACACTCCTTCGTGGAGTATAGGATCGATGGATGTAAATTATAATGTTTTATCTCGGCTCGGAACTCTTTGGTGACTTGCGCACGGGAAAAGATGGAGCGGACGAGGTGGCGACACGACGGGATGCATATTGGAGGACAATGCCATAATAGTTGGAAACATTCTGTGTTTTTCCATATTTATTGCTTATTTGTTTTATATGCATGTTGTGTATGTTTTAAAATTCCTCAATTTTAATTTACTAAGTGGGAGAGGGACATTTTAATTAATTCCCGCGGCCTCCATTACAATTTGACGTGTGATGCAACAAACTTGCGCGTTGGCTCTGAGTGCCTTCCTCCCCATCGGATGGGTTTGTTTGCGGATCACTAGGTCAAATAATGGTTATAGGAAATTATTAAGGAGCATGTGTACTTCCCCATCGGTAAGGCACATAATCCGAAATAATTCCCTTAGTATCGTGTAATGGTGCACACTCAGATGCAAATTAAAAGTATCCTCCCCATCGGAGTCACTGCTTTTATTTGTATGGCCAAAGAGGAACCAACTATTAATTTTATTTGTCAAAAAGTAAGGTTGACAAGATAATAAAATTAATGGGTAAAACCTCCTCTTACAAATGCAGAATTCGTATATGTCCACACTATCGTGGCATGCGATATTCTCGGTGTTTTGAGGTGTTGGTTGATTTCGGAATTTTATTGTTTTTGAGGAATCAATAATATTTGAAATGTAATATTTTGATCATTGTGATTTTTAGGATTTTCAAATGGCTTTCAACCCACTTGATGTGATTTTAAAAGAAAACAAACTTACTGGTCCAAACTATATTGATTGGCAAAGAAACCTGGATATTGTCTTAACTACGGAGGAGTACAAATTTGTACTCTTCGAGGTCTGTCCTCCTAAGCCCTCCGATGACTCTGATGAAAAGGAGATAGAACGTTATAAGAAATGGGTTAAGGCAGATGAGATGGCGCGGTGTTACATTTTGGCATCCATGCCAAATGTGCTGCAACATCACCATCAGGCCATAGCCACAGCTTATGACATGATGTTCAATCTCAAGGAACTTTTCGGACATCAGAGTAGGGCGGCTAGGCAGGAGGCAATGAGAAACTTGATGACGACCTCCATGATCGAGGGAACACCCGTTAGGGATCATGTTCTCAAGATGATGGTGTTGGGATGTATACTGAAAGCCTAGCTCTTTTGTATGAACATCTTTATTTTGAAATAAGAATAACATGATCATTGTTTGCACGTTATATTTATATGTGTGCATATTGTCTAATATTTTACATTGTAGATAACATGGTGCTTGGGTGCGGCACAGAAGATCATGTTATCAGTCCCTTGTAGAATATAAGTAAAGGCTCACAACCAAGATGGTTTTGGACAAACCATTGGCATGGTTGTAGTGTAGCTTGGTATTGTTTTGTCTTGAACATAGAGTTACACTAGTACACTTAGGTGTATTGAGCAGGACCGACATAGAGGTGATTCAATTTATTGTTGACTACATAATTGAATCGGACCTCGGATATTATGTTGTACATGCTCTTAATCCCGATATAATAATGGGCACATGTACTTAACATTTATTTCTTTGATTTACCAGAGGGTGAGATTTCTATGGATTAAATCAATATGCCCAGTAAGTTGGGAAATGATATTATTTACATGGTGTGCCGTTGATTATAGGAGGAAACCGTGTCCTATGTATTAGGTTGATGATGTCCCCTTGAGGAGCTCATAAGGTTCATCATGTAAACCCTGCAGGTTGACTTAGTCAACATGATGATAAGGTTGAGTGGTACTACTCGAGGATTTAGATGTTAATTAATTGATGGTCAGTAAATCAATTAATTTACGGACATTCGATATCTTAAACACGGGGAGATGGATGTACAAATAATATATGGAGCCCATATTAATTTATGGGGGTTGGTGAGGTAGTTCGATGATGATCCTCTAGTGGAATGGAACATCATTGATGGATCAAGTTTGTGTGATTCCAATCCATCGGGTGGCCAAGATCCAACTCCTCCTCATGGTCCCTATCGTAGCTTAATATAAACCTCATGAAGTCTAGATCAAATGATGGAAAACAAATCTCTAGATCCGACGGTTGGGATTAGATCCCTAGAACCGACGGTTGAGATTAAATCTCTAGATCCGACAGTTGGGATTAAATTCCTAGAACCGACGGTTGAGATTAAATCTCTAGATCCGACGGTTGAGATTAAATCTCTAGATCCGACGGTTGGGATTAAATTCCTAGAACCGACGGTTGAGATTAAATCTCTAGATCCGACGGTTGAGATTAAATCTCTAGAACCAATGGAGGAGATTGAACCAAGGCCTAAACCTAACTCTATATATATGGGCTTAGGCTTGGGCGGCAAAGGAGATGAAAAACCTAATTGAGACAAGGTGGCTTGGGCGGCAAGAAAAGGATATTAGGTTTAGGGTTTGGTTGATGGTTTTGGGCGGCAAGGCTTCTCCTTCTTCCAATAGTTGGCCGGCAACCCATCCTCCCAATTCCTCCTTGATTTGGCCGGCGCCCAAGTTTTACCTTTCCTTCTATGGCTTAGGTTGGATGGAATTTGGATGGCTTCCCTTGGGCGGTAACCAAAACCTAGATGGGATAGGATTGGGGTTGGGCGGCTAGGGTTAGGGTTTTGGGATTAGGTTGGGCGGCAACATGGAGATGAAGATCTTCTTCTTCTTCCTTCTAAGTGTTGGCCGGCCACTATCCATGTTCCCTATAACTTGGCCGGAGCTCAACCTATTCTCCTTCCCTTCATCCTTGGCCGGAAATTAGGAAAGCTTTGTCTAGGGTTTGGGGGCAACAAGGAGGAGGATTGTTTTCCATTCCTTTCTCCAAGTGTTGGCCGGCGCCCATACCCTTGGTGTTTCTCTTTCGGTTGGCTTCCATACTCCATTCCATCTTCTCTTTGGACCGGCGACAAACATCATGCTTGGAGCTTGATGGTTGGTCCTAGATAAGAGATGAGTTTTGTTTCCATTTTGTTCTCTCTATTCTTGGGGCCGGCGGCATCAATCCTTTGTGGATTGGTGGTTGGCTCAAGAAAGAAGGGAAAGAGAGTTCTTCTTTCTTTGGATTGAAGAAGATCTAGGATGCTTCAACTTGTGGAGGATCTTCGCCCACACGAAGTCTACAAGGAGGTTAGGACATACGATAGAAGATCAAGAGGTATAAAAGTTTTATAACTTTTATTATTGTTCTTTGCATGTTCTTATTTGATATGCTAGCTTATGTTCTTTATGTTAGTATATGTTGATTATACTAGTTTACATTTGCATGTATTTGTATAATCATGGACCCCGATAAGAAACACAAAAACCGGCGATCCGTCCGTCGTCTCTTCCGCGGCTAACCGACTAGAAGAGTTGTGTTTGTTGAACAACTAGTTTGTTCAAGCGATCGCTCGAGTCGTTAGCACGACGACGAATTGGTTGTGCTTAGGAAACTCATCCCCTCCGGATTAGTTTTCATTTGTTGAAAATTTTAATCCGGGGACATGGGAGCCAATGAGCCTCCGAGGATTAGCACATTGCCAACAGATGGCTCATCTTAATGAGATGGAAGTCCTAGGAGCTGAGATCGATGGGGAAACCCAGGTCGATATCATTCTCCAGTCTCTGCCTAGGAGTTTTGAGCAGTTCTGCCTCAACTACAGCATGAACAAAAGGTTGTATTCGTTGGCGGAGCTTCTGACAGAACTCCAGGCGGCAGAGGGGCTTTTTCGTCAGAGTGCTCAAGCCATGGTCGCTCAGAAGCTTTCTTCCTCTAAACTGAAAGGTAAGAAGAAGAAGAAACAAGGTGGAGCGAAGAAAGTGGCAGTAGGACCTCAAGCAGGAGTGAAGAAGCCGAAAGGCAAGTGCTTCACTTGCAAGCAGATTGGACATTGGAAGGCGGACTGTCCTCGCCGAAAGAACAAAGGTATATCTTCTTGTTTAGTTGTTGAAACATGTTTAGCGGTGTTATCTACCAGTGCCTGGTGTGTAGATACAGGAGCCACTGATCATGTCTGCAATACTTTGCAGGGGTTCCAGGAAACTCGACGACTAGCTGAAGGAGAGATTACCGTCTTCATGGGCAATGCTTCAAAGGTGGCGGCTATTGCAGTGGGAGACGTTTATTTATCTTTTGATAGGAATAAAGTTTTGGTTTTAAGAAATTGTCTTTATGTACCTACTTTTAGAAAGAATTTAATTTCAGTTTCTAAATTGTTTATGGATGGATATTCTGTTTCTTTTAATGACAAAGTGGTTATAAAAAGGAATAGGGAGATTATCTGTTCTGGTACATTGGTTGGCAATTTATATACTCTTGAACCAATAACTCCCACGATGCATATAGAAATCAATAACTCATCTTCTAAGTCTAATAAGAGAAAAGAACCTTCGCAAATGAACCAAACATATCTTTGGCATCTAAGGCTTGGTCATATTAACCTAAGCAGAATTCAAAGGTTGATAGCTGATGGACCTTTGGGTTCATTAGTGGTGGAGGATCTCCCAACCTGCGAATCTTGCTTGGAAGGTAAAATGACCAAGAGGCCTTTTAAGGCCAAGGGGTATAGAGCCAAAGATGTGTTAGAATTGGTTCATTCTGATTTGTGTGGTCCTATGTCTATCCAGGCAAGAGGTGGCTTTGAATACTTCATCTCTTTTATAGACGATTATTCAAGGTATGGATACATTTACTTGATGCGCCGCAAGTCTGAATGCTTTGACAAGTTCAAAGAATTCAAGGCTGATGTGGAGAACCGTCAAGGTAAAAGTATCAAGACATTACGATCTGATCGTGGTGGCGAGTACCTCTTGGGAGAGTTTAGGAGTTACTTATCAGAGGCTGGGATTCAATCCCAATTGTCCGCACCTGGCACACCCCAGCAGAATGGTGTGGCGGAGCGAAGGAATAGGACTCTTATAGAGATGGTCAGATCGATGATGAGTTATTCTGAGTTACCTGATTCGTTCTGGGGGTTTTCTCTGGAAATAGTAGCACACATTCTGAACTTGGTTCCATCTAAGTCAGTACCCTCTATGTTAGTTAAAGCCCTAGAACCAATCATGTGATGGTTGAATAGGGAACATTTTGTATCATATTCTATAAAGGCAAAGGATTGGTTATTATATTTACATCTTGCTTGTGCCAGCTAATTTAAATATAATAATGCCCTAGAAAAGTAGGTTCTTATCTACAGCACATCAATTGGCAGAATTGATTATGAGAGGCTGTAGAGAACACTTTCCTAAATGTTCCTAGTCGAGTATTAATATGCAAGGGCAATATTAATACATAAAGACTAGCATGTAGGTCAATTGATGACTTGATCTCACAAGTCATGGATATATGATATCAAGTTGACACATGGGTATATATTGGAGAATATATCCGAATACCATGAGAAAGTTTCATGGATCGTTATATGAGTGTCATAAACTTTCTCATGTGACTATTGGTATGAATAGTCCTTAGACCTGAAGTCACTATGGTTCCCTACATAGGAGTTATGTACTTTGGTATCGTCAACGTCACCCGTGAGGTGGACCATAAAGCGATTCTGGGTATGTAACAAATTATGCGGAGGGATGTGAGTGATGTAGATGGGATCTATCCCTTCCATATGACGGGAGTGATATCGGTGGACCCCTTGATTGAGTAGAAGTACTAAAACGCATGGCCATGCTCGAATGAGTCAATATGAGATATTGAGCTCATTTGTTTGAGTTAGTTTACTCAGGGATCAAGAAACACATAGATTGATCGAGGATGACACGGTCTATGCCTCATTGATCAATCTGATATCAAGGATAGAAGGACACGGTCATATATTATAGTAGTCACGGAAAGGTTAGTCGGATCTTGACTTATCTCGTAACTTGGGTAGCAATGATGTATTGCTAGATGCCGCTCATTGCTTGTGTATCTAAAAGAGTTTAGATCCACTGCCAACGTTATGAGAGCCTATAGGGTCACACACAAAGAGCATGATAATTAGAGGAATTAGAGTATTCTAGTTTGACTAGAATAATATGGGAATAAGCTTAAGTACAAAATGGTTTTTGGACTTTAAGCTTAATGAGAATTTTAGCTAATTGATTTAATGAGATTAATTCAATATGTTACCTTATTGATTTAATAAGATTAATTCAATATGATAACATAAGCTTAATTGAATTAATAAGATTAATTCAATATGATAACATAAGCTTAATTGAATTAATAAGATTAATTCAACATGCATGAATGCACATAAGAATGCCACATAAGCATGCCACATAAGCATGCCACCTAAGCATCCACCTAAGCTAGTTAAGGTGGAAGGAAACAAAATGGTTTTGTCTCCTTAAGTGGCCGGCCAAACAAGGAAATGTCTCAATGCAATGGATTGCATTGAATGTGTGGAGGTGAAAGGGTTTTTCCAACCCTATAAAAGACACCCTAAGTGGCCGGCCAAAGAGGGGGGTTGGCTTTGTTGTTGGTGGAAGCTTTGGTTGTGTTAGTGGTGAGAAAGCTTGGTGGAAGCTTTGGTTGTGTGGGTTTGTGAGTGTAGGCTAGCAAGAAGAGGAGTCTTCTTCTTCCTTTCTCCTTTTCCCTCTCTTCCTCTCCTTTAGGGACTTCTCTAGCAAGAAGTAAAGGAGAGCTCTTCTAGTTTTCCTTTTGTGAGACAAGAGCGTGCTCGTGTGGATACGTATAGAGGCACGGACACTTGAACGTGCTAAAGATCCAACAAACCGAAAGGAAAAGCGGGATTGCAAAGGGCACGCAACAAAGGTAGAACTCTCCTATAAGATAGGTTTGGTTTAGAGAAATTTATTTTATACGAGTTTGCTTTCGCATGGATCACTTGGAAGGGATCCTATTTTCCGTTGCGCATATGCCATTTGGCATAAAGAATTCCCAACACTCTACTCCCACAGAGTTGTGGACTGGGCGAAAACCTAGTCTAAGACTTATTCGGATTTGGGGTAGTCTAGCACATGTGCTGAAGGGAGATGCTGGTAAGTTGGAATCTCGTACAGAAGTACACTTGTTTGTTGGCTACCCTAAAGGAACGAAGGGTGGTATATTCTATAGTCCTAGAGATCAGAAGGTGATCGTGAGTACGAATGCCAGATTTCTAGAGGAGGACTATGTGATGAACCACAAGCCCACGAGTAGGATTATTCTTGAGGAGTTGACAGGGGAAGTCCCGACTTCAGTACCACCGGTACGAGAGGAGACACCACAAGTCACTGCACCGCGTGTTGTAAGAGATCGGATGGCCGGCTAGAGGGGGGGTGAATAGCCCTTTTCGTTTGGATGGCGGTATTTTGCTCGTCTACAAAACGTTAGCGCAAGCGGAATATACAAATATAAATAAAGACAAGCAAAATAGAAACAAGCAATACAAACACCAAGATATAACGTGGTTCACGGCTACGCCGCTAATCCACGGTCCGATTCGTCCACGGTGAATCACTCCGCCAAAACCAATCACTATCGGTCTCTCCTTTGCACAAAGCTAGGTGGAGGTAACCTTTACAACCAAGATCACTCTTCTTACAAATAGAATGGAGTAAAAGCGAGTAAGAAGAGTTTAGAGCTTGTGGGGCACTAGGAAGATTGTTTGGAACTTAAGCATTAGCCTCTCAGGCTCACACCTCTCTTTTTATAGAGGCTAACTTCTTCCGTTAGCCATCGACCATTGCCGCCCATGGCGATCATTGCCCGTCCTACAACACCTCCGAACACGTCGGATGCCGGCCGTTGTTGTCCAATCGGAACTCTTAGCGATCATCTGGACCTCACCGATCAGCTAACCCGTAGTCGATCGCCGGCCGGCTACGGCGGTTCTGGCCAAACCCTATTGACTCGATCAGCCGCGCCTTGGCCGATCGCTAATCTTCTTGATCGGCCCGCTAACGTATAGCGATCGATCGCCACAAACCGATCGATCGTATACCGCGAGCTACACTCGATTAGAGAAGTCGACCGCCATGACATGGCAATGACCGTGTCTGAAAACCCATCCGACACTTGGCCAAATGGCCAAGTTTCACCTAAGAGCTACCCTTCCCCGGGTGACAATCGCTCACTCTCATTTCTCGGAGTCCTTCGCCTTCGAAGTTCTCTTCGTTCTCGGCCACGTCCCTCGGCAGCATCAGGCGCACGACTCTGCAATGCTCCTTCGCGTCTCTTGCCTCGAAGTCTACTTCCTCCGGCTTCACTCCAAGCTTCTCGTCCGGCGGTCCCTCGGATGCTCCAAGCGCACGGCTTCCGCAAAGCTATCCTTCACCGACTCAAGGCACGAGTCATGAGATGTGAAACTCGCCATGGCTCCATGTGCGAATTACTAAGTCCTGCACGACTTCAACGCACATATCAAATAAACATAACACACTAACTTAAACCCTTTGCCACACCATCAAAACCATATCACGGCAAGAGATTGCCCTAACAATCTCCCCCTTTTTGATGTGTGGCAATCCGTTTAAGTTAGGTAAAAACATTTGATATAAATTCTAAGGGTAAGAAAGCATGTAAAGATAAACATGATATAACAACATGCAATTCCCCTTAATCCATGAAATTCTCTATGCAAATTTTCTCCCCCTATCATATATTTCTCCCCCTACAATATATTTCTCCCCCTAATGTGATTAACTTAAACATACTTATTTCTCCCCCTTTGACACCATCAAAAAGATTAACACTAAGTTATAAGCTCATGGCATCAAGTATAATGGAGGAAAAATATGTCAAGTTGATTTAAAAATTGGGTACCATTTGTTGATGGCATCAAGTATATTTCTACCACTTGTAGGAGGTTTACAAACTGAATTCGGCCTTCAATATTCTGATTTACAGCCGATCGCTATATCGATATGGCGATCGGTAGCACAAAGGAAGCCGAATTTCTGATTTTCTGGATGAAATTCAGAAATGCATTAAATATTCCAGAAAATTCGAAAAATCATGAAATTCGAGGAACATATTTCTCTTAAGTATATTTATCAAGGAAAAATAGTTTTTCATGAAAAATCATTATATTTTACAAGATTTGCCAAAAATCCAAACACTTGAAAAAAACACTAGTTTTTGAGCATGTTAGTATCCAATTTAACACCTAGTTTTGCATTCAATTGTTTCAAAACATGAATACATGTATTTTAAGGTAAGAAATTGTTTTGAAAACATTAGAAATATCCAATCATGATCTTTGGGCAATATGTCTATTAATTAAACATAAGCCTTCCCCATGATTGGTCTATGATTGATATTTTGATACTTTAAATGACCATCTAAATGCCATAGGCATTAGTGGACATTTGTATCATCCTAACATCTCACCCATGCTAAGTTTGCAATCAAGTTAGCCTATAGTGAGTGTGAGATGCATCCTAGGGGGTATTTGTATATACTTAACCAATATATTCATGCAATTCTATCAAGGTTAAGTATCAACCTAACAACCTACATGATCATAATGACATATATCAATTAATTTCACATTATGATCATGAAATACATGTTTTCATCAAATTATAACCATGCCTTAGGCATTATATGATGATAATAAATAAGTTATCACCTAAAGCATGATTTAAACCTATTTTTCATGATAATGTGCCCAATATCAAAATCATAAATCATGATTACACATATGCATAGAAATTACATTAATCATCATGATTTTAAGCATTATTACCTTTTTATGGGCACGTTATCATCACCCAACACTATCTAAAAATGTTGTCCCGTCATCCTAAGTCAACCAAAATATGATATAGGTCAAGTTCATATGGTTGACTACCCTAGGGGTTTTCTAACCCTTAAGGATGGATTTTGGAACCCAAAATAGATTTTTACCTATGGGGTTCACTAGAAATTCCTTGGGGATCCATTTCTTAGCTATTACTTTGTTTTTGTCTTGTCCCCTAGCTATTAGGCATCTATAGGCCTTCTCATTTTTCTTCTCTTTATATCCTAGGCCTTTCTTGTTAAAACTTGCCCTTTGGCTCCCTATGATCATATTCAAAGTGTTGGAGCCAATTGTGAATTTTCTTAGGGCTTTAGTTAAATAATCTACCTTTTCCCTTAATGCCCTATTTTCCTCTATGCATGCATCACTAACATCTAAAAGCACATAATTATCATGTGAGCATGCATCATCATGGCAAGAAGAAGTATCATTATTATTTAAGCATGCATTTTCTAGCTTATTTTCTAATGCCTTAATTTGATCTAGCATGCATTTATTTTTCTTCTTTGCTCTAAACAAATCCCTAGTTAAACTAGAAATCATAGAAACTATTTTACTAGGAGAGGCTTTCGTTACCATAGTTTCCATGTCCTCTTCTTCTTCTTCGAATGATGAGGAGGATGATGATGTGGAGGAGGCTCCCCCTTCACTTGAGCTCTCTCCTCTTGAGCTTGATCCTTCATTTTCGGAGGAGGAGGAATCCAAATCATCAAAGGCCATCAAGGCCAAATTGGCGACAAAGGCATTCTCCTCATCCGATGATGAGGAGGAGGATGAGGAAGGATCATCCCATGTCTTGGCCTTGAATGCTTTGACCTTCCCTTTTTCTTTTGCCTTCTTCTCCTCTTCCTTCTTTTTCTTGCTCCCCTTTTTCTTCTTCTTTTCTTCTTTCTTTTTCCTCTCTTCCTTGCTTTTGTTTAGGAGAGGACAATTGTCCCTTATGTGTCCCTCTCCTTGGCAATTGTAGCATATCACCTTCCCCCTTGGTCTTCTATTCCTATCATTTGATTTATCAAATCTAAAATTCTTAAATACACGCCTCACCTTCCTTACCATGTAGGCTTCCTCGGTGCTATCCATGGAGGAGGAGGAGGCTTCATCATCGGAGGAGGAGGGGACTTCCATCTTCTTCTTCCCCTTGTTTGCCAACAATGCAACTCCTCTTGAGGGTTGAATTTTTGGCTCTTCTTAATTCCTTCAAGCCTCGTTTCGTGGAGCTCCATTGTCGAGAAGAACTCCTCCAAGGTACTCACTTCTAGGTTCTTGGACATGTAGAAGGAGTCCACCATGGAGCTCCACTTTGAGGACCGGGGAAAGGCATCTATAGCCTTCATGAGCATGTCCCGGTTCGATAGCTTCTCACCTACACTTGTTAGCCCAATTAAAATTTCCTTAAACCTAGAGTGTAAAGAGGTTACCTTTTCTCCCTTTTCTAGTTTTATATTGGATAGTTGGGAGCGGAGGAGGTCTCTCCTTGCTAGCTTTGCCTCCGAAGTGCCTTCATGAAGTTCAACCAACTTCTCCCACATCTCCTTGGCACTTGAGCACTCCCCTATTCTATTTACTTCTTGTTGAGGGAGCACATTGTATAGATGGTGCTTGGCCTTTGAATTTGCCAAATACTCTTCTCTTTGTCTTTTGCTCCATCTCGATTTTTCCAAAGGCTCCCCATCTTCATTCCTAGGCAACTCGAAACCGTTTTCCATAATTAACAATATTTCAAAATCGGTTTCGAAGAATACCTCCATTCTCTTTTTCCACCAAGAGAATTAGTGCCGAACCGGTGGGTGGATGTTGGAGCCGCCATTTTGATGTAGGGCTTGTGCGGTTAGTCCGTGACAAGCAACTGGCTCGATACCACTTGTAAGAGATCGGATGGCGGCTAGAGGGGGTGAATAGCCCTTTTCGTTTGGATAAGCGGTATTTTGCTCGTCTACAAAACGTTAGCGCAAGCGGAATATACAAATATAAATAAAGACAAGCAAAATAGAAACAAGCAATACAAACACCAAGATATAACGTGGTTCACGGCTACGCCGCTAATCCACGGTCCGATTCGTCCACGGTGAATCACTCCGCCAAAACCAATCACTATCGGTCTCTCCTTTGCACAAAGCTAGGTGGAGGTAACCTTTACAACCAAGATCACTCTTCTTACAAATAGAATGGAGTAAAAGCGAGTAAGAAGAGTTTAGAGCTTGGGGCACTAGGAAGATTGTTTGGAACTTAAGCATTAGCCTCTCAGGTTCACACCCTCTCTTTTTATAGAGAGGCTAACTTCTTCCGTTGGCGCCATCGATCATTGCCGCCCATGGCGATCATTGCCAATCCTAGCGCCTCCGAACACGTCGGATGCCGACCGTTGTTATCCAACGGAACTCTTGGCGATCATTCTGGACCTCACGATCATTGCTAACCCCGTAATCGAGCCCGATCGGCTCAGCGGTCTGGCCAAAACCCTATTGACGATCATTCGCGCCGCTGATCAGCTAATCTTAGCGATCGGCTAACGTATGGCGATCATTCGCCACAAACCGATCGATCGTATACGGTCGAGCTACACTCGACTCGGAAGCGATCGGCCATGACATGGCGATCGGCCGGTGTCGAAAACCCATCCGACACTTGGCCAAATGGCCAAGTTTCACCTAAACTACCCTTCCCGGGTTACAATCGCTCACTCTCATTTCTGAGTCCTTCGCCTTGAAGTTCTCTCGTTCGTTCTCGCCACGTCCCTGGCATCAGCGCGGCTCTGCAATGCTCCTTCGCGTCTCTTGCCTCGAAGTCTACTTCCTCCGGCTTCACTCCAAGCTTCTCGTCCGGCGGTCCCTCGGATGCTCCAAGCGCACGGCTTCCGCAAAGCTATCCTTCACCGACTCAAGGCACGAGTCATGAGATGTGAAACTCGCCATGGCTCCATGTGCGAATTACTAAGTCCTGCACGACTTCAACGCACATATCAAATAAACATAACACACTAACTTAAACCCTTTGCCACACCATCAAAACCATATCACGGCAAGAGATTGCCCTAACACGTGTCACAGAGCATACACAGGAGGCACCTCGTCGTAGTGGGAGGGTTGTTAGACAACCCAAGAGATTCATGTTTTTGGGAGAGTCTTCGGACTTAGTCCCTGGTGAACATGAACCTGATCCCTGGACATATGACGAGGCAATCCAAGATAGAGATGCGGTATCTTGGCAAAGAGCGATGAATTCAGAGATAGAATCTATGGATTCTAATCAGGTCTCGGAGCTAGTAGAACCACCCGATGGTGTAAAAACCATTGGATGCAAGTGGATCTACAAGAGAAAGAGAGGAGTAGATGGGAAGGTTGAGACCTTCAAAGCTAGGCTTGTTGCGAAAGGGTATACTCAGAAAGAGGGTATCGATTATGAGGAGACCTTTTCGCCGGTAGCTATGCTTAAGTCTATTCGGATTCTCTTATCTATAGCTGCTCATATGGATTATGAGATTTGGCAGATGGATGTCAAGACAGCTTTCCTTAACGGAAGTCTTGAGGAGAACATCTATATGCGGCAACCACAGGGATTCATTGCTAAAGGCAAAGAGCATCTTGTATGTAAGCTTAATCGGTCCATTTATGGATTGAAGCAAGCTTCTAGATCTTGGAACATCCACTTTGATGAGGTAATCCAGTCATATGGATTTATTCAAAGTCCGGATGAGCCTTGTGTATACAAGAGATGTGACGAAAACGTAGTGGTGTTTCTTGTACTATATGTAGATGACATTTTGTTAGTTGGCAACAATATCAAAGTGTTATCAGATGTAAGGGTATGGTTGTCCAAACAGTTTGATATGAAGGACTTGGGAGAAGTGGGACACATCCTTGGGATCAAAGTTATAAGGGATCGCAAGAAAAGGATGTTGTGCTTGTCTCAAGCTTCATACATTGACACTATCCTTGCTCGTTTTAGCATGCATAACTCCAAGAAAGGTTTTCTACCTTTTAGGCATGGAGTTCCTTTATCAAAAGAGATAGAGGACATGAAGGCGGTTCCTTATGCTTCGACAGTAGGAAGCCATATGTATGCTATGCTATGTACGAGACCGAATATCTGCTTTGCCATGGGCATGGTTAGCAGATATCAGAGTAATCCTGGACAGGGACATTGGATTGCGGTAAAGCATATATTGAAGTACCTGAGAAGGACTAGGGATTATATGCTGGTTTACCGGGCAGATCAATTAGTCCCTGTGGGTTACACGGATTCGGATTTCCAATCAGATAGGGACAAGAGTAAGTCTTCCTCGGGGTTTGTGTTTACTTTTGGAGGTGGAGCCATAGTATGGAGGAGTGTCAAGCAAAAATGCGTGGCGGACTCTACCATGGAAGCTGAGTATTTGGCAGCCTCTGAAGCAGCCAAGGAAGCTGTATGGCTCAGGAACTTCTTGATGGACTTGGATGTGATTCCTGGTTTGCCCAGAACTATCACAATTTATTGTGATAATAGTGGTGCAGTTGCAAACTCGAAGGAACCACGAGCCCATAAGGCGAGTAAACACATAGAGCGCAAGTACCACCTCATACAAGAGATCGTAAAGCGAGGAGAAGTTGCTGTCGCCAAGATTGCATCAGAGGATAACCTGGCGGATCCATTCACTAAGGCCCTTCCAGCGAAAGCGTTTGATAGGCATGTGGAGGACATGGGGATCAGATGTATGGTAGAGTGATGACGGCATAGTCTTTTAGTATAAGTGGGAGATTGTTGGAATGTATACTGAAAGCCTAGCTCTTTTTGTATGATCATTTTATTTTGAAATAAGAATCACATGATCATTGTTTGCACTTTATATATTTATTTTATGTGTGAATATTGTCTAATATTTTACATTGTAGATAACATGGTGCTTGGTGTGGCACAGAAGATCATGTTATCAGTTCCTTGTAAAATATAAGTAGAGGCTCACAACCAAGATGGTTTTGGACAAACCATTGGCATGGTTGTAGTGTAGCTTGGTATTGTTTTGTCTTGAACATAGAGTTACACTAGTACACCTTGGTGTATTGAGCAGGACCGACATAGAGGTGATTCAATTTATTGCTGACTGCATAATTGAATCGGACCTCGGATATTATGTTGTACATGCTCTTAATCCCGATATAATAACGGGCACATGTACTTAATATTTATTTCTTTGATTTACCAGTGGGTGAGATTTAGATGGATTAAATCAATATGCCCGGTAAGTTAGGAAATAATATTATTTACATGGTGTGTCGTTGATTATAGGAGGAAACCGTGTCCTATATATTAGGTTGATGATGTCCCCTTGAGGAGCTCATAAGGTTCATCATGTAAACCCAGCTGGTTGACTTAGTCAACGTGATGATAAGGTTGAGTGGTACTACTTGAGGAATTAGATGTTAATTAATTGATGGTCAGTAAATCAATTAATTGACGGACATTCGATATCTTAAACACGGGGAGATTAATGTACGAATATTATATGGAGCCCATATTAATTTATGGTGGTTGGTGAGGTAGTTCAATGATGATCCTCTAGTGGAATGGAATATCATTGATGGATCAAGTTTGTGTGGTTCCGATCCATCGGGTGGCCAAGACCCAACTCCTCCTTATGGTCCCTATCGTAGCCTAATATAATCCTTGCGAAGTCTAGATCCAAGAATGTAAAACAAAACCTATAACCAACGGTTGGGATTAAATCCCTAGATCCGACGGTTGGGATAAAACCCTAGATCCGACGGTTGGGATAAAACCCTAGATCCGACGGTTGGGATGAAACCCTAGATCCGACGGTTGGGATGAAATCTTAGATCCGACGGTTGGGATGAAACCCTAGATCCAACGGTTGGGATAAAACCCTAGATCCGATGGTGGAGATTAAATCCCTAGATCCAACGGTGGAGATTAAAGGAGGTTTAAGCCTAATTCTATAAATAGAGGCTTAGGTTGGGCGGCAAGATAAGATTGATGAATTAGGGTTTTGGCTCATCCAAAAGTGGGCGGCTAGTGTTTTTGGGCAGCTAGGGTTTTGGAGTAATTCAAAGTGGGCGGCAACTCTTCCTTCTAGTTGATTGCCGGCGCCCATCTTCCTCCATCATCACTTGGCCGGCACCCATCCTAGAGATCTCTCCCTTCTTCCTTGGCCGGCGGTTCTCCTTCCATAGGTGGCCGGCATTCATCTTCCTCCATTCATCCTAGAGTGGCCGGCGGCAACACTTCTTGAAGTTGGCCGGCACATCATCCAATTGTTCCTTGGCCGGCGGTTGCACCAAATTCCCTAATTTGGTTGCCGGTTCTAGAAAGGATAGGTATTTGTAAGTTCTTCTCTTTGTTCGCAGCAGACAAGGTAGAGAAGAAAGCGATCTAGAAGGCTTCTACTCGTGGAGGATCTTCGTCTACACGTCGTCCACGAGAAGGATAGGACATACAGTAGAAGATCGTGAGGTATAAAGTTATATTAACTTTATTTACAGATCTGAGCATGTTATTTTATGTTTTGATTATGCATGTGTGAATTAGTAAATATATTGTATAATCATGGACCACGAAGACAAACACAAAAACCGGCGATCCGTCCGTCGTCTCTTCCGCGGCTAACCAACTAGAAGAGTTGTGTTGCTTGAACAACTAGTTTGTTCAAGCGACCACTCAAGTTGTTAGCACGACGACGAAATGGTTGTGCTAAGGAAGCTCATCCCATCCGGATTAATTCTTTCATTATTGAAAATTTTAATCCGGGGACATGGGAGCAAATGAGCCTCCGAAGCATCCACCTTCATAACTATCCATGATACTTTCTCATGGCGGGTCATTCAATATACATTCTCCAATGCATACCCATGTGTCAACTTGATATCTCATATCCATGACTTGTGAGATCAAGTCATCGTGTTGACCTACATGCTAGTCTTTACGCATTAACATTGTCCCTGAATGTTAATACTCGACTAGGAATGATTAAGAGTAGTGTTCTATATATAATCTCATTATCGATTCAACCAATCGATTGATATAGATAAGAACCTACTACTCAAGGACATTATTATATTTAGTTATTTGGCACCAATACAAGTAAATATAATAACCATGCCTTTATAAATAGGAATATGATACAATAAAGTTCATACAACATTCATCACATGATTGGCTCTAGGGCTTTCACTAACATACATGTTGTACACCTGTGAACTGGTGGATGCAGCGGTCGCTCTGTGCTCCTCGTCATTGGCCCACTTTGTATGTGCATCTCTCATAAACTGTCGTACCTCTAGGCGATTGGCAGCCTCCTCCTGAAAATAATGTTGGGTTTGGCCATAGAACTTTTCGTTCCACTGGAAATGGTCCCGTAGGCCACGAAACTCAGTCTGCATATATGTTCGATGATCTTCCCATCACTGCCCCTGTGCTTGCTTCTCCGTGAAGATGTCATCGAGGTGTGATCGAAACTCCGAGATGTCGTAAGCAGACGTACCTATATCCTACTCAAAAGAATGAAAGGAATGTAGTGCGGGATTGAGGCATGGACTACGAGGGCTCCTATACATGGGTGGACCCAATGGTGAGTGATGTGAAGGTGGTGAATGGGGTGCATGGGTAGAGGTTACCTCGTTTAGTGGGGACTCCATTGCCCTATCCAACTGTCAATTGGCTTGGTTGGTGATGGTGGTACGATCAGTGTCGAGGAGCCTAATTGTGGCATGTTCTTCCTTACAAAACAAAAAATAATTACCCTCTCTCACTATCATCTTCATTTCCATGCACACCCCTTGGTCTATGCTAGGGTTCCCCTCTACTCTATCTAAATCTTTACAATCACACCCCATGCTATTGCAAATATGAGTATTCAATCCCCTTAAAATAATTTCCCCTTTTTGGGATTTGCTCACCATACTAAATGTTTGATAAAGTAGGATCTTACATCTATACTGTTATTCCCTCGCAACATCCTCCAAAGGCATAATAACTCACTCACTCTCATCACTCCATCACTCTCTCCCCTTCCAAAAATCTTGCTAGCCATGAAACGGTGGATGTACTTAAAATTAGGATTCTGTAGTCAGGATGTTTTGGCTCTAGAAGGGTCTTAATAAATCTCTCTGATTAATTCATTCAAAAATGTTCGTCCATTAAAATCTTTGGGCGTCCTCTTCTCTCCCCCACTAGGTAGTCTAAAGCAAAGATTCCATGGATGTAATGTCTATTCATGCTCTATGTTAAACAACCTAAATGTCACCTTCCCTTCTTGACAATCCCTTCACAATAAAATCTCATCCTTTACTGAGCTCAAAAATTCAAGAACAACCCTAGGGTAGGTTGGGCATTTAATTCCCATTAATTCTTCCCACCCTACAATGTGGAATAACCACTGCACATCATTTAGTAAACTTAGGGTTTCTAAGAGGGGTTCATCAAAATACATAGTTGCTGTAATTTTTCAAGATGAAAGCATGTTAAATCTATCTTTATGCACATTATCTCAAAATATTATGACAAGAGGGGAGTTACCTTCCTCAGGTTCTTGTTGGGCATTTCTTCCCCGTGACCTTGGCCTGGAAGTAGCCTCTCTTGTTGCAGTGTGCTTTTTCCTCTTCATTCTTGCCTCTTGAAGGTTGGATATGATTGTTTAGAGGTTGGAGTCAAGGGAAATTGAGACTTAGGGCATGGGATTTGAGTCACATGATCATTTTGGGGGTAAACACATGGCTCACACCCCTTTTAAAGGGGCGGGACACAACCCTGTGCGACTCTGCCCTAGGTGCTCGGGAAAAATTTGAAAAAAGGCATGGGCCTGTGAGATTCACATTGTTGACCGTGTGTACTATAGAATTATCTTTGAGTGCCACACGGTTAGAGACTTTCCACATGCCCTGTTGTGTGCTCTTCTACCCATTGAGCATGACCGTGTGGAATCCACACAGCTGCTCGTGCTTCCTTTTGAGGCTCTAAAAAAATTCTTCCTTCTACCTAGTAAATTCTATATGACCCTAAATGCACATAAGGATTATAATGGGAAAAATATTAATGCCTAAACCCAGCATGTATGAATGCAAAAAGACTAAAAACACATAAAGTTAAACATGGGTTGCCTCCCAAGAAGCACTTTGTTTAAGGTTTTTATCTCGACCATACTCCTATGTTTCAGCTTTGCTCTGGTGGCTTCGTAAACCTCCACTCATCTTCGTTAGACTTTACAACTTCACTATGTGCCTTAACCCTTGCATGAATAACATACTTACCCAGTGTGGGTTCCAAACCCATTGTGCTAGCAAGCTTGAACTCCAATCTATTGTCTCCCACCGTCAGAGTGATTCTTTACGTTGATGACCATTCTTGCTGTGGCCAAAAATGGCAGTCCAAGAATTATCGAGATTTTTGAGTCTTCTTCCATTTTGAAGACTACAAAACCCGTGGACAATGTAAAATCTATCACTCTGATAGAAACATCTTCCAAAATCTCCAGTGAGTATTGGTACGAGTGGCCCGCAAGCTGTAACATCATAGTTGTCAACTTTAGATTTCATAGCCCTAATTTCTTGCATAATGTGTATGGTATCAAGGTTACACTAGCGCCTAAGTCAAAAAACACTTACTAATCATGGTCATTCCTATATGACACAGATTATAGAAACTCCCTGTATCTTTTAGTTTTTGAGTGGTCCTGTTCTCGAGATAGGCACTGGATTCCTCTGTAAGGGCCACTGTCTCTGACCACTCAACCTTTGTGGGTTGTGCCAAAATTTCTTTCATAAACATTGAAACTTGGAGCTTTTGGTGCAAAACTTCGAGTATTAGTACTTCTACAGAGATAGATTTCAACATGTTTAAAAATTTTCCAAACTCAGTATCTCTCTTTGCATTGGTTAGCCACTGTAGGAAAGGTACTATCATAGGTGGTTGCATCCTTGTGAAAGATTCACAGTCCATTTTATCGACTCCTTACCTTATGGTCTCCTCAGGAGGTTCTTTCTCCTCCTATCCTTGTACCAACTCAGCAAATAATCTGCTCGGTGATTCCTTTATAATCGTCCTACTCCACAATGTCACCACATTGTATTGCTCCACTAGATTATCTTCTTATTTGCCTGGTAGATGTCTCCGTGTTCTAGCAGATTGGCTGGAAATTTGTGTTATTTGAATTTCCAGCTCTTTTGTCAGCTAGCAAGGTGTTTCACACATGATTTTAACTCTTTCAGCATCTCTTATGTTTGTGAATGTCGATGTTAGAATCCAGTGTTCATCTTCTGTTGTGTCTGAATGAAGTTCTCCATCATCTTCTCAAGTCGAGATTTTGGTGGTTGTTGTTTCCCACAACCCTACTATCTGTACACACTCAATTGTTGGAAATTTCTCAAATTATTCTTATACAAAAAGTTTCGGTGATTCCTCCATCCGAGATTGTATGAGCTCGAATACAGATTGTTGTGCCTATGATTATAATCACCCACCCATCAATGTGCTCAACCTACCCTTCAGAAATGTACTACCCCTAATAGTAATTGTCCTTTTGATCTCCTATCTCTCCATCACTAGCAGAATTAGCCACACATACAAAAGTAGGGGTTAGTGAATCGAACCGTTTGCTCAGTGGATCCATCCTTGCTGCTAAATGATCGATGGAGTTAGCAGCATGTCTTCCAGTTGCAGGTGTTGGATGACTACATTCGAAAGCCCACTAATGGTAGTTTTGGGCCACCTCCTCAATAAGGTCTTCTGCTTCCTTAATAGTCTTATTCATTAAGGCTCCTCCTACAGCAGAATGCAGGGAAACCTTCTTGGTGTACGTCAACCTATTGTAAAATATATGAATCACGAGCCATATTTAAATCCCATGGTGAGGATGTTGATGGAGCAAACCCTTATATCGATCCCAAACTTCAAATAAGGATTCTCCCTCCTTCTGAAGGAAGCTAGTGACAAGGTGGCCATGAAAGCTATTTTACTTGGTGGGAAAAACTTGTTCGAGAACTGAAGCTCACATTACTCCCATATGGTGATGCTTCCCGAAGGCAATGATTGTAGCCACGTTTTCGCCTTATCCCTTAGTGAGAATGGGAATAGGCTCAAACGGATCGCATTTGCTAGTACCCCATTAAATTTCACCATTGAGCAGATCTCCAAAAATGTCCAGGTGCCGGTTGGGATCTTCGATTACAGCTCCTCCAAATTGACTCTGCTGGACCATGTGTATGAGTGTAAGCTTAAGTTCAAAATTATTAGTAGTAATGGATAGTCCAGCTATACTAGGTCTATATTCTCTGACACTTGGAGATGAAAAATCCTGCAAGGGGCGGTTACCTATGTTCGCTAGAGGAGCCATGTTTTCCTCCATCTCTTTCTATTTTTCCCTATGACGATGATACGTACGGTCTATCTCTTGGTCAATCAGAAAATGATTTTCTGATCTTATGCGCCTGTGCATAAGATGGCTACCATAACTAAGTAGGAGTATCTATGATACTTACTAAAGAGGAAATTAAATAAAATGAAAGTAATGAACTAAATAATAAAAAATGAATTAAAACTAACATGAATTTGAAACCAATTATTACTAGTAAAATGAATCTAAACTGGAATTGCAATCAAAGATTTAAACTAATTTTTTTTTGACAAAAATCGAAATACAAAGAAACTTGAATAAAACAATACTAGAAAAAACTAATCTACTCTAGGTCTGATCCAATTTATTCACTTTCGATCCAATATCGAATATATTGTTGGATCGATTTGAGCGCTAGAGGGGGGGGGGGGTGAATAGCGATAAGAAAAAACTTTTCGTAATCGTTCGAATTGGCACGAGTAAACGCAGCGGAAAGATAGCAATAAATAAATAAAAACACGAGGGGTTTTTACTTGGTTCGTAGCCTACGGCTACTACTCCAAGGCCCTAATGGTCCTTGACCACGCACGGAGGGCAAATATTAAACGAACTCCTTCTCGATAGAGATAGGAGTTAAGCGAATACAAAAACTCAATAAAGATTCAAGGTAGAGGGACACTCCCCCTCTCCTTGATATGATTTAAAGCTTGAAAATAAAGACAACTTATACAAAATTAAAGATTATACCGACGACTTCAAGGATTGGAGATTGAAGCTTTAGTCGTCGTCTCGGCAGCGCTTCGTCGTAGGGATGTCGGAGAGTCGGAGTGTATCGGAAGCACTTGGAAGTTTTTGAATTGATGAAAAACCCTAGGTTTGGCCCTCCTTTTATAGCCTTTAAGCCCCTCAACGAATGGGTCTTCAACCAATCACAAATGGGCACAAAACTCCTTGAAAAATGGTGATAAAGCTTGACTCCTCGAGGCTGATTTTTGACCACCGCTGAATCTGGCCGGCTGAATCGCCACGGTTGAATCGCGGTTGAATCTGCCGGCTGAACTGCCGGTTGAACTGGCAGCCACAATTTTTGACTAAAAAGGAGTTTAGCTCAAAATAGAAGTGAATCGACGGCCACTTGTCAGTCCGATCTCAACATAGACCTTCCATGGGAAGTCTTGGGTTGATCGTCGCCTAAGGACGCCCTCGCATAAAGGACACGACCTCACTTACGCTTGCACACACGAGCTTACCTCGATACTTACTTGTCGCTTTTGCTTCCGGCCTTCCACTCGATTCCTTCGGCTCCCTCCGAAGTAACTCGAGTGTCGTCCGACCACCGCGGCTTCCTCCGGGTGTCGCTAGCCTTCAGCTCCAGCATTGAGACTTTTCTGCACACTTGATTTAGCTCGTGAGATAACAATATAAGCTTAACTTTGTATCGTTTGCTATAATCAAAACATAGGTTCGACTTAGGTGCCCACTACACCAACAATCTCCCCCTTTTTGATTTATGGCAAACCCACATACAAAGTTAAGCAAGCATGAAGAATAATAATGTGCATGAGAGAAAAAAAAATGAAGATTAAGTTGGAGTAGTAAGGATTTTCTTCAAGTACTCCCCCTTGAGGAAACCTCCCCCTTGACCAAGGGTGAGTCTTTGAAGAAAGACCTTAATCCTCCCCCTTGAGGGTTGCTTTAAGTAATTAACATTACTTAAAATTAGCTTTAGTAAAACGTTTTAAAATTAGCTTTAGTAAAACGTTTTAGTTAAGCCCTTTCTCCCCCTTAAGTAAAACACTAACGACATAAATAAGTTAAGAATTCTCTTAACTTGGCCTTTTGTCAAAAGTTAAATAAGTTCTCAAAACCTAAAGTTAACTTTTGGTTTAAACATGAAGTAAGAGTTAAGTTAAGAGAATTTTCTCAAATTTGAAAAAATTTGACCCCTTAACTTTGGCCTTTTTCTCCCCTTTGCCGTATATCGAAAAGAGTAAGGTGTGTGGAAATCAAAATAATTGCTAAATTTAAAGTCCAAGCATGTTCCACATTTTTTATTAAAAATAGTATATTGAAAATAAGCTCATCTATGAAATGTTCGACTCATATTTGGCTTGATTGATATGAAGGATCAACCACCCGGCCTGAGCCTGCTAGTATGTATGATTATACTCCATGGTTCATAGCGATGCACTAGCTCTACATCTGGAACTGTGAGTAAGGTCCTAACATCTCACGCCCATCTACGTATATACACAAACACATTAGTCCTATGTGTTGTGAGATGTATTGGCTCCTTAAATCTATAGGTGCATGATATCTAAGGTATGACCTATGCTAGTTTCATGAAAAAGTAAGAAATAGTAGTAATATAATTTGCAAAACCTATTCTATTACATGCCTAATTTTCGCCTCAAGAGACTAAATTCGCTTCTGCAGTGGTTTAGTAAATATGTCCGCTAGGTTAGACTGAGTCAACATATTCGAGTTGTATGGAGCCGTTGGCTACATGTTCTCGAATGAAATGGTGTTTTACCTCTATATGCTTTGTTCTTGAATGGCATATAGGGTTCTTAGTTAGATTTATCGAACTTATGTTGTCTACAAAATTTTAGTTTTGGTGAAGTCCAACCTAAAGTCTCTGAGAGTGTGCTTCATCCAAAGAAGTTGAGTTACACACTCACCCATCGCAACGTATTCGCGGTGGTAGATAAGGCAACACAATGTTGCTTCCTCGCACTAACTCACTAGACTTGGAGCCGAGTAGTTGACAACAACCACTCGTGGCTCTTTCTATCGAGTTTACTACGGCATAATCCGAATCGAGTAGCCGATTAGTTCAACTCCGAGATCTAGGGTACCAAATACCAACGTTAAGTGTACCCTTAAGATATCTAAGGATACGCTTAACTAGGGTTAGGTGAGACTCTTAGCACAGTGTTTGAAACTCGGCGCACATACTATCGCGAATAGGATGTCGGGTCGACTCATAGCTTAAGTATAGGAGACTTCCTATCGCGCTCCTATAGTACTTTAAGTCAATGGACTTACTTTCTAGGTCTTCCTATGTTAACATTAATCGCCATTGGGGTGTTTATTATCTTAGCGCCTTGCATTCCAAATCTTTAATTAACTCCTTAGTGTATTTTTGTTGATATAGGTATATACCATCCTTAGTTTGTTTAATTTGTAGACCTAAAAAGAAACTTAACTCGCCTACTAAGTTCATTTCAAACTCACTTTCCATGAGTGAAACGAACTCGTTTAGTAAGGCTGAGTTAGAGGTTCCAAAAATTATATCGTCTACGTAAATTTGAGCTATGAATATTTCTTTACCTAAGGTTTTTACAAAGAGAGTTGGGTCAACTAAGCCTTGGTTAAACCCTTTTGACTTAAGATGGATTGAAAGTCTTCGCATCAAGCTCGAGGAGCTTGTTTAAGTCCATAGAGAGCTTTCTTAAGTTTTAGAACATGGTCGGGTTTATCTAGATTTTCAATCCGGGTTGGCTAACATAAACTTCTTCTTTAATGTATCCATTTAGGAATGCCGACTTAACATCCATTCGAAATAGCTTAAATCCTCGATGTGCGGCATAAGCTAGCAACATTCGAATGGATTCGAGTCTAGCTACTGGGGCATAGGTTTCGTCGTAATCTAAGCCTTGACTTGACCCAACCCTTTGGCGACTAACCTAGCCTTGTTTCTAACTACTTCACCTTTATCATCAAGCTTATTTCTAAACACCCACCTTGTTCCAATTGTCGTTTTGTCTTTAGGTGGTGGTACTAATTCCCACACTTCATTCCTAGTAAATTGAGCTAGCTCTTCTTGCATTGCAATAATCCAATCGGGATCAAGAAGAGCTTGTTCAATTGATTTGAGTTCTATCTTTGAAATTAAGGAAATTTGACTAAGGTTCCTATAGGATGCTCTAGTTCGAACTCCTAGATTAGGATCTCCTATCACTTGATCGATAGGGTGGTTAGTCTGAATCCTAGATTGGGTTGGGTTTGTGTCACCTAATGCTTGATCAATGGGGTGACTTGGTTGAACACTAGTTTGACTCGGATCACTTGTCACTTGGTCGACAAGAGAAGTTGGTTGATGTGGATTAGACTCGATCTCAGGGTCGAGTTAGGTCTAGTATGAGTAGGCTCGCTAATTGGGGTTGTCGGGGTTTTGTAGGTTCGTGTCCTTCATCAAATACTACATTGATAGTCTCCTCGACTCTAAAGGGTGTCGTGGTTATATAGTCTATAAGCTCGGCTTGTAGTCAGTATCCTAGAAATATTCGATTGTGGTTTTGGATGTAAATTTCCTAGGTAATCCTTAGTGTTTAGAATATGTACCTTACACCCAAATACCTAAAGTACTTGATGTTAGGTATTTTATCGTGATAAATCTCATACGAGGTCTTAAGGTGCCTCTTTACCATAAGGATCCTATTCGGACATAGCAAGTCGTGCTAACGTGCACTAAAACCTATCGGGTAGGTTATATTCGTTTAACATGGTCCTAAGCGGCTTCTTGTAGAGTTCGGTTTTCCGCTCCACTAGGCCATTTTGTTGAGGGTCCTAGGGCAAGAGAATTCATGGTGGTATCAGTTTAGGTTCTGAGTCGGTGAACCTTTGATTTTGAATTCACCACCATGATAAACTTCTAAGTCTTTTAACCTTAAGGTCTTTTTGATTCTCGATTAATTTGAATAGATTGATTAATTGATCTAGGGTATCATTTTTATGTTTGATGAACCTAACCGAGTAAACACGGAGTAGTCGTCAATTATGACTAAGCAATATTGACTTTTATTGGTGACTTGGCTCCATGTGAATCAGAATAGATCCATATCACGAGCTCAAGTACACTTGAGGTCGTTCTTGGTTAGTTAACTTGTGTTGTGTCCTAGGTTGTTTTCCTTGTTGACAAGCATTCTGATTTTATTAACCAAGTTGTTGAGGTTAGGTAAGCCTCGACTAAGCCACTCGACTCATCTTGTGGGCCGAGTCTTGGGTGCAGTGACCGAGTCGTCGGTGCCACAACCATGATTCCTCTTCTGTGTCATAAGACATTTGGTGAGGATTTGATTAAGTTCATTGTATAAATGTTATTTGTCCTAGTTCCTTTGAGTATTGTTTTATTTGTTTCATTTGTTTTAATTACACATTCATTTTCTAAAAATACGACCTTATAGTTATTGTCACACAATTGGCTTCACGCTAAGCAGGTTATATTCAAAATTCTCTACAAGTAATACATTTTTAATAACAAAATTCGAGTTAAGCTCGATATCACCTGATCCGATGATTTTGAGCTTGCCGTTATTCCCAAAGGCTACAGATCCTTGTCGTTTGAATCGAAGCTTTGTGAATTTGAGTTGATCCCCGGTCATGTGTCGGGAGCAACCACTGTCCAACATCCATTGATCCTACACACAAGGTGGTTGGATTGGATGTTAGATTTTTATTTTTAAATTGGTTGTAAGTTGTTAAACCTAGGTCATCTCACAGTATATATGATCAAGCATGTTATACTTATGTGTTTTTTGTGAGATGACTCCCAATTAAATTTATTAAGTGGATTTAGGTTTAAGTGATTTTATGTTGAGATGATTTTCAATTAAATTGATTAAGTGGATTTAGGTTCAAGTAATTAGGATTTAGGTTCAAGTAATTTTATATTGAGATGATTTTCAATTAAGTTGATTAAGTGGATTTAGGTTCAAGTAATTTTATGTTGAGATGATTTTCAATTAAGTTTGATTAAGTGGATTTAAAGTTTACCTTTTCAAGATCATGGCTTCAGTCGTGGCGAGGCACGGGGCCTTCTTTTATCGGATCATCGACCACTTCCTTAGACAAAGCCATGTTCAAGAAAATGATGACTTGACTCACCTAAGACTATTTCCTCTAGTCTAACTAGTTATTTTTGAAAAAGAGGCTCCCGAGGCTCAATCTTTTGAAGGATTTTAGTTAGTTATTTGAAAAGAGGCTCCCGAGGCTCAATCTTTTGAAGGATTTTTAGTTGGTTATTTGTGTATTCCAAGTGAGTTAAAAAAACAACAAAAAAAAAAAAACTAAGCATGCAATTTCTAAGTTAAAGCACAAACATGTTTTGTCTTGGCTCCCCTAGGCAGTTGAATCGGTTGGTCTATCCACATAGTGGATTTGGTCATAGGAACCCGATGCGAGTTAGATCCTAGAGTTCGACTCACTTAAGGGTATCTCAACCTGAAGGTAACCGCGGGCTTGACTTCCAGCTTCGTAGAGTCCGAGTCATCCTCGCCGTTTTCCGACTCAAGTTCGGTTCGGTCTCCGTGTCCAACGGCTTAATCGATTTCGCCATGAAGGCGTGGTCTTCGCCTTCTACGACGGATATTCTTCCCATGTCGCATTGAGGGCCTTCTTGTATGCTTAGTGTGCTTGGTGGTTGAAAGCTTAGCAACCTCGGACTTGATAATACGTCCAAACCTGTTATTACACTCATAACACCCTAACCATTAGAACTTTTAGGCTTACCTTGGCTGGGCCTGAGTAGTGGTTCACTTTGGCTCCCTTGGCTATCCTTGAGCTAGGTTCATTCTGTTCGCCTGGAATAACTCAGGTCAACTTCTTCTTCTGACTCGCCTTCCTCCTCGGTTGGTGGTGGCTTGCTTGTGCATGATTTTCTTTCTTCTTTTCAACACCGCAAACAAGGCTATACTTTTTCTTGAGTTCCGAGTCTAGGTGCTCATGAAGCTCCTAAGTCGGAATAAAAGTTCATTCTAATCTGATTAGAAAGGTCCTTACGCCGAAACCTTGTAGAGCACTTCGACCATGGATACCCACAAGGTGATCCTCGAAAAGAGTTTAGAACATACCTTATAAGGTCCGCGGTTTTCGACCTTTTACCCGATTTGCGTGATTATGCAGGTTGGGACGATGTCAACTTAGACTTGGACGGGAAGTTCGCTATCGCGGACTTCGTGTTCTGCTACCATTTTTAGATTATATAATTTATTGAATAAAATTGGCTTACATAATTTTCTCCTTGGCTTCATCGGTCCCGCCGGTGTAGCTCCACTAGTTTTGTCAGATCTTTTGCACTTGAAGGGGCCTACGCTGATTTAACTCCTCCTTGGACAAGCGCGTGATTGCGTGGATTTGTATTTGCCTTGGCATCGGCTTCGACTTGTCGTTTTGTTGCAACGGTCCATTGATCATAATCCAAGGAGTCACCCACTTCATTAGTCGGAAGTGTGAAACCCGTTTGGATTATGATCCACATCTCGAGTTGGGTTTTGAGAAAGCATTCCATCCGACCCTTCCAATAACGGAAGTCATCTCCGTTATAAAACGGAGGTCGGACGGTGCTAAAACCCTCGAGATGGGCCATTGAAACAAAAAGACAAAAAGAGACGAAGACCGAAAAGCTAGCAAAGACAAAAAACTCAAAAACAACTACCAAGACTCGCGTCTTGGATTAGTAGTGCGGGAGAGAATTTAACAAACAAAATAAATAGAAATAAACAGAATTAAAAGAAAATAAATCTGTAAAAAAAAGCTAGATTGGTGGTTTCACCAAATCTTAGCAACCCCCGGCTCTGATACCAATTGTTGGATCGATTTGAGCGCTAGAGGGGGGGGTGAATAGCGATAAGAAAAAACTTTTCGTAATCGTTCGAATTGGCACGAGTAAACGCAGCGGAAAGATAGCAATAAATAAATAAAAACACGAGGGGTTTTTACTTGGTTCGTAGCCTACGGCTACTACTCCAAGGCCCTAATGGTCCTTGACCACGCACGGAGGGCAAATATTAAACGAACTCCTTCTCGATAGAGATAGGAGTTAAGCGAATACAAAAACTCAATAAAGATTCAAGGTAGAGGGACACTCCCCCTCTCCTTGATATGATTTAAAGCTTGAAAATAAAGACAACTTATACAAAATTAAAGATTATACCGACGACTTCAAGGATTGGAGATTGAAGCTTTAGTCGTCGTCTCGGCAGCGCTTCGTCGTAGGGATGTCGGAGAGTCGGAGCGTATCGGAAGCACTTGGAAGCTTTTGAATTGATGAAAAACCCTAGGTTTGGCCCTCCTTTTATAGCCTTTAAGCCCCTCAACGAATGGGTCTTCAACCAATCACAAATGGGCACAAAACTCCTTGAAAAATGGTGATAAAGCTTGACTCCTCGAGGCTGATTTTTGACCACCGGTTGAACTGGCCGGTTGAACTGCCGCCGGTTGAACTGGCCGGTTGAACTGCCGCCGGTTGAACTGGCCGGTTGAACTGGCAGCCACGATTTTTGACTAAAAAAGGAGTTTAGCTCAAAATACAAGTGAATTCGACGGCCACTTGCCGTCCGATCTCAACATAGACCTTCCATGGGAAGTCTTGGGTTGGATCGTCGCCTAAGGACGTCCCCGTACAAAGGACACGACCTCATTTACGCTTGCACACACGAGCTTACCTCGATACTTACTTGTCGCTTTTGCTTCCGGCCTTCCACTCGATTCCTTCAGCTCCCTCCGAAGTAACTCGAGTGTCGTCCGACCACCGCGGCTTCCTCCGGGTGTCGCTAGCCTTCAGCTCCAGCATTGAGACTTTTCTGCACACTTGATTTAGCTCGTGAGATAACAATATAAGCTTAACTTTGTATCGTTTGCTATAATCAAAACATAGGTTCGACTTAGGTGCCCACTGCACCAACATATATAGTCCACAGCAACGCCGCCAAAATGCGATCACAACCCTAAATCTCCGGTCGAGATTGCCAAGGACATGAAGTGCGCGATCGCGCTCAATGGCCGCAAGGGCACGATTGTCGTCAAGTAATAAATTTATGTATCGATCCTATAGGGATTGTGAATTGAGTACCCTTTGTCTAGTGAACGTTGATTGTTCGGAGTAAATCACTTACGAGTCAGAAGTGGGGTCTATGACTGTCCTGGCTTAGGTCCGGTGTCACTTTGAGAAAGCAAAAGGTGTTGGTGCAGGGGTACCAGATAATCAAACCTAGGTTTTGATAATGAAAAAGGTTCAAAGTTAAGTCATTCTTGTTATCTCATATGTTGTGTTGAGTGTGTAGCTAATGTATTAAGTTATGCTAAGGTCGATGATACTAGGAGAATCTCGGGATGAGAAACCTCGGTGGTCGGGTGATACCAAAAGAACCTGGGGGGGTCGAGGAACCTCAATGGTGACCGAAAGCTAAGCGACAGGTCAAGAGGACCAAAGGTAAGCTCCTGGTGAGGAGTGATGGTAAGGACGTGTCCTTCTTTACAGGGACAACCGTATGCGGCGATCCGACTAGGACTTCTGGAGGAAGGTCAAGGTCGAGGACGGAGGGTAAGGGACCATCAGATTTACCATTAATGAACAACTTCTGTGCTAACCTTGTATTGCATGAGAATTATCGAGATGACAGTCGACTGGAGGTAAATATCAGTCGACTGATGTTGGACATCAGTCAAATGCTAGTCAAGATGGTCAATTCGAGGAGAGTCAAGATAAGATCCATCAAAAGTGTAGTGATGTGGAGGATTGACCCAGATCTGAATCTCAAAGAGATAAGGTTCAAATGGATATAAAAGGAGGAGAAATTCACCTCTTTCTATCATCCAAAAAGGCACCCAAAGTGCTACGACGAATCCAAGCTCTCTTCGACAATGCAACACCGTCGTAACACCGACAACATGCACAACTTCACATTCTTAAGTCGGTAGCTTCTTTCATAGTTGTTCTTATTCTTTTCTTGTGCTTTTAATTGCTAAGAGGAGAGGTAGGCTTGTTACCTCTTCCTCTATATTCCTTTTGTAATCGTTGTCTCTTACCTCCAATGAGGAAGAGACCCTTTTAGTGGATTGCCCATTGGAAGCAATCTAGGATCACGGGGCCTTGGACTAACAACCTGTTGGTTGTGAACCAAGTAAAAAGAGAGATTGTCCCTTGTGTTTTTTCTTTTATTTCCACTATGCACTTTGTTTTAAATGACGAAAATAAAGATTTTCAAATGCTATTCAACCCCCTCTAGCATTTACTCGATCCAACAATTAGTAATAGAGCGGGGGTGCTCAGATTCTGTGCAACCATCGGTCGAGAACTATTCTATTCGTGTTTATCGTTTAAAGTTTTATTCTCACACTACTAATCCTAGACCATGTCTTAGTACATTTTTTTTTGTTTGTGTTTTTGCAAGTATTTAAAGTTCTACAATCGAACCAATCGCTTCTAGAGTAGCTGATGGTAAAATGGCCGTAACTTTTGATACAAGTAGACCCACAAAATGTGCTACCCACCGAATCGAAGCTCTCTCGAAGATCTACACTTCTTATTGAGGTATACCCCCGTAACAAGCTGTTTTTGACCCCAAAAACATCGTTTAATACCTTTTCGAGGGCATCAAAGGTCGTAAATGTTTAGTTTTTGTTTAGATTTTTATTTCTCATCTTTTTTATTTTTATTTCTGCACTACTAATTCAAGACAAAGTCTTGGACATTTTTGTTTTTCGTGTTTTTGCAAGGTTGTTTGAATGACCCATCTTGTGGTGTATAGCACTGCCCGACCTCTATTCTTTAACAGAGATGACTTCTGTTATTGATGGAATGCTATCTTAAGACCCAAGTCGAGATGTGGATTGTCATCCAAACGGGATTCACCTTACCGACAAATGAAGGAGAGTTTGTGGACTGTGACAAGTGGACAAACGCGATGAAGCGACAAGTAGAGGCTGATGCGAAAGCCACTCAAATCTTGCAGTGTGGTCTATCAAAGGAAGAGCTCAACCATGTTGGCTCCTTCATCAGCACCAAGGACCTCTGGAACAAACTCATTGAGTTACATGAAAGGGATGGTCGACACTAAGGTATGAAAACGAGACCTACTCTTAAATAAGTTGTTTAATCTAAAAATGCAAGAAAATGAGATGACAACTCAACTCAATGCGTGGATCCAAGATATCATGAACGACCTCCACTCCATAAGACAAAAGGTAGAAATTTGAGACATCATAAGGTACGCGCTTAACACTTCCCTAGGACCACTTTGTGGGCATCCATGGATGATGCTTACAAAGTATCTAGAGATATTTCAAGAATTAGATTAGATGAATTGTTTTCAGAATTTGAAATGCATGAACAGTCTAACTCAGCCTCGGTCGAGAAAAGTGTAGATTTGGTTGTAGGACAAATAAGAAAGGCAAAGAGCAAGGCATCTCCCAAAGAAGAAGAAGAGTGTGAATCAGATGTAGATGACAAAATAGAGACCGAGCTAGTCAACCTAGTTCGAAATATTATCAAGAGTAGAAGGCACCCCATCAAGAAAACTAAGGAGAAGAGACCCGATCAAAATTACAAGTGCTCCGAATGAAACAAGAAAGGTCACTTCAAATCCGAGTGTCCGAGGCTAAAGAACAAGCAACCACAAATCAAGAAGGAACTCAACGTGACTTGGGAAGGGTCCTAGGAGGAAGAAGAAGAACTCAACAATTTAGCATTCATGGCGAGACCAACTGAGTCTGAATTTGAACCCGAAGCCAACTACGAGTCTGAGACCGAGTCTGACTCTGGATTCGACACCGAGCTTCAATTCAAGACAAGCCACGGATCCTCATCCGGTTCAAAAGATTCAATCAAGGTAAGTTGATAATTAATCAATACTTTATACAATGCAATTAAGTACTTAAATAAGAAGTTAGCTATGTTCGAGTGCATTATTAAGGAGGTTAAACTCCTCAAGCATGAGGCTACGCTAAACTCTTCAACTAGTCAAGTTCGAGAGGGAAACTCAACTCAAGTTGAACATTTTGAGGGAGAGAATTCTCTCTTGAAAGGACAAGTGCAAGAGCTTAGGAAGTCCTTGGAAAGGTTCACATTGGGGTCCAAGGGTCTTGACCTACTTCTTGGATCACAAAGAGTCATGTACAATAAGGTCGTACTTGGATTTATATCAACAACAACAGATATGTCTTACATGTTAATTGTTAATCGTAATAATCGAAGAGTCCAAGCATGGGTCTCTAAGACCTTTTTAAATTCAGAAATAGGTGTTATAAGTATTGGGTTCCCAAGGAAGAAATCCACTATGTGGATAGAAGGCATCAGTTCATTGATCTAGGGGGAGCTAATACTAAACTTGTGTGCTCAATCTCTTGATTAGTGTAACTTTGCATGCTTAGTTTTTTAATTTTTAGAACGGCTAGATAAGACCAATGATTAATCATCCATTACAACATAGTATCTGAACGTGGTGAGATGATAGTATATTGGGGGAAATAAGGTCTTGTGTATCCAAGCTAGATAAGGCGTATCTAGATTAGTGCACTCAGCTGAGTGGAACCAGCTGAAGATACCTCACCACATCCTAAACTAGTTAGACTAGAACGTAACCATAAGTGAATTAAGTGAGCAATTTCTTAAGACTGGCTTTGTCTAAGGAAGTCCTCATTGTTCTGATCAAAGAAGGCCTTGTAGGATATTTGAGGCCGCTAGAGGGGGGTGAATAGCGTCGCACTCTTTCAATAATGGAATTCATTGCATTTGTCTCTACAATTTCGTTAGCGCAGCGGAAATAGAAAAATAATAATGATAACGAATATACAACACGCAAACACAAATATTTAATGTGGTTCGGAACTGAACAGTTCATACTCCAAGGATTGGGTCCGTACGAACCCTAGCGATGTCAATCACACACCACTATGATAAACACTCCTTCTCGACACAAGTCGCAGGCGGAGAAACCACTTACAAGCGATCTTACAATAGTAAGAAACAAAAACAAGCAATTACAACAATTAATATGAATGACAAGTAAAGAAAAACTTTACAACACTTGCTTTTGATTGCTTGAATGCTTGGTTGTTTGATTAGCACTTGGAGACCTGACTTGCAGTAACAAATCGCTCCTAAAGCTCTCAAAAATCGGATCCATTTTTCTCCATCACGAGCTCCTTTTATAGCTTAAACCTGTGCTAGAAAATGTCGATCAGTCAACTACTCGGGACCATCAGTCGACTGATCACACTGTTGTTGTGAGACAACGGTGTAATCCACACTAGAAAAATCCAACGGTTAGGACATCAGTCGACTGATCATACACATCAGTCGACTGATGAAGCATCACTCGACTGCTCATCCCAGCGGCCGAGTGAGACTCCATTCTGCGCCCTAAAATCCGAGCATTAGTCGACTGATCACAAGATTAGTCGACTGCTCGTCCAATCAGCCGACTGCTCATCTATGGCAGTCGAATGCTAGGGCAATTCCCGCAGTCAAACCCTAGTTGACTATGCCAGTCGACTACCACATGACATCAGTTGACTGACACACCTCAAACATGAGGTTTTAGTTCAAGTATGGTGCCTCCATACTTGCTAAATCACCCGTAGCCTAGACCTAAGCCTTCTAGCCACCTCCATCAGTCTTACGCCTCTCGGATCCCTCCAAGTCATCCATGACTTGTTCATCCATCACGCTAGCCTTCAGGTGCTTCCATCGGCTATGTCATGCTAACGGTGTCTACTCTGCCAAGGCACATTGGACTTATGCTGCTAAGACTCCGCTTGGACTTTACGCCGCCAATATTAAAAACCCTTGGACTTCTCAAATGCCAAGACTCAAGCTTAGACTTTCCCTTGCCAACCCATGTTGAACTTTCCATGCCAAGACTCATGCTTGGACTTTCCCAAATGCCAAGTGTCACACTTGAACTTTCCATGCCAAGTACCCATGACTTGGACTTTCCATAACCACATGGTCAACCCTAGTCAACCATCAAAGTCTCCCTCTAGTCAAACTCGAGTCCAGTTAACATAACCCGGGTTAATTGTATAAACAATCTTCCCAAAATATCAACGGACATTAATGTCAAACATCAATGTCAACTTACTTTGTCAAACATCAAAACATCTCTCGAGTCAAACTTGAGTCTGGTCAATCATGACCTTGGCCGATTGCACCAACAATCTTCCCCTTTTTGATGTTTGACAAAACAAACCTTGAGTTAGGCCCCTAACTCAAATTCCATTACCAATTTTCCAAATTGGTAATTTAATGTTCTCCCCCTTTTTGACATACATCAAAAAGGTTATCCCCCCAAGGAGGTCAATGTCTCATGTCCCAATGAGATCTTACAATCTCTCCCTGGTCCAAAAATACCTAGGATGCCTACCATCTTACTAGTGATAAGTCTCATATCACTAAAGAGAGGCAATCCTATACTTTCCCAATTTCTAAATTAGGTATGTGAAAATCTCATTTTTCCTACCCATGAGGAAAAAGTACCATCCATCATACCATGATGGATACCTTCCTCTAAAGGCTTGCTCCCCCTTAACTATTGCACCAACAATGTCTTTGGGAAATTCCTAAGCCAATAGGAACTCTCACCCATCAAAGATAAGATTAGAAATTCAACATTGATCTTTCCAACTCCTTAAATTTGATACAAACACTAAACTCCTCTGCAAATCCATATCCAATGGATTTTCACCCTTTATAATATTTCCCAAAGCATATCCTAGGGTTAGGAGTGATTAGGGACCTTAGCCCTGACTGAAATCGGGCTAAACAACCCTAGTTTTCCCGAAATCAACATTGTGATCAACTACATCGGCTACGATCGGGATGTGCCCATCGATCGGTAGCCGCGAACGATCGAGTGACCGCCGCCGATCGAGTCAAGTGCTACCCATCGGTCAGAATCACCTGTAGAAGCGTCGTGATAGCTAACTGATTTTCATATATCAGACTCGACTTTTTGAAATTCATAAGTAATTCTACGAAAATCAAAATATCATGAAATTTGATATGTATATTACTTATCACACATACAATCGGTGAAAAATTTTGGAAAAATATTTTTACCATTGAAATAGGAGATTGGTACAGAGTTCAAAAACTATTAAAACTTTAAAGTTTTTGATCTACTTTGTATCAACTTCTACAATGATGATGGCTATCAAAAGATAAACTTCACCAAGGTTTTCTAAATTTATTTTAAAATGTTTTTGAAAACCTATTTCGAACCATGGTTTTTTGGCTAAATATACATAACTTGTATATTAGCTTTCCTCATGATTCTTAGTAATGATTGAAATAAGTTAAGTTCATCTAGATGTACTATCTATGCACCTTGAACCTAACTTATTATCCTAACATCTCACATATTATCTAAGGTGTATACACACACATACATGTCAATTTAAATTTGAGATGTGGATTAGGATTATTATGACTTCATGCATTTTCTAGGCAACCCTACTTGATTCCCTTATAAATGGGACTCCAAGTCATGCCATTTGTCCTTAAATAAATTTTAATAAAAATACAATGCATGAATGATCATGGCATAAATGATAACAATAATAATGCATGTCCAATAATCATGATGTCATGGCATATAACATAATCTAAAAACAAACATGACATCTAAAATAATACTAAACAATGGAATGATATGTTATATGATAAGATGAAATTTCATGTCATGATATGACAATTTTCAATAAACCAATACAATAATACAAACACATAATTAGACACAAATGATTTTCATAAATAAAAATTTCATTCAATTTAAGAAAGCTTCAGTTTTTACATCCAAAATAGAGATGTGAGACGCTCAATCTCACTACAAAAACTAAAAACAAAAATCCTAACATCCTCTAGCTCTATCATCTGCAGAAGGTGGAGGTGGAGGAGGCTGCTGGCTCAAAGTCCAGGCTCGCATCATCTCATACATATCGAGCTGACACTACTCGATACGACTCTGTGACTCCTAAATGCGAATATAATGCTCCTCCATCCGACTGAGATGCTCGCACATGGAGGATTGCCCTACTAAGAGCTCTGACAGCCGAGAGTCGACTGTCTGCTGGTAGTCCTGGAATCTGGCCTCCAATTGTCCAAACTGATCTGATGGACCCGCTGCTGATGCATCTGCTGGCATCTGATCCTCCTCATTAGTAGCATCTGGATCCTCATAGTCCTCTGCAGCCTCTCTAGGCACCAGAGGCGGCTCCCCATGTGCCCTGGGCAGAGGTCGAGGTGCCAACTCCATCTGTCCACGTCCCATCCGCAGCTTCGCCAATGAGAAGTTACGAACTGATATGCAGTCGTACACCTCAGATAGCGCCCTCAGTGATCCCCTGTTAATGTTTATGCCTACAGACTCTAACCATGCAGTAATGATGTGACCAAAAGGCATATGCACTTTCCCCTGCACAGGGGATATGAAATGTACAATGCAATGAAACATATTCAATGCAATGTTTATGTCTAGTCTATGACGCATGGCGTACAGGAGAAAGAGATGGGGAGGACGAATCTTGGCCAGACCCCGAGTCACAATCGGAAGAAAACACCCAACAATGACCTTGTAGACTACATTGTCAGGTGCAGATAGCTCAGTAATAGGAAATAAGTTCTGAGCCGGTGGGCGAGGATGGTGAAAGACATGCTCATGCATGGAATCCAAAGAGATGTGATCAAAGGGCTTAGGTAAAGGGGCATCGAAGGTAGGGTAGAAAATAAAGGTGTCAGCCGATGGATTACACTCAAGAAACTCCTGTAATATAGCAGGAGTGAACTCTAAGTCGCGTTTTGCAATGTGGGTAGTGTAGGTAGGGCCATCGTCTACCTTCTTTAAGTTCTGATAGAACTCCTTAAGGAGATCATCATTGACGGAATGTGTGCATAACACTCTTTTCATGAGATGATAATATGAAAATATTTCCATAACGTCACTACAGTAACGTGTAAAGAAATCCCTATCAATGCACCTAACCAACATGGTTTGGTACAACCGTGATTCAACCTCGGGTGGGTCATTTCTACGGGATCGCCTATATGAATGTAATGCAATGACATGAAATGCAAAGGCACCAATGCACGATTAGATCATAATAAATTATAATGTAAAAATTAGGGTTTTAGAGGAGTAAGAAAGTTATACTTTGGCGCCATTTAGGATGATGATGAGAGAATACTCAGATATCGCTGAAAAGATCATCGGAGAGTTCGCCGGAGCAGTGGATCGCCGAAACCCTAATCGAAGAGGGAAAAATCGCTGGAAATTAGAGGATTAGGGTTGTGAGATGAGTAAAAACGTGAGTGGAAGAGTTTGGCTATCAAACCTAGGACTTAGGTGGCCGGCGCGGTCGGAAAAGCTCGTCGGAGAAAGAAGCGGCGACCGGAGAGAAGGAATAAGCGATAGATCGACGCGTGAAGACGTCGAACCCTAGTAGTTCGACGTTATAAAATCGCGATGCCAGTCGACTGATTGCGGCTTATCAGCGGTTTCATCAACCGAAGTCGACTCATCGGGCTCGACTCGATCGCGAACATTCTCAGATCGAAGCTACGGAATATCACGATCGATAGCGCTCATCACCGATCGATGCGATCACCACTGACCGTTCAACGAGCACTCAACCGATGATCCTCCGCTTTGATGAATAAGCATCATCACGATCGATGTATCCTATCACGATCGATATACAAACAATGAAGTCTCGAAGCAAGACTGATCGCTGACTCACGATATCGTGCTATAGTATGATCAGTCGACTGATATCTGATTTCCAGTTCTGAAATTCAAAAAATCTCAATTTCTTTATCTAACTTATTTCATTTTCTCATGTTTAATCTTGTATATCGAACATATTGATGTCTTGCTTATATTCATGTATTCGTTAATGTATTTTGATATTTTATTTTATTTTAGCAAACATTAACATCCAATGGTTTCAAAATCCTAACATCTCACCCTTTCTAAGTGATGAAAAACACAATCAAGGTAAAAAACTTATTTTGTGAGATGCAATCCACCCTAGACATTCCTTCCATGTAAACACATGGTGAAACACATGAAGCATGGTAAGTGCAAGACATCAAGGTGTGTGACACTTGAGTATCACTCTTGATGTAACTTCTACACCTTAAAAAAACTTCTCTTGATACATTAATTCCTAAAGTGTGCCAAAGATCAAAATGACACACTATGACCTCTAAATTTAGATTGTGTCAATTTTGTTGATTTTTCATGATTTCAAAAATATATTGGCACATCCTAAAATCTTTTAGGATAGAATATCCATAACCTTGAAAATAACCTAACATGTCAACTTTGCTATGGTTGAGTTAACTACCCATCCAATCAAAGTTGGCACACCCTAACCCATTTAACGTGAATCAATCACGCTCTTTGGAACCCAAAATCTATTTGAGCTCATTGGATTAATTAGGTATTCCTTAGAGATGACTTCCCTAGATACCCTTTTAATGACCCTTCTGTTGGATCGAGAAGTGTCGCTAGAGGGGGGGGGGTGAATAGCGATCGTAAATCTTTTCGACGTTTCATTCGAGTAGACAATTAAACGAGTAAGAGCAACGGAAAATAAAGGAACACGTTTATTTTTACTTGGTTCACAACCCAGCGGTTGCTACTCCAAGGCCCTATCGGTCCTAGACCGCGTACGGAGGGCAAAGCACTATAACGTCTCCTCCTCGTTGGAGGTAGGAGACAACGATCACAAAAACCGAATGTACGAGGATGAGGCAACAAGCCTACCTTACCTCGTTATGATTAAAATAAAGAATACAATAAAAATAATTACTTGCTACTGCTGCCGACGAAGGAGATTTGAACTTGTCGTCGCGTCGGCGTTATGACGGAGTTGGAGCCTTGGCATTGTAGGAGCACATGATAAATAAACTTGATGATCCTTAGAGATGGAATCCTCCACTCCTTTTATATATTTTGGCTCTGAATATATCTCCTCTTTTTTCGGAACAGATCACAAAGTTGTCCAAATTTTATCGCGAAGTGGTCGCGTCAAACCATATCCGTTTTGACCTAGCGCAAAGGCTGATTCGTCGCCATCAGTCGACAGATGCCTCCCATCAGTCGACTGATGAGCATCAGTCGACTGCTTGATGTCTAGCAGTCAACTGCCAGCCTGGCCACTTCTCTGCAGTAAGAAGTTAGCTCGGAAAATGATAAATGTGACGGTTTCTGACCGTCCGATTTCGACCTAGACCTTCCACGGGAAGTCTTAATCAGATCGCTGCCTACGGTCGTCCCCGTAAAGAGGACACGACCTTACAATCTCTCACTCACACGAGCTTACCTCGATAGTAGCTCTCGCTTCTAGCCTTCCACTGGATTCCTTCGGCTCCCTCCGAAGTCACTCGAGTGTTGCCCGACCACCGCAGCTTCCTCCGGGTGTCGCTAGCCTTCAGCTCCAGCTTTAGCACTTTTCTGTACACTTGATTTAGCTTGTGAGATAACGATGTAAACTTAACTTTGTGTCTTTGCCATAATCAAAACACAGGTTTGATTATCTAGTGCCCCTGCACCAACACCTTCTAGGCTTGTTAGCCTTGGTCATTATGGTCTTTCCATGGTTAGTCTTAGGGATTGCCTCCCTAATAACCTTCTTAATGGCTTCCTTAGGTTTCTTTGAAACTCTAGCCACTAAGCACACACTATGGTTGGCCTTAGGAATAATTTTCCTAGAGACCTTGGTTTTCTTAGATCTAGGTTTAGTTCCATAATCAAATGAAACATTATGATAAGTAGACATTACTTTCTTAGACATAGGTTTGTGACCCAAAACATGTCTCCTAGATGATTCTTGCCTCTTACACACTTTTTGTTGACTTTTAGATCCTAGAGTTTGACACTTTGACCCTTTAAATTGATTTTGCATATTTGCAAGGGTCTTTTCCAATTTCTCAAGCCTTGACCTCAAGGCTTGATTTTCTAACTCTAATTGCCCAAATGTTTTTTGATTAGGTTTTTGGGCATTACCATTCACTTTAGGCTAATGTCTACCCTTATTAGGATTGATGCCTAAATGGTTTTCGATTTTCTTAATTGTTTTCTTAGGAAGGATATTTCTAGGGACATTAGTCCCAAATTTCTCCTTCTTTGAAATAGACCTAGAGTTATCATTTCTAGCATGCTTTGATCCATGAGTAATAGCAAAATTATTTGAATTAATTCTAGCATGCTCTTGCTTAGAATTTAAAGAATGATCATTATGAAAATATACTTTAGGGTTAGTCTTAGAGACTCCGCCTACTTGTGATGCTCCCTCCTTTTCTAGGACTCCGCCTACTTTTCTAGGACATTGGCTCCTATAGTGTCCCGATTGTCGGCATTTGAAGAACACCATGTGCTCCTTGCTCTTCTTGGTTGGGACACAGGCATCCTTGACTTTTTCATTGAATTTTGGTGCCGGAGGAGCTTTCTTAACCCTTTTTGGACACTTACTTTTGTAGTGTCCGGATTCCCTACACTCAAAGCATATTATATGATTTTTATTTACAATTGACATGCTTGAGTTACCTATGGTGGTGGTAGGTGCCGGAATTGGAGCTTCTTCATCTTGATTAGATGTCGAAGCTTTCTCTTGTTGCTCCGAAGTGGAAATTCTTTCCTCCCCCTAAATCCTAGAGGTGGAGGTGTCTTCTACTTCTTCTTCCACCGATCCGGAAGTTGACTCCTCTTCAACTTCCGATTCCTCACTTGCACTTGAGGATGATGAACTCTCTTCATCCTCTTCCTTATCTTTTTCTACTTGTGCCAAGTGGGGCTTCTCATTGAACTTGGCTAATTTGTCCCATAGCTCCTTGGCATCAAGATATTCACCTAGCCTAGACAAAACATCATTAGGTATCCTCCACCTCAGAGGATTACCAGAGATCAAATCCCCGGCAAGGCTACCGCTGTCGGAGCTCTAAACGTCGTCCAAACGACGCTCCGACGAGAAGGAAACAAGTTGTCCAGAAAACTGGACAGCTTTGGTGGAGACCTTGCGCCGGCCAAATAAGGAAAGAGACTTGCTCACCTTGTCGCCGGAGCCAAGGAAGATCACCGGAGCTCCTCTGGCAGCAGCTCGACGCCGGCAATGGGAGAAGACGGCAGCAGCTGGTCGCCGGTTGGAGCTTCATTGTGGGCGGCGGCTAGGGTATGGGCGCCGACCACTTCAAGGGAGGAGGGGGCGGCAACTCAAGGAAGAGGGAATTGGATTAGGGCTTAATAAACCCTTAAGCCCTCTTTTATAGAGAACTAATTCTCTTAATGGTTATTGGATCATAACCACAAGGCCCGTTAACCCGCTCCATTAATATAAGTTAAAATAAACCAAACCATGATGGTTTATTTTAAGTAAAAATGAACCGAACCAACTTTTGGTTCACTAGTTTAAAATAAACACAACCCTTTGGTTTATTCTCCACCATTGGATTAGAACCAAACCATTTTGGTTCATCCATTATGTCTTCATAAGACATGGCCCATCCACGCTTCCATTGCGACTGAAACGATTTCATGCTCGCTTCTTGTTTGGTCCAACCAAACCTAGTTTCTCTCGGTCTGAGAATCACATTCTCAAGCTCGTTTTAAATCCTTCGGATTACGCTCATTGTACATGTGACCAAATAGGTTCTCGGTTTATGTTGGTCATCTATAATTAACCATTAATTATAGAACGATCATGAGTGGCACCTGGTAGTACATCATGATCCCTAATTAACCGAAAAGATCAACGGTTGATCCAGAACAATTTCTGAAACCCTTCTGCAGCTCGAATGAATCGTGCCCCATTCCCTTCACTCATCTTATACCCACTTGGTTCAGGACATGGTCTATAGTGTCAGTCCCCACTAGGCTGACTACGTCACACCTAGCCCAAGTATCATTTCCTCGTCCTACGGATTCTAGTTACTGCACATGTATCGAAGAGTACCTTACTCTAAACATGTAATGCTTTGGCCAAAGACTTTAGTAACAATCCGACGAGAGGCCATGGGTATACATCTGCCCACAAGGAGTGGTGAATCCTTTATAGGCTATTCAAACATCTTCGATCACTTTAACATATACCCAATGATCTCGGGTCCACATCTCCTTAGAGATGCTTGCTTAAGATGTCAAAGCATAAGTCTCCATTGTCAAGATGACTTGAATACCGCAAGTCAAAGGAACATTGCACTTAAGCTACAGTAAGAACTTCATTGACATATCTATATATGCAGAGAACCATATGAAGTCTTACGGCTGGTCACTCCAATGAGCTAGTTACCATAACTAGCATCCACGATCAACTCTGGACATCACAATGTCTCCAGCCAGTGAGAATCAGCTGCTTGGATACACCAAGGAGTATACCTCGTGCTAGTCTCGACAGAATTGATGATGTCCAAATCCATCAATCCATCGACTAGGGATAACTTCGATACATCACAATTACACATGTAGAGATACTCACTAGTTGTGATCCAATCACAAATTCTCTCATGTTGTGAATCGTATCGTGGACATTCAGTAAATGAGTTTAAGATCCAATTAAATACATGAAAACATGTATACTCAAATAGTGAATCTTCATTTATCATATAAATGGTTCATATATAAGGCGATTGCCTTAGGACATCTCTCATATATTACTAACAATGACAACCAACATAAACATTGGAGAACACTTAGATTAGAGGGCAAAAATTTAGATTTAAAATACTATAGGAGTGCAATAGGTAGCCTTCTATGTTGGTGCAGTAGGCACCTAAGTCGAACCTGAGTTTTGATTATAGCAAACGATACAAAGTTAAACTCATGTCGTTATCTCACGAGCTGAATCGAGTGTGCATAAGATTGCTATAGCTGGAGCTGAAGGCTAGCGACACCCGGAGGAAGCCGCGGTGGTCGGGCGACACTCGAGTGACTTTAGAGGGAGCCGAAGGAATCGAGTGGAAGGTCGGAAGCAAAAGCAACACGTAAGTATCGAGGTAAGCTCGTGTGTGCAAGCGTAAGTGAGGTCATATCCTCTTTACGGGGATGACCTTAAGCGTAGATCCGACCAAAGACATCCTATAGATGGTCTAGGTCGAGATCGGACGGTCAGAGGCCGTCAAAATAATGTTTTTGTTAAGCTAACTTTGCCTTGCAGCTAGCATCACGACCGCTACTTAGAGGACTCGATCGTCATCAATCCGACTACCAGAGGTCGACTGATCGATGTCGCCATCACGATCGATGATGGCCATCAGTCGACTGATGGTCAAAGGATCAGCTTCGAGGAGTCAAGGTTTATCACAAAAATTCAAGGGGAGTGGTGCTCAAATATGATTGGCTAGGGTTCCTCTCGAAAAGGGGCTCAAAGGCTATAAAAGGAGGTCCTAACCTAGGGTTTTCTCATCAATTCTAAGTGCTCAAAAGCCTCCACAACACTACAACTCTTCGATAACTCTATGACAACGAAGTGCTGCCAACAACCCTAGTTTAAGTCCTATCTTCGAGTTGTTGGTATAATCTTGTTTTGTCATTTCTTTTAATCTTACAATTCATTTGTTAATCGAGGCTTTCTACCGTTGCATTTCATTTTAATAGAAGAGAGGGTTTGTCTCTCTATCATGTGCTTCGAAGGTTTTTGTAATCGTAAAACTCCTACCTCCAACGAGGAGGAGTGTTTTAGTGAATTGCCCTCCGTACACGATCTAGGACCATTAGGGCCTTGGAGTAGTAGCCGAAGGCTACGAACCAAGTAAAAAAACTATTTGTCTCATTTAGTTTTTATTTACATTTCCGCTGCGTTTAATTATCTACCGAACGATTTAAAAGAAAAAGTTTCTATCGCTATTCACCCCCCCCTCTAGTGATCCGCTTCGATCCAACAATTAGTATCAGAGCCGGGGGCGCTTAGATTTGGTGAAACCACCAATCTAACATTTTTTTTTACAGATTTGTTTTTCGTTCATTTAAATTTTTCTCCCGAACTACTAATCCAAGACGAAGTCTTGGTACTCTTCGTTTGGTTTTGTTTTGCAAGAATTGATTGCCTTCGGAGTACCTCACGATCAAACGAACATAACTTTTGCTACAAGTGGACTCACGAAACGATCTACCCACTAAATCGAAGCTCTCGCAGAGATCTACACTTCTTACTGGGGTTTACCCCCATAACAATCTGTTTTCATCCTCAAAAATCGACGTTTAGTAGCCTTTCTGGGACATCGAAGGTTGTGAGTACTTACTTTTTATTTAGTTTCTTATTTCTTTGCTTAACCTTCTATTTTTCGTTTGTTTCTTTTTATTTCCCACACTACTAATCCAAGACGCAAGTCTTGGTACTTTCGTGTGTTTTTGTTATTGCTAGGTTTTCATTTTAGTCTCCTTGTCTTTTTGTTCTAATGGCCCATCTCGAGGGTTTTAGCACCGTCCGACCTCCATTTTACAATGGAGATGATTTCCGTTACTGGAAAGGTCGGATGGAATGCTTTCTCAAAACCCAAATCGAGATGTGGATCATAATTCAAACGGGTTTCACACTTCTGACTAATGAAGTGGGTGACTCCTTGGATTATGATCAATGGACCGTTGCAACAAAACGACAAGTCGAAGCCGATGCCAAGGCAACACAAATCCTCCAATGCGGCTTGTCCAAGGAGGAGTTAAATCGCATCGGCCCCTTCATCAGCACAAAGGACCTATGGACAAAGCTAGTAGAGCTACACGAAGGGACCGATGAAGCAAAGGTATGTAAGCGCGACCTTTTGTTCAATAAACTATATAACCTAAAAATGCAGGAACACGAGTCCGCGACGCAACTCCACGCCCATGTCCAAGACATAGTCAACAACCTACACGCAATCGGGCAAAAGGTCGAAAACCGCGACCTTATAAGGTATGTCCTAAACTCTTTTCCGAGGACTACCTTGTGGGCATCCATGGTTGATGCCTACAAGGTCTCCAGGGATCTTTCTAAACTTAGGTTAGATGAACTTTTTTCTGATTTCGAACTTCATGAGCAGTCTAACTCGGAACCTGAGAAGGGTATAGCACTTTTTGCAAGTTCGAGGAAGAAAACCGCAAGCAAGCCACCCCCGAAGGAAGAAGAGGATGAGTCAGATTCGGAGGTCGACTCGGAAATGGAAGCCGAACTAGTCAACCTAGTTCAGAGGATAGTCAAGGGCCGAAAATGAGCCGTCACTCGACCCAACGAAGGTAAGCCTAAAAGTTCAAACATAAGATGTTATGAATGCAACAGGTTTGGACACATTAAGTCCGAGTGCCCAAAACTCAAGAGCAAGGCACCAAAACATAAAAAGGCACTCAATGCTACTTGGGAAGAAGCCTCCGAGGAAGAAGACAACGATCGAGTCCTTATGGATAAACCGGTGGAATCGGAGACGGAGTCGGAACCGGAACCAGAATCAGAAACCGAAGACGAGTCGGACTACGAAACACTATTCAAGACAAGCCACGGATACGCATCCGGTTCAAAAGATACACTCAAGGTAAGTCGGTCTTTTATTACTACTCTTTATATTGCAATTAAGTTTTTAAATAAAAAGTTAGCTAAGTCCGAGTCCAAGGTCGAGACCCTGGTTGAGGAAGATAAACTCCTCAAACACGAGGTCTCCCTAACCTCTTCGACTAGTCGAGTTCAAGAGAAGGACTCAACTCGAGTTGAAAAACTCGAAGTTGAGAACTCACTCTTGAAAAGTCAAGTCGAAGATCTTAGGAATATATTGGAAAGGTTTACTTTGGGATCCAAAGGACTTGACCTCCTACTTGGATCACAAAGGGCCGTGTACAACAAGGCCCGGCTAGGGTTTAGCTCAAACTCGACCAATAAGTCGTATATGTCAATCGTAAGTAGACATAAAAAACGTGTCCAAGCATGGGTCCCTAAGACCACCTTGATTTCAAACTTAGGATCAAACCACTACTGGGTTCCCAAGGACCAAATCCACTATGTGGAGAGACCGAATCGATTCAACGATCCAGGGGGAGCTAGTACGAAATTTGTTTGTGTCTTAACTTAGAAATTGCATGCTTAGGTTTTTATTTAGTTTGATTTTTATTTTTAGAATGGTTAGATAGGACTATAACTCGTCAATACTTGATAACATAGTACCAGGACGCGGCGAGATGATAGTACGCTAGGAAAGCGGAGTCTTGTGTATTCGGGCTAGATAAGGCGTATCTAGTTCGGTGCACTTGACTGAGCGGAACTAGCTGAAGCTACCTCGCCGTATCCTAGACTAGTTAGACCAGGAAGTTGTCTTAGGTGAGTCAAGTCTCTATTTTCGTGAAAATGGCTTTGTCTAAGTAAGTGGTCATTGTTCCGATCAAAGAAGGCCTCTGTGCCTCGCCACGACCTGGAAGCCATGATCTTGAAAAGGTGACTTGATGAGCCAAAGGTCAAATCCGAATCTAACGCAAGGTTGACAAGTGTTTAAGTCATTAAATTTGATTCAACTAACATTGGGAGTCATCTCACAAGAACATATAGGATTAACATGTTCTGATCATGTAGACATGGGTGAGATGATTTAGGTTAATAATATTCAACCAATTTTTAATAAAACCAATATTCGATCCAACTACCTTCCGTGTAGGATCAATGGATGTTGGACAGTGGTTGCTCCTGACACATGACCGGGGATCAACTCATGTTTTCGAAGCTTCGATTCAAACGACAAGGATCGGTAGCCTTTGAAAATAACGGCAAGCTCAAAATCATCAGATCAGGTGATATTGAGCTCAATTCAAATTTTGTTATTCAAAATGTTTTATTAGTAGAAAATTTTCAATATAATTTACTTAGTGTAAGCCAATTGTGTGATAATAACTATAAGGTCATATTTCTAGAAAATGAATGCATAATTAATACAAACGAACCTCTAAAACAATTCTTAAAGGGACTAGAAATAACAACATTTACACTATCAACTTAACTAAATCATTAACTAAGTGTCTTATGACACGGCAAGAGGAATCGTGGTTGTGGCACCGACGACTCGGTCACTCACACCTAAGACTCATCGACAAGATGAGTCATAGTGATTTAGTCAGAGGTTTGCCTAACCTCAACAACTTGGATAATAAAATATGTAATGCTTGTCAACAAGGTAAACAATCTAGGACACAACATCAACTATCTAGTCAAGAACGAACCAAAAGTGTGCTTGAGATCCTACACATGGATCTATTTGATTCACACGGAGCTAAGTCACTTAATGGAAGTAAATTCTGCTTAGTCATAATTGATGACTATTCTAGATTTACTTGGGTAAGGTTCATCAAACACAAAAATGATACCCTAGATCAATTAATCAATCTATTTAAGTTAATATAAAATCAACAAAGCATTAAAATCAAAAGACTTAGGACTGATCATGGTGGTGAATTCGAAAATCATAGGTTTACAGAATTCTATAACCTAAATGGATACCACCACGAGTTCTCTTGCCCTAGAACTCCACAACAAAATGGCCTAGTAGAATGCAAAAATAGAACCCTACAAGAAGTCGCTAGGACAATGTTAAATGAGTATAACCTACCCGATAGGTTTTGGGCGGAAGCCATGAGTACGACATGCTATGTCCAAAATAGAATCCTTATGGTAAAGAGGCACCTTAAGACCTCATACGAGATTTATCACGATAAAATACCTAACATCAAGTACTTTAGGGTATTTGGATGTAAGGTACATATCCTAAACACTAAGGATTACCTAGGGAAATTTACATCCAAAACCATGACTGGAATCTTTCTAGGATACTCGACTACAAGCAGAGCTTATAGAGTATATAACCACGACACCCTTAGAGTCGAGGAGACTATCAATGTAGTATTTGATGAAGGACACGAACCTACAAAAACCCCGGCAACCCCAATTAGCGAGCCGACTCATACTAGATCTAACTCTGATCCGAAGATCAGGTCTAGTGTTAATCCTAACCTAAGTCAACCAAGTCACTCTATCGACCAAGTGATAGATGACTCCAACCAAACTAGAACTCAAACAAGCCATCCTATGAATCAAGTTGTAGACTCAAACCCAAATCCAACTAGGACCCAAACGAATCATCCTATCGACCAAGTGATAGGTGATCCAAGTCTAGGAGTTCGAACTAGAGCCTCATACAGAAACCTTAGTCAAATATCTTTGATTTCTAAAATTGAACCCAAAACTATTGACCAAGCTTTTCTTGATCCGGATTGGATTATTGCAATGCAAGAAGAGTTGGCTCAATTCACTAGGAATGAAGTATGGGAATTAGTACCACCACCTAAAGATAAAAAAATCATTGGAACAAGGTGGGTGTTTAGAAATAAAATTGATGATAAAGGTGAAGTAGTTAGAAATAAAGCTAGACTAGTTGCTAAAGGGTTTAGTCAAGTCGAAGGTTTAGATTACGACGAGACCTATGCCCCAGTAGCTAGATTAGAGTCCATTCGAATGCTATTAGCTTATGCAGCACATCGAGGATTTAAGTTGTTTCAAATGGATGTGAAATCTGCATTCTTAAATGGATACATTAAAGAAGAAGTTTATGTTAGTCAACCCCCCGGTTTTGAAAGTTTAGACAAACCGGATCATGTCCTTAGATTAAAGAAAGCTCTTTATGGACTTAAACAAGCTCCGTGAGCTTGGTACGAGAGACTTTCGATTTATCTTAAGTCCAAAGGCTTTAACCAAGTTGTAGTTGACCCAACCCTTTTCGTAAAAACCCTAGGTAAAGACATATTCATAGCCCAAATCTACGTAGATGATATTATTTTCGGAACCACCAACTCAATCTTACTAAATGAGTTCATTCCACTTATGGAAAGTGATTTTGAAATGAATTTAGTAGGCGAGTTAAGTTTCTTCTTAGGTCTACAAATTAAACAAACTAAAGATGGAATATACCTACATCAACGCAAATATACTAGGGAATTAATTAAACGCTTTGGAATGCAAGACGCTAAAATTATTGATACTCCAATGGCAACTAATGTGAATATAGAAGAAGATTTAATCGGAAACTCAATTGATTTAAAATACTATAGGAGCATAATAGGGAGTCTCCTTTACTTAACTGCAAGCCGACCTGATATCCTATTTGCAGTAAGTATGTGCGCAAGGTTCCAAACCAGTGCCAAGGAGTCTCACCTAACTCTAGTCAAGCGTATCCTTACATATCTAAAGGGTACACTTAATGTCGGTATTTGGTACCCTAGATCTACCGAGTTCGAACTAATCGGCTACTCTGATTCGAACTATGCCGGCAGTAAGCTTGATAGAAAGAGTACGAGTGATTGTTGTCAACTTCTCGGCTCGAGTCTAGTGAGTTGGTGCAGTAGGAAGCAACACTGTGTTGCCTTATCTACCACCGAAGCTGAATACATCGCGATGGGTGAGTGTGTCACGCAGCTTCTTTGGATGAAGCACACTCTCCGCGATTTTAAGTTAGACTTTACCAACACAAAACTCCACGTAGATAACATTAGTTCAATTAACCTTACTAAGAATCCGATATGTCACTCTAGGACTAAACATATAGAGGTCAAACACCATTTCATTCGAGAACATGTGGCCAACGGAGCCATACAACTCGAATACGTCGAATCGAAGTCTAACTTGGAAGACCTATTTACTAAACCCCTACCCGAAGCCGAATTCAGTCTATTAAGACGAAAATTGGGCATGTGCGTAGTAGAATAGGACTTTGCAAATTATATTACTACTATTTCTTACTTTTCATTTTTCATGGAACTAGTATAGGACATACCTTAGATATCATGCACCTATAGATTTAAGGAGCCAATACATCTCAAAACACAAAGTACTAATGTGTTTGTGTACTTAGCCACGTAGATGGGCGTGAGATGTTAGGACCTTACTCCTAGTTCCAGATGTAGAGCTAGTGCATCGCTATGAACCACGGAGTATAATCATACATACTAACCGACTCTAACTAGGACTGGTTGATCTTTTATATCAATCAAGCCAAATATGAGTCGAACATTTTATAGATGAACTTATTTTCACTATATTATTTTCAAAATAATGTGGAACATGCTTGGACTTTATATTTAACACTTATTTTTGTTTTCCACACACACCCTCACTCTTTTCGATATATGGCAAAAGGGGGAGAAAAAGGCCAAAGTTAAGGGGTCAAAATTTTTTTAAAAAGGCCAAAGTTAAGGGATCAAAATTTTTTTTATATATAACTTAACTCTTACTTTATATTTAAACTAAAAGTTAACTTTAAAGTTTTGAAAACTTATTAAGACCAAGTTAAGATAATTCTTAACTTAAACTTATTTGTGCCATCAACGTTTTACTCATTTTTAATGCTTTACTTAAAGGGGAGAAAGGGCCAAGTTAAGAAAAAATCTTAACTTAAACGTTTTACTAAGGCCAACTTTAAGTAATTACTTAAAGCAACCCTCAAGGGGGAGGATTAAGGTCTTTCTTCAAGACTCACCCTCGGTCAAGGGGGAGGTTTCCTCAAGGGGGAGTACTTGAAGAAAATCCTTACTACTCCAACTTAATCTTTTTTATTTCTTGTTTGTTTCTAATGCACATTATTCTTCATGCTTGCTATTTACTTAACTTTGTATGTGGGTTTGCCATAAATCAAAAAGGGGGAGATTGTTGGTGCAGTAGGCACCTAAGTCGAACCAGAGTTTTGATTATAGAAAATGATACAAAGTTAAACTCATGTCGTTATCTCACGAGCTGAATCGAGTGTGCAGAAGATTGCTATAGCTGGAGCTGAAGGCTAGCGACACCCGGAGGAATCCGAGGTGGTCGGGCGACACTCGAGTGACTTCGGAGGGAGCCGAAGGAATCGAGTGGAAGGCCGGAAGCAAAAGCAACACATAAGTATCGAGGTAAGGTCGTGTGTGCTAGCGTAAGTGAGGTCGTATCCTCTTTACGGGTATGACCTTAAGCATAGATCTGACCAAAGACATCCTATAGATGGTCTAGGTCGAGATCGGACGGTCAGAGGCCGTCAAAATAATGTTTTTGTTAAGCTAACTTTGCCTTGCAGCTAGCATCGGTCATTGCCCGACAGAGGACTCAGGCCACATCATCGGATCGACAAAGGTCAAGACTCGATGATCGCCATCGATGATGATGGCCATCAGTCGACTGATGGTCAAAGGATCAGCTTCGAGGAGTCAAGGTTTATCACCAAAATTCAAGGGGAGTGGTGCTCAAATATAATTGGCTAGGGTTCCTCTCGAAAAGGGGATCAAAGTCTATAAAAGGAGGTCCTAACCTAGGGCTTTCTCATCAATTCTAAGTGCTTAAAAGCCTCCACAACACTGTGACTCTCTGATAACTCTACGACAACGAAGTGCTGCCAACAACCCTAGTTTAAGTCCTATCTTCGAGTTGTTGGTATAATCTTGTTTTGTCATTTCTTTTAATCTTGAAATTCGTTTGTTAATCGAGGCTTTCTACCGTTGCATTTCATTTTAATAGAAGAGAGGGTTTGTCTCTCTATCTTGTGCTTCGAAGGTTTTTGTAATCGTAAAACTCCTACCTCCAACGAGGAGGAGTGTTTTAGTGAATTGCCCTCCGTACATGGTCTAGGACGGTAAGGGCCTTGGAGTAGTAGCCGAAGGCTACGAACCAAGTAAGAAAACTATTAGTCTCATTTAGTTTTTATTTACATTTCCGCTGTGTTTAATTGTCTACCGAACGATTTAAAAGAAAAAGTTTCTATCGCTATTCACCCCCCCTCTAGCGATCCGCTTCGATCCAACATTCTATACTTAACTGCAAGTCGACCTGATATACTCTTTACAGTATGTATATGTGAAAGATTTCAATCTTGTGCCAAAGAATCGCACCTATCCTTAGTTAAATGAATCTTTAGATACTTTAAAGGAACGAAAAACATAGGAATTTGGTACTCTAGGTCAAATGAGTTCGAACTAGTCGGCTACTCTTACTCTGATTTTGTCGATAGTAAACTCTGACTCCAATTATGCTGATAGTAAACTCCATAGGAAGAGTACGAGTGGATGTTGCCAACTCCTTGGATTGAGTCTAGTCAGCTGGTGTAGTAGAAAGCAACATTGTGTTGCTTTGTCTACTACCGAAGTTGAGTACGTAGCCATGGGTTAGTGTATAGCTCAACTTCTGTCAATGAAGGACACTCTCAAAGACTTCCAATTACACTTTAGTAATACTGAAATTTGGATTGATAACATTAGCTCAATTAACTTAACTAAAAACCTGATATATCATTATAGAACTAAACACATAGAAGTAAAACATCACATTATAAGGGAACATGTAGCTAATGGAAATGTAAAGCTTGAATACATGGAATTGAAATCGAACCTAGCGGACATCTTTACAAAACCTTTACACGAAGTAGAGTTCAGTCTACTTAGACAAAGATTAGGAATGTGCGTAGTAGAGTAGGACCTATTTTTTACTTATAATCTATCTTTTTCTTTTTTGCTACATGGAACTAGATTAGGGCTTACCATAGAAAGCATGCACCTATAGTTTTAAGGAGCCAACACATCTCATAACACAAAAGGTTAAATGTGTTTGTGTACTGAGCCACATAGATGGGAGTGATATGTTAGGACCTTACTCCTGATTCCATATGTAGAACAAATGCATCAACATGAATCGTGGAGTATAATTTTTAAAATTAACCAACTCTAGTCAAGGCTTATTGATCATCTTATATCAATTGAGTCAAAAAAGTTGAACATTCATGTTAGATGAATTATGTTGAAACTATTATTTTTTAAATAAAAAGGGACATGCTTGGACTTATAAACGTTCTTTCAAAATTGAAGGGGAAGAAGAGACGATCAATTGATAAACGTTTAAACATTATAAATACACCCCTCCTTTTTTTATATATGGCAAAAGGGGGAGAAGAGATTAAAGTTAAAACATTAAGGGGGAGAAATAGTTTTTCAAACATAAAGTTAGATTTATTTTTCAAATCCTCCCAAAAAGAGATTAAAGTTAAAACATTAAGGGGGAGAAAAAGTTTTTCAAAAACTTGAAGTTAGATTTCTTTTTCAAAACTCACCTTGGGTTATTTCAGGATTTTGGTTTCAATTGTGCATTATTCAACATGCTATTAATTTAATGCTTCTAGGATCTATTGTTATGATCCTGCGGGAAGATCATCATGTGTAATCGCAATGAGCTTTTTGCATCCAGTGGGAATTACCTATTCCTAGTCATGTTTCTCTTTCGGATCTTCAGAGGTCAAGGGGTTGATATCTTTGGGAGCCCCATGTCACTGGAGTACCACAACTCTTCTAGAGTTGATGTCTCTTACTTTGGGCCTTCTGCTGGGATAGGTTCTTGGGTTCTAGGATGTCCTATTGATCCCATTGAATAGGTAGATCATATTGTTAGTAATATATGAGAGATGTCCTAAGGCAATCACCTTATGTTTGGACCATTTATATGATAAATGAGGATTCACTATTTGAGTATACATGGTGACATCTATTTGATTAGATCTTAAACTCATTTACTGAATGTCCATGATACGATTCACAGCATGAGAGAATTTGTGATTGGATCACAACAAGTGAGTATCTCTACATGTGTAATTGTGATGTATCGGAATTATCCCTGGTCAATGAATTGATGGATTTGGAAGCCATCAATTCTGTCGATACTAGCACGAGATATACTCCTTGGTGTATCCAAGCAGCTGATTCTCACTGGCTAGAGACATTGTGATGTCCGGAGTTAATCGTGAATGCTAGTTATGGTAACCAGCTCATTGGAGTGACCAGCCGTAAGACTTCATATTATTATCTACATATATAGATATGTCAATGAAGTTATTACTGCAGCTTAAGTGCGATGTTCCTTTGACTTGCAGTATTCAAGTCATCTTGATCATGAAGACCTATGCTTTGACATCTTAAGCAAGCATCTCTGAGGAGATGTGGACCCGGGATGATTGGGTATAAGTCGAAGTGATCGAAGGTGTTTGAATAGCCTATAAAGGATTCACCACTCCTTGCGAGGAGATGTATACCCATGGCCTCTCGTTGGATTGTTACTAAAGTCTTTTGCCAAAACATTACATGTTTAGAGTAATGTACTCTTGGATACATATGCAGTAACTAGAATCCGTAGGACGAGAAAATGATACTTGGGCTAGGTGTGACGTAGTCAACCTAGTGGGGACTGACACTATAGACTATGTCCTGAACCAAGTGGGTATAAGATGAGTGAAAGGAATGGGGCACGATTCATTGTAGTTGCTGAAGGGTTTCAGAAATTGATCTAGATCAACCTTTGATCTTTTCGATTAATTGGGGATCATGATGTACTACTAGGTGTCACTCATCATCATTCTATAATTAATGGTTAATTATAGACGACCAATATAAACCGAGAACCTATTTGGTCACACACACAATGAGCGTAATCCGAAGGATTTAAAACGAGCTTGAGAATGAGATTCTCAAACCGAGAGAAACTAGGTTTGGTTGGACCAAACACGAAGCGAGCATGAAATCGTTTCAATCGCAATGGAAGCATAGATGGGCCGTATTTTATGAAGACATGATGGATGAACCAAATTGGTTTGGTTCTAATCTAATGGTGGAGAATAAACCAAAGGGGTTTGGTTTGTTTTAAACGAATGAACCAAAAGTTTATTTGGTTCGTTTTAACTTAAAATAGACCAAATCGGTTTGGTTTATTTTAACTTAAATTAATGGAGAGGGTTAACGGGTTTTGGTTATGAACCAATAACCATTAGGAGAATTTGTTCTCTATAAAATAGGGCTCAAGGGTTTAATGAGAGCTCTAATCCAAAGTTGTCGCCCCTCTCCCTCCTCTCCTCTTGTGGTCGTCGCCCAAACCCTAGCCACCGCCCACCTCTTGTGCCGCCATCCAAGTTGTTGTCGGCATCCAAGCTTCAGTCGGCGATCCTCCGGCTACCCTCCGGTGATCTTCCTTGGCTCCAGCAACAAGGTGAGCGTCTAGATTCCTTATTTGGCCGGTGCTAATCCTCCACCAAAGTTGTCCAGTTTTCTGGACAGCTTATTTACTTCATGTCGGAGCGTCATTTGGACAATGTTTGGAGCTCTGACAGCGGCTTCCTTGCTGGGGATTCGATCTCCGGTAATCCTCGAAGGAGGAGGAGGAAGGATTCGTCAAACGGTGGGCGAATACCTCTCCGGAGAAGTGAGTTTTTGAATCCGAATTTTGATTCGGATTGTGATTTTTTCTCGATCACATCGTCTTCGACACAAGAGACTCATGACTTTGTGAAGCCATCCCGAAGATACTCAGCGTGTATACGGATAGAGGCGATTCTAGCGAGGGTCACTCTGGTTGATGTCTTTCCCGTTACACATGATACGTCAGGTATACGTAGAATAAATTTCCTTTTATTGCAAAATTTGAAACTATGTTTATGTCTACACATGTTGTACTATGCATGCGTGTGGTGTGTGTGATGTAATAAATTAGATTTATTGCTTTTTTATTTCTTCCGTTGTGCACATGTTTACGAAACATATTCGAACACACACTCGCCGCGGTGCCGGAAACCCAACAGTGGTATCAGAGCCCAGGTTGTGTTTTGACATAATCGTAAAATTGTTTTGCTATAGTCGTAATTATATTTATGGAAATTTTCTACATTTGGAAAGTTAGAAGTATTTATGGAAATTTTTAATTTTGGAAAGTCTAGAAGTTTTTATGGAAATCTTCTACTTTTGGAAAGTTAGAAGTTTTTATGAAAATTAATATTTTCCATAAATAAAATATTTAATTAGATTTGGAAATTTATTTTCTAATTTAATCATTATTTGATTTGGGAATCAAATCTTAAGTATATTTTATTTCCATAAATAGTTTTGACAATTTAGGAAATTTGTTTCCTAAATTAAAAATTGACTTTCCTTAATCAACACTTTCCATAAATAAAATATGTGATTAGATTTGGAAATTTGTTTCCTAATTTAATCATGATTTGATTTGGAGAATCAAATCTCAAACATATTTTATTTCCATAAATAGTTATGACATATAAGGAAATTTTTGTACATGTCATAATTGTATGTCATGTAATTGCATTAGATGCATACCATTATGCCATGCTTGTCATGACATGTAGATGTATCCCATGTATACCATGCCATGTAGATAATAGTTATTTGCATGCAAAGAGGATGAGACATAAAAACTCTTACACAATATTAAAGCCTACACCTTCCATTAATATGGTTAGAACCAGAGTTTCGTTTCTTGTTTGGGTTGTTGGACTCTCTCCAAGCCCGGCTCGAACCCGAACATGTTCAAACCATGGAATAATTTAATATTAATATGGTAAGAGTCAGAGGTCAATCGTTAGCTTTGGTTGTTGGACTCTCTCTAAGCTGGGCTAATTGGTTGAATGTACTCTAACTATATTAAAACTATTTCTCGATTAATGGGTTGACTTTAACCTGGAGCATCGGTTTGTTTGACTCTCTCCAAGGTCGATGTGAAGGGAGGTGAAGTTGGGTGCTATGAATATATGCATACTTGTCAATGAGTTAACAACCCGATGTATGTGTGAACATTCAATTAATTGATAGGACATTGTGATAGTTGCATATATGTGATATGCAATCGGTATATTTGATACCTACCATCGTAGTTATGAATGGCTTGTTGGACTCTCTCCAAGGTTGTTCATATCTATGTTGGATATCAGCCCATTCGGAGATGGACCTACGATCTCCCGAAGTGATTTTGGGGTTTTTGAAATTTGAAAAATGATTGGGACTTATAAATGTATGTTGATGCATTTAAATCATCTTTCTCATATATACTCGATTTGTATTCCTAGGTTAATCGATTGATCATGACATCTTTGAATTTGTGATCTATTTTGGATTCAAATAATTTGGCTGGGCCAAACTTTTTAGACTGACTTAGAAACTTGAGAATTGTTCTCAAGGCGAAAAATCTTGAGTATGTCCTCGAAGCGTCTCTTCCCGCCCGTCCTAGTGATGATGCAACACCGGACCAATTGTTGGCCCATCAGAAACATGTGTGTGATTCAGAGAAAGTGAGTTGCATCATGCTTGCTGTGATGGTACCCGAGCTGCGGAAGCAGCATGAGCATATGGATGCTCATACCATAGTCCTTCATCTTTATGAGTTGTTTGATGAGAAAGTGAGACTTGAAAGGTTCGAAGTCTCCAAGCTCCGCTTCACCTCTGAGATGCAAGAAGGTTCTAAGAGGAAGTCAAAGGAACAACAGAAGGGGAAGAAGAAAAAGGCTAAAAAGGTAGAACCAGCTCAAAAGGGCACTTTCCATTATTATGGCAAGGAGGGTCATTGGTGAAGAAACTGCAAGATTTATCTTCAGTACGTGAAGAAGAATAAGATATCAAATGCCCCATCTTCTTCATATATCTTCGTTATTGATTGTCATTCTATTTCCTCAGACACTTGGGTATTGGATACTGGGTGTGTCTCACATATATGTAATGACATACATGTGCTAAGGAATAGAAGAAGACTCGTCAAGGGAGAGTCAAATTTACGTGTTGGGAATGGAGCAAATGTTGCTGCACTCGCCATCGGAACGTATTTATTGAAACTCCCTACAGGACTTGTCTTAGAAATGGACAATTGCTTTTATGTTCCTTCGTTGATAAAGAACATCATTTCTATTTCTTGTTTAAATAGAAATGGGTACCATTTAACATTTAGTAACAATTGTTGTTACATAACTTTGAATGACGTTCTTTATGGGACTAGAACTTTAAGCAATGGTATTTATACGTTGGACGTATCCAGTGACATTTTCAATATCGAAGCAAGCAACAAGAGAGCTCAAAAAGATAATCAATTACTCCTACATGTGGCATTGTCGTCTTGGCCAGATGAGCAAGAAACGCATATCCGAATTACACCAATGTGGAATTCTGGAATCGTTTGAATTAGATTCATACGATATTTGCGAATCATGCTTGAAAGGCAAGATGACTAAGTTACCTTTAACAGGAAAAGGTGAACGAGTGGGAGAGTTGCTAGGTCTAATACATACTGATGTATGTGGACCTATGTCAACTCAAGCCTTAGGAGGTTATAGATACTTCATTACCTTCACCGATGATCACTCACGGTTTGGGTATGTGTTCTTGATGAAACACAAGTCTAAAGCCTTTGAAAGGTTGAAGGAATTCAGAAATGAAGTAGAGAAATAACATGACAAGAGTATTAAAATACTTCGATCGGATCGAGGTGGTGAATACTTAAGTCAAGAGTTTCTAGATTATCTAAGAGACAATGGTATATTGTCTTAATGGACTCCGCCATATACACCGTAGCATAATGGTGTATCTGAGAGGCGTAACCGAACCTTGTTAGACATGTTCAGGTCAATGATGAATCGTGCAAATCTTCCCAAGTCCTTTTGGGGCTATGCACTTCAGATAGCTATTTACTTACTAAACAAAATGCCAACAAAGGTAGTCTCCACTACTCCATATGAGATATGGAATAGTAAGAAATCTCATATATCTTACTTGAAGATATGGGGTTGTCCTACTTATGTGAAGCGGACTGTATCAGACAAATTGGATGCTAAGTCTGATAAATGTCTATTTATTGGATACCCTAAGGAAACGAGAGGATACCAATTCTATTATCCCTTGGAATAAAAGGTGTTTGTTTCAAGGAATGTTGTGCTTCTAGAGAAAGAGTTTCTCTTGCAAGAAAACAGTGGGAGTATCGTTGAACTTGAGGTGGTTCAAGAGACTCTAGTAGACATTGAAGAGATTCCTGGTCAAACACCTCGACCGATGACTCATAGTGATGAGACATCGGCTGAACCTACTATGACACCACATCTTCGTAGATTTGGTAGGACACACAACATTCCTAAGGGATATGGATTTCTCATAAGTGAATCGAACGACGTGTTACTAATTGATGATGAGGAGCCTACCAGTTATGAAGAAGTTCTGACAAGTTCAGAAAGGGATAAGTGGCTTGAAGCCATGAAGTCGGAAATGGATTCCATGTATGAAAACCAAGTTTGGAAATTGGTTGACCCACCTGAAGGCATAAAGCCTATAGGGTGCAAGTGGGTTTTCAAGAAGAAAATCGACATAGATGGTAATGTGATTACCTATAAGGCTAGACTGGTGGTGAAAGGATATCGTCAAAAGCAAGGTGTTGATTATGACGAAACCTATTCGCCTGTTGCTATGCTTAAATCCATTCGGATGCTCCTGGCCATAGCGGCTCATTATGACTATGAGATATGACAGATGGATGTGAAAACAACTTTCCTTAATGGAAACCTACTCGAGGATGTATATATGATACAACCTGAGGGTTTCACATTGGTTGATAAAACCAAGGTATGCAAATTGCGACGTTCCATATATGGATTGAAGCAAGCATCCAGGAGCTGGAATATCCATTTTGATAAGACAATCAAAAAGTTTGATTTCTCACAAAATCCAAACGAACCTTGTGTGTACAAGAAGGTTAGTGGGAGTGCAGTCGTGTTCATAGTATTGTATGTCGATGACATGTTACTTATAGGAAATGATGTTTCAGTCTTACAGTCAGTTAAGATTTGGTTGTCCAAGACATTCTCCATGAAAGACCTGGGAGAGGCAACCTACATCCTTGAGATTATGATCTAGAGAGATAGATCGAAACGGTTGCTTGGTCTTTCATAGTATATATATATAGACTAAGTACTAAAGAGGTTTAGCATGTCAGAATCCAAGAAAGGTTTCCTATCCATCATGCATGGGATACACCTTTCGAAGTCTATGTGTCCGCGCACAGAAGGCGAGAGGATTTGCATGAGTAAGATTTCCTATGCATCCGCAATAGGATCTATCATGTATGCTATGTTATGTACTAGACCCGATGTATCGTATGCTCTGAGTGTCACGAGTAGATATCAGTCTGATCATGGAATGGATCATTGGGCGGCTGTTAAGACGATCCTTAAGTACTTGAGAAGAACTAAGGATGTGTTCCTAATATATAGAGAAGGGGACATGGTGATACGCGGGTATACAGATGTCAGCTTCTAGAAAGACAAGGATGATTCCAGGTCTCAATCTGGGTACGTGTTCACCTTGAATGGGGGCGTAGTGAGTTGAAAAAGTTCCAAACAAGACACTGTAGCGGATTCTACCACTGAGGCAGAATACATTGCAGCTTCAAAAGCAGCAAAGGAAGCGGTTTGGATCAAGAAGATCATTTATGAACTTGGTGTGGATGCAGCCATTGTTGAAGCAATACCGGTCTACTGTGACAACAATGGAGCAATTGCATATGCGAAAGAGCCAAGGCCTCATCAACGATCCAAACATGTGCTTCACTGCTATCATTTGATCAGAGAGATCATTAGTAGGAAGGAAATACAAATCTAGAAAATCCCCACTGAAAGGAACTTTGCGGATCCTTTGACTAAGGCATTACCTCAAAGTAAGTTTGAGGGTCATGTTTGAGCCTATGGTATTGGATACCGTAGTGATGGCATTAGGCCAAGTGGAAGTTTGTTAGTAATATATGAGAGATTTCCTAAGGCAATCGCCTTATGTTTGAACCATTTATATGATAAATGAGGATTTACTATTTGAGTATACATGCTCACATGTATTTAATTAGATCTTAAACTCATTTACTGAATGTCCATGATACGATTCATGGCATGAGAGAATTTATGATTGGATCACAACTAGTGAGTATCTCTTCATGTGTAATTGTGATGTATCAGAATTATCCCTCGTCGATGAATTGATGGATTTGGACACCATCAATTTTGTCGAGACTAGCACGAGGTATACTCCTTGGTGTATCCAAGCAGCTGATTCTCAATGGCTGGAGACATTGTGATGTCCGGAGTTAATCATGGATGCTAGTTATGGTAACTAGTTCATTGGAGTGACCAGTCGTAAGACTTCATATGGTTCTCTGGATATATAGATATGTCAATGAAGTTCTTACTCCAGCTTAAGTGCGATGTTCCTTTGACTTGCGGTATTCAAGTCATCTTGATCATGAAGACCTATGCTTTGACATCTTAAGAAAGCATCTCGGAGGAGATGTGGACCCGGGATGATTGGGAATAAGTCGAAGTGATCGAAGGTGTTTGAATAGCCTATAAAGGATTCACCGCTCCTTGAGAGGAGATGTATACCCATGGCCTCTCGTTGGATTGTTACTAAAGTCTTTGGCCAATGCATTACATGTTTAGAGTAAGGTACTCTTGGATACATGTGCAGTAACTAGAATCCGTAGGACGAGGAAATGATACTTGGGCTAGGTGTGACGTAGTCAACCTAGTGGGGACTGACACTATAGACCATGTCCCGAACCAAGTGTATATATGATGAGTGAAAGGAATGGTGCACGATTCATTGTAGCTACTGAAGGGTTTTAGAAATTGTTCTGGATCAACCGTTGATCTTTTCGGTTAATTGGGGATCATGATGTGCTACTAGGTGCCACTAATTATCATTCTATAATTAATGGTTAATTATAGACGACCAACATAAACCGACAACCTATTTGGTCACACGCAAAATGAGCGTAATCCGAAAGATTTAAAACGAGCTTGAGAATGAGATTCTCAGACCGAGAGAAACTAGGTTTTGTTGGATCAAACAAGGAGCGAGCATGAAATCGTTTCAGTCGCAATGGAAGTGTGGATGGGCCGTGTCTTATGAAGACATGATGGATGAACCAAATTTGTTTGGTTCTAATCCAATGGTGGAGAATAAACCAAAGGGGTTTGGTTTGTTTTAAACGAATGAACCAAAAGTTTATTCGGTTCATTTTAACTTAAAATAGACCAAATCGGTTTGGTTTATTTTAACTTAAATTAATGGAGCGGGTTTATGGGTTTTTGTTATGTACCAATAACCGTTAGGATAATTTGTTCTCTATAAAATAGGGCTCAAGGGTTTAATGAGAGCTCTAATCCAAAGTTGTCGCCCCTTTTCCTCCTCTCCTCTTGTGGTCGGCGGCCAAACCCTAGCCGCCGCCCACCTCTTGTGCTGCCGTCAAAGTTGTTTCCGGCGTCCAAGCTTCAGTCGGCGATCCTCCGGCTACCCTCCGGTGATCTTCCTTGGCTCCGGCGACAAGGTGAGCATCTAGCTTCCTTATTTGGCCCGCGCTAATCCTCCACCAAAGCTTTCCAGTTTTCTGGACAGCTTGTTTACTTCGTGTCGGTGCGTCGTTTGGACAACGTTTGGAGCTCCAACAGCGGCTTCCTTGCCGGGGATTTGATCTCCGATAATTCTCGAAGGTGGAGGATGAAGGATTCGTCAAACGGTGGGTGAATACCTCTCCGTAGAAGCGAGTTTTTGAGGACTCGTTTTGAATCCGAATTTTGATTCGGATTGTGATCTTCTCTCGATCACATTGTCTTCGACACGAGGCTAGTGACTCGTACGAAGACGAGGCTAGTGACTCGTACGAAGACGAGGCTCGTGACTTTGTGAAGTCATCCTGAAGATATTCGGCGTGGATACGGATAGAGACGATTCTAGTGAGCGTCACTCTGGTTGATGTCTTTCCCGCTACATATGATACGGCAGGTATACATAGAATAAATTTCCTTTTATTGCAAAATTTAAAATTATGGTTATGTCTACACATGTTGTACTATACATGTGTGTGGTGTGTGTGATGTAATAAATTAGATTTATTGCTTTTTTATTTTTTCCGTTGTGCACATGTTTACGAAACATATTCGAACACACACTCGCCGCGGTGCTGGAAACCCAACACATATTTCATATCCTACTCTTTCACAGGTTACTTCCTACAGTTATGGGAGGGAGGATGACCGAAAGGTTCCTCCTTGGTTCTCCTAGATTTTGATACAAAGGCTTTCCACCCTTATATTAACAATGTACAGTAGAAATAGAATCAAGATATAACTTTCATTGGTCTAAACAACTTAAATTGCAAATATAATTCAAAAGCAATGATTGTATCTAAACTAGCATGTCCAACTTACACAAGTTACTCCCTAATCCTAGAATCAAAGTATCAACTCCATGAATAAGGAATAACAAACACAAGACATCTTCATATAAATCCTTAAAATCAAAATAGAATTAAAAATAGAAATAGTATGCCCTTTTGGATCCAATGCAAGGTCTTGGTCGCTCTTCAAGGTGTTGGAGCATCCATTTAGGTATTTGAGCTGCTTCCTTCCTCCTCGTTGCGAGCCTCCGATGCTTTTTAGGGCATCTTCTTGTCGTCCCAACCGTTGAACCTCCCCATATGGTTTAGACGTGACTTCCCTTTTATAGGTGTGAAGCCGACTTTCCTTATTTGCCCGCGAAACTCGGAGCTACATAAATTGTTAGTTATATATGAGAGGTGTCCTAATGTAATTGTCTTATGTTTAAACCATTTATATGATAAATGAAGATTCACTATTTGAGTATACATGTTTTCATGTATTTGATTGGATCTTAAACTCATTTACTGAATGTCTGCAATACGATTCACAGCATGAGAGAATTTTTAATTGGATCACAACTAGTGAGTATCTCTACATGTGTAATTGTGATGTATTGGAATTATCCCTAGTCGATGAATTGATTGATTCGGATGCCATCAATTCTATCGAGACTAGCACGAGGAATACTCTTTGGTTTATCCAAGCAGCTATTTCTCACTGGCTGGAGACATTGGGATTTTCGGAGTTAATCGTGGATGCTAGTTATGGTAACTAGTTCATTGTAGTGACCAGCTGTAAGACTTTATATGGTTCTCTGCATATATGGAGGGCGATGTTCCTTTGACTTGTGGTATTCAAGTCATCTTGGTCATGAAGAGTAATACTTTGACATCTTAAGCAAGCACCTCTGAGGTGATGTGGACCCGGGATGATTGGGTATATGTCGAAGTGGCCGAAGGTGTTTGAATAGCCTATAAAGGATTCACCACTCCTTGCGAGGAGATGTATACCCATGGCCTCTCGACGGATTGTTACTAAAGACTTTGGCCAAAGCATTAAATGTTTAGAGTAAGATACTCTTAAATACATGTGCAGTAACTAGAATCCGTAGGATATGAAAATGATACGTGGGCTAGGTGTAACGTAGTCTGCCTAGTGGGGACCGACACTTTAGACCATGTCCTAAACCAAGTGGGTATAAGGTGCGTGAAGGGAACGGGGCATGATTCATTATAGCTGCTGAAGGGATTAAGAAATAGTTCTGGATCAACCATTGATCTTTCGGTTAATTGAGGATCATGATATATACTAGATGCCACTCATGATCGTTCTATAATTAATGGTTAATTATAGATGACCAACATAAATCGAGAACCTATTTGGTCACTCGCACAACTAGCATAATCTAAAGGATTTAAAATGAGCTTGAGAATGACATTCTCAGACCGAGAGAAACTAAGTTTGGTTGGACCAAACAAGGATCAAGCATGAAATTGTTTCAGTCACAATGGAAGAGTGGATGGGTCATGTCTTATGAAGACATGATGGATGAACAAATTGGTTTGGTTTTAATCCAATGGTGAAGAATAAGTCAAAGGGGTTTGGTTTGTTTTAAATGAATGAACCAAAGTTGGTTCGGTTCGTTTTTACTTAAAATAGACCAACTCGGTTTGGTTTATTTTAACTTATGTTAATGGAGCGAGTTAATGGATTTTTGGTTATGAACCAATAACCGTTAGGAGAATATGTTCTCTATAAAAACAGGGCTTAAGGGTTTTGTGAAAACCTAATCCTATTTTGTGCTGCCCCCTCCCTCTCTTCTTCTTGTGTCGCCACCCAACAAGGTTGCCGCCCAACCTTTGTTGCCGCCCAGCTCTTGAGTCGTAGTCCAAGATGTTGCCGGCATCCAAGCTCCTGTCGGCGATCCTCTGGCGACCCTCCGGCGACTTCCCTTGGCTCAGGTGACCAAGGAGCGGTCGGCCATCCTCTTTGGGCCGGTGTAACCCCTCCACCAATCTGTCCAGAATTCTGGACAGCTTCCTCCCTTCATGTCAGAGCCTCATTTGGACGACGTTTGGAGCTCTCATAGCGGCTATCTATCTGGGGATTCGATCTCCAGTAATCCACATTGGTGGAGGACAAGGTATTCATCAAACGGTTGACAAATACCTCTCCGGAGAAGCGAGTTTTGGGGACTCATTTTTGAATCCGAATTTTGATTCGGATTGTGATCTTCACTCGATCACATCGTCTTCGACACAAGGCTAGTGACTCGTACAAAGATGAGGCTCGTGGCTTTATGAAACCATCCCGACGATACTCGACATGGATATGGATAGAGGCGATTCTAGCGAGAATTGCTCCGGTTAATGTCATTCCCGCTGCACATGATATGTCAGGTATAACTAGCATAATTTCCTTTTATTGCAAAATTTGAAACTGCGATTATGTCTAAACATGTTGTATCTTGCATGCGTGTGATATGTGTGTTGTAATAAATTAGATTTATTGCTTTTAATTCTTCCGCTGTGCACATGTTTACAAAATATATTCGAACACACAATCACCGTGGTGTCGAGGAAATCCAACATAAATCACATTATCGCCACACAGTCATGTGGAATCCTCATGGTCAGCCATGTGGGAGTCTCGAAATGCACTTGGAATCTGCATCTAGTAAGAGGAACGACTGTGTGAAATTCACACGGCCAAGCGTGTCCTCCTCTGGAACTCCAAATGAACGTCATCTTTTGGTTTAAAGCGTGCACGTGTCTCTAGGATATGGTATGAGCACGCTTGCCTTCCTTGAGCTCCATTTATTTAGCTATTTCGCCTCCAAAATGTCGCTCTACACATAAAAATTACAAAAGAAGATCTCTGAACTAGGAAATAGTAAATGAATGCAAAAACTAGGGAGAATATGCATGAAACAAGTATGAAATGCAATGAGATGTGTGCTAAAACTACTTCTAAAACCCTATATGATTTGCACACATCAGTTATTGCCTATGATCTCATCTACCTTCCTGTCCTTAGGTAGGGTAATCCTAGAGTTAATGGTTCTAGAATCGTCCTCAGTCTTAATTTCATGAAATTTTGCACCTAAGCAAAAATATTTATTTCTATCATGATTCTTATGATAAATTGCAAGTGTATTGATTTTTGATACATTACTAGCATGTTTTTATGATAAATCAAAGGTGCATTATTAAGTGGTACCTTGGATTTTACCTTAGAATCTCCCCCTACACTCAAGCTCTCACTCTTGTCCTTGCTAAGGTGCTTCCACCTTGGACATTGGCTTTGGTAATGCGCCTTTTGTTGGTATTTGAATCATACTATATGCTCCTTGCCCTTGCGCATCGGGACTCTGGCCTCCTTGATCTTCTCCTTCGCCTTTGACACCATTTGTGCCTTTTTCTTGATCAATTTGGGCAACTTACTTTCGTAGTGACCCTTCTCCCTACACTCAAAGAAAATTATATGATCTTTATTTTTAAAACATGAATTTGAGTTACCTATAGAGGAACCTTGAGCTTATTCCTAATTTTCTCCAGAGGTTGATGCCTCTACTTGCTTCGACGTGGAATGTCTATCCTCCCCCTCAATCCTAGAGGTGGAAACTTCCATGACTTCTTCCAATTAAGATGTTGAGCAACTCTAAATTTCCGAATCTTAAAACTCTTGAGAAGATGAGCACTCCTCCTTTGACTCCCCCTCGACTTGAGCCACGGATGGTTCTTCATGAAGCTTGGCTAGCTTCCCACATAAATCCTTGCCATCTTGATATGGACCAGTCCTACACAATAGGTCATTGAGAATTACATTAATTAAAGTTATTGTCACCTTTTCATCTATTCTGAAGGCTTGGATTTTTTCTTCAGTGCATTTCTTATTCTTGAGGAGCCTTCCCTTTTTGTCTATGGGAGCTTCAAATCCCTTCATCAAGATGATACACTCTTCGATGTTCATTATGAAAAAAAGTCTCCATCCTCGCCTTCCATTGATCGAATTCCCCAAATCCATAAAATTCATAAGGAATGGGAGTGTTAATTTCGTATCCCAATCCATCATTTGGCAACTCCATTCTTCTACTCCAATAGCGCTTGTGCCCACGCGGTGGTGAGTCCTTGAAGAGCAGCCTCACTTTGATACCACTTGTTGGGGATCATTTGGTACGTAGGGGGGTGGTGAATAGCGTTGTTCGATTTCTTTCGATTTGTTTATTGTCATGCTTGTCTACAATTGTTAGTAATATGTCGTGGAAACAAAATAAAGCATAAACAAGATACAAATGCAACACAAGGCACAACAGCAAGATTTTATGTGATTTAGAATCCTAGTTCCTACTCCACGGTGGTGCTCTAGTGAACTACCCTCACTATGAACATCTCTTTTTCGGTATGACACTGAAGGTGGAGAAACCTATTATAATGATGAGCTTACAACCAAACAACAAGATATAAATGAAATAAAATACAAAGAACAAAAACACTTTACAAGAAGTGAGCTTTGCTTGCGGGCTTGTTTGGATGCTTTAGATGCCTTTGAAGACCTAAAATGCATCATCACTTCACCTCAAAATTTCCTAAGAACCGCTTCTTTCTTCTTTCTCCGTGAGCTTCATTTATAACTCCTGTTCAGGTTGATTTCTATCTAGCAGTCGACTGGCCTTACCCACAAGTCGAATGCCCTTACCCACCAGTCGACTACCCACCTATCCATTGTCTCAGAACAGACTAATTCACATCGGATTCTACTCGACTAGTCGACTGCTCTTACATAGCAGTCGACTACCATAGCCTTCAGTCAACTGCCATAAACTGGAAGTTGACTATGAACCCCTTTGTGCCCTTTCCACTTATGGTCAACCGACTGCTCATCCCTTGCAGTCTACTGTCAGTGCCCAATCGACTGCTCAATTCCAGCAATCGACTACTCGACCAGTCGATTCAGTCGTAACCCCAGTCGACTGCTCAAGTCAAATATGCCTATCTAGTGTCGTGCACTGGACCAGTAAATTGGTCAATACCACGAGTCAACTAGAAAACCACAAACATGAGGTTTAACCCAAATATGATCCCCTCAAATTTGATACTCATCCTAAGCCTAGACCTATGCCTTCAGCCACCTCCATCAGCCACACGCCCTCAGGGTCTATCAGAGTCTTCCATGACTCCTTCACCCTTTGTTCTAGCCTTCAGGCGCTTTCATCAGTTTTATCATGCCATCGAGTACCCCTAGCCTAGACCTAAGCCATCAAGCCCTTGGTTCAAGTCCACGACTTCTCACCCTTGGCCATAGCCTTCAAATGCTTCCATCTGCTATGTCATACTAATAGGTCTACCTTTGCTAAGTAGTCGCACCTTCATGACTTCTTGATTCACACAAATGCGACCTCAAATCTCACGATGGAGGCCATCAAGGACACAAAGCACGCGCTAGTGCTAAATGCCCACAAGTTCACGGATGTCGTCAAGTAATAAAAGATTATCGATCCCACAGGGGCTGGGATTCGAATACTGATATGTTCAAAGGTTGAAATTGTTTGGAAGTAAAATCTAAAAGGTTTTGATTGTGAGGGTTGTCGGTGAACTAAACTCTAATATGGTGTGACACAGAGGAAGAAAGGAGTATGCCGAGATCTTTAAAAAGGGATTCTAGGACTTCAGTTTCTCTTATGTGTGATAAAATATGCTGCAAACTGGGGGTTGTCTAAATGTCTAGCTATGGTTTTGTGGAAGGGACATCATACACTCTCCCGATGAGCCACCGAATCTACTGAGAGCTTTCTTTACATTACAAGGATGGGATAGATGGTACGTGGATGCCAAATCAATCCCTGCGACGAACCATTTCTGGTTCCATCGCATCCTTCTACCCACGGTTACAGGAGATCAGGTTTACCCCTAAATCTTTGATACGAGGGTTGTCACCCCTCGTATCGCCTAAGCATAGTAGGTAGAAAGCCAAATACGGATAGATATGGGTATAAACAATTTCCAATTGCAAATTCAAACTCAAACTCAAAAACAGAATTTAATTTGAACCAACATGTCATGCGCACACAAGCTAATCTCTAATCCTAGAATCGAAGGAACTACTCCATATATAAAAGAGGAGAATCACAAGGCATGTAAATGTTCGAATATATCAAAAATAAAATGCAAGACCAAGAAATTACAATGCCTATGTGTCCTTCTCTCTGGCATTGAAGTGCAGAACATGGAGCTCCGGTGGGGTTCTTCCTCCCCATTGCGAGTTCTCGAAGCATTTTATCACTTCGGTGTGTTGTCCTAGCCGTCGTGCCTCTCCCCTAGGGTTTGGGAGCCCTAGGGCGGCTCCCTCATGATCCCTGGGGTTTGGGGCGGAGCTTCCTTTATATAGACATCATGTCGGATTTCTCCGAAACTTCAAAAATAATCGACTCGCATCGGAATCGTGCAGCGCCACACGGTCATCTGTTTCCACATGGCCAGGCCATGTGTGGTGATGGAGTGGCCGATTTCGCCCCTTGGACGCGGTCGTGTGTAGCCACACACCCTGGTCGTGCACCCTTCTGTGTCTACCTACAAAATGCCCTTCTTTTGCTCCGAAAGTGTGCCTTTTTCCCACGAAATGCTATCCTACATGCAAAAGTACAAAGAGCAGGTCTCCGAACCAGAAAATAGGAAATGCATGCAAAATAAAGTGACATATGCATGAAACTAACATAAAATGTAATGAGATGTGAGCGAAAACTACTCCTAAAACCCTATATTTTTTGCTCACATCACTTCCACAGACTTAAATCTTTGTTTGTCCTCAACCAAACCTCAGTTCCATGAAATTTTAAAAGGATATTGTTCCATACTTAGCATGTCAATAAAATCTAGCAAGTGGTATTTGCAATCAAAGCAAAATAAATATATTCTAGAAATTCATTAAATTAGCTTCTTGTGCTCGTGCTAAGCGAATCATTCTTAGGGGATACTAGTTCCATGGTGAGTTAAGTCGTCATCCTATAGCTTTCCTAAGATCTTCGGCTCTTAGACACTTACCTGCCCAAAGCGAGGGTCGTTCCCTAGATCTAGCATAAAGTCTCAAAGGCGTGCTTGATATTGAGAGAAATTGGTGGGTGTTTCTCCAGTAACCTAACTCGGTCTCAAAGGGGCACCTAGCCATTTCCACCCACGACAACTATTTTTTTTTGTCCCTCATAATCTCTCTCTCTCTTTTTTCTTTCTTTTCATTTTCATTTCTTTTCCTCTCTCTCTTTTATTTCTCTTTTCATTTCCTTTCTCTCTTTTATTTTTTTTTTGGCTCACTAGGATTTTGATTTTTTTCGAATGAGCTTACACAATCCGAGCATCTCCAGTAACTAAAATGCCAATGGTAGGGTCACCTGTAGATTCCAAAGTACTAAACTACTGAGATGAATCATAACTAGGTATGTACTAGACTCTCCCTTTTAGAATGCTCGACATGTGTAGGTGTAAAAATAGAAGCTAACCAGTGTAAGTCTAGAATATCCATTCAAAGCCAACAAAATGAAATACCACGAGGTAAATGAAGTTATACTACTCATGGGAACAACTAATGAAGAAAACTCTAAAAATACAACTGAGACAACTTTACAGATAACAAAAACTAATTGCTGAAAGAAACTCAACCACCTATGCACGAACAAATGAATGCTAACAATGATGCAAATATCAGAAAAGAAACTACTAATAGAAACAAAATAAAATTTGGGGTCCCCCCCAGACATAAAAAAAAATATACCTCTAGTATGGTGGACGAGGAGGAAAGTCTGGAAGCCTCGGCATCTCGGGATCCTGGGAGAACCTGCTGCTGAGCCGCTGATGCCACATGTATATGTGGTTGATCTGAGAGCTGGTGGATGCAGAGGTTGCTCGGTGCTCCTCCTCCTGGGCCCACTATGCCTACTGGGCATGAATATGCTGCCGCATCTCTTGGCGATAGGTGGCCTCCTCCTGAAAGTAAATACGGGCCTCATCGTAGAAGACCTCGGCCCACTGGAACTGCTCCTGTAAACCTATAAACTTTGCTTGCATATAGAAACTATGATAATCCCATCGCTGCCGCTGCATCTTCTGCTCAGCGTATATGTCATCAAGGCACGATTGAAACTCCAAGAAATCGTAGGCAAAAGTACCTACATCCTTCTCAAAAGTAGGAAAAGAACATGGTGCAGGTGTAGGCTCTTCACATGGACGAGGTGTAGAGTCGATGTTGGCCGTCTATAGGGGGGTGAGTAGCCTAATATGCGTATGGTGGAATTTGCTCTTCGATTGCTCGTCTACAAATTCATTAGTGCAAGCAGAAGTATAAACAATAAAGACAAAGCAATAACAAGAATACAAACGCTAACACAAAGTCATAACGTGGTTCATGGCCCTTGCCGCTAGTCCACGACCCGATTCGTCCACGGTGAAACACTCTGCAAGCTTTCACTATTCTTTCCTTTGCAACAAGCTAGGTGGAGGTAACCTCTTTACAAGAATTCACTCTTCTTACAATGGAATGAGAATTAACACAAGTAGAAGAGTGGAAAATCCTTAGAGCACTTTGGGAGATGTTATGAGTTGAAGCATTAGGCCCCCAAAGCCCCACACCTCTTCTTTTTATAGAAGAAGAGGGTTTCTTCCCATTGACACAGGACCAATCGACTGATTCCCCGATCAGTCGACTGATCCCGTAGCCGTTGCCCAATAACGGCTGCTTTCCACGTTGGATTCCATCCAATGGCTCCCACATCAGTCGATTGATCTTGCCATCAGTCGATTGATGGAGCTATCAGTCGAGTGCTAGAAGCGGACATTCCATTCTGTGCCCGAAACCCTTGCGAACAGTCAACTGATGTCGTCATCAGTCGACTAGTGGTCTCGCAGTTGATTGCCAATCCATGGTAGTCGATTGTTGGCACATGAACCGGGCTCAAATACTAGTCGAGTCACAGTCGACTTAGAGTAGTCGACTACCATTACATGGCAGTCGATTGGTGTCGGGAAATCTCATTCGACACTTATCCAATTGCCCAAGTTCCACCTAAGCGTACTACCGCTTCCCGGGTAACATTCGCTCACTCTCATCCCTTGGAGTCCCTTGCCTTTGAAGTTGTCTTCGTCCGGCCACGTCCCTCGGATGCGCCAAGCACACGGCTCTGCAGCGCCATCCTTCACGTTTCGCCCTGAAGTCTACTTCCTCCGGCCTCACTCCATATGCTCGTCCAGCGATCCCTCGGATGCTCCAAGCGCACGACATCCGCAAAGCCATCCTTCACTGACTCAAGGACCTAGTCATGAGAGGTGAAACTCGCCAATCCTGCATGTGCGAAATACTAAGTCATGCATGACTCCAACGCACATATCAAATCCAAACATCATAACTTAAACCCTTTGTCACACACATCAAAACCATATCACGACAAGAGATTGCCCTAACAATCTCCACCTTATTGATGTGTGGCAATCCGTTTAAGTTAGGTAAACATTTGATAAAAAAAAATACTAAGGTAAGAAAGCATGTAAATAAACATCATTATCAACTCTCCCCCTTAATACATGAAATTCCCCCTAAATACAATTCCCCATACTTAAACATATATATTTCTCCCCCTTTGACATCATCAAAAATATTAAACAAAGTTTATATAAGCATAGCATCAAGTTTAGAGGGAAACAAAAGCCAAAATATGCCTTAAAATCGGATAAAAGAGGTTATTGGGCATGTTATCAGTCGATCAATCAACTAGTTCAGACTACCAGTCGACTGACACTCTGATTTTGGATTTTTTGATTTTCAGGGTGAATTTCTGAAATGTATTAAAAATTCTACAAAATTCAAAAAATCATGAATTTATGGGAATACATTTCTTTTAAGATCCTTTATCATTGAAAAATAGTTTTTCAAGAAAAATCATTATATTTTCGATGATTTACCAAAAATCCAAAAGCTTCAAAAACAACTAGGTTTTTAATCAAGTTTGTATCAATTTTAACACCTAATTTTGCTTTCAATTATTTCAAACCATGAACACACAGATTTTAAAGTAAGAAATTATTTTGAAAACATATGAAATATCCAACCATGATCTTTGGGCAATATGTCTATGAATTAAACATAAGTCTTCCCCATGATTGGTCTATTATTGCTATTTTGATACTTTAAATGACCATCTAAATTCCATAGACATTAGTGGACCATTAGTATAATCCTATCATCTCACCCATGCTAAATTTTCAATCAAGGTAGCCTATGGTGAGTGTGAGATGTATCCTAAAGGTATTTATGTATATACTTAACCTTCAATTTCATGCAATTCTACCCAAGGTTAAATATCATCCTACCATTCCACATGATCATAGAAATATACATGAATTGATTTCATATTATGATCATGAAACACATGTCTCACTCAAATTGTAATCATGCATTAGATATAAAGTCATGATAATAAGTTAAATATCACCTAGAGCATGATTTTAACCCTAATGCCCATGACTATGTGCCAAATATCAAGATCATAAATCATGATTGCAAACATGTGTAACAATTACATCAATTATCATGATTTAAGCATTATTATCTATTTTTGGGCACATTATCATCACCCAACACTATGATAAAAATGTGTATCAACATACATAACACTAAGTGTTGAGCAAGATTTAAACTATTTAAGGGTGCATTATCATCACCCAACACTATTTCAAAAATTATGTCTCGCCATCCTTAGTCAACCAAAATATGATATAGGTAAATTCCATATGGTTGACTATCCTAGGGTTTTCCTAACCCTTGAGGAAGGATTTAAGAACCCAAAACAAATTCTTTCCTATTGGGTTCACTCAAAATTCCTTAGGGATCCATTTTCTAGTTTTTGTTTTCTTTTTGTCTTGACCCCTAGCAATTAGACACTTATAGGCCTTTTCATTTTTATTTTCCTTATATCCTAGGCCTTTCTTGTTGAAACTTGCTCTTTGGCTCCCTATGATCATGTTAAGGGTGTTGGAGCCTATTGTAAATTTTTCTAGGACCTTGGTTAAATGATCTACCTTTTCCCTTAACGCTCTATTTTCCTCTATGCATGCATCATTAACATCAATGGCATATAAAGATCATGTGAGCATGCATCATCATTATTAACATCAAAACATGATTGTTCTAATTTATTTTCTAAAGCCTTAATTTGATCTAGCAAGCTTTTGTTCTTTTTCTTTGCCCTAAATATGTCCTTAGCGAGGCTAGATATCATGGAAACTATTTTCTTGGGTGAGAGATTCGTTACCATAGTTTCCATGTCTTCTTCTTCGGATGAGGAGGATGATGAAGAGCCTCCCCCTTCACTAGAGCTCTCCTCACTTGGACTTGCTTCTTCATTTTCGGAGGGGGAGGTGTCTAGGTCATCAAACGCCATTAGAGGCAAGTTTGTGACAAAAGCATTTTCTTCCTCCGATGATGATGATGAGGAGGAAGGGTCATCCCATGTCCTTGCCTTTAGTGCCTTGGCCTTCCCCTTTTCTTTGGCCTACTTCTCCTCTTCCTTCTTCTTGCCCTCTTCTACTTCTTTTCTTCTTTCTTTCTCCTCTCTTCTTTGCTCTTGTTTAGGAGGGGACAATTATCCCTTATGTGTCCCTCTCCTTGGCAATTGTGGCAAATTATCTTTCCCCTTGGTCTTCTTCTTCTATCATTAGATTTATTAAATTTAAAACCTTTTAATGCATGCCTTACCCTCCTTACCATATAAGCTTCTTCTGTGCTATCCATGGAGGAGGAGGAGGAGGCTTCATCGGAGGAGGAGGAAGTCTCTATCTTCTTCTTATTCCCCTTATTTGCTACTAGGGCTACTCCTCTTGATCGCTTGATACTTGATTCTTCAATTACTCCCTCAAGCCTTGTTTCATGGAGCTCCATGGTTGAGATGAACTCCTCTAAGGTGCTCACTTCTAGGTTTTTTTACATGTAGAAGGAGTCCACCATTGAGCTCCATTTCGATGACCGGGGAAAATCATCGATTGGTTTCATAAGCATATCCCGGTTAGAAAGTCTTTCTCCTACACTTGTTAGCCCAATTAAAATTTCCTTAAATCGAGAGTGTAGTGAGGTTACCTTTTCTCCCTTTTCATGTTTGATATTCGTTAGTTGGGAGCGGAGGAGGTCTCTCCTTGCAAGCTTGGCCTCGGAAGTGCCTTCATGGAGTTCTATAAGCTTTTCCCACATTTCCTTGGCGCTTGCACATTCCCCTATCTGGTTTACTTCTTGTTGGGGGTGTACATTGTAGAGGTGGTGCTTGGCCTTCGAATTCGCCAAGTACTCCTCTCTTTGTCTTTTTGTCCATCTTGTCTTCTCCAATGGCTCCCCTTCTTCATTCCTAGGCATCTCGAAACTATTTTCTATTATCAATAAAATTTCGAAATCGGTTTCGAAAAATACTTCCATTCTCTTCTTCCACCAAGAGAATTCTCCCTCGAACTTCGACGGATGAATAATAGAGTCGGCCATCTCTTGATGAAGTGTTTGTTGCGGCGATTAGTCCACGACAAAAGACTTGGCTCTGATACCACTTGTAGGGATGATGTTGGCCGGATAGAGGGGGGTGAATAGCCTAATATGCATATGGCAGAATTTGCTCGTCGATTGCTCATCTACAAATTCGTTAGCGCAAGCGGAAGTATAAACAATAAAGACAAAGCAATAACAAGAATACAAACGCTAACACAAAGTCGTAACGTGGTTCATGACCCTTGCCGCTACTCCACAACCCAATTCGCCCACGGTGAATCACTCCGCAAGCTTTAACTATTCTCTCCTTTGCACCAAGCTAGATGGAGGTAACCTCTTTACAAGAATTCACTCTTCTTACAATGGAATGAGAATTAACACAAGTAGAAGAGTGGGAAATCCTTAGAGCAGTTTGGGAGATGTTATGAGTTGAAGCATTAGGCCCCCAAAGTCCCACACCTCTTCTTTTTATAGAAGAAGAGGGTTTCTTCCCGTTGACACAGGACCAATCGACTGATTACCCGATCAGTCGACTGATCCTGTAGTCGTTGCCCAATAACGGCTTCTTTCCACGTTGGATTCCATCCAACGACTCACACATCAGTCGACTGATCTTGCCATCAGTCGACTGATGGAGGAATCAATCGAGTGCCAGAAGTGGACACTCCATTCTATGCCCAAAACCCTTGTGACCAGTCGACTGATGCCTTCATCAGTCGACTAGTGGTTTCGCAGTCGACTGTCAATCCATGGCAGTCGATTGTTGGCACATGAACCAGACTCGAACACTAGTCGAGACACAGTCGAATTAGAGTAGTCGACTGCCATTACATGGCAGTCCACTGGTGTCGGGAAATCCCATATGACACTTAGTCAATTGGCCAAGTTCTACTAAAAAGTACTACCCCTTCCCAGGTTACATTCGCTCACTCTCATCCCTTGGAGTCCCTCGCCTTTGAAGTTGTCTTCGTCTAGCCATGTCCCTCGGATGCGCCAAGCGCATGGCTCTGCAGCGCCATCCTTCGCGTCTTGCCCCGAAGTCTACTTTTTTTGGCCTCACTCCAATCTCCTCGTCCGGCGGTCCCTCGGATGCTCCAAGCGCACGGCTTCCGCAAAGTCATCCTTCACCGACTCAAGGACTGAGCCATGAGAGGTGAAACTCGCCAATCCTCCATATGCGAATGACTAAATCCTGCAATACTCCAACGCACATATCAAATCCAAACATCCTAACTTAACCCTTTGCCACACACATCAAAACCATATCACGGCAAGAGATTGCCCTAACACTAGGGGGTGCGACACGGCCGTGTGATATCACACGGTCTGATCGTGTGTGCCTCTAGAAGTCAAGGCACGCCCATGTGAAAACACAAGGCATGACCGTGCGCCCTTTGTTTCTTTTCTCATGGTGCACAATGGTCTGATTTCTCTCACTCACTTCATCGCATAAACTTAAAATGACTTTTGTTTTTACCTAGCAATTTCTTTTCTTACCTAAAAATGCTAAATACCATAAATCAAAGTTTGAATTATAAAAAAATAGAATGCAATAAAAAGAAATCCTAAAAACTAAACTTGGGTTGCCTCCCAAGAAGCGGTTTGTTTAAGGTCTTTTAGCTCGACCATACCCCTACGTTTCATTTGATGTGTTTAAATCTTGCTCGTGGGGGAGCAAGATATTTGCTCACTTTATGCCTCTTGCCTGGTGGTCCTCCTTCACTATATCCCTTAAATCTTGCTCGTGGAGGGGCCAGATACTTTCTCACCTTTCGCTTCATGCCTTTTGGTCCTCCATTACTATATCTTTTAAATCTTCCTCGTGGAGGGGCAAGATACTTGGGCGCTACTTTCGTTGACTCGAGGTTTAACATGCTTAGTCTCAACAAATCATCAATAGTTTGATCATTATATTCTAAATGTTGTAAATAATTTAACTCACCATAGACATCCTCACCAAAATATTGATTAGTAGATTCTATTATGTCGAATGAAATTTTATCATTATTAATCACCAAAAGGGTTTTGTTACTAGTAACTAAAGTTTCAGTGAGGGTTAAGGTAGGCTCTTCTAGATCCTTGAGGTTAGGAGGTGTTTTGATTGAAGCAATGCACTCCTCGATTAAAGTATCAATTAAATAATCCTCAAGTTCTTCTTCAAGTGGTGATTGAATTGATTGCCCTTCTTTACTTCCTATGTCATCTACGTCTTCCTCATCCATTCGCTCAAAGTGAGTCTCTCCCATATTAGGTGTATTCCAGCCATCGAAGGCACCTTATAGTTGTTTGGTTTCTTCCGCGAATTGTAGACTATGCTCCTTGCATTCCCTAGTAGAATTGTCTAGCAAGGCTTCTAAGTGGGGACTTGATTCTGGTTAAAAATCACGTGGTGATTCATAGCTCTTGTTCTCACTTGGGAAACAATATTGAGTCTTTGTCTGTGAATGCCACGTCGAAATTCATCTCTCGTCGCTTGTTCTGTTCGAATGATATCTTCCATCATCTGCTCAAGTTGGGATTTTTGTTAGTGCAATCAACCCTTGATATGGTTTTGATGTGTGTGGCAAAGGGTTTAAGTTAGGATGTGTGGATTTGATATGTGCATTGGAGTCTTGCAGGACTTAGTAATTTGCCAATGGAGCCTTGGTGAGTTTCACATCTCATGACTCGGTCCATGAGTCGGTGAAGGATGGCTTTACGGAAGCCGTGCGCTTGGAGCATTCGAGGGACCGCTGGACGAGGAGCTTGGAGTGAAGCCGGAGGAAGTAGACTTCAAGGTAAGCCGCGAAGGATGATGCTGCAGAGCCATGCACTTGGCGCATCCGAGGGATGTGGCCGGACGAAGATAACTTCGAAGGCGAGGGACTGCGAGGGATGAGAGTGAGCGAATGTAACCCGGGAAGGGGTAGTGCTCTTAGGTGAAACTTTGCCATTTGGCTAAGTGTCGGATGGGATTTCCTAACATCAGTTGACTACCATGTTATGATAGTCGACTACTCTAAGTCGATTGTGACTCAACTAGTGTTCGAGTCCGGTTCAAGTTGTTGGATCGAAGCGGATCGCTAGAGGGGGGGGGTGAATAGCGAAAACCTTTTTTTTGTTTGTTCGTTAAAATCCAAGTAGATAATTAATTACAGAGAAAAGATAAGCAATAAATAAAGGAGATAAATATTTTTACTTGGTTCGTAGCCTTCAGCTACTACTCCAAGGCCCTAGTGGTCCTTGACCATGCACGGAGGGCAAAACACTAAAGAACTCCTCCTCGTTAGAGGTAGGAGTTAATCGTTACAAATAAAAGCAAAAAGCTTGAGGTAGTGGGACACTCCCCCTCTCCTCGTTACGATAAAAGCTCTAAGATTTGAAAGTAATGAAGTGAAATAAACAACTTAAACCGATGTAATAAAAAGAAAACAATTAAACCTAGACGTCGGACAAGAAGCACTTCGTTGTCGGAAAGATGTAGCTTGGAGGAGGCTTTTGGAAGCTTATAATTGATGATGAAACCCTAGGAAAGGCCCTCCTTTTATAGCCTTTGAGCCCCTTTTCGAGAGGAACCCTAGCCAATTACATTTGAGCACCACTCCCCTTGAAATGATGTGATAAGTCTTGACTCCTCAAGGCTGATCCTTGACCATCAGTCGACTGATGGCCATCATCAGTCGACTGATGGCCATCATCAGTCGACTGATGGCAGCATCAGTAGAATGCTGACCTTAGGCAGTCGACTGTTGGACGACAATCGAGTCCTCCAAGCTGGCAGTCAACTGATACTAGCTGCAAGACAAAGTTAGCTTAACAAAAACATTAATTCGACGACCTCCGATCGTCCGATCTCGACCTAGACCACCTATATGATGTCTTTGGTCAGATCTACGCCTAAGATCATCCCCGTAAAGAGGATACAACCTCACTTACTCTCACACACACACGAGCTTACCCCGACACTTACTGTGTTGCTTTTGCTTCCGGCTTTCCACTCGATTCCTTCGGCTCCCTCCGAAGTCACTCGAGTGTCGCCCGACCACCGTGGCTTCCTCCGGGTGTCGCTAGCCTTCAGCTCCAGCTATAGCAATTTTTTGAACACTCGATTCAGCTCGTGAGATAACGACATGAGCTTAACTTTGTATCGTTTGCTATAATCAAAACTCAAGTTCGACTTTGGTGCCTACTGCACCAACACAAGTGCCAACAGTAGACTGCCATGGATTGGCAGTCGACTACGAGACCACTAGTCGACTAATGAAAGCATCAGTCGACTGGTCGCAAGGGTTTCGGGCACAGAAGCAAGTCGATCTCGCGAGCACTCGACTGATAGGTCGATCAGTCGACTGATGGTAAGATCAGTCGACTGATGGTAAGATCAGTCGACTGATGATGGTGTCGTTGGATGGAATCCAATGTGGAAAGAAGCCGTTATTGGGTAACGGCTACGGGACCAGTCGACTGATAGGGACATCAGTCGACTGCTCCTGTGTCAATGGGAAGAAACCCTCTTCCTCTATAAAGAGGAAGAGTGTGGAACATTGGGAGGTTAATGTTCATGCTCTAAAGTCTCCCAAAGTGCCCTAAAGCTTTTCCATCCTCTTACTTGGTTTTATTTACATCATATTTGTAAGAGGAGTGAATTCTTGTGAAGAGGTTACCTCCACCAAGCTTGGTGCAAAGGAGAGAATAGTGGAAGCTTACGGAGTGATTTCCTGTGGACGAATCGGACCATGGATTAGCGGCATAGCTGTGGACCACGTTACATCCTTTGTTAGCGTTTGTATTCTTGTTATTGCTTTTGTCTTTAATTGTTTGTATTTGCATATTCCGCTTGCGCTAATAGTTTTGTAGACGAGCAACGAACAAACGAATTCCACCGTCTATGACAAAAGCTATTCACCCCCCTCTAGCCGGCCAATACATACACATCGATCGACCCTTCAATTTTGGCAGACAATATTGAGGGTTTAAGTACCCAGGGTCATAACTATATGAATAGAAATCATCTTGTGGCTATAGGTTGTAATTGTAGGTGACATATTCTTGTTCAAATTGTGAAGGTTCGAATATATCCGGACAATCGTTAATGGTATGCCATGTTTCACCACAATGTACACAATAAATGTTACCAAAACTTATAGCATTCAATTGACCATAATCATGAGTAAAAGCATGCATCGTTATACATAGGAAATTATAGGTAAGGAAAGGAATAGCAGTGGGTCGGCAAGAGTCTCCATTTTTTTTATTAAACTAGAGCACTAATAAAAACTGAAAGAAAGAAAGATGTAATTAATCTAAACTACAAATTGAATAGAAAAAATCTAAAATGAAGTAAAACTGAAATAATATAAAATAAAACAAGAAAATAAATCTAGCCTATGTCCGATCCAATTATCCACTTCTCGATTTGATATCGAATCGATCAGTCCCCGGCAATGATGCCAAAAACTTGATGCACACGAAAGTCATCTCAAATCTCACGACGGAGGCCCTCGAGGACTCGAAGCATGCACTCGCGCTCAACGCACGCAAGTGTACAAATGTCATTAAGTAATAAAAGATTATTGATCTCACAGGGACTGGGATTCGAATATAGATATGTTCAGTGGTTGAAATTGTTCGAAAGTAAAATCTAAAAGGTTTTGATTGCGAGGGTTGTCGGTGGACTAAACTCTAATACGGTGTCACACGGAGGAAGAAAGTAGCGTGCTGAGATCTTTAAAAAGAGATTGTAGGACTTCGGTTTCGCTTGTGTGTCACAAAACATGTTGTCAACTGGGCGTAGTCTAAACATCTAGCTATGGTTTTGTGGAAGAGACATCATACACTCTCCCGATGAGTCACTGCATCTACAAGGAGCTTTCTCTACCTTACAAGGACGGGATTGACAGTACGAGGATGCCAAATCAATCCCTGTGACGAACCATTTCTGATTCCATTGCATCCTTCTACCCACGATTACAGGAGATCATGTGTACCCCTAGGTTCCTTGTATAAATTCCCCTAAATCTTAGATACGAGGGTTGTCACCCCTCGTATCGCCTAAGCACAGCAAGTAGAAAACCAAATATGCATTGATATGGGTATAAACAATTTCCAATTGCAAATTCAAACTCAAAAATAAAATTTAATTTGAACCAACATGTCATGCGCACACAAGCTACTCCCTAATCCTAGAATCGATGGAACTACTCCATTTATAAAATGAGGAGAATCACAAGGCATGTACATGTTTGAATATAACAGAAATAAAATGGAAGAACAAGAAATTACAATGCCTATGTGTCCTTCTCTCCAGCAGCATTTTTCCTCCCCGTTGCATGTTTCCGAAGCTTTTTAGGGCTTCAGTGTATCATCTCAGTCGTCGTGCCTCTCCCCTAGGGTTTGGGAGCACTAGGGCCACTCCCTCATGATCCCTAGGGTTTGGGGTGGAGCTTCCTTTATATAGACATCATGCTCGATTGCTGCGAAATCTGGAAAATAACCTACTCACGTTGGAATCATGCAGCGCCACATGGTCGTGTGTTTCCACACGGCCAGGTCGTGTGTGGCGCTGGGGTGGTCGATTTCTCCCCTTGGACACAGCCGTGTGTAGCCACATGCCCTGGCCATGTCCCCTTCTGTGCCTAGCTGCAAAATGTCTTTTTGCTCCGAAAGTGTGCCATTTTACCACGAAATACTATCCTACATGCAAAAGTACAAAGAGCAGGTCTCCAAACCAAAAAATAAGAAATGCATGCAAAACAAAGTGATATATGGATGAAACTAACATAAAATGTAATGAGATGTGAGCGAAAACTACTCCTAAAATCCTATATGCTTTGCTCACATCACTTCTCCATTGCCAAGCCTCAATGCTTGGCCTTTGCCACCAATACTACACACTTGGACTTACATGGCCAAGACTACAACCTTGGACTTTTCATTTGCTAAGTATATTGATGTGGGGTCCCATTTTATTAGATACCTAGTTATGTTAGGCAAAGCACCCAAGGGGGACATCATTTTAGGGGGTCTACTGACCCATATTTGTGATTTGATGGGGTACAATTGTGTGGGTTTTAATCGAGTAGAAGGGTTCCCTAGCATAGACCTAGGGGTATGCATGGCGATGAAAATGATAATTAGAGTAGAAAATTCTTTTTGTTTTGTAAGGAATATTATGCCGCCCTTTAGGCTCTCCGACACCGATCGTACCACCATCGCCAGTCATGCCAATTAGTGGTTGGATAGGGCAGTGGAGTCCCCACCATGCGAGGGGCCCTCTTCTCGTGCAACCCCTTCACAACCTTCCCATCACTCCCCCATACATAGGAGCCCTTATAGTCCACACCCCAATCCTACACCTTCACCATATTCTTTTCCTTCTTTTAGGAAGAACACAGGGACATCCGTCTATAATTTTTTAGAATTCCAATCATGCCTCGATGATATGTACTCCGAGTAGCAGATGCAGAGGCAGCGATGAGAGGAGCACCATACATACACGCAACTAGAGTTCCAAGATTTGAGGGACCATTTTTGATGGGGCCACAAGTTTTACGGGTAGGCCTGACACTACTTCCAGGACAAAGCCACTAATCGATAGGCGATGCGACAGTTGATGCATGCAAACGCGATCCTCAAATCTATGACGAGAATCATCGAGGACTCGAAGTGTGTGCTCGCGCTCAAAGCCCGCAAGTGCACAAATATTGTCAAGTAATAAAGATTATCGATCCCACAGGGACTTAGATTCAAGTATCATTTGTCCAGTGGATCTCATTGTTCGGAGTGAATGTCCTAAATAAGAGGGTTGCGAGGTCTACGACAATCCTAACTCAAGTACAGTGTCACTCAGAGGGAGGGAAGGTTGGTTCAAAGTTCTCAGAAGGATTCTAGGACTTCGATTTCACTTGTGCATTATGGAACATACTATTAATTAAATGTTGTCTAGATCTCTAATTATGATCTTATGGAAGGGACATCATACACTTTCTTAATAAGCTTTTGCTTCTACAGGGAACTACCTATTTCTAACCAGGTTGGCCTTTCGTTAAGATAGGAAAGACGGTACGAGGATGCCAAATCAATCCCTAAAAAGAGGTGGAATGTGTCCCTTTTCTTACTCTATCATACTCTTCTATCTACAATTACCAGAGGGAGGACAAAAGTTAGGTTCCTTCTTAGTTCTCGTAGATCTTTGATACAAGGGCTATCACCTCCTGTATCAGCTATGCACAATAGATGTTAGTGCAATCGACCCGTGATATGGGTTTGATGTGTGTGGCATAGGGTTTAAGTTCGGATGATTGGATTTGATGTGTGCGTTGGAGACTTGCAGGACTTAGTAATTCGCACATGAATCTTTGGCAGGTTCACCACTCACAACCTCGTGCTTGAGTCAGAGAAGGAGCATTGCAGAGTCGTGCGCTTGATGCTGCCAAGGGACCGCCGGACGAGATGACTTGAAGCGAAGCCAAGGAAGCATACTTCAAAGGAAAGAAACGCGAAGGAGCATTGCAGAGCCGTGCACTTGATGTTGCCGAGGGACGTGGCCACGAACGAAGAGAGCTTCGGCGAGGGACTTCGAGTGAGATGAGAGAATGAGTGAAATGTAAGTAGCTCATTAAGTGAACATGGCCAAATGGCTAAGTGTCAGATGAGATTTCCCGAAATCAATCGACTTCCATGAAATGACAGTCGATTGCTCTACGTCGAACAGGGTACGACTGGTGTTTGATAAATAGGTTTTTAGCCCAGCAGTCGACGGCCATTACATGGCAGTCGACTGCCAAGGGTGGCAGTCGACTGGTGAAGGCAGTCATGGGCACAGAACCGCTCATTGCTGACTGACCAGTCGACTACGGAGGTATCAATCGACTGATGGATAGATCAGTCGACTGCCAAGGGTTCCGTTGGACTACAAAAGTCGGGTTCTGACGTGTTCAGAGGCCATTGTATTGGTGCCAGTCGACTGCCAAAGGCAGCAGTCGACTGATAGTGGCCAACGGGAAGAAATCAACCCTCTTTATAAAAAGAGTGGGTGTGGGCTTTTGGATGGCTAATGCTTATGCTCCAAACTATCATCCAAGTGCTCCACAAGTGTTAAAACTCCTTCTTCTAGTTTCTTTCACATCTATTGTAAAAGAAGGAGTGTTCTTGAGTTGTAAGGGTTTACCTCCACCTTGCATTGGCTAAAGGGAGAGACCAATAGTGGATTGGTTGCGGAGCGATTCACTGTGGACGAATCGGACCGTGGATTAGTGGCGAGGCCGTGAACCACGTTATATTGTTTGTTAGCATTGTTTATCTTTGTATTTGATCTTACTTGTCTTTGCTTTATATTTTCCGCTTGTGCTAATGTTTATTGTAGATGATTAAGAATGACTTCTTCTCGTACGACGATAAAGGCTATTCACCCCCCTCTAGCCAGCCAACATCGACCCTACAATAGATAGAAAACCAAAACAAAATTTTCATCGATCCTAACAACACCAATTGCAAATATAAATTCATAAACAAAATATATATTAAAACTAGCATGTTCTACGTACACAAGTTACTCCCTAATCCTAGAATCAAAGTATCTACTCCATATACGGAAAAGGAAAGGACACAAGGCATAATAGAATCAATCATTACAATGCAAAAGATGAATATGAATCAAATTATAGTACTCTTGGTCCTTCTTTTTGGCGTTCGAACACAGATTATGATCCTCAAGCCGCTTCCTTCCTCCCAGTTGTGAGTCTTTGGTGATTTTAACGACACCTTCTTGTCATCCCAACCATCTTGCCCCTTCCCTAGGGTTTGGGTGTGACTTCCCTTTTATAGACTTGAAGTCGGCACTGCATAAATCAACGACAGAACTCTAGTCGCATCGAAATAACCCAGTGCCACATGACCGTGTGGATTCACACAGCCAGACCATGTGTGGCACTGGGTTGGCCAATTCCATGGTTTGGACATGACCGTGTGCATTCACACGGCAAGGTCGTGCCTCCTTCCGTTCCAGCTGCCAAATGTCTTCCTTTTGCTCCAAAAGTGTATTGTTTTCCTTGTAAAATGTTGTCCTGCACACAAAAGCACAATGAGCAGATCTCCGAACCAAAAATTAGGAAATTCTTGCAAAACAAAGTAAGATATGCATGAAACATGTATAAAATGAAACGAGATATGAGCGAAAACTACTCCTAAAATCCTATATGTTTTGCTCACATCAATCCCTCTAGACTTAAATCTTTGCTTGTCCTCAAGCAAACCTCATTGCCATGAAATTTTAAAAATCATTGTTCCATACATAGCATGTTAACTAGATTTATCAAGTGGTATTTTCAATTAAAGCCAAATAGATACATTCTAAAAGTTCACTAAGTTAGCTTCTTGTGCACGTGCTAAGCGAATATTCTTAAGGGATACTCGTTTCACAGTAAGTTAAGTCATTATCTTATAGCTTTCCTAAGGTCTTCGAATTTTAGGAACTTAGCTACCCAAAGCAAGGGTCGTTCCCTGGATTTAGCACCAAGTCTCAAAGGTGTGCTGGGTATTGAGAGAAATTGGTAGGTGTTTCCCTAGTAACCTAACTCAGTCTCAATGAAACACCTAACCATTTCCACCCATGACAACTATTTTATTATCCCTCATAATTTTTGTTTTATGGGGATTTTGATTTTTCCAAATGGGGTTACAGAATCCGAGCATCTCCAATAACTAAAATGCTAAGTCTAGAGTCACCTGTGGATTCTGAAGTACTAGACTACTGGGATGAATCATAACTAGGTACATAATAGATTCTCCATTTCAGAATATTCGTCAAGTGTAAGGGTAAAAATAAAAGCTAACCAGTGCAAGTCTAAAACATTCATTAGAGCAATCAAAATAAAATACCACGAGATAAATTAAGTTAAGCTACCTACGGAAACAATTCGTGAAGAGATCTTAAAAATATTACTAGGTAGCTTAAAGATAGCAAAAACTAAGTGCTAAATGAAACTAAACACTCTATGCATGAACAAATGAATGCAAAATAAAACTAAAATGCAAGTATCAAGAAAAAAAGTATTTCTAGAAACAAAACATATCAAAACATGGGGTCCCCCATAGATATATATGAAACAGTACCTCTAATACAACGATCGAGGTGGGAAATCTGGTAGTCTCGGCATGTCGGGCTCCTGAGAAAACCTAGTGCTTAGCCATTGATGTCACATGTACATGTGGTTGATCTGAGAGTTAGTGGATGCAACGACTGCTCTGTGCTCCTCCCCCCAGGCCCACTGTGCCTGCATGGCATGCATGTATTGTCGAACTTCCTGTCGATATACAACCTCCTCTTGAAAATAGATATGGGCCTCATCGTAGAACTCCTCGACCCACTGGAAGTGCTCTCGTAAGCCCTGAAACTCTGGCTACGTATAAGTGCTCTACTCCTCTCATTGCTTCCTCTACGTCTGTTGCTTGGCGTATATGTCATTGAGGCAGGATCGAAACTCTGAAAAGTCATAGGCAGATGTACCTGTATTCTTCTCAAAAGTAGAAAAAGATGGTGGTGCAGGTGCAGACTCTCGTCATTGACTAGGTGGGCTCCTATACATCTGTGGACTCGAGGGAGAGTGATGGATCAGGGGAGATATGGGTGCCTCAGTGGAAGGACCCTCTTATGGTGGGGACTCCACTACTCTGTCCAGGCACCAATTGGCCTTGTTGGTGATGGTGGTACGATCAACGTCGGGGAGCCTAAGGGGTGCCAAGTTTTTCCTTACAGAACAAAAAGAGTGGCCTTCTATTTCTCTCCCATAGTGCACCACGGTGTGAATTCTCTCACATGCCACAACGTGTGGGCTTCTCCTCATGGGGGCACGACCGTGTGAAACCACACAGTCGCCCATGTCTCTTACTGTGGGCTCAAAATGATTTTTTCTTATACCTAGCAAGTTCTTTCCTATCCTAAACTATTTGCAAAAACATAAGGGACCATAAATCAAAGTCTAAATTATATATATGAATGCAATAAAGTCAACAACATATATAAAACTTAACTTGGGTTGCCTCCCAAGAAGCACTTGTTTAAGGTTTCTAGCTCGACCATACTCTTTCACTTCAGCTCGGCTCTGGTTGCTCCGTGAACCTCCATTCATCCTTCTTAAAATCTAGATACTCCCCTAGATATTTCTCCTGATTCCTTACTCCATATGTCCACCATACCATATGGATATACCTTTTTTATTCGGAATGGTCATGACCATCTCGACTTCAGCTTTCTTGGGAAAAGTTTTAGTCTGGAATTATGTAGAAGTACAAAGTCTCCCTCCTTAAATTCCGTTCTCAAGATGTATTGGTCTGCCATCTTCTCCTTCTCTCCTTATATGCCTTAGCATCCTCATAAGAATCTCTTCGAATTTCGTCTAACTCGCTTAACTGCAGTTTCCTTTTCTCTCCTACTGCACATAGGTCCAAATTGAGCTTCTTGATGGCCCAATGGGCCCTGTTCTCTAATTCAATGGGGAGGTGACAAGGCTTCCCATAAACCAAATGAAATGGGGTCATGCCTATCGGGGTCTTATAGGTTGTATGGTAAGCCCAAAGAGCATCATCCAGTTTTTGTTACCAATCTTTCCTCAATGTCATAATTGTCTTCTCTAAAATGCTTTTAAACTCCCGATTTGACATTTCCACTTGTCCGATTGTTTCTGGGTGGTAAGCGGTCAAGACCTTGTGGATCACCTCGTATTTAAGAAGTAGTTTTTCAAATTGCTTTTCGATGATGTGGGATCCCCCATCTCTTATTATGACTCGGGCAACTTTGAATCTAGGGAATATGTTTCGTTTAAACATCTTTATGAAAGTCCTAGCATCGCAGTGAGGGGATGCTACAGCCTCTACCAATTTGGAGATGTAATCCATAGCTACTAGGATATATCTGTTTGTGCAAGAAGTGGGGAAGGGTCCCAAGAAATCTATCCCCCATACGTCAAAAAGTTCTACTTCTAATATAATGCTTGCTGGCATCTCATTTTTTTTTGCCTATATTTCCAGTTCGCTGACACCGATCGCAAGAGACCACGTAGTTACGCATATCTTTAAATAGACTAGGCTAGTAGAACCCTGCCTAGAGCACCTTCGCAACGGTTTTTGAGATTCTGGCATTGTCATGCCACGAGAGTATGCCATGTCGAAAAGCAAACGAATGACACCCCTATACGTGGCAACATTTTGGGTTAATACAAGGCCCGTAGGCCACAACAGTAACAACATATATATATATATATATGCATATATATATATATATACAACATATATATATATATATATATGAAACGAAACCACAGTTGAAACTAACGACAACAACATAAGAAACTAAACTACATCAAATACTCACAATGCATACCGGTATGACTGACCACATCACACATAACGGAACACCAATAAAAGCCCAAATCCACATGTGTACATCACATGACAAGTTCACATCACCTTACACCACGAAAAACTTCAAATACATAACACAACAATACGGGAAGCCCAAAACAATCACGGGAGTCTTGGAGGTGAGACGAGATGTCAGCCAACCTGCGGTGCTCCAAGCCATCACGAAGACTTCTACCTGTTACCTGGGCGATAGAAAAACCCAGGGTTTGTGGTGGTGAGTAAAACTCAGCAGGTAATAGAAAAAACATGTATATATATGAAATATCACATGTAATTCAACAAAATAATCTAGAGGTATAACAGGTATAACAGCACAATATATAAATACATGCATATACCATCTAACCAAATAAACAACGTATAACGCAGACATACCTAAAAGTCTGGTACGCTACTCTTATCCAACCTGGAATATATCCAACATATATAATAGGAAGAGTAATACTACTCACAATCTACTCATGATACAGGTCAAGGTATCTAATGGTCTGTCCAACAAATATACAAGTATCCGACACAACCATATAACAAATGCAAGAAGCATGCATGAATATGATGTACAACCAAATGCAGCAAGCATAGTACAATCAAATACAACATCACAATAAGCATATATATATATATGTTGGGAGATCGTTTGGCCGGCTAGAGGGGGGTGAATAGCCCTTGTTCGTTTGATGTCGTATTTTATTCGTCTACAAAATGTTAGCACAAGCGGAATATACAAATACAAATAAAGACAACACAAAAGATAGACAAGCAATACAAACAAGAGATGTAATGTGGTTCACGGCTACGTCGCTAATCCACGGTCCGATTCGTCCACGGTGAATCACTCCGCAATCTATCCACTAGATCTCTCCTTTGCACAAAGCTAGGTGGAGGTAACCTCTTTTACACAAAGATCACTCTTCTACAATGGAATGAAGATTAGAGCAAGTAGAAGAGTGGGAAATCATTTAGGGCACTTTGGGAGTAGTTGGGCGTTCAAGCATTAACCTCCAAAAACCCCATTCCCTTCCTTTTTATAGAGGAAGAGGGTTTCTTCCCGTTGACACAGGATCAGTCGACTGATGCCCTCGATCAGTCGACTGGTCCTGTAGCCATTGCCCAATAACGGCCACTTTCCATGTTGGATACCATCCAACGGTACTGGCATCAGTCGACTGATCCTACCATCAGTCGACTGATGCTCGATCAGCCGAGTGCTCAACTGAGTCGACTCCATTCTGTGCGCGTACCATGATCACGACCGCCATTCCTGGCAATGATCATTGCCGACTATCGATCATTGCCGATCCCGGCATTCCACGGCATTATGCCGGTCCGATCGACCCATCGACTCATATCAGTCGACTGCCATTCCCTAGCAGTCGACTGGTGTCGAGAAAACCCATCCGACACTTGGCCAAATGGCCAAGTTTCACCTAAGAGCTACCCCTTCCCGGGTTACATTCGCTCACTCTCATCTCTCGGAGTCCCTCGCCTTCGAAGTTCTCTTCGTTCTCGACCACGTCCCTCGGCAGCATCAGGCGCACGGCTCTGCAATGCTCCTTCGCATCTCTTGCCTCGAAGTCTACTTCCTCCGGCTTCACTCCAAGCTTCTCGTCCGGCGGTCCCTCGGATGCTCCAAGCGCACGACTTCCGCAAAGCTATCCTTCACCGACTCAAGGCACGAGTCATGAGATGTGAAACTCGCCACGGCTCCATGTGCGAATTACTAAGTCCTGCACGACTTCAACGCACATATCAAATCAACATAACACACTAACTTAAACCCTTTGCCACGCACATCAAAACCTTATCATGGCAAGAGATTGCCCTAATAATCTCCCCCTTTTTGATGTGTGGCAATCCGTTTAAGTTAGGTAAAAATATTTGATATAAATTTTAAAGGAAAGAAAGCATGTAAACATAAACATGATATAGCAACATGCAACTCCCCCTTAACCCATGAAACTCCTCATACAAATTTTCTCCCCCTATCACAATTTACTTAAACATAATTATTTCTCCCCCTTTGACACCATCAAAAAGATTAACACTAAGTTAAAAACACATGGCATCAAGTCTAATAGAAAGAAAATACCACAAGTTGATTTAAAATCAGAATTCATCAATGATCGCATGCTTTCGGGATTTCGATTTACGATTCGAATTTCAGAAATGCGTTAAAAATTCCAGAAAATTCAAATAATCATGAAATTTGAGGAACACATTTCTTTAAAGTATATCTATCAGTGAAAAATAGGTTTTCATGAAAAATCATTATATTTCCACGTATTTGCCAAAAATCCATAAGCTTTAAAAACTACTAGGTTTTTGATCATAAGAGTATCCATTTTAACACCTAGTCTTGCTTTGAATTGTTTCAAAACATGAATACATATATTTTAGATTAAGAAATTGTTTTGAAAACATATGAAATATCCAACCATGATCTTTGGGCAATATGTCTATGAATTAAACATAAGCCTTCCCCATGATTAGTCTATTATTGCTATTTTGATATTTTAAATGACCATCTAAATGCTATAGGCACTAGTGGACATTTGTATCATCCTAACATCTCACCCATGCTAAGTTTGCAATCAAGTTAGCCTATAGTGAGTGTGAGATGCATCCTAGGGGGTATTTATATATACTTAATGTTGGAGATCGATTGGCCAGCTTGAGGGGGGTGAATAGCCCTCGTTCGTTGGATGCCGTATTTTGCTCGTCTACAAAAATGTTAGCGCAAGCGGAAGCAATAAACTAAGACAAGCAAATAGAAATAAAACAAAGACAATACAAACATGGAGATGTAACGTGGTTCACGGCTACACCGCTAATCCACGGTCCGATTCGTCCACGGTGAATCACTCCGCAATCTATCCACTAGATCTCTCCTTTGCACAAAGCTAGGTGGAGGTTACCTCTTTACAACAACACTCCTCTTACAAATATAATTAAAATAAGCTTGGGTAAGAGGATGGAAAGCTTTAGGGAACTTTGGGAGAGTATTAGAGTATAAGCATTTGCCTCCCAAAGCCTTACCCCCTTCCTTTTTATAGAGGAAGAGGGCAAGATCACCGATGGCACCCATCACCGACCGTGTTGTAGTCGCTGCCCAATAACGGCCGCTTTCCACGCTGGATACTATCCATCCAGATCGACATCACCGACCGATGGCACCCATCACCGATCGATGTCAATCACCGAGTTCTCAACGAGGTCGACTCCCCGATCGTCGTGCCGGCTCGGTCGATCCGATCAACTTGATTCAGCTGACAGAGACCGATCGAACCATCGATCAGGCGAGCCGATCGCCATGACATGGCAGTCGACTGGTGTTGGGAAAACTCATCCGACACTTGGCCAAAAGGCCAAGTTTCACCTAAGAGCTACCCTTCCCGGGTTACAATCGCTCACTCTCATCCCTCGGAGTCCCTCGCCTTCGAAGTTCTCTTCGTTCGCGGCCACGTCCCTCGGCAGCAACAGGCGCACGGCTCTGCAATGCTCCTTCGCGTCTCTTGCCTCGAAGTCTACTTCCTCCGGCTTCACTCCAAGCTCCTCGTCCGGCGATCCCGCAGATGCTCCAAGCGCACGACTTCCGCGAAGCTATCCTTCATCGACTCAAGGCACGAGTCATGAGATGTGAAACTCGCCATGGCTCCATGTGCGAATTACTAAGTCCTGCACGACTTCAACGCACATATCAAATCAACATATCAAACTAACTTAAACCCTTTGCCATACCATCAAAACCATATTACGGCAAGAGATTGCCCTAACAATCTCCCCCTTTTTGATGTGTGGCAATCCGTTTAAGTTAGGTAAAAACATTTGATATAAATTTTAAAGGAAAGAAAGCATGTAAACATAATCATGATATAGCAACATGCAACTCCCCCTTAATCCATGAAACGCTCTATGTAAATTTCTCCCCCTATCATAAATTTCTCCCCATTTTATAATTAACTTAAACATAATATTTTCTCCCCCTTTGACACCATCAAAAAGATTATTACTAAGTTAAAAACACATGACATCAAGTCTAATAGAAAGAAAATACCACAAGTTGATTTTAAATCAGAATTATTTTTTCTTGGATATCAGCCATCACGATCGTTCGGATATCACCGATAGCACGTGAATTTCGGGATTTTCTGATTTTCAGACCGAATTTCAGAAATGCATTAAAAATTCCAAAAAATTCAAAAAATCATGAAATATGGGGAACACATTTCTTTTAAGTATATCTGTCAGTGAAAAATATGTTTTCATGAAAAATCATTATATTTCCACGTATTTGCCAAAAATCCAAAAGCTTTAAAAACTACTAGGTTTTTTATCATAAGAGTATCCATTTTAACACCCAGTTTTGCATCTAATTGTTTCAAAACATGAATACATGTATTTTAAAGTAAGAATTTGTTTTGAAAACATATGAAATATCCAACCATGATCTTTGGGCAATATGTCTATGAATTAAACATAAGCCTTCCCCATGATTGGTCTATTATTGCTATTTTGATACTTTCAATGACCATCTAAATGCCATAGGCATTAGTGAACATTTGTATCATCCTAACATCTCACTCATGCTAAGTTTTCAATCAAGGTAGCCTATGGTGAGTGTGAGATGCATCCTAGGGGGTATTTGTATATACTTAACCAATATGTTCATGCAATTCTATCATGGTTAAGTGTCAACCTAACATCCTACATGATCATAATGACATATATGAATTAATTTCACATTATGATCATGAAATACATGTTTTTATCAAATTATAATCATGTATTAGGTATTATATTATGATAAGCATGATTTAAACCTATTTCTCATGATAATGTGCCAAATGTCAAAATCATAAATCATGATTGCACACATACATAGCAATTACATTAATCATCATGATTTAAGCAATATTATCTATTTATGGGCACGTTATCATCACCCAACACTATCTAAAAAATGTTGTCCCGTCATCCTAAGTCAACCAGAATATGATATAGGCTAGGTCCATGTGGTTGACTACCCTAGGGTTATTCTAACCCTTAAGGATGGATTTTGGAACCCAAAATAAGTTCTTTCCTATTGGGTTCACTAGATATTCCTTGGGGATCCATTTTCTAGCAATTACTTTCTTTTTATCTTGTCCCCTAGCTATTAGGCATTTGTAGGCCTTTTCATTTTTCTTTTCCTTATATCCTAGGCCTTTTTTGTTAAAACTTGCTCTTTGGCTCCCTATGATCATATTTAATGTGTTGGAGACAATTGTGAATTTCTCTAGGGCTTTGGTTAAATAATCTACGTTTTCCCTTAATGCCCTATTTTCCTCTATGCATGCATCATTAACATCCAAAGGCATATAGTCATGTGAGCATGCATCATCATGGCAAGAAGAAACATTATCATTTAAGCATGCATTTTCTAGCTTATTTTCCAATGCCTTAATTTTATCTAGCATGCTTTTATTTTTCTTTTTCATGCCAAATAACTCCTTAGTTAAACCAGAGATTATGGAAACTATTTTCTTAGGAGAAGCATTCGTTACCATAGTTTCCATGTCTTCTTCTTCTTCTTCGGATGAGCAGGATGTAGAAGCTCCCCTTTCATTTGAGCTCTCTCCACTTGTGCTTGATTCTTCATTTGAGGAGGAGGAGCAATCCGAGTCATGAAGAGCCATTAGTGCTAGGTTGGAGTAGACGTGCTCTTCTTCTTCGGATGAGGATGAAGAGGCAAGGTCATCCCATGTCTTGGCTTTGAGTGCCATGGCCTTCCCTTTTCCTTTTGTCTTCTTCTCCTCTTCCTTCTTTTTACTTCCCTTCTTCTTCTTCTTTTCTTCTTTCTTCTTCCTTTCTTCCTTGCTCTTGTTTAGGAGGGGACAATTATCCCTTATATGTCCCTCTCCTTGGTAATTATAGAATATGACCTTCTCCCTTGGTCTTCTATTCCTATCATGAGATTTATCAAATCTAAGATTCTTAAATGCACGCCTTACCTTCCTTACCATGTAGGCTTCTTCCGTGCTATCCATGGAGGAGGTAGAGGCTTCATCGGATGAGGAGGAGGGGATTTCCATCTTCTTCTTCCCTTTGCTCGCTATCAAAGCTACTCCTCTTGAAGGTTGGATTTTTGGCTCTTCTTGTATTCCTTCAAGCCTCATTTCGTGGAGCTCCATGGTTGAGAAGAACTCCTCCAAGGTACTTACTTCCAAGTTCTTGGAGATGTAAAATGAATCCACCATAGAACTCCATCTTGAGGACCGGGGAAAGGCATCTATGGCCTTCATTACCATATCCCGGTTGGAAAGCTTTTCACCTACACTTGTTAAACCGGTTAGAATTTCCTTAAATCTAGAGTGTAGGGATTTTACCTTCTCTCCCTTTTCAAGTTTGATATTGGACAATTGGGAGCGAAGAACGTCTCTCCTTGCTAGCTTTGCCTCGGATGTGCCTTCATGGATTTCTATTAGTTTCTCCCACATTTCCTTGGTGCTAGCACACTCTCCTATCCTATTGACTTCTTGTTGAGGGAGCACATTGTAGAGGTGGTGCTTGGCCTTTGAATTTGCCAAATATTTTTCTCTTTGCCTCTTGCTCCACCTAGATTTCTCCAATGGCTCCCCATTTTCGTTCCTGGGCAACTCGAAACCGTTTTCCATTATTAATAGAATTTCAAAGTCGGTTTCGAAGAATACCTCCATTCGCTTCTTCCACCAAGCGAATTCGCCATCGAACTTCGGTGGATGGATATTTGAGCCGGCCATTTTGAAAATTTGCTTGTTGTGGCGGTTAGTCCTCGACAAGCTTTTCTTGGCTCTGATACCACTTGTTGGAGATCGATTGGCTGGCTAGAGGGGGGCTGAATAGCCCTCGTTCGTTGGATGTCGTATTTTGCTCGTCTACGAAAACGTTAGCGCAAGCGGAAGCAATAAACTAAGACAAGCAAATAGAAATAAAACAAAGACAATACAAACACGGAGATGTAACGTGGTTCACGGCTACGCCGCTAATCCACGGTCCGATTCGTCCACGGTGAATCACTTCGCAATCTATCCACTAGATCTCTCCTTTGCACAAAGCTAGGTGGAGGTTACCTCTTTACAACAACACTCCTCTTACAAATATAATGAAAATAAGCTTGGGTAAGAGGATGGAAAGCTTTAGGGAGCTTTGGGAGAGTATTAGAGTATAAGCATTTGCCTCCCAAAGCCTTACCCCCTTTCTTTTTATAGAGGAAGATGGTTTCTTCCCGTTGACACAGGATCAGTCGACTGATAGCACCCATCACCGACCGGCCGTGGCCGCTGCCCAATAACGCCGCTTCCACGCTGGATACTATCCATCGAGATCGCATCACCGACCGATGGCACCCATCACCGATCCGATGTCAACCCCGAGTCCTCAACGAGGTCGACTCCATTCTGTGCCTGCAGACAAGCGATATCGGCCGCCATCCCGGCAATGATCGATCAACCACCGATCCGCCCATGTTGGCTCGATCGATCAACTTTATTCACCACATTAGACCACCGATCGAACCATCGATTAAGCCGACCGCCATGACATGGCTGATCGTGTCGGGAAAACTCATCAAACACTTGGCCAAAAGGCCAAGTTTCACCTAAGAGCTACCCTTCCCGGGTTACAATCGCTCACTCTCATCCCTCGGAGTCCCTCGCCTTCGAAGTTCTCTTCGTTCGCGGCCACGTCCCTCGGCAGCATCAGGCGCACGGCTCTGCAATGCTCCTTCGCGTCTCTTGCCTCGAAGTCTACTTCCTCCGGCTTCACTCCAAGCTCCTCGTCCGGCGGTCCTTCGGATTCTCCAAGCTCATGGCTTCCACAAAGCTATCCTTCACCGACTCAAGGCACGAGTCATGAGATGTGAAACTCGCCATGGCTCCATGTGCGAATTACTAAGTCCTGCACGACTTCAACGCACATATCAAATCGACATATCAAACTAACTTAAACCCTTTGCCATACCATCAAAACCATATTACGGCAAGAGATTGCCCTAACACTTAACCCTTGTATTCATGCAATTCTATCATGGTTAAGTATCAACCCAACAACCTACATGATCATAATGACATATATGAATTAATTTCATATTATGATCATGAAATACATGTATTCATTAAGTAATAATCATGCATTAGGTATTATATGATGATAAATAAAGTATCACCTAAAGCATGATTCAACCCTATTTCTCATGATTACGTGCCAAATATTAAAATCATAAATCATCATTTCAAACATACATAGCAATTACATTAATCATCATGATTTAAGCATTATTATCTATTTATGGGCACGTTATCATCACCCAACACTATTCTAAAAATGTTGTCCCGCCATCCTAAGTCAACCAAAATATGATATAGGTCAATTCCATATGGTTGACTACCCTAGGGTTTTCCTAACCCTTAAGGATGGATTTTGGAACCCAAAATAAGTTCTTTCCTATTGGGTTCACCAAGTATTCCTTGGGGATCCATTTCCTAGCTATTACTTTCTTCTTATCTTGTCCCCTAGCAATTAGGCATTTATAGGCCTTTTCAATTTTCTTTTCTTTGTATCCTAGGCCCTTTTTGTTGAAGCTTGCCCTTTGGCTCCCTATAATCATGTTCAATGTGTTGGAGCCAATAGTGAATTTCTCTAGGGATTTTGTCAAATAGTCTACCTTTTACCTTAAAGCCCTATTTTCCTTTATGCATGCATCATTAACATCCAAAGGCATATAGTCATGTGAACATGCATCATTTAAGCTAGAAGAAATATCATTATTTTTTAAGCATGCATTTTCTAGCTTATTTTCTAATGCCTTAATTTGATCAAGCATGCTTTTATTTTTCTTTTTCATTCCAAATATGTCCCTAGTTAAACTAGAAATTATGGAAACTATTTTCATAGGAGAGGCATTCGTTACCATAGTTTCCATGTCTTCTTCTTCTTCTTCGGATGAGGAGGATGTAGAAGCTCCCCCTTCACTTGAGCTTGATTTTTCATTTGAGGAGGAGGAGGAGCAATCCGAGTCATGAAGAGCCATTAGTGCTAGGTTGGAATAGACATGCTCTTCTTCTTCGGATGAGGATGAGGAAGCAAGGTCATCCCATGTCTTTGCTTTGAGAGCCATGACTTTTCCTCTTTCCTTGGCCTTCTTTTCTTCTTCCTTTTTCTTCTTGCTCCCCTTCTTCTTCTTCTTTTCTTCCATCTTTTTCCTTTCCTCTTTGCTCTTGTTTAGGAGGGGACAATTGTCCCTTATGTGTCCCTTCCCTTGGCAATTGTAGCATATGATCTTTCCCCATGGTCTTCTATTCCTATCATGAGATTTATCAAATCTAAAATTCTTAAATGCACGCCTTACCTTCCTTACCATGTAGGCTTCTTCCGTGCTATCCATGGAAGAGGTAGAGGCTTCATCATCGGAGGAGGAGGGGATCTCTATCTTCTTCTTCCCCTTATTTGCCATCAAGGCTACTCGTCTTGAGGGTTGAATTCTAGGCTCTTCTTGTATTCCTTCAAGCCTAGTTTCGTGGAGCTCCATTGTTGAGAAAAATTCCTCCAAGGTACTTACTTCCAAGTTCTTGGAGATGTAAAACAAATCCACCATGGAGCTCCATCTTGAGGACCGGGGAAAGGCATCTATGGCCTTCATTACCATATCCCGGTTGGAGAGCTTTTCTCCTACACTTGTTATCCCAATTAATATTTCTTTAAATCTAGAATGTAGGGAAGTTACCTTTTCTCCCTTTTCAAGCTTAATATTTGATAGTTGGGAGCGGAAGAGATCCCTTCTTGCTAGCTTGGCTTCCGAAGTGCCTTCATGAAGTTCAACTAGCTTCTCCCACATCTCCTTAGCACTAAAAAATTCCCCAATCCTATTGACTTCTTGTTGGGGGAGTACATTGTATAGGTGGTGCTTGGCCTTTGAATTTGCCAAATATTCTTCTCTTTGCCTCTTGCTCCACCTTGATTTCTCCAATGGCTCCCCATTTTCGTTCCAAGGCAACTCGAAACCGTTTTCCATTATTAATAGAATTTTAAAGTCGGTTTCGAAGAATACCTCCATTCTCTTTTTCCACCAAGAGAATTTGTCGTCGAACTTCGGTGGGTGGATGTTTGAGCCGGCCATTTGAAATGTAGAGCTTTTTGCGGCGGTTAGTCCGGTGACAAGCAACCTGGCTCTAATACCACTTGTTGGGAGATCGGTTGGCCGGCTAGAGGGGGGTGAATAGCCCTTGTTCGTTTGATGTCGTATTTTATTCGTCTACAAAATGTTAGCGCAAGCGGAATATACAAATACAAATAAAGACAACACAAAAGATAGACAAGCAATACAAACACGAGATGTAACGTGGTTCACGGCTACGCCACTAATCCACGGTCCGATTCATCCACGGTGAATCACTCCGCAATCTATCCACTAGATCTCTCCTTTGCACAAAGCTAGGTGGAGGTAACCTCTTTTACACAAAGATCACTCTTCTACAATGGAATGAAGATTAGAGCAAGTAGAAGAGTGGGAAATCGTTTAGGGCACTTTGGGAGTAGTTGGGCGTTCAAGCATTAACCTCCCAAAACCCCATCCCCTTCCTTTTTATAGAGGAAGAGGGTTTCTTCCGTGACAGATCGGCCGACCGATGCCTCGACACCGACCGGGTCCCGTAGCAGCCGCTGCCCAATAACGGGCCGCTTTCCACGCTGGATACCATCCATCCAGATCGCATCACCGATCGATCCTACCATCACCGACCGATGCTCAATACCGAGTGCTCAACCGAGTCGACTCCATTCTGCGGCCCGCGGCACGGTGCCATCGATCAAGCCATTTCTGGCGGTCGATCATTGTCGACATCGATCATTGCCCGATCCATGGTCTGCGCCAAACATTAAATCAGTATTATACCGGTCGATCGACCATCGACTCGGATCGATCGGCCATTCCTGGCGGTCGACCGTGCTCGAAAACCCATCCGACACTTGGCCAAATGGCCAATTTTCACCTAAGAACTACCCCTTCCTGGGTTACATTCCCTCACTCTCATCTCTCGGAGTCCCTCGCCTTCGAAGTTCTCTTCGTTCTCAGCCACGTCCCTCGGCAGCATCAGGCGCACGACTCTGCAATGCTCCTTCGCGTCTCTTGCCTCGAAGTCTACTTCCTCTGGCTTCACTCCAAGCTTCTCGTCCGGCGGTCCCTCGGATGCTCCAAGCCCACGGCTTCCGCAAAGCTATCCTTCAATGACTCAAGGCACGAGTCATGAGATGTGAAACTCGCCACGACTCCATGTGTGAATTACTAAGTCCTGCACGACTTCAACGCACATATCAAATCAACATAACACACTAACTTAAACCCTTTGCCACACGCATCAAAACCTTATCATGACAAGAGATTGCCCTAACAATATATAGACTGCATCTATATATATATTAATCACAACCATCTATATATATATATATAAATGCATATATGTATATATATGGTAGTATTCAAAGCGCCATAAGATACGGAAATGCAGCATGCATGGTCATGTCTGCCTACTCCTACTCGCTACCACGACCCCAGTGTTGCCTAGGTGGCACGACATGACAACTATCCCAACTCAACACCAACCACCACTCTAGAGTGGCCGAGTGGGCAGTATGATCAAGTAGCATATGAGCATAAAGAGCTCGCTACACAATGGGGATCCCTGCTGTTGGCCTCTCTGATTGACACTACCAATGAGTGATCGAGTGCCATGCACCTAGGACAACTGCACGCAACTCTAACTACCACTGTCTATAGTGGTAGAGTGTGGCACAACAAATGCTCTACCGTCACACCAGTTACTCCTCGGGGAGTAACCTGGGAGGCAAGATGATTGACGACTCTCTCAACCCCAAGCGAGACTATGTCGTCAGAATGCATGCAAATGACATGAATGTATTGTCACACGTACAGACATCTACCACAAACTCTCTGTTCAACAGAGAGTTGTACCCATCTGATCAATACACTCTCTATCCTATAGAGAGTGATACTCAACTAATCGATGCACTCTCTATCGTGTAGAGAGACGCACTCAACTGATCATAACTCTCTATCCAATAGAGAGTCATACTCAACTGATCGACGCACTCTCTATCCTGTAGAGAATCGTACTCGACTAATTATATCAAGCTGGGACCACCGGTCAATAGCGACACACTAATCATCCTTCACTTAACCATTACACAACACATGGTTGGTAATAAGTATGTAACATACGGGTATTGGAATAAATCCTACCTTTAGGGCATTACCTACCCATGGATGAACCTTTACCCAATTTACAAATCAAGTTATCATCCGTACTCCAACATCTACACCCTGCTAAATATTTAGGCCTATTTACAACACATCTATAACCTGAAATCATAATAAAGGAAATGTGATATCAACCTTTGAGTAAATATAGCCAATGACAAGTATCAAGCATAAGATAAATAAGAGCAGGGTTAAGATAATATGAACACCCAACATGCTCATATTTTTAACTAAATCTGAATGAAATTATATCTACCTGACCAGGGTAGGAAATTACCCACAGATGTGAGAGTAGATCATCATATATAACTCTCACGATCGACCGACAAAAGCTGTTGAACGACACTGGCATTGCATTGCTACCAGAACACACGATGGTTGTTGTTGTTCACTGAGGTGCAGATGGTTGCGATGTTCACAGAAACAACCAAGGAACAAGATGGATCCCACAGTGATTAAATGAACCGTGCAACCGATCGGACCGTACCCCTTCTTCCCATCTTTCGATCTCATGGTGGAATCCCTAACTAGGTCGTCTGCCAGCACATCACCAACCACAGGCCTTGATGGCATAGGAATCCTCCGGTGTAAGTGGATACCAAGAAAATTCGAGGAAGAAGAAATCAATCGGTCAAGCTTTGGAGAGAAGAAATATCTGCGACAGTGGTTGATCAACTTCGGCGATCCAGAGAAAAAAAAGAAGACGACCATCGTGTTAAGGTGTATACTGAAAAGTCTATCTTTTGTATGAACATCTTTATTTCTGAAATAAGAATCACATGATCATAGTTTGCATATTTTTATGGTTATGCATATTGTCTAATACATTACATTATAGATAACAAGGTGTGTGGTGTCACACGGGAGATCATGTTATCAGCTCCTTATAAAGTACATGTATAGGCTCACAACCGAGATGGCTTTGGACAAACCATTAGTATGGTTGTAGTGTGATTTGGTATTGGTTTGTCTTGACCATAAAATCACACTAGTACACTTTGTGTGTATTGAGCAGGATCGACTTAGAGGTGATTCGATATATTGATGACTACATAATCGAATCAGACCTCAGATATTATATTGTACATACTCTTAATCTCGATATAATAACGGACACATATACTTAGTATTTATTTCTTTGATTTACCAATGGGCGAGATTTATAGATTAAATTGATAGGCTCGGTAAGTTAGGAAATGATATTATTTATATGGTGTGTCGTTGATTATAGGAGGAAACCGTGTTTTATATATTAGGATGATGATGTCCCCTTGAGGAGCTCATAAGGTTCATCATGTAAACCATGCAGGTGGACTTGGTCCGACATGATGAAAAGGTTGAGTGGTACTACTCATGGAGGTAGATGTTGAATAATTAATGGTCAATAATTAATTAATCGAAGGACATTCGAGCTCTTAAATACGGGGAGAAAATGTAGATATAATATATGGAGCCCATATTAACTTATGGGGGTTGGTGAGGTAGATGAATGATAATCCTCTAGTGGAATGGATAATCATTAATGGATCGAATTTTATGTGCGCTTGATCCATTGGGTGGCCAAGATCCAACTTCTTCTCATGGTCCCTATTGTATCCTATTAATACCTCATGAAGCCTCGATCCAATGGATGGAAACAAAACTCTAGATCCAAAGGTAGAGATTAAATCTCTAGATCCGACGGTTGAGATTAAATCTCTAGATCGACGGTTGAGATTAAATACCTAGAACCAATGGTGGAGATTAAAACAAGGCTTATCTCTAACTCTATAAAAGGAGAGGCTAGGGGTTGGCGTGGAGATGAATTAGAATCAAGGGGAGAGGATAGGGTTTTGGGCGGCAAGGAGCATTGGGTGTTGGCGACACCAAATAAGGAAAGAGTTTCCTTTCTTATCTTCTCCCTCAAGGTGGCCGGCGGCCATAAGCCTTTTCCAGCCCATGGTCGGCATCCAAACCAGCCTCTTCTCCTCTCTTTGGCCGGTGGAAACATAGCTTAAGGTCTTCCCTTGGAGCTTTTGGCCGGTATTCATCTTTCTCACCCTTTTCCTTGTTGGCCGGCGACAAGCAACTTGCTTGTTGCTTGTTGGTTGACTAAAGGAAGGAGAAGGGTCTTGTTTCTATTTTTCCTCTTGCTCGGAACGAGCAAGGAAGAAATATTGGTCATCTAGGAGCTTCAACTTTTGGTAGATCGTCGCCCACACGACATTCGAAAGGAGGAAGGAAATACAATAGAAGATCGAGAGGTATAACACTTATCTATCTTCATATGTAACATGTTTGTAATTGTTTTCAATTATTTATGCATGATGTATTTTCTTTTGTGGCTAAATATACTTGGACCCCGAACAGAAACACAAAAGCCGGCGATCCGTACATTGTCTATTCTGCGGCTATTCGTAGAATAGAGGTTGGTCGCTTGAACAATAAGTTTGTTCAAGTGACTACTCTAATCGAATAGCACGACGATGACAAGGTTGCTTGGGTAATCCCTCTTGTCAAGGATAATTTTTTTTATCCGGGGATGTAGAAGGGATCGCCATGAACAAGCGACCGAGTTTAAGTGGGAAGCAAAGTTTCCTTCCTTCAAGTGGTATCAGAGCTTCGGTTCCGGAACAAAAAACCTTCAAGTGGTATCAGAGCCACGGTTTCCAGTTTTGTGTGTTTAGGATTAGTTACACTTATGCATTTTTCATATATTATATGTTTCGGATAATAGTAGGATATGCGTCGATTAACTCTTTGGTTGCAGGCATAGGATTCAACTATTATGGCCATATGTGTGTATGTGATTGTATGTGTGCAATTGTATATTTTGTTGAATCCTCGGGGTCGACGAGGCTACTATTTAATTTTTTGTAAATTAGATACGACATTGTTTAGGCACTCCTTTTATTTTAGTTTACTTTCGATCTAGATTTCATGTACACTCCCTCGTGGAGTATAGGATCAATGGATGTAAATTAAAATAGTTTTTTAGTCTCGGCTCGGATCTCCGGATGGCTCATACATGGCATTGGAGGAGCGAATGAGATGGCGATGTGACGGGAGACATATTGAAGACAAAAGCCATAATAGTTGGAAAATATTTATTTTTCATATTTATTGATTATTTTTTGATATGCATGTCGTAGGCTAGAAAATTCCTCAATTTCACATTACTAAGTGGCAGAGGGATATTTTTATAAATTCCCATGGCCTCCATTACAATTTGACATGTGATGCAAACAAACTTGCGCATCAGCTCTGAGTGCCTTCCTCCCCATCGGATGAGTTTGTTTGCGGATCACAAGGTTGAATATGGTTATAGAGAATTATTAAAGAGCGTGTGTACTTCCCCATAGGAAGGCACATAACCCGAGATAATTACCTTGGTACCGAGTAATGGTGAACACTTAGATACAAATATAAGTATCCTCCTCATCGGAATCACTGCTTTTATTTGTAGGGCCAAAGAGGAACCAACTATTAATTTAACTCGTCAAAAAGTTAGGTTGACAAGATAGTAAAATTATTGGGTAAAACCTCCTCTTACAAATATAGATTTCATATATGTCAACACTATCGTGACATACGATATTCTCGGTGTTTTGAGGTGTTGGTTGATTTTAAAATATTATTGTTTGAGGAATCAATAATTTTTGAAATCTAATGTTTTGATCTATGTGATTCTTAGGTTTTCTTTCAAAATGACTTTCAACCCGATTGTTGTGATACTGAAAGAGAATAAACTTATTGGACCCAACTATGTTGATTGGAAGAGGAATCTAGACATTGTCTTGACTGCTGAGGAATACAAATATGTACTCCTCGAAGAGTGCTCTCCTAAGCCTGCGGATGATTCTGGGGAAAAGAAGAAAGAGAGTTATAAGAAGTGGATAAAGGCCGATGAGATGGCGCGGTGTTACATTTTGGCATTTATGTCAAATGTACTGCAACATCAGCATCAAGCCATGCCCACTGCTTATGACATGATGCTCAATCTCAAAGAGCTTTTCGGACACCAGAATCGGGCTGCTAGGCAGGAAGCCATGAGGAACTTGATGACGACCAACATGATAAAGGGAGCACCTGTGAGGGACCATGATCTCAAGATAATGGCTCATTTGAATGAGCTGGAGGTCCTTGGAGGTGAGATCGATGGGGAAACCCAGGTCGATATCATTCTCCAGTCTCTACCTAGGAGTTTTGAGCAGTTTTGCCTAAACTACAACATGAACAAGAGGTTGTATTTATTGGCGGAGCTTCTGACAGAACTCCAGGCGACAGAGGGGCTATTTTGTCTGAGTGCTCAGGCACATGCCATGGTGACCCAAAAGGTTTCTACTTCTAAGCCGAAAGGCAAGAAGAAGAAGAAACAAATTGGGGCAAAGGCGATGGGAGGAACTCAGGGAGGAGTGAAGAAGCCGAAAGGCAAGTGCTTCACTTGTAAGCAGACTAGACACTGGAAGAAGGACTGCCCCAACCGCAAGAAGAACAAAGGTATATCTTTTGGTCTAGTCGTTGAAACATGTTTAGCGATGTTATCTACCGACACCTGGTGTGTAGATACGAGAACCACTAATCATGTCTGCAATACTTTGCAGAGGTTCCAGGAAACCCGACGACTAGCTGAGGGGGAGATTATCGTGTACTTAGGCGATGCCACGAAGGTGGCGACTGTTGCAGTGGGAGATGTTCATTTATCTTTTGAGAAAAATAAAGTTTTGGTTCTTAAGAATTGTCTTTATGTACATTCATTTAGAAAGAATTTAATTTCGGTTTCTAAATTGTTTATGGATGGATATTCTATTTATTTTAATGACAGAGTTATTATAAAAAGGAATGAGGAAATTATCTGTTCGGGTGCATTGATAGGAAATTTATACACACTTGAACCAAAATCTCCCACGATGCAAATTAAAGTTAATAACTCATCTTCTAATTCCAATAAGAGAAAAGAACCTTCGAAGATGAACCAAACATATCTTTGGCATCTAAGACTTGGTCATATTAACCTAAGCAGAATTCAAAGGTTGATAGCTGATGGACCTCTGGGTTCATTAGTGGTGGAGGATTTCCCAACCTGCTAATCTTGCTTGGAGCGTAAAATGACGAAGAGGCCTTTTAAGGCCAAGGGGTATAGAGCCAAAGATGTGTTAGAATTGATTCATTCTAATTTGTGTGGTCCTATGTCTATCCAGGCTAGAGGTGGGTTTGAGTATTTTGTCTCTTTTATAGACAATTATTCGAGATATGGATACATTTACCTGATGGGCCACAAGTCTAAATGCTTTGACAAGTTCAAAGAATTCAAGGCTGATATGGAGAAACGTCAAGGTAAAAGTATCAAGACACTACGATCTGATCGTGGTGGTGAGTACCTCTTGGGAGAGTTTAGGAATTACTTTTCAGAGGCTGGGATTCAATCACAATTGTCTGCACCTGGCACACCCCAGCAGAATGGTATAGCAGAGTGAAGGAATAAGACTCTTATGGAGATGGTGAGATTGATGATGAGTTATTCTGAGTTGCCAGATTCATTCTGGGGATATGCTCTGGATACGGCAGTGTACATTCTGAACTTGGTTCCATCTAAATCAGTGTCTTCTACTCCAACAAAATTGTGGACTGGGCGAATGCCTAGTCTAAGACATATTCGGATTTGGGGTAGTCCAGCACATGTGCTGAAGGTGGATGTTGGTAAGTAAGAACCTTGTACATAAGTACGCATGTTCATTGGCTATCCTAGAGGAACGAAGGGTGGTTTGTTTTATAGTCCTAGAGATCAGAGGGTGATCGTTAGCACTGTTAGTGCTTATAAGCTCCACATATCTCCACAATGGTATGATATTGTCCACTTTGGGTCTAAGCCCTCATGGTTTTATTTTTGGGCTTTACCCAAAAGGCCTCATTCCAATGGAGATATCTTTTTTCTTATAAGCACATGATCTTTTCCATGTCTTACCAATGTGGGACTTTGATTGTATTCCCCATACTCCCAACAATCCCCCCCTCAAACGAAGGACCACATTGGGCCCCCCCTCAAGCCTATCCCTCCTCGAAGGATTTTCTCTGCTTGATGTCCGATCTTCAACCCACCAGGACTTCCTGAGCTCAACTTCCTTCGTTCGAGGTTCATGGCTTGACATGGACCATGGCTCTGATACCAATTGTTAGTGCATATAAGATCCACATATCTCCACAATGGTATGATATTGTCCACTTTGGGTCTAAGCCCTCATGGTTTTATTTTTGGGCTTTACCCAAAAGGCCTCATTCCAATGGAGATATCTTTTTTCTTATAAGCACATGATCTTTTCCATGTCTTACCAATGTGGGACTTTGATTGTATTCCCCATACTCCCAACAAGCACGAATGCCAGATTTCTAGAGGAAGACTATGTAATGAACCACAAGGCCATCAGTAATATTATTCTGGAGGAATTGAAAGGGGAAGTCACTTCTTCAGTACCACCGGTACAAGAGGATATACCACAAGTCACTGCACCATGTATCACAGAGGATATACAGGTGATACCTCATCATAGTGGGAGGGTTGTTAGACAGCCTAATAGATTCATGTTCTTGGGAGAATCTTCTGATTTGGTCCCTGGCGAACATGAACCTGATCCCTAGACATATGACGAGGCAATCCAAGATAAAGATGCGGTATCTTGGCAAAGTGCAATGAATGCTGAGATTGAATCTATGGATTCAAATCAGATCTGGGAGTTAGTAGAACCACCCGATGGTGTAAAAACCATTCGATGCAAGTGGATCTACTAAAGAAAGAGAGGAATAGATGGGAAGGTTGAGACCTTCAAAGCAAGGCTTGTTGCGAAGGGGTATACTCAGAAAGAGGGTATCGATTATGAGGAGACCTTTTCGCCGGTAGCCATGCTCAAATCTATCTAGATTCTCTTGTGCATTGCAGCTCATATGGATTATGAGACGTGGAAGATGGATTTCAAGACAGCTTTCCTTAATGGAAGTCTTGAGGAAAACATCTATATGAAGCAACCAGAGGGATTCATTGCGAAGGGCAAAGAGAATCTTGTATGTAAGCTTAATTGGTCCATTCATGGATTGAAGCAAGCTTCGAGGTCTTGGAACATCCGTTTTGATGAGGTGATCCAGTCTTATGGATTTATTCAAAGTCCGGATGAGTCTTGTGTATACAAGAGATGTGACGGAAACATAGTGGTATTTCTTGTACTATACGTAGATGACATTTTGATTATTGGCAACAATGTCAAGGTGTTATCGGACGTAAGGGTATGGTTGTCCAAACATTTTGATATGAAGGACTTAGGAGAAGTGGGACACATCCTTGGGATCAAGGTTATAAGGGATCGCAGGAAAAGGATGTTGTGCTTATCACAAGCTTCATAGATAGACACGATTATTAATCATTTTAGCATGCAAAACTCCAAGAAAGGTTTTCCACCTTTCAGGAATGGAGTTCCTTTCTCTAAGAAGATAGAGGAGATGAAGGTGGTTCCTTATGCTTTGGCTGTAGGAAGCCTCATGTATGCGATGCTATGTATGAGACCATATATTTGCTTTACCGTGGGCATGGTCAGCAGATATCAGAGTAATCTAAGACATAAATATTGGACTGCGGTAAAGCATATATTGAAGTACCTGAGAAGGACTAGGGATTATATGCTAGTTTATCAGGCAGACCAATTACTCCCTGTGGGTTACACAGATTCCGACTTCCAATCAGATAGGGATAATAGTAAGTCTACCTCAGGTTTTGTATTTACTTTGGGAGGTGGAGCCATTGTATAGAGGAGTGTCAAGCAGAAATGCGTGGCGGACTCCACCATGGAAGCTGAGTATGTGGCAGCCTCTGAGGCGGCCAAAGAAGTTGTGTGGCTCAGGAACTTCCTGATGGACTTGGATATGATTCCTAGTTTGCCCAGAACTATCACAATTTATTGTGATAATAGTGGTGCAGTTGCAAACTCGAAGGAACCACGAGCCCATAAGGCAAGTAAACACATAGAGCGCAAGTACCACCTGACATGATAAATCATAAAGAGAGGAGAAGTTATTGTGGCCAAGATTCCATCGGAGGAGAACCTGGTAGATCCTTTCACTAAGGCCCTTCCGGCGAGAGCTTTTGATAGGCATGTGGAGGGAATGGGGATCAGATGTATGGCAATTTGAGAATAGCATAGTCTTTTAGTATAAGTGGTAGATTGATGGGATGTATACTGAAAAGTCTAACTTTTGTATGAACATCTTTATTTTTAAAATAAGAATCACATGATCATTGTTTGCATATTTTTATGGTTATGCATATTGTCTAATACATTACATTGTAGATAACATGGTGTGTGGTGTCACACGAGAGATCATGTTATCTGCTCCTTGTAAAGTATAAGTATAGGCTCACAACCGAGATGGCTTTGGACAAACCATTGGTATGGTTGTAGTGTGATTTGGTATTGGTTTGTCTTGACCATAAAATCACACTACTACACTTTGTGTGTATTGAGCAGGACCGACTTAGAGGTCATTCGATTTATTGCTGACTACATAATCGAATCGGACCTCAAATATTATATTGTACATACTCTTTTTCCCGATATAATAACGGACACATATACTTAGTATTCATTTCTTTGATTTACCAATTGGCGAGATTTATAGATTAAATCGATAGGCTCGGTAAGTTGGGAAATGATATTATTTATATGGTTTGTCGTTGATTATAGGAGGAAACCGTGTCCTATATATTAGGATGATGATGTCCCCTTGAGGAGCCCATAAGGTTCATCATGTAAACCCTACAGGTGGACATGGTCCGGCATGATGAAAAGGTTGAGTGGTACTACTCATGGACTTAGATGTCGATTAATTAATGGTTAGTAAATTAATTAATCGACAGACATTCGAGATATTAAACACGGGGAGAAAATGTACATATAATATATGGAGCCCATATTAACTTATGGGGGTTCGTGAGGTAGATCAATGATAATCCTCTAGTGGAATGAATAATCATTAATAGATCGGACTTTATGTGGGATTGATCCATTGGGTGGCCAAGATTCAACTCCTCATCATGGTCCCTATTGTAGCCTATTAATACCTCATGAAGCCTAGATCAAATAGATGGAAACAAAACTCTAGATCCAAAGGTAGAGATTAAATCTCTAGTTTTGACGGTTGAGATTAAATCTCTAGATCCGACGGTTGAGATTAAATCCCCAGAACCAATGGTGGAGATTAAAACAAGGCTTATCCCTAACTCTATAAAAGGAGAGGATAGGGTTGGCGTGGAGATGAATTAGAATGAAGGGGAGAGGCTAGGGTTTTGGGCGGCAAGGAGTAGTGGGTGTTGGCGGCACCAAATAAGGAAAGAGTTTCCTTTCTTCTCTTCTCCCTCAAGGTGGCCGGCGCCCATAAGCCTTTTCCAGCCCATGGCAGGGGTCCAAACCAGTGTTTTCTTCTCTCTTTGGCTGGTGGAAACATAGCTTAAGGTCTTCCCTTGGAACTTTTGGCCGGTATTCATCTTTCTCACCCTTTGCCTTGTTGGCCGGCGGCAAGCAACTTGCTTGTTGCTTGTTGGTTGACTAAAGGAAGGAGAAGGGTCTTGTTTCTATTCTTCCTCTTGCTCAGAACGAGCAAGGAAGGAAGATTGGTGATCTAGGAGCTTCAACTTTGGGTATATCGTCGCCCACACGACGTCCGAAAGGAGGAAGGTCATACAATAGAAGATCGAGAGGTATAACACTTATATATCTTCATATGTAACATGTTTGTAATTGTTTTCAATTATATATGTATGATATATTTTGTTTTGTGGCTAAATATACTTGGACCCTGAACATAAACATAAAAGTCGGCGATCTGTACATCGTCTATTACGCAGCTATTCATAGAATAGAGGTTTGTCGCTTGAACAACAAGTTTGTTCAAGTGACTACTCTAATCGAATAGCACGACGATGACAAGGTTGCTTGGGCAATCCCTCTTTTCAAGGATAAATTTTTTTATCCGGGGACGTAGAAGGGATCACCATGAACAAGCGACCGAGTTGAAGTGAGAAGCGAAGTTTCCTACCTTCAAGTGGTATCAGAGCTTCGGTTCTGAGATAAAAACCTTCACGTCGGTGAGCAGTGGCCAAGTATGGCGGTGACGAGTGACCAGATCCGATGGCAACGAGTGGAGCCGCAGTGCGAGCTCTGCGATGGCGATGAAAAGGGAGAAGGGCTCGCAGCTGGCTTGGGGCACCGGCGATCGAAGAGCGAGAGCTCACGGCTAATGATTCGACGGTGGTGAGAAAGAGAAGGAGAAGAAAAGAATCGCGATGAAGTTGCGGTGAAGAAAGGAATCGGGAAACCGAAGACAAACAACACTCGAGACCTAATAAAAGAGAAGACTGTGGAGGAGATGAACGAGAAAACGCTTGGGTTTAGCCAAATGGGTTGGGCTTTAACACCCTTTAAGCCATTAACCCTACATCCATTCAATTAATCCATATGATTTAAACTTAGGTTAGGTTTAAATTAATCCCTAACCATCCATCTTGAATTTAATTTGCCCCATAGACTCAGATTTAACTTCATTTTCCCCATAGACTTAGCAAGGGATTTATATATATATATATATATATTTTTGGTATCTTACATTCTCCCTAACTTAATAAAATTTTGTCCCCAAATTTCGTAGTTACCTGTAAGAACCAACGCAAGAAATATTCGGAATGACCACATACCACAAGTGACTAGATGATGGTACCGAGCTCGGATAGTATCTTCCTGCTCCCACATAGCCTCCTCATCGGTATGATGTTGTCATCCAACCTTTACAAGTCAGATGGTTTGTTCCGTACTTTCGCTCCTTGCGACCAAGAATTTGCGCTGGAATCTCTTCATAGGTCGCATTAGACTGAGGTAGAATCGGAACCTCTTTCAAAACATGATCTGAACGTCAAACGTATTTCCTCAGCATATAAACATGATAACACTTATTTTAGCCCAAATCATTTCACCCCTTTTGTAGGTGAAACACGCAGAAATACCTAATTCCCAATTGTGAATTTCAAAGGCCTTCGCCTCCGATTTGCGTAACTCTTCTATTGATCCTCTAATGTTTGACTAGTACCCTCAGACTGTCCATCAGTCCGCAGATGAAATATTGTACTGAACCGAAGCTCTGTGACCCTGGCCTGCTGAAGATTTTTCTAAAATCGTGAGGTAAATCACGGATCTCTATCAGATATGATACTCAAAGGTACCCCGCCAGACGATCCAACGAATCTGACCCACGAATAGGCAAAAAGTGAACTAATTTGGTTAATCGATCCATGATCACCCAAATCGCATCATGTCCTTTACGGGTTCTAGGCAATCCCGTAATGAATTCCATAGTGATGTGCTCCCACTTCCATTCCAGAATCGGAATTTTCTGAAGAAATCTAGCCGGTTTTCGATGTTCAGTCTTAACCTCCTAGCATACTAAATATCGAGTAAAAAAGTCAAAAATATCTCTCTTCATACCGTTCCACCAATACAAACGTGTCAAATCTTAGTTGCTATGAGTACCACCAGGGTATATAGCCCATCTCGAATGATGTGCATCCTGTAGCAACTATTCCTTAAACGATGCAACTCTGGAACCCACTATCCTCATCAAAGACGGAGAATTATCTTCTCAAAAGAAAAATCCATCAATCGTCCAAAATTCACTCCACCACACACTCTGTAAGTGTATGGGAGACTATAGCAATCAATCCCACTTGTTACAACTGTTTGCGTACCAGCAACTCTATAGTATCTACCCAGTAGCTAGTCAAAACTCCATGAGCACTTCTACTCCATATCACTACAAATCCAAATAATAAATACTAAAGCCATGTCATGTATATGAAAGCCTATCTCGTAGTTTCTTAACTGTCGTAAGCATAAGGTACGCCTCATTCAACTGCATCGGAATTGCTCCGATCCCTGAAACGATGCATCCGCGTACAACCTCCTTTTTATCCACTCCAGAAGGATTAACTAATACTTGCGTAAAAGTTAACCGCCATCTAGGTCCTATAAACTAGTTTCACCAACTTCCGACTAAATGATTTCCATCATCACCTTTGTCAAACAAATCCGTGGTATAGTAATGCTAAAACATTTTTTCCACATCTACAGTAATAACCAAATCATACATGGCAAACCACCATCTACGGTGGTCGAGTGTGCAACTTCAACTACCACAATCAATAGTGGCCAGGTTACGCAACTCCAACAACCACAATCTGATCCAATCATGTCTAGGATACACGATTCTCCATCCAGGGGCGACTAAATCGTTAATTAGTCTAACAACTTAATCAAAACTCATCAAATTCATACCAAGTATGAAATTGTCATCTTTCCTCTGCAACCTCTTTACTCTACACCGATGATATATCAATCATCACAACGACAATGATAATTGTATGACACCATGTCACTATAATATCAACACTCTAGTCGTACACCAACCCTAGGGTATACACAGGTGTCCTTAGCTAATCTAATAGATCATGTTGGGTTTCCGGCACCGCGGCGTGTGTGTGTTCGATCACGTTTCGTAAACATGAACACAGCGGAAGCAATAAAAATAATAAATCTACATTTATTACAACACACACAACACACGTATGCATATTACAACAAGTGTAGACATAACCGTAAATTTAAATTTACAATAAAAGGAAATTTATCTACGTTATACCTTTCGTATGACGTGTAGAGGGAACGGCATCAACCGGAACGATCCTCGCTAGAATCGTCTCTATCCGTATCCATGCCGAGTTCCTCAGGATGACTTCGCTAAGCCACGAGCTTTGTCTTCATACGGGTTACTAGCCTCATGTTGAAGACGACGTGATCGAGAGATGATCACGATCCGAATCCAAATTCGGATCCTAATACGAGTTCTCAAAACTCGCTTCTCCGGAGAGGTATTCGTCAACCAATTGACGAATCCTTCGTCCTCCACCTCAGAGGATTACCAGAGATCGAATCCCCGGTAAGTTAGCCGCTGTCGGAGCTCTAACCGTCGTCCAAACGACGCTCCGACGAGAGGAGAACAAGCTGTCCAGAAAACTGGACAGCTTTGGTGGAGGTGATAGGCGCCGGCCAACCAAGGGAGATATAGCTCACCTTGATGCCAAACTTGAAGGAGATCACCGGAGCACTAACCGGCAGCAGCTCGACACCGGCGAGGGGGAAGGAAGCAGCCTTCTGGACGCCGGTTGGAGCCTCAAGGTGGGCGGCGGCAAGGAGGAGGAGAGTTATCTCCGAATTTCTCCAAGGAAAGGTGGGCAACAACTTAGGGTTGTGGATTAGGGCTTAAACCATCCCTTAAGCCCTCTTTTATAGAGAACTAATTCTCTTAATGGTTATTGGATCATAACCATTAGGCCCGTTAACCCGCTCCATTAAGATAAGTTAAAATAAACCAAACCATGATGGTTTATTTTAAGTTAAAACGAACCGAACCAACTTTTGGTTCATTCGTTTAAAATAAACCAAACCCTTTGGTTTATTCTCCTCCATTGGATTAGAACCAAACCATTTTGGTTCATCCATTACGTCTTCATAAGACTCGGCCCATCCACGCTTCCATTGCGACTGAAACGATTTCATGCTCGCTTTATGTTTGGTCCAACCAAACCTAGTTTCTCTCGGTCTGAGAATCCCATTCTCAAGCTCATTTTAAATCCTTCGGATTACGCTCGTTGTACGTGTGACCAAATAGGTTCTCGGTTTATGTTGGCCGTCTATAATTAACCATTAATTATAGAATGATCATGAGTGGCACCTAGTAGTACATCATGATCCCTAATTAACCGAAAGGATCAACGGTTGATCCAGAACTATTTCTGAAACCCTTCAGCAGCTCGAATGATTCGTGCCCCATTCCCTTCACTCATCTTATACCCTCTTGGTTCAAGACATGGTCTATTATGTCAGTCCCCACTAGGCTGACTACGTCACACCTAGCCCAAGTATCATTTCCTCGTCCTACGGATTCTAGTTACTGCACATGTATCGAAGAGTACTTTACTCTAAACATGTAATGCTTTGGCCAAAGACTTTAGTAACAATCCGACGAGAGGCCATGGGTATACATCTCCTCGCAAGGAGTGGTGAATCCTTTATAGGCTATTCAAACACCTTCGATCACTTCGACTTATACCCAATCATCCCGGGTCCACATCTCCTTAGAGATGTTTGCTTAAGATGTCAAAGCATAAGTCTCCATGATCAAGATGACTTGAATACCGCAAGTCAAAGGAACATCGCACTTAAGCCACAGTAATAACTTCATTGACATATCTATATATGCAGAGAACCATATGAAGTCTTACGGCTGGTCACTCCAATGAACTAGTTACCATAACTAGCATCCACGATTAACTCCGGACATCACAATGTCTCCAGCCAGTGAGAATCACCGCTTGTATACACCAAGGAGTATACCTCGTGCTAGTCTCGGAAGAATTGATGGTGTCCATCCATCAATTCATCGACTAGGATAATTCGATACATCACAATTACACATGTAGAGATACTCACTAGTTGTGATCCAATCACAAATTCTCTCATGTTGTGAATCGTATTGGACATTGATAAATGAGTTTAAGATCCAATCAAATACATAAAACATGTATACTCAAATAGTGAATCTTCATTTATCATATAAATGGTTCATACATAAGGCGATTGCCTTAGGACATCTCTCATATATTACTAACAGACTCCCACTTGGCCTAATGTCAATCGCTACGGTATCCAATACCATAAGCTCGAACATGACCCTCAAACTTATTTTGAGGTAATGCCTTAGTCAAGGGATCCGCTAAGTTCCTTTCAGTGGGAATTTTCTCGATTTGTATTTCGTTCCTACTGATGATCTCTCTGATAAGATGATAGCGGCGAAGCACATGTTTGGATCATTGATGAGACCACATCAATTTCAGAGATGAACTTCTTGATCCAAACCGCTTCCTTTGCTGCTTCCAAAGCTGCAATGTATTCTGTCTTAGTGGCAGAATCCGCTATAGCGTCAAGCTTGGAACCTTTCCAACTTATTGCGCCTCCATTCTAGGTGAATACATACCCAGACTGAGACATGGAATCATCCTTGCATGCATCTGGAAGACGCGTATCACCATGTCCCCTTCTCCATATATTAGGAACGTATCCTTAGTTCTTCTTAAGTACTTAAGGATCGTCTTAACAGTCACCCAATGATCCATTCCTAGATCAGACTGGTATCTGCTCATGACACTCAGAGCATACGATACATCGGGCCTCGTACATAACATAGCATACATGATAGATCCTATTGCGGATGCATAGGGAATCTTACTCATGCAAATCCTCTCGTCTTCTGTGCGCGGACACATAGACTTCGAAAGGTGTACCCCATGCCTGATGAGTAGGAAACATTTCTTGGATTCCGACATGCTAAACCTCTTTAGCACTCGGTCTATATATGTAGACTGCGAAAGACTAAGCAACCATTTCGATCTATCTCTATAGATCTTAATCCCTAGGATGTAGGTTGCTTCTCCCAGGTCTTTCATGGAGAATGTCTTGGATAACCAAACCTTAACTGACTGTAAGACTGAAACATCGTTTCCTATAAGTAATATGTCATCGACATATAATACTAGGAATACGATTGCACTCCCACTAACCTTCTTGTACACACAAGGTTCGTCTGGATTTTGTGAGAAATCAAACTTTTTGATCGTCTCATCAAAACGGATATTCCAACTCCTGGATGCTTGCTTTAATCCATAAATGGACCATCGCAATTTGCAAACCTTGGTTTTATCAACCGATGTGAAACCCTCAGGCTGTATCATATACACGTCCTCGAGCAGGTTTCCATTAAGGAAAGCTGTTTTCACATCCATCTGCCATATCTCATAATCATAATGAGCCGCTATGGCCAGGAGCATCCGAATGGATTTAAGCATAGCTACAGGCGAATAGGTTTCGTCATAATCAACACCTTGCTTTTGACGATATCCTTTCGCCACCAATCTAGCCTTATAGGTAATCACATTACCATCCATGTTGGTTTTCTTCTTGAAAACCCACTTACACCCTATAGGCTTTATGCCTTCAGGTGGGTCAACCAAGTTCCAAACTTGGTTTTCATACATGGAATCCATTTCCAACTTCATGGCACCAAGCCATTTATCCCTTTCTGAACTTGTCAGCACTTCTTCATAACTGGTAGGCTCCTCATCATCAATGACTAACACGTCGTTCGATTCACTTACGAGAAATCCATATCTCTCAGGAATATTGCGTGTTCTACCAGATCTACGAAGATGTGGTGTTACAATAGGTCCAGCCGATTGCTCATCACTATGAGTTGTCGGCTGTTGTGCTTCACCGGGTATCTCATCAATGTCTATTTGAGTCTCTCGAGCCTCCTCAAGCTCGACGACACTCCCACTGTTTTCTTGCAAGAGAAACTCTTTCTCTAGAAACACAGCATGCCTTGAAACAAACACCTTTTGTTCCACAGGATGATAGAATTGGTAACCCCTAGTTTCCTTAGGGTATCCAATAAATAGACATTTATCAGACTTAGCATCCAATTTGTCTGATACAGTCTGCTTCACATAAGCAGGACAACCTCATATCTTCAAGTAAGATACATGAGGTTTCTTACTATTCCATATCTCATATGGAGTAGTTGAGACTACCTTGGTAGGCATTCTGTTTAACAAGTAATATGCTCAAGTGCATAGCCCCAAAAGGACTTGGGAAGAGTCACATGATTCATCATTGACTGACCATGTCCATGGTCGATTCGCCTCTCAGATACACCATTATGCTGTGGTGTATATGGCGGAGTCCATTGAGACAATATACCATTGTCTCTTAGATAATCAAGAAACTCTTGACTTAAGTATTCACCACCTCGATCCGATCGAAGTATTTTAATACTCTTGTCATGTTGTTTCTCTACTTCATTTCTGAATTCTTTGAACCTTTCAAAGGCTTCAGACTTGTGTTTCATCAAGAACACATACCGAAACCGTGAGTGATCATCGGTGAAGGTAATGAAGTAGCTATAGCCTCCTAATGCTTGAGTTGACATAGGTCCATATACATCAGTATGTATTAGACCTAGTAACTCTCCCACTCGTTCACCTTTTCGGTAAAGGTAACTTAGTCATCTTGCCTTTTAAGCATGATTCGCATGTATCGTATGAATCCAATTCAAGCGATTCGAATTCCACATCGGTGTAATTCGGACATGCGTTTCTTGCTTACATGGCCAAACGACAATGCCACATATAGGAGTCTAATTGATTATCCTTTCGAGCACGCTTGTTGCTCGCCCGATATTGAAACGTCCTTTGGATCGTCCAACATATAAATACCATTGCTTAAAGTTCCGTCCATAAAGAACTCCATTCAAAGTTATGTAACAACAATTGTTACTAAAAGTCAAATGGTATCCATTTCTATTTAAACAAGAAATAGAAAGATGTTCTTTATCATCGAAGGAACATAAAAGCAATTGTCGATTCTAAGACAAGTCCTGGGGAGTTTCAACAATACGTTCCGATGGCGAGTGAAGCAACCTTTGCTCCATTCCCAACATGTAAATTTGACTCTCCCCTGACGAGTCTTCTTCTATTCCTTAGCCCATGTATGTCATTACATATATGTGAGCCACACCCAGTATCTAATACCCAAGTGTTTGAGGAAATAGAATGTGATCAATATGAAGATATATCTCAAGAAGATGGGGCATCCGATGCCTTATTCTTCTTCACGGACTCAAGATAAATCTTGCACTTCTTCAAATGGCTCTCCTTGCCATAATGATGGCAAGTTTCCTTTTTCTAGTTCTACCTTCTTAGCCCATACATTTCTTTTCCTTCTGCTGTTCCTTTGACTTCCTCTTAGAACCTTTCTTCGAGGAATCAACTAACAGCACCGTCCCCTGCTCATGCTTCTCAGAAGACTCCACAGTCTTCAGCATATTGAGCAGTACCACAGATGAACCTTCTAGCATCTCAGAGGTGAAGAGGAGCTTTGAGACTTCGAACCTTTCGAATCTCACTTGCTCATCAACCAACTCACAAAGATAAAGGACTACGATATGAGCATCCATATGCTCATGCTGCTTTCGTAGCTTGGGTTCCATCGCGACTATTATGATGCAACTCATTTGTTCAGAATCACTCACATGTTTCTGATAGGCTAACAATTGGTCCAGAGTTGCATCGTCACTAGGACGGGCGGGAAGAGGCGCTTCGAGGACATTTGCAAGCTTTTCAACCTTGAGAACAATTCTCAAGCTTCTAAGCCAGTCCAAGAAGCTCGGCCCAGTCAATTTATTCGAATCCAAAATGGAACGCAAATTCAAAGACATCATGATCAATCTTAGAAATACAAAACGAGCATATATGAGAAAATGATTTTTAAAATGCATCAATATACATTTATAAATCCCATTCATTTTTTGAATTTCAAAAACCCCAAAATCACTTCGGGAGATCGTAGGTCCATCTCTGAATGGGCTGATATCCATCATAGTTATGAACAACCTTGGAGAGAGTCCAACAAGCCATTCATAACTATGACGGTAGGTATCATCTATACCATTGCATATCACGTATATGCAACTATCACAATGTGCTATCAACTAATTGAATGTTCACACATACGTTGGGTTGTTAACACATTAACAAGTATGCATCATATGCATAGCACCCAACTTCACCTCCCTTTACATCGACCTTGGAGAGAGTCCAACAAGCCGACGCTCCAGGTTAAAGCCAACCCATTAATCGGGAAACAGTTTTAATATGGTTAGAGCGCATTCAACCAATTAGCCCAGCTTGGAGAGAGTCCAACAACCAAAGCTAACGATTGACCTCTGACTCTTACCATATCAGTATTAAACTATTCCATGGTTTGAACATGTTCGGGTTCGAGCCGGGCTTGGAGAGAGTCCAACAACCCAAACAAGAAACGGAACTCTGGTTCTAACCATATTAATGGATGGTGTAGGCTTTAATATTGTTTAAGGGTTTTCATGTCTCATCCTCTTTGCATGCAAATAACTATTATCTACATGGCATGGCATACATGGCATACATCTACATGTCACGACACGCATGGCATAATGTTATGCATCTAATGCAATTACATGGCATACAATTATGTCATGTATATATTTCCTTATATGTCATTGTTAGTTATAGCCCTAGAGCCAATCATGTGATGGTTGAAAAGGGAACATTTTGTATCATATTCAATAAAGGCAAAGGATTGGTTATTATATTTACATCTTGCTTGTGCCAGCTAAATTAAATATAATAATGCCCTAGAAAAGTAGGTTCTTATCTACAGCACATCAATTGGCAGAATTGATTATGAGAGACTGTAGAGAATACTTTCCTAAATGTTCCTAGTCAAGTATTAATATGCAAGGGCAATATTAATACATAAAGACTAGCATGTAGGTCGATTGATGACTTGATCTCACAAGTCATGGATATATGATATCAAGTTGACACATGGGTATATATTAGAGAATATATACTGAACTGACCCGCCATGAGAAAGTTTCATGGATCGTTATATGAGTGTCATAAACTTTCTCATGTGACTATTGGTATGAATAGTCCTCGAACCTGAAGTCACTACGGTTTCCTACATAAAGAATTATGTACTTTGGTATCGTCAAACGTCACCCGTAACAGGGTGGGCAATAAAGGCGATTACTGGGTATATAACAAATTATGCGGAGGGATGTGAGTGATGTAGATGGGATCTATCCCTCTCATATGATGAGAGTGATATCGGTGGGCCCCTTGATTGAGTAGAACTACTAAAACGCATGACCATGCTCAAATGAGTCAATATGAGATATTGAGCTCATTTGTTTGAGTTAGTTTACTCAGGGATCAAGAAACACATAGATTGATCGAGGATGAGACGGTCTATGCCTCATTGGTCAATCTGATATCAAGGATAGAAGGACACGGTCATACATTATAGTAATCACGGAAAGGTTAGTCGGATCTTGACTTATTTCGTAACTTGGGTAGCAATGATGTATTGCTAGATGCCGCTCATTGCTTGTGTATCTAAAAGAGTTTAGATCCACTGCCAACGTTATGAGAGCCTATAGGGTCACACACAAAGAGCATGATGATTAGAAGAATTAGTGCATTCTAGTTTGACTAGAATAATTTGGGAATAAGCTTAAGTACAAAATGGTTTTTGGACTTTAAGCTTAATGAGAATTTTAGCTTATTGATTTAATGAGATTAATTCAATATGATAACATAAGCTTATTGAATTAATAAGATTAATTCAACATGCATGAATGCCACACAAGCATGCCACATAAGCATGCCACCTAAGCTAGATGAGGTGGAAGGAGACAAAGTGGTTTTTGTCTCCTTAAGTGGCCGGCCAAACAAGGAAGCCAACTCCTTGTTTGATTGTGTCTCAATGCAATGGATTGCATTGAATGTTAGGAGGTGAAAGGGTTTTTCCAACCCTATAAAAGACTCCATGGAGTGGCCGGCCAAAGCAAGATTTTTGGTTGTTGTGTGAAGCTTGAGAGCTTGGTGGAAGCTTTGTTGTGTGGTTTTGTGAGTGTAGGCTAGCAAGAAGAATAGTCTTCTTCTTCCTTTCTCTTTTTCCCTAGCTTCCTCTCCTTTAGGGACTTCTCTAGCAAGAAGGAAAGGAGAGCTCTTCTAGTTTCTTTTGTGAGACAAGAGCTTGCTCGTGTGGATACATATTGAGGCACGGACATTTGAACGTGCTAAAGATCCAACAAACCAAAAGGAAAAGCGGGATTAACAAGGGCACGCAACAAAGGTAATCCTCTCCTATAAGATAGGTTTGGTTCTAGAGAAATTTATTTTGTACGAAGTTTTCTTTCGCAAGGATCACTAGGAAGGGATCCTAATTTTTCCGTTGCGCATATGCTATTTGGCATAAAGAATTCCCTACAGTGGTATCAGAGCCACTTACGAAAGATCGTATAAAAATAGTTTTTCTCTATTTTATATATGATATAGAAGTAGGATAAATTTTATTATGAGTTGATAATTGCATTAGCAATTTTTCAAACATAATAAAAATATCCGATGTCTTTTAAAAGTTAAAATTGACATGGTGCATGGTTATGACCTAGTCCCAAAAGTTTGTGATTGTGTGTTGTAATTCTTAATACGGCCTGCGTGTCGTGCCTTTCTCCTAAAATTCTTGTTGTAAAAATTAGTTTTAGACTCTAATGTAACTCGAGTATTTCTCCTTTTGTAATATACAAAACAAAGATGGAGGGTCCATTGGATGATGAGGTTACAAGGAGGAAGTCAACACACAAGACAACCAAAAGGAAGCACTTGGGAGAAGATACTATCCCTAGGTTGACCAATCAATCTTTTCATTGGCTTGAGAAGATTGTAGAATAAGGGTCATAACCATGACACGCTTAGTTTAATATGTATGTGATACATGTTAGTTTAGCTTATATGTGATGTATGCTAATATGTATATGATGCATGTTTTTATATCTTAATAAGTCAAATACGATATGCCTACCAAAGTTTGGTACTCACTACTTCCTCGATCATTTGTTATTGGGTTTGCCAAAGCAAAGCAATGCATTTTATCTTGGAAGAGTGCGAGTGGACAATCGTGATGTCCCACTATCAAACTTTGTTAAGACTTAATTAAGTTTTTCTTAATTAGTTAAGAAAGTAGAGGCATATATTAGATTTGAACATAAGTTTTAAAATTAGTTTTGTGTGATTTCCGAACATCAGCTTTGTCTTAGAAGTGGTTGTTGCTCCGATATCCAAGAAGGCCTCTGTGCCTCGCCACAGCCTGGAAGCTGGTTTAGGAATAAGCACTAAACTAATCTAAACTTAACCAAAGCTATTAAAGAGTTACATCAGATGTAATTGGCAAAAGATTGCCTACCTAATCATACTACGTCTTGGGCGATTAGCCAAAGCTAACTCAAGACGAATTATGATGTGGATCTTTATCCCATATAAATTTATAGCTAAATAGTAGCTAATGATGTAAGCGAAAAGTGTTTGCCTACATCAATGATTAGCTCATATCAAAGCTATGAGAATTTAGTGGGAGCCTCATTTAATTAAAGGCCTAATTAAATGACTTAGGTATGATACTTAATTTTGCATTTTATTGTTGTAGATCAACATGTCATCTAACACGACACACCCCCTCAACTTGCGATCTGTCCTTGAGAAGGACAAGCTCAATGGAGCGAACTTTCTTGACTGGTATAGGAACTTGATGATTATCCTCAAGAAAGAACGTAAACTGTATGTCCTAGAGCAGTCTACCTCTGAAATACCTGCCCCTGCCACTCGTCGAAAAATATAAGAAGCATCAAGATGACGCATTAGATGTGTCATGCCTTATGCTTGCAACCATGAACTCTGAGCTTCAGAAGCAACATGAGAACATGGATGCCTATGATATGGTTGAGCATTTGAAACAACTATATCAAGGACAAGCCAGGCACGAGCGTTTTGAAGTGTCTAAGGCTCTTTTTGCATGCAAGATGCAAGAAGGAACACCTGTAGGAACTCACGTACTTAAAATGATTGGGTACGTTGAGAACCTTGAAAGACTAGGTTTTCCACTGAGCCAAGAATTGGCAACCGATGTTATCCTGCAATCGTTGCCGGAAACATATAATCAATTCGTCATGAATTATAACATGAATGAAATTGATAAGCCTTTGCCTGAGATTCTCAGCATGTTAAGAACTGCTGAACCGAATCTCAAGAAGAAAGTTAGTAACGTACTAATGGTCAAAAAGGACAAAGGTAAGCGCAAAGGCAAGGGTAAGACCCAAGCCAAAGGCAAGGCCAATTCATCCACTTCAAAGTGTAAAGGTAAAGTACCTAAGGAAGGGGACTGTTTCCATTGCGGTGAGACTGGACACTGGAAGCGGAACTGCAAAGTCTACCTTGAGGAAGTAAAGAAGAAAAGAAGTGGGACTTCTGCCTCAGGTATACACGTTATAGAAGTTAATCTATCTATTTCTTCTACATGGGTATTAGATATCAGATGTGCATCTCACATTTGTACTAATGTGCAGGGACTGAGAAATAGTAGACTATTGGCAAAAGGCGAAGTGGACCTACGAGTAGGCAATGGCGCAAAAGTTGCTGCTGTAGCTGTAGGAACATATTCTTTGTCTTTGCCCACTGGGCTTATCTTAGAACTAGAGGAGTGCTTATATGTACCTGCATTGACAAAGAACATAATTTCTGTATCTTGTTTAGACAAGAAAAACTTTTCTTTTATAATAAAGGACAAATGTTGTTCCATTTATTTGAATAAAATGTTCTATTGTAATGCACCACTTATGAATGGTCTCTATGTTCTAGATTTAGAAAACCCAATATATAACGTAAATACCAAATGGTTCAAATCGAATGATTTGAACCAAACATATCTCTGGCACTGTCGCCTAGGTCACATAAATGAAAAATGCATATCCCAACTCCATAAAGTTGGATTATTGGACTCATTTGATTTTGAATCATATGAGGTATGCGAATCTTGTCTTTTAGGAAAGATGACTAAAACTCCATTTAGTGGACATGGCGAGAGAGCGACAGACTTGTTAGGACTCATACATACTGATGTATGTGGCCCTTTCAATGTCGAAGCCAGAGGAGGCTATAAGTACTTTATTACTTTCACTGATGATATGAGTAGATTTGGCTACTTATATTTGATGAGACATAAGTCAGAATCCTTTGAAAAGTTCAAAGAATTCAAGAATGAAGTACAAAACCAACTTGGTAAGCGTATTAAGCTACTTCGATCAGATCGAGGTGGTGAATACCTTAGTCAAGAGTTTCGTGATCACCTGGCTGAGTGTGGGATAATATCCCAACTCACTCCACCTGGAACACCACAATGGAATGGTGTATCTGAAAGGAGAAATCGTACTCTATTAGATATGGTACGATCAATGATGAGTCAGACTGATCTACCTACTTTCTTTTGGGGACTAGCTCTAGAGACAGCCGCTTTCACACTTAATCGCATCCCATCAAAAGTCGTAGAAAAGAAACCATATACGATATGGACTGGGAAGAGTCCCAAAATGTCTTTTATAAAGATTTGGGATTGTGAAGCTTATGTTAGACGTCAAGTCTCAGATAAACTAGGACCCAAATCAGATAAGTGTTATTTTGTAGGATATCCCAAGGAAACTAAGGGATATTACTTTTACAATCCCACACTTAGCAAGGTGTTTGTTGCCAGAAATGTTGTCTTTCTAGAAAGAGAATTTATTTCTAGAAAAACTAGTGGGAGTAAAATTCATCTTGAAGAAGTTCAAGATGACGATAACACTAAGGCTTCGATGGAAAATGAACAGGAACCACAAAGTGTTGTGGATGAGGAAATTGTTGCCCAAAGAGTTGTGGAGCAAACACCTGTTCAAGTAGACCAACCTCTTCGTAGATCTGATAGGATCCGTCGTCAACCTGAGAGATATTCTTTTCTCTTGACTGACAACGGTGACGTATTGCTTGTCGATCTTGACGAGCCTACATCCTATCAAGAAGCTATGAAGAGCCCAGATTCCGAGAAATGGCTAGAGGCCATGAAATCCGAAATGGAATCCATGTACACTAACCAAGTATGGACTTTGGTTGATCCACCTGAAGGGGTAAAACCCATTGGGTGTAAGTGGGTCTTTAAAGTAATGACTGACATGGATGGTAATAAGCATCCCTATAAAGGTAGATTGGTGGCTAAAGGATTCAAACAAATTCATGGTATTGACTATGATGAAACCTTTTCACCAGTTGCGATGCTTAAATCCATTCGGATCATATTTGCTATTGCAGCCTACCATGATTATGAGATCTGGCAGATGGATGTCAAAACCGCTTTTCTGAATGGAAAGCTACTCGAGGATGTGTACATGACACAGCCTGAGGGTTTTGAAGATCCAAAGCATCCTGGAAAGGTATGCAAACTGCAAAGGTCCATTTATGGACTAAAGTAAGCCTCTCGAAGCTGGAATCTTCGATTCGATGATGCAATCAAGGAGTTTGGTTTCATCAAGAATGAAGATGAACCTTGTGTCTACAAGAGAAATAGTGGGAGCACAGTTGTATTTCTTGTCTTGTATGTAGATGACATACTTCTCATCGGAAATGATATTCCCTCACTCCAGTCTGTGAAGATGTGGTTAGGGAATTGTTTCTCGATGAAAGACTTAGGTGAAACTGCCTATATTCTAGGCATCAAGATCTATAGAGATAGATCTAAAAGATTACTTGGCCTAAGTCAGAGTACATACATTGATAAAGTGCTAGATCGTTTTGCTATGCAAAATTCCAAGAAAAGATTTCTTCCTTTATCACATGGTGTGAGTCTTTCGAAGACTCAATGTCCCTCTTCTAAGGAGGAGAGAGATCGCATGGATAAGATCCCTTATGCATCTGCCATAGGGTCTATCATGTACGCCATGCTTTGTACTCGTCCTGACGTCTCGTATGCTTTGAGCATGACGAGTAGATACCAGTCGGATCCAGGTGAAAGTCACTGGATAGCAGTCAAAAATATTCTTAAATACTTACGAAGAACGAAAGAATATTTCCTGATATTTGGAGGCAATGAGGAGCTAGCTGTAAAGGGTTACAGTGATGCAAGCTTCCAAACAGACAAGGATGACTATAGATCGCAATCGGGGTACGTGTTTTGCGTGAATGGTGGAGCTGTGAGCTGGAAGAGTTCAAAGCAGGACAACAGAAGCTGAGTATATTGCTGCGTCTGATGCAGCAAAGGAGGCTGTTTGGCTCCGCAAGTTCATCAGTGAACTTGGGGTAGTTCCTAGCATTACAGATCCAATAGACCTCTATTGTGACAACAATGGGGCTATTGCACAGGCTAAGGAACCTCGATCACATCAGCGGACCAAACACATACTGCGGCGCTTCCATCTCATTCGAGAGATCATCGATAGAGGAGATGTGAGGATATGCAGAGTACCGACAGAAGCTAACATCACAGATCCATTGACCAAGGCTTTGGCACAGAGGAAGCATGATGGTCACACTAGGTCACTAGGTATTAGATATCATAGTGATTGGTACTAGTGCTAGTGGGAGATTGTTAGTTATAGCCCTAGAGTCAATCATGTGATGGTTGAAAAGGGAACATTTTGTATCATATTCAATAAAGGCAAAGGATTGGTTATTATATTTACATCTTGCTTGTGCCAGCTAAATTAAATATAATAATGCCCTAGAAAAGTAGGTTCTTATCTACAGCACATCAATTGGCAGAATTGATTATGAGAGGCTGTAGAGAACACTTTCCTAAATGTTCCTAGTCAAGTATTAATATGCAAGGGCAATATTAATACATAAAGACTAGCATGTAGGTCGATTGATGACTTGATCTCACAAGTCATGGATATATGATATCAAGTTGACACATGGGTATATATTAGAGAATATATACTGAACTGACCCGCCATGAGAAAGTTTCATGGATCGTTATATGAGTGTCATAAACTTTCTCATGTGACTATTGGTATGAATAGTCCTCGAACACAAGTCACTACGGTTCCTACATAAGGAATTATATACTTTGGTATCACAAACGTCACCCGAATGGTGGACCATAAAGCGATTCGGGTATATAACAAATTATCGGAGGGATGTGAGTGATGTAGATGGGATCTATCCCTCTCATATGGCGAGAGTGATATCGGTGGGCCCTTGATTGAGTAGAACTACTAAAACGCATGGTTATGCTCAAATGAGTCAATATGAGATATTGAGCTCATTTGTTTGAGTTAGTTTACTCAGGGATCAAGAAACACATAGATTGATCGAGGATGACACGGTCTATGCCTCATTGGTCAATCTGATATCAAGGATAGAAGGACTCGGTCATACATTATAGTAGTCACGGAAAGGTTAGTCGGATCTTGACTTATTTCGTAACTTGGGTAGCAATGATGTATTGCTAGATGCCGCTCATTGCTTGTGTATCTAAAAGAGTTTAGATCCACTGCCAACGTTATGAGAGCCTATAGGGTCACACACAAAGAGCATGATGATTAGAAGAATTAGTGCATTCTAGTTTGACTAGAATAATTTGGGAATAAGCTTAAGTACAAAATGGTTTTTGGACTTTAAGCTTAATGAGAATTTTAGCTTATTGATTTAATGAGATTAATTCAATATGTTACCTTATTGATTTAATGATATTAATTCAATATGATAACATAAGCTTATTGAATTAATAAGATTAATTCAACATGCATGAATGCCACACAAGCATGCCACATAAGCATGCCACCTAAGCTAGATGAGGTGGAAGGATACAAAGTGGTTTTTGTCTCCTTAAGTGGCCGGCCAAACAAGGAAGCCAACTCCTTGTTTGATTGTGTCTCAATGCAATGGATTGCATTGAATGTTAGGAGGTGAAAGGGTTTTTCCAACCCTATAAAAGACTCCATGGAGTGGCCGGCCAAAGCAAGATTTTTGTTTGTTGTGTGAAGCTTGAGAGCTTGGTGGAAGCTTTGTTGTGTGGTTTTGTGAGTGTAGGCTAGCAAGAAGAATAGTCTTCTTCTTCCTTTCTCTTTTTCCCTAGCTTCCTCTCCTTTAGGGACTTCTCTAGCAAGAAGGAAAGGAGAGCTCTTCTAGTTTCTTTTGTGAGACAAGAGCTTGCTCGTGTGGATACATATAGAGGCACGGACATTTGAACGTGCTAAAGATCCAACAAACCAAAAGGAAAAGCGGGATTAACAAGGGCACGCAACAAAGGTAATCCTCTCCTATAAGATAGGTTTTGTTCTAGAGAAATTTATTTTGTACGAGGTTTTCTTTCGCAAGGATCACTAGGAAGGGATCCTAATTTTTCCGTTGCGCATATGCTATTTGGCATAAAGAATTCCCTACAGTCATAACTATTTATGGAAATAAAATATGTTTAAGATTTGATTATCCAAATCAAATCATAATTAAATTAGGAAACAAATTTCCAAATCTAATCACATATTTTATTCATGAAATTATTTGATTAAGGAAAATCTATTTAGGAAACCAATTTCCTAAATCATTAAAACTACTTATGGAAATAAAATATTTTAAGATTTGATTTCCCAAATCAAATCATGATTAAATTAGGAAATAAATTTCCAGAATCTAATCAAATATTTTATTTATGGAAAATATCAATTTCCATAAATACTTCCAACTTTCCAAAAGTGGATGATTTCCATAAATACTTCTAGACTTTCCAAAATTGAAAAATTTCCATAAATACTTCTAAATTTCCAAAATTAGAAAATTTCCAGAAATACATTATGACTATCGCAAAACGATTATTACGATTATGTCGAAATACAACCAGGGCTCTGATACCACTGTTGGGTTTCCGGCACCGCGGCGAGTGTGTGTTCGATCACGTTTCGTAAACATGAACACAGCGGAAGCAATAAAAATAATAAATCTATATTTATTACAACACACACAACACACGCATGCATATTACAACAAGTGTAGACATAATCGTAAATTTAAATTTACAATAAAAGGAAATTTATCTACGTTATACCTTTCGTATGACGTGTAGCGGGAACGGCATCAACCGGAATGATCCTTGCTAGAATCGTCTATATCCGTATCCACGCCGAGTTCCTCGGGATGACTTCGCTAAGCCACGAGCTTTGTCTTCATATGGGTTACTAGCCTCGTGTTGAAGACGACGTGATCGAGAGATGATCACGATCCGAATCCAAATTCGGATCCTAATACGAGTCCTCAAAACTCGCTTCTCCGGAGAGGTATTCGTCAACCAATTGATGAATCCTTCGTCCTCCACCTAGAGGATTACCGGAGATCGAATCCCCGGTAAGTTAGCTGCTGTCGGAGCTCTAACCGTCGTCCAAACGACGCTCCGACGAGAGGAGAACAAGCTGTCCCGAAAACTGGACAGCATTGGTGGAGGTGATAGGCGCCGGCCAACCAAGGGAGATAGAGCTCACCTTGATGCCAAACTTGAAGGAGATCACCAGAGCACTAACCGGCAGCAGCTCGACGCCGGCGAGGGGGAAGGAAGCAGCCTTCTGGATCGCGGTTGGAGCCTCAAGGTGGGCGGCGGCAAGGAGGAGGAGAGTTAGCTCCGAATTTCTCCAAGGAGAGGTGGGCGGCAACTTAGGGTTGTGGATTAGGGCTTAAACCATCCCTTAAGCCCACTTTTATAGAGAACTAATTCTCTTAATGGTTATTGGATCATAACCATTAGGCCCGTTAACCCGCTCCATTAAGATAAGTTAAAATAAACCAAACCATGATGGTTTATTTTAAGTTAAAACGAACCGAACCAACTTTTGGTTCATTCGTTTAAAATAAACCAAACCCTTTGGTTTATTCTCCTCCATTGGATTAGAACCAAACCATTTTGGTTCATCCATTACATCTTCATAAGACTCGGCCCATCCACGCTTCCATTGCGACTGAAACGATTTCATGCTCACTTTATGTTTGGTCCAACCAAACCTAGTTTCTCTCGGTCTGAGAATCCCATTCTCAAGCTCGTTTTAAATCCTTCGGATTACGCTCGTTGTGCGTGTGACCAAATAGGTTCTCGGTTTATGTTGGCCGTCTATAATTAACCATTAATTATAGAATGATCATGAGTGGCACCTAGTAGTACATCATGATCCCTAATTAACCGAAAGGATCAACGGTTGATCCAGAACTATTTCTGAAACCCTTCAGCAGCTCAAATGATTCGTGCCCCATTCCCTTCACTCATCTTATACCCTCTTGGTTCAGGACATGGTCTATTATGTCAGTCCCCACTAGGCTGACTACGTCACACCTAGCCCAAGTATCATTTCCTCGTCCTACGGATTCTAGTTACTGCACATGTATCGAAGAGTACTTTACTCTAAACATGTAATGCTTTGGCCAATGACTTTAGTAACAATCCGACGAGAGGCCATGGGTATACATCTCCTCGCAAGGAGTGGTGAATCCTTTATAGGCTATTCAAACACCTTCGATCACTTGACTTATACCCAATCATCCCGGGTCCACATCTCCTTAGAGATGTTTGCTTAAGATGTCAAAGCATAAGTCTCCATGATCAAGATGACTTGAATACCGCAAGTCAAAGGAACATCGCACTTAAGCCACAGTAATAACTTCATTGACATATCTATATATGCAGAGAACCATATGAAGTCTTACGGCTGGTCACTCCAATGAACTAGTTACCATAACTAGCATCCACGATCAAACTTCGGACATCACAATGTCTCCAGCCAGTGAGAATCAGCTGCTTGGATACACCAAGGAGTATACCTCGTGCTAGTCTCGACAGAATTGATGGTGTCCAAATCTATCTATTCATTGACTAGGGATAATTCCGATACATCACAATTACACATGTAGAGATACTCACTAGTTGTGATCCAATCACAAATTCTCTCATGTTGTGAATCGTATCGTGGACATTCAGTAAATGAGTTTAAGATCCAATCAAATACATAAAACATGTATACTCAAATAGTTAATCTTCATTTATCATATAAATGGTTCATACATAAGGCGATTGTCTTAGGACATCTCTCATATATTACTAACAGAAGGATATTTATTCACAACAACTACTATATTCATCATCGATAATCGATGCGTAATCTCAAAGGTTCATCTCTCTTTAACAAAGAGTTTTGAATCTTTCTCAAGGAGAAATACTAGGACAGATAAATATCCCCTCCACCATCTCCTATAATCACAACTTACATTCTTCCAATACTCATAGTGTTTAGTAACACTTATACTAGTCAAATTATCACCTGGTATAGGATCTTCGATACTGAAACTATTTCTGCAACCATTTCGCTCACCTACTCCACTTGCCTATGCAACAGCAAGTCTAAGAGTTCATCCGAAACTACATCCGAAGACTCTCAAATTATACGCACATCCGAGAGACATATCATTCCATAATTTCAACAATTTGACCATCCGTAAGGATATGTCTATAGTAAATATATGTTTATCCAAGTCTAAGGCATCCCTTAACTTCTTAATTGTTGGTCCACATCTCACCTGATGGTAGAGATACCACTGACCCACAAGTCGATGCAAAGGACCCTTCTAATTCAAACTAAGAATGTTCTAGACAAAGATACCTGTAATCTACAAGTATCTCTCAATATATTAACTTAGAGGGAACACTAAAGTAATACCCTTAAAGATCAATTATCTGTCGATCCGATCCAAAGGCTCCCCGCAGGTCTCGGCCTTTCTCCGAAGAGAACAAGGTCAAATCCAATAGTCTGCAACAAAGCGGTCACATTTCTGGCTGCGATAAATAATCCAGGGATTTTCCAAGATCATCTGATCCCCATCACTTAATCCTACCAGCAGCAACTGTAGAATACCGAATAGATATGACCATCGTCGTATACTCTCTCTTCTGTACAAAGCAAATCACATCTGGAGGTAACTATTATTGTTGTTGTTGTCTGCATGAGTCTTCTACGATGTCTTCTGCTGATACTGCTGAGTAAGTCACTTCCCCTAAAGAGAAGTATCAAGGAACTCCAACCATACGTGAGGTAGTAGGTCGCTATTGATGAAATAACCCAATATTTTATGCTGATCTCTACTATCGAGACGGTGCATCATCCTCCCGGAATACCATTGGTAGTCTTCAACTGAGTGTTAAAAGTACACCTCAAATGTATTGGTTCCTTACAATAGCAACAGATGAACTAATCCAATAGATAATCCGACTTCACTTGTCTTCGTGATCTACACTGCACGCACATAATCCCTTCGGAATCTTTTTCTGATTTCGCTCATATGCACAAGAACATCCTGATGATATGCAGTTGGTCTTCTATAATCGAAAAGTAGCTCAAGGACTATGACTCCGATCTTGCTCATTTTTATCCAACAGTCGAAGACTTCTAACCTAAGTAAGTTGACCTGCAATATCTTCTTATAGGTCTCCAACTCTTAAACATTTGTACGGAGTCATTTCTAAACTCCTGACTCAATCCAATATCTTCCGGCAGGCTCTGATAGAAGATCCTATCATCTTAATCCAACAGTAAGCCAACAACCGTGGGTGGCTTAAAACATCCATTCACCTTCTGGAGCTATTAGGTGGTCGTAACCTCTACAAGTCTAACGACCCTGCATGGTAATCCCATTACCGACGATCACCCTACTTGAAGCTTAAGAATTCCTTACAATGTGTCACTAAAAGTGACACGGGGAAATACTCTCTTTCAACATCACTAAACCATGATCAAGTGATATATTATTTCTCGAAGATTATTTTTTGCATTTACCATACAATACCGGCTTGATCCCGATAATGGTATGCAAACAACTATACTTTCTCTGTATAACATAAGTCAAGTACTCAAAAGTACTTTCAAAGTTATACAACCCAGTTCAAACAACTCAGGGATAAAAATTCCTATGAAACACCGTAATCTAACCTTCCGCTATGTGCGTCAACAATAGCCTACTTGTCTTATCCATTACCCATCGGGTACTGATCTGACTAGTACAACTAATGAAACTCCCTAAGACTATAGTCTTTGATTTTTCACAAGAAATGTGACGACTTGACCCCTGTTTTCTGACTCGGTATTAGTCGGCTCTGAAAGGAAATTCACCTTTTTGACACAGGTTCAAGACTCACAGACTCAACAGGTCATTCCCGTGGTCAATGTTGGTGCACCAATGCTCCAAGCACTTATATATGTTTTGATGTTAGGATAATCATCTAAGTTAGGCAATATCTTGTGATCTAATTGCGAAAATGTTTAAGTGACAGGGAAGTCCAAGTATGATCTTGGCAAAGGAAGTCCAAGTATGATCTTGGCAAAGGAAGTACAAGGGATGGACTTGGCAGCGTAAAACCAAGCTTGTAGTCTTGGCAGCGTAAAGTCTAAGTGAACCTTGAAGTAAAGTCTTGGCAGCATAAGTCCAAGCTTGTAGTCTTGGCGGCGTAAAGTCCAAGCATTTGGCAACCCAAGACATGACGAAACCGAAGGAAGCTCTTGGAAGCAAAGCGCAAAGGATGAACAAGTCGCGCACTCGGAGGGATCCTGAAGGCGCAGGGCTTATTGAGGAGCTAGAAGGTTGAGTCTAGGTCTAGGGTATAAAATCAAGTATGAATTACTCATACTTGATAGTATCGATCGGCCGATCGATGTATCGATCGGTGATCGAGGCGTTCGGCTCGAGTCAAGGTGAAACCTAACCATCAATCGATCGCTTTGGCGGCGATCGGATATCGTGATCGATCGACGCCAAGGGCATCGATCGGTGATCAAGGGAATATCACCACGAGAATCACGCGGTCTCACTCATTGCGCCTTGATCACTCGACTGATCACCCCATCAGTCGACTGATCACCTGGCGGTTAGAGATTGCGGCTACGAATCTCCGCAGAGATCGCGTTTCAGAAGCCGTTGGCTTCGGCGACAGTCGACTGTTGGTAAGCATCAGTCGACTAATCGAAGCCCAACGCGAAAAACAGCCCCTCTTCTATAAAAAGGGGCCATGGGGAGCTTGGTGAAGCTAGTGCTCTTGCTCCAAACTACACCTACGTGCTCACCAAGCTTTCCAAGTGTTTTTAGCAATCCAAAACCTCCTCTTCTCTAATCCTAATCTTCCATCATTGTAAAGAAGAGGAGTGCATTGTAAGATAAGGTTTCTCCACCTTGGTTCATCCAAAGGAGGTTCTAGTGAAGATTGATTAGGGCAAATCCACCTTACGGATTGCCGTGGAGTAGGAGCGTCATCTCCGAACCACGTTACATCGGGTGTTAGCTTTGTTTCTTGTTTTTGTTTGTGCTTATATTTGTATTTCTTCCGCTAACATTTTTATAGAAAGAAAGAAAGGCTAATCACCCCCCCCCTCTAGCCATTCCAAGGGTCCTAACAAGTGGTATCAGAGCCCGGATAGCTTGGAAGATCTCAACATCAACCAAGACATCAATGGCTCTTCAAGAGGGATATAGCACCGCTAAGTCACCGCTCTTCGATGGGAGCCATTTTGCGTATTGGAAAGGTAGGATGAAGTACTATCTTATGAGTAATATTGAAATTTGGCATAGTATTGTAGATGGCTTTGAAGAACCGGTGGATGAACATGGACATCCTATTCCAAGCAAGGATTGGACAAGAGAAATAAACAAGAAATTTGAATCAAATGCAAAGGCCGTCCTCACCATCCAATGCGGTGTCACAATGGAGCAACTCAACAAGGTGGGGCCTTTTGAATCCGCCAAGGAGCTATGGGAAAAGCTCATTGAGCTAAATGAAGCTTCCAAGGAATCAAAGAGGGCCAAGAAGGACCTATTAGTTGGACAACTTCAAGCCTTCCAAATGAGGATGCATGAAACCGTAAGTCAAATGCATGGAAGGTTCAAGGAAATTGTGAACGGACTCCATATCATAGGTGAGCGAGTTGACAACCAGGATTTGGTAAGGTATATTTTACAAGCATTTCCTAGAAATTCTTTATGGACTTCTATAGTTGATGCCATTAAGGTAACTAGGGATCTTTTGCAAATTAAAATTGATGAATTATTTTGTGAGTTCGAATTACATGAGTAAACTAACATGTCCTCTAAGGAAAAGGGTTTAGCTCTATTTGTTGAGAAGAAAGAAAAGAAGAAGAAGGAAAGAAAAGAAGCATCATCATCATCTGAGTCCGAGAATGAGTCAAGTAGTGATGAAGACTCATCTAGTGAAATGACAAATTTTGTCAAGAAGCTTTATAGAAGGTCAAAAGAGTTCAAGAATATAGAAGCAAGGAAGGGGTCTCATTCCTCAAAAGGTAAATTTAGTGGTAATTCAAGTTTTAGTAATAATGTGATTTGTCATGCTTGCAACAAGAAGGGACACATAAAGCCGAATTGCGGGCTAAGAAGGAGGAGGAGGAAAAAGAAAAGAAAAAGGACAAAAAGGAGAAGAAGAAGAAGGAGGCTATGGTGGCTCAAACCACATGGGACACACCAAGCGTTGAAGACTCTTCCTCCGATGATGAGCTTTGCCACATTTCACGCCATGTGGCACTCATGGCATTAGAATATGATTCCGGCACATCAAGCCAAGAAGACTCTTCAAGTGATGAATCGTCATCTAGTGACGATGAGGTAATGATTTCTCCCAAGATTAAGCTTTTTTATAAATCAATTGTCTATCTTAAAGAAGCTCTAGATAAGTCAAAATCTAAGGTTAAGAGCATGAAGGTAGAACTAAAGGCTATTAGGGATGAAAAGCTTTCACATATTGACTCTTGCATGCTTAAGGAAGAAAATGACAAACTTAAGGATGAGGTTAGTGAATTGAAAGTATGTTTAGAAAAATTTTCAAATGGCTCAAAGTGTCTTGATATGATTCTTAGTAGGCAAAGAGCGGTTTATAATAAGGCCGGTTAAGGATATAAGCCAAAAGAAAAAGAAGTTGCTTATATTTCATTAATAAATAGGAAAGCAACTATTAAGGGTAAGGTTAAGAATGCTTGGGTACCTAAGAAGTTTTTACTTAATGTTACCGGTCCAAATGTTTGGGTACCAAAAGCTTGTGTTTTTCATGTGATTTAGGTAGGAGAGCGAGGTATGTGGATTGTGGATAGCGGTTGCTCAACACATATGACCGGGGATGTGAACAAGTTCTCCACAATTAAATATCTGAAGAAGGGAGCGGTGTCCTTTGGGAATAGTGGAAAACTCAAGATATTAGGTAGAGGAACAATTGAGGTATCCCCCAAAATTGTTATTCACAAAGTCTTGCTAGTTGAAAATATGAAATTTAATTTATTAAGTGTTAGTCAACTTTGTGATGCAAACTATCATGTCTCCTTTGAATCCTCTAAATGCATGATTAGACACAAGGAATTAAATGATTGCATGTTAGTTGGATATAGGAAATCAAATATCTATTATGTTGATCTTTCATATGCTTCTAACATTTCTACTAAGTGTTTTGTTGCAAAAGAAGAGGAAAGTTGGCTATGGCATAGAAGATTGGGGCATATCAACATGAAAAACATAGCCAAGGAAGCCAAGATGGAGTTGGTCAAAGGGCTACCAAAGATCAAGTATGTCAAGAACAAATTGTGTGATGCATGCCAAGAAGGAAAACAAACAAAGGCATCACACAAAGGTAAAACCCTAACCAATACCTCTTTACCATTAGAATTATTGCATCTTGACTTATTTGATTGCCATAGTACTCCATCTTTAAATGGTAATAAATATTGTTTGGTTATAGTAGATGATTTTTCTAGGTATACTTGGGTCTATTTTATGAAACATAAGGATGATACCTTAGAAATAATCATAGGATTTAGTAAAAGGGTTGAAAATGAAAAGAGTCTCAAAATCAACCGGATCCGTAGTGATCATGGTGGTGAATTTGAAAACCTAAAATTTTCACAATTTTGTTTAGAGCAAGGGTACAAGCATGAGTTCTATTGTCCTAGAACACCTCAACAAAATGGGGTGGTGGAAAGGAGAAATCGTGCCCTACAAGAGGCGGCTAGGACCATGCTTAATGCATATTCTCTACCTAGTTACTTGTGGGCGGAAGCGGTTAATACCGCTTGCTATATCCAAAATAGGGTTCAAATCCATAGGTTTTTAGGAAAAACACCATTTGAATTATGGAATGAGACTATACCCACAATTCATTATTTCAAAGTCTTTGGATGTAAAGTTTATATTCTAAACACCAAAGATAACTTAGGAAAATTTGAATCAAAAGCGGATGAGGGAATCCTAGTTGGATACTCATCCACAAGTAGAGGGTATAGAGTCTACAATAAGAGAACCAAAGGGATTGAGGAGTCTTCTAATGTTCAATTTGATGAAACTACTAGTACCTACCCTAGAAAGTCCTCCATTGATAAGGATATTAATGACAATAATCAAGACATTACCCAAAAACTTCAAAATTTGACCATTAGGGGTAATGATAACGGGGGAGGAAGAGGAGACTCCGATGATGAAAGAAGGGTGGAAGATAACAATGATCAAATTGAACCCCTTATAGAAACCTAAGAATTCATCAAGATCATCCACTTGACCAAGTAGTAGGAGATCTATCTCAAGGAGTAAGAACTAGGTCATTTCATAGACCTCCTACTAGTCAAGTTGCTCTTATCTCACAAATTGAGCCCAAATCGATCAATGATGCATTACATGATCCGGATTGGATTTTGGCAATGCAAGATGAATTGGCTCAATTTGAGAGAAGTCAAGTGTGGGAATTAGTACCTAGACCCAATGATAGCACCATAATTACTACAAGATGGGTCTTTAGGAATAAGCTAGATGATCAAGGAAATATCACTAGAAATAAGGCTAGGTTGGTTGCTAGGGGTTTCAATCAAGTTGAGGGGCTTGACTATGATGAGACTTATGCCCCGGTTGCAAGGTTAGAATCTATTAGGATTCTCTTAGGGTATACTTCCTACATGGGATTTAAACTTTACCAAATGGATGTTAAATCGGCATTCTTAAATGGTTTTATTAAGGAGGAAGTATATGTAGAGCAACCACCCAAATTTGAGAACATAGATTATCCAAATCATGTATGTAAGCTTAGGAAAGCATTATATTGGTTAAAACAAGCTCCCCGGGCATGGTATGAAAGATTGTCATCCTTCTTAATTTCTAAGGATTTTAGAAGAGGCCAAGTAGATCAAACTTTGTTTATAAAGTCAACATTAAAAGATATATTCATATCCCAAGTATATGTTGATGATATCATTTTTGGGTCAACAAATGATGATCTTCTTCAAGACTTTATAAAAAATATGGAAAATGAATTTGAAACGAGTTTGGTTGGAGAGCTTACCTTTTTCCTAGGTTTACAAGTCAAACAAACCAATGAGGGTATTCATATTTATCAAATCAAATATGCAAATGAAATGATCAAGAAATTTGGTTTGGAAAATGCCAAAATTGTAACCACTCCTATGGCCACTAGCACTAGAATAGATAGTGATCATGAAGGTAAATCAATTGATCTTAAACTGTATAGGAGTATGATTGGTAGATTACTATACCTAACCGCTAGTAGACCCGACATTTTATTTGCGGTAGGTATGTGTGCAAGATACCAATCTTGTGCCAAAGAATCACATTTGGTAGCCGTCAAAAGAATATTAAGATATATTAAAGGCACCCTAAATGTAGGACATTGGTATCCTAGGACTAAGTCATTTGAATTGCTTGGTTATACCAATTCCGATTATGCCGGGTGCAAATTGGATAGGAAGAGTACTAGTGGTGGATGCCAATTTCTTGGGTCCTCCCTAGTTAGCTGGAGTAGTAGGAAGCAACATTGTGTTGCTTTATCAACCACCGAAGCCGAATATGTGGCTATGGGTGGTTGTGTAGCTCAATTACTTTGGATGAGACATACTCTTGTGGACTATGAGCTACACTACTCTAACATTAAAGTTTATTGTGATAATGTGAGTACCATCAACTTGACCAAAAATCCGGTACATCACTCTAGGACCAAGCACATTGAAGTGAAACATCACTTCATAAGAGATCATGTGGCAAGAGGGGATATTGAACTTAATTATGTAGAATCTAAGTCCAACCTTGCCGATATCTTCACCAAAGCTCTTCCCGAAGCTGAATTTTCATCATTAAGGAGAGAGCTTGGTATGTGCTTTGTAGAGTAAAATTCTAGATTTGCATGATCCTATACTTATATAGCTTCTTTAATACCTTGATGCATCTCACAAAAGCCTTAAGAAACCTTGATTTTTGTATTGAAATACTTAGAAACATGTGAGATGATAGGGAAAGTGTACTTGACTCATCATGCTTGTTATGATGCATTACTATGAGCCAATACTACACCTAGAGACATGAATACCTTATGGACCAATCATTGGGAAGGCTTGTATTCAAGTAATGAATACATAGTTCAAAGAACATGGTTGGAAATTCCAAATAATATATATTTTAAACTATGTTCATCATATTTTGACAAACAGTTTTCAATTGGAACACAAAAGTGATACAAAGTTTGCAAAATCTTTAGAACTTTTAATAGGTTCCAAGTTTTTATCAATCTTGTAATCTGGAAAACATATATTTTTCAAATTATTTTTCCTTGATAAAGTATGAATTCAGAAATGTGTACGCAAAATTTCGTGATTTTTCGAGAATTCTGGAATTTCTATCGCATTTCTGAAATTTGGATGAAAAGGCTGAAATTTCGATTTCAGGCCTAGCAGTCGACTGGTTCAGAAACCAGTCGACTGATACACTGTGTTTTCTGATAATGAACTCCATTTTCTGATATTTGGTATATCTTTGATGTCCTAACACTATAGTATGATAATATTGCGTATAAACAAGATTTAGGACTGACTAATGCAGTGTTTTAGGGGGAGTTTTCATAAATTATATCTTTTTCATCCCCAAAACCATTGTTGGTGCAGAGTTAGGACTTAATTTTTGATTTTTTGGTATGCTTTGCTTCAACTATTGTTTACACATTATAAAGCATATCTTGGATTAAGGGGGAGCTTAATTTCAATATTGTACCTTAGTCCAAGATCTAACACATTATTTCCTTCATGTTTGAATCCTTTTTTTTTATGTATGTCAAAGGGGGAGAAGGAGTGTTTAAGTTATAATTTATATTGAAAATTTGATTATGTGTGTATTTAAAGACCTAACTCAAATGATTGCCAAACATCAAAAAGGGGGAGATTGTTGGTGCAACAATGCTCCAAGCACTTATATATGTTTTGATGTTTGGATAATCATCTAAGTTAGGCAATATCTTGTGATCTAATTGCGAAAATGTTTAAGTGACAGGGAAGTCCAAGTATGATCTTAGCAAAGGAAGTACAAGGGATGGACTTGGCAGCGTAAGACCAAGCTTGTAGTCTTGGAAGCGTAAAGTCCAAGTGAACCATGAAGTAAAGTCTTGGCAGCATAAGTCCAAGCTTGTAGTCTTGGCGGCGTAAAGTCCAAGCATTTGGCAACCCAAGACATGACGAAACCGAAGGAAGCTCTTGGAAGCAAAGCGCAAAGGATGAACAAGTCGCGGACTCGGAGGGATCCTGAAGGTGCAAGGCTTATTGAGGAGCTAGAAGGTTGAGTCTAGGTCTAGGGTATAAAATCAAGTATGAATTACTCATACTTGATAAGTATCAGTCGACTGATACGATGTATCAGTCGATTGGTCAGGCGTTCGACTGAGTCAGGGTGAAACCCTAACCATCACGATCGCGCTTTGGGAGCATTCGATCGATACTATGATCACCGATCGCCAAGGGCATCACCGACCGGTGATCAAGGGGAATATCACCACAGAATGTAGTCTCACTCGACTGCTGCCTTGATCACTCGACTGATCACCCCATTAGTCGACTGATGGAGGGATCAGTCGACTGATCACCGGGCCGTTAGAGATTGCGGCTACGAATCTCGCGGAGATCGCGTTTCAGAAGCCGTTGGCTTCGGCGGTAGTCGACTGATGGTAAGCATCAGTCGACTGATCGAAGCCTAACGGGAAAAATAGCCCCTCTTCTATAAAAAGGGGCTATGGGGAGCTTGGTGAAGCTAGTGCTCCTGCTCCAAACTACACCTACGTGCTCACCAAGCTTTCCAAGTGTTTTTAGCAATCCAAAACCTCCTCTTCTCTAATCCTAATCTTCCATCATTGTAAAGAAGAGGAGTGCATTGTAAGATAAGGTTTCTCCACCTTGGTTCATCCAAAGGAGGTTCTAATGAAGATTGATTAGGGCTAATCCACCTTACGGATTGCTGTGGAGTAGGAGCGTCATCTCCAAACCACGTTACATCAGGTGTTAGCTTTGTTTCTTGTTTTTGTTTGTGCTTATATTTGTATTGCTTCCGCTAACATTTTTGTAGAAAGAAAGAAAGGCTAATCACCCCCCCTCTAGCCATTCCAAGGGTCCTAACAGTCAACTCAAACCACGATTATGAATAATAACCAACATACTACAGTTTATTCCCTGTTAAATACACTAACTGCATAGCCAACAAAATCGAGAGTATAAACACTAAGGTAACTCCGGTTGGTCGCCTCGGTGGATGACCCCTACTATGAGTCTACACAAGTGTCATAACTCTACTATATACACCTATTGATCAAGTTTAGATAAATATCTACTAAACTATAAATTATCAGGAATTCTTACCTCGTGCTTCTTGGAGCTCAGGCCGCTGTCCATTTCATCTCCGAAAACCAAAACCGAAACAAATTGACTCCCGAGAATCCAAGACTCGACACAAAAACAATGTATGGAATTGCAGAACCTAGGCCTCTGATATAACTAAAGTTGTCATGCCCCGTGAGTATGTTGTGTCGAAAAGCAAACGGACGACATCTCCCCTGTACGTGGCAACATTTCGGGTTAATACAAGGCCCGTAGGCCACAACAACAACAACATATATATATATATGAAATGAAACCATAGCGGAAACTAACCACAACAACATAAAAAACTAAACTATAACAAATACTCACATTGCATACCGGTATGACTTACCACATCACACATAATGGAACACCAGCAAAAGCCCAAATCCACGTGTGTACATCACATGACAAGTTCACATCACCTTACACCATGAAAAACTTCAAATACATAACACAACAATAAGGGAAGCCCAAAACAATCATTGGAGTCTTGGAGGTGAGATGAGATGTCAGCCAGCCAGCGGTGCTCCAAGCTGTCAGGAAGACTTCTACCTATTACCTTGGCGACAGAAAAATCCAGAGTCTATGGTGGTGAGTAAAACTCAGCAGGTAATAGAAAAACATGTATATATATGAAATATCAAATGTAATTCAACAACATAATCTAGAGGCACAACAGGTATAACAACACAGTATATAAATACATCCATATACCGCCTAACAAAATAAACAACGTATAATGCAGACATAACTGAAAGTCTGCTACGCTACTCTGATCCAACCTGAGAATATATCCAAAATATATAACAAGAAGAGTAACACTACTCACAATCTACTCATGATACAAGTCAAGGTTCTAATGGTCTGTCCAACAAATATATAAGTATCCGACACAATCGTATAACAAATGCAAGAAACATGCATGAATATGATGTACAACCAAATGCAGCAAGCATAGTACAATCAAATGCAACATCACAATAAACATATATATATATACTGCATCTATATATATATATTAATCACAACCATACATATATATATATATATATATATATATATATATATATATATATATATATTTACATGCATATATGTATATATATGATAATATGCAAAGCGCCATAAGATACGGCAATGCAGCATGCATGGTCATGCCTGTGCACCCCTACTCGCTACCATGACCCCAGTGTGCCCTAGGTGGCATGACATGACAACTGTCCCAACTCAACACCAACCACCGCTCTAGAGTGGCTGAGTGGGCACTATGATCAAGTAGCATATGAGCGTAAAGAGCTCGCTACACAACGGGGGTCCCTGCTGCTTGCCACTCCGACTAACACTACCAATGAGTGGTCGAGTGCCACGCACCAAGGACAACTGCATGCAATTCCAACTACCACCGTGTATAGTGGTAGAGTGCGGCACAACAAATGCTCTGCCCTCACACCAGTTACTCCTCGGAGAGTAACCTGGGAGGCAAGATGACTGACGACTCTCTCAACCCCAAGGGAGACTATGTCGTCAGAATGCATGCAAATGACATGAATGTACTGTCACACGTATATACAACTACCACAGACTCTCTGTTCAACAGAGTCGTACCCATCTGATCAATACACTCTCTATCCTATAGAGAGTCGTACACAACTGATCGACGGACTCTCTATCCTATAGAGAGCCATACTCATCTTATCATAACTCTCTATCCAATAAAGAGTGGTACTCAACTGATCGACGCACTCTCTATCCTGTAGAGAGTTGTACTCGACTAATCATACAAAGCTGGGACCACCGGCCCATAGAGACACACTAATCATCCTTCACATAACCATTACACAACACATAGTTGGTAATAAGTATGCAACATACGGTTATTGGAATTAATTCTACCTTTAGTACATTACCTTCCAACAGATGAAGCATTACCCAATTTACAAATCAGGTTATCATCCGTACTCCAACATCTACACCCTGCTAAACATTTAGGCCTATTTACATCACATCTATAACCCTAAATCATAATAAAGGAAATGTCATATCAACCTTTGAGTAAATAAAACCAACGACAAGTATCAAGCATAAGATAAATAAGAGCAGGGTCAAGATAATATGAACACCCAACATGTTCATATTTTTAATACAAGAGTCAAGATACCCAACAAATGTTAGCTTCCTCCTTAGTTCTCCTAGATCTTTAATACAAGGGTTGTCACCCCTTGTATCGACTATGCACAATAGATAGAAAACCAATACAAAATCGTCATCGATCCTAACAATACCAATTGCAAATATAAATTCAGAAACAGAATATATATTCAAACTAGCATGTTCTACGTACATAAGCTACTCTCTAATCCTAAAATCAAAATAACTACTCGATATACGAAAAGAAAAGGACACAAGGCATAATAGAATCAATCATTACAATGCAAAAAATGAATAGGAATCAAATTACAATACTCTTGGTTCTTCTCTTTGTCGTTGGAACACAGATTACGATCCTCGAGCCGCTTCCTTCCTCCTAGTTGCGAGTCTCCGATGCTTTTAGGGCACCTTCTTGCCATCCCAACTGTAATGCCTTTTCCTAGGGTTTGGGCATGACTTCCCTTTTATAGACTTGAAGTCGGCGCTGCATACATTGACGAAAGAACCCTAGTCACATCGAAATAACCCAGCACCACATGGTTGTGTGGATTCACACGGCTAGGCCATGTGTGGCGCTGGCTTGGGAAATTCTGTAGTTTGGACACGACTAGGTCATCTCCCCTTCCGTTCCACTAGCCAGATGTCTTCCTTTTGCTCCAAAAGCGTGTCATTTTTCCTATAAAATATTATCTTACCCACAAAAGCACAACAAGAAGATCTCAGAACCAAAAAAATAGAAAATGCATGCAAAACAAAGTAAGATATGGATGAAACATGTATAAAATGCAACGAGATGTGAGCGAAAACTACTCCTAAAACCATATATGTTTTGCTCACATCCGCAGTTTATGCGAGATGCACACATGCAGTGTCCTTGAGAGGAGGAGCATTGAGTAGCCGCTGAGTCCACCAGCTCAAAGGAGGACCACATGTATATGTGGCACCAAAGACTGAGCACATGTTTCTATCATGGGCTGATATATTGAGTCTACTCAACTTTCAACCTAGGCCTCCACGCTAAAGGTATGATTGATTCTGAGTCTCGGGGGAGTGTTATATTATATTGCATTTTTCCTTCTAGGTTTTGGGTAGTTCTATTTTCTTATTTTCATAGGTCTAGATTTACTTTAGCATTTGTTTTAGTCTATCATTGATGTGAGCAAAACATATAGGGTTTTAGGAGTAGTTTTCGCTCACATCTCATTACGTTTTATATTTGTTTCAAGCATATTTTACTTTATTTTGCATGCATTTCCTATTTTCTAGTTCAGAGATCTACTCGTTGTACTTTTGTATGCAAGACAACATTATACGGGGAAAATGGCATACTTTTGGAGCGAAAGGAAGACATTTGACAGCTAGGTTAGAATGACACACACTCTGGCCCTGTGAAAACACACGGCCTACGTCGCAACCCCACACATGGCCTTGCTATGTGGATCCACATAGTCGTGTGGCGCTGTGCGATTCCGACACGAGTCAATTATTTTCTAGGTTTCAGGGAGATCTAGGCTGATGTCTATATAAAGGAGGCTACGCCCAAACCGTAGGGGGGAGGCACGAAAGCTGGGACGAAACTCCGAGACTCTAAAAAGCTTCGAGAACTCGCAACGGGGAGAAAGAAAGCCACCAGAGATCAAAGTTCTGCACTTCAACGCTGGAGAGAAGAGCCACATTGCATTGTAATTTCTATTCTTTGCATAATTTCCATTGTTTATACGAACATGATCATGCTTTGTGTTTCTCCTCTCTTATTTATGGAGTAGACTCTTCGATTCTAGGATTAGGGAGTAGTTTGTGTGTGTAAATCATGTGAGTCCAAATTAAATTCTATTCTTGAATTTGTATTTGCAATTGGTATTAATTTAGATCGATATCTACGTGTTTTGATTTTCTATCTACTGTGCTAGCCGATACGAGGGGTGACAACCCTTGTATCTACGATTTAGGAGAATTAAGGAGGAACCTAGGGGTTGTCCTCATCTCCCATAACAGTGGGTAGAAGGATGTGATAGAGTAGGAAACATGGCTCGTTTTTGACTCGTCGCAGGGATCGATTCAGAATTCTCATACTGACTATCCCATCTTAAGGCCAGGGGTCAACCTGGCATGGCAGAGGTAGTTTTCGATAGATGCAAAGGCTCATCGAGGGAGTGTATGATGTCCTTTCCACAAAACCATAGCTAGAAACCTAGACAAAACCCAATTGATAACGTGTTCTGTGTCACACAAATGAAACTGAAATCCTAGAATCCCTTCCAAAGACTCGCAATTAGCTTTTTCTTCTTCCATGTGACACCGTATTGAATTAGAACCGCCGTCAACCCTCGCAATCACAACCCTTAGAATTGAATTTTGAACAATAATGTCCACTTAACAAATTGATACTCGAATCTCAGTCCCTGTGGGATCGATAACCTTTTTATTACTTGATGACATCCGTGCACTTGCGGGCGTTGAGCGTGAGCGTACGCTTTGAGTCCTCGATGGTCTCCGTCACGAGATTTGAGATCGCGTTCACGAGGATCAAGTTTTTGGCATTGTTGTCGGGGACTGATTGATTTGATATCGAATCAAGAAGTGGATAATTTGATCGGACTTAGGATTAGATTTATTTGCTTACTTTACTTTTACTACTTTCTTTTATTTTCATTTTATTTTATTTACTTCTATTCTAGATTTTCCATATCTAGATTTAGTTTTTTATTTTTATTTTTATTTTAGCAGCAGTTTTACATTTTATTTTATAATTATCTTTTCTTAATTTGATTCAGTATTTTTTTAGTTTATTTTCTATTTTAATTTAACATTAGGTAATACTCCTAATTTTGTGGCTCGGTTCTTCGTATGCTTAGATGCCTAAGATCAGGAGATCGGGAGACCTGATTTCGATCGATCCAGAAATTAAACGAACCTATCATCGCCGGAGAGCTGAACAGAAGAGGATGGAGGATCAAGCTGCATCTGAGCTGAATATAGGTAGTCGACCATTGAAAGATTATGTAGCCCCTAGTGTTAGAGGATTTAGGTCGAGTATAGCTGGACCGTCCATTTTGGCAAACAACTTTGAGCTGAAACCGACACTCATACATATGGTCTAGCAGAGTCAATTCGAGGGAGCTGCAATTGAAGACCCAAATCGGCACCTGAAGACATTTATGGAAATCTTCTCAACAATGAAGATCAATGGAGACCCTACAAACACGATCCGCCTGAGCCTATTCTCATTCTCATTGCAGGATAAGGCTAAGGCATGACTTCACTCCCTACTTTCGGGAAGCATTACTACATGGGAGCAATGTGAGCAGCAGTTCTTGAATAAATACTTCCCACAAAGCAAGACTGCTCACATGCGTCATCTAATAATGAGCTTCTATCAGAAGGAAGGATAGTTCATATTTGAAGCCTGGGATCGCTACAAGGGGCTACTCTACCAATGCCCCCATCATGGACTGGAAAGGTGGCTGGTGATCCACATCTTCTATAATGGGATCACGTAAGCCACAAAGATGTCCCTTGATTCTATCACAGGAGGAGCACATATGAACAAGGCTATCGAGGAAAAGGAGGAGCTAATAGAAGAGGTGGCCCAGAACCACCATCAATGGGCTTCCGAACGTAGTCACCCAACTCCTGTCGTGGGATGATATGTTGTCAATTCCATGGACCACATGGTTGCGAGGTTGGATGCGCTTAGTAGATGATTCGACTCTTTCAATCTTGTTTCTACATGTGTGGCCAACACTACAACAAATATGACTTTCCGCAGCACGCTATCAACAACGCACAATTTTAGCACGTTGTTAATAATAGTTTTTACAGCACGCCCAATTTTGTATGATGCCGATAATATTATATTTTTGCAAACAACAGCATGCAAAAATAATACGCTGTTAATACTCATTTTAACAGTATGCAGTGCACGCTATTAATATTAAATAATAACAGCGTGGATTTTGCGCGCTATTAATATTAAATAATAACAGCGTGCATTCTGTGCGCTGTTAAAAATTTTATTATAAAAAATTAAACTTTTCGCAGCGCGCCAATCATGCGCGCTGCAGATAATATTAGATTTACTAATATGAGACTTTTAACAGTGTGCAATTTGCATGTTGTTAAAAGTCTCACTATAAAAAATTAAATTTTTCGCAGTGTGTCAATCTAGTGTGTTGCGAATACAATGTTTGTTAATATGAAATAATAACGGCGTACAATTTGCAAGCCGTTAAAAGTATCATTATAAAAATTTAAATTTTTCACAGCGTGCCAATCAAACGTGTTGCGGATAATACTAAGCATGTTAATATGAAATAATAATAGCGTATAATTTGCACGCCATTAAAAGTTTCATTATAAAAAAATAACCGTTTTGCAGCGTGCCAATCAAGTGCACTGCGGATAATATTAGCATTATTTATATTATCCGCAGCGTGCATTTTGCACGCCGTTAAATGTATCATTATAAAAAATTAAATTTTTTACAGTGCACCAATCTAGTACGCTACGGCTAATATTATATTTGCATAATTGCAAATATAAAAGTTTTAAAATTTAACAATACATTTTCTATTAGTATTAAATAATTTATTATTTTTTAATCTGAAAAATACAATTTTTAAAAAAAAATTAACTACGCATTTGCCCTTATTATTATTATTATTAAATAAATTACTAATTAAATATATTCCATACAAATTTTATATTTATTTTTTTTAATTTAAAACTCATCTGGACCTAATTAAAATTATATTTGATAATTTTTATGATATGAAAATATAAAATTTAATATTTCACGTTTTAATTTGGATCTAACCTTGGGATCTATCCTAACATTGATCTACTCGATTGGTAAGGATGTGCAGATGCTTACTTTTCCTTATGTTAGCAATACGTAACGCCAAATCCCCAATCCGCTGCATGCCAGCTTCTCTACCGAATCGCCGCCGAACGCCAAATCCCTAATCCGCCGCACGTCGTTTCATTCTCTACCGAATCGCCGCCTCTGCCTCATCCTTTCACATCTGGTATAGCCCCCGCAGGAGCACCACCCTCATCACTCCCTCCGGCCGGCAACCAACGTACGTTCTTGATTTTCCTTCTGTGATTTATTTTGTGTTTCTGTTCGAGTTCCTTCATTCAGATATCTTTGATAGGAACCCGTGTAAACAGAAAATTTAATAATAATTCTAGCGAAAAAAAACATTAATCTTATGTTGGTACACTGGTCTGAACAGTATAACACCCTCGGATCACTGTTTTCTAGTCTAGTTGTTAATAAATCCGATTCCATTGAAATGCATTCGTGGTGTCAACTGGACTGTATTCGTTTTTGATACCCAGTTTAAACGATTGAACTAGTTGATCTAGTCCAGTTTTAAAACCATTGTGTTATCAAGACTACAACTTTCCTATCTTACAAAGTCTGTAGTTCTTGAAAACTGTCCATGACCCAGATGATTTATGTACTATATTGTAAATACTTGAGAGTCACCTTAGTATATTCAGGTTAGTTAAATTTCAGTTAATAATATATTTTTATCGGTGAAATGAATATTGGATTTATATTAGTACACAAAATTCATAAGTTCCTTTAATATTTTCAACAAGTTAGTTATGTGTATAGTGTATAATGCTCAGCTGAATTTGTCAGTAAGCACCATAAACCTTTACCCTTCAATTTAAAAAAAAATCCCTAGACACTCTTATAATATGATTTTCTTGCAAAATTAACTTGTTTGGGTTTCTTTATACATAAAACATTCATTTTGAAGTATTTTATGTTCTAATGGTGCATGAATATACTTCATGCATCAAAGTAAATGAACTGTATTATTTCCTCAGATTGATACAAAAATTAAAAAAAATTGATCTGCTGACTTTACCGTTAAAACTTTGTAGCTAAAATATTATCTTATACTCAGTGCTAGAATGACATTTAACTCTGACAATCCTAGATTGTATTTACAAATGCTGGGGAGGTTTAGGCAATAGAGCAAGGTCCCTCAGTCTTGATTACACTTTCTAGTCCATCCTTATCTATGACACACAACATTGACATAGATAATCACATACACACAAAACTAGCATGTTGCATTATTACCTCCAGATAATCACCATCTAGCATTTTATTATGTCCCTATTTATCTTTTTTTTTTCTTGTTAGTGAATGTGCTATTATGATAATATTATTTGACAATATTTATTTAAAAAATTAGGTTGCTAGTGGTGGCATTGATGATGATATTAGGAATTATGTTAGTTGCGATAGTGATGTCAATGGAGCAAAAAAGAATGATAATATTGTAACTCAGGTAACCATATTGATATGAGGAATATTGTGGTTTCTTTTACATGATAGAATCTCTCTCTTATTAATAATAACCTATTTTGTTATAAAAATATATTTGGGAACATTAATAATTTTTTATTGTTATACAGGAAAAATTGAAGAACGTGAATTGTAGAGATGTCAGTGTTAATACTAAATGTAAGCAGATTCATTGGTCTAGTGATGGAGTTGTTGCAGAAGGTCGAATTTCATCCACAGATCCAAAAGAAAAAGTGCATCACGTTCCTCTTGGTGGATCTTGTTGGAACGTTTGGATTGATAGAGTTTTGCTGGAAAAGGAGGATCTAATTCGACCCAATGATGAAATGTATTTTCTTGAGGATGCAATAGGAAGCACAGTCGCTTGGTTCTCTAAGTGTATAGTTTTGTGTGACTGATATAGATTTTGTGTTACTGGTTGAATTGTTTATGCGACTAAGTGAATATTTATTTTGTAGGAAAGAAATTATGTAAGTGAATTTATGTTATTAGTTTGAATTTTTTTTTGTGACTAAGTGAATAATTAGTACACTAGCTATTTAAGTGTGGTGGTGATGATTATTTATGGTATCATAATTGTTTTAGTTTTGATTTTATAATCGTGTGTATGTGATGTTAAAAATGGGTATAATATTTGTATGTGATAATATAATTGTGTGATCTTTGTGGGTAGGATTATAATTATTTGAGTTTTTATACTACAATATTGCACTTAACCGTAGTGCACGATCACGCGCTGCGAATGCACTTAACTGTAGCATGCGATCGTGCGCTGCGAATACACTTAACCGCAGCGCGCGATCGCACGCTGCGAATGCACTTAACCACAATGTGCGATCGTGCGCTGCGAATGCACTTAATCGCAGCGTGCTATTGCACACTACGAATGCACTTACCCGTTCGCTGTGAATGCACTTAACCACAGCGCGCAATCGCGCGCTGCGAATGCACTTAACCACAGTGTGCAATCGTGCACTGCGAATGCACTTAACCGCAGCGTGCGGTCGCGCGCTGCGAATGTTTTATGACTTTCAATAGCTTAGCATTGTGCAGTATGCGATTTGCGCTGCGGAAAGCATATTTGCGCGCTGCGGAAAGTCAAATTTGTTGTAGTGCAATGACTTTGGAGAAGGAGCAACAATGTATTAGAAGGACTACTATTAAAGGCAGGGTGGCTCAGAAGAGCAGATTGAGCATGTCGATGCATTTGTGGACTATAATCATAGGCCCAATAACCCATACTCTAGTACTTACAATCCCGGATGGAAGAACCACCCAAACTTTTCCTATCGGAATAACTCGGGGAATTTCCAACCATTAGGAGGATATGGGCAGCAATAGGGCAATGGGCAGCAACAACCACAAAAGTATAGGCTAGAATTGATGATGGAAGACTTCATTGCTACCCAAAAAAAGGCTAATGAAGAGTTTCGACACCAACATCAGAAAAACGAAGAGTCACTTAGGGATTTGAAGGCTACTGTTGACGGTCTTGCAAGTCACATACGGATGTTAGAAACACAAGTGGCCTAGATATCCCAAACTATGTCTCAAGCTATGGATAGTTCTCTATCATTACTCGAGCTGAGTCAAGTCAAGGAGGAGGGAATATATAGCGAAAGAGTAGGTTAGAAGAATAGATCGGGGTGTGCAGCCATGATTTCCACCCTACCCGACGAAGCTGAGATCGAAGATAGAATTCCACCATAGCTTGAGGACCCTGGTGAATCTGTTATCCCCTACTCGATTTATGGGGAAAGCTTCGATGAAGTGCTGTGTGACATGGGGTCATCAGTAAGTGTGATGCCCTATTCATACTATTTGAAGATGGGATTGAATGGGATCCAACCAGCGAACCTTGGAATTCGTATGGGGGATGACTCAGTCAAGGAACCCATCGGCATACTAGCACATGTGCTTGTGGCATTGAGAATTTCATGATACACATGGATTTTATTATACTCGACACAAGACCAAATCCCCAGAATGTAGACGTAAAGGCGCACATGATCATTTATAGACGTAAAGGCGCACATGATCATTTATAGACGTAAAGGCGCACATGATCTCCTTGGAGGTAGATGGGGAGATCGTCATCTTCAATCTGTCAGAATGTAGAGTGCCCTTCCTAGACGGCTACACTTTCAGTAGGGTAGAGCCAAACCCACCGGATGTCAGCTCCGAGATGGATGAATGGAGGTTCACAGAACCTCTGGAGATAAGTTAAGACAAGGGAGTAGGGTCAAGCTAAAAGACCTTAAACAAAGCGGTCCTTGGGAGGCAACCCAAGTTTAGTTTCTATGTTTTCTTTCATTTGTTTAATTTTGACTTTGGTTTCCATTCATTTAGCATTTTTAACATGAATTAGGACTAGAGAGAACCTGTCGCGCCATGAGAAGGAAACAGAAAACACATGGCCTGGTTGTTTGTTTTCACACGGTCTTGTCCCACCTTCTAGCAGCACACATGACATGGCCATGTGTTTCTACACGGACCTGTCGCGCAGGGGTTAAATGGAATGCACCATGTGTTTTCGCCCCAAATGTGCAATGTGCTTTAATTCTTCTTGCCCTAGCCATGTGAATCCCTTTTCCCCACCATCTACAAGCCTTTCCAACCTTCAAGGAAGCCCAAAAGAAGTAAGGATAAGGAGGACCAAGCAAGTGACACCTCGATCTGGTGCTTCGGAGTGAAGAACAAGGAGAACGGATGACCCTCAAGCTTCAGAAGAAGGTAATGCACTTCCAACTCTTCTGTAGAAGATCGTTGGAATGCTAGAGGGGTGAATAGCTTGTTTTCGTTTCTACAAAAAGATTAGTGGAAGCATAAACAAAAACAACAATAATAAAAGAAATGAAAACACAATGCTAACACAAAACCTTTACGTGGTTCGGAGATAACGCTCCTACTCCACGGCGATCCTTAAGGTGGATCAACCCTAAGCAATCTCACTATGAAGCTTTCTTTTTAATACAACCCTCCTCTTCTTACAAAGGATGAAGATGATGTTTAGAGAAAAGGAGGGGAATTAAAACACTAGAAAGCTTGGAAAATTCGTAGAGGCTTGAAAGGATGATCAGAAAGTAAGAATTTACCCCTTCAACCACCACAAGCCCTCTTTTTATAAATAGAGGGTTGTTTTTCTCATTGGGGCATGATCAGTCGACTGATGTACATTATCAGTCGACTGCTGCCGCGGTTAACGACTTCTGAATAACCGAATTTGTGGGATTCATAGTCATCATCATCCAACGGCACGCTGATCAGTCGACTGATCCATCCAACAGTCGACTGACGGAGTGATCAGTCGAGTGATCACGGCGCGCAGTTGAGTGAGACTCCATTCTGTGCCCGTGTTTAACTCGATCAGTCAACTGCCTCTATCTGGCAGTCAAATGATGGCGACATCAATCGACTATCACGACTAGGTAGTCGACTGTTCATCAGCTTTTTAGCCTGATTCAATCGAGCACCTTAACAGTCGACTGATACATCGTATCAGTCGACTGATACTCATCAAGTATGAATAATTCATACTTGAATTGACTCTCTAGACCTAGACTCAACCTTATATCTCTTCCTTAAGCCTTGTGCCTCCAGGATCCCACCGAGTCTGCGACTTGTTCATCATTTGCGCCTACTTCCAAGAGCTTCCTTCGGTTTTGTCATGTCTTGGGTTTCCCTTTGCCAAAGCATGCTTGGACTTTAGACTGCCAAGACTACATGCTTGGACTTACGTTACCAAGACTTGCCTTTGAACTTCTTTTGGCAAGATCACACTTGGACTTTGCCTTTACCAAGTCTTCTTACATAGATTTTCCTGTCACATAAACATGTTCACAATTAGATCACAAAACATTGCCTAACTTAGATGATTATCCAAACATCAAAACCTATAAATGCTTGGGGTATTGTTGCACCAACAATCTCCCCCTTTTGGATGTTTGGCAATCATTTAAGTTAGTTCTTTAACACATGCACATAATCATATTTCCAATATAAATTCTAACTTAAACATTCATGCTCATAATCATATTTCCAATATGCCAATATGAGTTCTGACTTAAACATTCCTTCTCCCCCTTTGACATACATCAAAAAGAGAAGACTTCATAATTTTGCATGAAAGAGTTAAATTGGTTGTATCTTGAACTAAGGTATAAGGTTGAAATTAAGCTACCCCTTAATCCAAGATATAGTTCATGATGAATGAATATCATGTGGAGCAAAGCTTTAAAAAATATGCGGTTAAATCCAAACTTTGCACCAACAATATAAGTTAAGGGGATGAAAAGAATTATATGATGAGACTCCCCCTAAAACATTGCATCAAACAATCCTAAAAACTTCTCTATAATGGAAATTATTATGTCATAGATTTAGGACATCGAAGTTACACTAAACACTAGGAAATAGAGTTGTTCTTCAGAAAACTCAGCATGTCAGTCGGCTGGTTTCTGACACAGTCGACTGCTACGCCCGAATGCCATTTTTCTGATTTTTTAGCCCAACTTCAAAAATATGCCAAAAATTCTAGAAATATTGAAAAATCACATAATTTTGTATACACATTTATGAAATCATTTTTTATTAAGGAAAAATAATTTGAAACATATATGTTTTCCAGATTTCGAAAATGATACAATTTTGAAACCTAGCAAAAACTCTAAGTATTTTGCAAACTTTGTATCACTTTTATATTCCACTTGAAAACTGTTTTTCAAAGTTTGATAAACATAGTTTAAATTATGCTTTATTTGACATTTCCAATCATATTCTTGGAGCTATATGCACATTAATTGTGCATAAGCCTTTCCAATGATTGGTCCAATGAAGGATTAATGTCTCTAGATAGCACTTTGGTCTATAGTAATGCATCATAATAAGCATGATGAACTAAGTGCATCTTCCTAACATCTCACATGTTGTCTAAGTGGCTCAATACAAAAATCATAGTTTCTTAGGTGTTTTGTGAGATGCTTAAAGGTATAAGTCCTAGAATTTCTATAGGATCATGCAAACCTACACTTTTATTCAACTAAGCACATCCCAAGTTCTCTCCTAAGTGATAAAAATTCTATTTCGGGGAGAGGCTTGGTAAAGATGTCAGCTAGGTTGGACTTAGATTCAATGTAATTGAGCTCAATGTTTCCCTTAGCCACATGATCCCTAATAAAGTGATGTTTCACTTCAATGTGCTTGGTCCTAGAGTGATGCACCGGATTTTTGGTCAAATTTATGGTGCTCACATTATCACAAAATACTTTTATGTTGGAATAAGTTAGCTCATAGTCCTCTAAAGTATGTTTCATCCATAGTAGTTGAGCTACACAACCACCCATAGCCACATACTCGGCCTCGGTGGTGGATAGGGCAACACAAGGTTGCTTCCTACTACTCTAACTAACTAGGGAGGACCCAAGGAATTGGCATCCACCACTAGTACTCTTCCGATCCAATTTGCAACCGGCATAATCAAAATCAATGTAAACAACCAAATCAAAAGACCTAGTCCTAGGGTACCATAGTCCTACATTTAGTGTGTCTTTAATATATCTTAAGATTCTCTTAACGGCAACTAAATGAGACACTTTGGCACATTATTGGTACCTAGCACATAAACCAACCATAAATAATATATCGGGTCTACTAGCGGTTAGATACAAAAGGCTACCAATCATACTCTTATGGAGTGTAAGATCAATTTGTTTTCCTTCATGATCATTATGTATTTTTGTATTAGTTGCCATAGGAGTTGACACTACTTTAGCATTTTTCAAACCAAATTTCTTAATCATTTCCTTAGCATATTTCGTTTGGTAAATATAAATTCCTTCACTTGTTTGTTTAACTTGTAGTCCTAGGAAGAAATTTAGTTCCCCAACTAGACTCATCTCAAACTCATTTTCCATATTCTCGATAAAGTCTTGAAGAAGATCATCATTTGTTGACCCAAAGATAATGTCATCAACATATACTTTGCCTACAAAGATGTCCTTTGATGTTGACTTTATAAATAGAGTTTGATCTACATTACCCCTCCTAAAGTCCTTATAGATTAAGAAAGATGATAATCTTTCATACCAAGCCCGGGGAGCTTATTTCAAACCATATACAACTTTCCTAAGCTTGTATACATGGTTTGGATAGTCCATATTCTCAAACCCGGGAGGTTGTTCTACATATACCTCTTCCTTAATGAACCCATTTAGGAATACCGATTTAACATCCATTTGATGGAGTTTGAAACTCATATAAGAGGAATACCCTAAAAGGATCCTAATTGACTCTAATCTAGCAATCAGGGCATATGTTTCATCATAGTCAAGTCCTTCTACTTGATTAAAGCCCCTTGCAACTAACCTTGTCTTATTCCTTGTAATATTTCCTTGGTCATCTAGTTTGTTCCTAAAGACCCATCTTGTAGTAATGATGGTGTTGTCATTGGGTCTAGGAACTAACTCACATACTTGACTCCTTTCAAATTGAGCCAATTCATCTTGCATTGCTAAGATCCAATCCGGATCAAGTAATGCATCTTTGATTGTTTTGGGCTCAATTTTAGAGATTAGGGCTATATGACTAGAGGGATCCCTATGAAATGACATAGTCCTGACGCCTTAAGATAGTTCACCTACAATATGATCTAGAGGGTGATTTTGATGGACTCTTATTGTTCTAGGAGGTGTATTGACTTGAGTTTGATCATGATTATCCTCAATTAACCTTTCATCATCGGAATCACTTCTTACTCCCCCTTGATTCAATTCTCCCCCTTGATCATTACCCCCTAAAGTTAAATCTTGAAATTGTTGGGTAATTTCTTGATTTTTGTCTTTGATATCATCATCAATGGGGGATTTCCTAGGGTATGTATTAGAGGATTCATCAAATTGGACATTTGAAGATTCCTCAATCTTTTGAGTTCTTTTATTATAAACTCTATATCCTACACTAGTGGATGAGTATCCAACTAGGATTCCCTCATCTGCTTTGGATTCAAATTTACCTAGGTTGTCTTTGGTGTTTAAAATATAGACTTTGCATCCAAAGTCTTTAAAATAGTGAATTGTTGGAATTGTACCATTTCATAATTCAAATGGGGGTTTTCCTAAAAACCTATGAATTAACACCCTATTTTGGATATAGCAAGCGGTGTTAACCACTTCCTCCCACAAGTAGCTAGGTAAAGAGTATGCATTAATCATAGTCCTAGCCACTTCTTGTAGGACACAATTTTTTCTTTCCACAACCCCATTTTGTTGGGGTGTTCTTGGACAAGAAAATTCGTGCTTGTACCCTTGTTCTAGGCAAAAGGTTGAGAAATTAGAATTCTCAAATTCTCCACCATGATCACTACGAATCCAGTTTATTTTGAGTTTTCTTTCATTCTCTAATCTCTTGCAAAATCCTATGATTATTCCTAGGGTTTCATCCTTATTTTCTATGAAAAATAACCAAGTAAATCTAGAGAAATCATCTACTATTACTAAGTAATATTTACTACCAATCATGGAAGGGGTACTATGACAATCAAATAAGTCCATATGCAATAGTTCTAAAGGTAAAGTGATACTAAGTAAAGTTTTACCTTTGTGTGATGTTTTTGATTGTTTCCTTTCTTGGCATGCATCACACATTTTGTTTTTGAGAAACTTGACTTTTGGCAACCCTTTGACTAACTTCATTTTGGCTATTTTGGCAATGTTCTTCATATTGATGTTCCCTAGCCTCCTATGCCAAAGTCAACTTTCCTCTTCTTTTGCAATAAGACACTTAGTAGAAGCATTAGTAGCATAGGATAAATCAACATAATATATATTTGATTTCCTAAAACCTACTAACATGCAATCATTTAAAGTTTTGTGTCTTATGAAACATTTTGAAGAGTCAAATTGAACATCAAAATTGGCATCACATAGTTGACTTACACTAAGTAAATTAAGCTTCATATTTTTAACTAACAATACTTTATGAATGGCAAGGTTGGGAGATACCTCAATTGTGCCTTTTCCTATAATCTTAAGTTTGCCACTATTTCTAGAAGACACCTTTCCCTTGCTAGTGTGGTTGATAGTGGAAAATTTTCTCTCATCATTTAAGCACCCACTATCAACAATCCATAAGCTTGGTTCTTCTACCTATACAACATGAAAAATGCAAGCCTTAGGCACCCAAATTTTAGGACCACTAGCATCAATCAAAAACATCTTAGGGACCCAAGCCTTTCTAACCTTGCTCATAACGGTGGATTTTCTACTAACAAGAGATGTAAATGCTACCTCCTTTTCCTTAGGCCTATATCCTATTCCGGCCTTGTTGTAAATAGCCCTTTGATCCTTAATTATCATATCTAGGTATTTAGAGCCATTTGTAAATTTTTCTAAGCATGCTCTTAGTTCACCTATTTCTTTTCTTAATTTATCATTTTCATCTCTATGTGTACATGTATCATTACAAAGTGGTTCTACATTTTTAAGTGACTTAATTTCTACTTTTAAGTCCTTAATCCTAGTTTTTGATCTATTTAAGGCATTTTGAAGCCATGCAATGGTTTTGTAAAGTAAATCTACCCTAGGGGAGTTGCTTATCTCATCATCACTTGATGATGATTTGTCGCTTGAAGAAGAGGAAGAAGACTCCTCACTTGAGCTTCTAGCTTCCTCCTCCAAGGTCATGAGAGCTAGGTTCCGGGTGGCATGACACACTTCTTCATCATTGGAAGAGTCCTCCAAGCTTAGTGTGTCCCATGTTTGAGCCACCATTGCCTCTTTCTTCTTCTTCTCCTTATTTTCCTTCTTTTCCTTCTTCTCCTTATGCTTCTTTTCTTTCTCCTCCTTCTTCTTTAGTTCTGGGAAATTTGGCTTGATGTGTCCTTTCTTGTTGCAACCATAATAAGTTACGTTAGATGAAGGAATTGAACTAGTTGAGGTTTTACCGTTGGAGGATTGGAACATCCTACAACATCTTTCTTGGTGAGTTTCCTTGACCTCCCACCAAACTTCTTTACATAATGAGCCACCTCGCTTGCCGATAGCTCTTCTTCACTACTAAATGAATCTTTCTTAGATTCGGATGAGGAAGACACTTCTTTCTTCTCCTTATTTTTCTTGTCCTTCTTTCCTACAAAAAGAGCTACACCTTTCTCTTTGGATGAAGTGTTAGCTTGCTCGTGCAATTCAAATTCACAAAATAACTCATCTAATTTAACCAAAGAGAGATCCCTAGAGACCTTATAGGCATCTACCATTGAAGCCCATAAGGTTGTTCTAGGGAAAGCTTGGAGCACATACCTTACAAGGTCTTGGTTGTCGACCTTCTCACATATCACATGTAGTCCGTTGGCTACTTCCTTGAAGTGACCGTGCATTTGGATCACGGTTTCGTTGGTCTTCATAGTGAAACTTTGGAGTTGGCCTATTATGAGATCTCTCTTGGCTCTTCTTGTTTCCTTGGATCCCTCGTTGAGCTCAATTAGCTTCTCCCAAAGCTCCTTTGCCGATTCAAAAGGCCCCACCTTGCTTAGTTGCTCTTTTGACAACCCACATTGAAGTGTGGTTGTTGCTTTGGCATTGGCTTGAGCCTTCTTGGCCATGTCCCTTGTCCAATCCTTGGTTAGTATGGGCACTCCGTGTTCATCGACCGGATTCGAGAATCTGTCTACAATGCTAAACCAATTGTCAATATCGTTCATAAGGTAGTATTCCATCCTACCTTTCTAGTAGCCCAAATCGTTGTCGTCGAAGAAAGGAGGCCTTGCCGTGATATACCCCTCTTGGAAAGCCATCTTGCTCCGGTTGATTTTTAGATCTTCCGATACGATCCAGGCTCTGATACCACTTGTAGGAGATCGTTGGAATGCTAGAAGGGGGGTGAATAGCTTGTTTTTATTTCTACAAAAAGATTAGCGGAAGCACAAACAAAAACAACAATAATAAAGGAAATGAAAACACAATGCTAACACAAATCCTTTACTTGGTTCGGAGATAACAATCCTACTCCACGATGATCCTTAAGGTGGATCAACCCTAAGCAATCTCACTATGAAGCTTTCATTTTAAAGCAACCCTCCTCTTCTTACAAAGGATGAAGATGAAGCTTAGAGAGGAGGAGGGGAATTAAAACACTAGAAAGATTGGAAAATTCATGGAGGCTTGAAAGGATGATCAAAAAGTAAGCATTTACCCCTTCGACCACAACAAGCCCTCTTTTTATAGAGAGAGAGCTATTTTTCTCATTGGGCCATGATCAGTCGACTGATGTACATTATCAGTCGACTGCTAACACGGTTAATGGCTTTTGAACAGTCGGATTTACGGGATTCATAATCATCATCATCCAACGACATGCTGATCAGTCGACTGATCCATCCATCAGTCGACTGATGGAGTGATCAGTCGAGTGATCACGGCATGCAGTCGAGTGAGACTCTATTCTCTGCCCATGTTTACCGATCACCGATCGCTTATCCGCAAATGATCGATGGTGACATCACCGATCGTCATGACTAGGCAATGATCGCTCATCATCTTTTTAGCCTAACTCAATCGAGCACCATAATAGTTGACTGATACATCGTATCAGTTGACTGATACTCATCAAGTATGAATAATTCATACTTGAATTGACTCTCTAGACCTAGACTCAACCTTCTAGCTCTTCCTTAAGCCTTGTGTCTTCAGGATCCCTCCGAGTCCGTGACTTGTTCATTGTTTGCACCTGCTTCCAAGAGCTTCCTTCAGTTTTGTCATGTCTTGGGTTTCCCTTTGCCAAAGCGTGCTTGGACTTGACACTGCCAAGACTACATGCTTGGACTTACGCTGCCAAGACTTGCCTTTGGACTTCCTTTGCCAAGATCACACTTGGACTTTGCCTTTACCAAGTCTTCTTACTTGGATTTTCTTGTCACTTAAACACGTTCACAATTAGATCACAAAGCATTGCCTAACTTAGATGATTATCCAAACATAAAAACATATAAATGCTTGGGGCATTTTTGCACCAACACCTTCTTATTCGAAATAATGAGCATAGGGATAGATATGACATGCTTGCTACTAGAAGAATCACCGCAACTAGGTATCTTGATGAAGATTTATTGGAATCCGTAGGTTTGCTAGGTGATATTCAATCCCTATTTGTAAAAATGGGGTGGGGAGAGATAATGGGGATAAGTCACCCAACCTACCCAAGGATAGTTTTAGAGTTTTTATGTTCTTTAGAAGCTGAGGTTTTAACGGGTAGAGAGAGCGAATTGGGTAGGATTACCTTTAGGTTATTCAACATTGAGCATGAATGGGCACTACACCAATGGCACATATGTTTTGGCTTGCCTAATGGGGGAGAGAGAAGAACCCTTATTGGGTTGAACTCTCGGATCTTTTAAACCTAATTGACAGGAGAGCACGCATATGACCCTTCTAGGGCCAAAGCATTGTGCCTCCAAAACTGCATTTTTCGATACCTACACAGAATTATGGCAAGTACTATTTTTGGTTGTAGGGAGAGTCACGGTGTAGTGAGAGCAAGTGAGCTACTTTGCTTATGGGACATGCTACAAGAAAGGAGTAGCATTGATGTAGAGTCCCATTTCATTAGACACTTAGTGAAAATGGGCAAAGCGGCGAGAGGAGAGATTATTGTTGGGGGCCTGCTTACCCACATTTTTCATAGGATGGGGTACGACTACACCGTGCTAGATAGCATAGAGGGGAGCCCTAGGATCGACCTGGGAGTGTGTATGGCCATGAAGATGATTGTAAGAAAGGGACACTCCTTATTCTTTGTAAGGAAAAACCTATCATCCCTTAGGCTCCCCGACCCCGGTCGTACCACCATCACCACACGCACCAACTGGCGCTTAGACCTGATAGTGGAGTCCCCGCCATATGAGGTACCATCCACATCGACACCCATCTCACCCCCTGTACATCACTCTCTCACCAGTCCACACATGCATAGGAGCCCACCTAGTCCACGTCGACATGATCTTGCACCTTCACCACCACCTTTTTCTAGTTTTGAGCAGGATGTAGGTACATCTACCTATGATTTTTTGGAGTTCCGATCGTGCCTCGATGACATATATACTGAGAAACAGATGTATAGGCAGTGATGGGAGGAGCAGAGTGACTACACGCAAGCAGAGTTCCAGGGCTTCCGAAAGCACTTCCATTGGGTTGAGGAGTTCTACGACGAGGCCCACATCTACTTCTAGGAGGAGGCTGCCCATCGCCAAGAGGAGGTCACCTACTGCCAGGAGATGCGACAACACATGCATGCCCAGCAGCCATAGTGGGCTAGGGAGAAGTAGCACTAAGCAGCCTCTGCATCCACCAGTTCTCAGATCAACCACATGTACATGTGGCATCAGCGGCTCAACACCAGATTCTCCCAGGACCCCGAGATGCTGAGGCTACCTAACTTTCCACCTTGTGCACCATACTAGAGGTTTGCTTCACTTAAGTCTGGGGGGGCGGCAGAGTCTTGATTTATTTTGTTTTTAGCAGTAGTTTCTTTCCTATCATTTGAATTTTTTGTTGGCATTCATTTGTTCATACATAGAGTTTTTAGTTTCTTTAGTACTTAATTTTTGCTATCTTTAAGCTACCTCAGTAGTATTGCTAAAGTTTAATTCATGAGTTGTTTCCATGGGTTGTTTGACTTCATTTACCGCGTGGTATTTTATTTTATTTTCTCTAATGAATGTTCTAGACTTACACTGGTTAGCTTTTATTTTTATACCTACACATGACGAACATTCTGAAAGAGAAAATCTAGTACGTATCTATTTATGATTCATCTCAGTAGTTTAGTACTTTGGAATCCATAGGTGAACCTTGTTGGAGCTCGATTGGCCGGCTAGAGGGGGGTGAATAGCCCTCTTACTTTGGATGTTGGAATTCTCTCGTTCGTTTGCTCGTCTACACAATCGTTAGCGCAAGCCGAAGTATAAACAATAAAAACAAAGTGATAAACGAAAATACAAATGCTAACAAAGGATGTAACATGGTTCACGGCTACGCCGCTAGTCCACGGTCCCCGATTCTTCCTCGGTGAATCACTCTGCTAAACCAATCCACTAAATAGTCTCTCCTTTGCACCAAGCTAGGTGGAGGTAACCTTTACAATCAAGATCACTCTTCTTACAAATAGAATTAAGTAAAAGCAAGTAAGAAGAGTTTAGAACTTGTGGAGCACTTGGAAGATCACTTAGAGAATAAGCATTAGCCTCCACAAGCTCCACACCCTCTCTTTTTATAGAGAGGGTTGATTTCTTCCCGTTGGCCACCAGCAGTCGACTGCTGCCCTTGGCAGTCGACTGCCACCACTCCAACGGCCTCCGAACATGTCAAATCCCGACCGTTGTAGTCCAACGGAACACTTGGCAGTCGACTGATGGACCTCATCGCGATCACGCCTCGTCAATCGGCCGCCGATCGGCTACGAACGGCTCTGCGGCTAAAACCCTATTGAGCGATCGCTGCCTTCATCGATTGGTGATTGTCTTGGCGATCGAGCCCGCGATGATCAGCTGCAATGGCCACAATCCAGTCAATCGGATACCAGTTGAACTGCATTCGACTCAGAGCAGTCGACTGTCATGACATGGCAGTCGACTGGTGTCGGGAAAACCCATCCGACACTTGGCCAAATGACCAAGTTTCACCTACGAGCTACCCCTCCCCGGGTTACAATCGCTCACTCTCATCTCTCGGAGTCCCTCGCCTTCGAAGTTCTCTTTGTTCTCGGCCACGTCCCTCCGTAGCATCAGGCGCACGGCTCTGCAATGCTCCTTCGCATCTCTTGCCTCGAAGTCTACTTCCTCCGGCTTCACTCCAAGCTTCTCGTCCGGCGGTCCCTCGGATGCTCCAAGCGCACGGCTTCCGCAAAGCTATCCTTCACCGACTCAAGGCACGAGTCATGAGATGTGAAACTCACCACGGCTCCATGTGTGAATTACTAAGTCCTTCACGACTTCAATGCACATATCAAATCAACATATCAAACTAACTTAAACCCTTTGCCACACCATCAAAACCATATTACGGCAAGAGATTTCCCTAACAATCTCCCCCTTTTTGATGTGTGGCAATCCGTTTAAGTTAGGTAAAAACATTTGATATAAATTTTAAAGGAAAGACAGCATGTAAACATAAACATGATATAGCAACATGCAACTCCCCCTTAATCCATGAAACTCCCCCTTAATTTCTCCCCCTATCATAATTAACTTAAACATAATCATTTCTCCCCCTTTGACACCATCAAAAAGATTATCACTAAGTTAAAAGCACATGACATCAAATCTAATAGAAAGAAAATACCACAAGTTGATTTAAAATCAGAATTTAGCCTTTATTGGTCTGATATTCAGGTCATCAGTCGACTGGTTCAGACTACCAGTCGATTGGCACACTGTTTTTGGGATTTTTGATTTCTGGGGTGAATTTCAGAAATGCATTAAAAATTCCAAAAAATTTGAAAAATCATGAAATTTGGGGAACACATTTATTTTAAGTATATCTATCAGTGAAAAATATGTTTTCATGAAAAATTATTATATTTCCACGTATTTGCCAAAAATCCAAAAGCTTTAAAAACTACTAGATTTTTTATCATAAGAGTATCCATTTTAACACCTAGTCTTGCATCCAATTGTTTCAAAACATGAATACATGTATTTTAAAGTAAGAAATTGTTTTGAAAACATATGAAATATCCAACCATGATCTTTGGGCAATATGTCTATGAATTAAACATAAGCCTTCCCCATGATTGGTCTATTATTGCTATTTTGATACTTTAAATGACCATCTAAATGCCATAGGCATTAGTGGACATTTGTATCATCCTAACATCTCACTCATGCTAAGTTTTCAATCATGGTAGCCTATGTTGAGTGTGAGATGCATCCTAGGGGGGTATTTGTATATACTTAACCCATATATTCATGCAATTCTATCAAGGTTAAGTATCAACCTAATAATCCTCATGATCATAAAGGCATATATGAATGAATTCTACATTATGATCATGAAACTTATGTATTCATCAAATAATAGTCATGCATTAGGTATTATATGATGATAATAACAAAGTATCACTTAAAACATGATTCAACCCTATTTCTCATGATTACGTGCCAAATATTAAAATCATAAATCATGATTTCAAACATTCATAGCAATTACATTAATCATCATGATTTAAGCATTATTATCTATTTTTGGGCACGTTATCATCACCCAACACTATTCTAAAAATGTTGTCCCGCCATCCTAAGTCAACCAAAATATGATATAGGTTAATTTCATATGGTTGACTACCCTAGGGTTTTCCTAACCCTTAAGGATGGATTTTGGAACCCAAAATAAGTTCTTTCCTATTGGGTTCACTAAGTATTCCTTGGGGATCCATTTCCTAGCTATTACTTTCTTCTTATCTTGTCCCCTAGCAATTAGGCATTTATAGGTCTTTTCATTTTTCTTTTCTTTGTATCCTAGACCCTTTTTATTGAAGCTTGCCCTTTGGCTCCCAATAATCATATTTAATGTGTTGGAGCCAATTGTGAATTTTTCTAGGGCTTTGGTTAAATAGTCTACCTTTTCCCTTAGGGCCCTATTTTCATTTATACATGCATCACTAACATCTAATGGCACATAAAGATCATGTGAGCATGCATCATTTAAGCTAGAAGAAATATTATCATTTAAGCATGCATTTTCTAGCTTATTTTCCAATGCCTTAATTTGATTAAGCATGCTTTTAATTTTCTTTTTCATTCCAAATAAGTTCTTAGTTAAACTAGAAATTATGGAAACTATTTTCTTAGGAGAGACATTCGTTACCATAGTTTCCATGTCCTCTTCTTCTTCGGATGATGAGGATGTAGAAGCTCCCCCTTCATTTGAGCTCTCCCCACTTGAGCTTGATTCTTCATTTTCGGTGGAGGAGGAGAAATCTGAGTCATGAAGAGCCATTAGTGCTAGGTTGGAAGAGACATGCTCTTCTTCTTCGGATGAGGATGAGGAAGCAAGGTCATCCCATGTCTTTGCTTTGAGTGTCATGACCTTCCCTTTTCCTTTTGCCTTCTTTTCTTCTTCCTTTCTCTTGCTCCCCTTCTTCTTCATCTTTTCTTCTTTCTTTTTCTTCTCTTCCTTGCTCTTGTTTAGGAGGGGACAATTATCCCTTATGTGTCCCTCTCCTTGGCAATTGTAGCATATGACCTTCCCCCTTGGTCTTCTATTCCTATCATTAGATTTATTAAAATGAAAACCCTTTAAAGCACGTCTTACCCTCCTTACCATATATGCTTCTTCGGTGCTATCCATGGAGGAAGATGAGGATGCTTCATCATCGGAGGAGGAGGGGATTTCCATCTTCTTCTTCCCCTTGTTCGCTATCAAAGCTACTCCTCTTGAGGGTTGAATTCTAGGCTCTTCTTGTATTCCTTCAAGCCTAGTTTTGTGGAGCTCCATTGTTGAGAAAAATTCCTCCAAGGTACTTACTTCCAAGTTCTTGGAGATGTAAAACAAATCTACCATGGAGCTCCATCTTGAGGACCGGGGAAAGGCATCTATGGCCTTCATTACCATATCTCGGTTGGAGAGCTTTTCTCCTACACTTGTTAGCCCAATTAATATTTCTTTAAATCTAGAATGTAGGGAAGTTACCTTTTCTCCCTTTTCTAATTTGATGTTTGAGAGTTGGGAGCGGAGGAGGTCTCTCCTAGCTAGCTTGGCCTCGGATGTGCCTTCATGGAGTTCTACAAGCTTTTCCCACATCTCTTTGGCGCTAGCACATTCTCCGATCCGGTTGATCTCTTGTTGAGGGAGCACATTGAGAAGATGATGTTTTGCCTTTGAGTTTGCAAGGTGCTCCTCTCTTTGCTTCTTAGTCCAACGTGATTTTTCAATTGGTTCACCCCTTTCATCCCTAGGCAACTCGAAACCATTTTCCATTATAAGCATAATATCAAAATCGGTCTCGAAGAATACCTCCATTCTCTTTTTCCACCAAGAGAATTCGCCGTCGAACTTCGGTGGGTGGATGTTTGAGCCGGCCATTTGAGATGTGGAGGTTGTTGCGGCGGTTAGTCCGGTGACAAGCATCCTTGCTTTGATACCACTTGTTGGAGCTCGATTGGCCAGCTAGAGGGGGGTGAATAGCCCTCTTACTTTGGATGTTGGAATTCTCTCGTTCGTTTGCTCATCTACACAATCGTTAGTGCAAGCGAAAGTATAAACAATAAAAACAAAGCGATAAATGAAAATACAAACGCTAACAAAGGATATTACGTGGTTCACGGCTACGCCGCAAGTCCACGGTCCCCGATTCATCCTCGGTGAATAACTCCGCTAAACCACTCCACTAAATGGTCTCTCCTTTGCACCAAGCTAGGTGGAGGTAACATTTACAATCAAGATCACTCTTCTTACAAATAGAATGAAGTAAAAGCAAGAAAGAAGAGTTTAGAACTTGTGGAGCACTTGGAAGATCACTTAGAGCATAAGCATTAGCCTCCACAAGCTCCACACCCTCTCTTTTTATAGAGAGGGCTGATTTCTTCCCGTTGGCCGCCACTACGATCACGCCCTTGGCGATGCCTCGTCGCCACTCAACCCTTAGAACACGCCGGATCCCGACCGTCAGTCCAATGGAACACTTGGCGTCGGTGATGGACCTCATCATCGACCCTCCGTAGTCGACCGATCGGTTATGAAACGGTTACGTGGCAAAACCCTATTGACTAGTCGATCACGCTTTCATCACCGATCGATTGTCTTGGCGATCGGCCCACGTATGGCGATCGGCTCACGCTACAATCCGGGCCGGATACTAGTCGAACTACATTCGACTTCGAGCGATCGACCGCCGCTGACATATGGCCGACACTTGGCCAAATGACCAAGTTTCACCTAAGAGCAACCCCTCCCCGGGTTACAATCGCTCACTCTCATCTCTCGGAGTCCCTTGCCTTCGAAGTTCTCTTCGTTCTCGGCCACGTCCCTCGGCAGCATCAGGCGCACGGCTCTGCAATGCTCCTTCACGTCTCTTGCCTCGAAGTCTACTTCCTCTGGCTTCACTCCAAGCTTCTCGTCCGGCGGTCCCTCGGATGCTCCAACCGCACAGCTTCCGCAAAGCTATCCTTCACCGACTCAAGGCACGAGTCATGAGATGTGAAACTCGCCACGGCTCCATGTGCGAATTACTAAGTCCTGCATGACTTCAACGCACATATCAAATCAACATATCAAACTAACTTAAACCCTTTGCCACACCATCAAAACCATATTACAGCAAGAGATTGCCCTAACAACCCTATGTTTAGCATTTTAGTTACTAGAGATTCTCATATTGTGTAAGCCGATTTGGAAAAATCAAAATCCTAGTGACAAGAAAAATAATAGAGAAAAGAAAAGAAAAAAAAATAGTGAAAGAAAAAAAATATGAGGGATAAAAAAATAGTTGTCGTGGGTGGAAATGAATAGGTGCCCCTTTAAGACCGAGTTAGCTTACTGGGAAAACACCTACCAATTTCTCTCAATACCAAGCATGCCTTTGAAACTTTGTGCTAGATCTAGGGAACGATCCTCGCTTTGGGAAGATAAGTTCATAAGAGCTGGAGACCTTAGGAAAGCTATAGGATGACGACTCAACTTTCCATGGAACGGGTATCCCGTAAGAAGATTCTCTTAGCACGAGCACGATGAGCTAACTTAGTGAATTTCTAGAACATATCTATTTTGCTTTAATTGCAAATACCACTTGATAAATCTAGTTAACATGCTAAGTATGGAACACAACCTTTTTAAATTTTAATGGCACTGAGGTTTACTTGAGGACAAGCAAAGATCTAAGTCTGGGGGAATTGATGTGAGCAAAACATATAGGGTTTTGGAGTAGTCTTCGCTCACATCTCATTATGTTTTATGTTTGTTTCATGTATATTTTACTTTATTTTTCAGCGAATCATTTTCTTATTCGAGATCTGGCGCTAGACTTTTGTGTGATGACAAAGATTATACTAAAATGGTAACTTTAGCAATATGTAACTGAAAAGAAGACATTTGGCAGCTAGGGCAGAATGACACACACCCAGGCCCTGTGAAAACACACAGCTTGCGCCGCAACCCCACACACGCCCTGCCCATGTTGATCCACACAATCATGTGGCGCTGCACAATTCCGATGTGAGTCGGTTATTTTCCAACTTTCGGGGAGATCCAGGCTGATGTCTATATAAAGGAGGCTACACTCAAACCCGAGTGGGGAGGCACAATGGCTGGGATGACACTTTGAGGCCCTAAAAAGCTTCAGGAACTCACAACAAGGAGGAAGAAAGACGTCAGAGATCCATGTTCTCCACTTCAACACCGAAGAGAAGAGACACATTGCATTGTAATTTCTGTTCTTTGCATAATTTCCATTGTTTATACGAACATGATTGTGCTTTGTGTTTCTCCTCCCTTATTTATGAAGTAGACTCTTCGATTCTAGGATTAGGGAGTAGTTTGCATGCGTAAATCATGTTAGTCCAAATTAAATTATGTTCTTGAATTTGTATTTGTAATTGGTATTAGTTTAGACCGATATCTATGTGTTTTGATTTTCTATCTACTATGCTAGCCGATATGAGGGGTGACATCCCTTGTATCTAAGATTTAGGAGAATTAAGGAGGAACATAGGGGTTGACCTCATCTCCTGTAACTGTGCGTAGAAGGATGCGATAGAGTAGGAAATGTGGCCCGACTCATCGAAGGGATCGATTCGGCATCCTCATACCGACTATCCCATCCTAAGGCCAAGGGTCGACCTGGTAGTGCAGAGGTAGCATCCGATAGATGCGAAGGCTCATCGGGGGAGTGTATGATGTCCTTTCCACAAAACCGTAGCTAGAAACCTAGACAAAACCCAATTGATAATGTGTTATGTGTCACACAAATGAAACCGAACTTCTAAAATCCCTTCCAAAGACTCACAACTAGCTTTTTCTTCTTCCGTGTGACACCATATTGAGTTAGGACCGCGATCAACCCTCGTAATCACAACACTTAGAACTAAATTCCGAATAATAACGCCCACTTAACAAATCGATACTCGAATCTCAGTCCCTGTGGGATCGATAATCTTTTTATTACTTGACATCCGTGCACTTACAGGTATTGAGCGTGAGCGTACGCTTCGAGTCCTCGATGGTCTTCGTCACGAGATTTGAGGTCGTGTTTGTGTGCATCAATGATACATGTAGTCTTGCTTTTAAGGTTCTTCCATCGCTTAGTTGTTTGTCCCTATACCTAGTTATGATGCATCCTAATAGTCTAGTACTTAGGAAAGCACAGGTGAGTCTAGATTAGCATTTTAGTTACTGCAGATGCTCGGATCATGTAAACTCATTCGAAAAAAAATAAGAGAGAAAGAAAGAAATAGAAAAAAAAAGAAAAAAAAAATGAGAGTTATAAAAAATAGTTGTTGTGGGCGGAAATGGTTAAGTGCCCCATTGAAATCGAGTTAGGTTACTGAGGAAACACCTCCCAATTCTCTAGATACCGAGCACGTCATTGATACTTTATGATAACTCTAGGGAACAACCCTCGCTTAGGGCAGGTAAGTGTCTAAATGTCGGAAACCCTAGGAAAGCTATAGGATGACAACTCAACTCAACATGGAATGTGAATCACTTAGGAAATATTCTTGGCACAACCACGAAAAGCTAATTGTTGGATTTCCGGCAACGCGGCGTGTGTGTTCGATCATGTTTCGTAAACATGAACACAGCGGAAGCAATAAAAATAATAAATACTCCTATTTATTACAACACACACAACACACGCATGCATATTACAACAAGTGTAGACATAACCGTAAATTTAAATTTGCAATAAAAGGAAATTTATCTACGTTATACCTTTCATATGACGTGTAGCGGGAACGGCATCAACCAGAACGATCCTCGCTAGAATCGTCTCTATCCGTATCCACGCCGAGTTCCTCGGGATGACTTCGCTAAGCCACGAGCTTCGTCTTCGTACGGGTTACTAGCCTCGTGTTGAAAACGACGTGATCGAGAGATGATCACGATCCAAATCCAAATTCGGATCCAAAATGAGTCCTCAAAACTCGCTTCTCCGGAGAGGTATTCGTCAACCGATTGACGAATCCTTCGTCCTCCACCTCAGAGGATTACCGGAGATCGAATCCCCGGTAAGCTATCCACTGTCGGAGCTCTAACCGTCGTCCAAACGACGCTCCGACGAGAGGAGAAGAAGCTGTCCAGAAAACTGGACAGCTTGGTGGAGGAGTAGGCGCCGGCCAAAACAAGGAAGCCAAGTGCTCACCTTTTCACCGAGGCCTAGGAAGATCACCGGAGGGTCGCCGGAGGATCACCGGCTGAAGCTTGGTCGCCGGCAAGGAGCTGGACGCCGGCACAAGGGGCTGGGCGGCCAAGGAGCTTGGGCGGCAACTCCTTCAATGGGGTTGGGCGGCAACTAGGTTTAGGGCTCTTCCAATTAGGGCTTAATTATCCATTAAGCCCTCTTTTATAGAGAACTAATTCTCTTAATGGTTATTGGATCATAACCATTAGGCCCGTTAACCCGCTCCATTAAGATAAGTTAAAATAAACCAAACCATGATGGTTTATTTTAAGTTAAAATGAACCGAACCAACTTTTGGTTCATTCGTTTAAAATAAACCAAACCCTTTGGTTTATTCTCATCCATTTGATTAGAACCAAACCATTTTGGTTCATCCATTACGTCTTCATAAGACTCAGCCCATCCACGCTTCCATTGCGACTGAAATGATTTCATGCTCGCTTTATGTTTGGTCCAACCAAACCTAGTTTCTCTCGGTCTGAGAATCTCATTCTCAAGCTCGTTTTAAATCCTTTGGATTACGCTCGTTGTGCGTGTGACCAAATAGGTTCTCGGTTTATGTTGGCCATCTATAATTAACCATTAATTATAGAACGATCATGAGTGGCACCTAGTAGTACATCATGATCCCCAATTAACCGAAAAGATCAACGGTTGATCCAGAACTATTTCTGAAACCCTTTAGTAGCTCGAATGATTCGTGCCCCATTCCCTTCACTCATCTTATACCCACTTGGTTCAGGACATGGTCTATTGTGTCAGTCCCCACTAGGCTGACTACGTCACACCTAGCCCAAGTATTATTTCCTCGTCCTATGGATTCTAGTTACTCCACATGTATCGAAGAGTATCTTACTCTAAACATGTAATGCTTTGGCCAAAGACTTTAGTAACAATCCGACGAGAGGCCATGGGTATACATCTCCTCGCAAGGAGTGGTGAATCTTTTATAGGCTATTCAAACACCTTCGATCACTTCGACTTATACCCAATCATCCCGGGTCCACATCTCCTTAGAGATGTTTGCTTAAGATGTCAAAGCATAAGTCTCCATGATCAAGATGACTTGAATACCGCAAGTCAAAGGAACATCGCACTTAAGCCACAGTAAGAACTTCATTGACATATCTATATATGCAAAGAACCATATGAAGTCTTACGGCTGGTCACTCCAATGAACTAGTTACCATAACTAGCATCCACGATTAACTCCGGACATCACTATGTCTCCAGCCAGTGAGAATCAGCTGCTTGGATACACCAAGGAGTATACCTTGTGCTAGTCTCGACAGAATTGATGGTGTCCAAATCCATCAATTCATCGACTAGGGATAATTCCGATACATCACAATTACACATGTAGAGATACTCACTAGTTGTGATCCAATCACAAATTCTCTCATGTTGTGAATCGTATTGTGGACATTCAGTAAATGAGTTTAAGATCCAATCAAATACATAAAACATGTATACTCAAATAGTGAATCTTCATTTATCATATAAATGGTACATACATAAGGCGATTGCCTTAGGACATCTCTCATATATTACTAACACTAACCTAGTGAACTTTTAGAACATATTTATTTGCTTTAAATATAAGCACCACTTGATAAGGTTTAGTGAACACGTTAAGCATGAGAATTACATTTTTAAAACTTCTTGGCACTGAGGTTTACTTAAGGACAAGCAAAGATCTATATTTGGGGCATTTTGATGTGTGCAAATCATATAGGGACATTGTAGGGATCTCTTATGCAAAATAGCATATGCGCAACGGAAAAATAGGATCCCTTCCTAGTGATCCTTGCGAAAGAAAACCTCGTAATAAAAAATAAATTTCTCAAAACCTATCTTATAGGAGAATATTACTTTTGTTGCGTGTCCTTTTTAATCACGCTTCTCCTTGGGTTTGTTGGATCTTTTAGCATGTTCAAATGTCCGTGCCTCTATATGTATCCACACGAGCAAGCTCTTGTCTCACAAAAGAAACTAGAAGAGCTCTCATTTACTTCTTGCTAGAGAAGTCCCTAAAGGAGAGGAAGGTAGGGAAAAGAGAAAGGAAGAAAAAGACCACTCTTCTTGCTAGCCTACACTCACAAAAGCCACACAACCAAAGCTTCTCAACCACCAAGCTCTCTCCAAGCCTCAAGCTTCAACCAAGCCTCAAGTTTTTCACCTAGTTGGCCAGCCACCCCATGGGGTGTTTTATAGGATTGAAAAAAACCTTTCACCTCCTATCACATTCAATGCAATCAATTGCATTGAAATATAATCAAACAAGGAGTTACAGTCCTTGTTTGGCCGGCCACATGTGGAGAAATTCCAAAGGTCAAAACCCTTTGTCTCCTTCCACCTCATCAAGCTTAGGTGGCATGCTTATGTGGCATGCTTAGGTGGCATGCTTATGTGGCATTCATGCATGTTGAATTAATCTTATTAATTCAATAAGCTTATGTTATCATATTGAATTAATCTCATTAAATCAATAAGGTAACATATTGAATTAATCTTATTAAATTAATTAAGCTTAGCATATTGAATTAATCTCATTAAATCAATAAGCTAAAATTCTCATTAAGCTTAAAGTCCAAAAACCATTTTGTACTTAAGCTCATTCCCAAATTATTCTAGTCAAACTAGAATGCAATAATTCTTCTAATCATCATGCTCTTTGTGTGTGACCCTATAGGCTCTCATAACGTTGGCAGTGGATCTAAACTCTTTTAGATACACAAGCAATAAGCGGCATCTAGCAATACATCATTGCTACCCAAGTTACGAAATAAGTCAAGATCCGACTAACCTTTTCGTGACTACTATAATGTATGATCGTGTCCTTCTATCCTTGATATCAGATTGACCAATGAGGCATAGACTGTGTCATCCTCGATCAATCTATGTGTTTCTTGATCCCTGAGTAAACTAACTCAAACAAATGAGCTCAATATCTCATATTGACTCATTCGAGTATGGTCATGCATTTTTGTAGTTCTACTCAATCAAGGGGCCCATAGATATCACTCCCGTCATATGGGAGGGATAGATCCCATCTATATCACTCACATCCCTCCGCATAATTTGTTACATATCCAGTAATCTCCTTTATGGTCCACCCTATTACGGGTGACGTTTGACGATACCAAAGTACATAACTCCTTATGTAGGGAACCGTAGTGACTTCAGGTTTGAGGACTATTCATACCAATAGTCACATGAGAAAGTTTATGACACTCATATGATGATCCATGAAACTTTCTCATGGCGGGTCAGTTCAGTATATATTCTGTAATATATACCCATGTGTCAACTTGATATCATATATCCATGACTTGTGAGATCAAGTCATCAATTGACCTATATGCTAGTCTTTATGTATTAATATTGCCCTTGCATATTAACACGTGACTAGGAACATTTAGGAAAGTATTCTCTACAGCCTCTCATAATCAATTCTGCCAATTGATGTGTTATAGATAAGAACCTACTTTTCTAGGGCATTATTATATATTTAATTTAGCTGGCACATGCATGACGTAAATATATAATAACCAATCCTTTTCCTTTATAGAATATGATACAAAATGTTCCCTATTCAACCATCACATGATTGGTTCTAGGGCTATAACTAACAATCTCCCACTAGCACTAGTACCAATCACTATGATATCTAATACCTAGTGACCTAGTGTGACCATCATGCTTCCTCTGTGCCAAAGCCTTGGTCAATGGATCTTCGATGTTAGTTTCTGTCGGTACTCTGCATATCCTCACATCTCCTCTATCGATGATCTCTCGAATGAGATGGAAGCGCTGGAGTATGTGTTTGGTCCGCTGATGTGATCGTGGTTCCTTAGCCTTTGCAATAGCCCCATTCTTGTCACAATAGAGGTCTATTGGATCTGCAATGCTAGGAACTACCCCAAGTTCACTGATGAACTTGCGGAGCCAAACAACCTCCTTTCTTTGCATCGCAGCAGCAATATACTCCTTCTATTGTAGAATCAAGAAGCGTGTGTCTGCTTGAACTCTTCCGACTCACAACTCCACCATTCGAGCAAAACACGTACCCGATTGCGATCTATAGTCATCCTTATGCATTTGGAAGCTTGCATCAGCTGTAACCCTTCTGATTAGCTCCTCATTGCCTCAAATATCGAAATATTCTTTCGTTCTTCGTAAGTATTTAAGAATATTTTTGACGCTATCCGACTTTCACTGGATCCGATAGTATCTACTCGTCATGCTCAAAGCATACGAGGCGTCGGAGAGTACAAAGCATGGCGTACATGATAGACCCTATAGCAGATGCATAAGGGATCTTATCCATGCGATCTCTCTCCTCCTTAGAAGAGGGACATTGAGTCTTCGAAAGACTCACACCATGTGATAAATGCAGAAATCCTTTCTTGGAATTTTGCATAGCAAAATGATCTAGCACTTTATCAATGTATGTACTCTGACTTAGGCCAAGTAATCTTTTAGATCTATCTCTATAGATCTTGATGCCTAGAATATAGGCAGCTTCACCTAAGTCTTTCATCGAGAAATAATTCCCTAACCACATCTTCATAGACTGGAGTGCGGGAATATCATTTCCGATGAGAAGTATGTCATCCACATACAAGATAAGAAATACAACTGTGCTCCCACTATTTCTCTTGTAGACACAAGGTTCATCTTCATTCTTGATGAAACCAAACTCCTTGATTGCATCATCGAATTGAAGATTCCAGCTTCGAGAGGCTTGCTTTAGTCCATAAATGGATCTTTGCAGTTTGCATACCTTTCCAGGATGCTTTGGATCTTCAAAACCCTCAGGCTGTGTCATATACACATCCTCGAGTAGCTTTCCATTCAGAAAAGCAATTTTGACATCCATCTGCCAGATCTCATAATCGTGGTAGGCTGCAATAGCAAGTATGATCCGAATGGATTTAAGCATCACAACTGGTGAAAAGGTTTCATCATAGTCAATACCATGAATTTGTTTGAATCTTTTAGCCACCAATCTACCTTTATAGGTACGCTTATTACCATCCATGTCAGCCTTTACTTTAAAGACCCACTTACACCCAATGGGTTTTACCCCTTCAGGTGGATCAACCAAAGTCCATACTTGGTTAGTGTACATGGATTCCATTTCGGATCTCATGGCCTCTAGCCATTTCTCAAAATCTGGGCTCATCATAGCTTCTTGATAGGATGTAGGCTCGTCAAGATCGACAAGCAATACATCACCGTTGTCAGTCAAGAGAAAAGAATATCTCTCGGGTTGACGACGGATCCTATCAGATCTACGAAGAGGTTGGTCTACTTGAACAGGTGTTTGCTCCACAACTCTTTGGGGAACAATTTCCTCATCCACAACACTTTGCGGTGCCTGTTCATTTTCCATCGAAGCCTTAGTGTTATCTTCATCTTGAATTTCTTCAAGATGAATTTTACTCCCACTAGTTTTTCTAGAAATAAATTCTCTTTCTAGAAAGACAACATTTCTGGCAACAAACACCTTGCCAAGTGTGGGATTGTAAAAGTAATATCCCTTAGTTTCCTTGAGATATCCTACAAAATAACACTTATCTGATTTGGGTCCTAGTTTATCTGAGACTTGACGTCTAACATAAGCTTCACAACCCCAAATCTTTATAAAAGACATTTTGGGACTCTTCCCAGTCCATAGCATTATATGGTGTCTTTTCTACGGCTTTTGATGGGACGCGATTAAGTGTGAAAGCGGCTGTCTCTAGAGTTAAACCCCAAAAGGAAGTAGGTAGATCAGTCTGGCTCATCATTGATCGTACCATATCTAATAGAGTACGATTTCTCCTCTCAGATACACCATTCCATTGTGGTGTTCCAGGTGGAGTGAGTTGGGATATTATCCCACACTCAGCCAGGTGATCACGAAACTCTTGACTAAGGTATTCACCACCTCGATCTGATCGAAGTAGCTTAATACGCTTACCAAGTTGGTTTTGTACTTCATTCTTGAATTCTTTGAACTTTTCAAAGGATTCTGACTTATGTCTCATCAAATATAAGTAGCCAAATCTACTCATATCATCAGTGAAAGTAATAAAGTACTTATAGCCTCCTCTGGCTTCGACATTGAAAGGGCCACATACATCAGTATGTATGAGTCCTAACAAGTCCGTCGCTCTCTCTCCATGTCCACTAAATGGAGTTTTAGTCATCTTTCCTAAAAGACAAGATTTGCATACCTCATATGATTCAAAGTCAAATGAGTCCAATAATCCATCTTTATGGAGTTGGGATATGCGTTTTTCAATTATGTGACCTAGGCGACAGTGCCAAAGATATGTTTGGTTCAAATTATTCGATTTGAACCATTTGGTATTTACGTTATAAATTGGGTTTTCTAAATCTAGAACATAGAGACCATTCGTAAGTGGTGCATTACAATAGAACATTTCATTCAAATAAATGGAACAACATTTGTCCTTTATTATAAAAGAAAAGTTTTTCTTGTCTAAACAAGATACAGAAATTATGTTCTTCGTTAATGCAGGTACATAAAAGCACTCCTCTAGTTCTAAGATAAGCCCAGTGGGCAAAGACAAAGAATATGTTCCTACAGCTACAACAGCAACTTTTGCGCCATTGCCTACTCGTAGGTCGACTTCGCCCTTTGCCATTAGTCTACTATTTCTCAATCCCTGCATATTAGTACAAATGTGAGATGCACATCCGGTATCTAATACCCATGTAGAAGAAATAGATAGATTAACTTCTATAACGTGTATACCTGAGGCAGAAGTCCCACTTCTTTTCTTCTTTACTTCCTCAAGGTAGACTTTGCAGTTCCGCTTCTAGTGTTCAGTCTCACCACAATGGAAACAGTCCCCTTACTTAGGTTCTTTACCTTTACCCTTTGAAGTGGATGAATTGGCCTTGCCTTTGGCTTGGGTGTTACCCTTGCCTTTGCGCTTACCTTTGCCCTTTTTGACCATTAGTACGTTACTAACTTTCTTCTTGAGATTCGGTTCAGTAGTTCTCAACATGCTGAGAATCTCAGGCAAAGGTTTATCAATTTCATTCATGTTATAATTCATGACGAATTGATTATATGCTTCCAACAACGATTGCAAAATAACATCGGTTGTCAATTCTTGGCTCAGTGGAAAACCTAGTCTTTCAAGGTTCTCAACGTACCCTATCATTTTAAGTATGTGAGTTCCTAGAGGTGTTCCTTCTTGCATCTTGCATGCAAAAAGAGCCTTAGACACTTCAAAACGCTCGTGCCTAGCTTGTCCTTGATATAGTTGTTTCAAATGCTCAACCATATCATAGGCATCCATGTTCTCATGTTGCTTCTGAAGCTCAGAGTTCATGGTGGCAAGCATAAGACATGACACATCTAATGCGTCATCTTGATGCTTCTTATAAGCATCCTTTTTAGCACGAGTGGCCGCAGGGGAGGGTGTTTCAGGGATAGACTGCTCTAGGAGATACAGTTTACGTTCTTGCTTGAGGATAATCCTCAAGTTCCTATACCAGTCTAGAAAGTTAGCTCCATTGAGCTTGTCTTTCTCAAGGACAGATCGCAAGTTGAGGGGGTGTGTCGTGTTAGATGACATGGTGATCTACAACATTAAAATGCAAAATTAAGTATCATACCTAAGTGATTTAATTAGGCCTTTAATTAAATGAGGCTCCCACTAAATTCTCATAGCTTTGATATGAGCTAATCATTGATGTAGGCAAACACATTTTGCTTGCATCATTAGCTTCTATTTAGCTATAAATTTATATGGGATAAAGATCCACATCATACTTCGTTTTTTGTTAGCTTTGGCTAATCGCCCAACACGTAGTATGATTAGGTAGGCAATCTTTTGCCAATTACATCTGATGTAACTCTTTAATAGCTTTGGTTAAGTTTAGATTAGTTTAGTGCTTATTCCTAAACCAGCTTCCAGGCCGTGGCGAGGCACAGAGGCCTTCTTTGATATCGGAGCAATGACCACTTTCTAAGACAAAGCTGATGTTCGGAATTCACACAAAACTAATTTTTGAAACTTATGTTCAAAGCTAATATATGCCTCTACTTTCTTAATTAATTAAGAAAAACTTAATTAAGTCATAACCAAGTTTGATAGCGGGACATCACGATTGTCCACTCGCACTCTTCCAAGATAAAATGCATTGCTTTGCTTTGGCAAACCCAACAACAAATGATCGAGGAAGTAGCGAGTACCAAACTTTCGTAGGCATATCGTTTTTGACTTATTAAGAAATAAACTTAAACATGCATCACATACATATTAGCATACATCACATATAAGCTAAATTAACATGCATCACATACATATTAAACTAAGCGTGTCATGGTTATGGCTCTTATTCTACAATCTTCTCAAGCCAATGAAAAGATTGATTGGTCAACCTAGGGATAACTGTTGGGATGTATACTGAAAGCCTAGCTCTTTGGTATGAACATTTTATTTTGAAATAAGAATCACATGATCATTGTTTGCACTTTATATTTATATATGTGCATATTGTCTAATACTTTACATTGTAGATAAAATGGTGCTTGGGTGTGGCACAGAAGATCATGTTATCAGTCCCTTGTAGAGTATAAGTAGAGGCTCACAACCAAGATGGTTTTGGACAAACCATTGGCATGGTTGTAGTGTAGCTTGGTATTGTTTTGTCTTGAACATAAAGTTACACTAGTACACTTAGGTGTATTGAGCAGGGCCGACATAGAGGTGATTCAATTTGTTGCTGACTACATAATTGAATCGGACCTCGGATATTATGTTGTACATGCTTTTAATCCTGATATAATAACGGACACATATACTTAGTATTTATTTCTTTGATTTACCAGAGGGTGAGATTTCTATGGATTAAATCAATATGCCCGGTAAGCTGGAAAATGATATTATTTACATGGTGTGCCGTTGATTATAGGAGGAATCCGTGTCCTATGTATTAGGTTGATGATGTCCCCTTGAGGAGCTCATAAGGTTCATCATGTAAACCCTGCAGGTTGACTTAGTCAACATGATGATAAGGTTGAGTGGTATTACTCGAGGAGTTAGATGTTGATTAATTGATGGTCAGTAAATCAATTAATTGATGGACATTCGATATCTTAAACACGGGGAGATGGATGTACAAATAATATATGGAGCCCATATTGATTTATGGGGGTTGGTGAGGTAGTTCAATGATGATCCTCTAGTGGAATGGAACATCATTGATGGATCAAGTTTGTGTGGTTCCGATCCATCGGGTGGCCAAGATCCAACTCCTCCTCATGGTCCCTATCGTAGCCTAATATAAACCTCATGAAGTCTAGATCAAATGATGGAAAATAAATCTCTAGATCTGACGGTTGGGATTAAATCCCTAGAACCGACGGTGGAGATTAAATCTCTAGATCCGACGGTTGGGATTAAAACCCTAGAACCGACGGTTGAGATTAAATCTCTAGATCCGACGGTTGGGATTAAATCCCTAGAACCGACGGTTGAGATTAAATCTCTAGATCCGACGATTGAGATTAAAACCCTATAACCGACGGTGGAGATTAAACCAAGGCCTAAACCTAACTCTATATATATGGGAGATTGGGTTGGGCGGCAAGTAAGTTTTTTGGATGATGGAAATTAGGATTTAGCCTCTCTTTGCTTGGGCGGCAAGAAACCCTAAGGAGGAAACCCTAATTAGGGTTTGGCTCCATGGGTTGGGCGGCCATGGTGAGGAAAGGAGAGTGGGCGGCAACTTGTGGAAGAGTTCTTCTTCTTCCTAGGGAAGGTGTCCGGTTCTAGATCTCCCCCTTCCACCATGGTTGGACGGCAAGAAATAGGAAGAGGCTAGGGTTAGGGTTTAGTCCATGATGGTGGGCGGCAACCCTTCTTCCTCCTTCCTCGTTGGTTTGGCCGGCGCCCAAGCTTCACCCTTCTTTCTATGGATTAGGTTGGTTTGGGAAATTAGGGTTTGCCCTTCCATTAGTGGGCGGCAAGAAACCCTAGTTTTTTCCTTTCCTTGGTTGGGCGGCTAGGTTATGGAGGGTAAAGTGGGTGGCAACTATAGGAGAGGATATCTTCTTCTTCTTCCTAGGGTGTTGTCCTCTCCTAGATCTTTTCCCTCTACCTTGGTCGGTGCTCAACCTATTCCTCTCATCCTCTTCTTGTTCTCTTTGGACCGGCGGCAAACATCATGCTTGGAGCTTGATGGTTAGTCCTAGATAAGAGATGAGTTTTGTTTCCATTTTGTTCTCTCTATTCTTGGGGCCGGCGGCATCAATCCTTTGTGGATTGGTGGTTGGCTCAAGCAAGAAGGGAAAGAGAGTTCTTCTTTCTTTGGATTGAAGAAGATCTAGGATGCTTCAACTTGTGGAGGATCTTCGCCCACACGAAGTCTACAAGGAGGTTAGGACATACGATAGAAGATCAAGAGGTATAAAAGTTTTACAACTTTTATTATTGTTCTTTGCATGTTCTTATTGATATGCTAGCTTATGTTCTTTATGTTAGTATATGTTGATTATACTAGTTTACATTTGCATGTATTTGTATAATCATGGACCCCGAATAAGAAACACAAAAACCGGCAATCCGTCCGTCGTCTCTTCCGCGGCTAATCGACTAGAAGAGTTTGGTTGCTTGAACAACTAGTTTGTTCAAGCGATTGCTCGAGTCGTTGGCACGATGATGAATTGGTTGTACTTAGGAAACTCATCCCATCCGGATTAGTTTTCATTTATTGAAAATTTTAATCCGGGGACATGGGAGCCAATGAGCCTTCCGAGGAATAGCACGATTGCCAACAAGTGGTATCAGAGCCACGGTTTCCGGTTTTGTGTGTTTTGGATTTGGTTACTTTCATGCACATATCATATATTGAGTATGCTGGATAGTAGTAGGATGTGCGTAGGCTAACTCTTTGGTTGCATGCATAAGATCCGACTATTATGGCTATATGTGTGTATGTGATTGTTTGTGTGTGATTGTATATTATTTGAATCCTCGGGGTTGACGAGGCTAGATTAGTATTTAATTTTTGTAATTAAATATGACATTGTTTAGCCACTCTTTATTTTATTTTACTTTCGATCTAGATTTCATGTACACTCCCTCGTGGAGTATAGGATCGATGGATGTAAAATAAAATAGGTTTTATTCTCGGCTTGGATCTCCGGATGGCTCGTACATGGCGTAGGAAGAGCGGACGAGGTGGCGACACGACGGTACGCATATTGGAGAACAATGCCATAATAGTTGGCAAAATTCTGATTTTTCCATATTTATTTCTGATTTGTTTTATATGCATGTTGTGTGTGCTTGAAAATTCCTCATTTTCAACTTACTAAGTGGGAGAGGGACATTTTAATTAATTCCCGCGGCCTCCATTACAATTTGAAGTGTGATGCAACAAACTTGCGTGTCGGCTCTGAGTGCCTTCCTCCCTGTGGATGAGTTTGTTTGCGGATCACTAGGTCAAATAATGGTTATAGGAAATTATCTAGGAGTGTGTGTACTTCCACAGCGGTAAGGCACATAATCCAAAATAATTCCCTTAGTACCGTGTAATGGTGCACACTTAGATGCAAATAAAATGTGCTTTTATTTGTAGGGCCGAAGAGAAACCAACTATTAATTTTATTTGTCAAAAAGTAAGGTTGACAAGATAATAAAATTAATGGGTTAAACCTCCTCTTACAAATGTAGAATTCGTATACGTCCACACAGCGTGGCATGCGATATTCTCGGTGTTTGAGGTGTTGGTTGATTTCGAAATTTTATTGTTTGAGGAATCAATAATTTTTATTGAAATCTACAGTAACAATAAGCATGTTGTGTGTGCTTGAAAATTCCTCATTATCAATTTACTAAGTGGGAGAGGGACATTTTAATTAATTCCCGCGGCCTCCATTACAATTTGACGTGTGATGCAACAAATTTGTGTGTCGGCTCTAAGTGTCTTTCTCTCTGCGGATGGGTTTGTTTGCGGATCACTAGGTCAAATAATGGTTATAAGAAATTATCTAGGAGCGTGTGTACTTCCACAGCGGTAAGGCACATAATCCGAAATAATTCCCTTAGTACCGTGTAATGGTGCACACTTAGATGCAAATAAAAAGTATCCTCCCCATCGGAGTCACTGCTTTTATTTGTAGGGCCAAAGAGGAACCAACTATTAATTTTATTTGTCAAAAAGTAAGGTTGACAAGATAATAAAATTAACGGGTAAAACCTCCTCTTACAAATGAAGAATTCGTATACGTCCACACTGCGTGGCATGCGATATTCTCGGTGTTTTGAGGTGTTGGTTGATTTCGAAATTTTATTTTTTAAGGAATCAATAATTTTTTGAAATCTAAAGTAATGATCTATGTGATTCTTAGGACTTTCAAAATTGACTTTCAGTCCACTTACTATGATACTAAAGGAAATAAACTTACTGTTTCCAAATAATATTGATTGGAAAAGATTCTAGATATTGTCTTATTTGCTAAGGAGTACAAGTATGCACTCTTCAAAGAGTGTCCCCAAGCCATCATTGCTCAAAAGGGTTTCTACTTCTAAGCCGAAAGGCAAGAAGAAGAAGAAACAAGGTGAAGCAAAGATGGTGGGAGGATCTCAGGGAAGAGTGAAAAAGCCGAAAGGCAAGTACTTCACTTGCAAGCAGGATGGACATTGGAAGAAGGACTGTCCCAATCCAAAATAGAACAAAGGTATATCTTTTGAACTAGTCATTGAAACATGATTAGCGGTGATATCTACCGGCACCTGGTGAGTTGATACGGGAGCCACTAATCATGTCTGAAACAATTTGCAGGGGTTCCAGGAAACCCGATGACTAGCTAAAGGGAAGATTACCATTTACTTGGGCAATGCCATGATGGTGGCGGCTATTGCAGTGGGAGAAGTTTTATTTATCTCTTGAGAATAATAAAACTTTGGTTATGGAAAATTCCCTTTATGTACCTTTATTTAGAAAGAATTTAGTTTTAGTTTCTAAATTATTATGGATGGATATTCTATTTCTTATAATGACAGAGTTGTTATAAAAGGAATAGGGAGAATATCTATTCAGGTACATTGAAATTAAATTTGAACCAAAACCTCCCACGATGCAAATTGAAGTTAATAACTCATCTTCTAATTCCAATAAGAGAAAAGAACCTTCAAAGATGAACCAAACATATATTTGGCTTCTTAGGCTTGGTCACATTAACCTAAGCAGAATTCAAAGGTTGAAAGCTGATGGACCTTTGGGTTCATTAGTGGTGGAGGATCTCCCAACCTACGAATCGTGCTTGGAGGGTAAGATGACCAAGAGGCCTTTTTAAGGCCAAGGGGTAAAGAGCCAAATATGTGTTAGAAATGGTTCATTCTGATTTGTGTGGTCCTATGGCTATCTAGGCAAGAGGTAATCTTGAATATTTCGTCTCTTTTGTAGATGATTATTCAAGATGTGGATGACACTACGATCTGATCGTGGTGGTGACAACCTCTTGGAAGAATTTAGGAACTACTTATCAGAGGTTGGGATTCAATCCCAATTGACTGCACCTGGCACACCCCAGCAGAACGGTGTAGCAGAGCAAAGGAATAGGACTCTTATGGGGATGGTTAGATCAATGATGAGTTATTCTGACTTGTTTTATAGTCCTAGAGATCAGAGGGTGATCGTTAACATGAATGCCAGATTTCTAGAGGATGACTATGTGATAAGCCACAAGCCCAAGAGTAAAATTATTCTAGGGGAGTTAAATGGGGAAGTCACTTCTTTAGTACCACCAGTACAAGAGGATATACCACATGTCACTGCACCACGTGTCACAAAAGGATACACAGAAGATACCTCATCGTAGTGGGAGGGTTGTTAGACAGCATCTTAGATTCATGTTTTTGGGTGAATCTTCTGATTTGGTCCCTAGCAAACATGAACCTGATCCCTGTTAGTGAAAGCCCTAGAGCCAATCATATGATGATTGTTGTATGGACTTTATTGTATCATATTCCTATTTATAAAGGCATGGTTATTATATTTACTTGTATTGGTGCCAAATAACTAAATATAATAATGTCCTTGAGTAGTAGGTTCTTATCTATATCAATCGATTGGTTGAATCGATAATGAGATGATATAGAGAACACTACTCTTAATCATTCCTAGTCGAGTATTAACATTCAGGGACAATGTTAATGCGTAGAGACTAGCTTGTAGGTCAACAAGATGACTTGATCTCACAAGTCATGGATATGAGATATCAAGTTGACACATGGGTATGCATTGGAGAATGTATACTGAATGACCCGCCATGAGAAAGTATCATGGATCGTTATATGAGTGTCATATACTTTCTCATGTGGCTATTAGTATGACTATTAGTCCTTAGACCTGAAGTCACCATGGTTCCCTACATAAGGAGTTGCATACTTTGGCTTCGTCAAATGTCACCCGTAAATGGGTGGACTATAAAGGCGATTACTGGGTATGTAACGAATTATGCGGAGGGATGTGAGTGATGTAGATGGGATCTATCCCTCCTATATGACGGGGGTGACATCGATATTCTTGATAGAGTGAGACCACGAAGTGCATGACCATGCCCAAATGAGTCAATATGAGATATTGAGCTCATTTGATTAGAGTGAGTCTACTTGGAGTTCAAGATTTAGATTGTACCGAGGATGACACGGTCTATGCCTCGATTGGTCAATCTAGATGTCAAGGATAGAGGGACATTGTCACATATTGTGAGAGTCACAATTACTAGTCACAAAGGTGATGTTGGAGCTCAACATTCTTGTAACTTGGGTAGCAATGATGTGTTGCTAGATACCACTCATTGCTTATGTTCCTAAATCGGTTTAGGGACATTGCCAACGTTACAAGAACCTATAGGGTCACACACATGAGAGCAATTAGATGGAGATTAGGTTCATATGATGAACCATGAGGATTAGGTTCATGGGATGAACCAAATTGGATTAAGAGTAATCCAAATTAGACTAATTGAGTTAGACTCAAGTTGATTCAAGTGTTGAATGAGTCTAATTGAGATTTGATTCATCAAATCAATTTAAATTAATGAATAGAGATTCATTATATTAAATTGACTTGAGTCAAGTGGTTAGATTTGATCAACCATGGGAGATTAGAGGTCAAGTTTGACTTGACTTGAGAGGAAGTTGAAGGTCAAGTTTGACTTGACCAAATTCAATGTCTTGATGTTGACTAGGCTTGGCCGACCAATGATGTTGCTCAACATCATCTTTGAATTGTTCAATTAGTGCCACATCATGAGGGAGACCAAGGGTCATGGGAGTTACATGCATGCATGTAACTCCCCCTCCATGAAGTGGCCGGCCACCATTTGGGGGTTATGTGAGTGAAAATTCATTTTGTGAGTAATCACTCATTACTTCATCTTCTTCCTTGGGAATTTTCCTCTCAAGCTCTCCCTCTCCTTCCTCTCTTTGGCCGAACCAACCAAGGAGTGCTAGCACACTCAAGGTTGAGTTTTCTTCCACCTATTGCTTGTGTGGATACCATAGAGGAGTGTGCACTTGACACTCTCGAGTTCCGGACTTTGACGAGCGGGATTTGCGAAGCATCGCATCAAGGGTAACATCCTTATCTCTTAGTTCTAAGGTAGATCTAGAGGATTTTGTAAGCACATACATGTAATTAGTTTTAATACTTCTTCGCACGGATCCGTGGTCGACTTCGGGGTTTCAACGCAAAAGCGGTTTTGCGGCCGGAAAAGCCAACAAAGGGTATCGTGAGCCACGTGCGAAGCATGTATGTGTTTCATTTTTGTATTTTTTATATTAGATATAAAAATTACAGATTTTTATGTTTCTGTAAATTTCCTAATTTTATAGAATTTTTGGGTATTTTTCTCGTAGAGTCGAAGCAACGAGTGTTGGGACACTCGTAGGCTTCAACCGTCGAGAAAAACTCTCCGAATCGGCGAGTTCTCGCTTTAGGTTTTTGGGACAGCGACTTAAGTCGCTGTAGGATCGTTTTAGGGACACTCGCAAGTTTATTTTTGCAGTAGGGCGCTGCCCCTATCCCCGAAAGGGGCCATGTCCCGCGATCGCGCCCAGAAACCGCTTCGCGGGACCGTTTCGGAGATGACTCATAAATTCGAAATAAATTAGGAAAAATTATAGAAATTTTCTGTAAAAATACATAATTTTGAATTATGTATGATTCTGTGATTGTCATGGCCCAATAACCCAATAGGATTGGATTATGTGTGTTGTAATTCATAATACGGCCTGCGTGCCGTTTTGTGGTTGTGCGTGTTGTAAAATGTTTGCGACCTGCGCGTCGCACCTCTTCTTTTAATATTCTAGTTGTAAATAGTTTTAGACTCGAATGTAACTCGAGTTTCGTATTTGTAATGTACAAAAATGGAGCGGTGGAAAGTCCACTTGAAGACGAGCTTACGAGAAGGGTGACGACGACACATGGCGGTCAAAGGAAGCGCTTGGAGAAGCCGCTAGCCTTAGGTTGACCGTCCGATCTTCTCATTTGCTTGAGAAGATCGTAGTAGGGCCATGACTATATCACATTTAATTATATATATATATATGTTGATATATATATATTTAATTGATTTATGCTTGTATGTATGTGATGCATGCTAGTGAAAAAAAAAATTGCTTGTATGTATATGATGCATGCTAGGTTAATTTTCTTGTATGTATATGATGCATGCTAGAATAATGAATGTATGTATATGATGCATGCTAATATAGGATAATAAAGGCCTAAATGCGTATAAGATACACATTACGATTAGATTAGATCATAATCGAATCAACTCGAAAATGCCTACCGAGCCTTGATACCCATCACTACCTCGATCATTTGTTGTTGAATCGCCAAAGCAGAGCAACGCATATTATCTTGGTAGGGTGCGGAGGGACAATCTTGGTCCCGCCTATCACGACTCGGGTTAGAGTAAGCTCAATTAGATTGAGCAAAACTAGTTAACTCAATTGGATCGAGTAGAACTATAGGCATATTCCAATCATTGGAAAGATAGGTTAAGATCGCATTTACACTAAATCTTGGGCGATTTAGCCAAAGCTAACTCAAGGTCTTTTGTAAATGTGGGTCTTAATCCTATAAACAAGAGTTGCATAGAGATGTAATCGGTAATGGGTTACCCACCGATCGTACTAAGTCTTGGGCGATTTAGCCAAAGCTAACTCAAGGCTTAGTATGATGTGGATCTTGTCCCACAAGAATTATAGCTAGTTTGTATGAATCAAGTAAATGTGGTTTGACCACATCCATAACTCGATTCTATAAAATTCCTATAATTCAGTGGGAGCATCATTTGATTAAAGGCCTAATTAAATGATAAAAGGAATATGATATTAATTCTCTGCATTGTATGTTGTAGATTACTATGTCAAACAACACGAACACTCTCTCTCTGCGATCTGTCCTTGAGAAGGACAAGCTCAATGGAGCAAATTTCCTGGACTGGTACAGGAACCTGAGAATTGTTCTCACCCAAGAAAGGAAGTCACGTCTGAGCCCATTCCAGAGGCACCTCCGCCTTGCGCCTCGCCATGAGTGATAAAGATGCTTACAAGAAACATCAAGATGATGCATTAGATGTGTCATGTCTAATGCTCGCGACCATGAACTCTGAGCTTCAGAAGCAACATGAGTTCATGAATGCTTATGATATGGTTGGACATCTTCGTCAACTATATCAAGGACAAGCTAGGCATGAGAGATATGAAGTCTCTAAAGCACTATTTGGGTCTAAAATGCAAGAAGGGACTCCTGTAGGTTCATATGTACTCAAGATGATTGGGTACGTAGAAAACCTACAAAGGCTGGGATTCCCACTTGGCCAAGAGCTGGCCACTGACCTAATCTTGCAATCTTTGCCAAGAGCCTTCGATCAATTTGTCATGAATTATAACATGAATGAAATTGATAAGCCACTGCCTGAAATGCTCAAAGATGTTGAGAATCACGAGCTTAACCTTAAGAAGGGTAAATATGACACCATTTTGATGGTGCAGAAGAAGAAAGGCAAGGGCAAGCCTAAATGTAAGGGAAAGTCCCAAGCCAAGGGCAAAGGCAAAGAACTTAAACCCAAAGGAGGGGTAGCCAAGGAAGGGGCTTGCTTCCACTGCAAGGAAGCAAGACACTGGAAGCGTAACTGCAAGGCATACCTGGAAGATCTTAAGAAGAAGAGAAGTGAGACTTCTACTTCAGGTATAAATGTTATAAAAGTCAATCTATCTATTTCTTCATCATGGGTATTAGATACCGGATGTGCATCTCACATTTGTACCAATGTGCAGGGGCTGAGAAATAGCAAGGCATTGACAAAGGGCGAGGTGGACCTACGAGTAGGCAATGGAGCAAGGGTCTTCGCCGCCAGAGGGAACTTATGATCTATCTCTGCCCTCTGGGCTTGTACTAGAATTAGAAGAATGTTGTTATGTGCCTGCTTTAACTAAGAACATCATTTCAGTTTCTTGTTTGGACAAGAAAGGGTTTTCATTTATAATAAAGAACAAATGTTGTTCAGTTTATTTAGATGATATGTTCTATTGTAGTGCACCTCTAATGAACGGACTCTACTTTCTAGACTTAGAGAGCCCTATCTATAACATAAGTACCAAGAGGTTCAAGTCAAATGAGTTGAACCAAACCTATCTCTGGCATTGTCGCTTAGGTCACATAAATGAGAGTCGCTTATCTCAGCTCCATAAGGATGGGCTGCTAGACTCATTTGATTTTTAATCATATGAGATATGCGAGTCTTGCCTTTTAGGCAAGATGACCAAGACTCCCTTTAGTGGACATAGCGAAAGAGCAACAGATTTGTTAGGACTTATACATAGTGATGTATGCGGTCCTTTCAATGTTGCTGCTAGAGGTGGTTACAGGTACTTCATTACATTTACTGATGACTTCAGTAGATATGGTTATGTGTATCTTATGACACATAAATCTGAATCCTTTGAAAAGTTCAAAGAATTCAAGAATGAAGTACAAAACCAGCTTGGCAAGAGTATTAAGATACTTCGATCAGATCGAGGTGGTGAATACCTTAGCCATGAGTTTCGTGACTATCTAGCTGAGTGTGGGATTCTATCCCAACTCACTCCTCCTGGAACACCACAGTGGAATGGTGTATCCTAAAGGAGGAATCGTACCCTATTGGATATGGTACGATCTATGATGAGTCACACAGATCTTCCTATATCCTTTTGGGGATATGCTCGACACGAGCCTTTACCCTTAACCTGTACCATCCAAGGTGTGGTAAAGACACCATATACTGATATGGACAGGAAAATCCCAAGATGTCTTTTATGAGGATTTGGGGTTGTGAGGCTTACGTCGACGCCAAGTCTCGCATAAACCGGGACCCAATCCGATAGGTGCTATTTTGTTGGATATCCCAAGGATACAAAGGGATATTACTTCTACATTCCCAACGGCTAAAGTGTTTGTGGTAAAGACCGGGTTTTTCTAGAAAGGATTTTGTTTCTAGAAAAACTAGTGGGAGTACTCTTCGATCTTGAAGAAATTCAAGATAAGGACCATAGCACGAGGCCTTGATGGAGGTTGAGCAGAACCACAAAGTGTTGTGGGTGATGAGGTGGTTGCACAAAGAGTTGTGGAACAACCACATTCAATAGACCTACCTCTTCGCAGTCGATAGAGTCACGTCGGACTGAGAGATACTCATTTCTCTTGTCTGACCATGATGACGTTATGCTCATTGAGAATGAGCCTACCTCCTATCAGGAAGCTGTGATGAGCCCAGATTCTGAGAAATGGCTAGACGCCATGAGATCCGAGATGGAATCCATGTACACTAACCAAGTATGGACTTTGGTTGATCCACCTGAAGGGGTCAAACCCATTGGGTGTAAGTGGGTCTTTAGGAGAAAGACTGACATGGATGGACTTACGCATACCTATAAGGGCCGATTGGTGGCTAAAGGTTTCAAGCAAATTCATGGTATTGACTATGATGAAACCTTTTCTCCAGTGGCGATGTTTAAGTCCATTCGGATCTTGCTTGCTATTGCAGCATACCACGATTATGAGATCTGGCAGATGGATGTCAAAACCGCGTTTCTGAATGGAAACTTACTCGAGGATGTGTACATGACACAACCTGAGGGTTTTGTAGATCCACAGCATACTGGGAAGGTATGCAAGCTGCAAAGGTCCATTTATGGGCTAAAGCAAGCTTCTCGGAGCTGGAATCTTCGATTCGATGATGCGATCAAACAGTTTGGTTTCATCAAGAATGAAGATGAACCCTGTGTCTACAAGAGGGTTAATGGGAACACAGTTGTGTTCCTTGTATTGTATGTGGATGACATACTACTCATTGGGAATGACATCCCTTCGCTACAGTCTGTGAAGACTTGGCTGGGGACGTGCTTCTCAATGAAGGACTTAGGTGAAGCAGCCTGTATTCTAGGCATCAAGATCTATAGAGATAGATCTAAGAGATTGCTTGGCCTAAGTCAGAGTACATACATTGACACGGTATTACTTCGGTTTGCCATGCAAAATTCCAAGAAAGGACTTCTGCCGATGTCACATGGTGTGAGTCTTTCGAAGACTCAAAGTCCCTCTTCTAGAGAGGAGAGAGACCGCATGGATAAGATCCCTTACGCATCTGCTATAGGATCTATCATGTACGCGCCATCGTACTCGTCCTGATGTCTCGTATGCTTTGAGCATGACGAGTAGATACCAGTCAGATCCAGGTGAGCGTCACTGGATAGCAGTCAAGAATATTCTTAAGTACTTGAGAAGGACTAAAGAATATTTCTTGATATTTGGAGGCGATGAGGAGCTAGTCAGAAGGTTACAATGATGCCGACTTCCAAACCGACTAGGATGATTATAGATCGCAATCGGGGTTCTGTTTTACTTGAATAGGTAGCACCGTGAGTGGAAGAGTTCCAAGCAGACACGCTATTGATTCTACAACAGAGGCCGAATATATCGGTGCTTCCATCTCATTCGTGAGATTGTCGATCGAGGAGATGTGAAGATTTGCAGTACCCACGACGCTAACATCGCAGATCCCTTGACCAAGGCTTTGTACGAGAAAAAGCATGATGGTCACACTAGGTCATTGGGTATTAGATACTACGGTGATTGGCACTAGTGCTAGTGGGAGATTGTTAGTGAAAGCCCTAGAGCCAATCATGTGATGATTGTTGTATGGACTTTATTGTATCATATTCCTATTAATAAAGGCATGGTTATTATATTTACTTGTATTGGTGCCAAATAACTAAATATAATAATGTCCTTGAGTAGTAGGTTCTTATCTATATCAATCGATTGGTTGAATCGATAATGAGATGATATAGAGAACACTACTCTTAATCATTCCTAGTCGAGTATTAACATTCGTGGACAATGTTAATGCGTAGAGACTAGCATGTAGGTCAACAAGATGACTTGATCTCACAAGTCATGGATATGAGATATCAAGTTGACACATGGGTATGCATTGGAGAATGTATCTTGAATGACCCATGAGAAAGTATCATGGATCGTTATATGAGTGTCATATACTTTCTCATGTGGCTATTAGTATGACTATTAGTCCTTAGACCTGAAGTCACCATGGTTCCCTACATAAGGAGTTGCATACTTTGGCTTCGTCAAACGTCACCCGTAAATGGGTGGACTATAAAGGCGATTACTGGGTATGTAACAAATTATGCGGAGGGATGTGAGTGATGTAGATGGGATCTATCCCTCCTATATGACGGGGGTGACATCGATATTCTTGATAGAGTGAGACCACGAAGTGCATGGCCATGCCCAAATGAGTCAATATGAGATATTGAGCTCATTTGATTAGAGTGAGTCTACTTGGAGTTCAAGATTTAGATTGTACCGAGGATGACACGGTCTATGCCTCGATTGGTCAATCTAGATGTCAAGGATAGAGGGACATTGTCACATATTGTGAGAGTCACAATTACTAGTCACAAAGGTGATGTTGGAGCTCAACATTCTTGTAACTTGGGTAGCAATGATGTGTTGCTAGATACCGCTCATTGCTTATGTTCCTAAATCGGTTTAGGGACATTGCCAACGTTACAAGAACCTATAGGGTCACACACATGAGAGCAATTAGATGGAGATTAGGTTCATATGATGAACCATGAGGATTAGGTTCATGGGATGAACCAAATTGGATTAAGAGTAATCCAAATTAGACTAATTGAGTTAGACTCAAGTTGATTCAAGTGTTGAATGAGTCTAATTGAGATTTGATTCATCAAATCAATTTAAATTAATGAATAGAGATTCATTATATTAAATTGACTTGAGTCAAGTGGTTAGATTTGATCAACCATGGGAGATTAGAGGTCAAGTTTGACTTGACTTGAGAGGGAAGTTGAAAGGTCAAGTTTGACTTGACCAAATGCCATGTCATGATGATGACTAGGCATGGCCGGCCAATGATGATGCTCCACATCATCATTGACTTGGTCAATTAGTGCCACATCATGAGGGAGACCAAGGGTCATGGGAGTTACATGCATGCATGTAACTCCCCCTCCATGAAGTGGCCGGCCACCATTTGGGGGTTATGTGAGTGAAAATTCATTTTGTGAGTAATCACTCATTACTTCATCTTCTTCCTTGGGAATTTTCCTCTCAAGCTCTCCCTCTCCTTCCTCTCTTTGGCCGAACCAACCAAGGAGTGCTAGCACACTCAAGGTTGAGTTTTCTTCCACCTATTGCTTGTGTGGATACCATAGAGGAGTGTGCACTTGACACTCTCGAGTTCCGGCGGACTTTGGACGAGCGGGATTTGCGAAGGGCATCGCATCAAGGGTAACATCCTTATCTCTTAGTTCTAAGGTAGATCTAGAGGATTTTGTAAGCACATACATGTAATTAGTTTTAATACTTCTTCGCACGGATCCGTGGCCGGGACTTCCGGGGTTTCCGCAACGCAAAAAGCGGTTTTTGCGGCCCGGAAAAGCCCAACAATCCCTAGACATACGACGAGACAATCCAAGATATAGATACAGCATCTTGGCAAAGTGCAATGAATGCTGAGATTGAATCCATGGATTCAAGTCAGGTCTGGGAGCTCTTATGCATAGCAGCTCATATGGATTATGAGGTGTGGCACATGGATGTCAAGACAGCATTCCTTAATGGAAGTCTTGAGGAAAACATCCAAATGAAGCGACCAGAGGGATTCATTGCTAAGGGCAAAGAGCATCTTGTAGGTAAGCTTAATCGGTCCATTTATGGATTGAAGCAAGCTTCGAGGTCTTGGAACATCCGCTTTGAGGAGGTAAATCAGTCTTATGGATTTATTCAAAGTCTGGATGAGTCTTGTGTATACAAGAGATGTGATGGAAACGTAGTGGTATTTCTTGTACTATACGTAGATAATATTTTGGTAGTTGGCAACAATATCAGAGTGTTATTAGACGTAAGGGTATGGTTTTCCAAACAGTTTTGAAGGACTTGGGAGAAGTGGGTCACAACCTTGGGATCAAGGTTGTTGTGCTTATCCCAAGCTTCATACATAGACATGATTTTGGATCGTTTTAGCATGCAAAACTCCAAGAAAGGTTTTCTACCTTTCAGGCTTGGAGTTCCTTTATCTAAGGAGATGTGTCCTAGATCATCTGAGGTGATAAAGGAGCTGAAGGTGGTTCCTTATGCTTCGGCAATAGGAAGCCTCATGTATGCTATGTACGAGACAAGATATCTGCTTTACCGTGGGCATGGTTAGCAGATATCAGAGTAATCCAGGACAGGGACATTGGACTACGGTAAAAGCATATATTGTAGTGCCTGAGAAGGACTAGGGATTATATGCTAGTTTACCGTGCAGACCAATTACTCCCTGTGGGTTGCATGGATTGCGATTTCCAATCAGATAGGGATAACAGTAAGTCTACCTCAGGTTTTGTGTTTACTTTAGGAGGTGGAGCCATTGTATGGAGGAGTGCCCAGCAGAAATGTGTGGCGGACTCCACCATGGAAGCTGAGTATGTGGCAGCCTATGAGGCAGCCAAAGAAGTTGTGTGGCTCAGAAACTTCCTGATGGACTTGGATGTGATTCCTGGTTTGCCCAGAACTATCACAATTTATTGTGATAATAATGGTGCAGTTGCAAACTCGAAGGAACCACGAGCCCATAAGGCTAGTAAACACATAGAGTGCAAGTACCACCTGATACGAGAAATCGTAAAGGAGGTAGAAGTTGCTGTCGCCTAGCATGCATCAGAGGATGACCTGGTAGACCCTTTCACTAAGGCCCTTCTAGCGAGAGCTTTGATGGGCATGTGGAGGGAAGGGGAATCAGATGTATGACAGTATGATGACAACATAGTCTTTTAGTATAAGTGGGAGATTGTTGGGATGTATACTGAAAGCCTAGCTCTTTGGTATGAACATTTTATTTTGAAATAAGAATCACATGATCTTTGTTTGCACTTTATATTTATATATGTGCATATTGTCTAATACTTTACATTGTGGATAACATGGTGCTTGGGTGTGGCACAGAAGATCATGTTATCAGTCCCTTGTAGAGTATAAGTAGAGGCTCACAACCAAGATGGTTTTGGACAAACCATTGGCATGGTTGTAGTGTAGCTTGGTATTATTTTGTCTTGAACATAAAGATACACTAGTACACTTAGGTGTATTGAGCAGGACCGACATAGAGGTGATTCAATTTGTTGCTGACTACATAATTGAATCGGACTTCGGATATTATGTTGTATATGCTCTTAATCCCGATATAATAACGGACACATGTACTTAGTATTTATTTCTTTGATTTACCAGAGGGTGAGATTTCTATGGATTAAATCAATATGCCCGGTAAGTTGGGAAATGATATTATTTACATGGTGTGCCGTTGATTATAGGAGGAATCCATGTCCTATGTATTAGGTTGATGATGTCCCCTTGAGGAGCTCATAAGGTTCATCATGTAAACCCTGCAGGCTGACTTAGTCAACATGATGATAAGGTTGAGTGGTATTACTCGAGGAGTTAGATGTTGATTAATTGATGGTCAGTAAATCAATTAATTGACGGACATTCGATATCTTAAACACGGGGAGATGGATGTACAAATAATATATGGAGCCCATATTGATTTATGGGGGTTGGTGAGGTAGTTCAATGATGATCCTCTAGTCAAATGGAACATCATTGATGGATCAAGTTTGTGTGGTTCCGATCCATTGGGTGGCCAAGATCTAACTCCTCCTCATGGTCCCTATCGTAACCTAATATAAACCTCATGAAGTCTAGATCAAATGATGGAAAACAAATCTCTAGATCCGACGGTTGGGATTAAATCCCTAGAACCGATGGTGGAGATTAAATCTCTAGATCTGACGGTTGGGATTAAAACCCTAGAACCGACGGTTGAGATTAAATCTCTAGATCCGACTGTTGGGATTAAATCCCTAGAACCGACGGTTAAGATTAAATCTCTAGATCCGACGGTTGAGATTAAAACCCTATAACCGACGGTGGAGATTAAACCAAGGCCTAAACCTAACTCTATATATATGGGATATTGGGTTGGGCGGCAACTAAGTTTTTTGGATGATGGAAATTAGGGTTTAGCCTCTCTTTGCTTGGGCGGCAAGAAACCCTAAGGAGGAAACCCTAATTAGGGTTTGGCTCCTTGGGTTGGGCGGCCATGGTGAGGAAAGGAGAGTGGGCGGCAACTTGTGGAAGAGTTCTTCTTCTTCCTAGGGAAGGTGGCCGGTTCTAGATCTCCCCCTTCCACCTTGGTTGGGCGGCAAGAAATAAGAAGAGGCTAGGGTTAGGGTTTAGTCCATGATGGTGGGCGGCAACCCTTCTTCCTCCTTCCTCGTTGGTTTGGCCGGCGCCCAAGCTTCACCCTTCTTTCTATGGATTAGGTTGGTTTGGGAAATTAGGGTTTGCCCTTCCATTAGTGGGCGGCAAGAAACCCTAGATTTTTCCTTTCCTTGGTTGGGCGGCTAGGTTATGGAGGGGAAAGTGGGCGGCAACTATAGGAGAGGATATCTTCTTCTTCTTCCTAGGGTGTTGCCGGCTCCTAGATCTTTTCTCTCTACCTTGGTCGGTGCTCAACCTATTCCTCTCATCCTCTTCTTGTTCTCTTTGGACCGGCGGCAAACATCATGCTTGGAGCTTGATGGTTGGTCCTAGATAAGAGATGAGTTTTGTTTCCATTTTGTTCTCTCTATTCTTGGGGCCGGCGGCATCAATCCTTTGTGGATTGGTGGTTAGCTCAAGCAAGAAGGGAAAGAGAGTTCTTCTTTCTTTGGATTGAAGAAGATCTAGGATGCTTCAACTTGTGGAGGATCTTTGCCCACACGAAGTCTACAAGGAGTTTAGGACATACGATAGAAGATCAAGAGGTATAAAAGTTTTACAACTTTTATTATTATTCTTTGCATGTTCTTATTGATATGCTAGCTTATGTTCTTTATGTTAGTATATGTTGATTATACTAGTTTACATTTGCATGTATTTGTATAATCATGGACCCCGAATAAGAAACACAAAAACCGGCAATCCGTCCGTCGTCTCTTCCGCGGCTAATCGACTAGAAGAGTTTGGTTGCTTGAACAACTAGTTTGTTCAAACGATTGCTCGAGTCGTTGGCAAGACGACGAATTGGTTGTGCTTAGGAAACTCATCCCATCCAGATTAGTTTTCATTTATTAAAAATTTTAATCCGGGGACCTGGGAGCCAATGAGCCTTCCAAGGAATAGCACGATTGCCAACAATAACATCTTCTCCCAAGTGCTTCCTTTTGGTTGTCTTGTGTTGTTGACTTCCTCCTTATAACGTCATCTTCCAATGGACCCTCCATCAATATTTTGTATATTACAAAAGGAGAATTACTCGAGTTACATTCGAGCCTAAAACTAATTTTACAACAAGAATTTTAGGAGAAAGGCACGACACGCAGGTCGTATTAAGAATTACAACACATATTCACAAACTTTTTGGGACTAGGCCATAACCATGCACCATGTCAATTTTAACTTTTAAAAGACATCGGATACTTTATTATGTTTGAAAAATTGCTAATGCAATTATCAACTCATAATAAAATTTCTTCTACTTCTATATCACATATACAATAGAGAAAACCTATTTTTATACGATCTTTCGCAAGTGGCTCTGATACCATTGTAGGGATCTCTTATGCAAAATAGCATATGCGCAACGAAAAAATAGAATCCCTTCCGAGTGATCCTTGCGAAAGAAAACCTCGTACAAAAATAAATTTCTCAAAACCTATCTTATAGGAGAATATTACCTTTGTTGCGTGCCCTTTTTAGTCCCGCTTCTCCTTGGGTTTGTTGGATCTTTTAGCACGTTCAAATGTCCGTGCCTCTATATGTATCCACACGAGCAAGCTCTTGTCTCACAAAAGAAACTAGCCTACACTCACAAAAGCCACACAACCATAGCTTCTAACCACAAAGCTCTCTCCAAGCCTCAAGCTTCAACCAAGCCTCAAGTTTTTCACCTAGTTGGCCGGCCACCCCATGGGGTGTTTTATAGGATTGAAAAAAACCTTTCACCTCCTATCACATTCAATGCAATCAATTGCATTGAAATATAATCAAACACACTCCTTGTTTGGCCGGCCACATGTGGAGAAATTCCAAAGGTCAAAACCCTTTGTCTCCTTCCACCTCATCAAGCTTAGGTGGCATGCTTATGTGGCATTCTTAGGTGGCATGCTTATGTGACATTCATGCATGTTGAATTAATCTTATTAATTCAATAAGCTTATGTTATCATATTGAATTAATCTCATTAAATCAATAAGGTAAGATATTGAATTAATCTTATTAAATCAATTAAGCTTAGCATATTGAATTAATATCATTAAATCAATAAGCTAAAATTCTCATTAAGCTTAAAGTCCAAAAACCATTTTGTACTTAAGCTCATTCCCAAATTATTCTAGTCAAACTAGAATGCACTAATTCTTCTAATCATCATGCTCTTTATGTGTGACCCTATAGGCTCTCATAACGTTGGCAGTGGATCTAAACTCTTTTAGATACACAAGCAATGAGCGATATCTAGCAATACATCATTGCTACCCAAGTTACGAAATAAGTCAAGATCCGACTAACCTTTTCGTGACTACTATAATGTATGACTGTGTCCTTCTATCCTTGATATCAGATTGACCAATGAGGCATAGACCGTGTCATCCTCGATCAATCTATGTGTTTCTTGATCCCTGAGTAAACTAACTCAAACAAATGAGCTCAATATCTCATATTGACTCATTCGAGCATGACCATGCGTTTTAGTAGTTCTACTCAATCAAGGGGCCCACAGATATCACTCCCATCATATGGGAGGGATATATCCCATCTACATCACTCACATCCCTCCGCATAATTTGTTACATACCCAGTAATCGCCTTTATGGTCCACCCTGTTACGGGTGACGTTTGACGATACCAAAGTACATAACTCCTTATGTAGGGAACCGTAGTGACTTCAGGTTTGAGGACTATTCATACCAATAGTCACATGAGAAAGTTTATGACACTCATATGACGATCCATGAAACTTTCTCATGGCGGGTCAGTTTAGTATATATTCTCTAATATATACCCATGTGTCAACTTGATATCATATATCCATGACTTGTGAGATCAAGTCATCAATTGACCTACATGCTAGTCTTTATGTATTAATATTGCCCTTGCATATTAACACTTGACTAGGAACATTTAGGAAAGTGTTCTCTACAGCCTCTAATAATCAATTCTGCCAATTGATGTGCTGTAGATAAGAACCTACATTTCTAGGGCATTATTATATATTTAATTTAGCTGGCACATGCATGACGTAAATATATAATAACCAATCTTTTGCCTTTATAGAATATGATACAAAATGTTCCCTATTCAACCATCACATGATTGGTTCTAGGGCTATAACTAACAGACTTCTCCTTTCCCAAAAATCCAATCTTGGACTTCCCTTGCCAAGTATCCATACTTGAACTTCTACTCGAGCTTGGTCAACCTTGACCTGAGGCAAATTTCTCCAACAATCTCTGTTAGGGCAATCTCTTGCCGTAATATGGTTTTGATGGTGTGGAAAAGGGTTTAAGTTAGTTTGATATGTTGATGTGATATGTGCGTTGAAGTCGTGCAGGACTTAGTAATTCGCACATGGAGCCGTGGCGAGTTTCACATCTCATGACTCGTGCCTTGAGTCGGTGAAGGATAGCTTTGCGGAAGCCGTGCGCTTGGAGCATCCGAGGGACCGCCGGACGAGAAGCTTGGAGTGAAGCCGGAGGAAGTAGACTTCGAGGCAAGAGACGCGAAGGAGCATTGCAGAGCCGTGCGCCTGATGCTGCCGAGGGACATGGCCGAGAACGAAGAGAACTTCGAAGGCGAGGGACTCCGAGAAATGAGAGTGAGCGATTGTAACCCAGGGAAGGGTAGCTCTTAGGTGAAACTTGGTCATTTGGCCAAGTGTCGGATGGGTTTTCAGACACCGATCATTGCCATGTCATGGCGATCGGCCGCTCTGACTAGTGAGTTCATTGGTATGGTATTTGGATTGTGGCCAGCGATCGGCCGCCATCGTGGCGATCGTCATTGCCAAGACTCGATCGGCTATTCGAAAGCGGCCGATCGACTAGTCAATAAGGGTTGACCCGCAGAACCGTTCGTAGCCTGAAGCGATCGACTACGGAGCGGGATCGGTGATGAGAGTCCATCGGTCATTGCCAAGACCGTTGGACTACAGCGGTCGGGATCGGCGTGTTCGGAGGCCGTTGTAGTAACGGTGATGGAGCCCTCTCTATAAAGAGAGGGTGTGAGCCTTTGAGAGGCTAATGCTCATACTTCAAACAATCTTCCTAGTGCCCCACAAGCTCTAAACTCTTCTTACTTGTTCTTACTCCATTCTATTTGTAAGAAGAGTGTGCTTGATTTGTAAAGGTTACCTCCACCTAGCTTGGTGCAAAGGAGAGACCATTTAGTGGATTGGTTTAGCGGGTGATTCACGAGGAATCGGGACCGTGGATTAGCGGCGTGGCCGTGAACCACGTTACATTCTTTGTTAGCGTTTGTATTTTCATTTATTGCTTGTTTTAGTTTATTGCTTCGCTTGCGCTAATTATTTTGTAGGCGAGCAATTTACAGCGTCCAAGCGTCACGAGGGCTATTCACCCCCTCTAGCCAGCCATATCGATCCCCTACAAGTGGTATCGAGCCAAGGAAAGCTTGTCAGGACTAACCGCCACAACAAGCAACTTTCAAAATGGCGGCTCAACATCCATCCTCCGAAGTTTGAAGGAGAATTCGCTTGGTGGAAGAAGCGAATGGAGGTATTTTTTGAAACGGATTTTGATATAATGATTACAATGGAATCCGGTTTCGTTTTGCCTAGGGATGAAGAGGGGAAGCCAATAGAGAAATCTAGGTGGACCAAGAGGCAAAGAGAGGAGCACCTTGCAAACTCCAAAGCCAAGCACCATCTCTACAATGTGCTCCCTCAACAAGAGATCAACCGGATCGGAGAATGTGCTAGCGCCAAAGAGATGTGGGAGAAGCTTATAGAACTCCATGAAGGCACATCCGAGGCCAAGCTAGCAAGGAGAGACCTCCTCCGCTCCCAACTATCCAATATAAAACTAGAAAAGGGAGAAAGGTAACCTCACTACACTCTAGGTTTAAAGAAATTTTAATTGGGCTAACAAGTGTAGGTGAGAAGCTATCAAACCGGGATATGGTAATGAAGGCCATAGATGCCTTTCCCCGGTCCTCCAAGTGGAGCTCCATGGTGGATTCGTTCTACATCTCCAAGAACTTGGAAGTAAGTACCTTGGAGGATTTTTTCTCAACAATGGAGCTCCACGAAACTAGGCTTGAGGGAATACAAGAGGAGCCTAAAATTCAACCCTCAAGAGGAGTAGCATTATTGGCAAGTAAGGGGAAGAAGAAGATGGAAATCCCCTCCTCCTCCGATGACGAAGCGTCTTCCTCCTCCTCCATGGATAACACCGAAGAAGCCTATATGGTAAGGAGGGTAAGACGTGCATTTAAGAATTTTAGATTTGATAAATCTAATGATAGGATGAGAAGACCAAGGGGGAAGGTCATATGCTACAATTGCCAAGGAGAAGGGCACATAAGGGACAATTGTCCTCTCCTAAACAAGAGCAAGGAATAAAGGAAAAAGAAAGAAGAAAAGAAGAAGAAAAAGGGGAGCAAGAAAAAGAAGGAAGAGGAGAAGAAGACAAAGGAGAAGGGAAAGGCTAAGGCTCTCAAGGCAAGGACTTGGGATGATCCATCCTCATCCTCCTCCTCATCATCGGATGAGGAGAATGCCTTTGTCACCAATTTGGCCTTGATGGCCTTTGATGACTCGGATTGCTCTTCATCCGAAAATGAAGGATCAAGCTCAAATGGGGAGAGCTCAAATGAAGGGGGAGCTTCCACATCCTCATCATCCGAAGAAGAAGAGGACATGGAAACTATGGTAACCAATCTCTCACCTAGTAAAATAGTTTCTATGATTTCTAGTTTAACTAAGGATTTATTTAGGGCAAAGAAGAAAAATAAATGCATGCTTGAACAAATTAAGGAATTAGAACAAAAATTAGAAAAGGCATGCTTAAATGATAATATTTCTTCTAACTTAGATGATGCATGCTCACATGATTATATGCCTTTGGATGTTAATGATGCATGTATAAATGAAAATAGGACCTTAAGGGAAAAGGTAGATTATTTAACCAAAGCCCTAGAGAAATTCACTATTGGCTCCAACACATTGAACATGATCTTAGGGAGCCAAAGAGCTAGTTTCAACAAGAAGGGCCTAGGCTACAAGGAAAAGAAAAATGAAAAGGCCTATAAATGCCTAATAGCTAGGGGACAAGATAAAAAGAAAGTAATTGCTAGGAAATGGATCCCCAAGGAGTATTTAGTGAACCCAATAGGAAAGAATCTATTTTGGGTTCCAAAATCCATCCTTAAGGGTTAGAAAACCCCTAGGGTAGTCAACCATATGAACTTGACCTATATCATATTTTGGTTGACTTAGGATGACGGGACAACATTTTTTAGATAGTGTTGGGTGATGATAACGTGCCCATAAATAGGTAATAATGCCTAAATCATGATGATTGATGTAATTCCTATGTATATTTACAATCATGATTTATGTTTTTGATATTTGGCATGTTATCATGAGAAATAGGTTTAAATCATGCTTTAGGTGATAATTTGTTTATTATCATCGTATAATACCTAATGCATGACTATAATTTGATGAAAACATGTATTTCATGATCATAATGTAGAATAAATTGATATATGTCATTATGATCATGTAGGATGTTAGGTTGATACTTAACCATGATAGAATTGCATGAATATATGGGTTAAGTATATACAAATACCCCCTAGGATACATCTCACACTCACTATAGGCTAACTTGATTGCAAACTTAGCATGAGTGAGATATTAGGATGATACAAATGTCCACTAATGCCTATGGCATTTAGATGGTCATTTAAAGTATCAAAATAGCAATAATAGACCAATCATGGGGAAGGCTTATGTTTAATTCATAGACATATTGGCCAAAGATCATGGTTGGATATTTCATATGTTTTCAAAACAATTTCTTACCTTAAAATACATGTATTCATGTTTTGAAACAATTGGATGCAAAACTAGGTAGCTAACTTGATACTAGAATGATCAAAAACCTAGTGGTTTTTAGAACTTTTGGATTTTTGGCAAAAACAAGAAAATATAATGAGTTTTCATGAAAAACTATTTTTCCTTCATAGATATACTTAATAGAAATATGTTCCCCAAATTTCATGATTTTTCGAATTTTCTGGAATTTATAATGCATTTCTGAAATTGCCCGTAAAATCAAAATTGGATTCTTTACGCGATCGCCATACTGATAGAAATGATCGTGGCCTGTAAATCAGAACATTGGAGGCCGAATTCAGTTTGTAAACCTACAACAAGTGGTAGAAATATACTTGATGCCATCAAATAGTGGTACCCAATTTTTTAAATCAACTTGTCATATTTTTCCTCCATTATACTTGATGCCATGAGCTTATAACTTAGTGTTAATCTTTTTGATGGTGTCAAAGGGGGAGAAATAATTATGTTTAAGTTAATTATTTTAGGGGGAGAAATATATTTTAGGGGGAGAAATATATGATAGGGGGAGAAAATTTGCATGGAGAGTTTCATGGATTAAGGGGGAGTTGCATGTTGCTATATCATGTTTATCTTTACATGCTTTCTTACCTTAGAATTTATATCAAATGTTTTTACCTAACTTAAACGGATTGCCACACATCAAAAAGGGGGAGATTGTTAGGGCAATCTCTTGCCGTAATATGGTTTTGATGGTGTGGCAAAGGGTTTAAGTTAGTTTGATATGTTGATGTGATATGTGCGTTGAAGTCATGCAGGACTTAGTAATTCGCACATGGAGCCGTGGCGAGTTTCACATCTCATGACTCGTGCCTTGAGTCGGTGAAGGATAGCTTTGCGGAAGCCGTGCGCTTGGAGCATCCGAGGGACCGCCGGACGAGAAGCTTGGAGTGAAGCCGGAGGAAGTAGACTTCGAGGCAAGAGACGCGAAGGAGCATTGCAGAGCCGTGCGCCTGATGCTGCCGAGGGACGTGGCCGAGAACGAAGAGAACTTCGAAGGCGAGGGACTCCGAGAAATGAGAGTGAGCGATTGTAACCCAGGGAAGGGTAGCTCTTAGGTGAAACTTGGTCATGTCGGATGGGTTTTCCCGACACCGCCGATCGCCATGTCATGGCGATTGCTTCGAGTTGAGTGAGTTCGACCGTATACGATCGATCGATTAGGCAGCGGGCCGATCGCCATACGTAAGGGGCCGATCGCTAAGATATCACCGATCCCAAGGCGCGCCGATGTCAATAAGGGTTCGCCATTACGAACCGCTTCGTAGCCGATCGGGCGCCGATTACGGAGGGCAATGATCGATGAGGTCCATCGGGCCGATCGCTAAGAGTTCCGTTGGACTACAACGGTCGGGATCCGACGTGTTCGGAGTCCGTTGTAGTGACGGCAGTCGACTGCCAAGGGCGGCAGTCGACTGATGGCGGCAAACGGGAAGAAGTTAGCCCTCTCTATAAAAAGAGAGGGTGTGAGCCTTTGAGAGGCTAATGCTCATACTTCAAACAATCTTCCTAGTGCCCCACAAGCTCTAAACTCTTCTTACCTGTTCTTACTCCATTCTATTTGTAAGAAGAGTGTGCTTGATTTGTAAAGGTTACCTCCACCTAGCTTGGTGCAAAGGAGAGACCATTTAGTGGATTGGTTTAACGGAGTGATTCACCGAGGACGAATCAGGGACCGTGGATTAGTGGCGTAGCCGTGAACCACGTTACATTCTTTGTTAGCGTTTGTATTTTCATTTATTGCTTGTCTTAGTTTATTGTTTCCGCTTGCGCTAACGTTTTTGTAGACGAGCAATTTACAACGTCCAACGTACGAGGGATATTCACCCCCCTCTAGCCGGCCATATCGATCCCCTACAATCTCCTCATAACAATCTCCCCTATATGACCTTGGATATTCCAATCATCCACTAATCATATGGTCAACATATGGTCAAACCATATTGACAAACCATTGTCAAACACATTGTCAAAGCCTATTGTCAAACATCAAAACTCTATTCAAGTCCCACTTGAGTCTGGTCAATCTTGACCTTGGCTAATTGCATCAACAGGTCCATTTGTAGTAGAATGTCGTGCGGGAATGGGAGATTGCTAGCTCGACCTTGGAATTTATATAATTTGCATCCCTATTTTAGTGGTTAATTTCGTAAAAGTCAAATGTTATTTCAGAAGAGATTGTATTGATGAATGTTTCATGAAAGCATGTAATGTAATAGTAAATGAGTACAAGTTTTAATTTTTTTTTTGTATCTGATTTAATGGGAAAAAACAACAAATCAGGAGGAGTTCGATCAATAGTATTGCCCATGTCCAAGAAGGAGGTAGATTGGTGATAACGATTGTCTTATCGTGGTACGGTTCCAAATTAATTACCAAACCCTCTCTACACTAATATAACATAGTGGACATCCCAGATTGTTTCCCAACGAGTGTAATCAATAGAATAGTAATCTTAGGATTGCTAATTATTGCTTTGGATTTTTTTTTCTATTCAAATGGAGGTTGGAATTTAAAAGATTAATCCTACTGAATGAAAGACAATGCAAGTAATTAAAGCATTAATCTAACTAAACTATGATGGTAATGAAATTAAAGAAGATATAAACTAAGCATTCAAAGAAAATCATTCAATAACATAAAGACCGTGTAGGAAATTAAACAACAATTCAAGTGAAAAATAACATTAGTGTAAAGGAAAACATGAAATAAATCTAACCTAGTATTAAACACTGCTAATTAATGGAAATAACACTTAAACAGGCAAGTAATCAAACTAACAAACAATTAAGCTAAGCTTTGCAATTAACCATGCAAACTCATTAACTACAATTTAAACATCCTAATTAAACTACAAACTAACATCCAATTGAAACTACTAATTAACTCCAAGACAACTACGAATTTAATACAATGTAAACTACAAGACAAGCTACAAACTAACTACAAATTAAACTACGTGTCAAACTACAAACTAACTACGAATTAACTACATGTCAACTACAAACTAACCACAATTCAATAACTTAAGCTACGATTGAACCTACAACAACAACAATTGGGGGATGATAATAAACTTAATTCACTAATCCAAATATAACCAAAGCAAACTATCCAATTAAATTCCAAATATAATTAAATCGACGATCCATAACACTCAGAATAGGGACCTCCCTCTCTGGCGACGATGACGATCTTAACAGCAATCTCCGATGGATGGGATGGCTAGATTTCTTGTCAGAAATCCTTCTAAAAGTGCTGATGTAATATATAAAAAAAATAATAAATAAACCAAATTAAATAAAATAATAAAATAAAGTAATATAATAATAATATAATTTAAAAAAGAGATAAATGAATAAATTTATTTATTTATTTTATTAAATGGAAATTAGTTATTTATTAGTATTTTAGTTGATAATTTCGAGATAAGTTTTTATCAGATTGGACTAAGTCTAATTGGCTTTATCCGATAATAAAGTTGATTGTTTCAAAAGTGGAATTTAGTTATTAAATATTTGTTACAAACTTTGGGATAATTTTATTAGACTTTGACTAAGTCTAATCAATTTTATCCCATCATGAAATTGATTGTATCCCCTAAGCCTAAGTTATATAAAATCCTAGGTTGGAAATTAAACCTATGATAAGTTTATTTTCCATTCCCTTTATTTTTCATTCCAGAGCCTTTCTTCCTCTTTCTTGCATCATTGACCCACGCGCCCCCTCTCCGCCGCTGCTCGCAAGAGCTACACGCACCGGCGGCCAAGCCACCACCCGTGGCCCAGCTTCGCCCGCCGTCACGTGGCCAGACTCCGCCGCCTACTCCTCATCGCTGCCCTTCCCTGTGCCCAGGCCACCGCGAGCTGCCCACAAGTCATCGTGCACAACTGTTTCCATGGTTCCACCTATACCCAACTTCCCATGCGTCGGTGTGCATAACCGTTGGCACGGTCATCCAATACAAGCCATTTCCCGGCTAGCACTAGTTGTCGAGAGCTCACGAATGCCTCCTCCTCCGTCGTCGCCCTAATCTTCATAAACACAAGTGTGACAAACCTGTGGCCACAGGTACCCTCTATGTCCGTGAGTTAGGGATCCTCGAAGTAAAAAATGAGTAAGGGCAGGAAGAGGATGAGCGGGCATGAAAAAAGATTTTCTTGGATTGGCAGAGCTCCTTCGTCGACATGCTTTCTAGGATTGATTTGAACTTGGAGGGAGTCAAGTTCAAAATAAGCATTGAGATCCCACCTTATGGTGATTTTAAGTAACTTAAAAAGTTATGGGAGGACTGTTACGCTTCTAAGTTTCTTTATTCCCGAAGGGGATTTACTAGAAGACCAGACATGATTATCTTACGGGGTGTTCCTTCTAGAAGGTTGGCTGAGCCTAGAGTTTTGTCGAATGCCTCAGTGTTGGTCACACACAATGGTTTTGATTCAAGATACGCTATCAGACACGAAGATTCTCGAACCTTCTAGGTATCCGGTGTGTGGTTCTCTCTTTAGGATTTAGTGCTTGGATATATTGGTTACATTGTTTACTTAGGTTATCCTATAGTTACACTTTATGTTCTTGCTAGAATTGCTTTGATCATATATCTGTTGGACCCTTGAATTCTAGGATGTCTGCTCATCATTAGCTTGTAGTTATTGATTGATATTATTGTTATATGTGTCTATTTATTGCTGAGATATAAATTGGTAGATATTGCTGGTAGATGCTTACCTATTATTTGTTGGATTGGTTTAATGATTGGACTAGTGAAATTGTATAATTAAGATGAGATTAATCGTTAGAGGATATATAACTTTTCTTCTATCTCGGCTGCCAGCTATATCTCCCATTCGTGGTTGAGAGGGTCTGCAGTAGAGGATTTATAACTTTTCTCCTATCTCGGCTCCAGCTATGTCTCCCATTCGTGGTTGAGAGGGTCTGCAATAGAGGTTCCCTACTTTTGAACTATGGTTGCATTTGTATACCTGTGGTTGATCGTGTCTCCCATTTGTAGTTGAAAGAATCTATCATGGAGTTATACTCTTGGACTACTCATTCAGAGTTAGTGATAGTTTGATTCGTGTATCGTCTGTAGTTAGATAGCTACCTTACACCATGACTGCCCACGAGACCCAGTCGTGGTAGCATGTTGTTGTGTGCAGCACATAGCTAGATTGCTATATACTCTGTCTTCCCATGAGACTCAGTCATGGTAGCATGTCGTTGTTCATAAACATTGAGTCTTTTATTTCCTATCTACCCACGAGTCCCGTTCGAGGTTGTATGTGGTTGCGCGTAGACAATGCTCTGTATATTGCTTATCTACCCATGAGTCCCAATCGTGGTAGCATGTTGTTGCCCGCAGATAGTGCTCTTTGTTAGGGCAATCTCTTGCCATGATAAGGTTTTGATGTGTGTGGAAAAGGGTTTAAGTTAGGTTGGTATTGTTATTTGATATGTGCGTTGGAGTCTTGCAGGACTTAGTAATTCGCACATGGAGCCTTGGCGGGTTCACCCTCATAACCTCGATCCTTGAGTCAGTGAAGGATGACTTTGCGGAAGCCGTGCGCTTGGAGCATCCGAGGGACCGCCGGACGAGATGACTTGAAGTGAAGCCAAGGAACCAGACTTCGGAGGCAAGAGACACGAAGGAGCATTACAGAGTCGTGCGCCTGATGCTACCGAGGGACGTGGCCGCGAACGAAGAGAGCTTCGGCGAGGGACTTCGAGTGAGATGAGAGAATGAGTGAAATGTAAATAGCTCATTAGGTAAACTTGGTCGAATGGCTGAGTGTCAGAGACTTGACCGCAAGGGTTAAGGTTTACCCGACCACCGAAAGCTCAAACTTATGTTAAGTTCGCCATGTAATGGCAATGAGCTCGAAGTCGAGTAGTGTTCGACTGGTATCCGACTGATGGGTTCATGCCCAGTAGTCGACTGCCATGGAATGGCAGTCGACTGCCAGAGGATGTCATGGGCATAGAACCGCTCATAGTCGATCGCGTACGATTACGGAGGCGGCGAATGATCGTGAGGTCCATCACCGATTGCCAAGCGTTCCATCGACTCTACAACGGCCGATCCGGCGTGTTTGGAGGTCGTTAGAGTGGCGGCAATGATTGCTAAAGGCGATGGTCGATCGGCGGCGGCCAACGGGAAGAAAATCTTCCTCTCTATAAAAAGAGAGGGAGTGGGGCTTTGGGAGGCTAATGCTCTTACTCCAAACGACCATCCAAGTGTCCCACAAGCTCTAAACTCTTCGTACTTGCTTTTACTCAATTCTATTTGTAAGAAGAGTGATCTTGATTGTAAAGGTTACCTCCACCTAGCTTAGTGCAAAGGAGAGACCAATAGTGATTGGCTTTGGAGGAGTGATTCACCTTGGACGAATCGGACCGTGGATTAACGGCGTAGCCGTGAACCACATTACATCTCCTTTGTTAGCGTTTGTATTTTCGTTTATTGCTTTGTCTTTATTGTTTATGATTCCGCTTACGCTAACGATTGTGTAGACGAGCAAACGAACGTGAGAATTCCGACATCCATCGAAAGAGAGCTATTCACCCCCCTCTAGCCGGCCGTTCGATCCCCTATAAGTGGTATCAGAGCCAAGGAAACCTTGTCGAGGACTAACCGCCACAACAAGCAACATTCAAAATGGCCGGCTCCAACATTCATCCACCGAAGTTTGAAGGAGAATTCGCTTGGTGGAAGAAGCGAATGGAGGTATTTTTTGAAACGGATTTTGATATTATGATTACAATGGAATCCGGTTTCGTTTTGCCTAGGGATGAAGAGGGGAAGCCAATAGAAAAGTCAAGATGGACCAAGAGGCAAAGAGAGGAGCACCTTGAAAACTCAAAAGTCAAGCACCATCTATACAATGTGCTTCCCCAACAAGAAATCAACCGAATAGGAGAATGCCTAAGTGCCAAGGAGATGTGGGAGAAGCTAATTGAGCTTCATGAAGGCACATCCGAGGCGAAGCTAGCAAGGAGAGATCTCCTCCGCTCCCAACTATCCAACATTAAATTAGAAAAGGGAGAAAAGGTAACTTCTTTGCATTCTAGATTCAAAGAAATTTTAATTGGACTAACAAGTGTAGGAGAAAGGCTCTCCAATCGCGATATGATAATGAAGGCCATAGATGCTTTCCCCCGATCATCCAAGTGGAGTTCAATGGTGGACTCATTTTACATTTCAAAGAATCTAGAGGTAAGTACTCTAGATGAATTTTTCTCCACTATGGAATTACATGAATCTAGGCTTGAAAGAATACAAGAAGAGCCAAAAATACAAGCCTCAAGAGGAGTAGCTTTGATGGCAAACAAGGGGAAGAAGAAGATAGAGATTCCCTCCTCCGATGATGATGAAGCGTCTTCCTCCTCTTCCATGGATAGCACGGAAGAAGCATATATGGTAAGGAGGGTAAGACGTGCTTTAAAAGGTTTTAGATTTTACAAATCAAATGATAGGAATAGAAGACCAAGGGGGAAAATCATTTGCTACAATTGCCAAGGAGAGGGACACATAAGGGACAATTGTCCCCTCCTAAACAAGAGCAAGGAAGAGAAGAAAAAGAAGGAAGAAAAGAAGAAGAAGAAGGGGAGCAAGAAGAAAGAGGAGAAGAAGACAAAGGAAAAGGGGAAGGGCAAGGCATTCAAAGCAAAGACATGGGATGACCCTTCTTCCTCTTCCTCATCCGATGAAGAAGAGCATGTCTATTCCAACCTTGCATTGATGGCTTTCGATGACTTGGATTGCTCCTCCACCGAAAATGAAGAATCAAGCTCAAGTGGAGAGAGCTCAAGTGAAGGGGGAGCCTCTACATCCTCCTCATCTGAAGAAGAAGAAGAGGACATGGAAACTATGGTAACAAATCTAACTCCTAAGAAAATAGTTTCCATGGTTTCTAGCTTAACTAGGGATTTATTTAGAGCTAAGAAGAAGAACAAAAGCATGCTAGATCAAATTAAGGACTTAGAAAATAAACTAGAAAAAGCATGCTTAAATAATGATAATATTTCTTCTAGCTTAAATGATGCATGCTCACATGATAACTATATGCCTTTTGATGTTAATGATGCATGCATAGAGGAAAATAGGGCTTTAAGGGAAAAGGTAGACTATTTGACAAAAGCCCTAGAAAAATTCACAATTGGCTCCAACACATTGAATATGATAATTGGGAGCCAAAGGGCAAGTTTTAATAAGAAATGTCTAGGTTATAAAGAAAAGAAAAATGAAAGGGCCTATAAATGCCTAATTGCTAGGGGACAAGATAAGAAGAAGGTAATTGCTAGGAAATGGATCCCCAAGGAGTATCTAGTGAACCCCATAGGCAAGAACTTATTTTGGGTTCCAAAATCCATCCTTAAGGGTTAGGATAACCCTAGGGTAGTCAACCATATGCAATTAACTTATATCATATTTTGGTTGACTTAGGATTGTGGGACAACATTTTTGAAATAGTGTTAGGTGATGATAACGTGCCTATGAATAGTTAATAATGCTTAAATCATGATATTTAATGAAATTGCTATGTATGTTTGCAATCATGATTTATAATTTTGATATTTGGCACATAATCATGTGAAATAGGTTTAAATCATGCTTTAGGTGATACCTTGTTTATTATCATGATATAATATCTAATGTATGATTATAAATTGATGGATACACTTGTTTCATGATCATAATGTGAAATTATTTCATATATGTCTTTATGATCATGAGGATTGTTAGGTTAATACTTAACCTTGATAGAATTGCATGAATATAATGGTTAAGTATATACAAATACCCTCTATGATACATCTCACACTCACAATAGGCTACCATGATTGAAAACTTAGCATGGGTGAGATGTTAGGATGATACAAATATCCACTAATGTCTATGGCATTTAGATGGTCATTTTGAGTATCAAAATAGCAATAATAGACCAATCATGGGGAAGACTTATGTTTAATTCATAGACATATTGCCCAAAGATCATGGTTGGATATTTCATAAGTTTTCAAAACAATTTCTTACTTTAAAATCTGTGTATTCATGTTTTGAAACAATTGGATACAAAACTAGGTGTTAAAATGGATACTAACATGCTCAAAAACTAGTAGTTTTTAAAGCTTTTGAAATTTTGGCAAATCTAGGAAAATATAATGATCTTTCTTGAAAAACTATTTTTCATTGATATATATACTTACAAGAAATATGTTCCCCAAATTTCATGATTTTTTGAATTTTTTGGATTTTTTAATGCATTTCTGAAATTCATCCAGAAAATCAGAAATTTAGTTTCCTTTGTGCCAGTCGACTGCCATACTGATAGCAGTCGACTGATGGACTGTGAACAAGCACAATAACCTGATTTTTTCAGGTTTTGACTGATTTTAATGTGTCTTTCTCTTTATACTTGATGCCATGAATTTATAACTTAGTATTAATATTTTTGATGGTATCAAAGGGGGAGAAAAGATTATGTTTAAGTTAATTGTGATAGGGGGAGAAATTTATGGGGGGAGTTTCATGGATTAAGGGGGAGTTGCATGTTGCTATATCATGATTATGTTTACATGCTTTCTTACCTTAGAATTATTATCAAATGTTTTTACCTAACTTAAACGGATTGCCACACATCAAAAAGGGGGAGATTGTTAGGGCAATCTCTTGCCATGATAAGGTTTTGATGTGTGTGGCAAAGGGTTTAAGTTAGGTTGGTATTGTTATTTGATATGTGCGTTGGAGTCTTGCAGGACTTAGTAATTTGCACATGGAGCCTTGGCGGGTTCACCCTCACAACCTCGGTCCTTGAGTCGGTGAAGGATGACTTTGCGGAAGCCGTGCGCTTAGAGCATCCGAGGGACCGCCGGACGAGATGACTTGAAGTGAAGCCAAGGAAGCAAACTTCGGAGGCAAGAAACGCGAAGGAGCATTGCAGAGTCATGCGCCTGATGCTGCCGAGGGACGTGGCTGCGAACGAAGAGAGCTTCGGCGAGGGACTTCGAGTGAGATGAGAGAATGAGTGAAATGTAAGTAGCTCATTTGGTGAACTTGGCCGAATGGATGAGTGTCGGAGACTTGACCGCAAGGGTTAAGGTTTACCCGACCGCCGGAAGCTCAAACTTATGTTAAGTTTGAGTTTCACATGGCACCAGTCGACTCCCATGTAATGGCAGTCGACTACTCTTAGTCGAGTAGTGTTCGACTAGTATCCGACTGATGGGTTCATACCCAGCAATCGACTGCCATGGAATGGTAGTCGACTGCCTGAGGATGTCACGGGCACAGAATCGCTCGTAGCGGACTGGGCAGTCGACTACGGAGGCAGCAGTCGACTGGTGAGGTCCATCAGTTGACTGCCAAGTGTTTCGTTGGACTACAACAGTCGGGATTCGATGTGTTCAGAGGTCATTGTAGTAGCGGCAGTCGACTGCTAAAGGGCAGCAGTCGACTGGTGGCTGCCAACGGGAAGAAAATCTTCCTCTCTATAAAAAGAGGGAGTGGAGCTTTGGGAGGCTAATGCTCTTACTCCAAACGACCATTCAAGTGCCCCACAAGCTCTAAACTCTTCTTACTTGCTTTTACTCCATTCTATTTGTAAGAAGAGTGATCTTGATTGTAAAGGTTACCTCCACCTAGCTTAGTGTAAAGGAGAGACCAATAGTGATTGGCTTTGGAGGAGTGATTCACCTTGGACGAATCAGACCGTGGATTAGCGGCGTAGCCATGAACCACGTTACATCTCCTTTGTTAGCGTTTGTATTTTCGTTTATTGCTTTGTCTTTATTGTTTATGCTTCCACTTGCGCTAACGATTGTGTAGACGAGCAAACGAACGTGAGAATTCCGACATCCATCGAAAGAGGGCTATTCACCCCCCTCTAGCCGGTCGTTCGATCCCCTACACTCTTTGTATTACCTCAAGAGCCACGAGGCTTTGTCGTGTTATTTTGATATGTATTGCTTGTAGATTGCATTAGGTTGTATATGTTGAAGATGCATTTATTATATTGCTGACCAGGTTTGTAGCGGATCAATATTTGTACTCTGAGGTTTGGTTTACTCTAGTGTGCTCCCTTTGACTTCCAATATGATCATTATGTCCATTATGATTATGCACTATTTTCTATGCACCCACTAAGTGGTTGTACTCACCCCCCTCTTCTCTTATCCTCCAGGTTAACTGATAATGGACGTGTCCAGTTGACTTGCTTTCCCGTCGCTCAGAGAGTCCCTTATCGTGTTGGTCCCACTGCATCGTTGAGATGTCATTTTATTGTTTTAATTGTCATTGGATTTTGTTTATGCACTTTGGATTTTGTCGCGATTGTTTTGGTGTCATTAATATATTTTACTTTTAGTTGATTTATATTTTAGTCGTGCATCCATGCAGTTATAATAATTGTATTCTATTATTATTTCAAGTTTTTTACCAGATCTGATTCCAGCAATGTATTTCAGAATATTGTCACTAAGGGGCTCCTTCATCATTTGTGTAGGAACGTCGGTGAATGTTAGAGGGGGGGGGGGGGGTGAATGGAGCTTTTCGTCGCTTGATGGAATTCGATCGTGCTTATCTCTATACAATTATAAGTGCACAGCGGAAAATAAAATCACAAAATAAAACCAAGAAAAACAACACAAACACACGCAAAACACACGATATAACGTGCTTCGGAACCTTAGGGTTCCTACTCCACGGGTTGAGCTAAAACGAGCCCTAGGGATGCAAACACCACAAATAACTCCTTCTCAACAACAAGTCGAAGGCGGAGAAACCTCGTACAAGGATTACAAAAGAAATACAAGAAATATACAAGCAAATATGAATGAAATACAACAAAAGAAGTAAAGAAAACTTTACATAACTCTTTTGAATGCTTGCATGTTTGATTGCTTGAGCCGCACTTGAAGACCTTGACTTGCATTAGCAAATCACTCCAAATCGCCCAAGAAATCACTACTAAAATCCTCCCCTTCAAGCATTCCTTTAAAGCTACAACTCGGACTGATTTCCGCCAGGTAGTCGACTGCCATAAGGCCCCAGTCAATTGCTTTTGTAGTCGTTGTCTCACAACGACTTAATCCACATCGGCATCCATGCCAACGGATACACTGGCAGTTGACTGCCATTACACATCAGTCGACTGCCAAGCCTGTAGTGATTGACCAGTCGGCTATCGAGCATTCTTTCCTCACGACCAACCCATCAGTCGATTGCCCTTCATGGCAATCGACTGATCAAACAGTCGACGCATTAGTTGAGGCACCTTGCATCTGTTGCCACGGCATCCAAGGCTAGTCAAGGCACCACCTCGACTGGGATACAAGTTGAGGCGCCTTGCGTCTGTGATGACAGATCGACCGTAGTCAATCGCCAGTCGAATCACGGCAGTCGAAAGGTCATAATCCCAGTCGGCTGCTACAAGTCGACACGGCTGCCAAGTGCCAAAATATTTGACCAGTCAACTGCTACACCTCAACCATGAGGATTACCCAAGTATGATGCCCTCATACTTGCTAGACCACCCTTAGCCTAAACCTAAGCCTTCTAGCCACCTCCATCAGCCTCACACCTATTGGATCCCTCCAAGTTATCCATGACTTGTTCATCCATACGTTAACCTTTAGGTGCTTTAATCGGCTATTGCAATGCTAAGCTGGTCTACACCGCTAAGGTACATTTGGGCTTACGCTGCCAAGACACACGCTTGGACTTTACGCCACCAACCATTTGACTTATGCTGCCAAGACTCCCGTTTGGACTTTTGCTGCCAATATCAACCCTTGGACATTCCAAATGTCAAGTACCCATGACTTGGACTTTCCTTGCCAACCCTTGTTGGACTTTCCAATTGCCAAGACTCAAGTTTTGACTTTCCCTTTCTATGACCCATGCTTGGACTTTCCATACCAAGTACACAACACTTGGACTTTTCATGCCAAGTACACAAGACTTGGACTTTCCATTGGCAAGTGTCCCACTTGAACTTCTCCTTCATATAGTCAACCATCTAGTGAACCCATTGTCAAACAATGGTCAACTCCTTTGTCAAACATCAATGTCAAACATCAAAACACTACTCGAGTTTGGTCAATTGTGACCTGGGCCGATTGCACCAACAATCTCTCCCTTTTTGATATTTGATAAAAACCAAACATTTGAGTTAGAACACTAACTCAATCCAATCCTCCTAATTTTCCAAATTGGGACTCTCAAATTCTCTCACTTTTTGACATACATCAAAAAGGCTCTCCCCCTTGGTCCAAAAACATCTACAATGCCTTCACTCTTCCTCTCATATCACTAAAGAGAAGAAATCCTCACTTCTCCAAAAACTCAAATTCTCCAAACTTCTCCCCCTCATGAAGAAGAACACATCCATCATCCCATGATGGATAGCCTCCCCCTAAAGGCTTTCTCCCCCTTGACTAATGCACCAACAATGTCCTTGGAGAGTCCCTAAGCCTATACGAACACTAAACCATCAATATTAAGGGCAAAAATTCAAACTTAAACTTTCACACACCTTAAAATTGATACATACCCTAAACAAATCTCCTAATCCATGTCCAATGGATTTTCATCCTTTCTAATGCTTTCCAAAGCATATCCTAGGGCTAGGAGCAGTTAGGGTAACCTAACATAGATGAAATCAGGCTAAACAACCTTTGTTTACCCAAAATCAGGTATGGCAGTCGACTCTTTCAATTATCAGTCGACTGCCCCTAAGGCCCGTCGAGTGATAGTAGCTGCAGTTGAGGCACCGCCATGATTTCTCTTGATGGCAGTCGACTGATTTCTGCAGTTTGCAAAAATCAAGTTTAGAAATCGATTTTCAAAAAATTATAAGTAATTATACATAATACGAAAAATTATGAAATTTCATATGTATAATACTTATAACAATCATAATGGGTGAAAAATATTTGAAAAATAAAATACTCATAAATTAGTGAGATTGACACAAAATTTAAAACTATTGAAAAGTTTAAAGTTTTGACCCTACTTTGTATCAACTCTATCAATGGTGATTGATATCAAAAGATAGACTTCACCAAGGTTTTTCAATATGATTTTAAAATCTTTTTAAAACCTTGTATTAAACCATTATCTATGTGCTTAATGCACATGACTTGTATATAAGCTTTTCTCATGATTCATCCATGGTATAAGATGAGTTTGAGTTCATCTAGATGCAAAAACTATGCACCTTGAACTTAACTCATTTCCTAGAATCTCATATGTGTCTGGGGTGTATCAATAAACGCACATGTCATTGTGATGTTAGATGTGAGTTTTGTTCATCCTAATCTAAGGTCTCATGTATTTTTCTAAGGCAACACTACTTGATTCTCTTATACATGCACTTCAAGTCATTCCAATTGTCCTTAAATCAAATTTCATAACTCTTAAAAGCATAAATGATGATTATGGCATAAATGATAGCATAAATAAACATGTGCCAATAATCATGATGTCATGACATATGATTAAATCAAAATATGCATGACATAAAAGATAAACCCTTAAGGATGATCATGACATTATATATGATTAAAAATAAGAATGATGTCATGACATGTTATATGACAATCAAGGCATGACAAATAAAATATAAGGCATAAGAGTACCTAAATTTTAATATTAGTTGTCATTTGTTAGGATTAATTCCATTTGCCAGATTATCACTCTTCTCCCAAGTGTACCAAAAACCCAAAATGGCACACCAAAACCTCTAGACCTAATTTGTGAGAATTTGATCAATTTATAAAACTTCTTAAATGATATTGGCACATCCTAAAAACCATTATGATTAAATTCTAACCACATTTCCAAAGTGTAACAATACCTTGGAAATGACCTAAAGTGACAACTTTGCTATGGTTAGGTTAACTACCCATCCATTCAAGGTTGACACGACCTACCCCATTTAGTGTGAATCGATCGTGCTCCTAGGAACCCAATACCTATTTAAGCTCCTTGGATTTACTAAGTATTCCTTAGGGATAACTTCCCTAGATACCCTCATAGGCTTAGAAGCCTTGGTCAGTGTGGTCTTGCCTAGGTTAACTCTAGGGGTGACTCCCCTTGTAACATTCTTAGTGGCTTCCCTATGTTTCATCGAAACTTTAGCCACTAGTCACTTGCCACGGTCAGCCTTAGGGATGACTTCCCTAGTAACCTTGGCTCACCTAGACCTAGGTTGAGTTCCATAATTAAATGGAACATTGTGATAGGTCTCCTTGGACTTAGGTTTGTGACCCAAATCTTTCTTGCCCATAGATGAGTCTTGTCTCCTAGACCCTAGGCTTTGACTCTTAGACCCTAGACTTTGACTATTTGACCCTTGTATTTGATTTTGTATTTTCCTAAAGGTCTTTTCTAATTTCTCAAATCTTGACCTCAAGACTTGATTCTCTAACTCTAATTGCCCAATCTTTGATTTTTCATTTTGTCTTTGTGCATTACTATTTCTTCTAGCCATATGCCTACCCTTCTTAGGGTTAATGCCTAAATGGTCCTCTACCTTCTTAATAGACTCCCTAGATAGGAATTTTCTAGGGTTATTAGTCTCAATTTTCTCCTTATTTCTAAAATTGTGACTCTTAGACTTAGGCAATAAAATCTATTATTTCTAGCATGCTCTTTATGAACAATAGCAAGATTACTCTTAGCATGCTTTTGCCTATTACTTAAAGAAGGTGTATTATTAAATTTTACCTTAGGGTTTGTTTTAGAAGCTCCCCCTACATGTGATGTTTTTTATTGAGTATTCTTTCTCCCCTTGAAGCATTGATGTTGGGAGATCGGTTGGCCGGCTAGAGGGGGGTGAATAGCCCTTGTTCGTTGGATGTCGTATTTTGCTCGTCTACGAAAACGTTAGCGCAAGAGGAAGCAATAAACTAAGACAAGCAAATAGAAGTAAAACAAAGACAATACAAACACGGAGATATAACGTGGTTCACGGCTACGCCGCTAATCCACGGTCCGATTCGTCCACGGTGAATCACTCCGAAACCCAATCACTATTGGTCTCTCCTTTGCACCAAGCTAGGTGGAGGTAACCTTTACAAACACTCCTCTTACAAATAGAATGGAAATAAGCTTGAGTAAGAGGATGGAAAGCTATAGGGAACTTTGGGAGAGTATTAGAGCATGAGCATTAGCCTCCCCTTCCCGTTGACACAGGATCAGTCGACTGATGCCCTCGATCAGTCGACTGATCTCGTAGCCGTTGCCCAATAACGGCTGCTTTCCACGTTGGATTCCATCCAACGGTATTGGCATCAGTCGACTGATGGGACCATCGATCGATCGATGCTCGATCAATGAGTGCTCATCCGAGTCGACTCCATTCATGCCCGTGCAGTTCCATCGATCCGAGCCTTCCTGGCGGTCATCTTTATCGACATCGATCGACCGGTTCCATAGCGATCATTGCCGCTAAGCCCTAAACCGGTCTTATACGATCCGATCAACCCATCGACTCGAGAGCGATCGCCAGACATGGCGATCGTGTCTGAAAACCCATCCGACACTTGGCCAAATGGCCAAGTTTCACCTAAGAGCTACCCTTCCCTGGTTACAATCGCCACTCTCATTTCTTGAGTCCTCACCTTTGAAGTTCTCTTCGTTCTCGCCACGCCCTAGCACATCAGGCGCACGGCTCTGCAATGCTCCTTCGCGTCTCTTGCCTCGAAGTCTACTTCCTCCGGCTTCACTCCAAGCTTCTCGTCCGGCGGTCCCTCGGATGCTCCAAGCGCACGACTTCCGCAAAGCTATCCTTCACCGACTCAAGGCACGAGTCATGAGATGTGAAACTCGCCACGGCTCCATGTGCGAATTACTAAGTCCTGCATGACTTCAACGCACATATCAAATCAACATAACCAACTAACTTAAACCCTTTGCCACACCATCAAAACCATATCACGGCAAGAGATTGCCCTAACAATCTCCCCCTTTTTGATGTGTGGCAATCCGTTTAAGTTAGGTAAAAACATTTGATATAAATTTTTAAGGAAAGAAAGCATGTAAACATAAACATTTGATAGCAACATGCAACTCCCCCTTAATCCATGAAACTCCCCCTTAATCTCTCCCCCTATCATAAATAACTTAAACATATTCATTTCTCCCCCTTTGACACCATCAAAAATATGAATACTAAGTTATAAACATATGACATCAAGTCTAAAGGAAAGAAAATACCACAAGTTGATAAAAAATTTGAATTCAGCCAAGCATCGGTCTGAATGCAGCCATCAGATCGTTCAGATATACGATCGCACATGATTTTCGTATTTGATTTTTCCGCCAATTTCAGAAATGCGTTAAAAATTCCAGAAAATTCGAAAAATCATAAAATTTGGGGAACTTATTTCTTTTAAGTATATCTATCAAGGAAAAATAGATTTTCATGAAAACTCATTATATTTTCTTGTTTTTGCCAAAAATCCAAAAGTTCTAAAAGCCACTAGGTTTTTGATTATTCTAGTATCAAGTTGGCTACCTAGTTTTGCATCCAATTGTTTCAAAACATGAATACATGTATTTTAAGGTAAGAAATTGTTTTGAAAACATATGAAATATCCAACCATGATCTTTGGGCAATATGTCTATTTATTAAACATAAGCCTTTCCCATGATTGGTCTATTATAGCTATTTTGATACTTTAAATGACCATCTAAATGCCATAGGCATTAGTGGACATTTGTATCATCCTAATATCTCACCCATGCTAAGTTTGCAATCAAGTTAGCCTATAGTGAGTGTGAGATGCATCCTAGGGGGTATTTATATATACTTAACTCATATATTCATGCAATTCTATCATGGTTAAGTATCAACCTAACATCCTACATGATCATAATGACATATATGATTTAATTTCACATTATGATCATCAAATACACGTTTTCATCAAATTATAACCAGCATTAGGTATTATATGATGATTATAAGTAAAGTATCACCTAAAGCATGATTTAAACCTATTTCTAGGGATAACGTGCCAAATTTCAAAATTATAAATCATGATTTAAAACATACATAGGAATTACAACAATCATCATGATTTAAGCATTATTACCTATTTATGGGTACGTTATCATCACCCAACACTATCTAAAAAATGTTGTCCCGTCATCCTAAGTCAACCAAAAATATGATATAGGTCAAGTTCATATGGTTGACTACCCTAGGGGTTTTCTAACCCTTAAGGATGGATTTTGGAACCCAAAATAGATTTTTGCCTATGGGATTCACTAGAAATTCCTTGGGGATCCATTTCTTAGCTATTACTTTGTTTTTGTCTTGTCCCCTAGCAATTAGGCATTTATAGGCCTTCTCATTTTTCTTCTCTTTATATCCTAGGCCCTTCTTGTTAAAACTTGCCCTTTGGCTCCCAATTATCATGTTAAGGGTATTGGAGCCTATTGTGAATTTCTCTAGGGCTTTGGTTAAATAATCTACCTTTTCCCTTAAAGCCCTATTTTCATTTATACATGCATCACTAACATCTAATGGCATATATTCATCATGTGAGCATGCATCATCATGGCAAGAAGAAATATTTTCACTTAAGCATGCTTTTTCTAATTTTTGCTCTAATTCCTTAATTTGATTAAGCATGCTTTTATTTTTCTTTTTCATTCCAAATAAGTCCTTAGTTAAACTAGAAATTATGGAAACTATTTTCTTAGGAGAGGCATTCGTTACCATTGTTTCCATATCCTCTTCTTCTTCTTCGGATGATGAGGATGTGGAAGCTTCCCCTTCATTTGAGCTCTCCTCACTTGTGCTTGAATCTTCATTTGAGGAGGAGGAGCAATCCGAGTCATGAAGAGCCATTAGTGCTAGGTTGGCAACAAATGCGTTCTCTTCTTCCGATGATGATGATGAGGCAAGGTCATCCCATGTCTTTGCTTTGAGAGCCATGGCCTTCCCTTTTCTTTTTGCCTTCTTTTCTTCTTCCTTTCTCTTGCTCCCCTTCTTCTTCCTCTTATCTTCTTTCTTTTTCTTCTCTTCCTTGGTCTTCTACTCCTATCATTTGATTTGTTAAAATGAAAACCCTTTAAAGCACGTCTTACCCTCCTTACCATATATGCCTCTTCGGTGCTATCCATGGAGGAGGAGGAAGATGCTTCATCGAATGAGGAGGAAGGGATTTCCATCTTCTTTTTCCCTTTGTTGGCCATCAAGGCTACTCCCCTTGAAGTTTGGACTCTAGGCTCTTCTTGTATACCTTCAAGCCTTGTCTCATGAAGCTCCATGGTTGAAAAGAATTCCTCCAAGGTGCTTACTTCTAGGTTCTTGGAGATGTAAAATGAGTCCACCATGGAGCTCCATCTTGAGGACCGGGGAAAGGCGTCTATGGCCTTCATTACCATATCCCGGTTGGATAACTTATCTCCTACACTTGTTAGTCCAAGCAAAATCTCTTTAAACCTAGAATGCAATGAAGTTACCTTTTCTCCCTTTTCTAATTTGATGTTTGATAGTTGGGAGCGGAGGAGGTCTCTTCTTGCTAGCTTTGCCTCCGAGGTACCTTCATGAAGCTCTACTAGCTTCTCCCACATCTCCTTGGCACTAGAGCACTCCCCAATTCGGTTTATCTCTTGTTGGGGAAGTACGTTGAGGAGATGATGCTTAGCCCTTGAATTTGCAATGTGTTCCTCTCTTTGCTTCTTAGTCCACCTTGTCTTCTCTATTGGTTCACCCCTTTCATCCCTAGGCAACTCGAAACCATTTTCCATTATAAGCATAACATCAAAATCGGTCTCGAAGAATACCTCCATTCGCTTCTTCCACCAAGCGAATTCGCCGTCGAACTTCGGCGGGTAGATGTTGGAGCCGACCATCTTTTAATGAAGTATTTGTCGTGGCGGTTAGTCCTTGACAAACGACTTGGCTCTGATACCACTTGTTGGGAGATCGGTTGGCCGGCTAGAGGGGGGTGAATAGCCCTTGTTCGTTGGATGTCGTATTTTGCCTGCTCACGAAAAACGCGTTAGCAAGCACTAAGACAAGCAAATAGAAGTAAAACAAAGAAAATACAAACACGGAGATATAATGTGGTTCACGGCTACGCCGGTAATCCACGGTCCGATTCGTCCACGGTGAATCACTCCGAAACCCAATCACTATTGGTCTCTCCTTTGCACCAAGCTAGGTGGAGGTAACCTTTACAAACACTCCTCTTACAAATAGAATGGAAATAAGCTTGAGTAAGAGGATGGAAAGCTATAGGGAACTTTGGGAGAGTATTAGAGCATGAGCATTAGCCTCCCAAACCCTTAACCCCTTCCTTTTTATAGAGGAAGAGGGTTTCTTCCCGTTGACACAGGATCAGTCGACTGATGCCCTCGATCAGTCGACTGATCTCGTAGCCGTTGCCCAATAACGGCTGCTTTCCACGTTGGATTCCATCCAACGGTATTGGCATCGACCGACCGATGGGACCATCGATCGGACCGATGCTCGATCATCGAGTGCTCTCGAGTCGACTCCATTCTCGTGCGTCGCAGTTCCATCGATCGACTACCTTCCCGGCAATGGCTGCGCCGACATCATCGATCGCGCTTCCATGGCAATCGACCGCCAAGCCCTAAACCGGTCTTATACCGATCAACCCATCGACTCAGAGCGATCATTGCGGGACATAGCGGTCGACACTTGGCCAAATGGCCATGTTTCACCTAAGAGCTACCCTTCCCTGGGTTACAATCGCTCACTCTCATTTCTTGGAGTCCCTCGCCTTTGAAGTTCTCTTCGTTCTCGGCCACGTCCCTCGGCAGCATCAGGCGCACGACTCTGCAATGCTCCTTCGCGTCTCTTGCCTCGAAGTCTACTTCCTCCGGCTTCACTCCAAGCTTCTCGTCCGGCGGTCCCTCGGATGCTCCAAGCGCACGGCTTCCGCAAAGCTAACCTTCACCGACTCAAGGCACGAGTCATGAGATGTGAAACTCGCCACGGCTCCATGTGCGAATTACTAAGTCCTGCATGACTTCAACGCACATATCAAATCAACATAACCAACTAACTTAAACCCTTTGCCACACCATCAAAACCATATCACGGCAAGAGATTGCCCTAACAATTGACACCTATAATGCCTCGGTTCTTGGCACTTGAAGCACACCACATGCTCCTTGCTCTTCCTAATTGGGGCACTGGCATCCTTTGAATTTTTGTTGACTTTTGGTGCCGAAGGAGCCTTCTTGACCTTCTTAGGGCACTTGCTTTATAGTGCCCATATCACCTACACTCAAAACACATAATATGATTTTTATTATTTATTAAGGTGCCTGAGTTTCCTAGGTCAATGGTGGTGGAATTTTGAGTTTCATCTCTCCCGGAGGTTGAAGCTATTTCTTGATTTTACTCCAGCTCCAGTGAACTAATGTCCTCCCCCTCAATCCTAGAGGTGGAGGCTTCCTCTAATTATTCCACCTCTTCCGATCTGGATGTTGATTCTCTATCAACCTCTGAATCCTCAAGTTCGTGGGATGAAGGTGATGTGCTTTCTTCTTCTTGTGCTTTGGAGGATGAGCACTCCTCTTCTTCATCATTATCTTGGACCGGTTACGGGTTCTCATGAAATCTTGCCAACATGCTCCATAGCTCCTTAGCATCCGTTTAGTCCCCTAGTTTGCACAAAATTTCATTAGGAATCAAATTTACTAAGAGTTTTGTTACCTTAATTTCGGTCTTGAATTTTTGACATTGCTCTTGGCTCCACTTCTTCAATTTTAGGACATCTCCTTCCTTGTCCCTAGGGGTTAAAAACCTTCCATGATGATGAACCAATCTTCTATGTCCATCATCAAGAATGTATCCATTCTCTCCGTCCATGCCGGAAAGTCTTCTAGATCGTATGGTGGAGGAATGTCAATGGCGTACCCCAATTCGTCCTTAGGTAGCTCCATTTCCTCTAGCACTTTTTCTCCCGAGTGTTAATTCATAGAAGACCTCCAAGCTCTTATACAAATTGTAGGAACGTCGGTGAGTGCTAGAGGGGGGGTGAATGGTGCTTTTCGTCGCTTGGCGGAATTCGATCGTGCTTGTCTCTATAAAATGATTTGTGTGCAGAGGAAAATAAAAGCACAAACTATAACCAAGACAAACAACACAATCACATGAAAAACACACGATATAATGTTGTTCGGAACCTTAGGGTTCCAACTCCACGGGTTAAGCTCAAACGAGCCCTAGCGATGCAAACACCACTAATAAATCCTTCTCGACAACAAGTTGGAGGCGAAGAAACCTCGTACAAGGATTACAAAAGTAATACAAGAAATATACAAGCAAATATGAATGAAACATAAAAAAAAAGTAAAGAACACTTTACGAAATTTTTTTGAATGCTTGCTTGTTTGATTGCTTGAGCCGCACTTGAAGACCCTGACTTCCACCAGCAAATCACTCCAAATTGCCCAAAAAATCACTACTAAAATCCTCCCCTTTGAGTTCCCTTTAAAGCTACAACTTGGGCTGATTTTTGCTTAGCAGTCGACTTCCATAAGGCCCCAGTCGACTACTCCTATAGTCGTTGTCTCACAATGACTTAATCCACGTCGACATCCAAGCCAATGGATACACTATCAGTCGACTGCCATAACCCATCAATCGACTGCCATGCCCGTAGCTGACTGACCAGTCGGCTACTGAGCATTCTGCCCTCATGACCAACCCATCAGTCGACTGCCCTTCATGGCAGTCGACTAATCAAACAATCGAGGAGTCGATCAAGGCGCCTTGCATCTGTGGTCACTACAGTTGAGGCCAGTTAAGGCGCCGCCTCGACGATGCCTCAACTAGTACACCAGTCTAGGCGCCAGTCGAGGCGCCTTGCATTTGTGATGGTAACTCGATCGTAGTCGATCGCCAGTCGACTCATGGCAGTCGACTGGTCATAATCCCAATCGACTTCTACAAATCGACTTGGCTGCAAAGTATCAAAACACTTGACCAATCGACTGGTCCATGACCCAAGTCGACTGCTACACCTAGACCATGAGGTTTACCCCAAGTATGATCCCCTCATACTTGCTAGATGACTCTTAGCCTAGTCCTAAGCCTTCTAGTCACCTTCATCAGTCTCACGCCTATTGGATCACTCCAAGTAATCCATGACTTGTTCATCCACACGCTAGCCTTCGGGTGCTTCCATTGGCTATTTTCATGCTAAGCTGGTCTACACCGCCAAGGCACATTTGGGCTTATGTTGCCAAGACACACACTTAGACTTTATATTGCCAACCATTGGACTTATGCTACCATGACTCCCGCTTGGACTTTACGCCGCCAATATCAACCCTTGGACTTTCCACTTTCCAAGTACCCATGACTTGGACTTTCCTTGCCAACTCATGTTGGACTTTCCAATTGCCAAGATTCAAGCTTGGACTTTCCCATGCCAAGACCCATGCTTGGACTTTCCATGCCAAGTACACAAGACTTGGATTTTCCATGCCAAGTACACAAGACTTGGACTTTCTAGTGTCATGTTTCCCACTTTGACTTTTCCATCATATGGTCAACCCCATGTCAACCATCTAGTCAACCCATTGTCAAAAAATGGTCAACTCCTTTGTCAAACATCAAAACACTACTCGAGTCCAACTCGAGTCTTGTCAATCGTGACCTAGGCCGATTACACCAATAATTTGGATGACGAATACATCCCCGGGGCATTACAATTTTATTGGTATCAGAGCTTAGGTTTTCCATTTTTGTTTGTGGGTTTTGCGTTTCGAGATTTTCTTTTCCTTTGATTTTTGGAGTTATTGTGTTTTGGGACCAAGAAAGTTGAAGGACATCTCTGAGCTATAGGAAAAGTATTGTCTTTAGTGGTTACTCTACTTTCCTTATGTAATATGAAGTTATCATTATGTTCTTGTTAGATACTTACTCATTGTAGGAAATTCTACCTAGTGAAATTGCCCCTACTCATGGTCGTGGAAGAGGTCGACCTCGAAAGCGACCTATTGATGCTGTGGAACCTACCCTCGAGGTTGGAAATGTAGACTCTTTAGAGATGTCGACTGATGTCAAATTAAGAAGCTAGGGTTAGGCCTGCTAGCCACCCATTTGGAGGTCAATGAGTAACCCCTCAAAGAGTATCAATCCATACTACTAGTGATTTGGTTATAGATAAGACGTGTATACCTACACTGGCCAAGACAATGAAGGATCATTTACCTTATTTTAGGGGATATCGATCAATGGATTGCTCATGCATGGATGGACAATTTAGAAGACTCACTTGGATACATAACCTGCATGGATGCAGAGAAGGTAGAGCTTGTTTTGTATCACTTACGAGATCAGGTCATCACATGGTGGAAAATGCAGTAGATGATTTTCAGAGAATAGAGCATCAAGTGGAAACTATTCTTAGAGGCTTTTAAGAGATATATTTTTTGACCTCTTTCGATATAAGTTGTCATCGAGAGTTTCTAAATCTTAATCAAGACGATCGAAGTGTCATGGATTACACAATAAAATTTAGTCAACCTTGTAGATTAATTATAATTACACTATAAAGGTGTAGGATCAAGTAAACTGAGAGAGGGGGGTGAATCTCGGTGTTTAACAATTTTATCAAATTTTTATTATTAATTATCTAATAATAGTATGCAGTGGAAATTAAAAACAATTAAAGACACAACAGTTTACTTGGTTGACAACCCTGACTGGGTTGCTACTCCAAGGCCATAGCTCTCCTGCGAGCTACCTGTTTGGGCAATCAACCCATGTATGATGTGGTTTTGATGTATGTGGCAAAAGGTTTAAGTTAGGTTGTTATGTGGATTTGATATGTGTGTTGAAGTCGTGCAGAACTTAGTAATTCACACATGGCGAAAGAATTGGTCAGTTCACCATCTCATGACTTGGTCCTTGGGTTGGTGAAGGATGACATTGCGGAAGTCATGCGCTTGGTGCATTCGAGGGGCATGGTCGGACGAAGAGAGCTTTAAGGCGAGAGACTCCAAGGGAGATGAGTGTGAGCGATTGTAACCTGGGACGGGGTAGCTCATAGGTGAACTTGGCCAAATGGCTGAGTGTCGAGTGCTTGACCAAGATTGGTTTGAGGTTTTACCCAACATAGTGGACTGCCATAGATGGCAGTCGACTGCTCTAGGTTGATGGACTCGACCAGTGTTCGACTAAGCCTTTTCTGGCCCGGCGGTCGACTGCTTGACCATCAGTCGACTGCCAAGGGATGGCAGTCGACTAATCATGGTAAAATTGGACATAGAAGGTTGTCCTGTCGAGAAATTGCTTCGGTCACTCGACTGATGGCTCGATCAATCGACTGATGGGAAGATCAGTCGACAGATGTGGGAGTCATTGGTTGGAATCCAACATGGATGAAGTCATTGCAAGGCAACGACTATAGCAGCAGTTGACTGATGACTGCAACTGTCGACTGCTCGGTGCCCAACGGGAAGAATGGGCTCTTCCCTATAAGAAGAGGCCTTGGGTCACTTGGGGAGGTTAATGCTTAACCTCTAAAGTTCTCCAAAGTGCCCAACACGTTTTTACTCCTCTTCCTTGAGTTTATTTCAATCATATTATAAGAGGAGTGATTCTTGTAAGAAAGGTTTACCTCCACCAAGCTTAGTGCAAAGGAGAGACTAGTGGATTTGGTTAGGTGTGATTCACCCGGAACTAATCAGGTCATGGACTAGCGGTAAGGGTCGTGAACCATGTTACACACTTGTGTTCACGTTTGACTTCTCTCTACTTTGTGTTTTTCTTTTAATTGTTTTTAGCTTTATTATTCTGTTGCGCTAACTCTAATTGTAGACGATTAAGCGAGCAATCAACATCATTGTACATTAAGGGCTATTCACTCCCCTCTAGTCGGCGACCGATCCTTCAACAATTGGTATCAGAGCGAGGAGCTTGTCGTGGACTAATCGCCAACACAAGCACGACAAGAAATGGTCGGCTCCAACATTCATCCACCTAAGTTCGAGGGTGACTTCTCTTGGTGGAAGAAGAGAATGGAGGTATTTTTCGAAATGGATTTTGATATTATGATTACAATGGAAACCGATTTCGATTTGCCAAGGGATGAAGAGGGGAAGCCAATAGAAAAATCAAGGTGGATCAAGAAGCAAAGCGAGGAGTACCTTGCAAATTCAAGAGCCAAGCTGTTAGTGAAAGTCCTAGAGCCAATCATGTGATGATTGTTGTATGGACTTGTTGTATCATATTCCTATATTTATAAAGACATTTCTTTATGGTTATTATACTTACTTGTATTGGTGCTAAATAACTAAATATAATAACGTCTTTGAGTTGAAGGTTCTTATCTATATCAATCGATTGGTTGAATCGATAATGAGATGATATAGAGAATACTACTTTTAATCATTCCTAGTCAAGTATTAACATTCAGGGACAATGTTAATAGACTAGCATGTAGGTCAACTCGATGACTTGATCTCACAAGTCATGGATATGAGATATCAAGTTGACACATGGGTATGCATTGAAGAATGTATACTGAATGACCCGCCATCAGAAAGTATCATGGATCATTATATGAGTGTCATATACTTTCTCATATGACTATTAGTATGACTATTAGTCCTTGGACCTGAAGTCACCATGGTTCCCTACATAAGCAGTTGCACACTTTGGCTTCGTCAAATGTCACCCGTAAATGGGTGGACTATAAAGGCGATTACTGGGTATGTAACAAATTATGCGGAGGGATGTGAGTGATGTAGATGGGATCTATTCCTCCTATATGACGGGAGTGACATCATGATTCTTGATAGAGTGAGACCGGTAAGTGCATGGTCATGCCCAAATGAGTCAATATAAGATATTGAGCTCATTTGATTAGAGTGAGTCTACTTGGAGTTCAAGATATAGATTATACAGAGGATGACACGGTCTATGCCTCAATTGGTCAATCTAGATGTTAAGGATAGAGGGACATTGTCACATATTGTGAGAGTCACAATTAGTAGTCACAAAGGTGATGTTGGATCTCAACATTCTTGTAACTTGGGTAGCAATGATATGTTGCTAGATACCGCTCATTACTTATGTTTCTAAATCATTTTAGGAACATTGCCAATGTTATAAGAACCTATAGGGTCACGCACAAAAGGCAATTAGATGGAGATTAGGTTCATATGATGGACCAAGAGAATTAGGTTCATGTGATGAATAAAATTGGATTAAGAGTAATCCAAATTAGACTAATTGAGTTGGACTCAATTTGATTCAAGTGTTGAATGAGTCAAGTTTGACTTGACTTGAGAGGGAAGATGAATGGTCAAGTTTAACTTGACCAAATGCCACATCACGATGACTTGGCATGGGGTCAGCCAATGATGATGTTCCACCTCATGAGGAAGACCAAGAGCCATGGCTCTTGGTATTACATGCATGTAATTAACCTTCATGTAGTGGTCGGCCACATTAAGGAGAATTAGTGGGAATTGATTAGATGATCTTCTTCCTCCTTTGCTCTCCTCTCTAGATCTCTCCCTCATCCTTCATGCCATGGGCTTCTAAGAGTGCTAGCACACTCTAAGTTGTCTTCTCCACCTATTGTTCATGTCGATAATTGTAGCGGAGTGTACAATTGACACTCTTCGAGATCCGGCAAAGCATTTGGACGAGCGGGATAAGCGAAGGGCGTCGCTACAAGGGTAATGCTCTTCTCATGTAGATCTAAAGTAGATCTAAGTTTTGTTAACATGTACGTGAATTCAAGTTTTAATTTATCTTCGCACAGATTCATGGTCGACTTTCTGTAGGGATGTATACTGAAAAGTCTATCTTTTGTATGAACATCTTTATTTTGAAATAAGAATCACACGATCATTGTTTGCATATTTTTATGGTTATGCAATATTGTCTAATACTTTACATTGTAGATAACATGGTGTGTGGTGTCACACAGGAGATCATGTTATCGTCCCCTTGAAAAGTATAAGTAAAGGCTCACAACCGAGATGACTTTGGACAAACCATCAGAATGGTTGTAGTGTGATTTGGTATTGGTTTGTCTTGACCATAGAATCACACTAGTGCACTTTATGTGTATTGAGCAGGACCGACTTAGAGGTAATTCGATTTATTGCAGAGTACATAATCGAATCGGACCTCAGATATTATTTAGTACATGCTCTTAATCCCGATATAATAACGGGCACATATACTTAGTACTCGTCTCTTTGATTTACCAATGGGCGAGATTTATAGATTAAATTGATAGGCTCGGTAAATTGAGAGATGATATTATTTATATGGTGTGTCATTGATTATAGGAGGAAACCGTGTCCTATATATTAGGATGATGATGTCCCCTTGAGGAGCGCATAAGGTTCATCATGTAAACCTTGCAGGTGGACTTGGTCCGGCATGATGAAAAGTTTGAGTAGTACTACTCAAGGAGTTAGATGTTGATTAATTAATGGTCAGTAAATTAATTAATCGACAGACATTCGAGATCATAAACACGGGGAGAAAATGTACAAATAATATATGGAGCCGATATTATCATATGGGGGTTGGTGAGGTAGATCAATGATGATCCTTTAGTGGATTGGATCATCATTAGTGGATCGGACTTTATGTGGGCTTGATCCATGGGTGGCCAAGATCCAACTCCTCCTCATGGTCCCTAATGTAGCCTATTAACACCTCATGAATCTTATATCCAATGGATAGAAACAAAACTATAAGATCCATAGGTAGAGATTAAATCTCTAAGATTCGACGGTTAAGATTAAATCTCTAGATCCGACGGTTGAGATTAAATCCCTAGAACCAATGGAGGAGATTAATTCATGACTTATCCCTAACTCTATAAAAGGAGGGCATGGGAGTTGGCATGGAGAACATTGAAAGAGAGCTAGGGTTTTTGGAGTTGGCGGCAAGGCTAGGAATTAGGGTTTGTGCTTGGGCGGCACCTATTAAGGAATTTTTTTCCTTAAGTTGTTCTTCTTCCCCAAGCTGCCGGCGCCCTTGGAGTTCCTTCCAACTCTTGGCCAGCATCCAAAACAAGTCTTCTTCTTCTCCTTGGCCAGTGGAACAAAGGTTTAGGGTCCTCCCTTGAAGCTTTTGGTCGGCCACTCTCAAACTCCTTCTCCTTGTTGGCTGGCGGCAATGATCTTCTTAGTTCCTTGTTGGTTGGTTTTAGGGAGGAGAAGAACTTTGTTTCTATTCTTCCTCTTTCTTTGGAAGAGCAAGGAAGCAAGATTTGCGATCTAGGAGCTTTGACTTTTGGTAGAGCGTCGCCCACACGACGTCCAAAAGGAGGAAGGTCGTAAATTAGAAGATCTAGAGGTATATCTATTCTCTTTTATCTTTTGTTTATTGCTTGTATTTTTTTTTCAATTATAAGCCTGTTATAAATCTGTAAATGGCTAAATAATACTTGGATCCCAAGCATAAACATGAAAATCGGCGATCCGGACATCGTCTATTCCGCGGCTACTCGTAGAATAGAAGATGGTCGCTTGAACAACTAATTTGTTCAAGTAACCTCTCTAAACGAATAGCACGACGATGACTTGGTTAATTTGGAAATCTCTTTTGTCTAGGATTAAATTTTTTTAATCTGGGGACATAGAAGGGATCGCCATGGTCAAGCAACCGAGGTGAAGGGGAAGAGAAGTTCCCCCTCACGGACTCGATAAGCAAAACCCTTTAATTGGTATCAGAGCCAAGGTTTCCGATTTTGTGTGTTTAGAATTTGGTTAATTTTTATGCAGTTTTTCATATATTTGTTGGGTTTCTGGCACCGCGGCGTGTGTGTGTTCGATCATGTTTCGTAAACATGAGCACAGCGGAAGCAATTAAAAATAATAAATCTATATTTATTACAACACACACAACACACGCATGCATATTACAACAAGTGTAGACATAACCGTAAATTAAAATTTGCAATAAAAGAAATTTATCTACGTTATATCTTTCGTATGACGTGTAGCGGGAACGACATCAACCGGAACGATCCTCGTAAGAATCGTCTCTATCCGTATCCACGCCGAGCTCCTCGAGATGACTTCGCTAAGTCACGAGCTTCGTCTTCGTACGGGTTACTAGCCTCGTGTTGAAGACGACGTGATCGAGAGATGATCACGATCCGAATCCAAATTCGGATCCTAAAACGAGTTCTCAAAACTCGCTTCTCCGGAGAGGTGTTCGTCAACCGTTTGACGAATCCTTCGTCCCCCGCCTCAGAGGATTACCGGAGATCAAATCCCCGGTAAGTTAGCCGCTGTCGGAGCACTAACCGTCGTCCAAACAACGCTCCGACAACAAAGAAACAAGCTGTCCAGAAAAACTGGACAGCTTTTGGTGGAGGAATAGAGGCCGGCTAAGGAAAGATGGAAGCTCACCTTATCACCGAACTCAAAGGAGATCGCCGGAGGGTCGCCGGAGGTTCTCCGGCTGAAGCTTGGACGCCGGCAAAGACTTGGATGGCTGCACACAAGCTGGGCGGCGGCAGCTTTAGGGTTGGCGCCAATTAACTCCAAGGTGGAGGTGGGCGGCAACTCAAGGGGGCTAGGGTTTGGATTAGTTAGGGTTTAACAATCCCTTAAGCCCTCTTTTATAGAGAACTAATTCTCTTAATGGTTAATGGATCATATCCATAAAGCCCGTTAACCCGCTCCATTAGGATAAGTTAAAATAAACCAAACCATGATGGTTTATTTTAAGTTAAAACGAACCGAACCAACTTTTGGTTCATTCGTTTATAATAAACCAAACCCTTTGGTTTATTCTCATCCATTGGATTAGAACCAAACCATTTTGGTTCATCCAATATGTCTTCATAAGACACGGCCCATCCACGCTTCCATTGCGACTGAAACAATTTCATGCTCGCTTTATGATTGGTCCAACCAAACATAGTTTCTCTCGGTCTGAGAATCCCATTCTCAAGCTCGTTTTAAATCCTTTGGATTACACTCGTTGTGCGTGTGACCAAATAGGTTCTCGGTTTATGTTGGCCGTCTATAATTAACCATTAATTATAGAACGATCATGAGTGGCACCTAGTAGTACATCATGATCCCCAATTAACCGAAAAAGATCAATGGTTGATCCGAACTATTTCAAACCCTTCAAGATGCTTCGAATGAATCGTGCCCCATTCCCTTCACTCATCTTATACCCACTTGGTTCTGTGACATGGTCTATAGTGTCACCCTCACTAGGCTGACTACGTCACACCTAGCCCAAGTATCATTTCCTCGTCCTACGGATTCTAGTTACTCCACATGTATCGAAGAGTACCTTACTCTAAACATGTAATGCTTTGGCCAAAGACTTTAGTAACAATCCGACAAGAGGCCATGGGTATACATCTCCTCGCAAGGAGTGGTGAATCCTTTATAGGCTATTCAAACACCTTCGATTACTTCGACTTATACCCAATCATCCCGGGTCCACATCTCCTTAGAGATGTTTGCTTAAGATGTCAAAGCATAAGTCTCCATTATCAAGATGACTTGAATACCGCAAGTCAAAGGAACATCGCACTTAAGCCACAGTAAGAACTTCATTGACATATCTATATATGCAGAGAACCATATGAAGTCTTACGGCTGGTCACTCCAATGAACTAGTTACCATAACTAGCATCCACGATTAACTCCGACATCACTATGTCTCCCCCGGTGAGAATCACCGCTTGGATACACCAAGGAGTATACCTCGTGCTAGTCTCATGTAATTGATGGTGTCCAAATCCATCAATTCATCGACTAGGATAATTCCGATACATCACAATTACACATGTAGAGATACTCACTAGTTGTGATCCAATCACAAATTCTCTCATGCCGTGAATCGTATCGTGGGCATTCAAGAAATGAGTTTAAGATCCAATCAAATACATAAAACATGTATACTCAAATAGTGAATCTTCATTTATCATATAAATGGTTCATACATAAGGCGATTGCCTTAGGACATCTCTCATATATTACTAACAGACTCCCACTTGGCCTAATGCCAATCGCTACGGTATCCAATACCATAAGCTCGAACATGACCCTCAAAATTATTTTGAGGTAATGCCTTAGTCAAGGGATCCGCTAAGTTCCTTTCAGTGGGAATTTTCTCGATTTGTATTTCGTTCCTACTGATGATCTCTCTGATGAGATGATAGCGGCGAAGCACATGTTTGGATCATTGATGAGACCACATCAAGTTCAGAGATGAACTTCTTGATCCAAACCGCTTCCTTTGCTGCTTCCAAAGCTGCAATGTATTCTGCCTTAGTGGCAGAATCCGCTATAGTGTCAAGCTTGGAACCTTTCCAACTTATTGCGCCTCCATTCTAGGTGAATACATACCCAGACAAAGACATGGAATCATCCTTGTCTGTCTGGAGCTGGCATCCGTATACCCACGTATCACCATGTACCCTTCTTCATATATTAGGAACGTATCCTTAGTTCTTCTTAAGTACTTAAGGATCGTCTTAACAGTCACCCAATGATCCATTCCTGGATCAGACTGGTATCTGCTCGTGACACTCAGAGCATACGATACATCGGGCCTCGTACATAACATAGCATACATGATAGATCCTATTGCGGATGCATAGGGAATCTTACTCATGCAAATCCTCTCGTCTTCTATGCGCAGACACATAGACTTCGAAAGGTGTACCCCATGCCTGATGGGTAAGAAACCTTTCTTGGATTCCGACATGCTAAACCTCTTTAGCACTCGGTCTATATATGTAGACTGCGAAAGACCAAGCAACCGTTTCGATCTATATCTATAGATCTTAATCCCGAGGATGTAGGTTGCTTCTCCCAGGTCTTTCATGGAGAATGTCTTGGATATCCAAACCTTCACTGACTGTAAGATTGAAACATCGTTTCCTATAAGTAGTATGTCATCGACATACAATACTAGGAACACGACTGCACTCCAACTAACCTTCTTGTACACACAAGGTTCATCTGGATTTTTGTGAGAAATCAAACTTTTTGATGGTCTCATCAAAACGGATATTCCAGCTCCTGGATGCTTGCTTCAATCCATATATGGACCGTCGCAATTTGCATACCTTGGTTTTATCAACCGATGCGATACCCTCAGGCTGTATCATATACACGTCCTCGAGCAGGTTTCCATTAAGGAAAGTTGTTTTCACATCCATCTGCCATATCTCATAATCATAATGAGCCGCTATAGCCAGGAGAATCCGAATGGATTTATGCATAGCTACAGGCGAATAGGTTTCGTCATAATCAACACCTTATTTTGACGATATCCTTTCGCCACCAATCTAGCCTTATAGGTAATCACATTACCATCCATGTCAGTTTTCTTCTTGAAAACCCACTTGCACCCTATAGGCTTTATCCCTTCAGGTGGGTCAACCAAGTTCCAAACTTGGTTTTCATACATAGAATCCATTTCCGACTTCATGGCACCAAGCCACTTATCCCTTTCTGAACTTGTCAGCACTTCTTCATAACTGGTAGGCTCCTCATCATCAATGAGTAACACCTCGTTCGATTCACTTACGAGAAATCCATATCTCTCAGGAATATTGCGTGTTCTACCAGATCTACGAAGATGTGTTACAATAGGTCCAGCCGATTGCTCATCACTATGAGTTGTCAGCTGTTTTGCTTCACCAGGTATCTCATTAATGTCTATTTGAGTCTCTCGAGCCTCCTCAAGCTCGACGACACTCCCACTGTTTTCTTGCAAGAGAAACTCTTTCTCTAGAAACACAGCATGCCTTGAAACAAACACCTTTTGTTCCACAGGATGATAGAATTGGTAACCCCTTGTTTCCTTAGGGTATCCAATAAATAGATATTTGTCAGACTTAGCATCCAATTTGTCTGATACTTTCCTGCTTCACATAAGCAGGACAACCCCATATCTTTAAGTAAGATACATGAGGTTTCTTACCATTCCATATCTCATATGGAGTAGTTGAGACTACCTTGGTAGGCATTCTGTTTAACAAGTAAACAGCTGTCTGAAGTGCATAGCCCCAAAAGGACTTGGGAAGAGTCGCATGATTCATCATTGACCTGACCATGTCCAACAAGATCCGGTTACGCCTCTCAGATACACCATTATGCCTTGGTGTATATGGCGGAGTCCATTGAGACAATATACCATTGTCTCTTAGATAATCAAGAAACTCTTGACTTAAGTATTCACCGCCTCGATCCGATCGAAGTATTTTAATACTCTTGTCATGTTGTTTCTCTACTTCATTTCTGAATTCTTTGAACCTTTCAAAGGCTTCAGACTTGTGTTTCATCAAGAACACATACCCAAACCGTGAGTGATCATCGGTGAAGGTAATGAAGTAGCTATAGCCTCCTAATGCTTGAGTTGACATAGGTCCACATACATCAGTATGTATTAGACCTAGTAACTCTCCCACTCGTTCACCTTTTCCAGTAAAAGGTAACTTAGTCATCTTGCCTTTTAAGCATGATTCGCATGTATCGTATGAATCCAATTCAAACGATTCCAGAATTCTACATCGGTGTAATTCGGACATGCGTTTCTTGCTTATATGGCCAAGACGGCAATGCCACATATAGGAGTCTATTTGATTATCCTTTCGAGCACTCGTGTTGCTCACTTCGATATTGAAAATGTCACTGGATACGTCCAACGTATAAACACCATTGCTTAAAGTTCCAGTCTCATAAAGAACTCCATTCAAAGTTATGTAACAACAATTGTTACTAAAAGTCAAATGGTACCCATTTCTATTTAAACAAGAAATACAAATGATGTTCTTTATCAACGAAGGAACATAAAAGCAATTGTCCAGTTCTTAGACAAGTCCTATAGGGAGTTCCAACAAATATGTTCCGATGGCGAGTGCAGCAACCGTTGCTCAATTCCCAACACGTAAATTTGACTCTCCCTTGATGAGTCTTCTTCTATTCCTTAGCCCATGTATGTCATTACATATATGTGAGCCACACCCAGTATCAAATACCCAAGTGTCTGAGGAAATAGAATGACAATCAATAAAGATGATTTCTGAAGAAGATGGGGCATCCGATGCCTTATCCTTCTTCAAGGACTCAAGATAAATCTTGCACTTTCTTCGCAAATGGCTCTCCTTGCCATAATGATGGCAAGTTTCCTTTTGTGCTAGTTCTACCATCTTAGCCCTTCTCTTCTTTCCCTTCTGCTGTTCCTTTGACTTCCTCTTAGAACCTTTCTTCGAGGAATCAACTAACAAAGATCATCCTCTCATGCTTCTCAAGACTCCACAGGTCTTCAAAGATATCAACGACCATAGATGAACCTCCTAGCATCTCAGAGGTGAAGAGGAGCTTTGAGACTTCGAACCATTCGAATCTCACTTGCTCATCAACCAACTCACAAAGATGAAGGACTACGATATGAGCATCCATATGCTCATGCTGCTTTCATAGCTTGGGTTCCATCGTGGCTAGCATGATGCAACTCATTTGTTCAGAATCACTCACATGTTTCTGATAGGCCAACAATTGGTCCAGAGTTGCATCGTCACTAGGACGGGCGGGAAGAGGCGCTTCGAGGACTTACGCAAGCTTTTCCACCTTGAGAACAATTCTCAAGTTTCTAAGCTAGTCCAAGAAGTTCGGCCCAGTCAATTTATTTGAAACCAAAATGGAACGCAAATTCAAACACATCATGATCAATATATTAACTTAGAAATACAAAACGAGCATATATGAGAAAATGATTTTTAAAATGCATCAATATACATTTATAAATCCCATTCATTTTTTGAATTTCAAAAACCCCAAAATCACTTCGGGAGATCGTAGGTCCATCTCTGAATGGGCTGATATCCATCATAGTTATGAACAACCTTAGAGAGAGTCCAACAAGCCATTCATAACTACGACGGTAGGTATCAACTATACCGATTGCATATCAGGTATATGCAACTATCACAATGTGCTATCAACTAATTGAATGTTCACACATACATCGGGTTGTTAACACATTAACAAGTATGCATCATATGCATAGCACCCAACTTCACCTCCCTTTACATCGACCTTGGAGAGAGTCCAACAAGCCGATGCTCCAGGTTAAAGCCAACCCATTAATCGGGACATAGTTTTAATATGGTTAGAGCGCATTCAACCAATTACCCCAGCTTGGAGAGAGTCCAACAACCAAAGCTAACGATTGACCTCTGACTCTTACCATATTAGTATTAAACTATTCCATGGTTTGAACATATTCGGGTTCGAGCCGGGCTTAGAGAGAGTCTAACAACCCAAACAAGAAACGGAACTCTGGTTCTAACCATATTAATGGAAGGTGTAGGCCTTAATATTGTTTAAGGGTTTTTATGTCTCATCCTCTTTGCATGCAAATAACTATTATCTACATGGCATGGCATACATGGCATACATCTACATGTCACAACACGCATGACATAATGTTATGCATCTAATGCAATTACATGACATACAATTATGTCATGTATATATTTCCTTATATGTCATAACTATTTATGGAAATAAAATATGTTTAAGATTTGATTCTCCAAATCAAATCATAATTAAATTAGGAAACAAATTTCCAAATCTAATCACATATTTTATTCATGAAATTATTTGATTAAGGAAAATCTATTTAGGAAACCAATTTCCTAAATCATTAAAACTACTTATGGAAATAAAATAATTTTAAGATTTGATTTCCCAAATCAAATCATGATTAAATTAGGAAACAAATTTTCAGAATCTAATCAAATATTTTATTTATGGAAAATATCAATTTCCATAAATACTTCCAACTTTCCAAAAGTGGAAGATTTCCATAAATACTTCTAGACTCTCCAAAATTGAAAAATTTCCATAAATACCTCTAAATTTCCAAAATTAGAAAATTTCCAGAAATACATTATGACTATTGCAAAACCATTTTTACAATTATGTTGAAACACAACCTGGGCTCTGATACCACTGTTGGGTTTCCGGCACCGCGGCGTGTGTGTGTTCGATCATGTTTCGTAAACATGAGCACAGCGGAAGCAATTAAAAATAATAAATCTATATTTATTACAACACACACAACACACGCATGCATATTACAACAAGTGTAGACATAACCATAAATTAAAATTTGCAATAAAAGAAATTTATCTACGTTATACCTTTCGTATGACGTGTAGCGGGAACGGCATCAACCGGAACGATCCTCGTAAGAATCGTCTCTATCCGTATCCACGCCGAGCTCCTCGGGATGACTTCGCTAAGTCACGAGCTTTGTCTTCGTACGGGTTACTAGCCTCGTGTTGAAGACGACGTGATCGAGAGATGATCACGATCCGAATCCAAATTCGGATCCTAAAACGAGTTCTCAAAACTCACTTCTCTGGAGAGGTGTTCGTCAACCGTTTGACGAATCCTTCGTCCCCCACCTCAGAGGATTACCAGAGATCAAATCCCCAGTAAGTTAGTCACTGTCGGAGCACTAACCGTTGTCCAAACGACGCTCCGACAACAAAGAAACAAGCTGTCCAGAAAAACTGGACAGCTTTTGGTGGAGGAATAGAGGCCGGCTAAGGAAAGATGGAAGCTCACCTTATCACCGAACCCAAAGGAGATCGCCGGAGGGTCGCCGGAGGTTCTCCGGCTGAAGCTTGGACGCCGGCAAAGACTTGGACGGCTGCACACAAGCTGGGCGGCGGCAGCTTTAGGGTTGGCGCCAATTAACTCCAAGGTGGAGGTGGGCGGCAACTCAAGGGGGCTAGGGTTTGGATTAGTTAGGGTTTAACAATCCCTTAAGCCCTCTTTTATAGAGAACTAATTCTCTTAATGGTTAATGGATCATATCCATAAAGCCCGTTAACCCGCTCCATTAGGATAAGTTAAAATAAACCAAACCATGATGGTTTATTTTAAGTTAAAATGAACCGAACCAACTTTTGGTTCATTCGTTTATAATAAACCAAATCCTTTGGTTTATTCTCATCCATTGGATTAGAACCAAACCATTTTGGTTCATCCATTATGTCTTCATAAGACACGGCCCATCCACGCTTCCATTGCGACTGAAACAATTTCATGCTCGCTTTATGTTTGGTCCAACCAAACATAGTTTCTCTCGGTCTGAGAATCCCATTCTCAAGCTCGTTTTAAATCCTTTGGATTACACTCGTTGTGCGTGTGACCAAATAGGTTCTCGGTTTATGTTGGTCGTCTATAATTAACCATTAATTATAGAACGATCATGAGTGGCACATAGTAGTATATCATGATCCCCAATTAACCGAAAAGATCAACGGTTGATCCAGAACTATTTCTGAAACCCTTCAGTAGCTCGAATGAATCGTGCCCCATTCCCTTCACTCATCTTATACCCACTTGGTTCAGGACATGGTCTATAGTGTCAGTCCCCACTAGGCTGACTATGTCACACCTAGCCAAGTATCATTTCCTCGTCCTACGGATTCTAGTTACTCCACATGTATCGAAGAGTACCTTACTCTAAACATGTAATGCTTTGGCCAAAGACTTTAGTAACAATCCGACGAGAGGCCATGGGTATACATCTCCTCGCAAGGAGTGGTGAATCCTTTATAGGCTATTCAAACACCTTCGATTACTTCGACTTATACCCAATCATCCCGGGTCCACATCTCCTTAGAGATGTTTGCTTAAGATGTCAAAGCATAAGTCTCCATGATCAAGATTACTTGAATACCGCAAGTCAAAGGAACATCGTACTTAAGCCACAGTAAGAACTTTATTGACATATCTATATATGCAGAGAACCATATGAAGTATTACGGCTGGTCACTCCAATGAACTAGTTACCATAACTAGCATCCACGATTAACTCCGGACATCACTATGTCTCCAGCCAGTGAGAATCAGCTGCTTGGATACACCAAGGAGTATACCTCGTGCTAGTCTCGACAGAATTGATGGTGTCTAAATCCATCAATTCATCGACTAGGGATAATTCTGATACATCACAATTACACATGTAGAGATACTCACTAGTTGTGATCCAATCACAAATTCTCTCATGCTGTGAATCGTATCGTGGGCATTCAGTAAATGAGTTTAAGATCCAATCAAATACATAAAACATGTATACTCAAATAGTGAATCTTCATTTATCATATAAATTGTTCATACATAAGGCGATTGCCTTAGGACATCTCTCATATATTACTAACAATATTATATGTGCCGGATAAAAGTAGGATATGCGTAGTTTAACTCTTTGGTTGCAGGCATAAGATCCGACTATTATGGCCATATGTGTGTATGTAATTGTATGTGTGTAAATATTTATTTTGTTGAATCCTCGGGGTTGACGAGCCTACTATTTAGTTTTTGTAAATTAAATACACCATTGTTTAGCAACTCTTTATTTTATTTTACTTTCGATCTAGATTTCATGTACACTCCCTCGTGGAGTATAGGATCGATGGATGTAAATTAAAATAGGTTTTAGTCTCGGCTCAGATCTCCAGATGGCTCGTACATGGCGTAGGAGGAGAGGACGAGATGGCGATACGACAGGAGTCATATTGAAGACAAAAGCCATAATAGTTGGAAAATAATTTATTTTTCATATTTATTACTTTTTGTTTCATATGCATGTCGTAGGCTAAGAAAATTCCTCAATTTCAAATTACTAAGTGGGAGAGGGATATTTTTATAAATTCCTGCGCCCTCCATTACGATTTGACAAGTGATGCAAACAAACATGCGCGTCGGCTCTGAGTGCCTTCCTCCATATCGGATGGGTTTGTTTGCAGATCACAAGGTCAAATATGGTTATTAGAAATTATTAAGGAGCGTGTGTACTTGCCCATCGTAAGGCACATAACCCGAGATAATTACCTTGGTACCGAGTAATGGTGAACACTTAGATACAAATATAAGTATCCTCCCCATCGAAGTCACTGCTTTTATTTGTAGGGCCAAAGAGGAACCAACTATTAATTTTACTTGTCAAAAAGTTAGGTGGACAAGATAGTAAAATTAATGGGTAAAATCTCCTCTTACAAATGTAGAATTCGTATACGTCCACACTATCGTGGCATACAATATTCACGGTGTTTTGAGGTATTGGTTGATTTTAAAATTTTATTGTTTGAGGAATGAATAATTTTTTGAAATCTAATGTTTTGATTTATGTGATTCTTAGGTTTTCTTTCAAAATGACTTTCAACCCACTTGCTGTGATACTGAAAGAGAACAAACATACTGGACCCAACTATGTAGATTGGAAGAGGAATCTAGACATTGTCTTGACTGCTGAGGAATACAAATATGTACTCCCCAAAGAGTGCCCTCCCAAGCCTGCAGATATTTCTGGAGAAAAGGAGAGAGAGATCTATAAGAAGTGGATCAAGGCCGATGAGATGGCGCGGTGTTACATTTTGGCATCTATGTCAAATGTACTACAACATCAGCATCAAGCCATGTCCACTGCTTATGATATGATGCCCAATCTCAAGGAGCTTTTCGGACACCAGAATCGGGCTGCGAGGCAAGAGGCCATGAGAAACTTGATAACGACCACCATGATCGAGCGAACACCCGTGAGGGATCATGTTCTCAAGATGATGGCTCATTTAAATGAGTTGGAGGTCCTAGGAGCTGAGATCGATGGGGAAACCCAGGTCGATATCATACTCCAGTCTCTACCTAGGAGTTTTGAGCAGTTTCGCCTGAACTACAACATGAACAAGAGGTTGTATTCATTGGCGGAACTTCTAAAAGAACTCCAGGCGCCAGAGGGACTATTTCGTCAGAGTGCTCAGGCGCATGCCGTGGTGACCCAGAAGGTTTCTACTTCTAAGCCGAAAGGCAAGAAGAAGAAGAAACAAACCGGGGTGAAGGCGGTGGGAGGTACTCAGGGAGGAGTGAAGAAGCCGAAAGGCAAGTGCTTCACTTGTAAGTAGACTGGACACTGGAAGAAGGACTACCCCAATCGCAAGAACAAAGGTATATCTTTTGGTCTAGTCGTTGAAACATGTTTAGCGGTGTTATCTACCGGCACCTGGTGTGTAGATACGGGAGCCACTGATCATGTCTGCAATACATTGCAGGGGTTCCAGGAAACTAGACGACTTGCTGAGGGGAAGATTACCGTGTACTTGGGCGATGCCACGAAGGTGGCGGCTGTTGCAGTGGGAGATGTTCATTTATCTTTTGAGAAAAATAAACTTTTGGTTGTTAAGAATTGACTTTATGTATCTTTATTTAGAAAGAATTTAATTTCAGTTTCTAAATTATTTATGGATGGATATTCTATTTCTTTTAATGACAGAGTTGTTATAAGAAGGAATAGGGACATTATCTGTTCGGGTGCATTGATAGGAAATTTGTACACACTTGAACCAAAACCTCCCACGATACAAATTGAAGTTAATAACTCATCTTCTAATTCCAATAAGAGAAAAGAACCTTCGAAGATGAACCAAACATATCTTTGGCATCTTAGGCTTTGTACATTAACCTAAGCAGAATTCAAAGGTTGATAGCTGAAGGACCTTTGGGTTCATTAGTGGTGGAGGATCTCCCAACCTGTGAATCTTGCTTGGAGGGTAAGATGACCAAGAGGCCTTTTAAGTCCAAGGGGTATAGAGCTAAAGATGTGTTAAAATTGGTTCATTCTGATTTGTGTGGTCCTATGTCTATCCAGGCTAGAGGTGATTTTGAGTAATTCGTCTCTTTTATTGACGATTACTCAAGATATGGATACATTTACCTGATGCTCGCAAGTCTGAATGCTTTGACAAGTTCAAAGAATTCAAGGCTGATGTGGAGAAATGTCAAGGTAAAAGTATCAAGACACTACGATCTGATCGTGGTATTGAGTACCTCTTGGGAGAGTTTAGGAACTACTAATCAGAGGCTGAGATTCAATCCCAATTGACTGCACCTGGCACACCTCAGCAGAATGGTGTAGCAGAGCGAAGGAATAGGACTCTTATGGAGATGGTTAGATCGATGATGAGTTATTCTGACTTGCCAGATTTGTTCTGGGGATATTCTCTATATACGACAATGTACATTCTGAACTTGGTTTCATCTAAATCAGTGCCTTCTACTCCCACAGAGTTATGGACTGGGCGAAAGCCTAGTCTAAGACATATTCGGATATGGGGGAGTCCAGCATATGTGTTGAAGGCAGATGCTGGTAAGTTGGAACCTCGTACAGAAGTATGCATGTTTGTTGGCTATCCCAAGGGAACGAAGGATGGATTGTTTTATAGTCCTAGAGATCATAGGGTGATCGTTAGCACGAACGCCAGATTTCTAGAGGAAGACTATGTAATGAGCCACAAGCCCAAGAGTAAAATTGTTCTGGAGGAGTTAAAAGGGGAAGTCACTTCTTTAGTACCACCGGTACAAGAGGATATGCCACATGTCACTACACCGCGTGTCACAGAGGATACACAGGTGATACCTCATCGTAGTAGGAGGGTTGTGAGACAACCTGATAGATTCATGTTCTTGGGAGAATCATCTGATTTGGTCCCTAGCAAACATCAGCCTGATCCCTGGACATATGACGAGACGATCCAAGATAAAGATGCAGTATCTTGGCAAAGTGCAATGAATGTTGAGATTGAATCTATGAATTCAAATCAGGTCTGGGAGCTAGTAGAACCACCCGATGGTGTAAAAACCATTGGATGCAAGTGGATCTACAAGAGAAAGAGAGGAATAGATGGGAAGGTTGAGACCTTCAAAGCGAGGCTTGTTGCGAAGGGGTATACTCAGAATGAGGGTATCGATTATGAGGAGACCTTTTTGCCAGTAGCCATGCTTATGTCTATCCGTATTCTCTTATGCATAGCAGCTCATATGGATTATGAGGTGTGGCAGATGGATGTCAAGACAACTTTCCTTAATGGAAGTCTTAAGGAAAACATCTACATGAAGCAACTAGGGGGATTCATTGTTAAGGGCAAAGAGCATCTTGTATGTAAGCTTAATCAGTCCATTTATGGATTGAAACAAGCTTCGAGGTCTTGGAACATCCGCTTTGATGAGGTGATCCAGTCTTATGGATTTATTCAAAGTCCGGATGAGTCCTGTGTATATAAAAGATGTGACGGAAATATAGTGATATTTCTTGTACTATACGTAGATGACATTTTGTTGATTGGCAACAATATCAAGGTGTTATCAGACGTAAGGGTATGGTTGTCCAAACAGTTTGATTGAAGGACTTGGGAGAGGTGGGACACATCCTTGGGATCAAGGTTATAAGGGATCACAGGAAAAGGATGTTGTGCTTATCCCAAGCTTCATACATAGACATGATTATGGACCGTTTTAGCATTCAAAACTTCAAGAAGGGTTTTCTACCTTTCAGGCATGGAGTTCCTTTATGTAAGGAGATGTGTCCTAGATCATCTGAGGAGATAGAGGAGATGAAGGCGGTTACTTATGCGTCGGCAGTAGGAAGCCTCATGTATGTGATGCTCTGTATGAGACCAGATATCTGCTTTGCCGTGGGCATGGTCAGCAGATATCAGAGTAATCCAGGACAGGGACATTGGACTGCGGTAAAGCATATATTGAAGTACCTGAGAAGGACTAGGGATTATATGCTGGTTTACCGGGCAGACCAATTACTCCCTGTGGGTTACATGGATTCCGACTTCCAATCTGATAGGGATAACAGTAAGTCTACCTCATGTTTTGTGTTTACTTTAGGAGGTGAAGCCATTGTATGGAGGAGTGTCAAGCAGAAGTGCGTGGCGGACTCCACCATGGAAGCTGAGTATGTGGTGGCCTCTGAGGCGGCCAAAGAAGTTGTATGGCTCAGGAACTTCCTGATGGACTTGGATGTGATTCCTGGTTTGCCTAGAACTATCATAATTTATTGTGATAATAGTGGTGCAGTTGCAAACTCGAAGGAACCACGAGCCCATAAGGCTAGTAAACACATAGAGCACAAGTACCACCTGATATGAGAAATCGTAAAGAGAGGAGATGTTGTTGTGGCCAAGATTGCATCGGAGGATAACCTGGCAGATCCTTTCACTAAGGCCCTTCCGGTGAGAGCTTTTGATAGGCGTGTGGAGGGAATGGGGATCAGATGTATGACACTTTGAGGACAGCATAGTCTTTTAGTATAAGTGAGAGATTGTAGGGATGTATACTGAAAAGTATATCTTTTGTATGAACATCTTTATTTTGAAATAAGAATCACATGATCATTGTTTGTATATTTTTATGGTTATACAATATTGTCTAATATTTTACATTGTAGATAACAAGGTGTGTGGTGTCACACAGGAGATCATGTTATCGGCCCCTTGAAAAGTATAAGTAAAGGCTCACAACCGAGATGACTTTGGACAAACCATCGGAATGGTTGTAGTGTGATTTGGTATTGGTTTGTCTTGACCATAGAATCACACTAGTGCACTTTGTGTGTATTGAGAAGGACCGACTTAGAGGTGATTCGATTTATTGAAGGCTACATAATCGAATCGGACCTCAGATATTATTTAGTACATGCTCTTAATCGCGATATAATAACAGGCACATATACTTAGTACTCATCTCTTTGATTTACCAATGGGCGAGATTTGTAGATTAAATCGATAGGCTCGGTAAGTTGGGAGATTATATTATTTATATGGTGTGCCGTTGATTATAGAAGGAAACCGTGTCCTATATATTAGGATGATGATGCCCCCTTGAGGAGCTTATAAGGTTCATCATATAAATCATGCAGGTGGACTTGGTCCGGCATGATGAAAAGGTTGAGTTGTACTACACAAGGAGTTAGATGTTGATTAATTAATGGTCAGTAAATTAATTAATCGATGGACATTAGAGATCTTAAACACGGCGAGAAAATGTACAAATAATATATGGAGTCCATATTATCATATGGGAGTTGGTGAGGTAGATCAATGATGATCCTTTAGTGGATTGGATCATCATTAGTGTATCGGACTTTATGTGGGCTTGATCCATGGGTGGCCAAGATCCAACTCCTCCTCATGGTCCCTAATGTAGCCTATTAACACCTCATGAAGCTTAGATCCAATGGATAGAAACAAAACTCTAAGATCCATAGGTTGAGATTAAATCTCTAAGATCCGATGGTTAAGATTAAATCTCTAGATCCGACGGTTGAGATTAAATTCCTAGAACCAATGGAGGTGATTAATTCATGACTTATCCCTAACTCTATAAATGGAGGGCATGGGAGTTGGCATGGAGAACATTGAAAGAGAGCTAGGGTTTTTGGAGTTGGCGGCAAGGCTAGGAATTAGGGTTTGGGCTTGGGCGGCACCTATTAAGGAAATTTTTTCCTTAAGTTGTTCTTCTTCCCCAAGCTGCCGGTGCCCTTGGAGTTCCTTCCAGCCCTTGGTCGGCATCCAAAACAAGTCTTCTCCTTCTCCTTGGCCGGTGGAACAAAGGTTTAGGGTCATCCCTTGAAGCTTTTGGCCGGCCACTCTCAAAATCCTTCTCCTTGTTGCCCGGCGGCAAGGATCTTCTTAGTTCCTTGTTGGATGGTTTTAGGGAGGAGATGAACATTGTTTCTATTCTTCCTCTTTCTTTGGAAGAGCAAGGAAGGAAGATTTCCAATCTAGGAGCTTCGACTTTTGGAAGAGCGTCGCCCACACGACATCCAAAAGGAAGAAGGTCATACATTTGAAGATCAAGAGGTATATATATTCTCTTTTCTCTTTTGTTTATTGCTTGCATTTGTTTTTCATTTATAAGCATGTTATAAATCTGTAAATGGCTAAATAATACTTGGATCCCGAGCATAAACATGAAAAACGGCAATCCTGACATCGTCTATTCCGCGGCTACTCGTAGAATAGAGGATGGTCGCTTGAACAACTAGTTTGTTCAAGTAACCTCTCTAAACGAATAGCACGATGATGACTTGGTTGCTTTGGTAATCCCTTTTGTCTAGGATTAAATTTTTTTAATCCGGAGACATAGAAGGGATTGCCATGGTCAAGCAACCGAGGTGAAGGGGAAGCGAAGTTTCCCCTCACGGACTCGATAAGCAAAACCCTTCACTTCCGAGGTTTTTGCAATGCAAAAAGCGATTTTTGCAGTTCAAAAAGTCCAACAGAAGCACCATCTCTACAATGTGCTCCCTCAAAGAGAAATCAATAGAATTGGAGAGTGCCTAGTGCCAAAGAGATGTGGGAGAAGCTAGTAGAGCTTCATCAAGTCACATCCGAGGCCAAGCTAGCAAGAAGAGACCTTCTCCGCTCTCAATTGAATAACATCAAACTCGATAAAGGGGAGAAGGCAACATCTCTTCACTCTCGTTTTAAAGAGATAATTAATGGTTTGACAAGTGTAGGAGAAAAGCTTTTGAACCGGGATATGGTAATGAAGGCGATAGATGCATTCCCCCGGTAATCAAAATGGAGCTCTATGGTGGGCTCCTTCTATATTTCAAAGAATCAAGAGGTAAGTACTCTAGATGAATTTTTCTCTACCATGGAGTTGCATGAGACTAGGCTTGAAGGCATAGTGGAAGATCCAATTAAGACATCAAAGGGAGTAGCACTTGTAGCTGAAAAAGGAAAGAAGAAGAAGGAAACTCCACCTTCCTCATCAGATGAAGAATCATTCTCCTCCTCCATGGATAGAAATGAAGAAGCCTACATGGTACGGAAGGTAAGACGTGCTTTGAAAAGTTTTTGTTGAGATGTATACTGAAAGCCTAGACTTTGTATGAACATCTTCATTTTAAAAAAAGAATCACATTATCATTGTTTGCATTTTATATTAAAGCATATTGTCTGATACTTTACATTGTTGATAACATGATGTGTGGTGTAGCACAGAAGATCATGTTATCAGTTCCTTGTAGAGTATAAGTGGAGGCTCACAACCAAGATGGTTTTGGACAAACCATTGGCATGGTTGTAGTGTAATTTGGTATTGGTTTATCTTGACCATAGAATTACACTAGTACACTTTGTGTATATTGAGTAGGACCATTTTAGAGGTGATTCAATTTATACTGACTAAATAATTGAATGACACCTTAGATATTATGGTGTACATGCTCTAAATCCCGATATAATAACGGGCACATGTACTTAGTATTTATTTCTTTGATTTACCAATGGGCGAGACTTATGTGTTAAGTCGATAGGCGTGGTAAGTTGGGAAATAATATTATTTACATGGTGTGCCATTGAGTATAGGGGGAAAACCGTGTCATATATATTAGGATGATGATGTCCCCTTGAGGAGCTCATAAAGTTCATGATGTAAATCCTGCCGGTGGACTTGGTCCAACATGATGATAAGGATGAGTGGTACTACTCATGGAGTTAGATATTCATTAATTAAATTGTCAATAATTTAATTAATTAATGGACATTCGATATCTTAAACACGGGGAGATATTTTGTACAAATAATATGTGAAGCCCATATTTAATTATGGGGATTGGTGAGGTAGATCAATGATGATCCTCTAGTCGAATGGATCATCTTTAATGGATCGGGTTTTATCCGGTTCGGATCCATTGGGTGGCCAAAATCCAACTCCTCCTCATGGTCCTTATTGTAGCCTATTATAAATAACTCATGAAGCCTAGACCTAAATAATAATTGGAGTTGGCGTTGGAGAGGCTTGGGCGGCAAGAAGGTTTTTGGTTTTGCTTCTTAGGGCCGGCGGCAACAAGTTGTGCTAGGGTTTGGCTCTTGCATCTCCTTGGCCGGCGCCACCCTCATCCTCTCCATATCCTATAACCGACGCTTCCTCTCCCTATCCTACGGCCAGCGACAACAAGACTCCCCTCCTCTCCTAGGGTCGGCGGACACCAACTCTTGGAGTTGTGGTGGTTGACACAAGCAAGGAGAAGACGAGGCTTTGTGTTCGGCATGAGATAGGAGAAGAAGGATGGTTTTTCTTCCCTTGTTTGGATCGAGCAAAGAAAGGAAGATACGTGGTCTAGGAGGCTTCGGTTCTTGGAAGATGGTCACCCACACGATGTCCAAGAAGAGGATAGGAATACAATAGAAGATCAAGAGGTTAAACAAGAGGTATAATCTTGTTTAATATTGATTCTAGTTCTTTTGTATTTGTATGTTATTGATTGACATAGACCCCGATGATAAATATAAAAATCGGCGATCCGTACATCATCTATTCCGTGGCTACTCGAGGAAATGGGTTAGGTTGCTTGAACAACATGTTTGTTAAAACGCCCGCTCAAATCGAATAGCACGATGATGAATCAGTTAGTTGGGAAATCCATCTCCGTCCGGATTAGTTTTAATTGATGAAATTTTAATCCGGGGATGTGAGATAAGATTGTCATGCACAAGCGATCGAAGCAAAGCGGGAAATGCGAATTTTCCCTTCAAGTGGTATCAGAGCCACGATTTCCAGTTTTGTCTGTTTGGATTCGGTTACTTTCATGCATTTATCATATATTGTATATGTCGGATAAGAGTAGGATGTGCGTAGGCTAACTATTTGCTTGTAGGCATAAGATCCAACTATTATGGCTATGTGGATGTATGTGATTGTTTGTGTGTTATTGTAACTAATTTTTGAATCCTCGGGGTTGACGAGGCTAATTAATATTTAATTTTTATAATTAAATACGACACTGTTTAGCCTCTCATTTTAATTTACTTTTGATCTAGATATATTGTACACTCTTTCATGGAGTATAGGATCGATGGATGTAAATTAAAATAGTTTATCTCGGCTCGGATCCTTTTGTGGCTTGCACATGGTAAATGGAGGAGCGGACGAGGTGGCGACATGACGGGAAGCATATTCGAAAACAAAAGTCATAATAGTTGGAAAGGTTTTTTTCATATTTATTGCTTATTGTTTGATATGCATGTTGTGTGAAAATTCCTCAATTTTAAATTACTAAGTGGGAGAGGTATATTTTTTAATTCCCACGGCCTCCATTACAATTTGACATGTGATGCAAACGAACTTGCACGTTGGCTCTGAGTGTCTTCCTCCATAACAGATGAGTTTGTTTTGCGGATCACTAGGTCAAATATGGTTATAGAAAGTTATTTAAGAGCATGTGTACTTCCCTATCGGAAGGCACATAATCCGAGATAATTGCCTTAGTATCGGGTAATGGTAAACACTTAGATGCAAATAAAAGTATCCTCCCCATCGCAGTCACTGCTTTTATTTGTAGGGCTGAAGAGGAACCAACTATTAATTTTATTTGTCAAAAAGTAAGGTTGATAGGATAATAAAATTAATGGGTAAAACCTTCTCTTACAAATGTAGAATTTGTATACGTCCACATTATCGTGGCATACGATATTCTCGGGGTTTTGAGGTGTTGGTTGATTTTAAAATTTTATTGTTTGAGAAATCAATAAATTTTTGGAATCCAATGTTTTGATCACTGTGATTCTTAGGTTTTTCAAAATGACTTTCAACCCACTTGCTGTGATTATGAAAGAAAACAAACTTACTAGATCTAACTATGTTGATTGGAAACGAAATCTAGATATAGTCTTAACTGCTGAGGAGTAAAAATATTTACTCTTCGAAGAGTGTCCTCCTAAGCCTATGAATGATTCTGGTGAAAGGGAGAAATAGAGTTATAAGAAGTGGATCGAGGTAGATGAGATGGCACGGTGTTACATTTTGGCTTCTATGTAAAATGTATTACAACATCAACATCAGGCCATGACTATTGCCTATGACATGAAGCTCAATATCAAGGAACTTTTCGGACACTAGAATCGGGCTGCTAGGCAGGAAGATATGAGGAACTTGATGACGACCACCGTGATTGAGGGAACACCCGTGAGGGATCATGTTCTCAAGATGATGGCTCATTTGAATGAGCTGGAAGTCTTTGGAGTGGAGATCGATGGGGAAACCCTCGTCGATATCATTCTCCAATCTCTTCCTAGAAGTTTTGAGCAGTTTTGCCTGAACTACAACATGAATAAGAGGTTGTATTTGATGGCAGAGCTTCTAACAGAACTCTAGGCTGCAAAGGGGCTTTTTCGTCAGAGTGCTTAGGCTATGGTTGCTCAGAAGGTTTCTACTTCTAAGCCAAAAGGCAAGAAGAAGAAGAAAAAAGGTGTAGCAAAGATGGGGACAGAATCTCAGGCAGGAGTGAAGAAGCCGAAAGGCAAGTGCTTCACTTGCAAGCAGACTAGACATTGGAAGGCGGACTATCCCAACGGCAAACAGAACAAAGATATATCTATTAGTTTAGTCGTTGAAACATGTTTAGCGGTGTTATCTATCGGGACCTGGTGTGTAGATACGGGAGCCACTGATCATGTCTTCAATTCTTTCTAGGGGTTCCAAGAAACCAAATGACTAGCTGAGGGGGAGATTACCATCTACATGAGAAATGTTACGAAGCTGGCGGCTATTGCTGTGGGAGATGTTTATTTATCTTTTGATAGGAATAAAACTTTGGTTCTATGAAATTGCGTTTATGTACCTTCATTTAAAAATAATTTGATTTCAGTTTCTAAATTGTTTTTGGATTGATATTCTATTTCTTTTAATAACAGAGTTTTTATAAAAAGGAGTAGGAAGATTATCTGTTCTGGTGCGTTGATAGGAAATTTATGCACTCTTGAACAAAGAACTCCCACGATGCAAATAGAAATAAATAACTCATCTTCTTAATCTAATAAGAGAAAGGATCTTCGAAAATGAACCAAACATATCTTTGGCATCTAAGGTTAGGTCATATTAACCTGAGTATAATTCAAAGGTTGATAGCTGATGGACCTTTGGGTTCATTGGTGGAGGAAGATTTCCCAACCTGCGAATCTTTCTTGGAAGGTAAAATGACCAAGAGACCTTTTATGGCCAAGGGGTATAGAGCCAAAGATGTGTTGGAATTGGTTCATTGTAATTTGTGTGGTCCTATGTCTATCCAGGCTTGAGGTGGTTTTGAATATTTCGTCTCTTTTATAGACGATTATTCATAATATGGATACATTTACTTGATGCGCCGCAAGTCTGAATCTTTGACAAGTTCAAAGAATTCAAGGCTGATGTGGAGAAACATCAAGGTAAAAGTATTAAGACACTACAATCTATTGGGTTTTCGGCACCGCGGCGAGTGTGTGTTCGAACATGTTTCGCAAACATGTGCACAGCGGAAGAAATAAAAATAATAAATCTACATTTATTACAACACACACATCACACGCATGCATAGTACAACATGTGTAGACATAACCGTAAATTTAAATTTTGCAATAAAAGGAAATTTAACTACGTATACCTTACGTATCACGTGTAGCGGGAAAGGCATCAACCGGAACAATCCTCACTAGAATCGTCTCTATCCGTATCCACGCAGAGTATCTTCGGGATGACTTCACCAAGTCACGAGCCTCGTCTTCGTATGGGTTACTAGCCTCATGTTGAAACGATCTGATCGAGAGAAGATCACGATCCGAATCCAAATTCGGATCCAAAACCGAGTCCTCAAAACTCGCTTCTCCGGAGAGGTATTCGTCAACCGTTTGACGAATCCTTCATCCTCCACCTATAAGGATTACCGGAGATCCAATCCCCGGCAAGGCTACCGCTGTCGGAGATCCAAACGTCATCCAAACGACGCTCCGACGAGAGGGAAACAAGCTGTCCAGAAAACTAGACAGCTTTGGTGGAGGAGTAGGGGCCGGCCTAAAAGGAAAGGTGGAAGCTCACCTTATTACCGAACCCAAGGGAGATCACCGGAGCTCCTCCGACAGTAGCTCGACACAGGCAAGTGGAGAAGACGGCAACAGCTGGTCACTGGTTGGAGGAGATGGGCGGCGGCACTAGGGTTGGCGCCGACTTCTTCAAAGGGGAGGAGGTGGGCGGCAACTCTAGGTTAGGGTTTTTTTTTGATTTTTTTGATTAGGGTTTAACAAACCCTTAAGCCCTCTTTTATAGAGAACTAATTCTCTTAATGATTATTGGATCATAACCATAAGGCCTGTTAACCCGCTCCATTAATATAAGTTAAAATAAACCAAACCACGATGGTTTATTTTAAGTTAAAACGAACCGAACCAACTTTGGTTCATTCGTTTAAAATAAACCAATCCCTTTGGTTTATTCTCCTTCATTGGATTAGAACCAACCATTTTGGTTCGTCCATTATCTCTTCATAAGACACGACCCATCTATGCTTCCATTGCGACTGAAACGATTTCATGCTCGCTTCTTGTTTGGTCCAACCAAACTTAGTTTCTCTCGGTCTGAGAATCTCATTCTCAAGCTTGTTTTAAATCCTTCGAATTACGCTCGTTGTATGTGTGACCAAACAGGTTCTCGATTTATGTTGGCAGTCTATAATTAACCATTAATTATAGAACGATCATGAGTGGCACCTAGTTGTACATCATGATCATCAATTAACCGAAAAGATCAACGGTTGATCCATAACTATTTCTGAAACCCTTCAGCAGCTCGAATGAATCGTGCCCCATTCCCTTCACTCATCTTATACCCACTTGGTTCAGGACATGGTCTATAATGTCAGTCCCCACTAGGCTGACTACGTCACACCTAGCCTAAGTATCATTTCCTCATCCTACGGATTCTAGTTACTACAAATGTATTGAAGAGTACCTTACTCTAAACATGTAATGCTTTGGCCAAAGACTTTAGTAAAAATCCGATGAGAGGCCATGGGTATACATCTCCACGCAAGAAGTGGTGAATCATTTATAGGTTATTCAAACACCTTCGATCACTTCGACTTATACCCAATCATCCCGGGTCCACATCTCCTCAGAGATGCTTGCTTAAGATGTCAAAGCATAAGTATTCATGATCAAAATGACTTGAATACCACAAGTCAAAGGAACATCACACTTAAGCTACAGTAAGAACTTCATTGACATATCTATATATGCAGAGAACCATATGAAGTCTTACGGCTGGTCACTCCAATGATCTAGTTACCATAACTAGCATCCATGATTAACTCCGGACATCACAATGTCTCCAGCCGGTGAGAATCGGCTGCTTGGATACACTAAGGAGTATACCTCGTGCTAGTCTCGACAGAATTGATGGTGTCCAAATCCATCAATTCATTGACTAGAGATAATCCTGATACATCACAATTACACATGTAGAGATACTCACTAGTTGTGATCCAATCACAAATTCTCTCATGCTGTGAGTCATATCGCGGGCATTCAGTAAATGAGTTTAATATCCAATCAAATACATGAAACCATGTATACTCAAATAGTGAATCTTCATTTATCATAAAAATGGTTCATACATAAGGCGATTGCCTTAGGATATCTCTCATATATTACTTACAGACTCCCACTTGGCCTAATGCCAATCGCTACGGTATCCAATACCATAAGCTGTAACATGACCCTCAAACTTACTTTGAGGTAATGCCTTAGTCAAAGGATCCGCTAAGTTCCTTTCAGTGGGGATTTTCTCGATTTGTATTTCTTTCCTACTGATGATCTCTCTGATAAGATGATAGCGGCGAAGCACATGTTTGGATCGTTGATGAGACCTTGGCTCTTTCGCCTGTGCAGTTGCTCCATTGTTATCGCAGTAGACCGGTATTGCTTCAACAATGGCTGGAATAACACCAAGTTCATAAATGAACTTCTTGATCCAAACCGCTTCCTTTGCTGCTTCCAAAGCTGCAATGTATTCTACCTCAGTGGTAGAATCTGCTACATTGTATTGTTTGGAACTTTTCCAACTCACTGTGCCCCCATTCAAGGTGAACACGTATCCAGATCGAGACCTGGAATCATCCTTGTCTGTCTAGAAGCTGGCATCTGTATACCCGCATATCACCATGTCCCCTTCTCCATATATTAGGAACACATCCTTAGTTCTTCTTAAGTACTTAAGGATCGTCTTAACAGCCACCCGATGATCCATTTCTAGATCAGACTAGTATCTGCTCATGACACTCAGAGCATACGATACATCGCCCCTCATACATAACATAACATACATGATAGATCCTATTGCGGATGCATAGGGAATCTTACTCATGCAAATCCTCTCGTCTTCTGTGCATGGACACATAGACTTCGAAAGGTGTACCCCATGCCTGATGGGTAGGAAACCTTTCTTGGATTCCGACATGCTAAACCTTTTTAGCACTCGGTCTATATATATAGACTGTGAAAGGCCAAGCAACCGTTTCGATCTATCTCTATAGATCTTAATCCTGAGGATGTAGGTTGCTTCTCCCAGGTCTTTAATGGAGAATGTCTTGGATAACCAAACCTTAACTGACTGTAAGATTGAAACATCATTTCCTATAAGTAATATGTCATCGACATACAATACTAGGAGCTCGACTGCACTCCCACTAACCTTCTTGTACACACAAGGTTCATCTGGATTTTGTGAGAAATCAAACTTTTTGATTGTCTCATCAAAACGGATATTCCAGCTCCTGGATGCTTGCTTCAATCCATATATGGACCGTCGCAATTTGCATACCTTGGTTTTATCAACCGATGTGAATCCCTCAGGCTGTATCATATACACGTCCTCGAGCAGGTTTTCATTAAGGAAAGCTATTTTCACATCCATCTGCCATATCTCATAATCATAATCAGCCGCTATGGCCAAGAGCATCCGAATGGATTTGACCATAGCTACAGGCGAATAGGTTTCGACATAATCAACACCTTGTTTTTGATGATATCCTTTCGCCACTAATCTAGCTTTATAGGTAATCACATTACCATCCATGTCGGTTTTCTTCTTGAAAACCCACTTGCACCCTATAGGCTTGATGCCTTCAGGTGGGTCAACCAAGTTCCAAACTTGGTTTTCATACATGGAATCCATTTCCGACTTCATGGCTTCAAGGAACTTATCCCTTTCTGAACTTGTAAGCACTTCTTCATAACTGGTAGGCTCCTCATCATCAATGAGTAACACGTCGTTCGATTCACTTACGAGAAATCCATATCTCTCAGGAATGTTGCGTGTTCTACCAGATCTATGAAGATGTGGTGTTCTGATAAGAGGGTCCACACTATGAGTTATCGGTTGTTGTGCTTCACCAGGTATCTCATCAAAATCTATTTGAGTCTCTCGAGCCTCCTCAGGGTCGACGACACTCCCACTGTTTTCTTGCAAGAGAAACTCTTTCTTTAGAAACACAGCATGCCTTGAAACAAACACCTTTTGTTCCACAGGATGATAGAATTGGTAATCCCATGTTTCCTTAGGGTATCCAATAAATAGACATTTATCAGACTTAGCATACAATTTGTCTGATACAGTCCGATTCACATAAGCAGGACAACCCCATATCTTCAAGTAAGATACATGAGGTTTCTTACCATTCCATATCTCATATGGAGTAGTAGAGACTACCTTGGTTGGCATTCTGTTTAACAAGTAAACAGCTGTCTGAAGTGCATAGCTCCAAAAGGACTTGGGAAGATTCGCATGATTCATCATTGACCTGACCATGTCCAACAAGGTCCGGTTACGCCTCTCAGATACATGATTATGTTGTAGTGTATATGGCGGAGTCCATTGAGACAATATACCATTGTCTCTTAGATAATCAAGAAACTCTTGACTTAAGTATTCACCACCTCAATCCGATCGAAGTATTTTAATACTCTTGTCATGTTGTTTCTCTACTTCATTTCTGAATTCTTTGAACCTTTCAAAGGCTTCAGACTTGTGTTTCATCAAGAACACATACTCAAACCATGAGTGATCATCGGTGAAGGTAATGAAGTAGCTATAGCCTCCTAAAGCTTGAGTTGACATAGGTCCACATACATCAATATGTATTAGACCTAGTAACTCTCCCACTCGTTCATCTTTTCCTGTAAAAGATAACTTAGTAATCTTGCCTTTTAAGCATGATTCGCATGTATCGTATGAATCCAATTCAAACGATTCCAGAATTCCACATCGGTGTAATTCGGACATGCGTTTCTTGCTTACATGGCCAAGACAATAATGCCACATGTAGGAGTCTATTTGATTATCCTTTAGAGCACGCTTGTTTCTCGCTTCGATATTAAAAATGTCACTGGATACGTCCAACGTATAAACACCATTGCTTAAAGTTCCAGTCCCATAAAGAACTCCATTCAAAGTTATGTAACAACAATTATTACTAAAAGTCAAATGGTACCCATTTCTATTTAAACAAGAAATAGAAATGATGTTCTTTATCAACGAAGGAACATAAAAGCAATTGTCCAGTTCTAAGACAAGTCCTGCAGGGAGTTTCAACAAATACATTCCGATGGCGAGTGCATCAACCTTTGCTCCATTCCCAACACATAAATTTGACTCTCCCTTAACGAGTCTTCTTCTATTCCTTAGCACATGTATGTCATTACATATATGTGAACCACACCCAGTATCCAATATCCAAATGTCTAAGGAAATAGAATGACAATCAATAACGAAGATATATGAAAAAGATGGACCATCTTATGCCTTATCCTTCTTCACGGACTCAAGATAAATCTTGCAATTTCTTCGCCAATGGCCCTACTTGCCATAATGATGGCAAGTGTCCTTTTGAGCTGGTTCTGCCTTTTTAGCCTTTTTCTTCTTCCCCTTCTGTTGTTCCTCTGACTCCCTCTTAGAACCTTTCTTCGAGGAATCAACTAACAACACCGTCCCCTGCTCATGCTTCTCAGAAGGCTCCACAATCTTCAGCATGTTGAGCAGTACCACAGATGAATCTTCTTGCATCTCAGAGGTGAAGAGGAGCTTGGAGACTTAGAACCTTTCGAATCTCACTTGCTTAACAAACAACTCATAAAGATGAAGGACTACGATATGAACATTCATATGCTCATGCTGCTTCTGTAGCTTGGGTTCCATCATGGCTAGCATGATGCAACTCATTTGTTCAGAATCACTCACATGTTTCTGATAAGCCAACAATTGGTCCAGAGTTGCATTGTCACTAGGACGGGCGGGAAGAAGCGCTTCGAGCACATTTGCAAGCTTTTTAACCTCGAGAACAATTCTCAAGTTTCTAAGCCAGTACAAGAAGTTTGGCTCAGTCAATTTATTCGAATCCAAAATGGAACACAAATTCAAAGACATCATGATCAATCTTAGAAATACAAAACGAGGATATATGAGAAAGATGATTTTAAAATGCATCAATATACATTCATAAATCTCATTCATTTTTCGAATTTCAAAAACCCCAAAATCACTTCGAGAGATCATAGGTCCATCTCCGAATGGGATGATATCCATCATAGATATGAACAACCTTCGAGAGAGTCCAACAAGCCATTCATAACTACGATGGTAGGTATCAAATATACCGATTGCATATCACGTATATGCAACTATCACAATGTGCTATCAACTAATTGAATGTTCGCACATACATCGGGTTGTTAACACATTAACAAGTATGCATCATATGCATAGCACTCAACTTCACCTCCCTTAACATCGACCTTGGAGAGAGTCCAACAAGACGATGCTCCAGGTTAAAGCAAACCCATTAATCCAGAAATAGTTTTAATATGGTTAGAGTGCATTCAACCAATTAGCCTAGCTTGGAGAGAATCCAACAACCAAAGCTAACGATTGACTTCTGACTCTTACCATATTAGTATTAAACTATTCCATGGTTTGAACATGTTCGGGTTCGAGCCGGGCTTGGAGAGAGTCCAACAACCCAAACAAGAAACGAAACTCTGGTTCTAACCATATTAATGGAAGGTGTAGGCGTTAATATTGAGTTAGGGTTTATGTAACGCCCGTAAAATTTCTAGCAATTTTACAAGAGTTTTTGGCTTTACAATAATAGGCTTGATGTGGGCTTTTTCGAAAAATAAAAGAAATTAGCCAAAAAGAGATGCAAGGCCTAGGAATTGAACCCCAAACCTCTAGAGATAGCCAAGCCCTATAGATGCACCCACTAACCAGAAGCCCAATAGGATTATATCATTAGAAGAAGAGGGGAAATTGTAGATAAGTGTGATGAGGGTAAATGAAGGGGCATGGAAAAGAGAAGAGAAACTTCTCTTCCTCCCTTTATAAAGAAGAAGGATGTTTCCACATGGCCACTTCTTCAGCCCTTCTTCTTCCTCACCGAAAACCCATCTCTCCCCCTCTCCATTTTCACCTTTGGCCGAACCTCATCCAAGCAAGGAGAAGCTAGTTCTTGGCTTCCATAAGGTCAACTACCCACTACAAGCAAGCGAAGGATATAAGATTCCCTCACCTGCAGTATATTAGTTTTGTAGGATAGGTTACATGAAAGAAATATGAAGTTGTAGCCCCCTAGGTCTCGGCTAACTAATTTTATGGGCTTGGATTCATGAAAATGCTACTAGGGAAATTTTTATGGGTTGTATGCTTCAAGTAGGAATCCTTAGGGTCAAAAGTCCAAAGAGTTTAGCCCTTACATGTTTCGGCCAACCCAAGCTTTTAGGGTTAGGGTTGCATGAACTTGATTCTAAGGTTATGTTCATAGAGTGTAGGCATCAAGTAGGGATTTTTAGGTGCCAAAAACCCAACTCATGGATATATATGTTTCGGCCAACCAAGGAATTTAGGGTTAGGGTTTCATGAAAATGCCCCTTATGAAGTTATGCTATGATATATGCCTACATGAATGAATTTAGGTGACAAAAACCCAAGCCTTGTGCCCCTATAAGTTTCGGCCACCCATGGTTTTAGGGTTAGGGTTTCATGAAAATGCCCCTTATGAATTTATGCTATGATATATGCCTAGGAAATATGCCTATGTGATGAACATGTTTTATGATTTAATATGCCATGAATATGCCTAGGAAATATGCCTATGTGATGAACATGTTTTATGATTTATTATGCCATGAATATGGCTAGGAAATATGCCTATGTGATGAACATGTTTTATGATTTAATATGCCATGAATATGCCTAGGAAATATGCCTATGTGATGAACATGTTTTATGATTTAATATGCCATGAATATGCCTAGGAAATATGCCTATGTGATGAACATGTTTTATGATTTAATATGCCATGAATATGCCTATGAAATATGATTTGGTGATGAACCGGTTTTATGATTTAACATGCCATGAATATGCCTAGGAAATATGCTCATGTGATGAACAAGTTTATGATTTAATATGCCATGAATATGCCTAGGAAATATGCCTATGTGATGAACATGTTTTATGATTTAATATGCCATGAATATGCCTATGAAATATGATTAGGTGATGAACTGGTTTTATGATTTAACATGCCATGAATATGCCTAGGAAATATGCTCATGTGATGAACAAGTTTATGATATAATATGCAATGAAATATGCCTATGTGATGAACATGTTTTATGATTTAACATGCCATGAATATGCCTATGAAATATGCTTATGTGATGAACATGTTAGTGCTTTAGGAACCCTTTATGTTATGAATGCATGTATGCTATGAAATGTCTAAGGTGGAGATGCTTCCCTTTCAAGTAGGGATTAAGAGCTCTGCTTATGATAAGATAAGATGGAGATGCTTCCCTTTCAAGTAGGGATTAAGAGCTCTCCTTATGATAAGATAAGATGGAGTTGCTTCCCTTTCAAGTAGGGATTAAGATCTCTCCTTAAGATAAGACAAGAAAGAAAGGAATTAAGTATTTTACTTTGTAAGAGGTTAAGTACCCGACCCATCAGGTGGTCATTAATCAAATCCATAGGGACATAAGAAGACGTAAGAGGTCTTGCCCTGGTAAGACGTAAGAGGTCTTGCTCTAGTAGGTCTGGTGGCTCGCTACCCCAGCCTATTAGGGAACTCGCATTATGTGGTACTTAACCTGGGGCCCCCCAAGCAAGTTATGATTATGTTGAAGTATCTATATGTATATGTTTTGAAAAGAAAAGACTTTGATGAAATTGTGCATGCTTATGTTAAAGTCTATGAATGCTTATGGTTAAGTTTAAAAATGCTTATGATTATGTCCTTTATGCATGTTAGATTTTATGAAGTTATGATGCTTATAGTTGAGTTAAGAATATTTGTGACTATGGACTTTATGCATGTTTAAGATTTATGATGTTACGGATACTTATGTTATGAATGCTTATGAACTTGTCCTTTATACATGTTAGATTTCATGAAGTTATGATGCTTATAGTTGAGTTAAGAATATTTGTGACTATTGGACTTTATGCATGTTTAAGATTTATGATGTTACGGATACTTAGGTTATGAATGCTTATGAACTTGTCCTTTATACATGTTAGATTTTATGAAGTTATGATGCTTATAGTTGAGTTAAGAATATTTGTTATTATGTACTTTATTCATGTCTAAGATTTACAATGTTACGAATGCTTATGTTAAATTAAGCCCTGCTTAGATTTAATTATGCTTAACATGCTGATGTAATCTCTATGCCATGCTTAGGTTTTTTTATTACGTGGGTATGTTGTTGATTAGTGTTGCTATGAAACACATAGGCTATTTATGCTAGTATGCTCATGTTTCTAATTGCTTGATGAAGTTTGTGGCTTTTGTGAGTAGGAAAGAATCTTACTAAGCTATATGCTTATAGTTTATGTTGTCCATTATCTGGATAAAAAGGAAACCTGAACTAGAGGAAGTAGCAGGAAGGGCCAAGTGTGTGTGATAGTGGCATGGTGGAGAAAGACCCTGTTACTATCTGCTTATATTACATGCACAATGAACCACTTAAGACTTTGCTTCCGCTTATAAGACTTATGAATCCTTAGTATCATGTTGGATAACACGTATTTATGTTACTGTTCAATTACTTAAGAACTCATGAATGACTCTTTATGTTATGCAAGTTAGAAATGTGACAAGATATGTTAACATGCTGATTATGAATATGATATGTGACGCATGTGCAAAAGAAGATTTAAGTTATTATAACATGTTAAAAAAAAAAATAGTAAAGTAGCGCCGCCCTGAGAGCAGATAAGGGCGGGCGTTACAGGTGGTATCAGAGCGGGTTCACCTTTCCACTATCACACAACAAGCCTCCTTCCTGCTGTTTCCAAGTAAGTAACTTTATGTATACTTAAGTTTCTTTTATAATGAAGAATGTCTTCTATTTAGATAGAAATAATACCTCATCATGTTTTAGTAGAATGGAACCATACTTGTGACTTAGATAGAAGTAATACCTCATCCTGTTTAGTAGAATGGAACCATACTCGTGACATAGATAGTAATGATACCTTACCATGCCTTATAGGATGGAAACATGTCTCTAACCTAGGAATATCACTAGAAAGGATACCTTACCTTGTTTACGATATTGGATGTTAGATGCCTGTATATGAGAAGAAATTATAATAATACCTTAATTAATTATTTATTTATCACTTAGATAACATGAACGGGAGACGTAGTGCTAGAGGGAATGACTCAGCACCCCCACGGTTGATGCATGTAGTTCTTGAGCTATAGCGTCGGTCGCGAGAACAACATTTGGTTATCAATGCTCTCACGAATCAACAAAGGAACCCTAGCACCACACCAGGGACACAGAACGTAACTCCTAACACGACCACTATGGTGCAAGCACCGTTAATCAATCTTTGCCACGGTCGGCGAAGCCTATCCGATTGATGGCGGTGAAACTAGAAAATTTCTCTGGTGCTTGCGAACCATGGGATGCCCAAGCCTGGTTCAAAAGCAGTTGAAACATCGTGGAGGCTCTTTGGATTGGCCGAGCATGAAAAAGATAAAATGTGCCTCGTTCTGTCTTTAGGAGATGCAAGGATGTGGTGGGAGAGAGTCAAAGCAAAGAGACAAGTAAATCAAATGAGGTGGATAGACTTTGAATCGGAGTTCTTGAGGAGTTCTTTGAGACGGATCACAAATAAGCACTATGATGAGTTCCTCGAGTTACAAAGGCGATCTATCGATTAGTGAAGCTATGAAAAGGTTCTCCGGCGCGTCTACGCCCGAGTTAGTCGGTACTGAAAGGGAGAGGATCAGACTCCTGCTGAAAATGTTGCGACCGGAGATAGCCCTGAATGTGGCCGGCGGAGTCAATCGACCCCAGACCGCCGAAGAGCTATTGGTAGTGCAGTCACGAGCACTACGAACAACATCGATCAGTGAGTAAGGCGGGACCAGGAGATTCAAAATCTAGATTACTAGTGGAAGAGGAGCGTTGATGGCAAGAAGAAAGCAGTGGAATGGCCCGGGGCGAGGAACAACAAGCTAGGTATCATTGTCCTACATGTGGGAAGAAGCATCCGGGGGAATGCCGTCAGGGCACGAGGAAGTGTTACAACTGTGGACTAGAGGGGCACATAGCTTGGAACTGCCCTACCCGAGTTCCGACACCTCCTCAGCAGTATGTTCTGTACCTAGGAGCTCCTCCATAGCTTCACCATATGTAGGCTATGATAGAGGGTCCTCAGATAAGCCAAGGGAGACTGGAAGCCCCACCCGTTGGGACAAATGCCAGGGTGTTCTCCCTCACCAGGGAAGATGTGGCGAGTGCCTCGACGGTTGTCACAGGTCAGATATTTATTTTCAGTCAGTATGCTACTGTGTTATTTGACACTGGGGCAACCCATTTGTTCATCTCTACGCCTTTCACAAGAAAGATAGATAGGCATCCCCAAGTCTTGGACTATAAATTTGTAACCACGTTACCTTCGGGAGAAGTGATGCCGTCCACCCATATTCTGCGCACCGCACCAATTAGACTCGCAGACAGGGAGCTCTATTGTGACCTGATAGTCCTAGATATGTGGGACTATGATGTTATATTGGGCATGGATTTTCTGTACAAGTACGGTGCTTCAATTGAGTGTCGTAAACGGAGGGTGACCTTCCGACCCGAAGCAGAGGTTTCATTTGAGTTTATCGCGGAGTCAAAGAAAGGAACGAGGAAATTTTTATCGGCGCTAAAAGCCCGAAGAATGTTAGAAAAGGGATGCACCGGATTTCTAGCACATGTGGTGGAAACCATATCAGCAAAGAACCAGAAGATAGAAGATGTCAGAGTGGTATGTGACCATCCGGAGGTATTCCCTGATGACCTACCTGGATTACCGCCTGATAGAGAAATTGAGTTCGAGATCGAATTGATTCCCGGAACTAATCCGATCTCCAAGGCACCTTACCGTATGGCGCCGACTGAGTTGAAAGAACTTCAGAAACAGCTACAGGAGTTACTTGACCAGGGATTTATTCGCCTATCCACTCACCATCGGAGCTCCAGGCTATTCATAAAGAAAAAGATGGGTCTATGCGAATGTGTATAGACTACGGCAATCGAACAACGTGACCATCAAGAATAGGTACCCCCTTCCCAGGATCGACGACCTGTTCGACCAACTGAAGGGAGCTACTGTCTTTTCCAAGATCGATCTCAGGTCTGGCTATCATCAAGTAAAAGTAAAGCCAGGCGATATTCCGAAGACGGCTTTCCGGACGAGATACGGACATTATGAGTTCGTAGTTATGCCCTTCGGAGTAACCAATGCTCCTGCGATGTTCATGGACCTGATGAATCGAGTATTCTCGGCCTTCCTCGACAAATTTGTAATCGTTTTCATCGACGATATTCTTATCTACTCGAGAGACCAAGAAGAGCATGCTGAACATCTGAAGACCGTACTACAGATTCTTCAGAAAGAGCAACTATATGCGAAATTCTCCAAATGTGAGTTCTGGCTCAATCAAGTGTCGTTCTTGGGTCATGTCATCTCTAAAGAAGGAATCATGGTAGACCCAATAAAGATTGAAGCTGTGAGGAACTGGAATAGGCCAAGGAATGCGAATGAAATCAGAAGTTTTCTCGGGCTAGCAGGCTACTACAGAAAATTTGTAGAGGACTTCTCTAGAATTGCAGGCCCTATGACAGCCCTCACCCGAAAGGACCAGCAATACAAATGGACTGAGGACTGTGAGAGGAGTTTTACGGAACTGAAGAGGAGACTAACCAGCGCTCCCATTCTGACTCTCCCTGAAGATAATGAAAGCTTCGATATGTATAGTGACGCTTCTAAACTAGGGCTCGGAGCTGTACTTATGCAAAATGGCAAGGTTATCGCTTACGCCTCTAGACAGCTCAAGGAGCACGAAAGAAATTATCCTACCCATGACTTAGAACTAGCAGCCGTGGTGTTCGCTCTGAAAATATGGAGGCACTACTTATACGGAGCTCGGTGCAGGATTTATACAGACCACCAGAGTCTGAGATATTTCTTCACTCAGAAAGACCTAAATATGAGGCAACGCCGATGGCTCGAGCTAGTCAAAGATTATGATTGTAAGATATTCTATCATCCCGGGAAGGCCAACAAAGTGGCAGATGCACTGAGCAGAAAGTCCGGTGCCGCTTTGATGTCCTTATCGATGCTATCTCAACCCCTGAAAAGGGAAATAATGAATTACGGGATAGAGATTATTTCTGGACAACTTTCCACCATGACGATAGCACCGACGTTGTTCGACGATATAATGGGAAATCAAGATGGTGATTCAGACATCCAGAAGATCAAACAGGAAGTCCTGGAAGGAAGGGATAATGGATTCCGTAATTTCGACAGCGGACTATTATACCTCCGGGACCGACTATGTATTCCGGACGATCCGGAATTATGGAAGAAGATACTTGAGGAATCCCATGGAACACCTTATACCATGCATCCTGGATCTAATAAAATGTATCAGGACTTAAGAGATAAATTTTGGTGGTCCGGCATGAAAAGGGATGTGGCTCAGTACGTCAGCACCTGTCTGACCTGCCAGAAGGTTAAGGCAGAACACTAGAAACCTGGGGGATTATTGCAGCCGATACAGATTCCAGAGTGGAAAATGGGAAGAAATTTCTATGGACTTCATCTCGGGATTACCCAGAACAACAAATGGTTACGTTGCTATATGGGTAATCATAGACCGGTTGACAAAGTCTGCCCATTTCCTGGCGATTAAGATGACTTATTCGGTTGAGCAGCTAGCTCAATTATATTTCAAGGAAATTATCAGATTACATGGAGTGCCTAAGGATATTATTTCTGACCGTGATGGCCATTTCACCTCCCATTTTTGGGAATGTGTTCAGAAGGCTCTTGGCACAAAGTTGAGATTCAGCACTACGTTTCATCCTCAGACCGATGGTCAGACAGAAAGAGTGAACCAAGTGCTGGAAGATATGTTGTGGGCTTGTGCTCTAGACTTTAAGGGGAGCTGGAGTCGATATTTGTGCTTGGCGGAATTTGCTTACAACAACAGCTACCAAGCTACTATCGGAATGGCACCATATGAAGCTCTATATGGGAGAAGATGCAGGTATCCTATCTGTTGGTACGAGGGTGGTGAAAGGAGGGAAATGGGTCCTCAGGCTGTTATTATTGACAATACCACCCGCGCTATACAGAATATCCGTCAGAGAATCGAAACTGCTTAGAGCCGACAAAAGACCTATGCGGATATGCGGCGTAGACCGTTAGAATTCGAAGTCGGAGATTTGGTATTTCTCAAAGTGACCCCTATGAAGGGAGTGATGAGATTCGGAAGGAAGGGTAAACTGAATCCACGCTACGTGGGACCGTATCCGATATTGCAGAGGGTTGGCAAGGTAGCATACAAGCTGGAGCTGCCTCAAGAGATGTCGGCTATACACAACGTGTTCCATGTCTCTGTGCTCAAGAAATGCATATCCAGTACGGACCAAGTGATCGAGCCGCAAACAGTACAAGTTCAAGAGGACCTGAGTATTGAAAGTCGGCCTATCCAGATATTAGACCGAGATGTCAAGAGACTAAGGAACAAAGAAGTTCCCTTAGTAATGGTCCTGTGGCACAATCCGCGATACGAGGAAGCTACCTGGGAACGAGAGGAGGACATGAAGCAGAAGTACCCGGAATATTTTTAAGTTTCGAGGACGAAACTTTTACAAGGTAAGAGGGATTGTAACGCCCGTAAAATTTCTAGCAATTTTACGAGAGTTTTTGGCTTTACAATAATGGGCTTGATGTGGGCTTTTTCGAAAAATAAAAGAAAATAGCCAAAAAGAGATGCAAGGCCTAGGAATTGAACCCCAAACCTCTAGAGATAGCCAAGCCCTATAGATGCACCCACTAACCAGAAGCCCAATAGGATTATATCATTAGAAGAAGAGGGGAAATTGTAGATAAGTGTGATGAGGGTAAATGAAGGGGCATGGAAAAGAGAAGAGAAACTTCTCTTCCTCCCTTTATAAAGAAGAAGGAAGTTCCCACTTGGCCACTTCTTCTTCCCTTCTTCTTCCTCACCGAAAACCCATCTCTCCCCCTCTCCATTTTCACCTTTGGCCGAACCTCATCCAAGCAAGGAGATGCTAGTTCTTGGCTTCCATAAGGTCAACTACTTACTACAAGCAAGCGAAGGATGTAAGATTCCCTCACCTGCAATATATTAGTTTTGTAGGATAGGTTACATGAAAGAAATATGAAGTTGTAGCCCCCCCTAGGTCATGGCTAACTATGTTTATGGGCTAGGATTCATGAAAATGCTACTACGGAAATTTTTATGTGTTGTATGCTTCAAGTAGGAATCTTTAGGGTCAAAAGTCCAAGGATTTTAGCCCTTACATGTTTCAGCCAACCCAAGCTTTTAGGGTTAGGGTTGCATGAACTTGATTCTAAGGTTATGTTCATAGAGTGTAGGCATCAAGTAGGGATTTTTAGGTGCCAAAACCCCAACTCATGGCCATATATGCTTCGGCCAACCAAGGAATTTAGGGTTAGGGTTTCATGAAAATGCCCCTTATGAAGTTATGCTATGATATATGCCTACATGAATGAATTTAGGTGACAAAAACCCAAGCCTTGTGCCCCTATAAGTTTCGGCCACCCATGGTTTTAGGGTTAGGGTTTCATGAAAATGCCCCTTATGAAGTTATGCTATGATATATGCCTAGGAAATATGCCTATGTGATGAACATGTTTTATGATTTAATATGCCATGAATATGCCTATGTGATGAACATGTTTTATGATTTAATATGCCATGAATATGCCTAGGAAATATGCCTAAGTGATGAACATGTTTTTGTTGGGATGTATACTGAAAGCCTAGCTCTTTTGTATAAACATCTTTATTTTGAAATAAGAATCACATGATCATTGTTTGCATATTTTTACGGTTATGCAATATTGTCTAATACGTTACATTGTAGATAACATGGTGTGTGGTGTCACATGGGAGATCTTGTTATCAGCTCCTTGTAAAGTATAAGTAAAGGCTCACAACCGAGATGACTTTGGACAAACCATCGGAATGGTTGTAGTGTGATTTGGTATTGGTTTGTCTTGACCATAGAATCACACTAGTGCACTTTGTGTGTATTGAGCAGGACCGACACAGAGGTGATTCGATTTATTGCTGACTACATAATCGAATCAGACCTCAGATATTATTTAGTACATGCTCTTAATCCCGATATAATAACGGGCACATATACTTGGTACTCATCTTTTTGATTTACCAATGGGCGAGATTTATAGATTAAATCGATAGACTCGGTAAGTTGGGAGATGATATTATTTATATGGTGTGCCGTTTTTTATAGGAGGAAACCGTGTCCTATATATTAGGATGATGATGTCCCCTTGAGGAGCTCATAAGGTTCATCATGTAAACCCTGCAGGTGGACTTGGTCCGGCATGATGAAAAGGTTGAGTGGTACTACTCAAGGAGTTAGATGTTGATTAATTAATCGACGGACATTCGAGATCTTAAACACAGGGAGAAAATGTACAAATAATATATGGAGCCCATATTATCATATGGGGGTTGGTGAGGTAGATCAATGATGGACCTTTAGTGGATTGGACCATCATTAGTGGATCGGACTTTATGTGGGCTTGATCCATGGGTGGCCAAGACCCAACTCCTCCTCATGGTCCCTAATGTAGCCTATTAACACCTCATGAAGTTTAGATCCAATGGATAGAAACAAAACTCTAAGATCTATTGGTAGAGATAAAATCTCTAAGATCCGACGGTTGAGATTAAATCTCTAGATCCGACGGTTGAGATTAAATCCCTAGAACCAATGGAGTAGATTAATTCATGACTTATCCCTAACTCTATAAAAGTAGGGCATGGGGAGTGGTCGTGGATGACATGATGAACAAGAGGAGAGCTAGGGTTTGGGCGGCAAGGAGCAATCCTATTTGAGATAGGATTGGGATTAGGGTTTTGAGGCTAGGGTGGCACCAAATAAGGAAGGTTCTTTCTCTCTTCTTCTTCCTCTTTGTGCCAACGTCCAGCAGCCTTTTCCATCTCTTTTCCAGCTTTGGCCGGCGCCCAAGGTCCCCTTCTTCTTCTCCTTAGGTGGTGGAAACAAGATATAGGGTTTCCCTTGGTGTCTTGGTAGTTTTCCACCATCTCCTTCTCCTTCTAGTTGGCCGGCGGCAAGGACTTTCATAGCTCCTTGTTGGTTGAGTTTTGGAAGGAGAAAAACATTGTTTCTCTTCTTCCTCTTGCTTGGGAAAATCAAGGAAGGAAGTTTTGCGATCTAGGAGCTTCGACTTTTGGTGGATCGTCGCCCACACGACGTCCAAAAGGAGGAAGGTCATACATTAGAAGACCAAGAGGTATAACTATTCTTCTATCTCTTTTATTCATTGCTTGTGTTTGTTTTTCAAAATATAAGCATGTTATATTTCTGTAAATAGGCAAAATAATACTTGGATCCCGAGTATAAACACAAAAACCGGCGATCCGGACATCGTCTATTCCGCGGCTACTCGTAGAATTGAGAATGGTCGCTTAAACAACTAGTTTGTTCAAGTGACCTCTCTAAACGAATAGCACGACGATGACTTGGTTGCTTTGGGAATCCCTTTTTTCTAGGATTACATTTTTTAATCCGGGGACATCGAAGGGATCACCATGGTCAAGCAACCGAGGTGAAGGGGAAGCGAAGTTTCCCCTCACCGACTCGACAAGGGAAATCCCTTCCATTGGTATCAGAGCTTCCGGGCAAAACCTTTCAATTGGTATCAGAGCCAAGGTTTCTGGTTTTGTGTGTTTAGGATTCGGTTAATTTTTATGCACTTTTTCATATATTATATGTGTCGGATAATAGTAGGATATGCGTAGTTTAACTCTTTGGTTAAAAGCATAAGATCCGACGATTATGGCCATATGTGTGTATATGATTGTATGTGTGTAAATATTTATTTTGTTGAATCCTCGGGGTTGACAAGGCTAGTATTTAGTTTTTGTAAATTAAATACGGCATTGTTTAGCCTCTCTTTATTTTAGTTTACTTTCGATCTAGATTTCATGTACAGTCCCTAGTGGAATATTGGATCGATGCATGTAAATTAAAATAGGTTTTAGTCTCGACTCGGATCTCCGAATGGCTTGTAAAGGGCATAGGAGGAGCGGATGAGATGGCGATGCGACGGGAGTCATATTGAAGACAAAAGGCATAATAGTTGAAAAATAACTTATTTTTCATATTTATTGTTTTTGTTTGATATGCATGTCGTAGGCTAGGAAAATTCCTCAATTTCAAATTACTAAGTGGGAGAGGGATATTTTTATAAATTCCCACGGCCTCCATTACAATTTGACAAGTGATGCAAACAAACTTGCGCGTCGGCTCTGAGTGCCTTCCTCCCCATCGGATGGGTTTGTTTACGGATCACTAGGTCAAATAATAGTTATAGGAAATTATCTAGGAGCGTGTGTACTTCCACAGCGGTAAGACACATAATCCGAAATAATTCCCTTAGTACCGTGTAATGGTGCACACTTAGATGCAAATAAAAAGTAGTTTTATTTGTAGGGCCAAAGAGGAACCAACTATTAATTTTATTTGTCAAAAAGTAAGGTTGACAAGATAATAAAATTAATAGGTTAAACCTCCTCTTACAAATGTAGAATTCGTATACGTCCACACTATCGTGGTATGCGATATTCTCGGTGTTGGTTGATTTCAAAATTTTATTGTTTGAGGAATTAATAATTTTTATTGAAATCTACAGTAATAATAAGCATGTTGTGTGTGCTTGAAAATTCCTCATTTTCAATTTACTAAGTAGGAGAGGGATATTTTAATTAATTCCCGCGGCCTCCATTACAATTTGACATGTGATGCAACAAACTTGCGCGTCGGCTCTGAGTGCCTTCCTCCCCATCGGATGAGTTTGTTTGCAGATCACTAGGTCAAATAATGGTTATAGGAAATTATCTAGGAGTGTGTGTACTTCCACAGCGGTAAGGCACATAATCCGAAATAATTCCCTTAGTACCGTGTAATGGTGCACACTTAGATGTAAATAAAAAGTATCCTCCCCATCGGAGTCACTGCTTTTATTTGTAGGGCCAAAGAGGAACCAACTATTAATTTTATTTGTCAAAAAGTAAGGTTGACAAGATAATAAAATTAATGGGTAAAACCTCCTCTTACAAATGTAGAATTCGTATACATCCACACTATCGTGGCATGCGATATTCTCGGTGTTTTGAGGTGTTGGTTGATTTCGAAATTTTATTGTTTGAGGAATCAATAATTTTTTGAAATCTAAAGTAATGATCTATGTGATTCTTAGGATTTTCAAAAATGACTTTCAGTCCACTTACTATGATGCTAAAGGAAATAAACTTACTGTACCCAAATAATGTTGATTGGAAAAGAATCTAGATATTGTCTTATCTGCTAAGGAGTACAAGTATGCACTCTTCGAAGAGTGTCCTCAAGCCATGGTTGCTCAAAAAGGTTTCTACTTCTAAGCCGAAAGGCAAGAAGAAGAAGAAACAAGGTGGAGCAAAGGTGGTGGGAGGATCTCAGGGAGGAGTGAAGAAGTCGAAAGGCAAGTACTTTAAGCAGGATGGACATTGGAAGAAGGACTGTCCCCCCAAAAATGTAACAAAGGTATATCCTTTGGACTAGTGGTTGAAACATGATTAGCGGTGTTATCTACCGGCACCTGGTGTGCAGATATGAGAGCCACTAATCATGTCTGCAACACTATGCAGGGGTTTCAAGAAACCCAACGACTAGCTAAAGGGGAGATTACCATTTTGGGCAATGCCATGAAGGTGGCGGCTATTGCAATGGGAGAAGTTTTATTTATCTCTTGAGAAAAATAAAACTTAGGTTCTGAAAAATTCCCTTCATGTATCTTTATTTAGAAAGAATTTAGTTTCAGTTTCTAAATTATTATGGATGGATATTCTATTTCTTTTAATGACAGAGTTGTTATAAAAAGGAATAGGGAGAATATCTATTCAGGTACATTGAAAGGAAATTTGTATACAAAACCTCCCACGATGCAAATTGAAGTTAATAACTCATCTTCTAATTCCAAAAGGAGAAAAGAACCTTCGAAGATGAACCAAACATATCTTTGGCTTCTTAGGCTTGGTCACATTAACCTCAAGGTTAATTCGTGATGGACCTTTGGGTTCATTAGTAGTGGAGGATCTCCCAACCTGCGAATCTTGCTTGGAGGGTAAGATGACCAAGAGGCCTTTCAAGGCCAAGGGGTATAGATCCAAAGATGTGTTGGAATTGGTTCATTCTGATTCGTATGGTCCTATGTCTATCCAGGCAAGAGGTAGTTTTGAATATTTTGTCTTTTTCATAGACAATTATTCAAGATGACACTACGATCTGATCGTAGTGGTGAATACCTCTTGGGAGAGTTTAGGAATTACTTATCAGAGGCTGGGATTCAATCCCAATTGTCTGCACCTGGCACACCCCAGCAGAATGGTGTAGCAGAGCGAAGGAATAGGACTCTTATGGAGATGGTTAGATCGATGATGAGTTATTCTGACTTGCCAGATTCGTTCTGGGGATATGCTCTAGATACGGCGGTATACATTCTGAACTTGGTTCCATCTAAATCAGTGCGTTCTACTCCCACAGAGTTGTGGACTGGGCGAAAGCCTAGTTTAAGACATATTCGGATATGGGGAGTCCAGCACATGTGCTGAAGGCAGATGCTGGAAAGTTGGAACCACGTACAGAAGTACGATTGTTCGTTGGCTATCCTAGAGGAACGAAGGGTGACTTGTTTTATAGTCCTAGAGATCAGAGAGTGATCGTTAACACGAACGCCAGATTTCTAGAGGAAGACTATGTGATAAGCCACAAGCCCAAGAGTAAAATTGTTCTGGAGGAGTTAAAAGGGAAGTCACTTCTTTAGTACCACCGGTACAAGAGGATATACCACATGTCACTGCACCGCGTGTCACAAAGGATACACAGATGATACCTCGTCGTAGTGGGAGGGTTGTTAGACAACCTCTTAGATTCATGTTTTTAGACGAATCTTCGGATTTGGTCCCTAGCAAACATGAACCTGATCCCTAGACATATGACGAGGCAATCCAAGATATAAATACAACATCTTGGCAAAGTGCAATGAATACTGAGATTGAATCTATGGATTCAAGTCAGGTCTGGGAGCTCTTATGCACTGCAGCTCATATGGATTATGAGTTGTGGCAGATGGATGTCAAGACAGCTTTCCTTAATGGAAGTCTTGAGGAAAACATCTATATGAAGCAACCAGAGGAATTCATTGCTAAGGGCAAAGAGCGTATATAAGCTTAATCAGTCCGTTAATGGACTGAAGCAAGCTTTGAAGTCTTGGGACATCCGCTTTGAGGAAGTAAATCCAGTCTTATGGATTTATTCAAAGTTCGGATGGGTCTTGTGTATATCAGAGATGTGACGGAAACGTAGTGGTATTTTTGTACTATACGTAGATGACATTTTGGTGGTTGGCGACAACATCGAAATGTTATCAGACGTAAGGGTATGGTCGTCCAAACAGTATGATATGAAGGACTTGGGAGAAGTGGGTCACAACCTTGGGATCAAAGTTGTTGTGCTTATCCCAAGCTTCATACATAGACATGGTTTTGGATCATTTTTGCATACAAAACTCCAAGAAGGGTTTTTCTACCCTTCAGGCATGGAGTTCCTTTATCTAAGCAGATGTGTCCTAGATCATCTGAAGAGATAGAGGAGATATAGGCAGTTCCTTATGCTTCGGCGGTAGGAAGCCTAATGTATGCTATGTACGAGACCAGATATCTGCTTTGCCGTAGGCATGGTCAGCAGATATCAGAGTAATCCAGGACAGGGACATTGAACTGCGGTAAAGCATATATTGTAGTGCCTGAGAAGGACTAGGGATTATATGCTAGTTTACCGGGCAGACCAATTACTCCCTGTGGGTTACACGGATTCTGATTTCCAATCTGATAGGGATAATAGTAAGTCTACCTCAGGGTTTGTGTTTACTTTGGGAGGTGGAGCCATTGTATGGAGGAGTGCCCAGCAGAAATGCATGGCGGACTCCACCATGGAAGCTGAGTATGTGGCAGCCTATGAGGCAGCCAAAGAAGTTGTGTGGCTCAGGAACTTCCTGATGGACTTGGATGTGATTATTGGTTTGTCCAGAACTATCACAATTAATTGTGATAATAATGGTGCAGTTGCAAACTCGAAGGAACCACGAGCCCATAAGGCTAGTAAACACATAGAGTGCAAGTACCACCTGATACGAGAAATCGTAAAGGAGGTAGAAGTTGTTGTCGCCTAGATTGCATCAGAGGATGACCTGGTAGACCATTTCACTAAGGCCCTTCTAGCGAGAGCTTTGATAGACATGTGGAGAGAAGGGGAATCAGATGTATGGCAGTATAAGGACAGCATAGTCTTTTAGTATAGGTGGGAGATTGTTGGGATGTATACTGAAAGCCTAGCTCTTTTGTATAAACATCTTTATTTTGAAATAAGAATCACATGATCATTGTTTGCATATTTTTATGGTTATGCAATATTGTCTAATACGTTACATTGTAGATAACATGGTGTGTGGTGTCACACGGGAGATCTTGTTATCGGCTCCTTGTAAAGTATAAGTAAAGGCTCACAACCGAGATGACTTTGGACAAACCATCAGAATGGTTGTAGTGTGATTTGGTATTGGTTTGTCTTGACCATAGAATCACACTAGTGCACTTTGTGTGTATTGAGCAGGACCGACACAGAGGTGATTTGATTTATTGCTGACTACATAATCGAATCGGACCTCAGATATTATTTAGTACATGCTCTTAATCCCGATATAATAATGGGCACATATACTTGGTACTCATCTCTTTGATTTACCAATGGGCGAGATTTATAGATTAAATCGATAGACTCGGTAAGTTGGGAGATGATATTATTTATATGGTGTGCCGTTGATTATAGGAGGAAACCGTGTCCTATATATTAGGATGATGATGTCCCCTTGAGGAGCTCATAAGGTTCATCATGTAAACCCTGTAGGTGGACTTGGTCCGGCATGATGAAAAGGATGAGTGGTACTACTCAAGGAGTTAGATGTTGATTAATTAATGGTTAGTAAATTAATTAATCGATGGACATTCGAGATATTAAACACGGAGAGAAAATGTACAAATAATATATGGAGCCCATATTATCATATGGGGGTTGGTGAGGTAGATCAATGATGGACCTTTAGTGGATTGGACCATCATTAGTGGATCGGACTTTATGTGGGCTTGATCCTTGGGTGGCCAAGACCCAACTCCTCCTCATGGTCCCTAATGTAGCCTATTAACACCTCATGAAGTTTAGATCCAATGGATAGAAACAAAACTCTAAGATCCATTGGTAGAGATCAAATCTCTAAGATCCGACGGTTGAGATTAAATCTCTAGATCCGACGGTTGAGATTAAATCCCTAGAACCAATGGAGGAGATTAATTCATGACTTATCCCTAACTCTATAAAAGGAGGGCATGGGGAGTGGTCGTGGATGACATGATGAACAAGAGGAGAGCTAGGGTTTGGGCGGCAAGGAGCAATCCTATTTGAGATAGGATTGGGATTAGGGTTTTGAGGCTAGGGTGGCACCAAATAAGGAAGGTTCTTTCTCTCTTCTTCTTCCTCTTTGTGCCAACGTCCAGCAGCCTTTTCCATCTCTTTTCCAGCTTTGTCCGGCGCCCAAGGTCCCCTTCTTCTTCTCCTTAGGTGGTGGAAACAAGATATAGGGTTTCCCTTGGTGTCTTGGTAGTTTTCCACCATCTCCTTCTCCTTCTAGTTGGCCGGCGGCAAGGACTTTCATAGCTCCTTGTTGGTTGAGTTTTGGAAGGAGAAAAACATTGTTTCTCTTCTTACTCTTGCTTGGGAAAAGAAAGGAAGGAAGTTTTGCGATCTAGGAGCTTCGACTTTTGGTGGATCGTCGCCCACACGACGTCCAAAAGGAGGAAGGTCATACATTAGAAGACCAAGAGGTATAACTATTCTTCTATCTCTTTTATTCATTGCTTGTGTTTGTTTTTCAAAATATAAGCATGTTATATTTCTGTAAATAGGCTAAATAATACTTGGATCCCGAGTATAAACACAAAAACCGGCGATCCGGACATCGTCTATTCCGCGGCTACTCGTAGAATAGAGAATGGTCGCTTGAACAACTAGTTTGTTCAAGTGACCTCTCTAAATGAATAGCACGACAATGACTTGGTAGCTTTGGGAATCCCTTTTGTCTAGGATTAAATTTTTTAATCCGGGGACATCGAAGGGATCACCATGGTCAAGCAACCGAGGTGAAGGGGAAGCGAAGTTTCCCCTCACGGACTCGACAAGGGAAATCCCTTCCTTTGGTATCAGTGCTTCTGGGCAAAACCCCATCAGTTTTATGATTTAATATGCCATGAATATGCCTAGGAAATATGCCTATGTGATGAACATGTTTTATGATTTAATATGCCATTAATATGCCTAGGAAATATCCCTATGTGATGAACATGTTTTATGATTTAATATACCATGAATATGCCTATGAAATATGATTAGGTGATGAACCGGTTTTATGATTTAACATGCCATGAATATGCCTAGGAAATATGCTCATGTGATGAACAAGTTTATGATTTAATATGCCATGAATATGCCTAGGAAATATGCCTATGCGATGAACATGTTTTATGATTTAATATGCCATGAATATGCCTATGAAATATGATTAGGTGATGAACCGGTTTTATGATTTAACATGCCATGAATATGCCTAGGAAATATGCTCATGTGATGAACAAGTTTATGATATAATATGCCATGAAATATGCCTATGTGATGAACATGTTTTATGATTTAACATGCCATGAATATGCATATGAAATATGCTTATGTGATGAACATGTTTGTGCTTTAGGACCCCTTTATGTTATGAATGCATGTATGCTATGAAATGTCTAAGGTGGAGATGCTTCCCTTTCATGTAGGGATTAAGAGCTCTCCTTATGATAAGATAAGATGGAGATGCTTCCCTTTCAAGTAGGGATTAAGAGCTCTCCTTATGATAAGATAATATGGAGATGCTTCCCTTTCAAGTAGGGATTAAGAGCTCTCCCTATGATAAGACAAGAAAGAAAGGAATTAAGTATTTTACTTTGTAAGAGGTTAAGTACCCGACCCGTCAGGTGGTCGTTAATCAAATCCATAGGGACATAAGAAGACGTAAGAGGTCTTGCCCTAGTAAGACGTAAGAGGTCTTGCTCTAGTAGGTCTGGTGGCTCGCTACCCCAGCCTATTAGGGAACGCGCATTATGTGGTACTTAACCTAGGGCCCCCCAAGCCAGTTATGATTATGTTGAAGTATCTATATGTATATGTTTTGAAAAGAAAAGACTTTTATGAAATTGTGCATGCTTATGTTAAAGTCTATGAATGCTTATGGTTAAGTTTAAAAATGGTTATGATTATGTCCTTTATGCATGTTAGATTTTATGAAGTTATGATGCATATAGTTGAGTTAAGAATATTTGTGACTATGGACTTTATGCATGTTTAAGATTTATGATGTTACGGATACTTATGTTATGAATGCTTAAGAACTTGTCCTTTATACATGTTAGATTTTATGAAGTTATGATGCTTATAGTTGAGTTAAGAATATTTGTGACTATAGGACTTTATGCATGTTTAAGATTTATGATGTTACGGATACTTAGGTTATGAATGCTTATGAACTTGTCCTTTATACATGTTAGATTTTATGAAGTTATGATGCTTATAGTTGACTTAAGAATATTTGTGATTATGTACTTTATGCATGTCTAAGATTTACAATGTTACGAATGCTTATGTTAAATTAAGCCTTGCTTAGATTTAATTATGCTTAACATGCTGATGTAATCTCTATGCCATGATTAGGTTTTTTTATTACGTGGGTATGTTGTTGATTAGTGTTTCTATGAAACACTTAGGCTATTTATGCTAGTATGCTCATGTTTCTAATTGCTTGATGAAGTTTGTGGCTTTTGTGAGTAGGCAAGAATCTTACTAAGCTATATGCTTATAGTTTATGTTGTCCGTATACTGCAGATAAAGGAAACCTGAACTAGAGGAAGTAGCAGGAAGGGCCAAGTGTGTGTGATAGTGGCATGGTGGAGAAAGACCCTGTTACTATCTGCTTATATTACATGCACAATGAACCACTTAAGACTTTGCTTCCACTTATAAGACATATGAATCCTTAGTATCATGTTGGATGACGCGTATTTATGTTACTGTTCAATTACTTAAGAACTCATGAATGACTCTTTATGTTATGCAAGTTAGAAATGTGACAAGATATGTTAACATGCTGATTCCAAATCTGATATGTGACGTATGTGCAAAAGAAGATTTAAGTTATGATAATATGTTAAAAAAAAAACAGTAAAGTAGCGCCGCCCTGAAAGCAGATAAGGGCGGGCGTTACAGTAGGAAAGGGTCCCTGGACATCTCTAAAAAGCCAATTGGATGAATTACGTACAGTCATCCACTCAGGGTTTGGAAGAGGGATTTTAATTCCATTTCTTAACACCAAACGATACCCCTCATCACATGCCTCAATCATCTTCATATTTATACAAGCATCCAAATCCAATCTAGGGCTAGCAGGACAATATTCAAGGTCATCCAATTCACATCCTAAGGCCACAGCAATCCTAGTGATAATACCACCTATGACTATGACCCCAGATGGGCTATTACTAACCTTAACTAAATGTCTAACCATATGGGCTCCAGAATCAATATTAACTTCATTTAGCATAGCCCATAAAAATTGTAACTCACTCTGCCTAGCCACCCCTGCACTATCATATCTTCCAGAGATTGTATTAGCCATAAACCAAAGGAGATAACGAAAAGTAGGATTAGGGATGTTAAATGATTTAGACCTAGATGCATCATAAGGGTGAGGGTCATCAGAAATTATTCTTCAAATTTTATGATCAATAAAAAGTCTATGAATTTGCCTCTCCCCTCCGCAAGGAAAATCAAATATTGTATTAAAATCACTTAAATAAAGAGCAAACTCATGGTTCATTAATCTAAATTTGATTTTTCCTTCCTCACAATCCTTTCCTTGCAGTATTTCAGCAGACAGGGAGCTAAGGAATTCAAGAGTGATACTAGGGTAAGTAAGATGATGATGCGTGATAAATTCGGTCCAGCCTATCCTATTGGTCAATCAAGTTATGTCATCTCTTAACCCTAGGGTTGTCAACGTGTAGAAGTCTATAGTTCTTGTAGATACTAACTTCCTTTTTTCAAGCTTACTAAATTTAGACTTCATAACCTCATCCCTAAAAACAATTCCATATGGATGGCAGGAGGTCGGAGGAGGATCGTTACCCAAGTCCTGAGCTTTTCTCTTTCCCTTGTCCTTTGTCGAAGAGGAAAAAGCTCCTCCTTTAGTCTTCACTCACTTACTCATGGCGTTGGGGAGGGAGAGACAACAGGTTATCTTCTCGGCTGCTCGAGAGAGACCGGCAACAGCTGCTTCAAGCTTGTAACGCGCGTGGAAAATTAGGGCATGCTCGGGCATCCTCTTACATAAATACCTGACCCATTTAAGCGCGGCATAGGCGTGCTTCCATCCGGCTCAGGCATGTCACAGGTAAGTGCGACACGGGCGTGCTCGGCAGCACGCTCTACCTGTGTTATCTTCGTGTAACCACAACACGCCTGTGTCGTTCGACATAGGTGGGTCGTGTCAATTTGGCACGTTTAACATGTCGTGTCCGGTAAACCTGAAAAAAAATGTAAAACTCAAAATAAAATAAAATGACAAAAAAAAAAAGCTTGAGTTGCCTCCCAAGAAGCGCTTGTTTAAGGTCGTTAGCTTGACCCCTCAGTTACTCCCTAGTTTTGGGGATATGGCTCGAGGAGTGTGCTCTGCCCCTCTTCCTCCCCAATCAGCTTAGTAGAATTATTTGTGAAGTATCTCTTAAGTCTTTGACCATTTACTTTAAAAATTCATGTAGACTCACTGGATATATCAATAGCTCCATGAGGATAAACCTTTTCAACTTGATATGGTCCCGACCATCTGGATTTCAGCTTCGCAGGAAAAAGTTTCAATCTTGAGTTGAATAGTAATACCAAGTCTCCTTTATGGAATTCTCTGCGCATGATATTCTTGTCATGCCACCTCTTCATTTTCTCCTTGTAAGACCTTGCATGTTCATAAGCATCAAGGCGTAGTTCTTCAAGTTCATTTAGCTGCAGTTTTCTTTTCTCTTCGGCTTTCTTTAGGTCAAAATTAAGCCATTTAATTGCCCAATATGCCCTGTGCTCTATTTCAACTGGAAGATGACATGGTTTTCGATAAACTAATCGAAACGGAGTCATTCCAATGGGTGTCTTGTAAGCCGTTCGATAGGCCCATAGAGCATCGTCAAGTCTTAAAGACCAATCCTTCCTTGATCTTGATACTGTTTTCTCCAAGATAGTCTTGATTTCCCTATTTGAAACTTCTACTTGTCCGCTCGTTTGTGGATGATATGGTGAGGCTAGTTTATGAGTTACTCCATACTTCTTGAGAAGGCTTTCAAATTGTCTTTCGATAAAGTGTGAGCCTCCATCACTTATTACTGCTCTTGGTATTCCAAATCTTGGAAATATTATACTCTTAAAGAGCTTTATGACTATTTTTGCATAACAAGAGGGGGATGGTAGAGCCTCAACCCATTTAGACACATAGTCCACTGCCACCAGTATATAGGTATTTTTATAGGAAGTAGGGAAGGGTCCCATATAGTCAATCCCCCAGACGTCAAACAATTCAACTTCCAATATCGAATTTTGAGGAATCTCATGTCTCCTTGATACATTCCCGGTCCTTTGACAGCGGTCACAAGTCGTCACATAATTCTGAGAGTCTCTAAAAATATGAGGCCAATAAAATCCTGCTTGCAAAACCTTTGCCGCAGTCTTGTCTGTGCTCGTGTGACCTCCATATGCTGAAGAATGACAGTGATACAATATATCCTCAATCTCTTCTTCGGATATACATCTTCATATATAGTATCCACCCATGCTTGAACAGGAATGGTTCGTCCCACACATATTGCTTTACATCCGAAAGAAACTTCTTCCTCTGATGATAACTCATGTGAGAAGGTATTATCCCAAAAGCTAGGTAGTTGGCAAAATCAACATACCACGGAGCCTTGCATCACACATAATTTCAAAAGGGAGACTCCAATCTGGAGGTTGCATTTTTGGGGCGGTTGTTAATGCTTCCTTTAACCTAAAAAATGCATCAAGACAAGGATTATCAAAGTGAAACACAACATCTTTAGCAAGAAAATTAGTTAATGGCTTCGAAATTTTTGAGAAGTCCTTGATGAATCGTCGGTAGAACCCTGCATGTCCTAGAAAACTATGCACTCCCTTGACATCAGTTGGAGGAGGCAACTTCTTGATCACTTTAGTTTTAGCAATGTCCACCTCGATACCACGGTGTGAAACTAGGTGCCCAAGTACTATGCCTTCTCGCACCATGAAGTGGCACTTCTCCCAATTAAGCATTAAATTCATTTCCTCGCATCTCTGCAAGACCTTGACCAAATTAGATAAACACATATCAAAATCTGCACCATATACAGAAAAATCATCCATGAATACTTCCATTATATTCTCGATCATATAAAAAAAAATTGAAGTCATACATCTCTGAAAAGTGGCGAGTGCATTGCATAGTCCAAAAGGCATTCTCCTGAAAGCAAAAGTACCATATGGGCAGGTGTAAGTTGTTTTCTCTTGGTCATTAGGATAAATAGGGATTTGATAGAAACCGGAGTATCCATCTAAGTAACAGAAATGCGAGTGTTTTGCCAATCGGTCTAGCATTTGGTCAATAAATGGGATGGGAAAGTGGTCCTTTCTAGTTTCCTTATTCAATTTCCTATAATCAATACACATTATCCATCCCGTAACCGCTCTCGTGGGGATTAACTCATTCGTAGCATTCCTTATCACCATTATACCCCCTTTCTTTGGCACAACATGGACAGGACTTACCCATTCGCTATCGGATATTGGATAGATAATTCCTGCATCTAGCAATTTCATGACCTCTTTCTTGACTATCTCTTTCATGGCTGGGTTCAGCCTTCTTTGATGCTCTATAGAGGTTTTAAAATTGTCTTCTAGTAGAATTCTGTGCATGCAAACCGATGGACAAATTCCCCTAATGTCATCAATCTTGTATCCAATGACGTTCTTGTGTGTTTTCAATACCTCAATCAGTTTTTCGGTCTCTGCATTGCTCAGATTAGCATTAATGATCACAAGATAAGTAGAGTTTTTCGGAAATTCATACAGTGTTGATGGAAGAGGCTTAAGTTCTACCTGTGGTGTTAGGTTGGGGTCGGAAATCTCCAGCTCTTTATCCTCAAAATCCCCTTCGAGCTTATTAAGATAAGTTTGTTCTTGTGCTCCTTCTAGTGCTATTGACCGGAAACTGTCAATCCTACAACAAACATCAAAAACAGAAGGTTGTTTAACAGCTTTTGAAAGGTCAAATTCAATTTTATTGTTTCCAATTGCAAGTGAGAGTTTGTGGTTCTTGACGTCTATCATTGCCCCTGCAGTAGCCAAGAAAGGTCTCCCTAAAATGAGTGGAATGCATGGGTCTTCATCCATGTCAAGTACTACAAAATCGGCAGGAATAATAAAATTTCCCACCTGCACTGGTACATCTTCTAGGATTCCCAAAGGATATCTAATGGAGCGATCGGCTAACTGCAAGGCCATTGTAGTTAGTTTCATTTCTCCCAAATCTAATTTCTTGCATATGGAAAGAGGTATCAGATTGACACTAGCGCCCAAATCGCAAAAAGCCTTATCAAAATTTGAGTCATTAATTATGCAAGGGATAGAAAAGCTACCTAGATCATTTAGTTTGGGAGGTACCATGTTCTTAATTAAAGTGCTGCACTCCTCAGTAAGAGCCACTGTTACATGCTCCTCGACTTTTCTTTTATTGGTTAAGATATCCTTCAAGAACTTGGAGTATGTTGGAATTTCTTGAAGAGCTTTTGTAAAAGGTATATTGATATATAGCTTCCTAATAACCTCAAGGAACTTACCAAATTGTTCATCCAATTTTTCCTTAATCAGCCTCTTAGGGAATGGGATAGGGGGCTTATACATTCATGGTTCCTTGTTCAACACGCCTGTGTCATTCGACATAGGCTGGTCGTGTTGGCTGCTGGAGTGTCCCGACACGGGTGTGTCGGCTGACACGCGCTCGTGGGCATTCTCTTCCTCAGGCATGTTGAACAACATGCCCTGGGTCATGGTGTGTTGTCGGCTTCCTTTGCTATTCAACCCAGGCGTGCTGTTGTCTTCTTCCAACTCTGACACGCTCGTGTCCTTTAGCACAGGGGCCGCTTGTTGAGCTCTGTCTCCTTCTAAAATCCTTCCACTTCTCAAACTTATGGAATTACAATGCTCAGCTGGGTTTACTTCTGAATTTCTAGGAAATCTGCCAGGCATCCTTGATGCTGAGCTGGAAATTTGAGAAATTAGATTTTCCAGCATTCTTGTGTGATTAGTCAAATTATCAACCTTGCTTATCAATTGCTTGATTGCCTCGGTATTATTTTGATGTTTCAAATTTGATTCTACAATATGCTGTCGAAATTCATCATTTATCTTCCCCTGGCACGTAATAAAATTCTCCATCATCTTTTCTAAGCTTGACTTGGGTCCTGGCTGAAATCCCAAAGGTGCTCCAAAACTGTTCTGTCCTGAAGAATTTTGTTGGCTCTATACGAAAAGTTGTGATAATTCCTCCAACCGAGATTGTACGTGTTCGAATAAGGGTTGCCACCATTAGGCTTCTGATTAAAATTATTTAGCGCATCTACTTGCTCAATCCCAGCTCCCGATGAAGGTGCATGTAGGATTTGGCAATTTATCGCTACATGTCCTGTTACACCACAAATCTCGCAAGTGACATTAGATGAGTTTACAGTTGATACATTAAAATGTTCAAGCTATTGAGTTAACGCATCAACTTTTGCACTGAGTAGATCAAGGGTACTTACCTCAAACTTACCTGGCGTTTTAATTTGATATCCTCGTTCTGTGGCCCATTGGTGAGAATTCATTGCCATATTCTCGATGATCTCAAATGCTTCATCCAACGTTTTGTTCATAAGAGCTCCTCCTGCAGCAGAATCAAGAGAAACTTTAGTAGCATACGAGATTCCATTGTAAAAAGTATGAACAATGAGCCACTTCTCCAGCCCATGATGAGGGCATTACTGTAGTAATCCCTTAAATCTGTCCCAGGCTTCAAATAATGTTTCTCCATCCTTTTTCGCAAAATTATTGATTTGATGACAAAGACTTGCAGTTTTGCTGGGTGGAAAATACTTGTCTAAAAATCTTTGCTCCAGCTGATCCCAAGTAGTTATGCAATCTGCTGGAAGAGAGTGTAGCCAAGCTCTAGCTTTGTCGCGCAATGAGAAAGGAAACAAGCACAATCTAATAGCATCAGCTGAGGCTCCATTAAGTTTTAAAGTTTTGCAAAATTCCAAAAATACTTCCAAGTGCAGATTTGGATCTTCAGTGGGTGCTCCTCCGAATTGATGTTGTTGGACCATGGATAGTAGAGCCAGTTTCAATTCAAAATTGTTCGCTTCAATAGGGGGTCTTCTAATACTCGATCTCAATCCCCTTGTACTAGGTGCTGCATAATCCCATAAAGGTTTATTCTCGTTCTGATCAGCCATGTTGGAGGTCAGATTTTCTTCCTGACGTTGCTGAAATCGTCTTCTAGCAAGGAACGTTCTCTCTATCTCAGGATCAATATCGAGAATTTCCCTATTAAATATGTGCATGCACCAACAAGAGAGGCTCCCAAAACAAGAATTCAGAATAGACACAAAGAATAGGAGCAAAAATAGAAATCTAGATTAACTAAATCACGCTCAATTCAATATTGAGTGCCAATCCTCGACAACGGCGCCAAAAACTTGATGTGTTATTTTCCATAAGTGCACGGTTGTCGTCAAGTAATAAAAATATCGATCCCAGAGGGGTTGAGACAATTACCGAATGATCGTGATCCCAAGTTATCTAGTCAATCAATTTGTGGATTAAGAAAAGAAACTGATCAGTCAAGAACAACGAATGAGAAGAACGAGCTAAAGTCAATAGTTGAGAAGAATCTCAAGATATAGGTTTCACCACATCGACGATTTATAAGGTGATTTAATTCTTTCCGACCCCTGTTAGAGTTGTTTTGATGGAACCTATCCTAAGGTAAATCAACGACCCCTTTCGAGGTATACGCCAACTGTACCTATCAAACTTAATTTACCTATCACGGTATTCGAGCGTAGGGGATCATAATCAGCTAGGGGGACCTGTCATGAGACCTCCGCAAACCTCCCTAGTCTTACCACCGTTACTTGGTAAAAACTGGATTTGATAGATCCATTAAGTCCATAAGAGTTCCTTTACAGTCTAAATTTCCTTTTCACGATAGGTTTGTACAAGGGACCATAATCAGCTAAGGGGACCTGTCACGAGACCCCCGCAAGCCCTCATAGATACACTACCGCTACTTGACAGGAGTTAATCCCTAGTTGGTTCTAGGTTTCGGGAACTTGGGTTCACTGTTAGGTACTTCTCCTTAGCTCCTTAGGTTTATCAATAAGAATCCAAAAACCAGATCAAAACAAATAATAATTCAAGTAGTATAGATTACATCATCCATCATAAATCATCAAGGGCTACTCCCCCATCCTAAGATTAGAGGACACTACTCCATATTCAAACAAGATTTGCTAGAGAAAGAAATTACAATACTTAGTGCCATCTATGTTCCTCTGTCGTCGATTCCTTCGTTATCCTCGTTCTTGTGTCGTCCTCTTTTCCCCCCGCCACCTCCCTTAGGGTAAGAATATCTCCTCTTTTATATCCTTGGCCTCCTCTTCAATTAAGGCAAAGATTTTCCTTTAATTGAGACAAAGATCGTGGCTTCGTCGAGTTGCTCACAGAAAATGAAGTCTGGAATCAGGCCAACACGCCCATGCCAAATGAGGGCACAAGCGTGTCGCACATTTCTCACCGGTCGTGTCAGCGCTTGAACGGGGCATGTCGGTTGCTGAACCAGGGCATGTTGAGCATTGTAACTCGTGACACGGACGTGTCACTGATAACACGCCTGTGTTGTTTTGATACGCCTGCTTCTTCGCCCTGGTAACACAAAAAACACCCAAAAATAGTCTCTTCGTCCAAAATATTCTAAACTTAACTGAATCATGACAAAATACATGCCTAGGACATGAAATGAGATAAAATGCAAGCATATGGAGTAGTGAAAACGTAGCACGATTTACACACATCAAAAGCCTAGTATGAGACAAATTTGGATTTGGGGTAGTCCAGCACGTGTGCGGAAGGGAGATGCTGGTAAGTTGGAACCTCGTACAGAAGTGCGCATGTTCGTAGGCTATCTCAAAGGAACGAATGGTGGTTTGTTCTATAGTCCTCGAGAACAGAGGGTGATCGTTAGCACGAATGACCAGTTTTTAGGGGAAGACTATGTGATAAACCACAAGCCCATGAGCAAGATTGTTCTGAAGGAATTAAAAGGGGAAGTCACTACTTCAGTATCAACGATACAAGAGGACATACCACAAGTGACTTCACCGTGTATCACAGAGGATACACAAGTGATACCTCATCGTAGTGGGAGGATTGTTAGACGACCTAATAGATTTATATTCTTGGGAGAATCTTCTAATTTGGTCCCTGGCGAACATGAAACTGATCCCTGGACATATGACGAGGCAATCCAAGATAAAGATGCGATATCTTGATAAAGGGCAATGAATTATGAGAAAGAATTTATGGATTCAAATCAGGTTTTGGAGGTAGTAGAACCACCCAATGGTGTAAAGCCATTGGATGCAAGTGGTGTTAGTAATATATGAGAGATGTCCTAAGGCAATCGCCTTATGTATGAACCATTTATATGATAAATGAAGATTCACTATTTGAGTATACATGTTTCATGTATTTGATTGGATCTTAAACTCATTTACTGAATGTCCACGATGCGATTTGTTGGATCGAGCGGATCGCTACAGGGGGGGTGAATAGCGATAGAAATTTTTCGTTCAAAATCGTTCGTTAAAATGTGAGTAGACATAGCGGAAGATAAAAACAAAACAAGCGAGACAATAGACACAAGGGTTTTACTTGGTTCATAGCCGAAGGCTACTACTCCAAGGCCCTAGTGGTCCTTGACCACGTACGGAGGGCAAACTACTAAAGAACTCCTCCTCGTTGGAGGTAGGAGTTAGACGGATACACAAAATGACAAAAGCTCGAGGTAGAGGGACACTCCCCCTCTCCTCGTTATAATGAAAGCTTTACTAAAAAATAAACTGAAATACAATTTAAACTTTCGTTACCGACGACTTCAAAGGTTGGAGGTTGAAGCTCTAGTCGTCGTCTCGGCAGCGCTTCGTCGTAGGGATGTCGGAGAGTCAGAGCGTATCGGAAGCACTTGGAAGCCTTTTTAATTGATGAAAAACCCTAAGACAAGCCCTCCTTTTATAGCCTTTGAGCCCCTCATCGAATGGGTCTTCAACCAATCACAAATGGACACAAAACCTCCTTGAAATGGGGTGATAAGCCTTGACTCCTCGAAGCTGATCATTGACCATCAGTCGACTGATGGCCATCATCACGATCGATGGTAGCATCACGAGTGGCCGATAGAGATGATCGATGAAGGGCCGAGTCCTCCAAGTCGGGTAATGATCGATGCTAGCTGCAAGGCAAAGTTAGCTCAAAGAAAACATTATTTCGACGACCTTCGACCGTCCAATCACGATCTAGACCATCGATGGGATGTCTTTGGTCGGATCTACGCTTAAGACCATCCCCGTAAGGAGGATACGACCTCACTTACGCTCGCACACACGAGCTTACCTCGATACTTACCAAGTCGCTTTTGCTTCCGGCCTTCCACTCGATTCCTTCGGCTCCCTCCGAAGTCACTCGAGTGTTACCCGACCACCCGGCTTCCTCCGGGTGTCGCTAGCCTTCAGCTCCAGCTTTAGCAATCTTCTGCACACTCGATTCAGCTCGTGAGATAACGACATAAGTTTAACTTTGTATCGTTTGCTATAATCAAAACTCAGGTTTGACTTAGGTGCCTACTGCACCAACAATCTCCCCCATTTTGATTTATGGCAAACCCACATACAAAGTTAAGTAAATAGCAATCATGAAGAATAATGTGTATTAGAAACAAACAACAAAAAAATAAAAAAGATTAAGTTAGAGTAGTAAGGATTTTCTTCAAGCATTCCCCCTTGAGGAAACCTTCCCCTTGACCGAGGGTGAGTCTTGAGGAAAGACCCTAATCCTCCCCCTTTGAGGGTTTCTTAACATTACTTAAAGTTGGCCATAGTAAAACGTTTAAGTTAAGAGTTCTTCTTAACTTGGCCCTTTCTCCCCCTTAAGTAAAACATTAAAAATGAGTAAAACGTTGATGGCACAAATAAGTTTAAGTTAAGAATTATCTTAACTTGGTCTTAATAAGTTTTCAAAACTTAAAGTTAACTTTTGGTTTAAATATAAAGTAAGAGTTAAATTATAAAAAAAATTTTGACCTCTTAACTTTGGAATTTTTCTCCCCCTTTTGCCATATATCGAAAAGAGTGAGGGTGTGTGTGGAAAACAACAATAAGTGTTAAATATAAAGTCCTAGCATGTTCCACATTATTTTGAAAATAATATACTGAAAATAAGTTCATCTATAAAATGTTCGACTCATATTTGGCTTGATTGATATGAAAGATCAACCAGTCCTGGTTAGAGTCGGTTAGTATGTATGATTATACTCCGTGGTTCATAACGATGCACTAGCTCTACATCTGGAACCAGGAGTAAGGTCCTAACATCTCACGCCCATCTACGTGGCTAAGTACACAAACAAATTAGTCTTATGTGTTGTGAGATGTATTGGCTCCTTAAATCTATAGGTGCATGATATCAAAGGTATGTCCTATACTAATTCCATAATAAATGAAAATTAAGAAATAGTAGTAAGAAAATATAATTTGCAAGTTCCTATTCTACTACGCACATGCCCAATTTTCGTCTTAATAGACTAAATTCGGCTTCGGGTAGGGGTTTAGTAAATAGGTCTGCTAAGTTAGACTTTGATTTGACGTATTCGAGTTGTATGGCTCCGTTGGCCACATGTTCTCGAATGAAATGGTGTTTGACCTCTATATGTTTGGTCCTAGAGTGACATATCAGATTCTTTGTAAGATTAATTGAACTAATGTTATCTACGTGAAGTTTAGTATTCGTAAAGTCTAACTTAAAGTCGCGGAGAGTGTGCTTCATCCAAAGAAGCTGCGTGACACACTCACCCATCGCGATGTATTCGGCTTCGGTGGTAGATAAAGCAACACAGTGTTGCTTCCTACTGCACAAACTCACTAGACTCGAGCCGAGAAGTTGACAACAACCACTCGTACTCTTTCTATCGAGCTTACTACCGGCATAGTCCGAATCAGAGTAGCCGATTAGTTCGAACTCGGTAGATCTAGGGTACCAAATACTGACATTAAGTGTACCCTTTAGATATCTAAGGATACGTTTAACTAGAGTTAGGTGAGACTCCTTGGCACAGGTTTGGAACCATGCGCACATACTTACTGCAAATAGGATATCAGGTCGGCTTGCAGTTAAGTAAAGGAGACTCCCTATTATGCTCCTATAGTATTTTAAATCAATTGAGTTTCCGATTAAATCTTCTTCTATATTGACATTAGTTGCCATTGGGATATTAATAATTTTAGTATCTTGCATTCCAAACCGTTTAATTAATTCCCTAGTATATTTGCATTGATGTAGGTATATTCCATCTTTAGTTTGTTTAATTTGTAGACCTAAAAAGAAGCTTAACTCACCTACTAAATTCATTTCAAATTCACTTTCCATAAGTGAAATGAACTCATTTAGTAGGATTGAGTTGGTGGTTCCGAAAATAATATCATCTACGTAGATTTGGGCTATGAATATGTCTTTACCTAAGGTTTTTACGAAAAGAGTTGGGTCAACTACACCTTGGTTAAAACCTTTGGACTTAAGATAAATCAAAAGTCTCTCGTACCAAGCTCGAGGAGCTTGTTTAAGTCCATAAAGAGCTTTCTTTAACCTAAGGACATGATCGGGTTTGTCTAAACTTTCGAAACCGGGGGGTTGACTAACGTAAACTTCTTCTTTAATGTATCCATTTAAGAATGCAGATTTCACATCCATTTGAAACAATTTAAATCCTCGATGTGCTGCATATGCTAATAGAATTCGAATGGACTCTAATCTAGCTACTAGGGCATAGGTCTCGTCGTAATCTAAACCTTCGACTTGACTAAACCCTTTAGCAACTAGTCTACCTTTATTTCTAACTACTTCACCTTTATCATCAATTTTATTTCTAAACACCCACCTTGTTCCAATGATTGTTTTATCTTTAGGTGGTGGTACTAATTCCCATACTTCGTTCCTAGTGAATTGAGCCAACTCTTCTTGCATTGCAATAATCCAATCGGGATCAAGAAGAGCTTGGTCAATAGTTTTGGGTTCAATTTTAGAAATTAAAGATATTTGACTAAGGTTTCTGTATGAGGCTCTAGTTCGAACTCCTAGACTTGGATCACCTATCACTTGGTCGATAGGATGATTCGTTTGGGTCCTAGTTGGATTTGGGTTTGAGTCTACAACTTGATCCATAGGATGGCTTGTTTGAGTTCTAGTTTGGTTGGAGTCATCTATCACTTGGTCGATAGAGTGACTTGGTTGACTTAGGTTAGGATTAACACTAGACCTGATCTCCGGATCAGAGTTAGGTCTAGTATGAGTCGGCTCGCTAATTGGGGTTGCCGGGGGTATTGTAGGTTCGTGTCCTTCATCAAATACTACATTGATAGTCTCCTCGACTCTAAAGGTGTCATGGTTATATACTCTATAAGCTCTGCTTGTAGTCGAGTATCCTAGAATGATTTCGGTCGTGGTTTTGGATGTAAATTTCCCTAGGTAATCCTTAGTGTTTAGGATATATAGCTTACATCCAAATACCCTAAAGTACTTGATGTTAGGTATTTTATCGTGATAAATCTCTTATGAGGTCTTAAGGTGCCTCTTTACCATAAGGATTCTATTTTGGACATAGCATGTCGTACTCACGGCTACCGCCCAAAACCTATCGGGTAGGTTATACTCATTTAACATTGTCCTAGCGGCTTCTTGTAGGGTTCTATTTTTGCATTCTACTAGGCCATTTTATTGTGGAGTTCTAGGGCAAGGGAACTCGTGGTGGTATCCATTTAGGTTATAGAATTCTGTAAACCTATGGTTTTCGAATTCACCACCATGATCAGTCCTAAGTCTTTTGATTTTAATGCTTTGTTGATTTTCTATTAACTTAAATATATTGATTAATTGATCTAGGGTATCATTTTTGTGTTTGATGAACCTAACCCAAGTAAATCTAGAATAGTCATAAATTATGACTAAGCAAAATTTACTTCCGTTAAGTGACTTAGCTCCGTGTGAATCAAATAGATCCATGTGTAGGAGCTTAAGCACACTTTTGGTTCATTCTTGACTAGTGAGTTGATGTTGTGTCCTAGATTGTTTACCTTGTTAACAAGCATTACATATTTTATTATCCAAGTTGTTGAGGTTAGGCAAACCTCTGACTAAATCACTCTGACTCATCTTGTGGATGAGTCTTGGGTGTGAGTGACCGAGTCGTCGGTGCCACAACCACGATTCCTCTTGCCGTGTCATAAGACACTTAGTTGAGGAGTTAGTTAAGTTGATAGTGTAAATGTTGTTATTTCTAGTCCCTTTAAGAATTATTTTAGAGGTTTCGTTTGTATTAATTACGCATTCATTTTCTAGAAATATGACCTTATAGTTATTATCACACAATTGGCTTACACTAAGTAAATTATATTGAAAATTTTCTACTAATAAAACATTTTGAATAACAAAATTTGAATTGAGCTTAATATCACCTGATCCGATGATTTTGAGCTTGCCGTTATTTCCGAAGCCTACCGATCCTTGTCGTTTGAATCGAAGCTTCGAAAACTTGAGTTGATCCACGGTCATGTGTCGGGAGCAACCACTGTCCAACATCCATTGATCCTACACGCAAGGTAGTTGGATCAGATATTGGATTTATTAAAAATTGGTTGAAGATTATTAACCTAAATCATCTCACCCATGTCTATATGATCAAACATGTTAATCCTATATGTTCTTGTGAGATGACTTCCAATTTTTTAGTTGAATTAAGTTTAATGACTTAAACACTTGTCAACCTTGCGTTAGATTCGGATTTGACCTTAGGCTCATCAAGTCACCTTTTCAAGGTCATGGCTTCCAGGTCGTGGCGAGGCACAGAGGCCTTCTTTGATCGGAACAACGACCACTTCCTTAGACAAAGCCATTTTCAAGAAAATAGAGACTTGACTCACCTAAGACCACTTCCTTGTCTAACTAATCTACGATACGGCGAGGTAGCTTCAGCTAGTTCCGCTCGGTCAAGTGCACCGAACTAGATACGCCTTATCCAGCCCGAATACACAAGACTCCGCTTTCCTAACGTACTATCATCTCGCCGCGTCCTGGTACTATGTTATCAAGTATTGACGAGTTATAGTCCTATCTAACCATTCTAAAAAGGAAAATCAAACTAAATAAAAACCTAAGCATGCAATTTCTAAGTTAAAACACAAACAAATTTCGTACTAGCTCCCCCTGGACCGTTGAATCGATTCGGTCTCTCCACATAGTGGATTTGGTCCTTGGCAGTACTTGTTTGATCCTAAGTTTGAAATCAAGGTGGTCTTAGGGACCCATGCTTGGACACGTTTTCTATGTCTACTTACGATTGACATATACGACTTATTGGTCGTGTTTGAGCTAAACCCTAGCCCGGCCTTGTTGTATACGGCCCTTTGCGATCCAAGTAGGAGGTCAAGTCCTTTGGATCCCAAAGTAAACCTTTCCAACGTATTCCTAAGATCTTCGACTTGACTTTTCAAGAGTGAGTTCTCAACTTCGAGTTTTTCAACTCGAGTTGAGTCCTTTTCTTGAACTCGACTAGTCGAAGAGGTTAGGGAGACCTCGTGTTTGAGGAGTTTAACTTCCTCAACCAGGGTCTCAACCTTGGACTCGGACTTAGCAAACTTTTTATTTAAAAACTTAATTGCACTATAAAGAGTAGTAATAAGAGACCGACTTAACTTGAGTGTATCTTTTGAACCGAATGTGTATCTGTGGCTTGTCTTGAATAGGGTTTCGTAGTCCGACTCATCTTCGGTTTCTGATTCTGGTTCTAGTTCTGACTCCATCTTCGATTCCACCGGTTTAGTCATAAGGACTCGATCGTTGTCTTCTTCCTCGGAGGCTTCTTCCCAAGTAGCGTTGAGTGCCTTTTTATATTTTGGTGTCTTGCTCTTGAGTTTTGGGCACTCAGAATTAATGTGTCCAAACCTATTGCATTCATAACATCTTATGTTTGAACTTTTAGGCTTACCTTCATTGGGTCGAGTGACGGTTCATTTTCGGCCCTTGACTATCCTCTGAACTAGGTTGACTAGTTCGGCTTCCATTTCTGAGTCGACCTCCAAATCCGACTCATCCTCTTCTTCCTTCGGGGGTGGTTTGCTTGCGGTTTTCTTCCTCGAACCTGCAAAAAGTGCTATACCCTTCTCGGGTTCCGAGTTAGACTGCTCATGAAGTTTGAAATAAGAAAAAAGTTCATCTAACCTAAGTTTAGAAAGATCCTTGGAGACCTTGTAGGCATCGACCATGGATGCCCACAAGGTAGTACTCAGAAAATAGTTTAGGACATACCTTATAAGGTCGTGGTTTTCGACCTTTTTCCCGATTGCGTGTAGGTTGTTGACTATGTCTTGGACACGGGCGTGGAGTTGCGTCGCTGACTCGTGTTCCTACATTTTTAGGTTATATAGTTTATTGAATAGAAGATCACACTTACATACCTTGGCTTCATCGGTCCCTTCGTGTAGCTCCACTAGTTTTGTCCAAAGATCCTTTGCACTTATGAAGGGGCCGACGTGATTTAGCTCCTCCTTGGATAGGCCGCATTGAAGGATTTGAGTTGCCTTAGCGTCGGCTTCGACTTGTCTTTTTGTCGCAATGGTCCATTGGTCATAATCCAAGGATTCACCCACTTCGTTAGTCGGAAGTGTGAATCCCGTTTGGATTATGATCCACATCTCGATTTGGGTTTTAAGAAAGCATTCCATCCGACCCTTCCAATAACGGAAGTCATCTCCGTTGTAAAACGGAGGTCGGACGGTGCTAAAACCCTCGAGATGGGCCATTTGGAAGGAAAACCTTGCACAAAAAAATACAAAAAACATGAAAAAGGGTTCCAAGACTTCTCCTTGGATTAGTGGTGTGGGAAATAAAAAGAAACAAACGGGAAATAGAAAGTTAAGCAAAGAAATAAGAAACTAAATAAAAAGTAAGTACTCACAACCTTCGATGTCCCCGAAAGGCTACTAAAAGTCGATTTTTGAGGATGAAAACAGCTTGTTACGGGGGTAAACCCCCATACTAAGTGTAGATCTCTCAGAGAGCTTCGATTTGGTGGGTAGATCGTTTCGTGAGTCCCCTTGTACCAAAAGTTTTGCTCGTTTGATCGTGAGGTACTCCGAAGGCGATTAGTACTTGCAAAAAACACAACCAAAAACTATGTACCAAGACTTGGTCTTGGATTAGTAGTGTGGGAGAAATCTTAAAACAATAAATACGAAAAGAAAATTTCTCGATTGGTGGTTGCACCGAATCTGAGTGCCCCCGGCTCTGATACCAATTGTTGGATCGAGCGGATCGCTAGAGGGGGGGGGTGAATAGCGATATAAATTTTTCGTTCAAAATCGTTCGTTAAAATGGGAGTAGACACAGCGGAAGATAAAAACAAAACAAGCGAGACAATAGACACAAGGGTTTTACTTGGTTCGTAGACGAAGGCTACTACTCCAAGGCCCTAGTGGTCCTTGACCACGTACGGAGGGCAGACTACTAAAGAACTCCTCCTCGTTGGAGGTAGGAGTTAGACGGATACACAAAATGACAAAAGCTCAAGGTAGAGGGACACTCCCCCCCTCCTCGTTATAATGAAAGCTTTACTAAAAAATAAACTGAAATACAATTTAAACTTTCGTTACCGACGACTTCAAAGGTTGGAAGTTGAAGCTCTAGTCGTCGTCTCGGCAGTGCTTCGTCGTAGGGATGTCGGAGAGTCAGAGCGTATCGGAAGCACTTGGAAGCCTTTTTAATTGATGAAAAACCCTAAGACAAGCCCTCCTTTTATAGCCTTTGAGCCCCTCGTCGAATGGGTCTTCAACCAATCACAAATGGACACACAACCTCCTTGAAATGGGGTGATAAGCCTTGACTCCTGGAAGATGATCATTGACCATCAGTCGACTGATGGCCATCATCAGTCGACTGATGGTAGCATCAGTCGAGTGCTGACAGTAGATAATCGACTGATGAAGGGGAGTCGAGTCCTCCAAGCTGCCAGTCGACTGATGCTAGCTGCAAGGCAAAGTTAGGTCAAAGAAAACATTATTTCGACGGCCTTCGACCGTCCGATCTTGACCTAGACCATCGATGGGATGTCTTTGGTCGGATCTATGCTTAAGACCATCCCTGTAAGGAGGATACAACCTCACTTACGCTCGCACACACGAGCTTACCTCGATACTTACCATGTCTCTTTTGCTTCTGGCCTTCCACTCAATTCCTTCGGCTCCCTCCGAAGTCACTCGAGTGTCGCCCGACCACCCAGCTTCCTCCGGGTGTCGCTAGCCTTCAGCTCCATCTTTAGCAATCTTCTGCACACTCGATTCAGCTCGTGAGATAATGACATAAGTTTAACTTTGTATCGTTTGCTATAATCAAAACTTAGGTTCGACTTAGGTGCCTACTGCACCAACACGATTCACAGCATGAGAGAATTTGTGATTGGATCACAACTAGTGAGTATCTCTACATGTGTAATTGTGATGTATCGGAATTATCCCTAGTCGATGAATTGATGAATTTGGACACCATCAATTCTGTCGAGACTAGCACGAGGTATACTCCTTGGTGTATCCAAGCAGCTGATTCTCACTGGCTGGAGACATTGTGATGTCGGGAGTTGATTGTGGATGCTAGTTATGGTAACTAGTTCATTGGAGTGACCAGCCGTAAGACTTCATATGGTTCTCTGCATATATAGATAAGTTAATGAAGTTCTTACTGTAGCTTAAGTGCGATGTTCCTTTGACTTGCGGTATTCAAGTCATCTTGATCATGGAGACTTATGCTTTGACATCTTAAGCAAGCATCTCTAAGGAGATGTGGACCCGGGATGATTGGGTATAAGTCGAAGTGATCGATGGTGTTTGAATAGCTTATAAAGGATTCACCACTACTTGCTAGGAGATTTATACCCATGGCCTCTCGTCGGATTGTTACTAAAGTCTTTGGCCAAAGCATCACATGTTTAGAGTAAGGTACTCTTCGATACATGTGGAGTAACTAGAATTCGTAGGACGAGGAAATGATACTTGGGCTAGGTGTGACGTAGTTAGCCTAGTGGGGACTGATACTATAGACCATGTCCTGAACCAAGTGGGTATAAGATGAGTGAAGGGAATGGGGCCCGAATCATTCGAGCTGCTGAAGGGTTTCAGAAATAGTTCTGGATCAACCATTGATCTTTTTGGTTAATTGGGGATCATGATGTACTACTAGGTGTCACTCATGATCGTTCTATAATTAATGGTTAATTATAGATGACCAACATAAACTGAGAACCTTTTTAGTCACATGCACAACGAGCGTAATCCGAAGGATTTAAAACGAGCTTGAGAATGAGATTCTCAGACCGAGAGAAACAAGGTTTTGTTGGACCAAACAGAAAGCGAGCATGAAATTGTTTCAGTCGCAATGGAAGCGTGGATGGGCCGTGTCTTATGAAGACATAATGGATGAACCAAAATGGTTTGGTTCTAATCCAATGGAGGAGAATAAACCAAAGGGTTTGGTTTATTTTAAACGAATGAACGAAAAGATGATTCGGTTCGTTTTAACTTAAAATAAACCATCATGGTTTGGTTTATTTTAACTTATCTTAATGGAGTGGGTTAACGGGCCTAATGGTTATGATCCAATAACCGTTAAGAGAATTAGTTCTCTATAAAAGAGGGCTTAAGGGATAATTAAGCCCTAATCCAAAACCCTAGCAATAGTTGCCGCCCACCTCTCCTTGGAGACTCTCGGCGCCAACCCCCATTGCCGCCCAGCCCCTTGTGCTGCTGTCCAGCTCCTTGCCGGCGTCCAAGCTTCTGCCGGTGATCCTCCGGCGACCCTCCGGTGATCTTCCTAGGCTTCGGTGATAAGGTGAGCACTTGGCTTGCCTTGTTTGGCCGGTGCCTACTCCTCCACCAAAGCTGTCCAGTTTTCTGGACAGCTTGTTCTCTTCTCGTCGGAGCATCGTTTGGATGATGGTTAGAGCTCCGAGAGCACCTAACTTACCGGGGATTCGATCTCCGGTAATCCTCTGAGGTGGAGGACGAAGGATTCATCAATCGGTTGACGAATACCTCTCCGGAGAAGCGAGTTTTGAGGACTCGTTTTGCATCCGAATTTGGATTCGGATCGTGATCATCTCTCGATCACGTCGTCTTCAACACGAGGCTAGTAACCCGTACGAAGACGAAGCTCGTGGCTTAGCGAAGTCATCCTAAGGATACTCGGCGTGGATACGGATAGAGACGATTCTAGCGAGGATCGTTCCGGTTGATGTCGTTCCAGCTACACGTAATACGAAAGGTATAACGTAGTTAAATTTCCTTTTATTGCAAATTTAAATTTACGGTTATGTCTACACTTGTTGTACTATGCATGCATGTGATGTGTGTGTTGTAATAAATGTAGATTTATTAATTTTATTGCTTCCGCTGTGCTCATGTTTACGAAACATCATCGAACACACACACGCCGTGGTGCAGGAAATCCAACAGTCGTATCAGAGGCCAGGTTGTGTTTCGACATAATCGTAAAATGGTTTTGCGATAGTCATAATGTTATTTCTGGAAATTTTCTAATTTTGGAAATTTAGAAGTATTTATGGAAAATTTTCAATTTTGGAAAGTCTAGAAGTATTTATGGAAATCTTCCACTTTTTGAAAGTTGGAAGTATTTATGGAAATTGATATTTTCATAAATAAAATATTTGATTAGATATGGAAATTTGTTTCCTAATTTAATCATGATTTGATTTTGGAAATCAAATCTTAAAATATTTTATTTCCATAAGTAGTTTTGATGATTTAGGAAATTGGTTTCCTAAATTGATTTTCCTTAATCAACTATTTCCATAAATAAAATATGTGATTAGATTTGGAAATTTGTTTCCTAATTTAATCATGATTTGATTTGGAGAATAAAATCTTAAACATATTTTATTTCCATAAATAGTTTTGACAAATAAGGAAATAATGTACATGACATAATTGTATGCCATGTAATTGCATTAGATGCATATCATTATGCCATGCGTGTCGTGACATGTAGATGTATGCCTTGTATGCCATGTCATGTAGATAATAGTTATTTGCATGCAAAGAGGATGAGACATAAAAACCCTAACTCAATATTAAAGCCTACACCTTCCATTAATATGGTTAGAACTAGAGTTCCGTTTCTTGTTTGGGTTGTTGGACTCTCTCCAAGCCCAGCTCGAACCCGAACATGTTCAAACCATGGAATAGTTTAATACTAATATGGTAAGAGTCAGAGGTCAATCGTTAGCTTTGGTTGTTGGACTCTCTCCAAGCTGGGCTAATTGGTTGAATGCGCTCTAACCATATTAAAACTATTTCTCGATTAATGGGTTGGCTTTAACCTGGAGCATCGGCTTGTTGGACTCTCTCCAAGGTCGATGTAAAGGAAGGTGAAGTTGGGTGATATGCATATGATGCATACTTGTTAAAGTGTTAACAACGGATGTGTAACGCCCGTAAAATTCCTAGCAATTTTACAAGAATTTTTGGCTTGATGATCATGGGCTTCGGGCCAAAAGTTTCAAGAAGAACTGGAATCAAACCTCTCAATCAAGCAGCAATACGTAACTCCAAACCTCTAGAGATAGCCAAGCCTTATAGATGCACCCACTAACCAGAAGCCCAATAGGATTATATGATTAAGGAAGAGGGGGAAACTATAGATAAGTGGGACTAGGAGTAAATGAAGAGGCATGGAAAAGAAAAGAGGAACTTCTCTTCCTCCCCCCTTTATAAAGAAGAGGGAAGGTTGAATTTGGTCACTTCCTCTCTTCTTCTTCCTCTTCTCACCGAAAATCTTGAGCTCCCTCTCCATTTCCTCCATTGGCCGAACCTCCTTCAAGCAAGAAGCAAGGGCTAGGGTTGGTTCTTAGGTCATCTTCTCCACCCAAAACAAAGCGAAGGAAGTAAGTATCCCTCACCTGCATACGAGTAGTTGCGATTGAATGTTTGAACAACTTGTATGTTATATTCGGCCAAGCATGTTTTAGTTTACCAATGAAGTTGAAATCTATGTTTAGGAAGGATATGATGATGCTAAGATGGGAAAAGAGGGTTGGTTACAAAGCTAACCCTAGTTGAGCCCTTATGTGTTTCGGCCACCCTAGGAAATTAGGGTTAGGGTTTCATGAATGCCATGTTTTAATTGCTATATGATGTAGTTAGGGTTTAAAAGGGATTAGGTCAAAAGTTAACCCTAGGAAACCCTATGGACCATTCGGCCAACATGGGTTTTTTTGGTGTTTTTGTTGAAGTTTATATCTTGCTTTACTTGCAAATGATGATGATAGCATGTTAGAGGGATTAGGATAAAGATCTAACCCCAAAGGTCTCCATGAACCATTCGGCCAAGTCATGGACTAGGGTCTAAATGAAGCTCCATGTTATGTTTATGCTATGTTCTATAACTAGATGATGATGTTAGGGGTTAAAGTGGATTAGGACAAAAGCTAACCCTAATGAACCCTAAGAACCATTCGGCCAAGTCATGGACTAGGGTCTAAATGAAGCTCCATGTTATGTTTATACTATGTTCTATAACTAGATGATGATGTTAGGGGTTAAAGTGGATTAGGACAAAAGCTAACCCTAATGAACCCTAAGAACCATTCGGCCACCTTTGAGTTTTTAGGTTACAATGAAGTTCATACCATGAATTTTATGGAATTTGTATGCATATGTATGTTACTTGAATTAGGTTAAAGGTCTAAACCCTAAAAAGCCTATAAGGGCCATTCGGCCACCTTTGATCTCCTTAGGTTACAATGAAGTTCATACCATGAAGTATGCTATGCTATGTTAATGAAATAAGCTATGTTGTTATGAAATGAAGTATGCTGTGCTATGTTAATGAAATGAAGCATGATGTGTATGAAATGAAGTATGCTATGCTATGTTAATGAAATAAGCTATGTTGTTATGAAATGAAGTATGCTATGCTATGTTAATGAAATGAAGCATGATGTGTATGAAATGAAGTATGCTATTCTATGTTAATGAAATAAGCTATGTTGCTATGAAATGAAGTATGCTATGCTATGTTAAAGAAATAAGCTATGTTGTAAAATAAGCATATAAGTATTTTACTTTCTGCATGGCTTGTACCAAGACCTTAACAAGGTCCAAAGAAGGGATGGGCTCCTAAGATGCCCTAGGTCGATGGAATAAGACTCGGGCCTAGGATGGGCTTCTATGTATGATTGCCCCTAGGTCGATGGAATAAGATTCGGGCCTAGTACGGGATGGGCTCCAAGATGCCTTAGGTCGATGGAGTAAGACTCGGGCCTAGGATGGGCTTCTACGCTATGACGATTGCCCCTAGGTCGATGGAATAAGACTCGGGCCTAGGAACCTATTAGGTTCGAGACTTGCTACCTCGGGCCTATTTAGGGATGCGCGCTATGATAATGAAGAAGTGGTACATTGCCGGGCCCAAATATGTTGAGATCTATATTTACGTACCTAACATATATGTTTTCAAAAGCATCTTGCATATGTATGCCATGATTGTTTAAGTTACATGTTATGTTAGATGATATGCCATGATTGTTAAGTTACATGTTATGTTAGATGATATGCCATGATTGTTTACGTTACATGTTATGTTAGATGATATGCCATGATTGTTAAGTTACATGTTATGTTAGATGATACGCCCTAATGTTAAGTTACAAGTTATGTTAGATGATATGCCATGATGTTAAGTTACATGTTACGTTAAATGATATTAAGTTACATATGATGCCATGTATGTTATGTTTATGTTACTTAAGCTACAAGTTAAGTTGAAGATGCCATGTATGTTACATGATATATTGACTATATGTTATAAATGCTACAAGTCATGATTAATGATGATGTATGGTTTTTGTGAGTAGGACAGGATCTTACTAAGCCTATGTGCTTATAGTTTATTTTCCCTCGTACTGCAGATAAGGGTAAGGGGTGGATAAACTAAAGGGAGCAGCAGGAGGGGTCAATGTGTGTGGTAGTGGCATGGTGGAGAAGATCCGTTAAGTCTACTTATACATGTATTACCTATAATGATGACGTCTATGGATGCCTTTACTTATGTCTCCCTATGACGATGATGTTATGAACCCACTAAGCCTTAAGTATCTATATATATATATATGATGCATGCTTTATGTTGATAAGAAGAAGTAAAGAAGAAGTAAGAAGAAGTATTTATGCATGCTATGCTATGAAACATACTCTATGTTAAGAAGAAGTGTTAATGCATGTTTATGTTTAAAAGAAAAAAAAAAGTATTTAGGTCTCAAATCTTCAGTAAGAAATAAGAAGTATATATATAAAGTCTTCCATTTGTATGAAATGTATGTACGGTCGCGTCACGTGCCGCCTCTCCGGACATTTAGGGTCCCGGAAGGGCGGGCGTGACAGGTTGGTATCAGAGCGGATCTGCCTTTCCACTACACACACATCAAACTCCAAATCCTGCTGCTCCAAGTAAGAATTCTATGTTTATACTCTAAATTTTGTTAATTTTGATCATGCATGATACGAAATATCTTTAGATTATTTGGTTCATGTATAATATGAAATGCCTCTAGCTTAATTATAAAATGCCTTCACCTTATGCTTGTTCATGAATGATAGGAAATGCTTCTAGCTTAAACATGCACGAAAATATGTATGATACCCTTATGATTGTTCATGTATGATGTAAAATACCTTAAGTTTAAACTATGCATGAGGACATGAATGATGCCTTAAGCTTAAAATGACTTTATGTTAGTCTAAGTATGCGTAGGACAACGAACGGGAACTTATACTAGTTTTACCTTAATGTATGAAGATAAACATGTCTGGAAGACGCAGTAGTAGAACTGATGAGCTAGCACCCCCGCATGACCTTACACACATAGTCACAGAACTCCAACGACAAGTTACAGAACAACAACAAGTAATAACTACCCTAATGAATCAGCGAGGAAACCCTACTGCCCCACCAACGGGCCCCGGCCCGATGGTTCGACAGGAAGCTTACCTGATCCAGTGGCAGAGATTAAAGCCGGAAAATTTCTCTGGTACTGGTGAACCATGGGATGCCCAAGCCTGGTTCAAGACGGTGGAAAGCATCGTGGAGCTACTGGACTGGCCCGAATGCGAAAAGATTAAGTGTGTATCATTCTGCCTGTCGGGAGATGCTCGGATGTGGTGGGAACGGGTTAAAACCAAGAGACAAGTAAATCAGATGAGATGGACAGATTTCGAGTACGAATTCTTCGAAGAATTCTTCCACATGAGGGTGACCAACAAGCATTACGACGAGTTCACTGGTTTCCGACAAGGTGACCTATCGGTCAGCGAAGCCGTGAAGAGATTCAACCGACTTGCACGCCTGTGCCCAGAGTTGGTCAGCACGGAAAGAGAAAGGGTCAGACTCATGCTGAAGATGCTCCAACTAGAAATAGCTCTGAATGTGGCCGGCGGAGTTCATAGACCGCAGACCGCAGAGGAGCTGTTCAGTAGTGCCTTAATTACCGAGCATTACCTGAACAACATTAGTCAGCAGAAGAAAGCGCTGAGTGAAGGCAGGGGACAGGCCCAGTCAGGAGGTCAGAGGAACCAGAGTGCTTGGAAGGGGAACCCCACTGGCAAGAGAAGACAATGGGAGAATCCTAAAGGAGGTCCAAGAAACAAGCGGCTCAGTTCCTCTGTGCTACTGCGGAAGATACATCACGGAGTATGCTACCAAGGCACAAATCGGCCAGACGGGGCATAGAATCAAGGACTGTCTATCGGACTCAAGCACCTCCTCGGATGTATGCTCGGCCCGGGGTGCCTTCACGCTACATCGATGCAGGCCGCGATGAAGGGACCCGAATCCACCAAGGGAGACTAGAAGCCCCACGGCTATGAGATGCTGGGGTATTCTCTCTCACCCAAGAAGGCGTGGCAAGCGCCTCCATAGTTGTCACAGTCGGATATTTATTTTACGCGATGCCATGCATTATTTGATCTTTGGGGCAACACATTCGCTTTGTTTCTACACACTTTACCGAAACATAGACATACCACCACAAGCCCTAGATCACAAGTTCTTAACTACCACCGCCTCGGAGAGGTAATGCCCTCCACTCATATCTCGCGAGGCGCACCCATCGAGTGCGGATAGAGAACTCTCGCGATCCGATAGTGCTCGACATGCAGGATTATGACATTATCTTGGGCATGGATTTCCTAAGCAAGCACGGTGCTTCGATCGAGTGAAAAAGGAAAGTGGTATTCAGTGAGGAGCCTAAGTTCGAATTTATCGGAGAACCGAGAAGAAGAGTCAATAAGATTTTATCAGCCCTACAGGCACGTAAGATGTTAGACAGTGGGTGCACTGGGTTTTTGGCACACGTGGTTGATACAAGCCAAGATGAGGACCAGAAGCTAGAGAATGTCAGAGTGGTATGCGACTACCCAGAGGTATTTCCAGATGAGCTACCAGGGTTAGCCCCAGATAGAGAAGTAGAATTTGAGATCGAGTTGATTCCTGGTACTAACCCGATCTCTAAAGCACCTTACCGTATGGCGCCGGCTGAATTAAAGAAACTTCAGGGACAGCTACAGGAGTTATTCGACAAGGGACTTATTCGCCCAAGTCGCTCTCCATGGGGAGCTCCAGTGCTGTTGGTGAAGAAGAAAGATGGGTCTATGCGCATGTGCATAGACTTCCGAGCGCCAACACCGTGATCGATCAAGAACCCAGATCCTTCAGCGGATTGATGACCTGTTCGACCAACTAAAAGGTGCCGCCATCTTCTCAAAGATTGACCTGAGGTCCGGCTATCATCAAGTAAAAGGAAAACCAGATGATATACCAAAGACGGCCTTCCGGACAAGGTATGGACATTACGAGTTCGTAGTTATGCCCTTCGGAGTAACGAATGCACCTGCCCTGTTCATGGATTTGATGAATCGGGTATTCTCGGCATTCCTCGACAAGTTTGTGATCGTCTTCATAGACGACATACTAATATATTCGAGAACCCCCGAGGAGCATGCAGAACACCTGAATGTGGTATTGCAGATTCTTCGGGAAAAACAGCTATTCGCAAAGTTCTCCAAATGCGAGTTCTGGCTTGAACAAGTATCATTTTTGGGTCACGTAATATCCAAGCACGGAGTAATGGTAGACCCAATAAAGATTGAAGCCATGAGTAACTGGAACCGACCAAAGAATGCCAGCGAAATCAGAAGTTTTCTTGGGCTAGCAAGCTACTACCGGAAGTTTGTAGAGAACTTCTCCAGGATTGCCGCCCCCATGACAGTCCTCACTAGAAAGGACAGGAAATATGAGTGGACGGACACCTGCGAGAGGAGTTTCAAAGAGTTAAAAAGGAGACTGACCAGCGCTCCAATTCTTGCTCTTCCGGACAGTAACGAAGGCTTCGACATGTACGGACTTCCAAGTTGGGACTCGGAGTGTACACTTATGCGAGAATGGCAAGGTCATTGCCTACGCCTCTAGGCAACTCAAGGAACACGAAGGAATTATCCCACCCATGATTTAGAGCTAGCGTGGTCTTTGCTCTCAAAACATGGAGGCATTATCTCTATGGAGCGTAGGATCTATACTGCACCACCGTAGTCCAAATATTTCTTCACGTAAGGACTGAACATGAGACAGCGCAGATGGCTCGAGCTCGTCAAGGATTATGACTGCAAGATTCTTTACCATCCGGGGAAAGCTAACAAGGTGGCTGATGCACTCAGCATGAAGTCCTGCGCCACCTTGATGTCCCTCTCGATGCTATCTCGACCCTTAGAAAAAGAGATTATGCGTTACGGGGTTGAAATCATCTCCGGACAGGTCTCGACCACAGCGATAGCGCCGACATTGTTCGATGATATCTTGGAAAAGCAAGCACGTGACCCAAGCCTTGAGGATCAAACAAGAGGTCCTAGAGGAAGGACGATGGGTTTCGGATCTCACGATAATGGAGTACTCTACCTCGTGGATCGCTTGTGTATTCCGAGCAATCGAGTGCGGAGGAGATATTTGAGGAAGCTCACAAAACTCCCTATGTGATGCATCCTGGAACCACCAAGATGTACCAAGACCTTAAACGAAAGTTCTGGTGGTTCGGAATGAAAAGAGATGTGGCTCAGTATGTCAGTACTTGCCTGACCTGCCAAAGGGTTAAGGCAGAGCACCAAAGACCTGGAGGAACACTGCAGCCGATCCAGATTCCAGAATGGAAATGGGAGGACATTTCTATGGATTTCATCTCAGGATTGCCCAAGACGACAAACGGTTACGATGCTATATGGGTGATTGTAGACAGATTGACTAAGTCCGCCCATTTCTTAGCAATCAAGATGACCTATTCGACGGAGCAACTGGCTCAGTTATATGCTAGGGAAATTATCAGACTACATGGAATTCCTAAGACCATCATTTCTGACAGAGATGGTCGCTTTATCTCCCATTTCTGGGAATGCGTTCAGAAGGCCTTAGGCACGAAGCTATTGTTCAGTACTGCCTTCCATCCCCAGACGGACGGACAGACCGAGAGAGTAAATCAAGTACTGGAGGATATGTTAAGAGCCTGTGCCCTGGATTTCAAAGGCAGCTGGTGTCGATACTTATGTCTGGCAGAATTCGCCTACAATAATAGCTACCAAGCTACCATTGGAATGGCACCCTACGAAGCCCTATACGGGAGGAAATGTAGATCTCCCATATGCTGGCACGAAGGTGGTGAAAAGAAGAGGATGGAACTCCAGACGGATTTCATCGACGACACCACCAAAGCTATACGAAATATCCGCCAGAGAATTGAAACTGCTCAGAGCCGGCAAAAGAGCTATGCGGATAAGAGGCGTAGACCGTTAGAATTCGAAGTTGGGGACCTAGTATTCCTCAAAGTAGCTCCCATGAAGGGAGTAATGAGGTTCGGAAGGAAGGGTAAACTGAGTCCACGTAACGTGGGACCGTATCCGATATCGCAGAGGATTGGCAAGGTAGCTTACAAGCTAGAGCTGCCTCAAGAGATGTCGCTATTCACAACGTGTTTCATGTCTCTGTGCTCAAGAAATGCATTTCCAGTACGGACCAAGTGATCGAGCCACAAACAGTACACGTTCAAGAGGACCTGAGTATTGAAAGTCAGCCAATCCAAATATTAGACCGAGAGGTCAAGAGGCTAAGGAACAAAGAGGTGCCCTTAGTAATCAATCTGCAGACGAGGAAGCTACCTGGGAACGCGAGGAGGACATGAAGCAGAAGTACCCACAATTGTTCTAAGTTTCGAGGACGAAACTTTTTAAAGGTATGAAGGATTGTAACGCCCGTAAATTTCCTAGCAATTTTACAAGAATTTTTGGCTTGATGATCATGGGCTTTATGTGGGCCTTTTCAAAAATAAAAGAAAATAAGCCGAAAAGGGGTGCAAGGCCTAGGAATTGAACTCCAAACCTCTAGAGATAGCCAAGCCTTATAGATGCACCCACTTACCAAGCCCAATAGGATTATATGATTAAGGAAGAGGGGGAAACTATAGATAAGTGGGACTAGGAGTAAATGAAGAGGCATGGAAAAGAAAAGAGGAACTTCTCTTCCTCCCCCCTTTATAAAGAAGAGGGAAGGTTGAATTTGGTCACTTCCTCTCTTCTTCTTCCTCTTCTCACCGAAAATCTTGAGCTCCCTCTCCATTTCCTCCATTGGCCGAACCTCCTTCAAGCAAGAAGCAAGGGCTAGGGTTGGTTCTTAGGTCATCTTCTCCACCCAAAACAAAGCGAAGGAAGTAAGTATCCTCACCGCATAATGCAGTAGTTGCGATTGAATGTTTGAACAACTTGTATGTTATATTCGGCCAAGCATGTATTAGTTTACCAATGAAGTTGAAATCTATGTTTAGGAAGGATATGATGATGCTAAGATGGGAAAAGAGGGTTGGTTACAAAGCTAACCCTAGTTGAGCCCTTATGTGTTTCGGCCACCCTAGGAAGTTAGGGTTAGGGTTTCATGAATGCCATGTTTTAATTGCTATATGATGTAGTTAGGGTTTAAAAGGGATTAGGTCAAAAGTTAACCCTAGGAAACCCTATGGACCATTCGCCAACATGGGTTTTTGGTGTTTTTGTTGAAGTTTATATCTTGCTTTACTTGCAAATGATGATGATAGCATGTTAGAGGATTAGGATAAAGATCTAACCCCAAAGGTCTCCATGAACCATTCGCCAAGTCATGGACTAGGGTCTAAATGAAGCTCCATGTTATGTTTATGCTATGTTCTATAACTAGATGATGATGTTAGGGGTTAAAGTGGATTAGGACAAAAGCTAACCCTAATGAACCCTAAGAACCATTCGGCCAAGTCATGGACTAGGGTCTAAATGAAGCTCCATGTTATGTTTATACTATGTTCTATAACTAGATGATGATGTTAGGGGTTAAAGTGGATTAGGACAAAAGCTAACCCTAATGAACCCTAAGAACCATTCGGCCACCTTTGAGTTTTTAGGTTACAATGAAGTTCATACCATGAATTTTATGGAATTTGTATGCATATGTATGTTACTTGAATTAGGTTAAAGGTCTAAACCCTAAAAAGCCTATAAGGGCCATTCGGCCACCTTTGATCTCCTTAGGTTACAATGAAGTTCATACCATGAAGTATGCTATGCTATGTTAATGAAATAAGCTATGTTGTTATGAAATGAAGTATGCTGTGCTATGTTAATGAAATGAAGCATGATGTGTATGAAATGAAGTATGCTATGCTATGTTAATGAAATAAGCTATGTTGTTATGAAATGAAGTATGCTATGCTATGTTAATGAAATGAAGCATGATGTGTATGAAATGAAGTATGCTATTCTATGTTAATGAAATAAGCTATGTTGTTATTAAATGAAGTATTCTATGCTATGTTAAAGAAATAAGCTATGTTGTAAAATAAGCATATAAGTATTTTACTTTCTGCATGGCTTGTACCAAGACCTTAACAAGGTCCAAAGAAGGGATGGGCTCCTAAGATGCCCTAGGTCGATGGAATAAGACTCGGGCCTAGGATGGGCTTCTATGTATGATTGCCCCTAGGTCGATGGAATAAGATTCGGGCCTAGTACGGGATGGGCTCCAAGATGCCTTAGGTCGATGGAGTAAGACTCGGGCCTAGGATGGGCTTCTACGCTATGACGATTGCCCCTAGGTCGATGGAATAAGACTCGGGCCTAGGAACCTATTAGGTTCGAGACTTGCTACCTCGGGCCTATTTAGGGATGCGCGCTATGATAATGAAGAAGTGGTACATTGCCGGGCCCAAATATGTTGAGATCTATATTTACGTACCTAACATATATGTTTTCAAAAGCATCTTGCATATGTATGCCATGATTGTTTAAGTTACATGTTATGTTAGATGATATGCCATGATTGTTAAGTTACATGTTATGTTAGATGATATGCCATGATTGTTTACGTTACATGTTATGTTAGATGATATGCCATGATTGTTAAGTTACATGTTATGTTAGATGATACGCCCTAATGTTATGTTACAAGTTATGTTAGATGATATGCCATGATGTTAAGTTACATGTTACGTTAAATGATATGCCATGATTGTTTACGTTACATGTTATGTTAGATGATATGTCATGATGTATAAGTTACATGTTATGTTCGATGGCACGCTATGATGTTAGGTTACTAAGTTACATATGATGCCATGTATGTTATGTTTATGTTACTTAAGCTACAAGTTAAGTTGAAGATGCCATGTATGTTACATGATATATTGACTATATGTTATAAATGCTACAAGTCATGATTAATGATGATGTATGGTTTTTGTGAGTAGGACAGGATCTTACTAAGCCTATGTGCTTATAGTTTATTTTCCCTCGTACTGCAGATAAGGGTAAGGGGTGGATAAACTAAAGGGAGCAGCAGGAGGGGTCAATGTGTGTGGTAGTGGCATGGTGGAGAAGATCCGTTAAGTCTACTTATACATGTATTACCTATAATGATGACGTCTATGGATGCCTTTACTTATGTCTCCCTATGACGATGATGTTATGAACCCACTAAGCCTTAAGTATCTATATATATATATGATGCATGCTTTATGTTGATAAGAAGAAGTAAAGAAGAAGTAAGAAGAAGTATTTATGCATGCTATGCTATGAAACATACTCTATGTTAAGAAGAAGTGTTAATGCATGTTTATGTTTAAAAGAAAAAAAAAAGTATTTAGGTCTCAAATCTTCCGCTGTAAGAAATAAGAAGTATATATATAAAGTCTTCCGCTGTATGAAATGTATGTACGGTCGCGTCACGCGCCGCCTCTCCGGACATTTAGGGTCCCGGAAGGGCGGGCGTGACAGGATGTATGTGTGAACATTCAATTAGTTGATAGCACATTGTGATAGTTGCATATACGTGATATGCAATCGGTATAGTTGATACCTACCGTCGTAGTTATGAATGGCTTGTTGGACTCTCTCCAAGGTTGTTCATATATATGATGGATATCAGCCCATTCGGAGATAGACCTATGATCTCCCGAAGTGATTTTGGGGTTTTTGAAATTCGAAAAATGAATGGGATTTATAAATGTATATTGATGCATTTTAAATCATCTTTCTCATATATGCTCGTTTTGTATTTCTAAGATTGATCATGATGTCTTTGAATTTGCGTTCCATTTTGAATTCGAATAAATTGACTGGGCCGAACTTCTTGGACTGACTTAGAAACTTGAGAATTGTTCTCAAGGTGAAAAGCTTGCGTATGTCCTCGAAGCGCCTCTTCCCGCCTATCCTAGTGACGATGCAACTCCGGACCAATTGTTGGTCTATCAGAAACATGTGACTGATTCTGAACTGACAAGTTGCATCATGCTAGCCGCGATGGAACCCAAGCTACGAAAGCAGCATGAGCATATGGATGCTCATATCGTAGTCCTTCATCTTTATGAGTTGTTTGATAAGCAAGTGAGATTCGAAAGGTTCGAAGTCTCCAAGATCCTCTTCACCTCTAAGATGCAAGAAGGTTCATCTGTGGTACTGCTCAACATGCTGAAGACTGTGGAGCCTTCTGAGAAGCATGAGCAGGGGACGGTGTTTTTAGTTGATTCCTCGAAGAAAGGTTCTAAGAGGGAGTCAAAGGAACAACAGAAGGGGAAGAAGAAAAAGGCTAAAAAAAAAGAACCAGCTCAAAAGGGCACTTTCCATAATTATGGCAAGTAGGGCCATTGGCGAAGAAATTGCAAGATTTATCTTGAGTCCGTGAAGAAGAATAAGGCATAAGATGCTCCATCTTTTCACATATCTTCATTATTGATTGTCATTCTATTTCCTCAGACACTTGGGTATTGGATACTGGGTGTGGCTCACATATATGTAATGATATACATGGGCTAAGGAATAGAAGAAGACTCGTCAAGGGAGAGCCAAATTTATGTGTTGGGAATGGAGCAAAGGTTGCTGCACTCGCCATCGGAACGTATTTGTTGAAACTCCCTGCAGGACTTGTCTTAGAATTGGATAATTGCTTTTTTGTTCCTTCGTTGATAAAGAACATCATTTCTATTTCTTGTTTAAATAGAAATGGGTACTATTTGACTTTTAGTAACAATTGTTGTTACATAACTTTGAATGGAGTTCTTTATGGGACTGGAACTTTAAGCAATGGTGTTTATACGTTGGACATATCCAGTGACATTTTCAATATCGAAGCGAGCAACACGCGTGCTCGAAAGGATAATCAAATAGACTCCTATATGTGGCATTGTCGTCTTGGCCATATAAGCAAGAAATGCATGTCCGAATTACACTGATGTGGAATTTGGGAATCGTTTGAATTGGATTCATATGATACATGCGAATCATGCTTAAAAGGCAAGATGACCAAGTTACCTTTTACTGGAAAAGGTGAACGAGTGGGAGAGTTACTAGGTCTAATACATACTGATGTATGTGGACCTATGTCAACTGAATCTTTAGGAGGCTATAGCTACTTCATTACCTTCACCGATGATCACTCACAGTTTGGGTATGTGTTCTTGATGAAACACAAGTCTGAAGCCTTTGAAAGGCTCAAAGAATTCAGAAATGAAGTAGAGAAACAACATGACAAGAGTATTAAAATACTTCGATCGGATCGAGGTGGTGAATACTTTAGTTAGGAGTTTCTTGATTACCTAAGAGACAATGGTATATTGTCTCAATGGACTCCGCCCTATACACCACAGCATAATGGTGTATCTGAGAGGCGTAACCGGACCTTGTTGGACATGGTGAGGTCAATGATGAATCATGCGACTCTTCCCAAGTCCTTTTGGGGTTATGCACTTCAGACAGTTGTTTACTTGTTAAACAGAATGCCTACCAAGGTAGTCTCAACTACTCCATATGAGATATGGAATAGTAAGAAACCTCATGTATCTTACTTGAAGATATGGGGTTGTCCTGCTTATGTGAAGCAGACTGTATCAGACAAATTGGATGCTAAGTCTGACAAATATCTATTTATTGCATACCCTAAGGAAACAAGGGGTTACCAATTCTATCATCCTGTGGAACAAAAGGTGTTTGTTTCAAGGCATGCTGTGTTTTTAGAGAATGAGTTTCTCTTGCAAAAAAACAGTGGGAGTGTCGTCGAGCTTGAGGAGGCTCGAGAGACTCAAATAGGCATTGATGAGATACCTGGTGAAGCACAACAGCCGACAACTCATAGTGATGAGCAATCAGCTGGACCTATTGTAACACCACATCTTCGTGGATCTGGAAGAACACGCAATATTCCTGAGAGATATGGATTTCTCGTAAGTAAATCGAACGACGTGTTACTCATTGATGATGAGGAGCCTACCAATTATGAAGAAGTGCTGACAAGTTCAGAAAGGGATAAGTGGCTTGATGCCATGAAGTCGGAAATGGATTCCATGTATGAAAACCAAGTTTGGAACTTGGTTGACCCACCTGAAGGCATTAAGCCTATAGGGTGCAAGTGGGTTTTCAAGAAGAAAACCAACATGGATGGTAATGTGATTACTTATAAGGCTAGATTGGTGGCAAAAGGATATCGTCAAAAGCAAGGTGTTGATTATGACGAAACCTATTCGCCTGTAGCTATGCTTAAATCCATTCAGATGCTTCTGGCCATAGCGACACATTATGATTATGAGATATGGCAGATGGATGTGAAAACAACTTTCCTTAATGGAAACCTGCTCGAGGACATGTATATGATATAGCCTGAGGGTTTAACATCGGTTGATAAAACCAAGGTATGCAATTTGCGACGGTCCATTTATGCATTGATGCAAGCATCCAGGAGCTGGAATATCCGTTTTGATGAGACAATCAAAAAGTTTGATATCTCACAAAATCCAGACGAACCTTGTGTGTACAAGAAGGTTAGTGGGAGTGCAGTCGTGTTCCTAGTATTGTATGTCGATGACATATTACTTATAGGAAACGATGTTTCAATCTTACAGTCAGTTAAGGTTTGGTTATCCAAGACATTCTCCATGAAAGACCTGGGAGAAGCAACCTACATTCTCGGGATTAAGATCTATAGAGATAGATCGAAACGGTTGCTTGGTCTTTCGCAGTCTACAAATATAGACCGAGTGATAAAGAGGTTTAGCATGTCGGAATCCAAGAAAGGTTTCCTACCCATCAGGCATGGGGTACACCTTTCGAAGTCTATGTGTCCGCGCACAGAAGACGAGAGGATTTGCATGAGTAAGATTCCCTATGCATCCGCAATAAGATCTATCATGTATGCTATGTTATGTACGAGGCCTGATGTATCGTATGCTCTGAGTGTCACGAACAGATACCAGTCTTATCCAGGAATGGATCATTGGGTGGCTGTTAAGACGATCCTTAAGTACTTAAGAAGAACTAAGGATGTGTTCCTAATATATGGAGAAGGGGACATGGTGATACGCGGATATACGGATGCCAGTTTCCAGACAGACAAGGATGATTCCAGGTCTCAGTCTGGATACATGTTCACCTCGAATGGGGGCGCAGTGAGTTGGAAAAGTTCCAAACAAGACAATGTAGCGGATTCTACCACTGAGGCAGAATACATTGCAGCTTCGGAAGCAGCAAAAAAAGCGGTTTGGATCAAGAAGATCATTTATGAACTTTGTGTGATTCCGGCCATTGTTGAAGCAATACCGGTCTACTGCGACAACAATGGAGCAATTACATTGGCGAAAGAGCCAAGGTCTCATCAACGATCCAAACATGTGCTTCGCCGCTATCATCTTATCAGAGAGATCATCAGTAGGAACGAAATACAAATCGAGAAAATTCCCACTGAAAGGAACTTAGCAGATCCTTTGACTAAAGCATTACCTCAAAATATGTTTGAGGGTCATGTTAGTGCTTATGGTATTGGATACCGTAGCGATTGGCATTAGGCCAAGTGGGAGTCTGTTAGTAATATATGAGAGATGTCCTAAGGCAATCGCCTTATGTATGAACCATTTATATGATAAATAAAGATTCACTATTTGAGTATACATGTTTCATGTATTTGATTGGATCTTAAACTCATTTACCGAATGTCCACGATGCGATTCACAGCATGAGAGAATTTGTGATTGGATCACAACTAGTGAGTATCTCTACATGTGTAATTGTGATGTATCGGAATTATCCCTAGTCGATGAATTGATGAATTTGGACACCATCAATTCTGTCGAGACTAGCACGAGGTATACTCTTTGGTGTATCCAAGCAACTGATTCTCACTAGCTGGAGACATTGTGATGTCCGGAGTTGATCGTGGATGCTAGTTATGGTAACTAGTTCATTGGAGTGACCAGCCGTAAGACTTCATATGATTCTCTGCATATATAGATATGTCAATGAAGTTCTTACTGTAGCTTAAGTGCGATGTTCCTTTGACTTGCAGTATTCATGTCATCTTGATCATGGAGACTTATGCTTTGACATCTTAAGCAAGCATCTCTAAGGTGATGTGGACCCCGGATGATTGGGTATAAGTCGAAGTGATCGAAGGTGTTTGAATAGCTTATAAAGGATTCACCACTCCTTGTGAGGAGATGTATACCCATGGCCTCTCGTCGGATTGTTACTAAAGTCTTTGGCCAAAGCATTACATGTTTAGAGTAAGGTACTCTTCGATACATGTGGAGTAACTAGAATCCGTAGGACGAGGAAATGATACTTGGGCTACGTGTGACGTAGTCAGCCTAGTGGGGACTGACACAATAGACCATGTCCTGAACCAAGTGGGTATAAGATGAGTGAAGGGAATGGGGCACGAATCATTCGAGTTGCTGAAGGGTTTCAGAAATAGTTCTGGATCAACCGTTGATCTTTTCGGTTAATTGGGGATCATGATGTACTACATGGTGTCACTCACGATCATTCTATAATTAATGGTTAATTATAGACGGCCAACATAAACCGAGAACCTATTTGGTTACACGCACAACGAGCGTAATCCGAAGGATTTAAAACGAGCTTAAGAATGGGATTCTCAGACCGAGAGAAACTAGGTTTGGTTGGACCAAACAGGAAGCGAGCATGAAATCATTTCAATCACAATGGAAGCGTGGATGGGCCGTGTCTTATGAAGACATAATGGATGAACCAAAATGGTTTGGTTCTAATCCAATGGAGGAGAATAAACCAAAGGGTTTGGTTTATTTTAAACGAATGAAGCAAAAGTTGGTTCGGTTCGTTTTAACTTAAAATAAATCATCATGGTTTGGTTTATTTTAACTTATATTAATGGAGCGGGTTAACGGGCCTCATGGTTATGATCCAATAACCATTAAGAAAATTAGTTCTCTATAAAAGAGGGCTTAAGGGATAATTAAGCCCTAATCCAAAACCGTAGCAATAGTTGCCGACAACCTCTCCTTGGAGACTCTCGGCGCCAACCCCCATTGCCGCCCAGCCCCTTGTGCCACCGTCCATCTCCTTGCCGGCGTCCAAGCTTCAGCCGGTGACCCTCCGGTGATCTTCCTAGGCTTCGGTGATAAGGTGAGCAATTGGCTTCCCTTGTTTGGCCGGCGCCTACTCCACCAAAGCTGTCCAGTTTTCTGGACAGCTTGTTCTCTTCTCGTCGGAGCATCGTTTGGACGACGGTTAGAGCTCCGACAACGCCTAACTTACCGGGGATTCAATCTCCGGTAATCCTCTGAGGTCGAGGATGAAGGATTCATCAATCGGTTGACGAATACCTCTCCGGAGAAGCGAGTTTTGAGGACTCATTTTGCATCCGAATTTGGATTCGGATCGTGATCATCTCTCGATCACGTCGTCTTCAACACGAGGCTAGTAACCCATACGAAGATGAAGCTCATGGCTTAGCGAAGTTATCCTAAGGATACTCGGCATGGATACGGATAGAGACGATTCTAGCGAGGATCGTTCCGGTTGATGCCGTTCCCGCTACACGTAATACGAAAGGTATAACGTAGTTAAATTTCCTTTTATTGCAAATTTAAATTTACGGTTATGTCTACACTTGTTGTACTATGCATGTGTGTGATGTGTGTGTTGTAATAAATGTAGATTTATTAATTTTATTGCTTCCGCTGTGCTCATGTTTACGAAACATGATCGAACACACACACGCCGCGGTGCAGGAAATCCAACAAGTGGATATACAAAAGAAAGAGAGGATCAGATGGGAAGGTAGAGACCTTCAAAGCAAGGCTTGTTGCGAAAGGGTATACTCAGAAAGAGGGTATCGATTATGAGGATACCTTTTCGCCGGTAGCCATCCTTAAGTCTATCCGGATTCTCTTGTCTATTGCTGCTCATATGGATTATGAGGTTTGGCAGATCGATGTCAAGAAAGCTTTCCTTAATGAAAGTCTTGAAGAAAACATCTATATGAAGCATCCAGAGGGATTCATTGCAAAGGGCAAAGAGCATCTTGTGTGCAAGCTTAATCGGTCCATTTATGGATTGAAGCAAGCTTCGAGATCTTGGAACATCCGCTTTGATGAGGTAATCCAGACATATGGATTTATTTAATGTCCGGATGAGTCTTGTGTATAAAAGAGATGTAGATGGTATTTCTTGTACTATATGTAGATCACATTTTGCTCATTGGCAACAATGTCAAAGTGTTATCAGATGTAAGAGTATGGTTGTCCAAACAATTTGATATGAAGGACTTGGGAGAAGTGTGACACATCCTTGGGATCAAGGTTATAAGGGATCGCAAGAAAAGGATGTTGGGCTTATCTCAAGTTTCATACATAGACACTATTTTAGCTCGTTTTAGCATGCATAACTCCAAGAAAGGTTTTCTACCTTTTTGGCATGGAGTACCTTTATCTAAAGAGATGTGTCCTACAACATCAAAGGAGATAGAGTTGATGAAGGCGGTTCCTTATGCTTTGGCTGTAGGAAGCCCCATGTATGCTATGTTATGTATGAGACCGGATATCTGCTTTGCCGTGGGCATGGTTAGTAGATATCAGATTAATCTAGGATAGGGACATTGGACTGTGGTAAAACATATATCGAAGTACCTACTGGAACGTCGGTGGTCGGCTAGAGGGGGGGGTGAATAGCCCTAAGTCGTCGTAGATTGAAATTCGATCATTCATTCGTTTACACGTTAGGGTTAGCTCAAAGGAAATAAAACTAAACAATAATAAAGATTAACAAGATAAAAAAACAATGCTAACAAAGAGATATAATGTGGTTCACGACCCTAAGCAGATAATCCACGGTCCAATTCGTTTGAGGTGAATCACTCCGAAACCAATCCAATATGGTCTCTCCCTTTAGCCAAAGCAAGGTGGAGGTAAACCTTCTTACAACACAAAAACACTCTTTTTTACAATGGATTTGAAATAAGAACAAGAGAAAGAGTTTAAAGCTTGTGGGGCACCTGGATGATCAATTGGAGAATAAGCATTAGCCATCCCAAAGCCCACACCCTCTCTTTTTATAGAGAAGGCTGATTTCTTCCCGTTTGCTACCCATCAGTCGACTGCTGCCTTTAGCAGTCGACTGCCATCATTGCAATGACTTCTGAACATGTCAGATTCAGACCGTTATAGTCCAATTGGAAACTTGGCGATCGTGATGCCTGGCCGTGATCAGATCGGCCACGGAGATTATGCCACGATTGTCTTCATCGATCATTCGTCCTTGGCGATCGGTGGTCCTAGTCGATTGTTGGGCCAGAAACCCACTAGTCAAACACCAGTCGAACTCAAGTCGACTTGATTAGTTAGTTGATATTGTGTCCTAGATTGTTTACCTTGTTGACAAGTATTACAAATTTTATTGTCTAAGTTGTTAAGGTTGGGAAAACCTCTTACTAAGCCATTTTGACTCATCTTGTGGATGATTCTTGGGTGTGAGTGACCGAGTCGTCAGTGCCACAACCAAGATTCTTCTTGCTATGTTATAAGACACTTGGTTGAGGAGCTAGGTAGATTAATAGTATAGATGTTGCTATTCCTAGTTCCTTTAAGGATTGTTTTAGAGGTTTCATTTGTTTTAATTGCGCATTCATTTTCAAGGAATATGATCTAATAGTTATTATCACATAGTTGACTTATGCTATGTAAATTATATTCGAAATTTTCAACTAGTAAAACATTTTGAATGATAAAGTTTGAGTTGAGCTTAATATTACCTGATCCGATGATTTTGAGCTTGTCGTTGCTTCCAAAGGCTATCGATCCTTGTCGCTTGAATCAAAGCTTTGAAAACATAAGTTGATCCCAAGTCATGTGTCGGGAGCAACCACTATCTAACATCCATTGGTCCTACACACAAGGTAGTTGGATCGAATATTGGAATTTAAAATTTGGTTGTAAATTATTAGACCTAGATCATCTCACCCATTTCTACATGATCAAACATGTTATCCTTATCTGTTCTTGTGAGATGAATTTAATTTTACTTGATTAATTTTAATGGATCGAAACTAGTCAAACTTGCGTTAGATTCGGATTTGACCCTAAGCTCATCAAGTCACCTTTTCAAGACCTTGGCTTCTAGGTCGTGGCGGGGCACAGGGGCCTTCTTTGATCGGAAAAATGACCACTTCCTTAGACAAAGCCAATTTTGAGAAAATAGTAACTTGACTTACTTAAGACCACTTCCTGGTCTAACAAGTCTAGGATATGACGAGGTAGCTTCAGCTTTTTCAACTCGGTCAAGTGAACCAAACTAGATATGCCTTATCTAGCTTGAGTACCCAAGACTTCGCTTTCCTAGCGTAATATCATCTCGCCGTGTTCTGGTACTATGTTATCAAGTATTGACGAGTTATAGTCCCTATCTAACCATTATAAAAAAGAAAAGAAAGAGAAACTAAACATGAAATTTTTAAGTAATAGCACGAACAAGTTTTGTACTATCTACCCCTGGACCATTGAATCGGTTCAGTCTTTCCTCATAGTAAATTTGGTCCTTGGGAACCCAGTACTGGTTGGATCCTAATTGAGAAATCAAAGTGGTCTTAGAGACCCATGCTTGAACATGCATTCTATTTTTGACTTACGATTGACATATACGACTTGTTAGTCGTATTTGAGCTGAACCCAAGCTTGGCCTTGCTGTACACTGTTGGTGCAGTGGGCACCAAAGTCGAACCGGTATTTTGATTATGGCAAAAGGCTCAATAGTTAAGGGTATATTTGTTATCTTACGAGCTCAATTAAGTGTGCAGAAATGCTAAAGTTGAGCGGAAGGTCTGCGACACCCGGTGGGAACCGAGGTGGTCGGGCAACGCCAGAGGGACTTCGGAGGAAGCCGAGGTACTCGGGTGAAGACCGGAAGCGAGGCTACAAGGTAAGCTCGTGTGAAAGCGAAGCAAGGTCGTTAAGCGTAGATCCGACCCAATACCTCCAATGGAAGGTCTAGGTCGAGATCAGATGGTTAGAACCATCGTACTTTATATTTTAAGCTAACTTGTACTGCAGTCCAAAACCCTTTGACTACAGTCAACTGCTAGTCAAGTTCCAGCCTCGAGAAGAGCTCGAATTTCAAGGGGGTGAATTTGGACTTGACTCGTGTTTTGGTACAAAGGGTGATGTGGCATCAAGGTGGACATCCAAACCATCACCAAGCTTCCTTGTGGTGGACGCCCAAAATAAGGTGAGTTGGCACAAGATGGTTGGCTCCCATGATGTGGCACAAGTTGAATGGCTCCAACAAGTTGGCGCCCAAGGAGGTTGGAGGTGGCACAAGGTGGTTGGATGAAACACCTCATCCTCAAGTTGGCGCCCAAGGAGGTTGGAGGTGGCACAAGGTGGTTGGATGAAACACCTCATCCTCAAGTTGGCGCCCAAGGAGGTTGGAGGTGGCACAAGGTGGTTGGATGAAACACCTCATCCTTGAGTTGGCGCACAAGGAGGTTGGAGGTGGCACAAGGTGGTTGGATGAAACACCTCATCCTTGAGTTGGCGCAAAGGATGTGGATGAACAAGTCTTGGGGATAAGAACCTCACCTTGGACACTACCTATGTCTAAATTCATAGATCAATATCCATAAATAGACATGTTCAAGCCAAGCAAATTACAAGAATTCAAGAGCTCTCAACACGCCGTCGTAACGCCGCTACTACTACTCACATTTGCTACGACGAAGTGCCGCCGACAACGAAAGCTACATCTTCTACTTATAAGAGTTGTCGGTATATTTATTTAAGTTCTACTTCTTTAAATTGTCTTTGTGCTTTAATCGTAACAAGGAAAGGGGTAGTGTCCTTTGCCTTGATTTCTTTTTATGTCGTTGCTCCTACCTCCAACGAGGAGGAGTGGTTTTAGTGAATTGCCCTCCGTACGTGATCAAGGATCACTAGGGCCGTGGATTAGCAATCGAAAGATTGTGAACCACGTAAAAATATCTTGTCTACTTTATATTTCCGCTGTGCATTCTCTACTTGCTTTTTACTTATTGCAAAAGTTTTTTAACGACATCGTATCGCTATTCACCCCCCTCCTCTAGCGACACTTTCGATCCAACATACACGTCCCTTTGTGATCCAAGTAAGAGGTCAAGTCCTTTGGATCCCAAAGTGAACCTTTCCAACGTGTTCTAAAGATCATCGACTTTACTTTTCAAAAGTGAGTTCTCAACTTCGAGCTTTTCAACTCGAGTTGAGTCTTTCTCTTGAACTTGACTTGTCATGCCCCGAGAGCAAGTCATGCCGAAAAGCAAACGGACGGCATCTCCCCTGTACGTGGTAACATTTTGGGTTAATACAAGGCCCGTAGGCCCCAACAATAACAACATATATATATAAAAACATAACAACATAACGAAACATAGAAGAAACTAATACAATGACATACCCATAACCATACATATACAATACAACCACACACCATGCATACCGTTATAACTAACACCAGAACATAAAGAAAACCTCGTCAAAACCCGCACCAACATGTGCGTACATCACATAACACATAACTGTAGGTAGGAAACTTCGCTTCCCAATTCAACTCGGTCGCTTGTTCATGGAAATCCCTTCGCTGTCCCCGGATAAAAAAAAATTATCCTTGAAAAGAGGGATTGCCCAAGCAACCATGTCATCATCGTGCTATTCGATTAGAGTAGTCACTTGAACAAACTTGTTGTTCAAGCGACCAACCTCTATTCTACGAATAGCCACGGAATAGACGATGTACGGATCACTGACTTTTGTGTTTATGTTCAGGGTCCAAGTATATTTAGCCACAAAATAGAATATATCATGCATATATAATTGAAAACAATTACAAACATGTTACATATGAAGATAGATAAGTGTTATAACTCTCGATCTTATATTGTATGACCATCCTCCTTTCGGACGTCGTGTGGGTGACGATCTACCAAAACTTGAAGCTACTAGATCACCAATCTTCCTTCCTTGCTCGTTCCGAGTAAGAGGAGGAATAGAAACAAGACCCTTCTCCTTTCTTTAGCAAACCAACAAACAACAAGCAAGTTGCTTGCTGCCAGCCAACAAGGAGAAGATGAGAAAGATGAATGTTGGCCAAGAGCTCCAAGGGAGGACCCTAAGCCTTGTTTTCACCGGCCAAGGAGAGGAGAAGAGCTAGGTTTGGACATCGGCCAAGGGAGGAGAGGGGTTGTATGGGTGCCGGCCACCAAGGAAGAAGAAGAAGAAGATAAGGAAAAGGTTTCCTTATTTGGTGCCACCAACTCCAAACCCTAACTCCAAGCCTCTTGCCGCCAACTCCAAACCTCCCTTGCTTCTAATTATTTTCCACGCCAACCCTTAAGCCCCTTTTTATAGAGTTAAGGATAAGCCTTGTTTTAATCTCCACCATTGGTTCTAGGGATTTAATCTCAACCATCAGATCTAGAGATTTTAATCTCAACCGTCGGATCTAGAGATTTAATCTCTACATTTGGATCTAGAGTTTTGTTTTCATCCATTGGATCTAGGCTTCATAAGGTATTAATAGGCTAAATAGGGACCAAGAGGAGGAGTTGGATCTTGGCCACCCAATGGATCACGCCGACATAAAGTCCAATCCATTAATGATAATCCAATCCACTAAAGGATTATCATTGATCTACCTCACCAACCCCCATAGGTTAATATGGGCTCCATATATTATATGTACATTTTCTCCCTGTGTTTATGATCTCGAATGTCTGTCGATTAATTAATTTACTGACCATTAATTAATCAACATCTAACTCCATGAGTAGTACCACTCAATCTTTTCATCATGCCGGACCTAGTCCACCTGCAGGGTTTACATGATTAACCTTATGAGCTCCTCAAGGGGACATCATCATCCTAATATATAGGACACGGTCTCCTCCTATAATCAACGGCACACCATATAAATAATATCTTTTCCCAACTTACCGAGCCTATCGATTTAATCTATAAATCTCGCCCATTGGCAAATCTAAGAAATGAATACTAAGTATATGTGTCCGTTATTATATCGGGATTAAGAGCATGTACAATATAATATCTGAGGTCTGATTCGATTATGTAGTCATCAATAAATCAAATCACCTCTAAGTCGGTCCTACTCAATACATACAAAATGTACTAGAGTGATTCTATGGTCAAGACAAACCAATACCAAATCACACAACAACCATACCAATGGTTTGTCCAAAGTCATCTCGGTTGTGAGCCTATACTTATACTTTACAAGGAGCCGATAACATGATCTCCCTTGTGACACCACACACCATGTTATCTACAATGTAATGTATTAGATAATATGCATCACCATAAAAATATGCAAACAATCATCATGTGATTCTTATTTCAAAAAAAGAGATGTTCATACAAAAGATAGACTTTTTAGTATACATCCCTACAATCTCCCACTTATACTAAAAGACTATGTTGTCCTCAAAAAGTCATACATCTAATCCCCATTCCCTCCACATGCCTATCAAAAGCTCTCGCCAGAAGGGCCGTAGTGAAAGGATCTGTCAGGTTATCCTCCGATACAATCTTGGCCACAACAACTTCTCCTCTCTTTACGATTTCTCGTATCAGGTGGTACTTGTGCTCTATGTGTTTACTTGCCTTATGAGCTCATGGTTCCTTCGAGTTTGCAACTTCACTACTATTATCACAATAAATTCTGATAGTTCTGGACAAATCAGGAATCACATCCAAGTCGATCAGGAAGTTCCTGAGCCACACAGCTTCTTTGGCTGCCTCAGAGGCTGGCACATACTCAGCTTCCATGGTGGAGTCTGCCATGCATTTCTGCTTGACACTCCAACATACAATGGCTCCACCTCCCAAAGTAAACACAAAACTTGAGGTAGACTTACTATTATTCCTATCTGATTGGAAGTCAGAATCCGTGTAACCCACAGGGAGTAATTGGTCTACCTGGTAAACTAGCATATAATCCCTAGTCCTTCTCAGGTACTTCAATATATGCTTTACCGAAGTCCAATGTTCCTGTCTTGGATTACTCTGATATCTGCTGACCATGCTCACGGCAAAGCAGATATCTGGTCTCGTATATAACATCGCATACATGAGGCTTCCTACTGCCGAGGCATAAGGAACCGCCTTCATCTCCTCTATCTCCTCAGATGTTCTAGGACACATCTTCTTAGATAAAGGAACTCCATGCCTAAAAGGTAGAAAACCCTTCTTGGAGTTCTGCATGCTAAAATGATTCATAATGGTATCTATGTATGAAGCTTGAGATAAGCACAACATCCTTTTCCTGCGATCCCTTATAACCTTGATCCCAAGGATGTGTCCCACTTCTCCCAAGTCCTTCATATAAAACTGTTTGGACAACCATACCCTTACGTCCGATAACACCTTGACATTGTTACCAATTAACAAAATGTCATCTACATATAGTTCAAGAAATACCACTACGTTTCCATCACATCTCTTGTATACACAAGACTCATCCGGACTTTGAATAAATCCATAAGACTGGATTACCTCATCAAAGCGAATGTTCCAAGACCTCGAAGCTTGCTTCAATCCATAAATGGACCGATTAAGCTTACATACAAGATGCTCTTTGCCCTTCGCAATGAATCCCTCTGGATGCTTTATATAGATGTTTTCCTCAAGACTTCAATTAAGGAAAGCTATCTTGACATCCATCTGCCACACCTCATAATCCATATGAGCTGCAATGCATAAGAGAATCCGAATAGACTTAAGCATGACTACTGGCGAAAAGGTCTCGTCATAATCGATACCCTCTTTCTTATTATACCCCTTCGCAACATGCCTCGCTTTGAAGGTCTCAACCTTCCCATCTATTCCTCTCTTTCTTTTGTAGATCCACTTGCATCCAATGGTTTTTACACCATCGGGTGTTTCTACTTGCTCCCAAACCTGATTTGAATCCATAGATTCAATCTCAGTATTCATTGCATTTTGCCAAGATACTGCATCTTTATCTTGGATTACCTCCTCATATGTCTAGGGATCAGGTTCATGTTCGCCAGGAACCAAATCAAAAGATTCTCTCAAGAACATTAATCTATCAGCCTGTCTCACAACCCTCCCACTACGACGAGGTATCACCTGTGTATCCCATGTGACATGCGGTGCAGTGACTTGTGGTATATCTTCTTGTACCAGTGGTACTGAAGAAGTGATTTCCCCTTTCAATTCCTCCAGAATAATCTTACTCATGGACTTGTGGTTCATCACATAGTCTTCCTCTAAAAATCTAGCGTTCGTGCTGACGATCACCGTATGATCTCTAGGACTATAAAACAAACCACCTTTCGTTCCTCTAGGATAGCCAACGAACATGCGTACTTCTGTATGAGGTTCCAACTTACTAGCATCTGCCTTCAACACATGTGCTGGACTCCCCCATATTTGAATATGTCTTAGACTATGCTTTTGCCCAGTCCACATTTCTGTGTGAGTAGAAGGCACTGATTTAGATGGAACAAAGTTCAGAATGTGCACTGTCGTATCTAGAGTATATCCCCAGAATGAATCTGGCAACTCAGAATAACTCATCATCGATCTAACCATCTCCATAAGAGTCCTATTCTTTCACTCTTCTACACCATTCTGGTGGGGTGTGCCAAGTGCAGACAATTGGGATTGAATCCCAGCCTCTGATAAGTAATTCCTAAACTCTCCCAAGAGGTACTCACCACCATGATCAGATCGTAGTGTCTTGATATTTTTACCTTGGCGTTTCTCCATATCAGCCTTGAATTGTTTGAACTTGTCAAATCATTCAGACTTGCGGCGCATCAAGTAAATGTATTCATTTCTCGAATAATCGTCTATATAAGAGACGAAATACTCAAAACCACCTCTAGGCTGGATAGATATAGGACCATAAAAATCAGAATGAACTAATTCTAACACATCTTTGGCTCTATACCCCTTGGCCTTAAAAGGCCTCTTGGTCATTTTACCCTCCAAGAAAGATTCGCAGGTTGGGAAATCTTCCACCACTAATGAACCCAGAGGTCCATCAGCTATCAACTATTGAATTCTACTTAGGTTAATATGACCAAGGCTAAGATGCCAAAGATATGTTTGGTTCTTCTTCGAAGGTTCTTTTCTCTTATTTGAATTAGAAGATGAGTTATTAACTTCTACTTGTATCGTGGGATATTTTGGTTCAAGTGTGTATAGATTTTCTATCAATGCTCCCGAACAGATAATGTCCCTATTCCTTTTTATAACAACTCTGTCATTAAAAGAAATAGAATATCCATCCATAAATAATTTAGAAACCAAAATTAAATTCTTTCTAAATTAAAGTAGATAAATGAAATTCTTAAGAACCAAAACTTTATTTTTCTCGAAAGATAAATAAAAGTCTCCCATTGCAACAGCCGCCACCTTTGTGGCATCGTCCAAGTATACGATAATCTCCCCCTCAGTCAGTCATCTGGTTTCTTGAAACTCGTGCAATGTATTGCAGACATGATCAGTGGGTCCCGTATCTACACACCAGGTGCCGGTAGATAACATCGCTAAACATGTTTCAACGACTAGACCAAAAGATATACCTTTCTTCTGCTTGCGGTTGGGGCAGTCCTTCTTCTAGTGTCTAGTCTGCTTACAAGTGAAGCACTTGCCTTTCAGCTTCTTCACTCCTCCCAGAGTTCCTCCCACCGCCTTTGCCCCAATTTGTTTCTTCTTCTTCTTGCCTTTCGGCTTAGAAGTAGAAACCTTTTGGGTCACCATGGCAAGCGCCTGAGCACTCTGACGAAATAGCCCCTCTGCCACTTGGAGTTCTGTCAGAAGCTCTGCCAATGAATACAATCTTTTGTTCATGTTGTAGTTCAGACAAAACTGCTCAAAACTCCTAGGTAGAGATTAGAGAATGATATCAACCTGGGATTCCCCATCGATCTCAGGAGGACTTCCAACTCATTTAAATGAGCCATCATCTTGAGAACATGATCCCTCATGGGTTTTCCCTCGATCATGGAGGTCGTCATCAAGTTCCTCATGTCTTCCTGCCTTGCAGCCCGATTCTGGTGTCCGAAAAGCTTTTTGAGATTGAGCATCATGTCATAAGCAGTGGGCATGGCTTGATGCAGATGTTGCAGTACATTTGACATAGATGCCAAAATGTAACACCGTGCCATCTCATCGGCCTTGATCAACTTCTTATAACTCTCCTTCTCCTTTTCCCCAGAATCATCCGCAGGCTTAGGAGGGCACTCTTCGAGGAGTACATATTTGTATTCCTCAGCAGTCAAGACAATGTCAAGATTCCTCTTCCAATCAACATAGTTGGGTCCAGTAAGTTTATTCTCTTTCAATATCACAGCAAGAGGGTTGAAAGTCATTTTGAAAGAAAACCTAAGAATAACATAGATCAAAACATTCGATTTTAAAAATTATTGATTCCTCAAACAATAATATTTTAAAATCAGCTAACACCTCAAAACACCGAGAATATCGTATGCCACGATAGTGTGGACGTATACGAATTCTACATTTGTAAGAGGAGGTTTTACCCATTAATTTTACTATCTTGTCAACCTAACCTTTTAACGAGTAAAATTAATAGTTGGTTCCTCTTCAGCCCTACAAATAAAAGCAATGACTCCGATGGGGTGGATACTTATATTTGCATCTAAGTGTTCACCATTACTCTGTAGCAAGGTAATTATCTCGGGTTATGTGCCTTCCGATGGAGAAGTACACACGCTACTTAATAATTTCCTATAACCATATTCGACCTTGTAATCCGCAAACAAACCCATCCAATGGGGAAGAAGGCACTCAGAGCCGACATGCAAGTTTGTTTGCATCACATGTCAAATTGTAATGGAGGTCGTGGGAATTTATAAAAATATCCCTCTCCCACTTAGTAATTTGAAATTGAGAAATTTTCTAGCCAACGACATGCATATCAAACAATAAGCAATAAATATGAAAAATAAAATTTTTCCAACTATTATGTCTTTTGTCTTCAATATGTCCCCCGTCATATCGCCATCTCGTGTTCTCCTCCTACGCCATGTATTAGTCATCCGGAGATCCGAGCCGAGAAAAGAATATTTTAATTTACTTCCATCGATCCTATACTCCACGAGGGAGTGTACATGAAATCTAGATTGAAATTAAACTAAAATAGAAAGAGTGGCTAAACAATGTCATATCTAATTTACAAAAATTAAATACTAGCCTCATCAACCCCGAGGATTCAACAAAATATACAGTTACACACATACAATCACATGCATACATATGGCCATAATAGTTGGTTCCTATGCCTACAACCAAAGAGTTAACCTACGCATATCCTACTATCATCCGGCACATATAATATATGAAAAGTGCATAAAAGTAACCGAATCATAAACAAACAAAACCGAAAACCGTGGATCCGATACCACTTGTAGGTAGGAAACTTTGCTTCCCACTTCAACTCGGTCGTTTGTTCATGGAAATCCCTTCGCTGTCCCCGGATAAAAAAAATTTATCCTTGACAATAGGGATTGCCCAAGCAATTGTGTCATCGTCGTGCTATTCGATTAGAGTAGTAACTTGAACAAACTTGTTGTTCAAGCGACCAGCCTCTATTCTACGAATAGCCGCGGAATAGACGATGTACGGATCGCCGACTTTTGTGTTTATGTTCGGGGTCCAAGTATATTTAGCTACAAAACAGAATATATCATGCATATATAATTGAAAACAATTACAAACATGTTACATATGAAGATAGATAAGTGTTATACCTCTCGATCTTCTATTGTATGACCTTCCTCCTTAAGGACGTCGTGTGGGCGACGATCTACCAAAAGTTGAAGCTCCTAGATCACCAATCTTCCTTCCTTGCTTGTTCCGAGCAAGAGGAGGAATAGAAACAAGACCCTTCTCCTTTCTTTAGCCAACCAACAAACAACAAACAAGTTGCTTGCCGCCGGCCAACAAGAAGTGTTGGAATGTATACTGAAAGCCTAGCTCTTTTTGTATGAACATTTTATTTTGAAATAAGAATCATATGATCATTGTTTGCACTTTATATATTTATTATAAATGTGTGCATATTGTCTATTATTTTACATTGTAGATAACATGGTGCTTGGTGTAGCACAGAAGATCATGTTATCAGTCCCTTGTAAAATATAAGTAGAGGCTGACGACCAAGATGGTTTTGGACAAACCATTGGCATGGTTGTAGTGTAGCTTGGTATTATTTTGTCTTGAACATAGAGTTACACTAGTACACTTAGGTGTATTGAGTAGGACCGACATAGAGGTGATTCAATTAATTGCTGACTACATAATTGAATCGGACCTCGGATATTATGTTGTACATGCTCTTAATCTCGATATAATAACGGGCACATGTACTTAGTATTTATTTCTTTGATTTACCAGAGGGTGAGATTTAGATGGATTAAATCAATATGCCCGGTAAGTTGGGAAATAATATTATTTACATGGTGTGCCGTTGATTATAGGACGAAACCGTGTCCTATATATTAGGTTGATGATGTCCCCTTGAGGAGCTCATAAGGTTCATCATGTAAACCTAGCTGGTTGACTTAGTCAACATGATGATAAGGTTGAGTGGTACTACTCGAGGAATTAGATGTTAATTAATTGATGGTCAGTAAATCAATTAATTGATGGACATTCGATATCTTAAACACGGGGAGATGAATGTACAAATAATATATGGAGCCCATATTAATTTATGGGGGTTGGTGAGGTAGTTCAATGATGATCCTCTAGTGGAATGGAACATCATTGATGGATCAAGTGAGTGTGGTTCCGATCCATCGGGTGGCCAAGATCCAACTCCTCCTTATGGTCCCTATTGTATCCTAATATAATCCTTGTGAAGTCTAGATCCAAGAAAGTAAAACAAAACCCTAGAACCAACGGTTGGGATTAAATCCCTAGATCCGATGGTTAGGATGAAACCCTAGAACCAACGGTTGGGATTAAATCCCTAGATCCGATGGTTAGGATGAAACCCTAGAACCAAAGGTTGGGATTAAATCCCTAGATCCGATGGTTAGGATGAAACCCTAGAATCGACAGTTGGGATGAAATCCTAGATCCGACGGTTGGGATGAAATCCTAGATCCGACGGTTGGGATGAAACCCTAGATCCGACGGTTGGGATAAAACCCTAGATCCGACGGTGGAGATTAAATCCCTAGATCCGACGGTGGAGATTAAAGGAGGCTTAAGACCATTTCTATAAATAGAGGGCTTAGGCTTGGGCGGCAAAAGGAATTAAAATTGGAGTTAGGGTTTGGCTCTTCTAATGGTGGGCGGTTAGGGTTTGGGAGCTAGGGCTTGGGCGGCAATCTTCTTCCATCAAATTGTTGTCGGCGCCCATCTTCGTCCATCAAGACTTGGCCGGCGCCCATCCTCTAGGCCACTCTCTTATTCCTTGGCCGGTGGTTCTCCTTCCATTGGTGGCCGGCGTTCACTCCTCCAATCTCTCCAAGGTGACCGGTGGTTCTCCTTCCATTGGTGGCCGGTGCTTCATCCACTCATTCCTTGGCCGACGGTTGCATCAAACTCCTTTGCTTGGTGGCCGGTTCTAGAAAGGAAAGGTTTTGTTGGTTCTTCTCTTTGTTCGCAGCGGACAAGAAAGAGAAGAATGCGATCTAGAAGTCTTCTACTCATGGAGGATCTTCGCCCACACGTCGTCCACGAGGAGGATAGGACATATGGTAGAAGATCGTAAGGTATAAAGTGGTACAACATTATTTTCAGATCTGAGCATGTAGTTTTAATTGTTGATTATACAATTATGCATATGTATATATTTTGTATAATCTTGGACCCCGAAGACAAACACAAAAACCGGCGATCCGTCCGTCGTCTCTTCCGCGGCTAACCAACTAGAAGAGTTGAGTTGCTTGAACAACTAGTTTGTTCAAGCGACCACTCAAGTTGTTAGCACGACGACGAATTGGTTGTTCTAAGGAAACTCATCCCATCCGGATTAATTCTTTCATTAGTGAAAATTTTAATCCGGGGACATGGGAGGCAATGAGCCTCCTAAGCAACTCCCTTCAAATGGTATCAGAGCCATAGGTTTCCGGTTTTGTGTGTTTTGGATTCGGTTATTTTCATGCACATATCATATATTGAGTATGTCGGATAATAGTAGGATGTGCGTAGGCTAACTTTTTGGTTGCAGGCATAAGATCCGACTATTATGACTATTTGGTTGTATGTGATTGTTTTGTGTGTGATTGTATGTATATTATTTGAATCCTCGGGGTTGACGAGGCTAGATTAGTATTTAATTTTTGTAATTAAATATGACATTGTTTAGCCGCTCATTTTAGTTTACTTTTGATCTAGATTATTTGTACACTCCTTCGTGGAGTATAGGATCGATGGATGTAAATTAAAATAGTTTATCTCGGCTCGGATCTCTTTGGTGACTTGCGCATGGGAAAAGATGGAGCGGACGAGGTGGCGACACGAGGGATGCGTATTGGAGGACAATGCCATAATAGTTGGAAAAATTCTGTTTTTCCATATTTATTGCTGATTTGTTTTATATCCATGTTGTGTATGCTTTAAAATTCCTCAATTGCAATTTACTAAGTGGAAGAGGGATATTTTAATTAATTCCCACGGCCTCCATTACAATTTGACGTGTGATGCAACAAACTTGCGCGTTGGCTCTGAGTGGGTTTGTTTGCGGATCACTAGGTCAAATAATGGTTATAGGAAATTATTTAGGAGCGTGTGTACTTCCCCATCGGTAAGGCACATAATCCGAAATAATTCCCTTAGTATCGTGTAATGGTGCACACTTAGATGCAAATAAAAAGTATCCTCTCCATCGGAGTCACTGCTTTTATTTGTAGGGCCAAAGAGGAACCAACTATTAATTTTATTTGTCAAAAAGTAAGGTTGACAAGATAATAAAATTAATGGGTAAAACCTCCACTTAAAAATATAGAATTCGTACACATCCACAATATCGTGGCATGCGATATTCTCGGTGTTTTGAGGTGTTGGTTGATTTCGGAATTTTATTGTTTTTGAGGAATCAATAATATTTGAAATCTAATATTTTGATCATTGTGATTTTTAGGATTTTCAAATGGCTTTCAACCCACTTGCTGTGATTTTAAAAGAAAATAAGCTTACTGGACCAAACTACATTGATTGGAAAAGAAATCTGGATATTGTCTTAACTGCGGAGGAGTACAAATTTGTACTCTTCGAGGTCTGTCCTCCTAAGCCCTCCGATGACTCTGATGAAAAGGAGAAAGAACCTTATAAGAAATGGGTCAAGGCAGATGAGATGGAGCGGTGTTACATTTTGGCATCTATGTCAAATGTGCTACAATATCAGCATCAGGCCATAGCCACAGCTTATGACATGATGTTCAATCTCAAGGAACATTTCGGACATCAGAGTAGGGCGGCTAGACAGGAGGCGATGAGAAACTTGATGACGACCTCCATGATTGAGGGAACACCCGTTAGGGATCATGTTCTCAAGATGATGGCTCATCTTAATGAGATGGAAGTCCTCGTGAGAGATCGATGGGGAAACCAGTCGATATCATTCTCGCCGCCTAGGAGTTTTGAGCAGTTCCGCCTCAACTACAACATGAACAAGAGGTTGTATTCGTTGGCGGAGCTTCTGACAGAACTCCAGGCGGCAGAGGGGTTTTTTCATCAAAGTGCTCAAGCCATGGTCGCTCAGAAGGTTTCTTCCTCTAAACCGAAAGGTAAGAAGAAGAAGAAGCAAGGTGGAGCGAAGAAGGTGGCAGTGGGACCTCAGGCAGGAGTGAAAAAGCCGAAAGGCAAGTGCTTCACTTGCAAGCAGACTGGACATTGGAAGGCGGACTGTCCTCGCCAAAAGAAAAAAGGTATATCTTCTTGTTTAGTTGTTGAAACATGTTTAGCGGTGTTATCTACCAGTGCCTGGTGTGTAGATACAGGAGCCATTGATCATGTCTGCAATACTTTGCAGGGGTTCCAGGAAACCCGACGACTAACTGAGGGAGAGATTACGGTCTTCATGGGCAATGCTTCAAAGGTGGCGGCTATTGCAGTGCGAGACGTTTATTTATCTTTTGATAGGAATAAAGTTTTGGTTTTGAGAAATTGTCTTTATGTACCTACTTTTAGAAATAATTTAATTTCAGTTTCTAAATTGTTTATGGATGGATATTCTGTTTCTTTTAATGACAAAGTGGTTATAAAAAGGAATAAGGAGATTATCTGTTCTGGTACACTGGTTGGCAATTTATATACTCTTGAACCGAAAACTCCCACGATGCATATAGAAATCAATAACTCATCTTCTAAGTCTAATAAGAGAAAACAACCTTCGCAAATGAACCAGACATATCTTTGGCATCTAAGGCTTGGTCATATTAACCTAAGCAGAATTCAAAGGTTGATACCTGATGGACCTTTGGGTTAATTAGTGGTGGAGGATCTCCCAACCTGCGAATCTTGCTTGGAAGGTAAAATGACCAAGAGGCCTTTCATGGCCAAGGGGTATAGAGCCAAAGATGTGTTAGAATTGGTTCATTCTGATTTGTGTGGTCCTATGTCTATCCAGGCAAGAGGTGGTTTTGAATATTTCGTCTCTTTTATAGACGATTATTCAAGATATGGATACATTTACTTGATGCTCCACAAGTCTGAATGCTTTGACAGGTTCAAAGAATTCAAGGCTGATGTGGAGAACCGTCAAGTTAAAAGTATCAAGACATTACGATCTGATCGTGGTGGCGAGTACCTCTTGGGAGAGTTTAGGAGTTACTTATCAGAGGCTGGGATTCAATCCCAATTGTCCGCACTTGGCACACCCCAGCAGAATGGTGTGGTGGAGTGAAGGAATAAGACTCTTATGGAGATGGTCAGATCGATGATGAGTTATTCTGAGTTACCTGATTCGTTCTGGGGGTTTGCTCTTAAAACAGCAGCACACATTCTGAACTTGGTTCCATCTAAGTCAGTACCCTCTACTCCCACAGAGTTGTGGACTCGGCGAAAGCCTAGTCTAAGACATATTTGGATTTGGGGTAGTCCAGCACATGTGCTAAAGGGAGATGCTGGTAAGTTGGAATCTCGTACAGAAGTACGCTTGTTTGTTGGCTACCCTAAGGGAACGAAGGGTGGTTTATTCTATAGTCCTAGAGATCAAAAGGTGATCGTGAGTACGAATGGCAGATTTCTAGAGGAGGACTATGTGATGAACCACAAGCCCACGAGTAGGATTGTTCTTGAGGAGTTGACAGGGGAAATCCCGACTTCAGTACCACCGGTACAAGAGGAGACACCACAAGTTACTGCACCGCGTGTCACAGAGCATACACAGGAGGCACCTCGTCGTAGTGGGAGGGTTGTAAGACAACCCGAGAGATTCATGTTTTTGGGAGAGTCTTCGGACTTAGTCCCTGGTGAACATGAACCGTATCCCTGGACATATGACGAGGCACTCCAAGATAGAGATGCAGTATCTTGGCAAAGTGCGATGAATTCAGAGATAGAATCTATGGATTCTAATCAGGTCTGGGAGCTAGTAGAACCACCCGATGGTGTAAAAGCCATTGGATGCAAGTGGATCTACAAGAGAAAGAGAGGAGTAGATGGGAAGGTTGAGACCTTCAAAGCTAGGCTTGTTGCGAAAGGGTATACTCAGAAAGAGGGTATCGATTATGAGGAGACCTTTTCTCCGGTAGCTATGCTTAAGTCTATCCGGATTCTCTTATCTATAGCTGCTCGTATGGATTATGAGATTTGGCACATGGATGTCAAGACAGCTTTCCTTAACGGAAGTCTTGAGGAGAACATCTATATGCGGCAACCAGAGGGATTCATTGCTAAAGGCAAAGAGCATCTTGTATGTAAGCTTAATCGGTCCATTTATGGATTGAAGCAAGCTTCTAGATCTTGGAACATTCGCTTTGATGAGGTAATCCAGTCATATGGATTTATTCAAAGTCCGGATGAGCCTTGTGTATACAAGAGATGTGACGAAAACGTAGTGGTGTTTCTTGTACTATACGTAGATAACATTTTGTTAGTTGGCAACAATATCAAAGTGTTATCAGACGTAAGGGTATGGTTGTCCAAACAGTTTGATATGAAGGACTTGGGAGAAGTGGGAAACATCCTTGGGATCAAAGTTATAAGGGATCGCAAGAAAAGGATGTTGTTCTTGTCTCAAGCTTCATACATTGACACTATCCTTGCTCGTTTTAGCATGCAGAACTCTAAGAAAGGTTTTCTACCTTTTAGGCATGGAGTTCCTTTATCTAAAGAGATGTGTCCCAAAACATCAAAGGAGATAGAGGACATGAAGGCAGTTCCTTATGCTTCGGCAGTAAGAAGCCTCATGTATGCTATGCTATGTACGAGACCAGATATCTGCTTTGCAGTGGGCATGGTTAGCGGATATCAGAGTAATCCTGGACTAGGACATTGGACTACGGTAAAGCATATATTGAAGTACCTGAGAAGGACTAGGGATTATATGCTGGTTTACTGGGCAGATCAATTAGTCCATGTAGGTTACACGGATTCGGATTTCCAATCAGATAGGGACAAGAGTAAGTCTACCTCGGGGTTTGTGTTTACTTTGGGAGGTGGAGCCATAGTATGGAGGAGTGTCAAGCAGAAATGCGTGGTGGACTCCACCATGGAAGCTAAGTATGTGGCAACCTCTGAGGCAGCCAAGGAAGCTGTATGGCTCAGGAACTTCTTGATGGACTTGGATGTGATTCCTGGTTTGCCCAGAACTATCACAATTTATTGTGATAACAGTGGTGCAGTTGCAAACTCGAAGGAACCACGAGCCCACGAGGCGAGTAAACACATAGAGCGCAAGTACCACCTTATACGAGAGATCGTAAAGTGAGGAGAAGTTGTTGTCGCCAAGATTGAATCAGAGGATAACCTGGCGGATCCATTCACTATGGCCCTTCCAGCGAAAGCGTTTGATAGGCATGTGGAGGACATGGGGATCAGATGTATGACAGTGTGATGACGGCATAGTCTTTTAGTATAAGTGGGAGATTGTTGGAATGTATACTGAAAGCCTAGCTCTTTTTGTATGAACATTTTATTTTGAAATAAGAATCACATGATCATTGTTTTCACTTTATATATTTATTATATATGTGTGCATATTGTCTAATATTTTACATTGTAGATAACATGTTGCTTGGTGTGGCACAGAAGATCATGTTATCAGTCCCTTATAAAATATAAGTAGAGGATCACGACCAAGATGGTTTTGGATAAACCATTGGCATGGTTGTAGTGTAGCTTGGTATTGTTTTGTCTTGAACATAGAGTTACACTAGTACACTTAGGTGTATTGAGTAGGACCGACATAGAGGTGATTAAATTAATTGCTGATTACATAATTGAATCGGACCTCGGATATTATGTTTTACATGCTCTTAATCCCGATATAATAACGGGCACATCTACTTAGTATTTATTTCTTTGATTTACCAGAGGGTGAGATTTAGATGGATTAAATCAATATGCCCGGTAAGTTGGGAAATAATATTATTTACATGGTGTGGCGTTGATTATAGAAGGAAACCATGTCCTATATATTAGGTTGATGATGTCCCCTTGAGGAGCTCATAAGGTTCATCATGTAAACCCAGCTGGTTGACTTAGTCAACATGATGATAAGGTTGAGTGGTACTACTCGAGGAGTTAGATGTTAATTGATTGATGGTCAGTAAATCAATTAATTAACGAACATTCCATATCTTAAACACGGGGAGATGAATGTACAAATAATATATGGAGCCCATATTAATTTATGGGGGTTGGTGAGGTAGTTCAATGATGATCCTCTAGTGGAATGGAATATCATTGATGGATCAAGTGAGTGTGGTTCCGATCCATCGGGTGGCCAAGATCCAACTCCTCCTTATGGTCCCTATCGTAGCCTAATATAATCCTTGTGAAGTCTAGATCCAAGAATGTAAAACAAAACCCTAGAACCAACGGTTGGGATTAAATCCCTAGATCCGATGGTTAGGATGAAACCCTAGAACCAACGGTTGGGATTAAATCGCTAGATCCGATGGTTAGGATGAAACCCTAGAACCAACGGTTGGGATTAAATCCCTAGATCCGATGGTCAGGATGAAACCCTAGAATCGGCGGTTGGGATGAAACCCTAGATCCGACGGTTGGGATGAAATCCTAGATCCGACGGTTGGGATGAAACCCTAGATCCGACGGTTGGGATAAAACCCTAGATCCGACGGTGGAGATTAAATCCCTAGATCTGACGGTGGAGATTAAAGGAGGCTTAAGCCCCATTTCTATAAATAGAGGGCTTATGCTTGGGCGGCAAAAGGAATTAAAATTGGAGTTAGGGTTTGGCTCTTCTAAAGGTGGACGGCTAGGGTTTGGGAGCTAGGGCTTGGGCGGCAATCTTCTTCCATCAAATTGTTGCCGGCGCCCATCTTCCTTCATCAAGACTTGGCCGGCTCCCATCCTCTAGGCCACTCTCTTATTCCTTGGCCGGTGGTTCTCCTTCCATTGGTGGCCGACGTTCACTCCAATCTCTCCAAGGTGGCCGGCGGTTCTCCTTCCATTGGTGGCCGGTGCTTCATCCACTCGTTCCTTGGCCGGCGGTTGCATCAAACTCCTTTGCTTGGTTGCCGGTTCTAGAAAGGAAAGTTTTTGTTGGTTCTTCTCTTTGTTCGGAGTGGACAAGGAAGAGAAGAACGCGATCTAGAAGGCTTCTACTCGTGGAGGATCTTCGCCCACACGTCATCCACGAGGAGGATAGGACATACGGTAGAAGATCGTAAGGTATAAAGTGGTACAACTTTATTTTCAGATCTGAGCATGTTGTTTTAATTGTTGATTATACAATTATGCATATGTATATATTTTGTATAATCTTGGACCCCGAAGACAAACACAAAAACCGGCGATCCGTCCGTCGTCTCTTCCGCGGCTAACCAACTAGAAGAGTTGAGTTGCTTGAACAACTAGTTTGTTCAAGAGACCACTCAAGTTGTTAGCATGACGACGAATTGGTTGTGCTAAGGAAACTCATCCCATCCGGATTAATTCTTTCATTAGTGAAAATTTTAATCCGGGGACATGGGAGCCAATGAGCCTCCGAAGCGACTCCCTTCAAGAAGAAGATGAGAAAGATGAATGTCGGCCAAGAGCTCCAAGGGAGGACCCTAAGTCTTGTTTCCACCGGCCAAGGAGAGGAGAAGAGCTTGGTTTGGATGCCGGCCATGGGAGGAGAGGGGATGTATGGGCACCGGCCACCAAGGAAGAAGAAGAAGAAGATAAGGAAAAGGTTTCCTTATTTTGTGCCGCCAACTCCAAACCCTAACTCCAAGCCTCTTGCCGCCAAATCCAAACCTCCCTTGCTTCTAATTATTTTCCATGACAAACCTTAAGCCCCTTTTTATAGATTTAAGGATAAGCCTTGTTTTAATCTCCACCATTGGTTCTAGGGATTTAATCTCAACAGTCAGATCTAGAGATTTTAATCTCAACCGTCGGATCTAGAGATTTAATCTCTACCTTTGGATCTACAGTTTTGTTTTCATCCATTGGATCTAGGATTCATGAGGTATTAATAGGCTACAATAGGGACCATGAGGAGGAGTTGGATCTTGGCCACCCAATGGATCAAGGCCACATAATGTCTGATCCATTAATGATAATCCAATCCACTAAAGATTATCATTGATCTACCTCACCAACCTCCATAGGTTAATATGGGATCCATATATTATATGTACATTTTCTCCCCGTGTTTATGATCTAGAATGTCCGTCGATTAATTAATTTACTGACCATTAATTAATCAACATCTAACTCCATGAGTAGTACCACTCAACCTTTTCATCATGCCGGACCTAGTCCACCTCCAGGGTTTACATGATGAACCTTATGAGCTTCTCAAGGGGACATCATCATCCTAATATATAGGACATAGTTTCCTCTTATAATCAATGGCACACCAAATAAATAATATCATTTCCCAACTTACCGAGCCTATCGATTTAATCTATAAATCTCACCCATTGGCAAATCAAATAAATGAATACTAAGTATATGTGCCCGTTATTATGTCGGGATTAAGAGCGTGTACAATATAATATCTGAGGTCTGATCGATTATGTAGTCAGCAAAAATCAAATCACCTCTAAGTCGGTCCTGCTCAATACACACAAAGTGTACTAGAGTGATTCTATGGTCAAGACAAACCAATACCAAATCACACTACAACCATACCAATGGTTTGTCCAAAGTCATCTCGGTTGTGAGCCTATACTTATACTTTACAAGGAGCCGATAACATGATCTCCCGTGTGACACCACACACCACGTTATCTACAATGTAATGTATTAGACAATATGCATCACTATAAAAATATGCAAACAATAATCATGTGATTCTTATTTCAAAATAGAGATGTTCATATAAAAGATAGACTTTTTAGTATACATCCCAACAATAACTCCATGAAAACATAGAATACATAACAAGACATACGGAAACCCCAAAAACCTAGACTCTCAGAGTTGAGATGAGACGATGCCAGCCAGCGGTGCTCCAAGTCCATCACGAAGTCGACTACCTGTTACTTGGGTGACAGAAAAACTCCGATTCCGTGTTGGTGAGTAAAACTCAGTAGGTAATAGAAAAACATGTATATATCAAATATCACATGTTATTCAATAACATAATCTAGAGGCACAACAGTTATATCAGCATAGTATATAAATACAAGCATAAACCGTCTAACCAAATGAACAACGTAAAATGCAGACATACCTGAAAGTCTGCTATGCTACTCTGATCCAACCTGAGCATATATCCAACATATATATAACAGGAAGAGTAATACCAACTCACAATTTATTTCTACTATAGGTCAAGGTATCTAATGGTCTGTCCAACAAATATAAAAGTTGTTAGGGCAATCTCTTGCCGTGATATGGTTTTGATGGTGTGGCAAAGGGTTTAAGTTAGTTTGATATGTTGATGTGATATGTGCGTTGAAGTCGTGCAGGACTTAGTAATTCGCACATGGAGCCGTGGCGAGTTTCACATCTCATGACTCGTGCCTTGAGGCGGTGAAGGATAGCTTTGCGGAAGCCGTGCGCTTGGAGCATCCGAGGGACCGCCGGACGAGAAGCTTGGAGTGAAGCCGGAGGAAGTAGACTTCGAGGCAAGAGACGCGAAGGAGCATTGCAGAGCCGTGCGCCTGATGCTGCCGAGGGACGTGGCCGAGAACGAAGAGAACTTCGAAGGCGAGGGACTCCGAGAAATGAGAGTGAGCGATTGTAACCCGGGGAAGGGTAGCTCTTAGGTGAAACTTGGCCATTTGGCCAAGTGTCAGATGGGTTTTCCCGACACCAGTCGACTGCCATGTCATGGCAGTCGACTGCTCTGAGTCGAGTGAGTTCGACCGGGTATACGATCGATCGATTAGGGCGCAGCCGATCGCCATACGGCGCCGATCAAGAAGACATCACCCGATCAAAGGCGCACGATCGTCAATAGGGTTTCGCCATTAACCGCTCAGAGTCCGATCGGGGTAGTCGACGAGGAGCAGCCGATCGATGAGGTCCATCACCGATCGCCAAGAGTTCCGCTGACTACAACGGCCGGATCCGACGTGTTCGAGGCCGCTAGGTGGACGGCAATGATCGCCAAGGGCGGCAATGATGATGGCGCAACGGAAGAAGTTAGCTCTCTCTATAAAAAGAGAGGGTGTAAGCCTTTGAGAGGCTAATGCTCATACTCCAAACGATCTTCCTAGTGCCCCAGAAGCTCTAAACTCTTCTTACTTGTCTTTACTTCAATCCTATTGTAAGAAGAGTGATCTTGGTTGTAAAGGTTACCTCCACCTAGCTTTGTGCAAAGGAGAGATCGATAGTGATTGGTTTTGGCGGAGTGATTCACCGTGGACGAATCGGACCGTGGATTAGCGGCGTAGCCGTGAACCACGTTATTCCATCGCGTTAGCGTTTGTTTTATTGTTTGTCTTTTGCTTTGTATTTGTATATTCCGCTTGCGCTAATCTTTTGTAGACGAGCAATTTACGACGTCCAACGTACGAGGGCTATTCACCCCCCTCTAGCCGGCCATATCGATCCCCTACAAGTGGTATCAGAGCCAAGGAAAGCTTGTCACCGGACTAATCGCCGCAACAAGCCCTACATCAAAAATGGTCGGCTCCAACATCCATCCTCCGAAGTTTGAAGGAGAATTCGCTTGGTGGAAGAAGCGAATGGAGGTATTTTTCGAAACGGATTTTGATATAATGATTACAATGGAATCCGGTTTCGTTTTGCCTAGGGATGAAGAGGGGAAGCCAATAGAGAAATCTAGGTGGACCAAGAGGCAAAGAGTGGAGCACCATACAAACTCCAAAGCCAAGCACCATCTCTTCAATGTGCTCCCCCAACAAGAAATCAACCGAATAGGAGAATGCCTAAGCGCCAAGGAGATGTGGGAGAAGCTAATTGAGCTTCATGAAGGCACATCCGAGGCAAAGCTAGCAAGGAGAGATCTCCTCCGCTCCCAACTATCCAACATCAAATTAGAAAAGGGAGAAAAGGTAATTTCTTTGCATTCTAGATTCAAAGAAATTTTAAATGGACTAACAAGTGTAGGGGAGAAGCTATCAAACCGGGATATGGTAATGAAGGCCATAGATGCCTTTCCCCGGTCCTCAAAGTGGAGCTCCATGGTGGACTCATTCTATATCTCCAAGAATTTAGAAGTGAGCACCTTGGAGGAGTTCTTCTCAACAATGGAACTCCACGAAACTAGGCTTGAGGGAATACAAGAGGAGCCTAAAATTCAACCCTCAAGAGGAGTAGCATTATTGGCAAGTAAGGGGAAGAAGAAGATGGAAATCCCCTCCTCCTCCGATGACGAAGCGTCTTCCTCCTCCTCCATGGATAGCACCGAAGAAGCCTATATGGTAAGGAGGGTAAGACGTGCATTTAAGAATTTTAGATTTGATAAATCTAATGATAGGATGAGAAGACCAAGGGGGAAGGTCATATGCTACAATTGCCAAGGAGAAGGGCACATAAGTGACAATTGTCCTCTCCTAAACAAGAGCAAGGAAGAAAGGAAAAAGAAAGAAGAAAAGAAGAAGAAAAAGGGGAGCAAGAAAAAGAAGGAAGAAGAGAAGAAGACAAAGGAGAAGGGAAAGGCTAAGGCTCTCAAGGCAAGGACTTGGGATGATCCATCCTCATCCTCCTCCTCATCATCGGATGAGGAGAATGCCTTTGTCACTAATTTGGCCTTGATGGCCTTTGATGACTTGGATTGCTCTTCCTCCGAAAATGAAAGATCAAGCTCAAATGGGGAGAGCTCAAATGAAGGGGGAGCTTCCACATCCTCATCATCCGAAGAAGAAGAGGACATGGAAACTATGGTAACCAATCTCTCACCTAATAAAATAGTTTCTATGATTTCTAGTTTAACTAAGGATTTATTTAGGGCAAAGAAGAAAAATAAATGCATGCTTGAACAAATTAAGGAATTAGAACAAAAATTAGAAAAGGCATGCTTAAATGATAATATTTCTTCTAGCTTAAATGAAGCATGCTCACATGACCTTTATATGCCTTTAGATGTTAGTGATGCATGTATAAATGAAAATAGGGCATTAAGGGAAAAGGTAGATTATTTAACCAAAGCCCTAGAGAAATTCACAATTGGCTCCAACACATTGAACATGATCTTAGGGAGCCAAAGAGCTAGTTTCAACAAGAAAGGCCTAGGATACAAAGAAAAGAAAAATGAAAAGGCCTATAAATGCCTTATAGCTAGGGGACAAGATAAAAAGAAAGCAATAGCTACAAAATGGATCCCCAAGGAATATTTAGTGAACCCAATAGGAAAGAATCTATTTTGGGTTCCAAAATCCATCCTTAAGGGTTAGAATAACCCTAGGGTAGTCAACCATATGAACTTGACCTATATCATATTTTGGTTGACTTAGGATGACGGGACAACATTTTTTAGATAGTGTTGGGTGATGATAACGTGCCCATAAATAGGTAATAATGCTTAAATCATGATGATTGATGTAATTCCTATGTATGTCTTTAAATCATGATTTATGATTTTGATATTTGGCACGTTATCTTGAGAAATAGGTTTGAATCATGCTTTAGGTAATACTTTATTTAGTATCACCACATAATACCTAATGCATGACTATTATTTGATGGATACATGAGTTTCATGATCATAATGTAGAATTGATTGATATATGTCATTATGATCATGTAGAATGTTAGGTTGATACTTAACCATGATAGAATTGCATGAATATATGGGTTAAGTATATACAAATACCCCCTAGGATACATCTCACACTCACTATAGGCTAACTTGATTGCAAACTTAGCATGGGTGAGATATGAGGATGATACAAATGTCCACTAATGCCTATGGCATTTAGATGGTCATTTAAAGTATCAAAATAGCAATAATAGACCAATCATGGGGAAGGCTTATGTTTAATTCATAGACATATTGCCCAAAGATCATATTTGGATATTTCATATGTTTTCAAAACAATTTCTTACCCTAAAATACATGTATTCATGTTTTGAAACAATTGGATGCAAAACTAGGTAGCTAACTTGATACTAGAATAATCAAAAACTAGTGGTTTTTCAAGTGTTTGGATTTTTGGAAAAAACAAGAAAATATAATGAGTTTTCATGAAAAACTATTTTTCCTTGATATATATACTTAATAGAAATATGTTCCCCAAATTTCATGATTTTTAGAATTTTCTGGAATTTATAATGCATTTCTGAAATTCGTCCAGAAAATCAGAAATTTGGATTCCTTTGTGATCATTCGCCATACTCGATATCATTGGTGGCCTGTAAATCAGAACATTGAAGGCCGAATTCAGTTTGTAAACCTACAACAAGTTGTAGAAATATACTTGATGCCATCAACAAGTGGTACCCAATTTTAAATCAACTTGTCATATTTTTCCCTCCATTATACTTGATGCCATGAGCTTATAACTTAGTGTTAATCTTTTTGATGGTGTCAAAGGGGGAGAAATAAGTATGTTTAAGTTAATCACTTTAGGGGGAGAAATATATTGTAGGGGGAGAAATATATGATAGGGGGAGAAAATTTGCATGGAGAGTTTCATGGATTAAGGGGGAGTTGCATGTTGCTATATCATGTTTATCTTTACATGCTTTCTTACCTTAGAATTTATATCAAATGTTTTTACCTAACTTAAACGGATTGCCACACATCAAAAAGGGGGAGATTGTTAGGGCAATCTCTTGCCGTGATATGGTTTTGATGGTGTGGCAAAGGGTTTAAGTTAGTTTGATATGTTGATGTGATATGTGCATTGAAGTCGTGCAGGACTTAGTAATTCGCACATGGAGCCGTGGCGAGTTTCACATCTCATGACTCGTGCCTTGAGTCGGTGAAGGATAGCTTTGCGGAAGCCGTGCGCTTGGAGCATCCGAGGGACCGCCGGACGAGAAGCTTGGAGTGAAGCCGGAGGAAGTAGACTTCGAGGCAAGAGACGCGAAGGAGCATTGCAGAGCCGTCGCTGATCTTTGCCGAGGACGTGGCGAGAACGAAGAGAACTTCAAGGCGAGGGACTCAGAAATGAGAGTGAGCGATTGTAACCCGGGAAGGGTAGTTTAGGTGAAACTTGGCCATTTGGCCAAGTGTCGGATGGGTTTTCGACACCGCCGATCGCCATGTCATGGCCGATCGCTCGAGTCGAGTGAGTTCGACCGTATACGATCGATCGATTGTGGCCAGCCGATCGCCATACGTGGGCGATCGGCCGCCAAGATCATCGATCAAGGCTGAAGCGTGATCGTCAATAAGGATTCGGCCACGAGAACCGTCGTAGCATCGGGCGATCGACTACGGAGGCGTGATCGTGATGAGGTCCATCAGTCGACTGCCAAGAGTTCCGTTGGACTACAACGGTCGGGATCCGACGTGTTCGGAGGCCGTTGTAGTGATGGCAGTCGACTGCCAAGGGCGGCAGTCGACTGATGGCGGCAAACGGGAAGAAGTTAGCTCTCTCTATAAAAAGAGAGGGTGTAAGCTTTTGAGAGGCTAATTCTCATACTCCAAACGATCTTCCTAGTGCCCCACAAGCTCTAAACTCTTCTTACTTGTCTTTACTTCAATCCTATTTTAAGAAGAGTGATCTTGGTTGTAAAGGTTACCTCCACCTAGCTTTGTGCAAATGAGAGACCGATAGTGATTGGTTTTGGCGGAGTGATTCACCGTGGACGAATCGGACCGTGGATTAGCGGCGTAGCCGTGAACCACGTTATACCATCGTGTTAGCATTTGTTTTATTGTTTGTCTTTTTCTTTGTATTTGTATATTCCGCTTGCGCTACTCTTTTGTAGACGAGCAATTTACGACGTCCAACGTACGAGGGCTATTCACCCCCCTCTAGCCGGCCATATCGATCCCCTACAAAAGTATCAGACACAGCCGTATAACAAATGCAAGAAGCATGCATGAATATGATGTACAACCAAATGCATCAAGCATAATACAATCAAATGCAACATCACAATAAGCATATATATATATACTGCATCTATATATATATTAATCACAACCATCCATATATATATATACATGCATATATGTATGTATATATATGGTAATATGCAAAGAGCCATAAGATACGACAATGCAGCATGCATGGTCATGCCTGCGCACCCCTACTCGGTACCATGACCCCAGTGTGGCCTAGGTGTCATGACATGACAACTGTCCCAACTCAACACCAACCACCGCTCTAGAGTGGCCGAGTGGGCAGTATGATCAAGTAACATATGAGCGTAAAGAGCTCACTACACAATGGGGGTCCCTGCCGTTGGCCACTCCGACTCACACTACCAATGAGTGGTCGAGTGCCACGCACCCAGGACAAATGCACGCAACTCCAACTACCACCGTCTATAGTGGTAGAGTGCGACACAAGAAATGCTCTCCCCTCACACTAGTTACTCCTCGGGGAGTAACCTGGGAGGCAAGATGATTGACGACTCTCTCAACCCCAAGGGAGACTATGTCGTCAGAATGCATGCAAATGACATGAATGTGTTGTCACACGTACAACCATCTACCATAGACTCTCTGTTCAACAAAGAGTCGTAACTATCTGATCAATACACTCTCTATTTTGTAGAGAGTTGTACTTAACTGATCGACGGACTTTCTATCCTGTAAAGAGTCATACTCAACTGATCATATCAAGCTGGGACCACTGGTCCGTAGCGACACACTAATCACCCTTCACTTAACCATTACACAACACATGGTTGGTAATAAGTATGTAACATATGGGTATTGGACAAAATCCTACCTTTAGGGCATTACCTACCCACGGATGAACCTTTACCCAATTTACAAATCAGGTTATCATCCGTACTCCAACATCTACACCCTGCTAAACATTTAGGCCTATTTACATCACAACTATAACCTTATATCATAATAAAGGAAATGTGACATCTACCATTGAGTAAATATAGCCAACGACAAGTATCAAGCATAAGATAAATAAGAGCAAGGTCAAAATAATATAAACACCTAACATGCTCATATCTACGACTAAATCTGAATGCAATTACATCTACCAGACTAGGGTAGGAAAATACCCACCTGCTGTAATGCTCGTAATAATAAAGCCCCCACGCCCGCGGACCAGTCTCTTATCCACGTCCTGCATATATCAAATATTATGGTTAATTGCATGCACACAATGAAGGATCAAATCGAGTCTTACATCGACTTCGTATTCCGATCAACTAGATTGATCTAGTTATCCAATTAACCTAATCAATCCTCCACATTAATCCCTATCAACCATTAAGCCACTTACCAACTTTTTATGCATTTAAATTACTCACAACTAACATACTCCATCCATAGCTGAATTCCAATGATTCCACAGCCGATTCCACCCACAAATCGCCCATCAACAAAACAAAACAATCCATATCAGCTTAACATCAAAACTAATCACATACCACCAACTCCTTAACTCACGGTCTATTTATATAGCATAACAATTACAACTATCCCAAACTCACAGCCTTACAGCTCCATGCACAACCATCATAGACACAAACAGAGCATTATACCACTCATTTTGCCACCCACCATTCGCACACCAAGACATAGGATTCTGACCTACCCTGGATGAACACACAACATCCCCAATCTTTCTTCACTCACCCACAGCTCACTTTCATCCATAACCGAACAACCCTCTCAAACAAAACACCCAATGTGAAAATCAAATTACGTTGGTACAACACAAGGATTACACAAAGAAATTGACAACTAAACAGCAAAGGCTAGATCGATCTTACTAGGCCCAAATCGATTACCAAACATCATCTAGCCTAGATCCCAAACAGGCAAAAAATCACCACCTACAGCAAATTGTCGGAAGGCTAGAAACCCTACTGCCCTAAACCACAAAAGGAACACATTCATAGGTGGATTTCTTTCGAAATCGAAGGAGGACACAGAAACACAGTTCCTTACCTTGCTCCAGTAGAAATCGCGAAGGCCTCCAATCGAACTGTTCCCAACACAACCTCCCCACCCTAGCAACTCCACCGGCGCAAATCTCCTCCTATCCCCTGTTCCTCGGAGAAAATCCAGGCTCAAGATCACCTGCTTCGGTGATGATTGGGGAAAGACAACTGCCGTCGATCCAAGCTTCCAACCACTCATCTAACTCCGGCAGAACATGCAGCTCCCGAGCAGAACCAGGAGTAGACTTCGCCAGCTGAGGCTGAGGATGAGGTGTCAGTGATGCTTGCATGGAGATCCAGCCCTAGAAGTCGAGACCGAAGAAACCAACAGCAAGGAAATCGGGAAGAAGAGTCGGCGGCGAGTCGAAATTAACAACTCCCTCACATTGCCAACGCTGGACTCATGGCAGCAGATGCGTGGCGGTGGCGACAAAGAGAAGGAGAAGGGCTCATGCGTTGAAGGTGAAGAGGAGGGGTCAGTGAAGGGAAACAGAGGAGGCGGATCTGAATCAAATGTGAAGAGGGAGAGAAATCGTGAAACGGCGAAGGAAAAATGAAACCGCAGTTCGCGTAGAGGAAATGGGTTATGCGGATCGGGTTTGAGATTTAACGCAACTCCTATTAACCCATTAATCTTAGGGTTAGGATAATAAACCCAATTAACCCCTAGACTAGGATTTAAGCTCATTTTAAATCCTGAAAAATTTCTAAAAAATCCAAAAAAAAATCCACAAGATAATTTCTTAATTACCAAGGAATATTTTATTTTATATTTTTTTTCCGGTATTTTACATTCTCCCCCACTAATAAAAATTTGGTCTCTAAATTTCATACTTACATACAAAAATTACTCGAAGTAAGTTTCCGAAATGACCACATACATTCTTCAAGTGAACAAATGAGGCTATCAAGCTCGGATAGTATCTTCCAGCTCTCATGTAGCCTCCTCATCGATATGATGTTGTCATCCAACCTCTACGAGTCGGATGGTTTTGTTCTACAACTAACGCTCCTTGTGACCAAAAATCCACACTGGAATCTCCTCGTACATCACATTACACTGAGGAAGAATGGGAACCTCTTTCAGAACATGATCTGAACGCAAAACACATTTCTTCAGAATAGAACCACGAAATACGTTATGAACACCCATAAGTGTCGGAGGTAAAGCCAACCAGTAAGCTACACCCCCAATCCGCTACAATATCTCAAATGGATCAATATAGTGTGGAGCTAATTTTCCTTTCAACACAAATCATTTCACCCTTTTCGTAGGTGAAACATGCAGAAATACCTGTTCCCTTACTGAGAACTCCAAAGGCCTTCGCCTCCGGTCTGCGTAACTCTTCTGTCGATCCTGTGCCTCCAATAATCATCATCTGATACCATCGTCTGATGACACTCACCAACTCTGCATTATGCTAGATACTCTGTGGCCCTAGCTACTGTTGTTCCCCGACTTCCTCCCACAACACAGGAGATCTACAGGGTCTACCGTATAAGGCCTCGAATGGAGACATCAGAATAGAAGAGTGGTAGTTATTGTTATAGGCAAATTTCACTAAATGAACGTTGTCCTCTTAACTGCCTCTGAAATCCATGACACAAGATCTCAATAGATCCTCCAGAGTTTGAATGTTACACTCAGACTATCCATCTATCTGTGGATGAAACGTTGTGCTGAGTCGAAGCTCTATGCCCATAGTTTGATGCTGACTCCGCCAAAATTGCGAGGTAAATCGCGGATCTCTATCAGATATAATACCCAAAGGCACTTCATGCAATATGATAATCTCTCGACAGTACAACTCTGTCAGACGATCCAAAAAGTCCATTCCACTAATAGGCAGAAAATGAGCTAATTTGGTTAGTCGATCACCCAAATCGCATCATGCCCTTTATGGTTTCTGGGCAATCCCGTAACGAAAACCATAGTGATATGCTCCCACTTCCATTCCAAAATCAAAATTTCCTTGAAAAATCCAGCGAGTTTTTGATGTTCAGCATTCACTTACTCACATACTAAACATCGAGCAGCAAAATCTGCTATATCTCTCTCTTTATTCCATTCTACCAATATAAACATTTCAAATCTCAGTACATCCGAGTACCACCAGGGTGAATAGCAAATCTCTAATGATGTGCTCCCTGTAGCAACTCTTCCTTAACTGGATGCGTGTCCGGAACACACTATCCTTATCAGAGATGAGGAATTTTCTTCTCAAAAGAGAAGTCCATCAACCATTCAAAATCCATATGTCCACGTCATGTATATGACAGCTTGTCTCGTAGTTCCTCAACTGTCGTAAGCTAAAGGTACGCCTCATTCAATTGCATCGGGATCGCTCCATTCCTTGGAATGATGAATATGCGTACCACATCCTTTAATCCACCCTGGAAGGATTAACTAATACTCGTGTAATAGTTAACCGCCATCTAGGTCCTGTAAACTGGTTTCACCAGCTTTTGACTAAATGATTTCCATCACCCTTTTGGTTAAACAAATCTGTGGTATAGTGTTGGTGCAATCGGCCAAGGTTAACTCGAGTTTGACTCGAGCAGTACCTGGATAGTATTTTGATGATAGACGAAACTCCTGACAAGGGATTATCATCGAAAAGTTCAACATGGTGTTGGCATGGAAAATCCAAGCATGGAGCTTGGTGTGGGAAAGTCCAACATAGGGTTGGCATGGAATATCCAAGCTTGGAGCTTGGTGTGGAAAAGTCCAAAGCATTGCGAAGTCATGCGCTTGGTGCTTGGTGAGAAATGCATTGCGAAGTCGTGCGCTTGGTGCATGTGGGAAGTCTTGAGGACTTGATAAGTTCACTAGGCTCGGGGTCCTTGAGTTGATGAAGGATGGGATTACGAAGCCGTGCGCTTGGTGCATCCGAGGGACCACCTGACGGGGAGCGAATGGAGTGAGACCCAAGGGAAGCATACTTTGAGGGCATGAGACACGAAGGATGGCATTGCGAAGTCGTGCGCTTGGCACATCCGAGGGACGTAGGCCGAGGGAAGAGATCTTCGGTGGGGAACTCCAAGAGGGATAAGGTGGACTTGGCCAAGTGGCTAAGACTGAGTGTCGGAGGCTCAAACTTGATGTTTGAGGGTTCACCCGACAGTCGAATGCTCAAACAACTTGGTGTTTGAGGTTTTGCTGCACTGACCGGCATAGGTGTCGATCGGTAGTCCAAGTCGACTCGGGTTCGTGTTAGATCGCAGTTTGTGCTTAGCGATCCGCCATGGATCGATCGTGATCGATGTCGACAACGATCATTGTCGAGGGATGGTAGTCGACTGATGGGAATGTCGTGACCACAGAACGCTCCATAGCCGACTGGGCAGTCGACACTAAGTCACCAGTCGACTGCCATGGACTAGCAGTCGACTGGTATGAGGTCCATTGGAACTTATCCAATGTGGATCTGGCCATTGTGAGACAATGGTTACAGGGGCAGTCGACATGGGCCTTTTGGCAGTCGACTGCTGGGCGCAAAAATAGCTTGATATAGGTTATAAATGGAGCTCAAGTGGGAGGATTTCGCAAAGACTTTTGTGAAGCTATTGGAGGGGAATTGTTGCTACATTCCAGACCTTCAAGAGCCATCTAAAGCAAGCTACAAGCAATGGGTTCAAAGCAAGCGTTGTAAAGTGTTATTTACGTATATTTCATATTTGTCTTTATATTTCTTGTATTTCATATATTACTTGTTGTAATAGCTTGTGAGAGGTTTCTCCACCTTCGACGTGTAGTCGAGAAGGAGTTTAGTTAGTGTCGTGCGCATAATTAGAGCTCGGCGAGCTCACCTATGGAGTAGGAACCATTCGGTTCCGAACCACGTATATGCTTGTGTATTGCTTGTGATTGTTATGTGTTGTTAGTATTATTATTGTCATTGTTATTCCGCTGCGCTAACAACAATCGTAGACAAGCAACTCAACGAGAACAAGCGATTTCCACCATCGAATGTAAGAGGGCTATTCACCCGCCTCTAGCCTGCCAATACACACCGATCGATCCCCTACAAGTGGTATCAGAGCCAAGGCACTTGTCAAGGACTAACCGCCGACACAAGTACTACAAAATGGCAGGCTACAACATCCATCCACCGAAATTCGATGGAGATTTTGCTTGGTGGAAGAAACGGATGGAGGTATATCTCGAAACAGACATTGATTATATGATTATTGTAGAAAACGGTTTTGAGATGCCTAGGGACAAAGATAACAAGCCCATTGAGAAGTCAAGGTGGACCCAAGACCAAATCAAGGATTTCAAGATAAACCTCGAGGTAATAAAATTACTTAGTGATTTGTTGCCTAACCATATTTGGTCTAGATTGGGTGACTATAGGGATGCAAGGGAGCTATGGAATAAGATAATAAAATTCCAAGAAAACTTCCAACCAACACAAGTAGAGGAGAATGCCGAGGAAGAAGCACCCACAACATTTGAAGAAGTTGATGATTTGGTGGAGACCTCCACCTCTAGCATAGAGGGGGAGGAAAGCGTTTCTATTCCGGAGCAAGATCAAAATGACGTTTCTACCTCCGAAAGAAGTGAAGAGGCCTCCACCACCTCCCTAGGTGACTCAAGTATTATAATTTTAAATAAAGATCACATAATATGCTTTGAGTGTAGGGAGAAAGGGCATTACAAAAGCAAATGCCCTAAATTGGCTAAGGAAAAAGAATTGGAACCAAAAGTCAACCCAAAGTCAAAGGATGCTGGAGTCTCCACAACTAGAAGCAAAGAGCACATTGTATTCTTTAAATGCAATCAAAAGGGACACTACCGAAGCCAATGCCCTTGGGCGAGGAAGAAAGGGCAAGAAGGTGTATCTCATGTAGGGGGAGCTCTTAAAGCTAACCCTAAGGTAAATTTTAATAATGCATCTTTAATTCCTAAAGTTAAAAAGCATGCTAAGAATTATTTTAGTTCTCTTGCCAATATTAATGAAAAGCATGCTAAGAGAAATAATAAGGCTTATTGCTTAGGTGCCAAGCATGTTCATATAACTAAGGATAAACCTAGGACTCATAATTAGAGAAATATTTTACCAAAGGAGTCCATTAGGAGAATAGAAGAAAATTTGGATATTAATCCCAAAAACCATAGGCACATGCCTAAGAACAAGAGGCCTTCCCAAAAATCTAATGAAAATTCAAAATTGAGGAAATTAGAGCTAGAAAACCAAGTCTTGAGGTCAAGACTTGAGAGAATGGAGAAAACCCTTAGAATCATAGAAAATTCAATTATAGGGTCAAATGCCCAAAAGTCAAGACCTAAGGTTCAAAAATGGTCTAAGGGCAATGAAGGTTTGGGTCACAAATCTAAGCCCAAGAAGACTTATCATAATGTTACATTTTATTATGGAACTATTTCTAGGTCTAAAAAAACCAAGGCTAATAGGGAAGTTATCCCTAAGTCTAGCCATGATGTTTGCTTAGTGGCTAAGACCTCAAAGAAATCAAATGTAGCCACTAGGAAGGTCAAATGAGGAGTCATCTCTAGTGTTGACCTAGGAAAGACCCAAAAGACTATGACTCTAAAGCCTAAAAGGGTCATTAAAAAGGTATCTAGGGAAGTTATCCCTAGAGAATACCTTGTTAACCCAAGGAGCTCCAATAGGTATTGGGTTTATAAGAGCGTGATCGATTAATGCTAAATGGGTTAGGGTGTGTCAACCCTAAGTGGATGGGTAGTTAACCTAACCATAGTAGAGTTGACACATTAGAATGTGTCAATGTGCTTGAGAAGTTAAAAAATGATTTAAATTGGCACAATTAGGTCTTAGAGGTATTGGTGTGCCATTTTGGGTTTTCGGCACACTAGGGGGATAAATGGCTATTAAGGCAAAAATGAACTTACCCTAGAAATGGCAATTTGGATATAACACTTAGGTATTTTATACCTTAGTATATTTTACTTGCCATGATTTGTTTGCCTTGCCATGTCATGACATTATTTTCATTTTTATATATAAAAATGTCATGATCATGTTTAGAACTATTTTTAGATGTCATGTATGCTAAAATGTCATTCACATGCCATGACATCATGATTTTGGCATATGCTTTTATCTATATCGTATCTATGTCATAATCATCATCATGCATATAACTAAAATGAAATTAAGGACCATGGCATTATTTGATGGGAATCAAAGAACATTGCCTCGAAATATGCATGAAACCATTAAAAGAACAAAAAAAAACCCACATCTCACTAGACACTTGACTTGTATGTGTTTTACACATCTAGATATAAGTGAGATGTTTAGGAAAAAGAAATTAAAGGTTTCAAAAACATTTTGAAAACATTTTGAAAAACCTTGGTGAAGCCTATCTTTTGATCACTATCACCATTGAATGGGATGATACAAAGAGGGCTCTTTATTGAAGCTCTTCTTAACTTTTGGACTTTGTATCAATCTCCTAATTTAGTGGGTAAAATAATTTTCAAATATTTTTCACCCATAGTGTTTATGATAAGTAATATACATACCAAATTTCAAGATTTATTAAGTTATGTATATTTACTTATGAATTTCGGAAAGTCATTCCTGAAATTCGTAAATCAGAATGATTATCAATGATCATCATGGTGGATCCACTATGGAGGTGGCATCGATCGATTTCGAATTCAATGACCGCCAAGATGATTTCGGGTAAACCTTGTTGGTTAGGCCCAGGTTAAGGTCTCCTAACCAATCCTAACCCTAGGATATGCTTGGGAGAGCATTAGAAAGGGTGGAAATCCATTGGACATGGATTAAGAGATGGGTTTCGGGAGAGTATCAATTTTAATATAGAAGAGAGTTCATTGTTGAATTTTTCCTTAATTTTGATATGGTTAATGTTCCTATTGCCTTAGGGACTCTCCAAGGACATTGTTGGTGTAATGGTAATGGGGGAGCAAGCCTCTAGGGGGAGGTATCCATCATGGGAAGATGGATATGTATTTCCTCATGGGAGGAAAATTGGGTTGCCTCTCTTAAGTGATATGGGATCACTAGAAAGATTGTAGGCATGTGTTTCCTCCAAGAGAGAGATTGTAAGATCTCATTGGGATATGAGACATTCATACCCTTGGGGAGGACCTTTTTGATGTAATGTCAAAAAGGGGGAGAAGTTACCAAGTTACCAATTAGGTTTGAAATTCTCATTTGGGATGTGAGAATTGTCAATATGAGAGAATTGGTAGACTTGAGATGGTAGTTTTGTCAATCATCAAAAAGGGGGAGATTGTTAGTGCAATCGGCCCAGGTTGACTCGAGTTTAACTCGAGCAGTACCTGGATAGTATTTTGATGATAGGCAAATCTCATGACATGGGATTGTCATGGAAAAGTCCAACATGGTGTTGGCATGGAAAATCCAAGCATGGAGCTTGGTGTGGGAAAGTCCAACATACGGTTGGCATGGAATATCCAAGCATGGAGCTTGGTGTGGAAAAGTCCAAAGCATTGCGAAGCCGTGCGCTTGGTGCTTGGTGAGAAATGCATTGCAAAGCCGTGCACTTGGTGCATGTGGGAAGTCTTGAGGACTTGGTAAGTTCACTAGGCTCGGGGTCCTTGAGTCGGTGAAGGATGACATTGCGAAGCCGTGCGCTTGGTGTATCCGAGGGACCTCCGGACGGGGAGCGAATGGAGTGAGGCCCAAGGGAAGCATACTTCGAGGGCATGAGACACGAAGGATGACATTGCGATGTAGTGCGCTTGGCGCATCCGAGGGACGTAGGCCGAGGGAAGAGAGCTTCGGTGGAGAACTCCATGAGTGATAAGGTGGACTTGGCCAAGTGGGTAATACTGAGTGTCGGAGGCTCAAACTTGATGTTTGAGGGTTTACTCGTCGGTCCAATGCTCAAACAACTTGGTGTTTGAGGTTTTGCTGACATGAGCCGACCGCATAGGTGTCGGCCGATCGTCCAAGTCGACTGGGTTCGACTAGTGTTAGGCTAGAGTTTTAGCTTGGCCGATCGCCAAGGATCAGGAGCGATCGGCCGATCTTGGCAGCGATTAGCCGAGGGATGGCAATAAGCGATGAGAATATCATGAGCAGACGCTCCGTAGCCGATCGGGGGCTACTATGTCACCGATCGCCATGGGTCGATCGATCGGTAGGAGATCCATTGGAACTTATCCAATGTGGATCTGGCCGTTGTGAGACAATCGTTACAGGGGCAATCGACTGGGGTCTTTTGGTAGTCGACTGCTGGGCACAAAAATAGCTTGATGCAGGTTATAAATGGAGATCAAGTTGGAGGATTTTGCAAAGACTTTTGTGAAGCTATTGGAGGGGAATTGCTGCTGCATTCCAGACCATCAAAAGCCATCTAAAGCAAGCTACAATCAAAGGGTTCAAAGCAAGCGTTGTAAAGTGTTCTTTACGTGTATTTCGTATTTGTCTTTGTATTGCTTGTATTTCATATATTACTTGTTGTAATAGATTGTGATAGGTTTCTCCACCTCCGACGTGTAGTCGAGGAGTTTAGTTAGTGTCGTGTGTATAACTAGAGCTCGGTGAGCTCGCCCATGGAGTTGGAACCATTCGGTTCCGAACCACTTTTATGTTTGTGTATTGCTTGTGATTGTTATGTGTTGTTAGTATTGTTATTATCATTGTTATTCCGCTGCGCTAACAACAATCGTAGACAAGCAACGCAACGAGAACAAACGAATTCCACCATCGAATGAAAGAGGGCTATTCACCCCCCTCTAGCCTGCCAATACACACCGATCGATCCCCTACATATAGTAACGCTAAAAGTATCCTATCCACATTCGTAGTATTAACCAAATCATACAAGGAAAATAACCATCTATGGTGGTCGAGTGCGCAACAACAACTACCACAATCAACAGTGGCCAGGTTACACAACTCCAACAACTATAAATTGATCCCATCATGTCCTGGATACACGATTCTCAAATTCAGTGGCGACTAAATCATTAATTAGTCTAACAACTTAATCAAAACTCATAAAATTCATACTAAGTATGAAATTATTGTCTCTACACACCTGCATCTGCTTTACTCTAAGTCGATGATATATTAATCATCACAACGACAATGATAATTGTATGACACCATGTCACTACAATATCAACGCTCCAATCATAACTCGATCCTAGAGTATACACAAGTGTCCATAATTGATCTAAATAGATCATCTATCCCCAACGAAGGATATTTACTTTTAACAACTATCGCATTTCATCATCGATAATCGATGCATAATCTCATAGGTCCATCTCTCTTTCAACAAAGAGTTCTGGATCCTCTCTAGAAGAAATACTGGAACATATAAATATCTCATCCAGCATCTCCTATAATCGCAACTTACGTTCTTCCAATTTTCATAGTGTTTAGAAACACTGATACCAACAACATTATCCCTCATATGAGGTATTCAATATCGACACTATCTCAGCAATAACTCTGATCATCTACTCCACTTGCCTATGTAGTGGCAAGCCTAGGAGTTCATCCAAAACTACATCCGAATACTCTCGGATTATTCGGACATCTTAGAGACATAATCATACCATACTCTCAACAATTTGACCATCCATAAGGATATGTCTACAGTAAAAGTATGTCTATCAAAGTCTAAGGGCATCTCTTGACTTCTTAATTGTTGGTCCACATCTCACCTGACGGTAGAGATACCACTGGTACGAACGATGAATTGTCGCAATACCGTTCCCAAATTATTTACTGAACCCCCTAACTACACTAATGTAGTATAGGACTGACTCAGGTCATCTCCCAACGAACCTAATGGATGGACGTTTGTTTTTAAACAGAAGTAAACACTGGGGTTTTTTATAATTATCAAAACAATTAAAATGCAAAATCAAATGCAAACATGAGAATTAAACATGCAAAAAGTAAACCTAACTAACAATTATTATTTCCCGGGAAGCTAACCTAATGCAAGAACAAATGCAAAAAGTAACAAGCAACTATCCTAATGCGCAAAAGTAAGTGATCACGCACCGCACTGTCACTATACGGTACAATGATCAAACAATGGTGAACAATTCAACCAAGCACCGCACTGTCACTATACGGCGCAGTGATCAAAGAGTCACTGAAAAACTAAACTAATAGATAGAAAAGAAAGCGACCAAGCACCGCACTGTCACTATACGGTACAATGATCAAATAAATGTGAACAATTCAACCATGCACCGCACTGTCACTATACGGCACAGTAGTCAAACAGTCACTAAAAACTGCAGTAAACGAAATGCAATAAACGAAAGCAATTCAACCAAGCACCGCACTGTCACTATACGGTACATTGGTCGAATGTAAATGAAACTAACCTAACAACTAAAGCATAACACAAATAAAACTCTAACTACGACTCGAGTTAAAACACAAGTTAGAATATAGAATAAAATACAAGGTAAACCGCAGATTGAAACACAAAGTAAAATACTAGTGAAAAAAAAGATTACAAACACTAGTAAAAATACAATTCGAGGTCACTGGTGAAACCACATATTAAAAACACTAGCGAAAACACAATTGAAAACACTAATGCAAACACAATGTAATAACACCAGTGACAACACAAATGAAAACACAAACTGAACCATAGAATAAAATCACAAACTGAAGCCACACAAAGTAACATAGTAAAATAGTAACAAACACAATACTGAATTACCGAAATAAAAATTAAACACAGTCATCCACAAACACCGAAAAGGTACCACCCTCTCCGGTGACCTACGACAAAACCGAACACTCCAAGGGTCTCAGGATATGGATCTCTCGTCGGATTCCGACGAGAGTTGGATCGATGCGGTAGTTCACAGCTCCGATGATGGATGCGGGACTGCCGTGACCACGAGCAGTCAATGTGGATGGAATCAGATCTGGAAACTGATAATTGTGGTCACCAAGCTGCTGTTGAAGACTGCCCTAGATTGGAAGAAGTGCTGCCGCCAGAGCTGGGAAAAGATTCTGCGGGATCCCGACAGTAGCAAGTCACCCCTAGCTTCACGTGACCACGTCCCACTAGGGTAGCTCAGTTCCGTCGGTGAGGGCTCTAAAGATCACCGGTGAAGATAGACGACATCCCACAGCTCGATCAACGGACTACCGCCGCCCAAATGCAGCTGTTGTATCTGCCCGACCGATGGAAGGAGAGGACGCCCGATGAAATGGAATCAGGGAAGACCATGGATTGCCGGAATACATCACCGGAGTGCTGCTGTGGAAGAACTGTCGCTGCCGCGCGTTGGAGAGGAGGAAGAAACTGCGCTGCATGGAGAAGATGAGGGAGGAGGGAATGCCACCGTCGGCCTTTGGTGGAGGAAGGGAATGGCCGGCGGTGCTTCGGGTGGTGGTGTGGAGAAGAAAACCCGTCGGCGGCGTCGCGCGATTTGGGGAAGAAAAGCTGCTCGCGCGATTTGGGAAGAAGCTGCGGCTCGCGCGATTTGGGAAGAAGCTGCGGCTACTGCTTCTGCCGGATGAAGCTATGTTGATTAAAGGCTTTTTCTGAGCCGTCCAATTGGAGCCTCCTCTGATCCCAGCCATCCAAACAAGCTAGGGTTTGATTGAGTCCAATTAATCTCCTAAGAATGCTGTGATCCAATGGCTAAAATCAGTCTGATTTGAAATGGACGGATCTGATCCGTCTGAAGGTATAATCACGATCCAATGGTCCGGATGAACGGAAAAGACGTGTAGATCTTAATGTACGAGCCGGATCGCTTCAGATCCAGATGGATGACTCAAAATCAATCACTTTCTCAGACGGTTCATAATGCTCAGATCTGAACCCTTGATTTCATTTTTCTTTTGATCTGGATGAAGGGCTCAGATTAAATCATCTTGAAATATCCATTATGACCCCAGATGAAGTCATATTTGATCCAACTTGAGTCTAGTCCAGTGGCTCATCTCGATCTCCTACAAACAAAGATAAAATTTGCATATAAGTCCAAACTTTAGGAGCATTTACAATAAGGCCCAAAAATATATCCAACTCGTAAAATATACAAATAATCAACAATTAAACATACGAGAGGATTAAAACGATGATATTAAGGACCGAAATAATACAACAAAATGGCAGTTATCAACTCCCCCACACTTATTCTTGCGCGTCCCGAGCAATAATAAAAATAAAGACACACTAACTCTATCACTCATTCCCCAAACAATACCTAGATCAATAATTCAGAGATAGAAAAAATAAGTTACTTAGGATCACCAAATCCATCCGGATCCTAGGTAGTCAAAAGATCCAACTCCTACAACAATCAACATGTATGATGAATTACAGTCAAATCAAATAGACTAAGCCTGATACAAAACCTCCCAAAATGGATAAATGCACTGATGCTCACATAATAATGTAGGAGTGGGGCGCCCTCAAAACAACATGCAATTTTGTACTACCATATGCTTGCTTATCATCTACTTCTCTACTGCTATCAATACATCTCATACATGAATCAAAAGGATTTATCATGAATCGAAACAAGATCAAAAGTAGACTGTAGATAAAGTATGCAAAGAGTAGTACAAGACAAAGGTACAAATGAAGAGGGAACAAGAGAAGAATTGGAGAAATAAACCTGATAAGTTGCTCTGTGAAATGCTCAGTAACCAGCAATATGGGAAGAGACTAGGACAATTGGAAACTTTAGAATTGGATTCATGATCAAATGACTCTATTCAATACATTGCAATTCCATTCGCCTGCATTACAATTGCACATTTTCTCTCTTTTTTTTTTAACAAAAGAAACATCAATGGCGCCATTTTTTTTCTTTTCTTTTTTTTTTCTTTTTTTTTTTTGTGTGCAGAAACTCAAGTACTAATCACAGACAAATATATCTCAGGACCAATGACCTCTGAAAATCATGCCTTCCATATTATGTTTCCAACACAAATAATACCCCACACTTAAAAATTTTGTCCGTCTCGGACAATACAACCCATCAAACTATTCCTCCAATATGGAAAATAATAGATATGAAAAAGATAATCCACAATGATACAAATACAATGGATAGCAAATGAAAAGATAAGACAAGTAAGACATGGAAGATGAAAGTATCATGTGGATTAGACAATCAAACAAAGTCAGGAAAAGAGTCAAAGAATGAAATCCTTCATCATATTCATGCAAGTAAATGTTACTGCAGTTTTGAAAAGACACAAAGCAAGTTCTAGAGTAACAAGAATCACATGTGTTATCACACAAAAGTGGGTAGATGATAAGAATGGCTTACAACCTCACTAGGTGAATCAAAATCAAGCTTAGTCTATCAATAAAAAGTTCACCATCATAACAAGTGACTGCATGCAAGTGAAGTCTCCTATCATACACAAAAATCCACAATCTGATGATCAAACTTAACTAATTTTTACCACCTCTGAAATGATACTAAGGCATGCATAGAGAATATTATTTGACTCAACGACAGACAAACAAACCTAGGTAAACAGGCAAATAAGCAATCAACCCATACAAATTATTCCAAACATGAAAGGACAAAAATAAATGCAGTAAATAAAAGAACACACTCCCCTTTTATGTCGGAGAAGAAACATCATCATGTCTGGCCCCACCGTATTCTCTAGAATAGACTTGATCTCTTTGCTCGACACTTCATGAGTCTGTTGGAAAAGTGAGACCCTTGATCGCTAATGATCGCCCTAGGAACTCTAAATCTGCACAATATGTGAGACCTAACAAAATTCACAACAACTAGAGAATCATCAGTCCTGGTGGGGATGACCTCCACCCATTTAGAAACATAATCATATGCCAAAAGAATATATGAAAATCCAAAAGATACAGGACACATACCCATAAAATCAATACCCCAAATATCGAAAATCTCACAGAATAACAAAAGTTTTTGAGGCATTTCATTTCTACATCCTATTTTTCCTGTTCATTGACATCGTTAACAAGACTTGTAGAATTCAGAGGCATCATGAGATAAAGTGGGCCAATACAAACTAGACTATAAAACTTTCCTAGCAGTTCTTTTGGGGTCCAAAGTACCCCCCACAAGCCAGAGAATAACAAAAAGTAAGTACGTATGGAATGAAACTCATAATCAAGTCCACATCATCTAATAATCTGATCACTACAAAATTTCAATGATAAAGATCATCCCATACATAATACTTAGCATCACATTTCAATTTCTAGACTTGTGCATGAGTAAAATGTGAAGGTACAACACGACAACTAAATAAATAGCAAGATCTGCATACCATGGTGTCTTACCCTACAGGTGAAAAAACTGCTCATCTGGAAAAGAATCTGCTATAGGAGTGGGTTTGATCTCCATCACAATCCTAGTCAAGCTGAAATACCACCTCCTTCTGCAACAAAGTGGTCAAGGGTAGGGCAAACTAAAGTCTCTGATAAAATGTCTGTAGAAACATGCATGACCTAGAAAAGCACAAACTTCCCGCACAGAAGCGGGGTAAGATAAAGAAGATATAACATGAATTTTAGCAGGATCTACTTCAATACCATACACAGAGAAGATATGACCTAAGACTATCCCATGCTCGACCATGAAATAACATTTCTCACAAACATATGATGGAAGTGATCCTTGGGGCGTCGCCTGAAGAGCGCTAGTCCCTACACAATCCATATCCCTGTCTACATAAAGAGGGCCCACAGATAGGTCCTAACAACAAATCATTATCAACATCAGAATCAATAAAATCACAACAAAATGTAGAAGGTGCAGAGATATCCAAATGAAAAATAGACTAAGAAATAAAGTTCATGCAGTCTAACTCATCAGCTATAACCACGCTAAGAATATAATGATCCTCCATCGAGTACCTCAAAGCGTCCAAAATACTAAACCGAACTACAGTATCTCCTACCTCCATAGAAAGAGTACAACTTCTCATGAAACAAAACCTCGGCATAATTGGGAATCTGCTTCCCTAGCCTTTTCTTCAACAACCCCCTTCCTAGGCTGGGCCTCTGAGGGAAGAGAAAAACTGCTGCATAAAACTCAAGTAGATTATCGCCTGAAGACCTAGTCATCCACACAAACAAATAAAATGAGCAACAAATATAGATAATAAGAAAGACAATAATAACAAAAGAAAAAGAAAACAAACAAACAAACTACAGTTTAAAGACAAACGAACCCATTAGAGGTCCCCGGCAACGGCGCCAAAATTTGATACGAACGATGATTTGTCGCAATACCGTTCCCAAATTATTTACTGAACCCCCTAACTACACTAATGTAGTATAGGACTGACTCAGGTCATCTCCCAACGAACCTAATGGATGGACGTTTGTTTTTAAACAGAAGTAAACACTGAGGGTTTTTATAATTATCAAAACAATTAAAATGCAAACATGAGAATTAAACATGCAAAAAGTAAACCTAACTAACAATTATTAATTCCCGGGAAGCTATCCTAATGCAAGAACAAATGCAAAAAGTAACAAGCAACTATCCTAATACGCAAAAGTAAGTGATCACGCACCGCACTGTCACTATACGGTACAATGATCAAACAAAGGTGAACAATTCAACCAAGCACCGCACTGTCACTATACGGCGCAGTGATCAAACAGTCACTGAAAAACTAAACTAATAGACAGAAAAGAAAGCAACCAAGCACCGCACTGTCACTATACGGTACAATGATCAAATAAATGTGAACAATTCAACCATGCACCGCACTGTCACTATACGACACAGTAGTCAAACAGTCACTAAAAATTGCAGTAAACGAAAGCAATTAAACCAAGCACCGCACTGTCACTATACGGTACATTGGTCGAATGTAAATGAAACTAACCTAACAACTAAAGCATATCACAAATAAAACTCTAACTACGACTCGAGTTAAAACACAAGTTAGAATACAGAATAAAATACAAGGTAAACCGCAGATTGAAACACAAAGTAAAATACTAGTGAAAACACAGATTACAAACACTAGTAAAAATACAATTCGAGGTCACTGGTGAAACCACATATTAAAAACACTAGCGAAAACACAATTGAAAACACTAATGCAAACACAATGTAATAACACCAGTGACAACACAAATGAAAACACAAACTGAACCATAGAATAAAATCACAAACTGAAGCCACACAAAGTAACATAGTAAAATAGTAACAAACACAATACTGAATTACCGAAATAAAAATTAAACACAGTCATCCACAAACACCGGAAAGGTACCACCCTCTCCGATGACCTACGACAAAACCGAACACTCCAAGGGTCTCAGGATACAGATCTCTCGTCGAATTCCGACGAGAGTTGGATCGATGCGGTAGTTCATAGCTCCGATGATGGATGCGGGACTGTCGTGACCACGAGCAGTCAATGTGGATGGAATCGGATCTGGAAACTGATAATCGTCGTCACCAAGCTGCTGTTGAAGACTACCCTAGATTGAAAGAAGTGCTGCCGCCGGAGCTGGGAAAAGATTCTGCGGGATCCCGAAAGTAGCAAGTCACCCCTAGCTTCGCGTGACCACGTCCCACTAGGGTAGCTCAGTTCCATCGGTGAGGGCTCTAAAGATCGTCGGTGAAGATAGACGACATCCCACAGCTCGATCAATGGACTACCGCCGCCCAAATGCAGCTGCTGTATCCGCCCGACCGAAGGAAGGAGAGGGCGCCCGATGAAATGGAATCAGGGAAGACCATGGATTGCCGGAATACATCGTTGGAGTGCTGCGTGGAGAGGAGGAAGAAACTACGCTGCGTGGAGAAGATGAGGGAGGAGGGAATGCCACCGCCGGCCTTCGTGGAGGAAGGGAATGGCCGATGGTGCTTCGGTCGGTGGCATGGAGAAGAAAACCCGTCGGCGGTGTCGCGCGATTTGGGGAAGAAGAAGCTGCTCGCGCGATTTGGGAAGAAGCTGCGGCTCGATTTGAGGTTGATTAAAGGCTTTTTCTGAGCCGTTCGATTGGAGCCTCCTCTGATCCCAGCCGTCCAAACAAGCTAGGGTTTGATTGAGTCCAATTAATCTCCTAAGAATGCTGTGATCCAATGGCTGAAATTAGTCTGATTTGAAATGGACGGATCTGATCCGTCTGAAGGTATAATCACGATCCAACAGTCCGGATGAACGAAAAAGACATGTAGATCTTAATGTATGAGCTGGATCGATCCAGATCCAGATGGATGACTCAGAATCAATCACTTTCTCGGATGGTTCATAATGCTCAGATCTGAACCCTTGATTTTATTTGTCTTTTGATCTGGATGAAGGGCTCAGATTAAATCATCTTGAAATATCCATTATGACCCCAGATGAAGTCATATTTGATCCAACTTGAGTCTAGTCCAGTGGCTCATCTCGATCTCCTACAAACAAAGATAAAATTTGCATATAAGTCCAAACTTTAGGAGCATTTACAATAAGGCCCAAAAATATATCCAACTCGTAAAATATACAAATAATCAACAATTAAACATACGAGAGGATTAAAACGATGATATTAAGGACCGAAATAATACAACAAAATGGTAGTTATCAACCACCGACCCACAAGTCGATATAGAGGAACCCTTCTAATTCAACTAAGAATGTTCTAGACAAAGATACCTGTAAACTACAAGTATCTCTCAATATATTAGCCCAGAGGTTAAACTAAAGTAATACCCTGAACGATCAAATATCTGTCGATCCGATCCAAAAGCTCCACGCACGTCTCGACCTTCCTCCGAAGAGAAAAAGATCAGATCCAATAGTCTGCGATAAAGCGGTCGCATTTCTGCGATGAATGGCTCAGGGATTTTTCCTAGATCATCTAATCCCATCCCTAAATCCTACGAGCTGCAACTGTAGAATACAAAATAGATACGACCATCATCGTATACTCTCTCCTCTGTAAAAGAAAATCACATCTAGAGCTAACTGTTGTTGTCTGCATGAGTCTTCTGCGATGTCTTTTGTTGATGCTGCTTCTGTGCTGATCTCTGCTGAAGGGTAGTATAAAGGAACTCCAACCACGCTTGAGGTAGTAGGTTGCTGCTGATGAGATAACCCAATCATCGATGCTGATCTCCGCTGTCGAGACGGTGCATCATCCTCCCAGAATACCATCGATAGTCTTCAACTCAGTCTTCCAAATACAACTCCTCAATATGTACTAGTTGCTTACAATAGCAACATATGAACTGATCCAACAGATAATCTTACTTCGCGTGTCTTCGTGATCTGCACTACACGCACATAATCCCTTCGGAGTCTTTGTTTTGATTTCGCTGATGTGCACGAGAACATCCTGATGATCTGCGGTTGGTCTTCTATAATCAAAAAGTAGCTCAAGGTCTATGACTCCGATCTTGCTCATGTTGTCCAACATTTGGAGGCTCCTTAATCCAACAGTCGGAGACTTCTGACCCAAATAAATTGACCTGCATTATCTGTTTATCGGTCTCCAACTCTTTAACACTTGTACGGAGTTATTTCTAAACTCCTGACTCAATCCAATATCTTCCAGCATGATCTGATAGAAGGTCTAGTGATCTTACTCCAAAGGTAAGCCAATAACTGTGGGTGACTTAAAATATTCATTCACATTCCTGAGCTATTAGGTGAGAGTAACTTTGCAAGTCTAATGACTCTGCATGGTATTCCTGTTATCGACAATCACCCTACATAAAGCTCAAGAATTCCTTACAATGTGTCACTGAAAGTGACACGGAGAAATATTCTCTTTCAACATCACTAAACCATGATCAAGTGCTATTTTATTTCCCGAAGGTCATGTTCTGCATTTTCCACCAAATACCGGCTTGATCCCGATAATGGTATGCAAATAACTCTACTTTCTCTATATAACATGAGTTAAGTACTCAAAAGTAACTTTCAAAGTTATACAACCCAGTACGAAATAACTCAGGGATCAAAATCCCTATGAAACACCGTAAACTAGCCTTCCGCTATCTACATCAACAATAGCCTACTTGTCTTGTCCATTACCCAACAGGTAATGATCTGACTAGCATAATTAGTGAAAATCTCTAAGACTATAGTCTTTGATTTCTACAAGAAATGTGATGACTTAACCCCTATTTTCCGACTCGGTATCAGTCGACTCTCAAAGGTAAATCACCTTTTCGACACAAGTTCAAGACTCACAGACTTAATAGGTCGTTTCAGAGGTCAACTCATACCACGATTACAAACAATAATCAACACACTACAGGTTATTCCCTATCATTAACACTAAAAGCATAGCCAACAAAACCGAGAGTATAAACCCTGTCGGCAACTTTGGTTGGACGCCACGGTTGGAAATTTCTACTACGAATCTGTACAGGTATCATAACTCTAACTGTATACACCTATTGAGCAAGTTTAGATAAACATCTAACTAAGTATAAGTTATCAGTGATTTTTACCTCGTGCTGCTTGGAGCTCAAGCCGCTGTCTATCTCATATCAGAAAACCAAAACCGAAACAAATCGACTCTTGAGAATCCAAGACTCGACACAAAACAACATTGTATGGCATCGCAGAATATAGGGATCTGATACCACTAAAGTTGTCATGCCCCGAGAGCATGTCGTGCCGAAAAGTAAACGGACGACATCTCCCCTGTACGTGACAACATTTCGGGTTAATACAAGGCCCGTAGGCCACAATAACAACAACATATATATAAAAAATATAACAACATAACGAAACACAACGGAAACTAATACAATGACATACCCATAACCACACATATACAATACAACCACACACCATGCATACCAGTATGACTAACACCAGAACATAAAGAAAACCTCATCAAAATCCGCACCAACATGTGCGTACATCACATAACACATAACACCATGAAAACTCAGAATACATAACAAGACATACGAAAAACCCAAAAATCTGGACTCTCAGAGTTGAGATGAGACGATGCCAGCCAGCGGTGCTCCAAGTCCATCACGAAGTCGACTACCTGTTACCTGGGCGACAAAAAACCCAGGGTCCATCGTGGTGAGTAAAACTAAGAAGGTAATAGAAAAACATGTATATATAAAATATCACATATTATTCAACAACATAATCTAGAGGTACAATAGGTATATCAGCATAGTATATAAATACAAACATATATCGTCTAACCAAATGAACAACGTAAAATGAAGACATACCTAAAAGTCTGCTACGCTACTCTGATCCAACCTGAGCATATATCCAAAATATATATAACAGGAAGAGTAATACCAACTCACAATATACTCCTGCTATAGGTAAAGGTATCTAATGGTCTGTCTAACACATATACAAGTATCCGACACAGCCGTATAACAAATGCAAGAAGCATGCATGAATATGATGTACAACAAAATCCAGTAAGCATAGTACAATGAAATGCAACATCACAATAAGCATATATATATAGACTGCATCTATATATATATTAATCACAACCATCCATATATATATATACATGCATATATGCACATATATATGGTAATATGCAAAAAGCCATAAGATACGACAATGCAGCATGCATGGTCATGCCTGCGCACCCCTACTCGGTACCACGACCAAGTGTGCCCTAGGTGGCACGACATGACAACTGTCCCAACTCAACACCAACACCGCTCTAGAGTGGTCGAGTGGGCAGTATGATCAAGTAACATATGAGCGTAAAGAGCTCGCTGTTTGGATGTATACTGAAAAGTCTATCTTGAGAAGCTCGGTAAATTGGGAAATGATATTATTTAAATGGTGTGTCATTGATTATAGGAGGAAACCGTGTCCTATATATTAGGATGATGATGTCCCCTTGAGAAGCTCATAAGGTTCATCATGTAAACCCTGCAGGTGGACTTGGTTCGGCATGATCATAAGGTTGAGTGGTACTACTCATGGAGTAAGATGTTGATTAATTAATTGTCAGTAAATTAATTAATTGACAGACGTTCGAGATCTTAAACACGGGGAGATAAATGTACAAATAATATATGGAGCCCATATTAACTTATGGGGGTTGGTGAGGTAGATCAATGATAATCCTCTAGTGGAATGAATTATCATTAATGGATCGGACTTTCTGTGGGCTTGATCCATTGGGTGGCCAAGATCCATCTCCTCCTCATGGTCCTTATTGTAGCCTATTAAAACCTCATGGAGCCTAGATCCGATGGTGGAAAATGAAACTCTAGATTCGACGGTGGAGATTAAATCTCTAGATCCGATCTTTGAGATTAAATCTCTAGATCCGACGGTTCAGATTAAATTCCTAGATCCGACGGTAGAGATTAAAAGGAGGCTTAAGCCTAGCTCTATAAAAGGAGGCCAAGGCTTGGGCGTGGAGAGGAATTGCTTGGAGATTAGGGTTTGGGCGGCTAGGGCTTGGAGGGCATTGGGCGGCTAGGGTTTGGAGAATCCTTGGGCGGAAAGGCTTCTTCCTCTTCTCCTTGCCCGGTGCCCATTTTGCTCTTCTCAACCTTGGACCGTGCTCATCCTCTTCTTCTCTCCATCCTTGCCCGGCGGTGACAAGAGCTAGGGTTTCTCCTTGGAGCTCTTGGCCGGCGCCCACACTCCTTATTCTTCTCCTTGGTCGGCGGCAATCACCAAGCAAGGTAGCTTTGTGGTCGGTTCTAGAAAGGAGGAGAGTTTTTTTTTATGATCTTCCTTTGTTAGGAGTTAACAAGGAAAGGAAGATTGGTGATCTAGGAGGCTTCGACTTTTGGAAGATCGTCGCCCACACGATGTCCAAAAGAAGGAAGGACATAAAATAGATGATCGAGAGATATAATGCTTGTTTATGATCTTTTCTTATTATATGCTTGTTGTATGTTTTTGTTATGTGGCTAATTTACTTGGACCGCGAATACAAACACAAAAACTGGTGATCCGTACATCGTCTATTCCACAACTATTCGAAGAATAGAGGTAGGTTGCTTGAATAACAAGTTTGTTCAAGTGACCACTCTAAACTGATAGCACGACGATGAAACGGTAGCTTGGGTAATCCCTATCTGCCAAAGATTAATTTTTTAATCTGGGGACGAAGAAGGGATCGGCATGAACAAGCGATCGAGTAGAAGTGGGAAGCGAAGATCCCCACCTTCAAGTTGTGTCAGAGCCATGGTTTCCATTTTTGTGTGTTTAGGATTCGGTTACTTTTATGCACTTTTCATATATTATATGTGTCGGATAATAGTTGGATGTGCATAGGTTAACTTTTTGGTTGCAGGCATAAGATCCAACTATTATGGAAATATGTGTGTATGTGATTGTATGTGTGTAATTGTATATTTTTGAATCCTCGGGGTTGACGAAGCTAGTATTTAATTTTGTAATTAAGTATAACATTGTTTAGCCATTCTTTTTATTTTAGTTTACTTTTTATCTAGATTTCATGTACACTCCTTCGAGGAGTATAGGATCGATGGATGTAAATTAAAATAGTCTTTCTCGGCTCAGATCTCCGGATGGCTTGTACATGGCGTAAGGAGGAGCGGATGAGATGGCAATACGACGGGAGGTATATTGGAGACAAAAGCCATAATAGTGGGAACATATTTTTTTTTTCATATTTATTACTTCTTGTTTGATATGCATGTCGTGTAAGAAAATTCCTCAATTTTAAATTACTAAGTGGGAGAGGGATATTTTTATAAATTCCTATGACCTCCATTACGATTTGACATGTGATGCAAACAAACTTGCGCGTCAGCTTTGAGTGTCTTCCTCCTCATCAGATGAGTTTGTTTGCGGATGACAAGGTCGAATATGGTTATAGGAAATTATTAAGGAGCGTGTGTACTTCCCCATCGGAAGGCACATAACCCGAGATAATTGCCTTGGAACCAAGTAATGGTGAACACTTAGATGCAAATAAGAGTATCCTTCCCATCGGAGTCACTGCTTTTATTTATAGAGCCGAAGAGGAACCAACTACTAATTTTATTTGCCAAAAAGTTAGGTTGACAAGATAGTAAAATTAATGGGTAAAACCTCCTCTTACAAATGTAGAATTCATATACGTCCACACTATCGTGGCATACGATATTCTTAGTGTTTTGAGGTGTTGGTTGATTTTAAAATTTTATTGTTTGAGGAATCAATAATTTTTTGAAATCAAATGTTTTGATCTATGTGATTCTTAGGTTTTTCAAAATGACTTTCAACCTGCTTGCTGTGATACTGAAAGAAAATAAACTTACTGGACCCAATTATGTTGATTGGAAGAGTAATCTTGACATTGTCTTGACTGCTGAGGAATACAAATATGTACTCCTCGAAGAGTGCCCTCCTAAGCCTACGGATGATTCTGGGGAAAAGGAGAAGGAGAGTTATAAGAAGTGGATTAAACCTGATGTGATGGCGCGATGTTACATTTTGGCATCTATGCCAAATGTACTGCAACATCAGCATCAAACCATGCCCACTGCTTATGACATGATGCTCAATCTCAAAGAGCTTTTCAGACACCAAAATTGGACTGCTAGGCAGGAAGCCATGAGGAACTTGATGACAGCCACCATGATCAAGGGAACACCTGTGAGGGATCATGTTCTCAAGATGATGGCTCATTTGAATGAGCTGAAAGTCCTCGGAGCTGAGATCGATGGGAAAACCCAGGTCGATATCATTCTCCAGTCTCTACCTAGGAGTTTTGAGCAGTTTCGTTTGAACTACAATATGAATAAAAGGTTGTATTCGTTGACGTAGCTTCTGATAGAACTCCAGGAGGTAGAGGGGCTATTTCGTCAGAGTGCTCAAGCGCAGGCCATGGTTGCCCAAAAGGTTTCTGCTTCTAAGATGAAAGGCAAGAAGAATAAGAAACAAGCTGGGGAAAAGGTGGTGGGAGGAACTCAGGGAGGAGTCAAGAAGTCGAAAGGCAAGTGCTTCACTTGCAATCAGACTGGACACTGGAAGGACTGCCCCAACCGGAAGCAAAACAAAGGTATATCTTTTGGTCTAGTTGTTGAAACATGTTTAGCGGTGTTATCTACCGGCACCTGGTGTGTAGATACGAGAGCCACTGATCATGTCTGCAATACATCACAGGGGTTTCGAGAAACCAGACAACTGGCTGAAAGGGGAAATTACCATCTACTTGGGTGATGCTACGAAGGAAGCGGCTGTTGCAGTGGGAGATGTTTATTTGTTTTTTGAGAGGAATACAGTTTTGGTTCTTAAAAATTTCCTTTATGTACCTTTATTTAGAAAGAATTTGATTTCAATTTCTAAATTGTTTATGGATGGATATTCTATTTCTTTTAATGACAGAGTTATTATAAAAAGGAATAGGGAGATTATCTGTTTTGGTGCATTGATAGGAAATTCATATAGACTTGAACCAAAAGCTCCAATGATGCAAATAGAAGTTAAAAACTCATCTTCTAATTCCAATAAGAGAAAAGAACCTTCAAAGATGAACCAAACATATCTTTGGCATTTGAGGCTTGGTCGTATTTACCTAAGCAGAATTCAAAGGTTAATAGCTGATGGACCTCTGAGTTCATTAGTGGTGGAGGATTTCCCAACTTGCGAATCTTGCTTGGAGGGTAAAATGACCAAGAGGCCTTTTAAGGCCAAGGGATATAGAGCCAAAGATCTGTTGGAATTGGTTCATTCTGATTTGTGTGGACCTATGTCTATCCATGCAAGAGGTGGTTTTGAATATTTCATCTCTTTTATACACGATTATTCAAGATATGGATACATTTACTTGATGCACCGCAAGTCTGAATGCTTTGACAAGTTCAAAGAATTCAAGGCTGATGTCGAGAAATGTCAAGGTAAAGTATCAAGACACTGCAATCTGATCGTGGTGGTGAGTACCTCTTGGGAGAGTTTAGGAATTACTTATCAGAGGCTAGGATTCAATCCCAATTGTCTGCACTTGGCACACCCCAGCAGAATGGTGTAACAGAGCGAAGGAATAGGACTCTTATGGAGATGGTTAGATCTATGATGACTTATTCTAAGTTGCCAGATTCGTTCTGGGGATATGCTCTAGTTACAGCAGTGTATATTCTGAACTTGGTACCATATAAATTAGTTCCTTCTACTCCCATAGAATTGTGGACTGGGCGAAAGCCTAGTCTGAGAAATATTCGGATATGGGAGAGTCCAGCTCATGTGTTGAAGGCAGATGCTGGTAAGTTGGAACCTCGAACAGAAGTGCGTATATCCATTAGCTATCCTAGAGGAACGAAAGGTGGTTTTTTTTTATAGTCCTAGAGATCAGAGGGTGATCGTTAGCACGAACACTAGATTTCTAGAGGAAGACTATGTGATAAACCACAAACCCATGAGTAAGATTGTTCTGGAGGAATTAAGAGGGGAAGTCACTGCTTCAGTACCACCGATACAAGAGGATATACCACAAGTCACTGCACCATGAGTCATAGAGGATACACAGGTGATACCTCATCGTAGTGGGAGGGTTGTTAGACAGCCTGATAGATTCATGTTCTTGGGAGAATCTTCTGATTTGATCCCTGGCGAACATGAACCTGATCCCTGGACATTTGACGAGGCGATCCAAGATAAAGATGCAGTATCTTGGCAAAGTGCGATGAATTCTGAGATAGAATTTATGGATTCAAATCAGGTTTGGGAGCTAGTCGAACCACCCAATGGTGTAAAAGTCATTGGATGCAAGTGGATCTACAAAAGAAAGAGAGGAATAGATGGGAAGATTGAGACCGTTAAAGCAAGGCTTGTTGCGTAGGGGTATACTCAGAAAGAGGGCATCGATTTTGAGGAGACCTTTTCGTTGGTAGCCATGCTTAAGTCTATCCGAATTCTCTTATGAATTGTTGCTCATATGAATTATGAGGTGTGGCAGATGGATGTTAAGACATCTTTCCTTAATGAAAGTCTTGAGGAAAACATCTATATGAAGCAACCAGAGAGATTCATTGCAAAGGGCAAAGAGAATCTTGTGTGTAAGCTTAATCGGTCCATTTATGGATTGAAACAAGCTTCGAGGTCTTGGAACATCCGCTTTGATGAGGTAATCCAGTCTTATGGATTTATTCAAAGTTTGGATGAGTCTTGTATATACAAGAGATGTGATGTAAACATAGAGGTATTTCTTGTACTATACGTAGATGATATTTTGTTAATTGGGAACAATGTCAAGGTCTTATCGGACGTAAGGGTATGGTTGTCCAAACAGTTTGATATGAAGGACTTGGGAGAAGTGGGACACATCCTTGGGATCAAGGTTATAAGGGATCGCAAGAAAAGGATGTTGTGCTTATCTCAAGCTTCATACATAGACACCATTATGGATCGTTTTAGCATGCAAAACTCCATGAAAGGTTTTCTACCTTTCTGACATGGAGTTCCTTTATCTAAGGAGATGGTTCCTAGAACATCTAAAGAGATAGAGGAGATGAAGGCGGTTCCTTATGCTTCGGCAGTAGGAAGCCTCATGTATGCCATGCTATGTACGAGACCGGATATCTACTTTGTCGTGGGCATGGTTAGGAGATATCAGAGTAATCCAGAACAGGGACATTGGACTGCGATAAAGCATATATAGAAGTACCTGAGAAGGACTAGGGATTATATACTGGAATACCAGGCAGATCAATTACTCCCTGAGGGTTACACAGATTTTGACTTCCAATCATATAGGGATAACGGCAAGTCTACCTCAGGGTTTGTTTATACTTTGGGAGGAGGAGCCATTGTATGGAGGATTGTCAAGCAGAAATACGTGTCGGACTCTACCATGGAAGCTGAGTATGTGGCAGCCTCTGAGGCAGCCAAAGAAGTTGTGTGGCTCAGGAACTTCTTGATGGACTTGGATGTGATTCCTGGTTTGCCCAGAACTATCACAATTTATTGTGATAATAGTGGTGCAGTTACAAACTCGAAGGAACCACGAGCCCATAAGGCAAGTAAACACATAGAGCGGAAGTACCACCTGATACGAGAAATCGTAAAGCGAGGAGAAGTTGTTGTGGCCAAGATTGCATCAGAGGATAGCCTGGAAGATCCTTTCACTAAGGCCCTTCTAGCGAGAGCTTTCGATAGGCATGTGGAGGGAATGGAAATCACATGTATGGCAGTATGAGGACAGCATAGTCATTTAGTATAAGTGGGAGATTGTTGGAATGTATACTGAAAAGTTTATCTTTTGTATGAACATTTTTATTTTTGAAATAAGAATCACATGATCATTGTTTGTATATTTATGGTTATGCATATTGTCTAATACATTACATTGTAGATAACATGGTGTGTAGTGTCACACGGGAGATCATGTTATCAGTTCCTTGTAATGTATAAGTAAAGGCTCACAACCGAGATGGTTATGGATAAACCATTGGAATGGTTGTAGTGGGATTTGGTATTGGTTTGTCTTGACCATAGAATCACACTAGTACACTTTGTGTGTATTGAGCAAGACCGACTTATAGGTGATTCGATTTATTGCTGACTACATAATTGAATCGGACCTCAGATATTATTTTGTACATGCCGATATAATAACGGGCACATATACTTAGTATTCATTTCTTTGATTTACCAATGGGCGAGATTTATAGAGTAAATCGATAGGCTCCGTCAGTTGGAAAATGATATTATTTATATTGAGTGTCATTGATTATAGAAGGAAATCGTGTCCTATATATTAGGATGATGATGTCCCCTTGAGGAGCTCATAAGGTTCATCATGTAAACCCTGCAGGTAGACTTGGTCCGGCATGATGATAAGGTTGAGTTGTACTACTCATGGAGTTAGATGTTGATTAATTAATTGTCAGTAAATTAATTAATTGACGGACATTCGAGATCTTAAATAGGGGGAGATAAATGTACAAATAATATATAGAGCCCATATTAACTTATGGGGGTTGGTGAGGTAGATCAATGATAATCCTCTAGTGGAATGGATTATCATTAATGGATCCGACTTTATGTGGGCTTGATCCATTGGGTGGCCAAGATCCAACTCCTCCTCATGATCCCTATTGTAGCCTATTAAAACCTCATGGACCCTAGATCCGATGGTGGAAAATGAAACTCTAGATCTGACGGTGGAGATTAAATCTCTAGATCCAACGGTTGAGATTAAATCTCTAGATCCGAAGGTTGAGATTAAATCTCTATATCCGACAGTAGAGATTAAAAGGAGGCTTAAGCCTAGCTCTATAAAAGGAGGCTAAGGCTTGGGTGTGGAGAGCAATTGCTTGGAGATTAGGGTTTGGGAGGCTAGGGCTTGGAGGGCATTGGGAGGCTAGGGTTTGGAGAATCCTTGTTAAGTTCACATCACCTTACACCACGAAAAACTTCAAATACATAACACAACAATACGGGAAGCCCAAAACAATCACGGGAGTCTCGGAGGTGAGACGAGATGTCAGCCAACCTACAGTGCTCCAAGCCGTCACGAAGACTTCTACCTGTTACCTGGGCGATAGAAAAACCCAGGGTCTGTGGTGAGTAAAACTCAGCAGGTAATAGAAAAAACATTTATATATATAAAATATCACATGTAATTCAACAGAATAATCTAGAGGTATAACAACACAATATATAAATACATGCATATACCGTCTAACCAAATAAACAACGTATAACGCACACATACCTGAAAATCTAGTACGCTACTCTTATCCAACCTAAGAATATATCCAACATATATAATAGGAAGAGTAATACTACTCACAATCTACTCATGATACAGGTCAAGGTATCTAATGGTCTGTCCAACAAATATACAAGTATCCGACACAACCATATAACAAATGCAAGAGGCACACATGAATATGATGTACAACCAAATGCAGCAAGCATAGTATAATCAAATGCAACATCACAATAAGCATATATATATATATATAGACTGCATATATATATATATATATTAATCACAACCATCCATATATATATATATATATATAAATGCATATATGTATATATATGGTAATATTCAAAGCGCCATAAGATACGGAAATGCAACATGCATGGTCATGCCTGCGCTCCCCTACTCGCTACCACGACCCCAGTGTGGCCTATGTGGCACGACATGACAACTATCCCAACTCAACACCAACCACCACTCTAGAGTGGCCGAGTGGGTAGTATGATCAAGTAGCATATGAGCGTAAAGAGCTCACTATAACATGGGGATCCTTGCTGTTGGCCACTCCGACTGACACTACCAATGAGTGGTTGAGTGCCACGCACCTAGGACAGCTGCACGCAACTCTAACTACCACCGTCAAGAGTGGTAGAGTGTGGCACAATATATGCTCTGCCCTCACACCAGTTACTCCTCGGGGAGTAACCTGGGAGGCAAGATGACTGACGACTCTCTCAACCCCAAGGGAGACTATGTCGTCAGAATGCATGAAAATGACATGAATGTATTGTGACACGTACAGACATCTACCACAGACTCTCTGTTCAACAAAGAGTCGTACCCACCTGATAAATACACTCTCTATCCTGTAGAGAGTGGTACTCAACTGATCGACGGACTCTCTATCTTGTAGAGAGTCGCACTCAACTGATCATAACTCTCTATCCAATAGAGAGTCGTACTCAACTGATCGACGCACTCTCTATCCTATAGAGAATCGTACTCGACTATTTATATCAAGCTGGGACCACCGGTCCGTAGTGACACACTAATCATCCTTCACTTAACCATTACACAACACATGGTTGGTAATAAGTTTGTAACATACGGGTATTGGAATAAATCCAACCTTTAGGGCATTACCTACCCACGGATGAACCTTTACCCAATTTACAAATCAGGTTATCATCCGTACTCCAACATCTACACCCTGTAAAATATTTAGGCCTATTTACATCACTTCTATTACCCGAAATCATAATAAAGGAAATGTGATATCAACCTTTGAGAAAATATAGCCAATGACAAGTATCAAGCATAAGATAAATAAGAGCAGGGTCAAGATAATATGAACACCCAACATGCTCATATTTTTAACTAAATCTGAATGAAATTACATCTACTTGACCAGGGTAGGAAATTACCCACAGATGTGAGAGTAGATCATCGGATATAACTCTCACGATCGACCGACAAAAGCTGTTGAACGACACCGATGTTGCATTGCTACCAGAACACATGATGGTTGTTGTTGTTCACTGAGGTGCAGATGGTTGCGATGTTCACAGAAACAACCAAGGAACAAGATGGATACCACAGTGATTAAATGAACCGTGCAACCGATCGGACCATACCCCTTCTTCCCATCTTTTGATCTCATGGTGGAATCCCTAACTAGGCAGTCTGTCGGCACATCACCAACCACAGGCCTTGACGACATAGGAATCCTCCGGTGTGAGTGGATACCAAGAAACATCGAGGAAGAAGAAATCAATCGGTCAGGCTTTGGAGAGAAGAAAGATCTGCAACAGTGGTTGATCAACTTCGATGATTCAGAGAAAAAAAAGAAGACAACCGTCGTGTTAAGATGTATACTAAAAAGTTTATCTTTTGTATGAACATCTTTATTTCTGAAATAAGAATCACATGATCATTGTTTGAATATTTTTATGGTTATGCATATTGTCTAATACATTACATTGTAGATAACATGGTGTGTGGTGTCACACGAGAGATCATGTTATCGGCTCCTTATAAAGTAAAAGTATAGGCTCACAACCGAGATGGCTTTGGACAAACCATTGGTATGGTTGTAGTGTGATTTGGTATTGGTTTGTCTTGACCATAAAATCACACTAGTACACTTTGTGTGTATTGAGCAGGAACGACTTAGAGGTGATTCGATTTATTGCTGACTACATAATCGAATCGGACCTCAGATATTATATTGTACATACTCTTAATCTCGATATAATAACGGACACATATACTTAGTAATCATTTCTTTGATTTACCAATGGGCGAGATTTATAGATTAAATCGAAAGGATCGGTAAGTTAGGAAATGATATTATTTATATGGTGTACCGTTGATTATAAGAGGAAACCGTGTCTTATATATTAGGATGATGATGTCCCCTTGAGGAGCTCATAAGGTTCATCATGTAAACCCTGCAGGTGGACTTGGTCCGACATGATGAAAAGGTTGAGTGGTACTACTCATGGAGGTAGATGTTGAATAATTAATGGTCAATAATTAATTAATCGACGGACATTCGAGCTCTTAAACACGGGGGGAAAATGTACATATAATATATGGAGCCCATATTAACATATGGGGGTTGGTGAGGTAGATCAATGATAATCCTCTAGTGGAATGGATAATCATTAATGGATCGGACTTTATGTGGGCTTGATCCATTGGGTGGCCATGATCCAACTGCTCCTCATGGTCCCTATTATAGCCTATTAATACCTCATGAAGCCTAGATCCAATGGATGGAAACAAAACTCTAGATCCAAAGGTAGAGATTAAATCTCTAGATCCGACGGTTGAGATTAAATCTCTAGATCGACGATTGAGATTAAATCCCTAGAACCAATGGTGGAGATTAAAACAAGGCTTATCTCTAACTCTATAAAAGGAGAGGCTAGGGTTGGCGTGGAGATGAATTAGAATCAAGGGGAGAGGCTAGGTTTTTGGGCGGCAAGGAGCATTGGGTGTTTGCGGCACCAAATAAGGAAAGAGTTTCCTTTCTTCTCTTCTCCCTCAAGGTGGCCGGCACCTATAAGCCTTTTCCAGCCCTTGGTCGGCATCCAAACCAGCCTCTTCTCCTCTCTTTGGCCGGTGGAAACATAGCTTAAGGTCTTCCCTTGGAGCTTTTGGCCGGTATTCATCTTTCTCACCCTTTTCCTTGTTGGCCGGCGGCAAGCAACTTGCTTGTTGCTTGTTGGTTGACTAAAGGAAGGAGAAGGGTCTTGTTTCTATTCTTCCTCTTTCTCGAAACGAGCAAGGAAGAATGATTGGTCATCTAGAAGCTTCAACTTTTGGTAGATCGTCGCCCACACGACGTTCGAAAGGAGGAAGGCCATACAATAGAAGATCGAGAGGTATAACACTTATCTATCTTCATATGTAACATGTTTGTAATTGTTTTCAATTATTTATGCATGATATATTTTGTTTTATGGCTAAATATACTTGGACCCCGAACATAAACACAAAAGTAGGTGATCCGTACATCGTCTATTCCGTGGCTATTCGTATAATAGAGGTTGGTCACTTGAACAACAAGTTTGTTCAAGTGACTACTCTAATCGAATAGCACGATGATGACAAGGTTGCTTGGGTAATCCCTCTTGTCAAGGATAAATTTTTTTATCCGGGGATGAAGAAGGGAAAGCCATTAACAAGCGACCGAGTTTAAGTGGGAAGCGAAGTTTCCTACCTTCAAGTGGTATCAGAGCTCAGGTTCCGGGACAAAAAACCTTCAAGTGGTATCAGAGCCACTGTTTTCGGTTTTGTGTGTTTAGGATTCGGTTACTCTTATGCATTTTTCATATATTATATGTTTCGAATAATAGTAGGATATGCGTCGGTTAACTCTTTGGTTGCAGGCATAGGATCCAACTATTATGGTCATATGTGTGTATGTGATTGTATGTGTGTAATTGTATATTTTGTTGAATCCTCGGGGTTGACGAGGCTAGTATTTAATTTTTTGTAAATTAGATACGACATTGTTTAGCCACTATTTTTATTTTAGTTTACTTTCGATCTAGATTTCATGTACACTCCCTCGTGGAGTATAGGATCAATTGATGTAAATTAAAATAGTTTTTTAGTCTCGGCTCGGATCTCCGAATGGCTCATACATGGCGTAGGAGGAGCGGACGAGATGGCGATGCGATGGGAGACATATTGAAGACAAAAGCCATAATAGTTGGAAAATATTTATTTTTCATATTTATTGCTTATTGTTTGATATGCATGTCATAGGCTAGAAAATTCCTCAATTTCAAATTACTAAGTGGGAGAGGGATATTTTTATAAATTCCCATAGCCTCCATTACAATTTGACATGTGATGCAAACAAACTTGCGCATCAGCTCTGAGTGCCTTCCTCCCCATCAGATGAGTTTGTTTGCGGATCACAAGGTTGAATATGGTTATAGGGAATTATTAAAGAGCGTGTGTACTTCCCCATCGAAAGGCACATAACCTGAGATAATTACCTTGGGACCGAGTAATGGTGAACATTTAGATACAAATATAAGTATCCTCCCCATCAGAGTCACTGCTTTTATTTGTAGGGCCAAAGAGGAACCAACTATTAATTTTACTGGTCAAAAAGTTAGGTTGACAGGATAGTAAAAATAATGGGTAAAACCTCCTCTTACAAATGTAGAATTCGTATATGTCCACACTATCATGGCATACGATATTCTCGGTGTTTTGAGTTGTTGGTTGATTTTAAAATATTATTGTTTGAGGAATCAATAATTTTTTAAATCTAATGTTTTGATCTATGTGATTCTTAGGTTTTCTTTCAAAATGACTTTCAACCCGCTTGCTGTGATACTGAAAGAGAATAAACTTACTGGACCCAACAATGTTGATTGGAAGAGGAATCTAGACATTGTCTTGACTGCTGAGAAATACAAATATGTACTCCTCAAAGAGTGCCCTCCTAAGCCTACGGATGATTATGGGGAAAAGGAGAAAGAGAGTTATAAGAAGTGGATAAAGGTCGATGAGATGGCGCGGTGTTACATTTTGGCATCTATGTCAAATGTACTGCAACATCAGCATCAAGCCATGCCCACTGCTTATGACATGATGCTCAATCTCAAAGAGCTTTTCGGACACCAGAATCGGGGTGCTAGGCAGGAAGCCATGAGGAACTTGATGACTACCACCATGATCGAGGGAGCACCCGTGAGGGATCATGTTCTCAAGATGATGGGTCATTTGAATGAGCTGGAGGTCCTTGGAGCTGAGATCGATGGGGAAACCCTGGTCGATATCATTCTCCAGTCTCTACCTAGGAGTTTTTAGAAGTTTCGCTTAAACTACAAAATGAACAAGAGGTTGTAATCATTGGCGGAGCTTCTGACAGAACTCCAGGCGACCGAGGGGCTATTTCGTCTGAGTGCTCAGGCACATGCCATGGTGACCCAAAAGGTTTCTACTTCTAAGCTGAAAGGCAAGAAGATGAAGAAACAAATTGGGGCAAAGGCGGTGGGAGGAACTCAGGGAGGAGTGAAGAAGTCGAAAGGCAAGTGCTTTACTTGTAAGCAGACTAGACACTGGAAGAAGAACTGCCCCAACCGCAAGTAGAACAAAGGTATATCTTTTGGTCTAGTCATTGAAACATGTTTAGCGATGTTATCTACCGCCACCTGGTATGTAGATACGGGAGCCACTAATCATGTCTGCAATACTTTGCAGGGGTTACAGGAAACCAGACGACTAGCTGAGGGGGAGATTACCGTGTACTTAGGCGATGCCACGAAGGTGGCGGCTTTTGCAGTGGGAGACGTTCATTTATCTTTTGAGAAAAATAAAGTTTTGGTTCTTAAGAATTGTCTTTATGTACCTTTATTTAGAAAGAATTTAATTTCTATTTCTAAATTGTTTATGGATGGATATTCTATTTCTTTTAATGACAGAGTTGTTATAAAAAGGAATAGGGACATTATCTGTTCGGGTGCATTGATAGGAAATTTATACACACTTGAACCAAAATCTCCCACGATGCAAATTGAAGTTAATAACTCATCTTCTAATTCCAATAAGAGAAAAGAACCTTCGAAGATGAACCAAACATATCTTTGGCATCTAAGACTTGGTCATATTAACCTAAGCAGAATTCAATGGTTGATAGCTGATGGACCTCTGGGTTCATTAGTGGTGGAGGATTTCCCAACCTGCGAATCTTGCTTGGAGGGTAAAATGACCAAGAGGCCTTTTAAGGCCAAGGGGTATAGAGCCAAAGATGTGTTAGAATTGGTTCATTCTAATTTGTGTGGTCCTATGTCTATCAAGGCTAGAGGTGGGTTTGAGTATTTCGTCTCTTTTATAGACGATTATTCGAGATATGGATACATTTACCTGATGAGCTGCAAGTCTGAATGCTTTGACAAGTTCAAAGAATTCAAGGCTGATGTGGAGAAACATCAAGGTAAACTTATCAAGACACTACGATCTGATCGTGGTGGTGAGTACCTCTTGGGAGAGTTTAGGAATTACTTATCAGAGGCTGGGATTCAATCCCAATTGTCTGCACCGTGCACACCCTAGCAGAATGGTGTAGCAGAGCGAAGGAATAAAACTCTTATAGAGATGGTGAGATCGATGATGAGTTATTCTGAGTTGCCAGATTCGTTCTGGGGATATGCTCTGGATACGGCGGTGTACATTCTGAACTTGGTTCCATCTGAATTAGTGCCTTCTACTTCCACAAAATTGTGGACTGGGCGAAAGCCTAGTCTAAGACATATTCGGATTTGGGGGAGTCCAGCACATGTGCTGAAGGCGGATGCTGGTAACTAAGAACGTTGTACAGAAGTACACATGTTCGTTGGCTATCCTAGAGGAATGAAGGGTTGTTTGTTTTATAGTCCTAGAGATCAGAGGGTGATCGTTAGCACGAACACCAGATTTCTAGAGGAAGACTATGTAATGAACCACAAGCCCATAAGTAAGATTATTTTGGAGGAATTGAAAGGGGAAGTCACTTCTTCAGTACCACCAGTACAAGAGGATATACCACAAGTCACTACACAACGTGTCACAGAGGATACACAGGTGATACCTCGTCATAGTGGGAGGGTTGTTAGACAACCTAATTGATTCATGTTCTTGGGATAATCTTCTGATTTGGTCTCTGGCGAATATGAACCTAATCCCTAGATATATGACGAGGCAATCCAAGATAAAGATGAAGTATCTTGGCAAAGTGCAATGAATGTTGAGATTGAATCTATGGATTCAAATAAGGTCTAGGAGCAAGTAGAACTACCCGATGGTGTAAAAACCATTCGATGCAAGTGGATCTACAAAAGAAAGAGAGGAATAGATGGGAAGGTTGAGACCTTCAAAGCAAGGCTTGTTGCGAAGGGGTATACTCAGAAAGAGAGTATCGATAATGAGGAGACTTTTCGCCGGTAGCCATGCTCAAGTCAACGTGGATTCTCTTGTGCATTGCAGCGGTGTGGTAGATGGATTTCAAGACAACTTTCTTTAATGGAAGTCTTGAGGAAAACATCTATATGAAGCAATCAGAGGGATTCATTGCGAAGGGTAAAGAACATCTTGTATGTTAGCTTAATCGGTCCATTTATGGATTGAAGCAAGCTTCGAGGTCTTGGAACATCCGCTTTGATGAGGTGATCCAGTCTTATGGATTTATTCAAAGTCCGGATGAGTCTTGTGTATACAAGAGATATGACGAAAATATAGAGGTATTTCTTGTACTATACGTAGATGATATTTTGTTAATTGGGAACAATGTCAAGGTCTTATCGGACGTAAGGGTATGGTTGTCCAAACAGTTTGATATGGAGGACTTGGGAGAAGTGGGACACATACTTGGGATCAAGGTTATAAGGGATCGCAAGAAAAGGATGTTGTGCTTATCTCAAGCTTTATACATAGACACCATTATGGATCGTTTTAGCATGCAAAACACCAAGAAAGGTTTACTACCTTTCAGGCATGGAGTTCCTTTATCTAAGGAGATGTGTCCTAGAACATCTAAAGAGATAGAGGAGATGAAGGCGGTTCCTTATACTTCGACAGTAGGAAGCCTCATGTATGTCATGCTATGTACGAGACCGGATATCTACTTTATCGTGGCAATGGTTAGCAGATATCAGAGTAATCCAGGACAGGGACATTGGACTGCGGTAAAGCATATATAGAAGTACCTGAGAAGAACTAGGGATTATATGCTGGTATACCAGGCAGATCAATTACTCCCTGTGGGTTACACAGATTTTGACTTCCAATCATATAGGGATAACAGCAAGTCTACCTCAGGTTTTGTGTTTACTTTGGGAGGTGGAGCCATTGTATGGAGGATTGTCAAGATGAAATGCATGCCAGACTCTACCATGGAAGCTGAGTATGTGGCAGCCTCTGAGGCGGCTAAAGAAGTTGTGTGGCTCAGGAACTTCTTGATGGACTTGGATGTTATTCCTGGTTTGCCCAGAACTATCACAATTTATTGTGATAATAGTGGTGCAGTTGCAAACTCGAAGGAACCACGAGCCCATTAGACAAGTAAACACATAGAGCGCAAGTACCACCTGATACGGGAAATTGTAAAACGAGGAGAAGTTGTTGTGGCCATGATTGCATTAGAGGATAGCTTGGAAGATTCTTTCACTAAGGCCCTTCCAGTGAGAGCTTTCGATAGGCATGTGGAAAGAATGGAAATCACATGTATGGCAGTATGAGGACAGCATAGTCTTTTAGTTTATGTGGGAGATTGTTGGAATGTATACAGAAAAGTTTATCTTTTGTATGAACATTTTTATTTTTGAAATAAGAATCACATGATCATTGTTTGCATTTTTTATGGTTATGAAATATTGTCTAATACATTACATTGTAGATAACATGGTATGTGGTGTCAGACGGGAGATCATGTTATCGGCTCCTTGTAAAGTATAAGTAAAGGCTCACAACCGAGATGGCTTTGGGCAAACCATTGGAATGGATGCAGTGGGATTTGGTATTGGTTTGTCTTGACCATAGAATCACACTAGTACACTTTGTGTGTATTGAGCAGGACCGACTTATAGGTGATTTGATTTATTGCTGACTACATAATTGAATCGGACCTCGGATATTATGTTGTACATGCCCTAATCCCGAAATAATAACGGGCACATATACTTAGTATTCATTTATTTGATTTACCAATGGGCGAGATTAATAGATTAATTGATAGGCTTCGTAAGTTGGGAAATGATATTATTTATATGGAGTGTCGTTGATTATAGGAGGAAACCGTGTCCTATATATTAGGATGATGATGTCCCCTTGAGGAGCTCATAAGGTTCATCATGTAAACCCTGCAGGTGGACTTGGTCCAACATGATGATAAGGTTGAGTTGTTCTACTCATGGAGTTAGATGTTGATTAATTAATTGTCAGTAAATTAATTAATTGACGGACATTCGAGATCATAAATAGGGGGAGATAAATGTACAAATAATATATAGAGCCCATATTAACTTATGGGGGTTGGTGAGGTAGATCAATGATAATCCTCTAGTGGAATGGATTATCATTAATGGATCCGACTTTATGTGGGCTTGATCCATTGGGTGGCCAAGATCCAACTCCTCCTCATGATCCCTATTGTAGCCTATTAAAACCTCATGGAGCCTAGATCCGATGGTGGAAAATGAAACTCTAGATCCGACGGTGGAGATTAAATCTCTAGATCCAACGGTTGAGATTAAATCTCTAGATACGAAGGTTGAGATTAAATCCCTATATCCGACGGTAGAGATTAAAAGGAGGCTTAAGCCTAGCTCTATAAAAGGAGGCCAAGGCTTAGGCATGGAGAGTAATTGCTTGGAGATTAGGGTTTGGGCGACTAGGGCTTGGAGGGCATTGGGCGGCTAGGGTTTGGAGAATCCTTGGGCGGCAAGGCTTCTTCCTCTTCTCCTTGGCTGGCGCCCATCTTGCTCTTCTCAACCTTGTCCGGTGCTCATCCTCTTCTTCTCTCCATCCTTGGCCGGCGGTGACAAGAGCTAGGGTTTATCCTTGGAGCTCTTGGCCGGCACCCACACTCCTTATTCTTCTCCTTGGCTAGCGGCAATCACCAAGCAAGGTAGCTTGGTGGTCGGTTCTAGAAAGGAGAAGAGTTTTGTTTTATGATCTTCCTTTGTTCGGAGTTAACAAGGAAAGGATGATTCGTGATCTAGGAGGCTTCGACTTTTGGAAGATCATCGCTGAGACAACGTCCAAAAGGAGGAAGAACATATTGTAGAAGATCGAGAGGTATAATGTTTGTTTATGATATTTTCTTATTATATGCATGTTGTATGTTTTTGTTATGTGGCTAATTTACCTGGAACCCGAATACAAACTCAAAAACCGGCGATCCGTACATCGTCTATTCCGTGGCTATTCGAAGAATAGAGGTAGGTTGCTTGAACAACAAGTTTGTTCAAGTGACCACTCTAATCGGATAGCACGATGATGGAACGGTAGCTTGGGTAATCCCTATTTGTTAAGGATTAATTTTTTAATCCGGGGACGAAGACGGGATTGCCATGAACAAGTGACCGAGTTGAAGTGGGAAGCGAAGTTCCCCACCTCCACTCGCTACACAACGGGGGCCCCTGCTCTGGCCACTCCGACTGACACTACCAATGTGTGGTCGAGTGCCACGCACCCAGGATAATTGCACGCAACTCCAACTATCACCGTCTATAGTGGTACAGTGCAAAACAACAAATGCTCTACCCTCACACCAGTTAATCCTCAGGGAGTTACCTGGGAGGCAAGATGACTGACGACTCTCTCAACCCCAAGGGAGACTATGTCATCAGAATGCATGCAAATTACATTAATGTACTATCACACGTACAACCATCTACCACAGACTCTCTGTTCAACAAAGAGTCATAACCATCTGATCAATACACTCTCTATCCTATAGAGAGTCGTACTCAACTGATCGATAGACTCTCTATCCTGTAGAGAGTCGAACTCAACTGATCATATCAAGCTGGGACCACCGATCCGTAGCGACACACTAATCACCCTTCACTTAACCATTACACAACACATGGTTGGTAATAAGTATGTAACATATGGGTATTGGAATAAATCCTACCTTTAGGCTATTACCTACCCACGGATGAACCTTTACCCAATTTACAAATCAGGTTATCATCCGTACTCCAATATCTACACCCTGCTAAACATTTAGGCCTATTTACATCACATCTATAACCCTAAATCATAATAAAGGAAATGAGATATCAACCTTTGAGTAAATATAGCCAACGACAAGTATCAAGCATAAGATAAATAAGAGTAGGGTCAAGATAATATGAACACCTAAAATGCACATATCTATAACTAAATCTGAATGCAATTATGTCTACCTAACCAGGGTAGGAAATTACCCACCTACTATAATGCTCGTGATAATAAAGCCCCCACACCCGCGGACCTGTCTCGTATCCACATCCTACACATATCAAATATTATGGTTAATTGCACGCACACAATGAAGGATCAAATTGAATCTTACATCGACTTCGTATTCCGATCAACTAGATTGATCTAGTTATCCAATTAACCTAATCAATCCTCCACATTAATCCCTATCAACTATTAGGCCACTTAAAAACTTTTTATGCATTTAAATTACTCACAACTAACATACTCCATCCATAGCTGAATTCCAATCATTCCACAGCTGATTCCACCCACAAATCGCCCATCAACAAAACAAAACAATCTATATCAGCTTAACATCAAAACTGATCACATACCTCTAACTCCTTAACTCACGGTCTATTTATATATCATAACAATTACAACTATCCCAAACTCACAGCCTTATAGCTCCATGCACAACCATCACAGACACAAACAGAGCATTATACCACTCAGTTTGCCACCCACCATTCCCACACCAAGACATAAGATTCTGACCTACCCTAGATGAACACACAACACCCCCAATCTTTCTTCACTCACCCACAACTCACTTTCATCCATAACCGAACAACCCTCTCAAACAAAACACCCAATCTCAAAATCGAATTAAGTTGGTACAACACGAGGATTACACATAGAAATTGACAACTAAACAACAAATTAAAGCCTAGATCAATCTTACCGGCCCTAAATCGATTACCAAACATCATCGAGCCTAGATCCCATAACAGGCAACAAATCACCACCGATAGTAAATCGTCGGAAGGCTAGAAACCCTGCTGCCCTAAATCACAAAATGAACGCATTCACAGGTGGATTTTGATGTATGAACCATAGTTAAGAGTTAGGATCCACTTGTGATATAATATAAGTGCTAAGTGTGCAGGCTTAACAGAAAGTCCTAGTAGGTCGTGTTGACTAGATAGTAGGTACATATCTTGACAGATCAGGAGGACCGGACACTAAGCATGAAGTCCAGATGTGTCGCGTGGATCGGACATTTGGCATGAAGACCGGACAATTGGCAAAAAGTCCAGCTGGGTCAGGCATACTGGACAGCTGGTGGAAGCCCTGGTGGGTGAGATCAAATGTCAAGAATTGTAATTCGGACAGGTAGCCGGCAGGTAAGCCTCGAGTGAAGAGGTGAGGTCGAGTCCTCTTTACGGGGACAAAGCTAGGTGTCGATCCGACGAAAAGTCTGTGTGGGACGTAGTAGTCAAGATCGAGCATTATTACTACTGCTATCGTATTTCATATCTTGTACTAATCTTGTTTTGAAGAGAACAGTCGACTGAATGGATTCAAGTCGACTAAACTCCAGTCGACAAGATTCATTTTTGGCAGGATCAGCTGGTAATCGATCAGAGATCGTGTGACACATATGGAAAGGGCTTGAGTTGACTGAAGTGTTTGAGTCGACTGAAGAGGGAAAATTCCCGATGCAGAGCCGAGTGACATGGAGTCAATTGGAGAGGATTCAGTCGACTGGAAGACCACGAATTCCATAATGATGGGCTGATGTGGAGTCAACTGGAAGGCATTTCAGTCAACTAGAAAGAGTTTATAAAATTTGTGCTCGGCCAGATCCAATCATCGAATTCAATCAACGTCGAAGTGCTATCGAAATATTTGCTCATCCACTAAATTTTCATTCCACAACAAGGCGAGCATTCTTACACATTACAACTACTTCTACAATCCCTTTGTGTCGGTATAAAGTCTTGTATTTCAATTTAGTTTATTATTTCGCTTCTACACTTAATTTTAAGAAGAGTGGGTAGTGTGTTACCCTCCTTTATCAGTTGTAAAAAGTGAAACCCTCTGAAGTCGAGAGTTCTCGAGTCTGAGGGTATTTAGTGAATTGCCCATCGAGGCAGGTCGTGGGAAAGCTATGGGCCTTAGAGTAGCAACCCAGTCAGGGTTGTGAACCAAGTAAACTGTTGTGTCTATAATTATTTTTAATTTCCGCTGCATACTGCTTTTAGATAATTAATAATAAAAATTAGATAAAATTGTTAAACACTGAGATTCACCCCTCTCTCTCGACTTACTCGATCCTAAAATTGGTAATAGAGTAGGGCGCTCCGAGTTGGTGAAACAACCATCGTGAGCTTTAGATAATTTTTTATTTCTTTAGATAATTTTTTATTGCAATAGATAAATTTTTATTGCATTAAAATAATTTTATGTATATTTAAATTCATTAAAATAATTTTTTGCATATTTAAATTCATTAAAATAATTTTTTGCAAAATAATTTCCTACATATTTAAATTTATTAAAATAATTTTCTACATATTTAAATTTATTAAAATAATTTTCTCCATATTTAAATTCATTAAAATAATTTTCTACATATTTAAATTCATTAAAATAATTTTATGCATATTTAAATTCAATAAAATAATTTTCTTCATATTAAAATTTATTAAAATAATTTTTTGCATATTTAAATTTATTAAAATATTTTTTTCATATTTAAATTTATTTAAAATAATTTTTTTCATATTTTAATTCATTAAAATAATTTTTTGCATATTTAAATTTATTAAAATAATTTTCTACATATTTAAATTCATTAAAATAATTTTTTGTATATTTAAAATCATTAAAATATGTTGTTACATATCTAAATTCATTAAAATATTTTTCTGCATATTTAAATTCATTAAAATAATTTTCTGCATATATAAATCATTTGTTGCATTTAATATATTTTTCTGCATTAAAAAAATATTTTCTGTATTTAAAAAATATTTTTTGCGCTTAAAATCATTTCTTGCCCATTAAATTTACTTAATTTAATTTTCTCCGAAATTGAGTTATTTAATTTATTTTTCTGCATTTAGAGTACATTTCCTTAATAATATCACACTTAAAGGGATACAACACCGTTCGCCCTCCTCTCTTCCATGGAGAAGACTTTTCATACTGGAAAAGGAGAATGGAGTGTTACCTGAAGACTGACCTATAGGTCTGGTTTTCAATTAGGAAAAGGTTCACAGCTCCGGTAGACGACTCGAGTGAGTTGTTAGAATCGGAGAAATGGACCTCGGATATTAGGAAGAGAGCTCAAGTCGATTACAAGACACTTAACACCTTGCAATCCAGATTTACCAAAGAAGAACTCAATAGGGTAGGACCATTCGAAAAATCTAAGGAATTATGGAAAAAAAAATTGAACTGCATGAGGGTACAAATGACACTAGGATAGCCAAACGGGACATGCTATTAAATAAATTATTTAATTGTAAAATAAATGAAAACGAAAATGCTAGTCAACTTCATACTAGAATTATGACATATTAAATGGATTGCATTTAATAGGACATCAAATAAAGAATAGGGACTTAATTAGGTATACCCTTAAGGCATTCCCGAGAAATGCCTTGTGGACATCGATTGTCGATGCCTATAAGGTATCTAGAGATCTCTCCACAATTAGGTTAGATGAACTAATTTGTGAACTCGAACTACACGAACTAGCTAACTCGGGTCAAATAGAGAATGGTATAGCTTTGATGGCAGGTTCAACTAAAAAGGAAAGAAAAGTAAAGAGTGAATCCGAAGATGAGTAGGAGTTGGAGACAAACGGAGAAGAGGAGATCATAAATATGGTCAGGAAGATGTTCAACAGGAGGAAGAGATTTATGAAGAAAGATGCCAAAAAGTGATTGACAACAAGTCAAGACCCTGATCGGAAGTAACGTGCTACAAATGCAACGGAAAGTGACACTACAAGTCGGAGTGCGCAAACTTAAAAAAGGAAGAAAAACCAAAAAAGGAAAAGAAGAAGGCGCTTAAGGCAACAAGGGATGAGTCGTCATCGGAGGAGTCGGACGCGGAAGAGACGAAGAGAAGCTTCATCGCATTTATGGCTGAATCGAGATCTAGAGCCGAGTTAAGTTCCGAGTACGAATCTAATTCCGAGTCTGAGAGAAGCCACAGATCTGTATCCGTTTCTAAAGTTTCAAATGAGGTAACTTCTCCATTAGAAGATAAATTACATAACATTATTGTATGCTTAGGTAGGAAATTAGGTACGTCCGAGAATCGGGTCGACTCGCTACTTAAGGAAGTCCAAGTACTGAAGGAGCAAGTCAACTCGAAGACTTTGACTTGCCGAATTAAGAATAGAGACTCAACTCAAGTTGTAAAGATTGAGGAAGAGAACTCATTCCTAAAAAAACAAGTAGAAGACCTAACCGGATCTTTGGAAAGGTTCACTTCGGGTTCCAAGTATCTCAACATGATGCTTGGATCTTAGCGAGCTGTGTACAACAGATCCAGACTCGGGTATCAGGCTAAGTCCACCTATAAATTATACATGTCATTACTTAGCCGAAATGCTAAGAATAGAGTCCAAGCATGGGTTCCTAAGTCTAGCATAGTCAACCAAATTGGACCAAATCAATTTTGGGTTCCCAAGAGTCAAGTTCACTTAATGAACAAAACTCAAACTAGCTACCATTTAGGGGGAGCTAACACCTTGCTTGTTTCCTTATTTTAGTTAAACACTTGCATGCTTTAGTTTACTTTCCTTGTTTTAGTTAAACACTTACATGTGTTAGTTTACTTTACTTGCTTAATTTAGAATGGACTAGATAGGAAACAAAGTAGTTTAAACTTGAACAACCGAGTACTAAAACAAGTGAACTGATAGTATGCTAGGGAAGCTCTTCGAAGTGCATGTCTATGAAGTGGTCGTTGCTCCGATAACCAAGAAGGTCATGTGCCTCGCCACGACCTCATGGACTAAGTCGAGTGGAACTAATCGAAGCTAACTCAGTAAGTCTTTAACTAGTTAGACCAAGGCTTAGTCTAAAGTGAATCAAGTACTTGATTCCTTTATTGACTTTATCTAGGAAGTGGTCGTTGCTCCGATAACAAAGAAGGTCATGTGCCTCGCCACGACCTGGAAGTCAATACTGGAAAAACCTACTTGATTAGTTCAAATCAAGCTTGAATCTACACAAGTTTAAACACTTTGAAATTGTTCATTAAATTTAATTAAGATAAAAGAAATATTCATCTCACAAAACACATAGGGATAAGTGTATTGAAAACCTAGTTTGGGTAAGATGATTGAGAACTTAATTGAGTTTAATTTAACTTAATTCAATCTAATCTATCTTAACAATTTACCTTAATTAAACTTAACTTAATTTAACTCAACCTAATGTACTATACATAAACTAAACAAATATACCTAACTAAAACAATTTAAATTAACAAAACTTAATCCAACTATAATTAATAAATTTACTCGCTTAACAAATTTACAACTTAAATAGAATTTAAGAAAATTCATCCTACTCAAGGTTTGAATTATCTTAAAAAAAAATTAATTCATGTAGGACTCTAGAATGGATCAATGGATTCTGGATAGTGGCTGCTCCAGACATATGACTGGAGATAGTCAAAAGTTCTCGGAATTAAGCTACAAGAACCTAGGAACAATTGCCTTTGGAAACAATGAAAAACATAAGGTAATTGGATCAGGTAACATTGAATTATAATCTAATTTTGTTACACAAAAAGTTCTGCTCGTAGATAATTTTAAATTTAATTTGCTTAGAATAAGTCAGTTGTGTGATGCTGGTTATATAGTAAAATTTTTATCTAATGAATCTTTGATTAACGATATTGAAAATTCAAAAATATTACTTAAGGGAGTTAGGGATAAAAATATATATTCAATAAATTTAGAAAGATCCTCAATTAAGTGTCATATGACACGGCAAGAGGAGAGTTGGTTGTGGCATAGGCGACTTGCTCACACCAACTTTAGAAATATAACGAAGTAAAGTGAAACTAATCTAGTTAGAGGGTAGCCCAAACATAAAAATATTGAAAACAAAGTTTGTAATGCTTACCAACAAGGAAAACAAACTAAGTCTCAACATAAAATAACTTATCAAGATCGAACAAGCTCAATACTCGAGTTAATTAACTTAGATGTATTCGATTCATGTGGAGTAAAACCATTAAGTGGTAATCTATATTATTTAGTAATAATAGATGATTACTCTAGATTTACATGGGTAAAATTTTTAAAACATAAAGATGAAACATTTGGAGTATTTAAAAATTTTAGTAAACAAATAGAAAACGAAAAATATCGTATGATAAAAAGAATACGAAGTGATAATGGAGGAGAGTTTAAAAATGAAAAATTTACAATAATGTGCTCAGAAAATGGATATCATCATGAATATTTATGTTCTAGAATACCTCAACAAAACGGAATAGTAGAAAGAAAAAGTAGAACTCTACAAGAAGCCGCTAGGTCAATGATAAATGAATATAATCTACCTAGTTATTTATGGGTCGAAGTAATAAACACTGCATGTTATGTGCAAAAAAGAGTAATAATTAATAAAATATATAACAAAACTTCTTATGAAATTTTTAATAATAAAATACCTTCAATAAAATATTTAAAGGTATTTGGTTGTAAAGTATTTATTTTAAATACGAAAGACCATTTAGGAAAATTCTCTTCAAAAACCGATGAAGGGATATTTTTAGGGTACTCGAACACTAGTAGAGCCTATAGGATTTATAATAAGAAAACTCTAAAAATTGAAGAAACAAAAAAAGTAAAATTTAATGAGGAAGAGATCACTAATAAACAATCAAATACATTGAAAGATAATCAAAATGAGCTAGATAAAATTACACATGATGAAGAAGAACAAATTAATACTAACCAATGTGAAGAAAACATAAAGACATCTAGAATTAATCCTAATCATCCGCTAGATCAAGTATTAGGAAATCCAACTTTAGGAGTTCAAACTAGATCAACTGTAAGAAACTTAAGTCAAACCGCATTAATATCAAAAATAAAACCAAAATCAATATAGGAGGCCTTACCAGACACTGATTGGATTATAACCATGCAAGAAGAATTAGCACAATTCGATAGAAATGAAGTGTTGAACCTAGTACCTCCACCTGCAAATAAATCAATAATAGACACTAAATGGGTGTTTAGAAATAAATTAAACGACCAAGGAGAAATCGTTAGGAATAAAGCAAGATTAGTAGTTAAGGGGTTTAGTCAGGTAGAAGGGTTAGACTATGATAAAACTTATGCCCCAGTAGCTAGACTTGAGTCAATTAGAATGTTGCTTGCATATGCGACACATAAAGGGTTCAAATTATACCAAATGGATGTAAAATATGTATTTTTAAGCGGAGTAATAAAAGAAGAAGTGTACGTAGGTCAACCCCCCAGTTTTGAGAGCCTAGAATACCCTAATCATGTATATATATTTAAAAAGGCATTGTATGGATTAAAACAAGCTCCTAGAGCCTTGTATGAAAGACAATCCTCATACTTAAGTTCTAAAGGGTTCAAACAAGGTCAAATTGACTCAATGCATTTTGTAAAAACCATTAACAAAGACATTTTTATTGCTCAAATATACTTAGATGATATAGTCTTTTGATCAACAAATTAAAAAATTTTAAAGGAATTTACAACCCTAATGAAATAAGAATTCGAAATGAGTTTAGTAGGTGAGTTAAACTTCTTTATAGGTTTACAAATAAAACAAACAAGAGACAGTAATTATATTTACCAAAATAAGTATGCAAGAGAGTTAATTAAGAAATTTGGTATGGAAAATGCAAAAGACATTAAAACACCTATGGCTACGAATGTTATATTAAATGAAGACAAAGAAGGAAAATCTGTTGATCTAAAGTACTATAGGAGTGTCATAGGTAGTTTACTTTACTTAACTGCAAGTAGACTCGATCTACTATTTACAGTAAGCATGTGTGCTAGATATCAAACATGTGCTAAGGAGTCACATTTAACACATGTTAAAAGAATATTAAGATACATTAAAGGTACAATTAATGTAGGAATGTGGTACCCAAGATCTAGTACTTTTGAGTTAATAGGATATTCTGACTCAGACTATGCAGGATGTAAACTAAATAGGAAAAGTACTAGTGGAGGATGTCAGCTCTTAGGATCTTGCTTAGTAAGCTGGTTCAGTAGGAAGCAACATTGTGTTGCACTTTCCACAACTGAAGCAGAATACATAGCATTAGGTGAATGTGTAGCACAACTATTATGGATGATGCACACACTTAAAGATTTTGAACTAGATTACAAAAAAGTAAAAACTTTAGTTGATAACATAAGTTCAATAAATTTAACTAAAAATCCAATTCATCACTCACGTACTAAACACATTGATGTTAAACATCATTTTGTAAGGGATCATGTGGCAAAAGATAATATTGAACTCAACTATGTTGGGTCCAAATCAAACCTTGCTGACATATTCACTAAACCACTTTCGGAAGAAGAATTTAGTATGCTTAGAAGAGAATTAGGTTTATGCTTGGTAGATTAGGAATTTTTCGTGCTTATCATTCCGAATTATTTTGAAAAGTAATATTATATTTTTACAAAAATTGAAAATTAATCTAGATTAGGTCAATCAAGACTTCATGATCCTATAGATCTAGGTAGCCTTCGCATCTCACAAACACCTAGGATTACCTGTTTGTGTATTGAGCCATGAAGATGAGCGTGAGATGTTAGGACTGCTCCACCGGTTCCAGATGTAGATCAAGTGCATCGTCATGAACCAACATGAGGTTTACAAGAGCAAATCAATCACTTCTGTAACTAACTCGAATTCAAAGCTTGATGATTAATTCTATATCATTTAAGCTAGTAAAGAGTTGGACATTTGCTTTATGGATAATTTTTAGATGTGTATTTTCAATATTTAAATTTAATATTTAGGAATTCATGCTTGGACTTATTCCCTCACTTTTGCATCGGAGTTTTTGAAAAAGATGAAAAATTTGAAAATTTTAAAAAAATATTTATTCAGGGGGAGATTTTGGAGTTTTTGAAAAAGTTGAAAATTTTTAATTTTTTTTTTTTAAATTAAATTATTCAGGAGGAGGTTTTGTAATTTTTGAAAAAGATGAAAAAGTTGAAAATTAAAAAAAAATGAATTATTCAGGGGAGATTTTGGAGTTTTTGAAAAAATTGAAAAATTGAAAATTTTAAAAAAAAATTTGAATTTTTCAGTGGGAGATTTTGGACTTTATGAAAAAGTTGTATTTAAATTCGTAGAAGAAAGTTTTAAAACTTAATTTTTGAGCTTGTAAATTTGTTATTTTAAATCTCCACTACATTAAGTTGGCGTATTTTTTAACTCAATCCTTATTTTGATGTATGCCAAAGGGGGAGAGAAGAGATATAAAATTATAGACTTAAAAAGTTAAGAGAATGCAAAAATTTGATAAGGACCTATGCATCTTATACATGGTTAAATTTATGCATGACAAAAGTTATTAGTTCATTTCTTATACATGTCAAAATATGGAGATTGTTATTTGATTCTCCTAACTTTAACTGATGTGTTATCATACATAAAAAAGGGGGAGATTGTTAATGCAATAAGCATCACTCCTTAATTTTGATGTATGAACCACAGTTAAGAGTTAGGATCCACTTGTGATCTAATATAAGTGTTAAGTATGCAGGCTTAACAGAAAGTCCGAGTAGGTCGTGTTAACCGGATACTAGGCACATATTGTTGGTGCAGTAGGCACCTAAGTCGAACCTGAGTTTTGATTATAGAAAATGATACAAAGATAAGCTCATTTTGTTATCTCACGAGCTAAATCAAGTATACAAAAAAGTGCTAAAGCTAGAGCTGAAGGTCAGCGACACCCGGAGGGAGCCGTGGTGGTCGGGTGACACCGGGATGACTTCGGAGGGAGCCGAAGGAATCAGGTGGAAGACCGGAAGTAGAAGCTACAAGGTAAATGTTGAGGTAAGCTACAAGGTAAATGTTGAGGTGGAAGACCGGAATCGGAGTGAGCGCAAGGAAGGCTGTGTCCTCTGTACGGGGACGTTCTTAGGTGACAATCCTACCAAGACCTCCCATGGAAGGTCTAAGTCAAGATCGGATGGTATATGGCCATTTAATTCACTTGTATTAACTATTTTTTCGAGCTAAATCTTCGTTGCAACTGGAAAACCTGCCATCAGTCGACTGAGGGCTTGTATCAGTCGATTGATCCATCAGCAGTCGACTGGTAAGGGTAGCAGTAGACTGTTGGTCAAGGATCTGCTTCGAGGAGAGTCAAAGCATATCTTCATTTTAGAAGGGATAGGAGGCTTGCTCTCATTTGTTGAAGATGAGAACGTCTAGGGTTTCCAAGGCTATAAAAGTAGGGCTTCTCCACCCTATTTCCATCATTAAAAGTTCTCCAAAAAGCCTCCGTTACGATACTCTTCTACGATGACCTTGCGACGACAAAGTGCTACCACATCTCCGACAATAAGTGCTTAATTTCATTACTTTATTCAGTCATTGTTATTCTCTTTTATTGTCGTCTATCTTTTTATCGTGTTTTAATCGTAACAAGGAGAGGGGGAGTGTCCCTCTACCTTGAGCTTTTTCATCGATTTTATTCGCTTACTCCTTCCTCTAACGAGGAGGAGTGTTTTTAGTGTTTTGCCCTCTCTATGTGATCTACGACCATTAGGGCCGTGGACTAGCAGTCGAAGGCTGTGAACCAAGTAAAAACAAATGATTACTTTTTCCTTTCCGCTACATTTACATTCACTTGCATTATTTTATATCGAATAATCTAACGAATGAATTTTGCCTTGCACTATTCACCCCCCTCTAGCACTCTAAACGATCCAACAATTGGTATCAGAGCCAGGCCGTGTGTCCCCGTTTCTCTCCCCGTTTCTCTCCCCGTTTTGTGTTAGGATTCGAATCTTCTCATACATTTCGTCGTGTAGGCTAATATGGATTTTATTTTTGCCTAGCTAAGTTCTTTTCTAGTCCTAACTCTAAATGAGATGGATATCAAAACTAAAATCTAACAAATGCATGCAATACAAAGGGAAATCTAAAACTAAACTTGGGTTGCCTCCCAAGAAGCACTTTATTTAAGGTCATTTAACTCGACCGCACTCCACTATCAACTCGGCTCTGGAGGTTCAGTGAACCTCCATTCATTCGTTTCAGGAGCTTCATCTGGCGGTTCCGACTTCATTCTACTAAATGTGAAGTCGTCGAGGTAGGGAGCCTTGTGCTCCAAAAGGCTGAAGAGGATGATCTCCTCATCTACCTCCAGGGAGATCTGGTGTGCCTTCACATCTATGCACGCCTCTACAGTTGCCAGAAAAGGCCTTCCCAGAATGATAGAATTCTAGGGATCTGGTCCTGTGTCCAGTATGATGAAGTCCGTGGGTATCACAAAATCCTCAATCACCACAGGCAAATGTGCTAGCAAGCTAACGAGCTCTTTGACTGAGTCATCCGCCATATCAATACCAAGATTCGTTGGTTAGAGCCCATTCAGTCCCATCTTCAGATAGTATGCGTAGGGCATCACACTGACTTATGACCCCAAGTCGCATAGCGCTTCATCGAAGCTCTCCCCATAAATTAAGCAGGGGATAACAAATTCACCGGGGTCCTTAAGCTGTAGTGGAATCTTTTCTTCAATTTTTGCTTGATCAGGTAGGGTGGTAATTATGGATGCACACCCCTTGGTGAATTTATTACTCTGCCCCACTACTTCATCTTTAGCATGACTCCGCTTGGGTGATAACGGAGAGCTCTTCACAGGTTGTGACACGGATTAGGCTATCTGAGCTACTTGTGTCTCCAACATCCTTATGTGACTTGCAAGGCCATCAATGGTGGCCTTCAAGTATCTAAGTGATTCTTCAGAATTCTGATGTGGGCGACGAAATTCCTCATTGGCCTTAGTATAGGTAGCAATGAAGTCCTCCATCATCAGTTCTAGTCTGGACTTCTGTGGTCGCTGCCCATTGCCCTGCTGCTGCCCATACCCCCCGATGGTTGGGAGGTTCACGAGTTATTCTTATAGGAGAAATTCGTGTGATTCCTCCATCCGGGATTGTAGGTATTGGAGTATGGGTTGTTGGGCCTTTGGTCGTAGTCCCCAACCGTATCGCAGTGCTCGATCTGCTCTTCTAGGGTTCCCTGCCCTCTATGGTGGTCCTCTCGATATGTTGCCGCTCCCTCTCCAAAGTCAATGGTAGTGCATGCAGATGAAGAATTCATAGATTTGAATCATCTGCTGAGCGCGTCCATCCTTGCTGCTGTTAGTAATATATGAGAGTTGTCCTAAGGCAATCGCCTTATGTATGAACCATTTATATGATAAATGAAGATTCACTATTTGAGTATACATGTTTCATGTATTTGATTGGATCTTAAACTCATTTACTGAATGTCCACGATGCGATTCACAGCATGAGAGAATTTGTGATTGGATCACAACTAGTGAGTATCTCTACATGTGTAATTGTGATGTATCAGAATTATCCCTAGTCGATAAATTGATGGATTTGGACACCATCAATTCTGTCGAGACTAGCACGAGGTATACTCCTTGGTGTATCCAAGCAGCTGATTCTCACTGGCTGGAGACATTGTGATGTCCGGAGTTAATCGTGGATGCTAGTTATGGTAACTAGTTCATTGGAGTGACCAGCCGTAAGACTTCATATGGTTCTCTGCTTATATAGATATGTCAATGAAGTTCTTACTGTAGCTTAAGTGCGATGTTCCTTTGACTTGCGGTATTCAAGTCATCTTGATCATGGAGACTTATGCTTTGACATCTTAAGCAAACATCTCTAAGGAGATGTGGACTCGGGATGATTGGGTATAAGTCGAAGTGATCGAAGGTGTTTGAATAGCCTATAAAGGATTCACCACTCCTTGCGAGGAGATGTATACCCATGGCCTCTCGTCGGATTGTTACTAAAGTCTATGGCCAAAGCATTACATGTTTAGAGTAAGGTACTCTTCGATACATGTGGAGTAACTAGAATCCGTAGGACGAGGAAATGATACTTGGGCTAGGTGTGACGTAGTCAGCCTAGTGGGGACTGACACAATAGACCATGTCCTGAACCAAGTGGGTATAAGATGAGTGAAGGGAATGGGGCACGATTCATTCGAGCTACTGAAGGTTTTCAGAAATAGTTCTGGATCAACCGTTGATCTTTTCGGTTAATTGGGGATCATGATGTACTACTAGGTGCCACTCATGATCGTTCTATAATTAATGGTTAATTATAGACGGCCAACATAAATCGAGAACCTATTTGGTCACACGCACAACGAGCGTAATCCAAAGGATTTAAAACGTGCTTGAGAATGGGATTCTCAGACCGAGAGAAACTAGGTTTGGTTGGACCAAACATAAAGCGAGCATGAAATCGTTTCTGTCGCAATGGAAGCGTGGATGGGCCGAGTCTTATGAAGACGTAATGGATGCACCAAAATGGTTTGGTTCTAATCCAATGGAGGAGAATAAACCAAAGGGTTTGGTTTATTTTAAACGAATGAACCAAAAGTTGGTTCGGTTCGTTTTAACTTAAAATAAACCATCATGGTTTGGTTTATTTTAACTTATCTTAATGGAGCGGGTTAACGGGCCTAATGGTTATGATCCAATAACCATTAAGAGAATTAGTTCTTTATAAAAGAGGGCTTAATGGATAATTAAGCCCTAATCCAAACCCTAGCTTGGAGTTGCCGCCCAACCTAGTTGTGCCGCCCAACCTCCATTGCCGCCCAGCTTGTTGTGCTGCCGTCTAGCTCCTTGCCAGCATCCAAGCTTCAGCCGGTGAACCCTCCGGCGACCCTCCGGTGATCTTCCTAGGCCTCGGTGAAAAGGTGAGCACTTAGCTTCCTTGTTTTGGCCGGCGCCTACTCCTCCACCAAGCTGTCCAGTTTTCTGGACAGCTTCTTCTCCTCTCGTCGGAGCGTCGTTTGGACGACGGTTAGAGCTCCGACAGCGGCTAACTTACCGGGGATTCGATCTCCGGTAATCATCTAAGGTGGAGGACGAAGGATTCGTCAATTGGTTGACGAATACCTCTCCGGAGAAGCGAGTTTTGAGAACTCGTATTAGGATCCGAATTTGGATTCGGATCGTGATCATCTCTCGATCACGTCGTCTTCAACACAAGGCTAGTAACCCGTATGAAGACGAAGCTTGTGGCTTAGCGAAGTCATCTCGAGGAACTCGGCGTGGATATGGATAGAGACGATTCTAGCGAGGATGGTTCCGGTTGATGCCGTTCCCGCTACACGTCATACGAAAGGTATAACGTAGATAAATTTCCTTTTATTGCAAATTTAAATTTACGGTTATGTCTACACTTGTTGTACTATGCATGCGTGTGTTGTGTGTGTTGTAATAAATGTAGATTTATTATTTTTATTGCTTCCGCTGTGCTCATGTTTGCGAAACGTGATCGAACACACACACGCCGCGGTGCCGGAAACCCAACAGCTGCTAGGTGGTCCATGGAGTTGACAGTGTATCGTCCCACTGCAAGTGTTGGTTGACCACGTTCGGAAGTCCATTGATGGTGGTTCTTAGCCACTTCTTCAATCAGCTCTTCTGCTTCCTCTATGGTCTTATTCATCAGTGCTCCTCCTACGGCAGAATCTAGGGACATCTTCGTGGCATAAGCGATCCCATTGTAGAAAATATGAATCACCAGCCACCTTTCCAGTCCTTGGTGGGGGCATTGGTAGAGTAGCCCCTTGGAGTGATCCCAAGCCTAGAATAAGGACTCCCCCTCCTTCTAGCGGAAGCTCATGATAAGATGAAACATGTGAGCAGTCTTGCTTGGTGGGAAGTATTTGTTCAGGAACTGCTGCTCACATTGCTCCCATGTAGTGATGTTTCCCGAAGGTAGGGAGTGAATCATGCCTTAGCCTTATCCCGCAATGAGAATGGGAATAGGCTCAGGCGGATTGCGTAAGTAGGGACTCCGTTCATCTTCATTGTTGAGCAGATTTCTAAAAATGCCTCTAGGTGCTGATTTGGGTGTTCAGTCATAGCTCCCCAGAATTGACTCTCCTGGACCATATGTATAAGTGATGGTTTAAGTTCAAAGTTATTCGCCGAAATAGATGGTTCAGCTATACTCAGCCTAAATCCTCTAGCGCTAGGAGTTGTGTAATCCCGCAGAGGTCAGCTACCTATGTTCACTTCGGATGCAACTTGATCCTCTATCTTTCGCTGCTCTGCTTTCCGACGATGAAAGGTCCATTCGATTTCTACGTCGATCGGAATCAGGCCTCCCGATCCTAAGCGTCTAAGCATATGAAGAATCGAGCCGCAAAAATTAGGAGTGCTACCCTATTCTAAGAGAAGAAAACAAAACAATCTAGCTAAGCAAAATCTAAGATGCAATATGGAAATAGGAAACTACTGCTAAAAGTAAAAACTAAATCTAAATATGGAAAATATAGAACTAAAGCAAATGAAGCAAACTAAAAAGAAAATAAAGCAAGTAAATAAATCTAATCCTATATCTGATCCAATTTACCATTGTTCGATTTGATATCGAATCGATCAGTCCCCGGCAACGGCGCTAAAAACATGATCTGCACAAACGCGACCTCAAATCTCACGACGGAGACCGTCGAAGACTCAAAGCGCGAGCATCCGCTCAATGCCTGTAAGTGCACGGATGTCATCAAGAAATAAATATTATTGATCCCACAGGGATTGGGATTCGAATACCGATCTATTCAGTGGATGTTATTGTTCGGCAATCAAATTTAAAGATTTGTGATTGTGAGGGTCGTCGGTGGACTAAACTCTAGTACGGTGTTACACGGAAGAAGAGAGGGTTTGCTACGAGGATTTTTATCGGATTCTAAGACTTCAGTTTCGTTTGTGCATCGCATAACATGCTATCAATTGAATGAATCCAGACTTTCTAACTAGGGATTTGTGGAAAGGATATCATACACTCCCCCGATGAGCCTTCGCATCTATCAGAAGCTACCTCTGCCATGTTATGTCATCCCCTGGCCTTAGGACAGGATAGTCGGTACGAGGATGCCGAATCGATCTCTGCAACGAGTCAAAAATGAGATAGATTACCGACTCTATCACATCCTTCTATCCACAGTTGTAGGCGATGAGGCCAACCCTTAGGTTCCTCCTAATATCACCTAAATTTGCGATACAAGGACTGTCACCCCTTGTATCGTCTACACATAGAAGATAGAAAAACAAAACACAAAGCTATAGATCTAAACTATCATTCAGCTGCAAATGCGATTTCAAAAACATATTTTAAATAGCAATGTTCTACTCAACACAAACTACTCCATAATCCTAGAATCGGAGAATCTACTTCATGAACACGAGAATGGAATCACAAAGCATTATGGAATTCATGAATACAATAATAGACGTGTAAGGAATACAAATTACAATGCTATCCAACCCTTCTCTCTAACGTTGAGGTGTAGAACATGATCCTCGAGTGTCTCCCTTCTTCCCCGTTGTGAGTTCCCGGTGTTTTTTAGGAAACCGGTGTGCCATCCCTTCCGTCGTGCCTTCCCCTAGGGTTTGGGTGGAGCCATCCTTATATAGACATCACCTCAGACCGCTGTAAAATCCGAAAAAACCCTAGTCATGCAAATCTGGTGGGCTGCCATACGGCGGTGTGGAAACACATGGTCAGGTCGTGTGCGGCCCTAAGGTGGCTGATCTTGCCCATCGGACACAGCCGTGTGTAGCCACATGCCCTGGCAGTGTCCCATTCTGCGTCTAGCTGCAAAATGTCCTTCTTTTGCTCCGAAAGTGCGCCTTTTCCCCTGAAATGCTATCTTACACACAAAAGTACAAAGAGCATACCTCCGTACCAAAAAATAGAAAATGCATGCAAAATAGAGTGACATATGCACGAAACTAACATAAAATGTAATGAGATGTGAGCGAAAAGTACCCCTAAAACCCTATATGTTTTGCTCATATCATGTGTTTCCCGAACACCATATGTTTTTCTGGAGCATAGAAGGGATGAGCATTGTAGTTGTTTCAGAGATTTTATTATGATATGTGCCGAGTACCTTGTGTTTTTCCCGAGCACAGAATGGTTGAGCAGCATTGTTGATTCAGATCCTTGTGTTGTTATGTGTGTCGAACACCCTACATGTTTCTCAAGCAACCTTTGTATTTCCTGAGCACCTTGTGTTTTTCCCAAGCGCAGAAGGACCAAGCAACATCATTGATTTAGATCTTTGTGTTGTTGTGTGTGTCGAGCACCCTGTGTGTTTCTCGAGTACAATGGGATTTTCCCGAGCCCAGTAGGGTTGAGAGTTATGGTTATTTCGGAGCTCAATAATAATGCATCATATGGGTATTCTTGAGTACAATAAGATGAGATACCAAGGAATATTTTTAACAAGAAATTTTGTTGAAAAAAAATATTCTTTATTACTATCATTTATTTATTTTAAAATTTATGTATGGCTTATTTATAGGTGATAAACAAGAAAGGAGAGGTGTCACGTGGAGGATATAGATGTAGTCGTTTTAAAAGGAAAGTACATAAGTTGTTGCATCTCAATTGATTTTCACCAACCAGTTGACTGATCTTACCTTCAGTTGACTGGCCATTGTACTATTACTTCACAATGTCTTAATCCACATCGAATATTAGTCAATCAGTCGACTGCTCACATCCATCAGTCGACTACCATAGGCCAGCAGTCGACTGCCATGAGCCATCAGTCGACTCAGAAACATTTTGTGCTCTATCCACTTAAAACTAGTCTACTACCCCAACCAGCAATTGACTGCTAGTGACCAGTCAATTGGTCCAAACCACCTGTCGACTACCTGAGCACCAATCAATTATTCCAAGTCATAGTTAACCGAGCATAAACTCGGGTCGAGCTGACCACTAGACCACTCGACTGGTCCATAATAAGAATCGACTGCCTGAATTTTCTTAGCTCCCAAGTGTCAAGTGTTGGTGCAGTGGGCACCGAAGTCGAACCTAAATTTTGATTATAGCAAATGAAACAAAGTTAAACTCATATCGTTATCTCACAAGCTAAATCGAGTGTGCAGAAAAGTGCTAAAGCTGGAGCTGAAGGCTAGCGACGCCCGGAGGAAGCTGCGGTGGTCGGGTAACACTCGAGTGACTTCGGAGGGAGAAGAAGGAATTGAGTGGAAGGCCGAAAGAAAGAGCTACAAAGTAAGTATCAAGGTAAGCTCGTGTGTGTGAGTGTAAGTGAGGTCGTATCCTCCTTACGGGGATGGTCTTAAGTGTAGATCCAACCTAAGACATCCCATGGATGGTCTAGGTCGAGATCGGACGGTCGGCGGCCATCGAAATTATGTTTTTATTAAGGTAACTTGTGATTTTAGCAAGCATCAGTCGACTTCCCATGAGAGCCACTCGACTTCCTTAAATCAGTCGACTGCTGAGTGTTGTGACTCAACTGGCACTGTCATCAGTCAACTGATGATGGCCATCAGTCGACTGATGGTCAAGGATCAACTTCGAGGAGTCAAGCCTTATCACCTCATTCCAAGGAGCTTTGTGCCTATTTGTGATTGGTTGAAGACCCTTTTGATGAGGGGCTCAAAGGCTATAAAATGAGGGCTTCTCCAAGGGTTTTTCATCAATTCTAAAAGCCTCCAAGTGCTTCCGATATGCTCCATTCTCCGACATCCCTACGACGAAGCGCTGTCGAGACAATGACTAGAGCTTCAACCTCCAACCTTTGAAGTCGTCGGTAACGAAAGTTTCAATTGTATTTTAGTTTACTTATTTCTTAAAGCTTTGATTATAACGAGGAGAGGGGGAGTGTCCCTCTACCTCGAGCTTTTGTGATTTTGTGTATCCGTTTAACTCCTACCTCCAACGAGGAGGAGTTCTTTAGTATTTTGCTCTCCGTGCATGGTCAAGGACCACTAGGTATTTGGAGTAGTAGCCTTCGGCTACGAACCAAGTAAACCCTTAGTGTCTATTGTCTCTATTGTTTTATTTTTATCTTCCGCTATGTCTACTCATGTTTTAACGAACGAAGTTTAACGAAAGATTTTATATCACTATTCATCCCCCCCTCTAGCGATCCGCTCGATCCAACAATTGGTATCAGAGCCGGGGGTGCTATGATTTAGTGAAACCACCAATCTAGCTTTTCTATAGATTTTTTTTCTTTTTTTTCTGTTTATTTCGAATTTTTTTTTTACTATTTCATTCATTTAGTTTTCTCCCGCACTACTAATCCAAGACGCGAGTCTTGGTACATTTCGATTGTTTGTGTCGTTGCTAGGTTTTTCTTCTTCATTCTCTTGTTTTTTTTATCAGTGGCCCATCTCGAGGGTTTTAGCACCGTCCGACCTCCGTTTTACAACGGAGATGACTTTTGTTATTAAAAGGGTCGGATGGAGTGCTTTCTTAAGACCCAAATCGAGATGTGGATCATAATCCAAACTGGATTCACACTTCCAACTAATGAAGTGGGTGAATTTTTGGATTATGACCAATGGACCATTGCTACAAAAAGACAAGTCAAAGCCGATGCTATGGCGACTCAAATCCTCTAATGTGGCTTGTCCAAGGAGGATCTTAATCGCGTCGGCCCATTCATCAGTGCCAAGGACTTATGGACAAAGTTGGTCGAATTACACGAAGGGACCGATGAAGCCAAGGTATGTAAGCGTGATCTCCTTTTCAATAGGTTGTATAATCTAAAAATGAAGGAACACGAGACGGCGACGCAACTGCATGCTCGGGTTCAAGATATCGTCAACAACCTACACGCAATCGGACAAAAGGTCGAAAACTACGACCTTATCAGGTATGTACTAAACTCATTTCCTAGGACCACCTTGTGGGCATCCATGGTCGATGCCTACATGGTCTCCAAGGATCTTTCAAAACTTAGATTAGATGAGTTTTTTTCGGATTTCGAACTCCATGAACAGTCTAACTCGGAACCCAAGAAGGTTATATCACTTTTTGCAGGTTCGAAGAAGAAGACCGCGAGCAAGCCACCCCCGAAGTAGGAAGAAGATGAGTCTGATTCGAAGGTCGACCTGGAAATGGAGGCCGAACTAGTCAACCTAGTTCGAAGGATGGTCAAGGGCGGAAAGCGAACCGTCACTCGACCCAACAAAGGTAAGCCTACAAGTTCTAATGTTAAGTGTTACGAATGCAACAGGTTTAAACATATCAAGGCCGAATGTCCAAAGCTCAAGAGCAAAGCACCGAAACACAAAAAGGCACTCAACGCTACATGGGAAGAAGTGTCAGAGAAAGAAGACGATGATCATATCTTCATGGCTAAACCAGCTGAATCGGAGACGGAGTCGAAACCGGAGCATGAGTCTGAACCCGAAGATGAATCGGACTACGAAGCTCTATTCAAGACAAGCCACGAATCTGCATCTAGTTCAAGAGATACACTTAAGGTAAGTCAATCCCTTATTAGTACTCTTTACAGTGCGATTAAATTCTTAATTAGGAAATTAGCTAAGTCTGAGTCCAAGGTCGAGACCCTTGTTGAGGAGGTTAAACTCCTCAAACACAAGGTCTCCCTAACCTCTTCGACTAGTCGAGTTCGAGAGGAGGACTCAACTCAGGTTGAAAAGCTCAAAGTTGAGAACTCACTCTTGAAAAGTCAAGTCGAAGATCTTAGGAACACGTTAAAAATTTTTACTTTGGGATCCAAAGGACTTGACCTCCTACTTGGATCGCAAAGGGTTGTGTACAACAAGGCCAGACTAGGGTTTAGCTAAAATACCACCAACAAGTTGTATATGTCGATTGTAAGTCGACATAAAAAACGTGTCCAAGCATGGGTCCCTAAGACCACTTTGATTTCAAACTTAGGATCCAACCAGTACTAGGTTTCCAAGGACCAAATCAACTATGTGGAGAGACCGAACCGATTCAACGGTCCAGGACGAGCCAGTACAAAACTTGTTTGTGTTTTAACTTAGAAATTGCATGCTTAGGTCATTTATTTATTTTTTGATTTTTTTTTAGAATGGTTAGATAGGAATATAACTCGTCAATACTTGGTGGTAACATAGTACCAGGACGCGGCGAGATGATAGTACGCTAGGAAAGTAGAGTCTCGTGTATTCGGGCTAGATAAGGCGCATCTGGTTCGGTGCACTTGGCCGAGTGGAACTAGCAGAAGCTACCTCGCCGTATCCTAGACTAGTTAGACTAGGAAGTGGTCTTAGGTGAGTCAAGTCTTTATTTTCTTGAAAATAGCTTTTTCTAAGGAAGTGGTCATTTTTTCAATCAAAGAAGGCTCCTGTGCCTCGCCACGACCTGAAAGTCATGATCTTGAAAAGGTGACTTCATGAGCTTAAGGTAAAATCTGAATTTAATGCAAGGTTGACAAGTGTTCAAATCATTAAATTTAAATCAAGTAAAATTGAAAGTCATCTCACAAGAACATATAAGGTTAACATGCTTGATCATGTAGACATGGGTGAGATGATTTAGGTTTAATAATTTACAACCAACCTTTAATAATTCCAATATTCGATCCAACTACCTTGCTTGTAGGATCAATGGATGTTGGACAGTGGTTGCTCCTGACACATGACCGGGGATCAACTCAAGTTTTTGAAGCTTCGATTCAAACGACAAGGATCGGTAGCCTTCGAAAACAACGACAAGCTCAAAATCATCGGATCAGGTGATATTGAGCTCAACTCTAACTTTATTATTCAAAATGTCTTATTGGTAGAGAATTTCCAATATAATTTACTTAGTGTAAGCCAATTGTGTGATAATAACTATAAGGTCATATTTCTAGAAAATGAATGCGTAATTAATACAAATGAAACCTCTAAAACAATTCTTAAAGGAACCAGAAATAATAATATTTATACTATTAATTTAACTAACTCCTCAACCAAGTGTCTTATGACACGGCAAGAAGAATCTTGGTTAAGGCACCAACGACTCGGTCACTCGAATTAGTCAGAGGTTTGCCTAACCTCAACAACTTGGATAATAAAATATGTAATGCTTGTCGACAAGGTAAGCAATCTAGGACACAACATCAACTAACTAATCAAGAAAGAACCAAAAGTATTCTTGAGCTCCTACACATGGATCTATTTGATTCACACGGAGCTAAGTCACTTAATAGGAGTCAATTCTGCATTAGTTATAATTGACGACTATTCTAGATTTACTTGGGTTAGGTTTATCAAACACAAAAGTGATACTCTAGATCAATTAATCAACTTATTTAAACTAATATAAAATCAACAAAACCTTAAAATCAAAAGACTTAGGAGTGATCATGGTGGTCAATTGGAAAATCATAGATTTACAGAATTCTATAACCTAAATGGATATCACCATGAGTTCTCATGCCCTAGAACCCCACAATAGAATGGCCAAGTAGAGTGCAAAAATAGAACCCGACAAGAAGCCGCTAGGACAATGTTAAACGAGTATAACCTACCCGATAGGTTTTGGGCATAAGCCAGTAGTACATCTTACTATGTCCAAAATAGGATCCTTTTGGTAAAGAGGCACCATTAGACCTCGTATGAGATTTATGTAGGGTTTTGCTTATCGAGTCCGTGAGGGGAAACTTCGCTTCCCACTACACCTTGGTTGTTTGTTCATGGCGATCCCATCGATGTCCCTGGATTAAAAAATTTAATCCTAGAGAAAAGGGATTACTCAAACAACTAAGTCATCGTCGTGCTATTCGTTTAGAGAGGTCACTTGAACAAACTCGTTGTTCAAGCGACCAAGCTCTATTCTACGAGTAGCTGCAGAATAGACGATGTCCAGATAGCCGGTTTTTGTGTTTATGTTCGGGGTCCAAGTATATTTAACCACAAAACAGAATATATAAAGTAAACAACCTCATATAACATGCATATAATTGAGAAACAATTATAAACATAATACAAAAGAACACTAATCAAAATAAACAAGATTATACCTCTTGTTATACCTCTTGTTCTTCTATTGTATGTCCTTCCTCCTTTTGGACGTCGTGTGGGCGACGATCTACCAAAAGTGAAGCCTCCTAGATCACCAATCTTCCTTTCCTTGTTCACTCCGAACAAAGGAAGATCATAAAACAAAACTCATCTTCCTGTCTAGAACCGGCTACCAAGTCAATAAACTCGATGTTGCCGTCGGCCAAGGAAGAGATCATGGAGTATGGACACCGGCCAAAGGAGAATCAAAGAGGGCATGGGCGCTGGCCAACACATGGAGAAGAGAAAGGAAAGCAATCCTCCTCCTTGTTGCCGCCCAAACCCTAAACTAAGCTCTCCTGATTTCCAGCCAAGGATGAAAGGAAGGAGAATAGGTTGAGCTCTGGCAAAGGTAGAGGGAACAAGGATAGTGGCCGGCCAACCTTAGGAAGAAGAAGAAGAAGCTTCCTCCACTTGTTTCCGCCCACCACCAACACCCAAACCCTAACCCTAGCCGCCCAATCCTAATCCTATCCCAACTAGGAATACTTGCCACCCAAGGGAAACAACCCTAATGCCATCCATCATTAGCCATAGATGAAGGGGAGAAGGTTGGGCGCCGGCCAAACCAAGGAGAGAAGAAGGAAGAAGGGTGTCAGCCACCAAACGAAGAAGAAGAAGAGAAACATCTTTCCTTAATTGTGGCCACCCAAAACTCTAAGCCTCCCTTGCTCTTGCTGCCCAAAACCCTAGCCCCCTTTCCTCTAATTCTCTCTTGCCGCCCACCCCTATTCCATCCTTTTATAGAGTTAGGGATAAACCTTGGTTTAATCTCCACCATTGGTTCTAGAAATTTAATCTCAATCGTCAGATCTAGAGATTTAATCTCAACTGTCGGATCTTAGAGATTTAATCTCTACCTTTGGATTGAGAGTTTTGTTTCTATCCGTTGGATCTAAACTTCATGAGGTGTTAATAGGCTACAATAGAGACCATGAGAAGGAGTTGGATCTTGGCGACCCATGGATCAAGGTCACATAAAGTCTGATCCATAAATGATTATCCATTCCACTAGAGGATTATCATTGATTACCTCACTGACCCCCATAAGTTAATATGGGCTCCATATATTATTTGTACATTTTCTCCCCATGTTTAGGATCTCGAATGTCCGTCGATTAATTAATTTACTGACCATTAATTAATCAACATCTAACTCCATGACTAGTACCACTCAACCTTTTCATCATTCCGGACCAAGTCCACCTGCAGGGTTTACATGATGAACCTTATGAACTGCTCAAGGGGACATCATCATCCTAATATATAGGATACGGTTTCCTCCTATAATCAACGACACACCATATAAATAGGAGCATCTCCCAACTTACCGAGCCTATTGATTTAATCTATAAATCTCACCCATTGGTAAATCAAAGAGATGAATACTAAGTATATGTGCCCATTATTATATCGGGATTATGAGCATGTGCAAAATAACATCTGAGGTCCGATTCGATTATGTAGTCAGCAATAAATCGAATCACCTCTAAGTCGGTCATGCTCAATACACACAAAGTGCACTAGTGTGATTCTATGGTCAAGACAAACCAATACCAAAACACACTACAACGTTTCCGATGGTTTGTCAAAAGCCATCTCGGTTGTGAGCCTTTACTTATACTTTACAAGGAGCCGATAAACATGATCTCCCGTGTGACACCACACACCATGTTATCTACAATGTAATGTATTAAACAATATTGCATAACCATAAAAATTGCAAACAATGATCATGTGATTCTTATTTCAAAAATAAAGACGTTCATACAAAAGATAGACTTTTCAGTATAAATCCCTACAATCTCCCACTTATACTAAAAGACTATGTTGTCCTCATACTGCCATACATCTGATTCCCTTTCCCTCCACATGTATATCAAAGCTCTCGCTAGAAGGGCCTTAGTGAAAAGGGTCTACCAAGTCATCCTCTGATGCAATCTAGGTGACAACAACTTCTACCTCCTTTACGATTTCTCGTATCAGGTAGTACTTGCGCTCTATGTGTTTACTTGCCTTATGAGCTCATGTTTCCTTCGAGTTTGCAACTGCATCATTATTATCACAATAAATTGTGATAGTTGTGGGCAAACCAGGAATCACATCCAAGTACATCAGGAAGTTCCTGAGCCACACAGCTTCTTTGGCCCCCTCAGAGGCTGCCACAGACTCAGCTTCAATGGTGGACTTCGCCACGTATTTCTACTTGACACTCCTCCATACAATGGTTCCACCTCCCAAAGTAAACACAAAACCTAAGGTAGACTTACTACTATCCCTATTAGATTGGAAGTTGGAATCCGTGTAACCCACAGAGAGTAATTGGTCTGCCGGGTAAACCAGCATATAATCCCTAGTCCTTCTCAGGTACTTCAATATATGATTTACCGCAGTCCAATGTCCATGTCCTGGATTACTCTAATATCTGCTGACCATGCCCACGACAAATAGATATCTGGTCTCGTACATAGCATCGCATATATGAGGCTTCCTACTATCGAAGCATAAGGAACCACCTTCATCTCCTCTATCTCCTCAAGTGTTCTAGGACACATCTCCTTAGATAAAGGAATTCCATGCCTGAAAGGTAGAAAACCCTTCTTGGAGTTATGCATGGTAAAATGATCCATAATTGTGTCTATGTATGAAGCTTGGGATAAGCACAACATTCTTTTCCTATGATTCCTTATAACCTTGATCCCAAGGATGTGTCCTACCTCTCCCAAGTCTTTCATATCAAATCGTTTGGACAACCATACCCTTACATCCGATAACACCTTGATATTGTTGCCAATCAATAAAATATCATCTACCTATAGTACAAGAAATACCACTATGTTTCTGTCACATCTCTTGTATACACAAGACTCATCCATACTTTGAATAAATCCATAAGAATGGATTACCTCATCAAAACGGATGTTCCAAGACCTTGAAGCTTGCTTCAATCCATAAATGGACCGATTAAGCTTACATACAAGATGCTCTTTGTTAAGATACTGTATCTTTATCTTGGATTGCCTCGTCATATGTCCAGGGATCAAGTTCACGTTCGCTAGGGATCAACTCAGAAGATTCTCCCAAGAGCATGAATCTATTAGGCTGTCTCACAACCCTCCCACTACGATGAGGTATCACCTGTGTATCCTCTGTGACACGCGGTGCAGTGACTTGTGGTATATCCTCTTGTACCGGTGGTACTGAAGAAGTGACTTCCCCTTTTAATTCCTCCAGAACTATTTTACTCTTGGACTTGTGGTTCATCACATAGTCTTCCTCTAGAAATCTAGCGTTCGTGCTAACGATCACCCTCTGATCTTTAGGACTATAAAACAAACCACCCTTCGTTCCTCTAGGATAGCCAACAAACATGCATACTTCTGTACGAGGTTCCAACTTACCAGCATCTGCCTTCAGCACATGTGCTGGACTCCCCATATCCGAATATGTATTAGACTAGGCTTTCGCCCAGTCAACAATTTTGTTGGAGTAGTAGGCACTGATGGAACCAAGTTCAGAATGTATACCGTCGTATCTTGAGCATATCCCCAGAATGAATTTGGAAACTCAGAATAACTCATCATCTATCTAACCATCTCCATAAGAGTCATATTCTTTCGCTCTGCTACACCGTTCTGTTGGGGTGTGCCAGGTGAAGACAATTGGGATTGAATCCCAGCCTCTGATAAGTAATTCCTAAACTATCCCAAGAGGTACTCACTACCACGAACAGATCGTAGTGTCATCCATATCTTGAATAATCATCTATGAAAAAGATGAAATATTCAAAACCACCTCTAGCCTGAATAGTCATAGGATCACACAAATCAGAATGAACCAATTATAACACATCTTTGGCTCTATACCCCTTGGCCTTAAAAGGCCTCTTGGTCATTTTACCCTCCAAGCAAGATTTGCAGGTTGGGAAATCTTCCACCACTAATGAACCCAGAGGTCCATCAGCTATCAACCTTTGAATTCTTCTTAGGTTAATATGACCAAGCCTAAGATGCCAAAGATATGTTTGGTTCATCTTTGAAGGTTCTTTTCTCTTATTGGAATTAGACTATGAGTTATTAACTTCTATTTGCATCGTGGGAGCTTTTGGTTCGAGTGTATACAAATTTCCTATCAATGTACCAGAACAGATATTCTCCCTATTCCTTTTTATAACAACTCTGTCATTAAAAGAAATAGAATATCCATCCACAAACAATTTAGAAACTGAAAATAAATTCTTTCTAAATAAAGGTACATAAAGGGAATTTTCCAGAACCAACATTTAATTTTTCTAAAAAGATAAATAAAACATCTACCACTGCAATAGCCGCCACCTTCATGGTATTGCCCAAGTAAACGATAATCTCTCCCTCAACTCATCGTCGGGTTTCTTGGAACCCCTGCAAAGTATTGCAAACATGATCATAGGCTCCCGTATCTACACACCAGATGTCGGTAGATAACACCGCTAATCACGTTTCAATGACTAGACCAAAGGATACACCTTTGTTCTATTTGGGACAGTCCTTCTTCCAATGTCCATCCTGCTTGCAAGTGAAGTACTTGCCTATCGGCTTCTTCACTCCTCCCTGAGATCCTCCCACCACCTTTGCTCCACCTTATTTCTTCTTCTTCTTGCCTTTCGACTTAGAAGTAGAAACCTTCTGAGCAACCATGGCCTTAGCCTGAGCAAGCCTTTCTGTCGACTGGAGAATGATATCGACCAGGGCTTCCCCATCGATCTCAGCTCCATGGACTTCCAGCTCATTCGTGGGCTTAGGAGGATACTCTTCGAAAAGTACATATTTGTACTTCTCAGCAGTTAAGACAATATCTAGATTATTTTCCAATCAATATAATTTGGGTACAGTAAGCTTGTTTTCCTTTAGTATCATAGCAAGTGGACTGAAAGTCATTTTGAAAATCCTAAGAATCACAAAGATCATTACTATAGATTTCAAAAATTATTGATTCCTCAAACAATAAATTTTTAAATCACCCAATACCTCAAAACACCGAGAATATCGTATGCCACGATAGTGTGGACGTATACGAATTCTACATTTGTAAGAAGAGGTTTTACCTATTAATTTTACTTTCTTGTCAACCTAACTTTTTGACAAGTAAAATTAATAGTTGGTTCCTCTTTGGCCCTACAAATAAAAGCAGTTACTCCGATGGGGAGGATACTTATATTTGTATCTAAGTGTTCACCATTACTCGGTACCAAGGTAATTATCTCGGGTTATGTGCCTTCTGATGGGGAAGTACACACGCTCCTTGATAATTGCCTATAACCATATTTGACCTTGTGATCCTCAAACAAACTCATCCGATGGGGAGGAAGGCACTCAGAGCCGACGCACAAGTTTGTTTGCATCACTTGTCAAATCGTAATGGAGGCCGTGGGAATTTATAAAAATTTCCCTCTCCCACTTAGTAATTTGAAATTGAGGAATTTTCTTATCCTACGACATGCATATCAAACAAAAAGCAATAAATATGAAAAATAAATTATTTTCCAACTATTATGGCTTTTGTCTTCATTATGTCTCCCGTCGTAACGTCTTCTCGTCCGCTCCTCCTACGCCATGTACAAGCCATCCGGAGATCCGAGCCGAGACTGTAACCTATTTTAATTTACATCCATCGATCCTATACTCCACGAGGGAGTGTACATGAAATCTAGATTGAAAGTAAACTAAAATAAAGAGTGGCTAAACAATGTCATATCTAATTTATAAAAAATCAAATACTAGCCTCGTCAACTTCGAGGATTCAACAAAATATACACAAACAATCACATTCACACATATGGCCATAATAGTCAGATCTTATGTCTGCAACCAAAGAGTTAAACTAAGCATATCCTACTTTTATCGGGCACATATAATATATGAAAAGCGCATAAAAATTAACCAAATCCTAAACAAACAAAATCGGAAACCTTGGCTCTGATACAAATTGTAGGGTTTTGCTTATCGAGTCCGTGAGGAGAAACTTCACTTCCCACTACACCTTGGTTGTTTGTTCATGGCGATCCCATCGATGTCCCCGTATTAAAAAATTTAATCCTAGACAAAAGGGATTGCTCAAACAACCAAGTCATCGTCGTGCTATTCGTTTAGAGAGGTCACTTGATCAAACTCGTTGTTCAAGCGACCAACCTCTATTCTACGAGTAGTCGTGGAATAGACGATGTCCAGATCGTCGATTTTTGTGTTTATGTTCGGGGTCCAAGTATATTTAACCACAAAACAGAATATATAAAGTAAAAAACCTTATATAACATGCATATAATTGAGAAAAAATTATTAACATAATACAAAAGAACACTAATCAAAATAAACAAGATTATACCTCTTGTTATACCTCTTGATCTTCTATTGTATGTCCTTCCTCCTTTCGGACGTCGTGTGTGCGACGATCTACCAAAAGTTGAAGCCTCCTAGATCACCAATCTTCCTTTCCTTGTTCACTCCAAACAAAGGAAGATCATAAAACAAAACTCATCTTCGTGTCTAGAATCGACCACCAAGTCAATAAACTCGATGTTGCCGCCGGCCAAGGAAGAGAACATGGAGTATGGAAACCGGCCAAAGGAGAATCAAAGAGGGCATGGGCGCCGGCCAACATATGGAGAAGAGAAAGGAAAGCAATCCTCTTCCTTATTGTCACCCAAACCCTAAACTAAGCTCTCCTAATTTCCGGTCATGGATGAAGGGAAGGAGAATAGGTTGAGCTCCGGCCAAGGTAGAGGGAACAAGGATAGTGGCCGGCCAACCTTAAAAAGAAGAAGAAGAAGCTTCCTCCACTTGTTTCCGCCCACCACCAACACCCAAATCCTAACCCTAGCCGACCAATCCTAATCCTATCCCAACTAGGAATACTTGTTGTCAAAGTGAAGCAACCCTAATGCCATCCATCATTAGCCATAGATGAAGGGGAGAAGGTTGGGCTCCGGCCAAACCAAGGAGAGAAGAAGGAAGAAGGGTGTCAGCCACCAAAGGAAGAAGAAGAAGAGAAACATCTTTCCTTAATTGTGGCCACCCAAAACCCTAAGCCTCCCTTGCTCTTGCCGCCCAAAACCCTAGCCCCCTATCCTCTAATTGTCTCTTGCCGCCCACCCCTATTCCATCATTTTATAGAGTTAGGGATAAGCCTTGGTTTAATCTCCACCATTGGTTCTAGGGATTTAATCTCAACCGTCGGATCTAGAGATTTAATCTTAACCGTCAAATCTTAGAGATTAAATCTCTACCTTTGGACCTAGAGTTTTGTTTCTATTTGTTGGATCTAAACTTCATGAGGTGTTAATAGGCTAAAATAGGGACCATGAGGAGGAGTTGGATCTTGTCCACCCATGGATCAAGCCCACATAATGTCCGATCCATAAATGATTATCCATTCCACTAGAGGATTATCATTGATCTACGTCACCAACCCCCATAAGTTAATATGGGATCCATATATTATTTATACATTTTCTCCCCATGTTTAGGATCTCGAATGTCCGTCGATTAATTAATTTACTGACCATTAATTAATCAACATCTAACTCCATGAGTAGTACCACTCAACCTTTTCAACATGTCGGACCATGTCCACCTGTAGGGTTTACATGATGAACCTTATGAGCTCCTCAAGGGGACATCATCATTCTAATATATAGGACATGGTTTCCTCCTATAATCAACGACACACCATATAAATAACATCATCTCCCAACTTACTGAGCCTATCGATTTAATCTATAAATCTTGCCCATTGGTAAATCAAAGTGATGAATACTAAGTATATGTGCCCATTATTATATCGAGATTAAGAGCATGTACAAAATAACATCTGAGGTCCGATTCGATTATGTAGTCAGCAATAAATCGAATCACCTCTAAGTCGGTCCTGCTCAATACACATAAAGTGCACTAGTGTGATTCTATGATCAAGACAAACCAATACCAAATCACACTACAACCATTCCGATGGTTTGCCCAAAGCCATCTCGGTTGTGAGCCTTTACTTATACTTTACAAGGAGTCGATAACATGATCTCCCGTGTGACACGACATACCATGTTATCTACAATGTAATGTATTAGACAATATTTCATAACCATAAAAAATGCAAACAATGATCAAGTGATTCTTATTTAAAAAATAAAGACATTCATACAAAAGATAGACTTTTCAGTATACATCCCTACAATTTATTACAATAAAATACCTAACATCAAGTACTTTAGGGTATTTGGATGTAAGGTACATATCCTAAACACTAAGGATCACCTAGGGAAATTCACATCCAAAACCTCGACAGGAATCTTTCTAGGATACTCGACTACGGGTATATAACCATGACACCCTTAGAGTCGAGGAGACTATTAATGTAGTGTTTGATGAATGACATGAACCGACAAAACCCCTAGCAACCCCAATTAGCGAGCCTATTCATACCAGACTTAACTATGATCTTGAGATCAATCCTAACCTAAATAAACCAAGTCTTCCTATCGACCAAGTGATAGGTGACTCTAACCCAAATCAAGCTAGGACTCAAACTAGTCATCCTATCGACCAAGTGATAGATGTCTCTAACCCAAATCAAACTAGGACTCAAATGAATCATCCTATCGACCAAGTGATAGGTGATCCAAGCCTAGGAGTTCGAACTAGAGCTTCATACCGAAACCTTAGTCAAATCTCCTTGAATTCCAAAATTGAAGCCAAAACTATTGACCAAGCTCTTCTTGATCCTGAATGAATTATTGCAATGCACGAAGAGATAGCTAAATTCACTAGGAACGAAGTATGGGAATTAGTACCACCACCTAAAGATAAAACAATCATTGGAACAAGGTGGGTGTTTCGAAATAAACTTCATGACAAAGAAGAAGTAGTTAGGAATAAAGCTAGATTAGTTGCTAAAGGGTTTAGTCAAGTCGAAGGCATAGATTACGATGAGACCTATGCCCCAGTAGCTAGATTAGAGTCGATCTGAATGTTATTAGCATATGCTGCACATCGAGGATTTAAGTTGTTTCAAATGGATGTAAAGTTAGCATTCTTGAATGGATATATTAAGGAGGAGGTTTATGTTAGTCAACCCCCCGGTTTCGAAAGCCTAGATAAACCCAACCATGTCCTTATATTAAAGAAAACACTCTATGGACTCAAACAAGCTCCTTGAGTGTAAAATACCATAGAATATGTATATATATATATATATATATATATATATATATATATATATATATATATATATATATATATATATATATATATATATATATATATATATATATATATATATATATATATATATATATATATATATATATATATATATATATATATATATATATATATATATATATATATATATATATATATATATATAAATAAATAAAGCATGGTTAGGGATTTAATTAAATCTAACCTAGCTTTAAGGTTTATAAGTTTAATTTAAGTGGATCTAGGTTTGACTTAGAGGGTTTTAAACCCAAACCCGTGGTCCGTTTACTTCTCTAAACACCTAGACATTTATTTCGGTCGTTCATCCATTTCTTCTCCGCGACTCCACCCCTTCCTCCCCACGACAATTTCTTTCCCCCTCGTGATTTCTTCTCCTCGCTATTTTCCTTCTCGTGACCCCTTCTCTTCCACGCGATCTGATCTCGCGATTCAACTCTCTCAATCTCCTCCTTGTTGCGCTAGATCTCCCACTCTTTCCCTCTCGCGATCTTCTCGCGTCTCAGTTTCTCGCTCACCTCCTTATCCATTTTGAAGGCGGTAGCGTTCGGTCTACCCTTGACGATCTCTACGAAGGAGTGTGCGCAATGAGTGTTTTGTGGAGTGGGGCTTAAATCGGCGATGTGTTTGTGTTGTTCCGGTCGGGAGCGGCTTCATGATTTTTGCCGGAGCAAGGTAGGGCAATCTCTCCTTTCTGATCGATAAGTGTCATCTTCCCTGATCTCTGATGAGATCCATCTACGACTGAAATCCTTACTTTTGTGTAGCTGATAAATTGGTGGTGCTAGGGCAGCAACAAATTTATGACGAACTGAGCAAATTGGGAGGAGTACCGTCGGTGTATCTTCAAGCACTGATATATCATGAGTTTTCCTTTCCCTGCTATCTAGTGTGATTTATTGTTGTCGATGGTGCTTATCGGAGGGGTGACAGGGTGGCTGTGAGCATGGGTCCTATGCGTGTTCTGTGAATATGGGGAGGGTTGTGAATAGGGTTGTCTTTGTCCACGGAGGGGCTGTGAAGTGGTGCTGATGGTGCTGGAGTGGATGTGAATCGCTATAAAAAGGGTGTAAAGGGGTTGTGAGGGCTATGGGTGCGGCTGTGAAGTTGTAGAGAGCCATGTAAATGGTGATGGCTAGGTTGTATGGTTGGACGGTAAGCTTGAGAGATTAGACTCACTATTTTGGCAATCAGTAGTAGAAGCCGGGGTGGCCTATGAAGTGGTTAGATAGTTGATTGGATTGTGATCTATACGATTGGCGAAAAACTTGGTGAAATTTTCATAAGACAGTCTATACATATGTAGGATATGTAATCTAGATTTTATCGAGCATTTGATTAATTGATTAGTGTAAGGGATTAGTGTAGGGTTCCATTTGACGGTGGATCATATCATTGAACTTAATCATAATGTTTGATATGTGCAGGACGTGGATACGAGGCAGGACCGCGGCCGTGAAGATTCTATTGTCACGAGCTTCTTATTTGGTGGGTAATTTTCTACCCTGGTCAGGTAGATGTAATTGCATTAAGATTTAGACATAGATATGAGCATGTTATATGTTCATATTATCTTGACCCTGCTCTTATTATCCGTATGCTTAATACTTGTCGTTGGCTATATATGCTCAGATGTTGATATCACATTTTCCTTTATCATGATTAAGGAGTTACAGATGTGATGTAGGTAGATCTATAAATGTTTAGCAGGGTGTAGATGTTGGAGTATGGATGATAACCTTATTTGTAAATTGGGTAAAAGATCATCCATGGGTAGGTAATGCCCTAAATGTAGGATTTATTCCAATAACCGTATGTTGTATACTTATTGCCAACCATGCATTGTGTAATGGTTAAGTGAAAGGTGATTACTGTGTTGCTACGGACCGGTGGTCCTAGCTTGTTATGATCAGTTAAGTATGACTCTCTACAGGATAGAGAGTCCGTCGATCAGTTGAGTATGACTCTCTACAGGATAGAGAGTCCGCCGATTAGTTGTGTATGACTCTCTATAGGATAGAGAGTGTATTGATAAGATGGGTACGACTCTTTGTTGAACAGAGAGTCTGTGGTAGATGTATGTACGTGTGACAGTACATTCATGTTATTTGCATGCATTCTGACGACATAGTCTCCCTTGGGGTTGAGAGAGTCATTAGTCATCCTGCCTCCCAGGTTACTCCCCGAGGAGTAACCGGTGTGAGGGCAGAGCATTTGTTGTGCTGCACTCTATAATTATAGACGGTGGTAGTTGGAGTTGCGTTCAATTGTCTTGGGTGTGTGACACTCGACCACCCATAGGTAGTGTCAGTCGGAGTGGCAAGCAGCAGGGACCCCTATTGTGTAGCGAGCTCTTTACTCTCATATGCTACTTGATCATCCTGCCAACTCGGCCACTCTAGAGCAGTGGTTGGTGTTGAGTTGGGACAGTTGTCATATCGTGCCACCTAGGCCACACTGGGGTCGTGGTAGCGAGTAGGGGTACGCAGGCATGACCATGCATGCTACATTGTCGTATCATATGGTGCTTTGAATATTACCATATATATACATATATGCATGTATATATATATATGGATGGTTGTGATTAATATATATATAGATGCAGTCTATATATATATGCTTATTGTGATGTTGCATTTGATTGTATTACGCTTGTTGCATTTGGTTATACATCATATTCATGCATGCTTCTTACATCTGTTATACGGTGTCGGATACTTGTATATTTGTTGGACAGACCATTAGATACCCTTGACCTATATCATGAGTATATTGTGAGTTAATATTACTCTTCCTGTGATATATGTTGAATATATGCTTAGTTGGATCAAAGTAGCGTAGTAGACTTTCAGGTATGTCTGCATTATACATTGTTTATTTGGTTAGATGGTATATGCATGTATTTATATACTGTGCTGGTATACCTATTGTACCTCTAGGTTATGCTGTTGAACTGCATGTGATAATTGATATATACATATTTTTCCTATTACTTGCTAAGTTTTACTCACCACCACAGACCCTGGGTTTTTCTATCCCCCAGGTAACAGGTAGAAGTCTTCGTGACGGCTTGGAGCACCGCTGGCTAGCAACATCTCATCTCACTCCCGAGACTCTGGTGGTCGTTTTGGGCTTTTCGTATGTGTGTTATGTATTTGGAGTTTTTTCACAGTGTGATGTGTTGTGATTTGTCATGTGATGTACACACTTGGGGTTTCGGGTTTTTGTCGATGTTTTTTTTATGTCGTGGTGTCAATTATACCGGTATGCACTGTGTAGTTTGTTATGTTGTTGTGGTTAGTTTCCGCTGTGGTTTGTTTTGATATATATGTGTTGTTGTTGTTGTGGCCTATAGGCCCTCTATTAAAACAATATGTTGACACGTACAGGGGAGATATTGTCCGTTTTCTTTTCGGCACGACATACTTTTGGGTCGTGACAACTTTAGTGGTATCAGAGCCCTAGGTTATGCGATGCCATACAATATTGTTTTGTGTTGAGTCTTGGATTCTCGGGAGTCGATTTGTTCAGTTTGGTTTTCTGAGATGAGATTGACAGCGGCCTGAGCTCCAAGCAGCACGAGGTAAGAATTCCTGATAACTTATAGTTTAGTAGATATTTATCTAAACTTGATCAATAGGTGTATACAGCTAGAGTTATTATACCTGTACAGACTCGTAGTAGAAGTCATCCATCGAGGTGACCAACCGGAGTTGCCGATAGGGTTTATACTCTCGATTTTGTTGGCTATGTTTTTAGTCTATATAACATGGAATAACCTATAGTATGTTGGTTATTGTTCGTAACCGTGGCATGAGTTGACCACGGGAATGACCTATTGAGTCTGTGAGTCTTGGACCTGCTATCGAAAAGGTGAATTTCCTTTAAGAGCCGACTGATACCAAGTCGAAAAGTAGGGGTTAGTTGTCACGTTTCTTGTGGAGATCAAGGATTACAGTCTTAGGGATTTTCACTAACTGTGCTAGTCAGATCATTACCTGTGGGTAATGAACAGACTTGTATACTATTGTTGATACAGATAATGAAGTATTAGTATATGGTTTTTATATGGATTTTGACCCTAAGTTTTTCGTACTGGATTGTATAACTTTGAGGGTACTTTTGAGTACTTAACTTGCATTATACAGCGAAGGTAGAGTATTTCCATACCATTATCTGGTTTAAACTGGTATTTGGTGGTAAATACAGAAAATAATCTTCGGGGGATAATATATCACTTGATCATGGTTTAGTGAGGTTGAAAGAGAGTATTTCCCCGCGTCACTTTCAGTGACACATTGTAGGAAAATTTTGAGCTTCAAGTAGGGTGATCGTCGGTAACGGGAATATCATGTAGAGTCGTTAGACTTGCTGAGTTTACACTCACCTAATAGCTTAAGAATGTGAATGGGTGTTTTAAGCCACCCACGGTTGTTGACTTACTTTTGGATTAAGATGACTGAATCTTCTATCAGATTCTACCAGATGATATTGGATGGAGCTAGGAGCTTAGAAAATGACTCCGTATAAGTGTTTAAGAGTTGGAGACCGATAAACAGTTATCGCAGGTCAACTCATTTGGGTCAAAAGTCTCCAACTGTTGGATAAAAGGAGCAAGATCAGAGTCATAGGCTTTGAGCTACTTTTCGATTATAGAAGACCAACCCCAGATCATCAAGATGTTCTCGTGCATATTAGCAAAATCAGAACAAATACTCCGAAGGGATTATGGGTGTGCAGTGCAGATCACGAAGACACGTGAAGTTAGATTATCCGTTGGATCAGTTCATCTGTTTCTATTGTAAGCAACTAGTACATTTGAGGAGGTATACTTTGAAGACTCAGTTGAAGACTATCAATGGTGTTCCGGGAGGAAGATGCACCGTCTCGACAATAGAAAACAACACAAATGAATGGATTACCTCATTAGCAGCGACCTACTACCTCAGGCGTGGTTGGAGTCCCTTGATACTTCCTTTCATGGGAAATGATTTACTCAGCAGTATCAGCAGAAGACATCATAGAAGGCTTATACTGACAACAATAATAGTTTACCCCCAGATGTGGATTGGTTTTGTATAGAAGAGAGAGTATACGATAATGGTCGTATCTATTTGATATTCTGCAGTTGCAGCTTGTAGGATTAAAGGATAGGATCAGATGATCTAGGAAAATCCCTAGATTATTCGTCGTAGAAATGCGACCGAATTATCGTGGACTGTTGGATCTGATCTTGTTCTCTTTGGAGAAAGGCCGAGACCTGCGGGGAGCCTTGGATCGGATCGGCAGATAAATGATCGTTAAGGGTATTACTTTAGTGTACCCTTTGGGTTAATATATTGAGAGATACTTGTAGTTTGCATGTATCTTTGTCTAAAACATTCTTAGTTTGGATTAGAAGGGTTCCTTTTTTATCGACTTGTGGGTCGGAGGTATCTCTACTGTCAGGTGAGATGTGGATCAACAATTAAGAAGTCAAGGGATGCCCTTAGACTTTGATAGACATACTTTCACTATAGACATATCTTTATGGATGGTCAAATTGTTGAAAGTATGGTATGATATGTCGCTTGGATATTCAAATAATCCGAGAGAAGTCGGATGTAGTTTTGGATGAACTCCTAGGCTTGCCGATACATAGGCAAGTGGAGTAGGCAATCGGAGTGATTTCGAAGATAGTGTCGAGATTGAATACATCATACAAATGATAATTTTGTTGGTATCAATGTTGCTAAACACTATAGAAATGAGAAGAATGTAAGTTGCGATTAAAGGAGATATTGCAGGGGATATTTATCTATCCCAGTATCTCTTTGAGAAGATTCGAAACTCTTTGTTAAAAGAGAGATGGAGCTTTGAGATTATGGATCGATTATCGATGATGAAAAACATTAGTTGTTGAAAATTAATATCCTTCATTGAGGATAAATGATCTGTTTAGATCAGCTAAGTATACCTGTGTATACTCTAGGGTTGATTTACGACTGGTGTGTTGATATTGTAGTGACATGGTGTCATACAATTATCATTATCATTGTGATGATTGATATATCATCAGTGTAGAGTACGAAGGATGCAGGTGTGTAAAGTTGACAATTTCATACTTTGTATGAATTTTATGAGCTTTTGATTTATTTTGTTAGACTATTAAACTATTTAGTCGTCCATGGATTTGAGAAATCGTGTATTAAGAGCACGATTGGATCAGGTTGTGGTTGTTGGAGTTGCATAACTTGGCCACTATTGATGGTGGTAGTTGGAGTTCCGCACTCGACCACCATAGATGGTGATTTCCTTGTATGTTTTGGTTAATACTATAGATGTGGATAGAATGTTTGGAATTACTATACCACGAACTTGGTTGACCAAGAGAGTGATGGAAATCATTTAGTCGGAAGCTGGTGAAACCAGTTTACAGGAACTAGATGATGGTTAACTTTTACATGAGTATTAGTTAAACCTTACAGGGTGGATAAAAGGAAGTTGTACACCAATGTATCAGGGATCAGAGCGAATCCGATACAGTTGCATGAGGCATATCTTATGCTTACGACAGTTAAGAAACTATAAGATAAGTTGTAATACACTTGATGTGGTGTTAACAGATATGATCTCGTATAGTAGTGATATGAAGAAGGAATGCTCATGGGATTTTAACTAGCTATTGGGCAGCTACTATAGAGTTGCTGGAACGTAAACAGTTGCAACAAGTGAGATTGGTCGCTATAGTCTTCCATGCACTTACAGAGTGTGTGGTGGAGTGGATTTTAGATGATAGATGGACTTCTCTTGTGAGAAGATAATTTCCCATCTCTAATATGGATATGTGTTCTAGACACGCATCCACTTAAGAAAGAGTTGTTGTAGGAGGCACATCATTAGATATTTGTTATTGGTCCTAATGGTACTTGGATGTATCGAGAGTTGAAATGTTTATACAGGTGGAACGATATGAAGAGGGTTATAGCAGATTTTGCTGCTCGATGTTTAGTATGCCAGTAGCTGAAGGCTGAACATCAGAAACTCGCTAGATTGCTCCAGAATATTCCAATTCTATATTGGAAGTAGAAGCATATCACTATTAACTTCGTTACGGTATTACCCATAACCCGTAAAGGACATGATGCGATTTGGGTGATCATGGATCGACTAACCAAATCAGCTCACTTTCTGCCTATTTGTGGAATAGACTCGTTGGATCGTCTAGCAGAATTGTACTGCCGGAGATTATCAGATTGCATGGCGTGCCTTTGGGTATTATATCTGATAGAGACCTGTGATTTACCTCGCGATTTTGGTAGAGTCTGTATCAAACCATGGGCACAGTGCTTCGATTCAGTACTGCGTTTCATCTATGACCGGAAGGACAGTCTTAGCATATCATTCAGACATTGGAGGATCTATTCAGATCCTTTGTCATGAATTTTGTGGCAGTTGGGAGGACCATGTTCATTTAGTGGAATCTGCCTATAACAACAGCTACCACTCTTCTATTCTGATGGCTCCATTCGAGGCCTTATACGATAGACCCTGTAGATCTCCCGTGTTGTTGGGGGAGGTCTAGGAACGACAGCTATTGGGGGCCACAGAATATCCTACATGATGCGGAGTTGGCGCGCATCATCGGATGATTGTTATTAGAGGAATAGGGTCGATAGAAGAGTTATGCCGACTGAAGGTGAAGGCCTTTAGAGTTCTTAGTTGGGGAACATGTATTTCAACGTGTTTCACCTACGAAAGGGGTGAAATGATTTGGGCTAAAAGGGAAATTAGTTCCACGCTATATTCGCCCATTTGAGATATTGGCAGAGGTGTAGCTTACCGATTGGCTTTACCTCCGACACTTGTGGGTGTTCGTCTCTTATTTCATGTTTCTGTAGGGGAATCTCGTATGCCTAATGGCATATGCGCAACGGAAAATAGGATCCCTTCCAAGTGATCCATGCGAAAGAAAACTCGTATAAAATAAATTTCTCTAAACCAAACCTATCTTATAGGAGAGGATTACCTTTGTTGCGTGCCCTTGTTAATCCCGCTTTTCCTTTCGGTTTGTTGGATCTTTAGCACGTTCAAGTGTCCATGCCTCTATACGTATCCACACGAGCAAGCTCTTGTCTCACAAGAGAAACTAGAAGAGCTCTCCTTTACTTCTTGCTAGAGAAGTCCCTAAAGGAGAGGAATCTAGGGAAGAAGAGAAAGGAGGAAGAAGACTACTCTTCTTGCTAGCCTACACTCACAAAGCCACACAACCAAAGCTTCCACCAAGCTTCTCAAGCTCTCTCTCACAACCACACCACAATCACAATCCAAATGATGCTTTGGCCGGCCACTCCATGGGGCCTTTTATAGGGTTGGCAAAACCCTTTCACCTCCTACAATTTAATGCAATCCATTGCATTGAGACCCCTTTTGTTTTGGCCGGCCACTTAAGGAGACAAAAACCATTTTGTCCCCTTCCACCTTATCTAGCTTAGGTGGATGCTTAGGTGGCATGCTTATGTGGCATTCTTATGTGGCATTCATGCATGTTGAATTAATCTTATTAATTCAATTAAGCTTATGTTATCATATTGAATTAATCTTATTAATTCAATTAAGCTTATGTTATCATATTGAATTAATCTTATTAAATCAATAAGGTAACATATTGAATTAATCTCATTAAATCAATTAGCTAAAATTCTCATTAAGCTTAAAGTCCAAAAACCATTTTGTACTTAAGCTTATTCCCAAATTATTCTAGTCAAACTAGAATACTTTAATTCCTCTAATTATCATGCTCTTTGTGTGTGACCCTATAGGTTCTCATTACGTTGGCAGTGGATCTAAACTCTTTTAGATACACAAGCAATGAGCGGCATCTAGCAATACATCATTGCTACCCAAGTTACGAGATAAGTCAAGATCCGACTAACCTTTCCGTGACTACTATAATATATGACCGTGTCCTTCTATCCTTGATATCAGATTGATCAATGAGGCATAGACCGTGTCATCCTCGATCAATCTATGTGTTTCTTGATCCCTGAGTAAACTAACTCAAACAAATGAGTTCAATATCTCATATTGACTCATTCGAGCATGGCCATACGTTTTAGTAGTTCTACTCAATCAAGGGGCCCACCGATATCACTCCCGTCATATGGAAGGGATAGATCCCATCTACATCACTCACATCCCTCCGCATAATTTGTTACATACCCAGTAATCGCCTTTATGGTCCACCCTGTTACGGGTGACGTTTGACGATACCAAAGTACATAACTCCTTATGTAGGGAACCATAGTGACTTCAGGTCTAAGGACTATTCATACCAATAGTCACATGAGAAAGTTTATGACACTCATATAACGATCCATGAAACTTTCTCATGGAAGTCTTCATATATTCTCCAATATATACCCATGTGTCAACTTGATATCATATATCCATGACTTGTGAGATCAAGTCATCAATTGACCTACATGCTAGTCTTTATGTATTAATATTGCCCTTGCATATTAATACTGACTAGAACATTTAGAAAGTGTTCTCTCTGACCTCTCATAATCAATTTCGAATTGATGTCGTAGATAAGAACCTACTTTTCTAGGGCATTATTATATTTAAATTAGCTGGCACAAGCAAGATGTAAATATAATAACCAATCCTTTGCCTTTATAGAATATGATACAAAATGTTCCCTATTCAACCATCACATGATTGGCTCTAGGGCTTTAACTAACAATCTCCCACTAGCACTAGTACCAATCACTATGATATCTAATACCTAGTGACCTAGTGTGACCATCATGCTTCCTCGTACTGCAAAGCCTTGGTCAATGGATCTGCAATGTTAGCTTCTGTCGGTACTCTGCATATCCTTACATCTCCTCTATCGATGATCTCTCGAATGAGATGGAAGCGCCGCAGTATGTGTTTGGTCCGCTGATGTGATCGAGGTTCCTTAGCCTGTGCAATAGCCCCATTGTTGTCACAATAGAGGTCTATTGGATCTGCGCAATGCTAGGAACTACCCCAAGTTCAGCGATGAACTTGCGGAGCCAACGACCTCCTTTTCTTTGCATCGAGATCTTTGCAATATACTCGCACGTTGTAGAATCGACAGCGTGTCTGCCTTGAACTCTTCCGACTCACTCCACCATTCGAGCAAAACACGTACCCGATTACGATCTATAGTCATCCTTGTCTATTTGGAAGCTTGCATCAACTGTAACCCTTTACTGATTAGCTCCTCATTGCCTCAAATATCGTGAAATATTCTTTCGTTCTTCGTAAGTACTTAAGAATATTTTTATCGCTATCCGATGACTTTCACCGATCATTCGAGTATCTACTCGTCATGCTCAAAGCATACGAGACGTAAGGACGAGTACAAAGCATGGCGTACATGATAGACCCTATAGCAGATCCATAAGGGATCTTATCCATGCGATCTCTCTCCTCCTTAGAAGAGGGACATTGAGTCTTGAAAGACTCACACCATGTGATAAAGGCGAAACCCTTTCTTAGATTTTTGCATAGCAAAGCGATCTAGCACTTTATCAATGTATGTACTGACTTAGGCCAAGTAATCTTCTAGATCTATCTCTATAGATCTTGATGCCTAGAATATAGGACTTCACCTAAGTCCTTCATCGAGAAACAATTCCCTAACCACATCTTCACAGATTGGAGTGAGGTAATATCATTTCCGATGAGAAGTATGTCATCTACATACAAGACAAGAAATACAACTGTGCTCCCACTATTTCTCTTGTAGACACAAGGCTCATCTTCATTCTTGATGAAACCAAACTCTTTGATTGCATCATCGAATCGAAGATTCCAGCTTCGAGAGGCTTGCTTTAGTCCATAAATGGACCTTTGCGGTTTACATACCTTTCCAGATGCTTTGGATCTTCAAAACCCTCGGGTTGTGTCATGTACACATCCTCGAGTAGCTTTCCATTCGAAGCGGTTTTGACATCCATCTGCCAGATCTCATAATCATGGTAGGTCGCAATAGCAAGTATGATCCGAATGGATTTAAGCATCGCAACGGGTGAAAAGGTTTCTTCATAGTCAATACCATGAATTTGTTTGAATCCTTTAGCCACCAATCTACCTTTATAGGTATGCTTATTACCATCCATGTCAGTCTTTACTTTAAAGACCCACTTACACCCAATGGGTTTTACCCCTTCAGGTGGATCAACCAAAGTCCATACTTGGTTAGTGTACATGGATTCCATTTCGGATCTCATGGCCTCTAGCCATTTCTCGGAATCTGGGCTCATCATAGCTTCTTTATAGGATGTAGGCTCGTCAAGATTGATAAGCAATACATCACCGTTGTCAGTCAAGAGAAAAGAATATCTCTCGGGTTGACGACGGATCCTATTAGATCTACGAAGAGGTTGGTCTACTTGAACAGGTGTTTGCTCCACAACTCTTTGGGCAACAAATTCCTCATCCACAACACTTTGTGGTGCCTGTTCATTTTCCATCGAAGCCTTAGTGTTATCATCATCTTAAACTTCTTCAAGATGAATTTTACTCCCACTAGTATTTCTAGAAATAAATTCTCTTTCTAGAAAGACAACATTTATGGCAACAAACACCTTGCCAAGTGTGGGATTGTAAAAGTAATATCCCTTAGTTTCCTTGGGATATCCTACAAAATAACACTTATCTGATTTGGGTCCTAGTTTATCTGAGACTTGACGTCTAACGTAAGCTTCACAACCCCAAATCTTTATAAAAGACATTTTGGGACTCTTCCCGGTCCATATCGTATATGGTGTCTTTTCTACGGCTTTTGATGGAACGCGATTAAGTGTGAAAGCGGCTGTCTCTAGAGCTAAACCCCAAAAGGAAGTAGGTAGATCAGTCTGGCTCATCATTGATCGTACCATATCTAATAGAGTACGATTTCTCCTCTCAGATACACCATTCCATTGTGGTGTTCGAGTGAGTTGGGATATTATCCCACACTCAGCCAGGTGATCACGAAACTCTTGACTAAGGTATTCACCACCTCGATCTGATCGAAGTAGCTTAATACGCTTACCTAGTTGGTTTTGTACTTCATTCTTGAATTCTTTGAACTTTTCAAAGGATTCTGACTTATGTCTCATCAAATATAAGTAGCCAAATCTACTCATATCATCAGTGAAAGTAATAAAGTACTTATAGCCTCCTCTGGCTTCGACATTGAAAGGGCCACATACATCAGTATGTATGAGTCCTAACAAATCCGTCGCTCTCTCGCCATGTCCACTAAATGGAGTTTTAGTCATCTTTCCTAAAAGACAAGACTCGCATACCTCATATGATTCAAAATCAAATGAGTCCAATAATCCATCTTTATGGAGTTGGGATATGCGTTTTTCATTTATGTGACCTAGGCGGACGATGCGAAGATATGTCAGTTCAAATCATTCGATTTGAACCGTTTGTATTTACGTTATAAATTGGGTTATCTAAATCTAGAACATAGAGACCATTCATAAGTGGTGCATTACAATAGAACATTTCATTTAAATAAATGGAACAACATTTGTCTTTATTATAAAGAAAAGTTTTTCTTGTCTAAACAAGATACATAAATTATGTTCTTTGTTAATGCGGGTACATAGAAGCACTCCTCTAGTTCTAAGATAAGCCCAGTGGGCAAAGACAAAGAATATGTTCCTACAGCTACAGCAGCAACTTTTGCGCCATTGCCTACTCGTAGGTCCACTTCGCCTTTTGCCATTATTCTACTATTTCTCAGTCCCTGCACATTAGTACAAATGTGAGATGCACATCCGGTATCTAATACCCATGTAGAAGAAATAGATAGATTAACTTCTATAACGTGTATACCGAGGCGTAGTCCCACTTCTCTTGTTCTTTACTTCCTCAAGGTAGACTTTGCCCGCCTTCCGGTGTCGATCTCACCAATGGAAGCGATCCCTTCCTTAGGTACTTTACCTTTACCCTTTGAAGTGGATGAATTGGCCTTGCCTTTGGCTTGGGTCTTACCCTTGCCTTTGCGCTTACATTTGTCCTTCTTGACCATTAGTACATTACTAACTTTCTTCTTGAGATTTGGTTCTAGTTCTTAACATGCCGAGAATCTCAGCAAAGGTTTATCAATTTCATTCATGTTATAATTCATGACGAATTGATTGTATGCTTCCTAAGAACGATTGCAGGATAACATCAGTTGCCAATTCTTGGCTCAGTGGAAAACCTAGTCTTTCAAGGTTCTCAACGTACCCAATCATTTTGAGTACGTGAGTTCCTACAGGTGTTCCTTCTTGCATCTTGCATGCAAAAAGAGCTTTAGACACTTCAAAACGCTCGTGCCTAGCTTGTCCTTGATATAGTAGGCATCCATGTTCTCATGTTGCTTCTGAAGCTCAGAGTTCATGGTGGCAAGCATAAGGCATGACACATCCAATGCGTCATCTTGATGCTTCTTATAAGCATCCTTTTCAAGACGAGTGGCGCATGGGCGGAGTTTGAGGATTGATGCTCTAGGACATACTTTACGCTCTTGTTTGAGGATAATCCTTAAGTTCCTATACTACCAAGAAAATTTGCTCCATTGAGCTTGTCCTTCTCAAGGACAGATCGCAAGTTGAGGGGGTGCGACGTGTTAGATGTCATGATGATCTACAACATTAAAATGCAAAGTTAAGTACCATACCTAAATCATTTAATTAGGCCTTTAATTAAATGAGGCTCCCACTAAATTCTCATAGCTACTATTTAGCTATAAATTTATATGGGATAAAGATCCACATCATAATTCGTCTTGAGTTAGCTTTGGCTAATCGCCCAAGACGTAGTATAATTAGGTAGGCAATCTTTTGCCAATTACATCTGATGTAACTCTTTAATAGCTTTGGTTAAGTTTTAGATTAGTTTAGTGTTTATTACTAAACCACTTCGGGTTGTGGCGAGGCACAGGGCCTTCTTGGATATCGAGCAACGACCACTTCTAAGACAAAGTCGATGTTCTAAATCACACAAAACTAATGTTAACACTTATGTTCAAAGCTAATATATGCCTCTACTTTCTTAACCAATTAAGAAAACACTTAATTAAGTCTTAACCAAGACTGATAGCGGGACATCACGATTGTCCACTCGCACCCCTCCAAGAAAAAATGCATTGCTTTGCTTTGGCAAACCCAATAACAAATGATCGAGGAAGTAGTGAGTACCAACTTTGGTAGGCATATCGTTTAGACTTATTAAGAAATAAACATGTATCATATACATATTAGCATACATCACATATAAGCTAAACTAATCATGCATCACATACAAGCTAAACTAACATGCATCACATACATATTAAACTAACGTGTCATGGTTATGGCCCTTATTCTACAATCTTCTCAAGCCAATGAAAAGATTGATTGGTCAACCTAGGGATAGCATCTTCTCCTAAGTGCTTCCTTTTGGTTGTCTTGTGTGTTGACTTCCTCCTTGTAACCTCATCTTCCAATGGACCCTCCATCCTTGTTTTGTACATTACAAAAGGAGAAATACTCGAGTTACATTCGAGTCTAAAACTAATTTTACAACAAGAATATTAGGAGAAAGGCACGACACGCAGGCCGTATTAAGAATTACAACACACAATCACAAACTTTTTGGGACTAGGCCATAACCATGCACCATGTCATTTTAACTTTTAAAAGACATTGGATATTTTATTATGTTTGAAAATTTGCTAATGCAATTATCAACTCATAATAAAATTTATCCTACTTTTATATCACATATAAAATAGAGAAAACCTATTTTTATACGATCTTTCGCAAGTGGCTCTGATACCACTGTAGGGAATCTCGTATGCCTAATGGCATCTGCGCAACGGAAAATAGGATCCCTTCCAAGTGATCCATGCGAAAGCAAACTCGTATAAAATAAATTTCTCTAAACCAAACCTATCTTATAGGAGAGGATTACCTTTGTTGCGTGCCCTTGTTAATCCCGCTTTTCCTTTCGGTTTGTTGGATCTTTAGCACGTTCAAGTGTCCGTGCCTCTATACGTATCCACACGAGCAAGCTCTTGTCTCACAAGAGAAACTAGAAGAGCTCTCCTTTACTTCTTGCTAGAGAAGTCCCTAAAGGAGAGGAATCTAGGGAAGAAGAGAAAGGAGGAAGAAGACTACTCTTCTTGCTAGCCTACACTCACAAAGCCACACAACCAAAGCTTCCACCAAGCTTCTCAAGCTCTCTCTCACAACCACACCACAATCACAATCCAAATGATGCTTTGGCCGGCCACTCCATGGGGCCTTTTATAGGGTTGGCAAAACCCTTTCACCTCCTACAATTTAATGCAATCCATTGCATTGAGACCCCTTTTGTTTTGGCCGGCCACTTAAGGAGACAAAAACCATTTTGTCCCCTTCCACCTTATCTAGCTTAGGTGGATGCTTAGGTGGCATGCTTATGTGGCATGCTTATGTGGCATTCATGCATGTTGAATTAATCTTATTAATTCAATTAAGCTTATGTTATCATATTGAATTAATCTTATTAATTCAATTAAGCTTATGTTATCATATTGAATTAATCTTATTAAATCAATAAGGTAACATATTGAATTAATCTCATTAAATCAATTAGCTAAAATTCTCATTAAGCTTAAAGTCCAAAAACCATTTTGTACTTAAGCTTATTCCCAAATTATTCTAGTCAAACTAGAATACTTTAATTCCTCTAATTATCATGCTCTTTGTGTGTGACCCTATAGGCTCTCATTACGTTGGCAGTGGATCTAAACTCTTTTAGATACACAAGCAATGAGCGGCATCTAGCAATACATCATTGCTACCCAAGTTACGAGATAAGTCAAGATCCGACTAACCTTTCTGTGACTACTATAATATATGACCGTGTCCTTCTATCCTTGATATCAGATTGATCAATGAGGCATAGACCGTGTCATCCTCGATCAATCTATGTGTTTCTTGATCCCTGAGTAAACTAACTCAAACAAATGAGCTCAATATCTCATATTGACTCATTCGAGCATGGCCATGCGTTTTAGTAGTTCTACTCAATCAAGGGGCCCACCGATATCACTCCCGTCATATGGAAGGGATAGATCCCATCTACATCACTCACATCCCTCCGCATAATTTGTTACATACCCGATGTCGCTTTTATGGTCAACCCTGCATGTGACGATTGACGATACCAAAGTACATAACTCCTTATGTAGGGAACCATAGTGACTTCAGGTCTAAGGACTATTCATACCAATAGTCACATGAGAAAGTTTATGACACTCATATAACGATCCATGAAACTTTCTCATGGCGGGTCAGTTCAGTATATATTCTCCAATATATACCCATGTGTCAACTTGATATCATATATCCATGACTTGTGAGATCAAGTCATCAATTGACCTACATGCTAGTCTTTATGTATTAATATTGCCCTTGCATATTAATACTCGACTAGGAACATTTAGGAAAGTGTTCTCTACAGCCTCTCATAATCAATTCTGCCAATTGATGTGTTGTAGATAAGAACCTACTTTTCTAGGGCATTATTATATTTAAATTAGCTGGCACAAGCAAGATGTAAATATAATAACCAATCCTTTGCCTTTATAGAATATGATACAAAATGTTCCCTATTCAACCATCACATGATTGGTTCTAGGGCTTTAACTAACAGTTTCGATGATGAGGAAATACGTGCTGCATTGTGATCATGTTCTGAAAGAGGTACTGATTTCCCATCAGCCTAATGCGACTTACAAAGGGATTCCGGTGCAAATTCTTGGTCGCAAGGAGCGACAGTGGTGGGAAAAAACCATCCGACTCATAAAAGTTAGATGATAGCATCATATCGATGAGGAGGCTACGTGGGAGGTGGAAGATACTATCCGAGCTCAATACCCTCATATGTTCACTTGAGGAATGTATGTGTTCCTTTCGGAAACATACTTGAAGTAAATTTTTGCATGTTAGTACGAAATTTGGAGACCGAATTTTATTAAGTGGGGGGAGAATGTAAAATACCACAGAAATATATATATATATATATATATATATATATATATATATATATAATTAAATAAATAAAGCATGGTTATGGATTTAATTAAATATAACCTAGCTTTAAGGTTTATAGGTTTAATTTAAATGGATCTAGGTTTGACTTAGAGGGTTTTAAACCCAAAACCGTGATCCGTTTACTTCTCTAAACACCAAGCCATTTATTTCGGTTGTTCGTCCGTTTCCTCTCCACGACTCCACCCCTTCCTCGACGCGATGATTTCTTTCCCCTTTTTGATTTCTTCTCCTAGTTGTTTTCCTTCTCGTGACCCCTTCTCTTCCACGTGATCCGATCTCGTCATTCAACTCTCGTGATCTCCTCCTCATCGCGCCAGACCTCCCTCTCTTTCCCTCTCGCGATCTTCCCGTGTCTCTATTTCTCGCTCAGCTCCTTATCTCTTCTTAAGGCACCAGCGTTCGGTCTACCCTCGACGATCCCTGCGAAGGAGTGTGCGCAATGAGTGTTTTGTGGAGGGGGCTTGAATCGGCGGTGACTTTGTGATGTTCTGGTCGGGAGCGGCTTCGCGATTTCTGCCGGAGAAAGGTAGGGCAATCTCTCCATTCTGATCGGTAAGTGTCTTCTTCCCCGATCTCATATGAGATCCATCTCCAACTGAAATCCTTGCTTCTGTGTAGCTCATAAACTGGTGGTGCAAGGGCAACAACAAATTTCGACGAACTGAGCAAATTGGGAGGAGTACTGTCGGTGTAGCTTCAAGCACTGGTATATCTCGAGTTTTCCTTCCCCTATTGTCCAGTGTGATTTATTGTTGTCGATGGAGCATACCGGAGGGGTGGCTGGGCGACTGTAAGCATGGGTCCTATACGTGTTCTATGAAGATGGGGAGGGCTATAAATAGGGTTGCCTTTGGCCACAGAGGGGCTGTGAAGCGGTGCCGACGGTGTTGGAGTGGCTGTGAATCACTGTAAAAAGGGTGTAAAGGGGTTGTGAGGGCTATCGGTGCGGCTGTGAAGTTGAAGAGAGTCGTGTCAATGGAGATGGCTTGGTTGTATGGTTGGACGGTAAGCTTGAGAGATCAGACTCACTATTTTTCCAATCGGTAGTCGAAGTCGGGGTGGCCTATGAAGTGGTTAGATAGCTGATTGGATTGTGATCTATACGATTGGCGGAAAACTTGGTGGAATTATCAAAAGATAGTCTATACATATGTAGGATATGTAATCTAGATTTTATCGAGCATTTGATTAATTGATTTGTGTAAGGGATCAGCTTAGGATTCCATTTTATGGTGGGTCGTATCATTGAACTTAATCATAATATTTGATATGTGCAGGACGTGGATACGAGGCAGGACCGTGATCGTGAAGATTGTATTGTCACGAGCTTCTTATTAGGTCAGTAATTTCCTACCCTGGTCAGGTAGATGTAATTGCATTAAGATTTAGACATAGATATGAGCATGTTATATGTTCATATTATCATGACCCAGCTCTTATTATCTGTATGCTTGATACTTGTCGTTGGCAATATATGCTCAGATGTTGATATCACATTTTCCTTTATCATGAATAAAGAGTTACAGATGTGATGTAGGTAGATCTATAAATGTTTAGCAGGGTGTAGATGTTGGAGTATGGATGATAACCTGATTTGTAAATTGGGTAAAAGTTCATTCGTGGGTAGGTAATGCCCTAAATGTAGGATTTATTCCAATACCCGTATGTTGCATACTTATTGCCAACCATGCATTGTGTAATGGTTATGTGAAAGGTGATTAATGTGTCGCTATGCACCGGTGGTCCTAGGTTGTTATGATCAGTTGAGTACGACTCTCTACAGGATAGAGAGTTCGTCGATAAGTTGAGTACGACTCTCTACAGGATAGAGAGTCCATCGATCAGTTGAGTACGACTCTCTACATGATAGAGAGTGTATTGATAAGATAGGTACGACTCTCTATTGAACAGAGAGTATGTGGTAGATGTCTGTACGTGTGACAGTACATTCATGTCATTTGCATGCATTCTGATGACATAGTCTCCCTTGGGGTTGAGAGAGTCGTCAGTCATCCTACCTCCTAGGTTACTCCCTGAGGAGAAACTAGTGTGAGGGCAGAGCATTTGTTGTGCCGCACTCTACCACTATAAATAGTGGTAGTTGAAGTTGCGTGCAGTTGTTCTGTGAGTGTGGCACTCGACCACTCATAGGTAGTGTCAGTCGGAGTGGCCAGCAGCAGGGACCCCTGTTATGTAGGGAGCTCTTTACGCTCATATGCTACTTGATCATACTGCCCACTCATGAAGGTAGGAAACTTCGCTTCCCGCTTTAACTCGGTCGCTTGTTCATGGCCATCCCATCGACATCCCCGGATAAAAAAAATTTAATTCTAGACAAAAGGGATCACCCAAGCAACCGTTTCATCGTCGTGCTATTCGATTAGAGTGGTCACTTGAACAAATTTGTTGTTCAAGCCACCAACATCTATTCTACGAATAGCCGCGGAATAGACGATGTACGAATCACCGACTTTTATGTTTATGTTCAGGGTCCAAGTTACATTAGCCACAAAACAAAATATATATCATTCATATAATTGAAGAACAAATATAGACAAGTTACAAAAGAAAATATACAATCGATATACCTCTCGATCTTCTATTGTATGACCTTCCTCCTCTTGGACATCATGTGGGCGACGATCTACCAAAAGTCGAAGCTCCTAGATCACCAATATTCCTTCCTTGCTCAGTCAAAACAATAGGAAGAATAAGAAACAAAACTCTTCTCTTGTCTAGGACCAACCATCAAGCTCCAAGCTTGATGCTTGCCGCCGGCCCAAAGAGATGAAGATAGAAGTGAAGGCGCTGGCCAAGAGCTCCAAGGGAATAGTCCCTAGCTCTGGTTTCCACCGGCCAAGGAGAAGATGAGGAGTAGGTTTGGACGCCGACCAAGGGAGGGGAGAAGGAGATGGGCGCCGGCCACCAAGGAAGAATAATAAGAATTTCTCCAATTGTTGGCGCCCACTCCAACACCCAAACCATAGCCGCCCAAACACAATCATAACCTAACTAGGATTCCTTGCTGCCCAAGGGAAGCAAACCCTAATCTCCTAAGCCATCAAGTTGCCGCCCACCCCCTTAAGGCTTATTTATAGGGTTAGGAATAAGCCTTGTTTTAATCTCCACCATTGGTTCTAGGGATTTAATCTCAACCGTCGGATCTAGAGATTTAATCTCAACCGTCGGATCAAGAGATTTAATCTCTACCTTTGGATCGAGAGTTTTGTTTTCATCTATTGGATCTAGGCTTCATGAGGTATTAGTAGGCTACAATAGGGACCGTGAGGAGGAGTTGGATCTTGGCCACCCAATGGATCAAGCCCATATAAAGTCCGATCCATTAATGATAATCCAATCTACTAAAGGATTATCATTGATCTACCTCACCAATCCCCATAAGTTAATATGGGCTCCATATATTATATGTACATTTTTTACCCGTGTTTAAGATCTCGAATGTTCGTCGATTAATTAATTTATTGACCATTAATTAATCAACATCTAACTCAATGAGTAGTACCACTCAACCTTTTCATCATGCCGGACCAAGTCCACCTGCAGAGTTTACATGATGAACCTTATGAGCTCCTCAAGAGGACATCATCATCCTAATATATAGGACACGGTTTCCTCCTATAATCAATGACACTCCATATAAATAATATCATTTTCTAACTTACCGAGCCTATCGATTTAATCTATAAATCTCGCCCATTGATAAATCAAAGAAATGAATACTAAATATATGTGCCCGTTATCGGGATTAAGAGCATGTACAATATAATATCTGAGGTCCGATTCGATTATGTAGTCAGCAATAAATCGAATCACCTCTAAGTTGGTCCTGCTTAATACACACAAAGTGCACTAGTGTAATCTATGGTCAAGACAAACCAAAACAAAATCACATTACAACCATACCAATGGTTTGTCCAAAGACATATAGGTTGTGAGCCTTTACTTATACTTTACAAGGAACCGATAACATGATCTCCCATGTGACACTACACACCATGTTATCTACAATGTAATGTATTAGACAATATTGCATAACCATAAATATGCAAACAATGATCATGTGATTCTTATTTCAAAATTAAAGATGTTAATACAAAAGATAGACTTTTCAGTATACATCCCAACAATCTCCCACTTATACTAAAAGACTATGTTGTCCTCATACTGCCATACATCTGATTCCCATTCCCTCCACATGCCTATCAAAAGCTCTCGCTAGAAAGGTTTTAGTGAATGGATCTACTAGGGTATCCTCTGATGCAATCTAGGCGATAACACCTCCTACCTGTTGGGTTTCCGGCACCGCGGCGTGTGTGTGTTCGATCATGTTTCGCAAACATGAGCACAGCGGAAGCAATTAAAATTAATAAATCTATATTTATTACAACACATACAACACACGCATGCATTTACAACAAGTGTAGACATAACCATAAATTAAAATTGCAATAAAAGGAAATTAAACTACGTTATACCTTCCGTATGACGTGTAGCGGAAACGGCATCAACCGGAACGATCCTCGTAAGAATCGTCTCTATCCGTATCCACGCCGAGCTCCTCGGGATGACTTCGCTAAGTCACGAGCTTCGTCTTTGTATGGGTTACTAGCCTCGTGTTGAAGACGACGTGATCGAGAGATGATCACGATCCGAATCCAAATTCGGATCCAAAACGAGTTCTCAAAACTCGCTTCTCCGGAGAGGTATTCGTCAACCGTTTGACGAATCCTTCGTCCTCCACCTCAGAGGATTACCGGAGATCAAATCCCCGGTATGTTAGCCGCTGTCGGAGCACTAACCATCGTCCAAATGACGCTCCGACGAGAGGAGGAGAAGCTGTCCAGAAAACTGGACAGCTTGGTGGAGGAGTAGGCGCCGGCCAAAACAAGGAGAGAAAAGCCTCACCTTGATGCAAAACCTATAGGAGATCACCGGAGGGTCGCCGGAGGTTCACCGGCTGAAGCTTGGTCGCCGGCAAGGAGCTAGACGGCAGCAAGCACTGTTGGGCGGCAAGGAGGTTGGGCGGCACAACCAGGTTGGGCGACAACTCCTTGGAGGCTAGGGTTTTGATTTTGGATTAGGGTTTAACAATCCCTTAAGCCCACTTTTATAGAGAACTAATTCTCTTAATGGTTAATGGATCATATCCATAAAGCCCGTTAACCCGCTCCATTAAGATAAGTTAAAATAAACCAAACCATGATGGTTTATTTTAAGTTAAAACGAACCGAACCAACTTTTGGTTCATTCGTTTAAAATAAACCAAACCCTTTGGTTTATTCTTATCCATTGGATTAGAACCAAACCATTTTGGTCCATCCATTACGTCTTCATAAGACGCAGCTCATCCATGCTTCCATTGCGACTGAAACGATTTCATGCTCGCTTTATGTTTGGTCCAACCAAACCTAGTTTCTCTCGGTCTGAGAATCCCATTCTCAAGCTCGTTTTAAATCCTTTGGATTACACTCGTTGTGCGTGTGACCAAATAGGTTCTCGGTTTATGTTGGCCGTCTATAATTAACCATTAATTATAGAACGATCATGTGTGGCACCTAGTAGTACATCATGATCCCCAATTAACCGAAAAGATCAACGGTTGATCCAGAACTATTTCTGAAACCCTTCAGCAGCTCGAATGAATCGTGCCCCATTCCCTTCACTCATCTTATACCCACTTGGTTCAGGACATGGTCTATTGTGTCAGTCCCCACTAGGCTGACTACGTCACACCTAGCCCAAGTATCATTTCCTCGTCCTACGGATTCTAGTTACTCCACATGTATCGAAGAGTACTTTACTCTAAACATGTAATGCTTTGGCCAAAGACTTTAGTAACAATCCGACGATAGGCCATGGGTATACATCTCCTCGCAAGGAGTGGTGAATCCTTTATAGGCTATTCAAACACCTTCGATCACTTCGACTTATACCCAATCATCCCGGGTCCACATCTCCTCGGAGATGTTTACTTAAGATGTCAAAGCATAAGTCTCCATGATCAAGATGACTTGAATACCGCAAGTCAAAGGAACATCGCACTTAAGCCACAGTAAGAACTTCATTGACATATCTATATGTGCAGAGAACCATATGAAGTCTTACGGCTGGTCACTCCAATGAACTAGTTACCATAACTAGCATCCACGATTAACTCCGGACATCACTATGTCTCCACCAAAGGAGAATCACCGCTTGATACACCAAGGAGTATACCTGTGCTAGTCTCAATGTAACTGATGGTGTCCAAATCCATCAATTCATCGACTAGGATAATTCCGATACATCACAATTACACATGTAGAGATACTCACTAGTTGTGATCCAATCACAAATTCTCTCATGTCGTGAATCGACGTGGACATTCAAGAAATGAGTTTAAGATCCAATCAAATACATAAAACATGTATACTCAAATAGTGAATCTTCATTTATCATATAAATGGTTCATACATAAGGCGATTGCCTTAGGACATCTCTCATATATTACTAACAGACTCACTTGGCCTAATGCCAATCGCTACGATCCAATACCATAAGCTCTAACATGACCTCAAACTTACTTTGAGGTAATGCTTTAGTCAAAGGATCCGCTAAGTTCCTTTCAAAGGGGAATTTTCTCGATTTGTATTTCGCTCCTACTTATGATCTCTCCGATAAGATGATAGGGCGAACACATGTTTGGATCATCGATGAGACTACATCAAGTTCATAGATGAACTACTTGATCCAAACCGCCTTTGTGCCTAAAGCCGCAACGTATTCTACCTTAGTGGCGTAATCCGCTATAGTGTCAAGCTTGGAACCTTTCCAACTTATTGCGCCCATTCTAGGTGAATACATACCCGCATCGAGACATGGAATCATCCTTGTCCGTCGAGTCGCATCCGTGATACCCACGTATCACCATGTACCCTTCTCCATATATTAGGAACACATCCTTAGTTCTTCTCAAGTACTTAAGGATCGCCTTAATACCGCCCCAATGATCCATTCCTAGATCGGATGCATCCGCCGTGACACTCGTGAGCATACGATACATCGGGCCTCGTATATAACATAGCATACATGATAGATCCTATTGCGGATGCATAGGGAATCTTACTCATGCAAATCCTCTCGTCTTCTGTGCGCGGACACATAGACTTCGAAAGGTGTACCCCATGCCTGATGGGCAGATAACCCTTCTTGGTTTCCGACATGCTAAACCTCTTTAGCACTCGGTCTATATATGTAGACTGTGAAAGACCAAGCAACCGTTTCGATGTATCTCTATAGATCTTAATCCCAAGGATGTAGGTTGCTTCTCCTAGGTCTTTCATGGAGAATGTCTTGGATAACCAAACCTTAACTGACTGTAAGATTGACACATCGTTTCCTATAAGTAATATGTCATCGACATACAATACTAGGAACACGACTGCACTCCCACTAACCTTCTTGTACACACAAGGTTCGTCTGGATTTTGTGAGAAATCAAACTTTTTGATCGTCTCATCAAAATGGATATTCCAGCTCCTGGATGCTTGCTTCAATCCATAAATGGATCGTCGCAACTTGCATACCTTGGTTTTATCAACCGATGTGAAACCCTCAGGCTGTATCATATACACGTCCTCGAGCAAGTTTCCATTAAGGAAAGCCGCTTACATCCATCCGCCATATCTCATAATCATAATGAGCCGCTATGGCCAGGAGCATCCGAATGGATTTAAGATAGCTAAAGTAATAGGTTTCACATAATCAACACCTTGCTTTGACGATATCCTTTCGCCACCAATCTAGCCTTATAGGTAATCACATTACCATCCATGTCGCTTTTCTTCTTGAAAACCCACTTGCACCCTATAGGCTTTATCCTTCAGTGGGTCAACCAAGTTCCAAACTTGGTTTTCATACATGGAATCCATTTCCACTTCATGGCACCAAGCCACTTATCCCTTTCTCAACTTGTCAAGACTTCTTCATAACTGTAGGCTCTCATCATCAATGAGTAACACGCCGCTCGATTCACTTACGAGAAATCCATATCTCTCGTGAATATCATGGTTCTACCAGATCTACGAAGATGTGGTGTTACAATAGGTCCAAATTGATTGCTCATCACTATGAGTTGCCTACCGCTCAGTGCTTCACCGTATCTCATCAATGTCTATTTGAGTCTCTCGAGCCTCCTCAAGCTCGACGACACTCCCACTGCTTTCTTGCAAGAGAAACTTTCTAGAAACACAAAGATGCCTTGAAACAAACACCTTTTGTTCCACAGATTATAGAATTGGTAACCCCTTGTTTCCTTAGGGTATCCAATAAATAGACATTTATCGACTTTAGCATCCAATTTGTCCGATACACCCGCTTCACATAAGGTGATAACCCCATATCTTCAAGTAAGATACATGAGGTTTCTTACTATTCCATATCTCATATGGAGTAGAGAGACTACCTTGGTAGGCATTCTGCTTAACAAGTAAACAAATGTCAAGTGCATAACCCCAAAAGGACTTGGGAAGAGTCGATGATTCATCATTGACTCGACCATGTCCAACAAGGTCCGGTTACGCCTCTCAGATACACCATTATGCTGTGGTGTATATGGCGGAGTCCATTGAGACAATATGCCATTGTCTCTTAGATAATCAAGAAACTCTTGACTTAAGTATTCACCACCTCGATCCGATCAAGTATTTTAATACTTTGTCATGTTGTTTCTCTACTTCATTTCTGAATTCTTCAACCTTTCAAAGGCTTCAGACTTGTGTTTCATCAAGAACACATACCCAAACCGTGAGTGATCATCATGAAGGTAATGAAGTAGCTATAGCCTCCTAAAGCTTGAGTTGACATAGGTCCACATACATCAAGATGTATTAGACCTAGTAACTCTCCCACTGCTCACCTTTCCTAAAGGTAACTTAGTCATCTTGCCTTTTAAGCATGATTCGCATGTATCGTATGAATCCAATTCAAACGATTCCAGAATTCCACATCGGTGTAATTCGGAAATGCGTTTCTTGCTTACATGGCCAAGACGACAATGCCACATGTAGGAGTCTATTTGATTATCCTTTCGAGCATTGTTGTTGCTCGCTTCGATATTGCAAATGTCACTGGATACGTCCAACGTATAAACACCATTGCTTAAAGTTCCAGTCCCATAAAGAACCCCATTCAAAGTTATGTAACAACAATTGTTACTAAACGTCAAATGGAAACCATTTCTATTTAAACAAGAAATAGAAATGATGTTCTTTATCAACAAAGGAATATAAAAGCAATTGTCCAGTTCTAAGACAAGTCCTACAGGGAGTTCCAACAAATACATTCCGATGGCGAGTGCAGCAACCGTTGCTCCATTCCCAACATGTAAATTTGACTCTCCCCTTGACGAGTCTTCTTCTATTCCTTAGCCCATGTATTTCATTACATATATGTGAGCCACACCCAGTATCGAATACCCAAGTATCTGAGGAAATAGAATGACAATCAATAAAGAAGATTTCTGAAGAAGATGGGGCATCCGATGCCTTATCCTTCTTCACGGACTCAAGATAAATCTTGTACTTTCTTCGCAAATGGCTCTCCTTGCCATAATGATGGCAAGTTTCCTTTTGTGCTAGTTCTACCTTCTTAGCCCTTCTCTTCTTTCCCTTCTGCTGTTCCTTTGACTTCCTCTTAGAACCTTTCTTCGAGGAATCAACTAACAGCACCGTCCCCTGCTCATGCTTCTCAGAAGACTCCACAGTCTTCAGCATATTGAGCAGTACCACAGATGAACCTCCTAGCATCTCAGAGGTGAAGAGGAGCTTTGAGACTTCGAACCTTTCGAATCTCACTTGCTCATCAACCAACTCACAAAGATGAAGGACTACGATATGAGCATCCATATGCTCATGTTGCCAGCTTGGGTTCCATCGCTGCTAGCATGATGCAACTTATTTGTCTGAATCACTCATATGTTTCGATAGGCCAACAATTGGTCCAAAGTTGCATCATTACTAGACAAGGAAGAGGCACTTCGAGGACATACACAAGCTTTTCACCTTGAGAACAATTCTCAAGTTTCTAAGCCAGTCCAAGAAGTTCGGCCCAGTCAATTTATTTGAATCCAAAATGGAACGCAAATTCAAACACATCATGATCAATATATTAACTTAGAAATACAAAACAAGCATATATGAGAAAGATGATTTTAAAAATGCATCAATATACATTTATAAATCCCATTCATTTTTCGAATTTCAAAAACCCCAAACTCACTTCGGGAGATTGTAGGTCCATCTCCGAATGGGCTGATATCCATCATAGTTATGAACAACCTTGGAGAGAGTCCAACAAGCCATTCATAACTACGACGGTAGGTATCATCTATACCGATTGCATATCCCGTATATGCAACTATCACAATGTGCTATCAACTAATTGAATGTTCACACATACATCGGGTTGTTAACACATTAACAAGTATGCATCATATGCATAGCACCCAACTTCACCTCCCTTTACATCGACCTTGGAGAGTCCAACAAAGATGCCAGTGTTAAAGCCAACCCATTAATCGACATAGTTTTAATATGGTTAGAGCGCATTCAACCAATTAGCCCAGCTTGGAGAGAGTCCAACAACCAAAGCTAACGATTGACCTCGACTCTTACCATATTAGTATTAAACTATTCCATGGTTTGAACATATCTGTGTTCGAGTGGGCTTGAGAGAGTCCAACAACCCAAACAAGAAACAGAACTCTGGTTCTAACCATATTAATGGAAGGTGTAGGCTTTAATATTGATTAAGGGTTTTATGTCTCATCCTCTTTGCATGCAAATAACTATTATCTACATGGCATGGCATACATGGCATACATCTACATGTCACGACACGCATGGCATAATGTTATGCATCTAATGCAATTACATGACATACAATTATGTCATGTATATAATTTCCTTATATGTCATAACTATTTATGGAAATAAAATATGTTTAAGATTTGATTCTCCAAATCAAATCATAATTAAATTAGGAAACAAATTTCCAAATCTAATCACATATTTTATTCATGGAATTATTTGATTAAGGAAAATCTATTTAGGAAACCAATTTCCTAAATCTTTAAAACTACTTATGGAAATAAAATATTTTAAGATTTGATTTCCCAAATCAAATCATGATTAAATTAGGAAACAAATTTCCAGAATCTAATCAAATATTTTATTTATGGAAAATATAAATTTCCATAAATACTTCCAACTTTCCAAAAGTGGAAGATTTCCATAAATACTTCTAGACTTTCCAAAATTAAAAATTTCCATAAATACTTCTAAATTTCAAAAATTTAAAAAACTTCCAGAAATACATTATGACTATCGCAAAACCATTTTACGATTATGTCGAAACACAACCTGGGCTCTGATACCACTGTTGGGTTTCCGGCACCGCGGCGTGTGTGTGTTCGATCATGTTTCGCAAACATGAGCACAGCGGAAGCAATTAAAATTAATAAATCTATATTTATTACAACACATACAACACACGCATGCATTTACAACAAGTGTAGACATAACCGTAAATTAAAATTGCAATAAAAGGAAATTAAACTACGTTATACCTTCCGTATGACGTGTAGCGGGAACGGCATCAACCGGAACGATCCTCGTAAGAATCGTCTCTATCCGTATCCATGCCGAGCTCCTCGGGATGACTTCGCTAAGTCACGAGCTTCGTCTTCGTACGGGTTACTAGCCTCATGTTGAAGACGACGTGATCGAGAGATGATCACGATCCGAATCCAAATTCGGATCCAAAATGAGTTCTCAAAACTCGCTTCTCCGGAGAGGTATTCGTCAACCGTTTGACGAATTCTTCGTCCTCCACCTCAGAGGATTACCGGAGATCAAATCCCCGGTATGTTAGCCGCTGTCAGAGCACTAACCGTCGTCCAAACGACGCTCCGACGAGAGGAGGAGAAGCTGTCCAGAAAACTGGACAGCTTGGTGGAGGAGTAGGCGCCGGCCAAAACAAGGAGAGAAAAGCCTCACCTTGATGCCAAACCTATAGGAGATCACCGGAGGGTCGCCGGAGGTTCACCGGCTGAAGCTTGGTCGCCGGCAAGGAGCTAGACGGCAGCACAATCAAGCTGGGCGGCAAGGAGGTTGGGCGGCACAACCAGGTTGGGCGGCAACTCCTTGGAGGCTAGGGTTTTGATTTTGGATTAGGGTTTAACAATCCCTTAAGCCCACTTTTATAGAGAACTAATTCTCTTAATGGTTAATGGATCATATCCATAAAGCCCGTTAACCCGCTCCATTAAGATAAGTTAAAATAAACCAAACCATGATGGTTTATTTTAAGTTAAAACGAACCGAACCAACTTTTGGTTCATTCGTTTAAAATAAACCAATCCCTTTGGTTTATTCTTATCCATTGGATTAGAACCAAACCATTTTGGTCCATCCATTACGTCTTCATAAGACGCAGCTCATCCACGCTTCCATTGCGACTGAAACGATTTCATGCTCGCTTTATGTTTGGTCCAACCAAACCTAGTTTCTCTCGGTCTGAGAATCCCATTCTCAAGCTCGTTTTAAATCCTTTGGATTACACTCGCAGCGTGTGACCAAATAGGTTCTCGGTTTATGTTGGCCGTCTATAATTAACCATTAATTATAGAACGATCATGAGTGGCACCTAGTAGTACATCATGATCCCCAATTAACCGAAAAGATCAACGGTTGATCTAGAACTATTTCTGAAACCCTTCAGCAGCTCGAATGAATCGTGCCCCATTCCCTTCACTCATCTTATACCCACTTGGTTCAGGACATGGTCTATTGTGTCAGTCCCCACTAGGCTGACTACGTCACACCTAGCTCAAGTATCATTTCCTCGTCCTACGGATTCTAGTTACTCCACATGTATCGAAGAGTACTTTACTCTAAACATGTAATGCTTTGGCCAAAGACTTTAGTAACAATCCGACGAGAGGCCATGGGTATACATCTCCTCGCAAGGAGTGGTGAATCCTTTATAGGCTATTCAAACACCTTCGATCACTTCGACTTATACCCAATCATCCCGGGTCCACATCTCCTCGGAGATGTTTACTTAAGATGTCAAAGCATAAGTCTCCATGATCAAGATGACTTGAATACCGCAAGTCAAAGGAACATCGCACTTAAGCCACAGTAAGAACTTCATTGACATATCTATATGTGCAGAGAACCATATGAAGTCTTACGGCTGGTCACTCCAATGAACTAGTTACCATAACTAGCATCCACGATTAACTCCGGACATCACTATGTCTCCAGCCAGTGAGAATCAGCTGCTTGGATACACCAAGGAGTATACTCGTGCTAGTCTCGGCAATTGATGGTGTCCAAATCCATCAATTCATCGACTAGGGATAATTCCGATACATCACAATTACACATGTAGAGATACTCACTAGTTGTGATCCAATCACAAATTCTCTCATGCCGTGAATCGTATCGTGGACATTCAGTAAATGAGTTTAAGATCCAATCAAATACATAAAACATGTATACTCAAATAGTGAATCTTCATTTATCATATAAATGGTTCATACATAAGGCGATTGCCTTAGGACATCTCTCATATATTACTAACACTACCTCCTTTATGATTTCTCGTATCAGGTGGTACTTGCGCTCTATGTGTTTACTTGCCTTATGTGCTCGTGGTTCCTTCGAGTTTGCAACTGCACCACTATTATCACAATAAACTGTGATAGTTCTGGGCAAACCAGGAATCACATATAAGTCCATCAAGAAGTTCATAAGCCACACAGCTTCTTTGGCCGCCTCAGAGGCCGCCACATGCTCAGCTTCCATGGTGGAGTCCGCCACGCATTTCTGCTTGACACTCCTTCATACAATGGCTCCACCTCTTAAAGTAAACACAAAACCTAAGGTAGACTTACTGTTATCCCTATGTGATTGGAAGTCGGAATCCGTGTAACTCACAGTGAGTAATTGGTCTGCCTGGTAAACTAGCATATAATCCCTAGTCCTTCTCAGGTACTTCAATATATGCTTTACTGCAGTCCAATGTCTCTGTCCTGGATTACTCTGATATCTTCTGACCATGCCCACGGCAAAGCAGATATCTGGTCTCGTACATAGCATCGCATATATGAGGCTTCCTACCGCCGAAGCATAAGGAACCACCTTCATCTCCTTTATCTCCTCAAATGTTCTAGGACACATCTCCTTAGATAAAGGAACTCCATGCCTGAAAGGTAGAAAACCTTTCTTGGAGTTTTGCATGCTAAAACGATCCATAATTATGTCTATGTATGAAGCTTGAGATAAGCACATCATCCTTTTCTTGCGATCCCTTATAACCTTGATCCAAAGGATGTGTCCCACTTCTCCCAAGTCCTTCATATCAAACTGTTTGGACAACCATACCCTTACGTCCGATAACACCTTGACATTGTTGCCAATTAACAAAATGTCATCTACGTATAGTATAAGAAATATCACTACATTTCCGTCACATCTCTTGCATACACAAGACTCATCCGAACTTTGAATAAATCCATAAGACTGGATTACCTCATCAAAGCGGATGTTCCAAGACCTCGAAGCTTGCTTCTATCCATAAATGGACCGATTAAGCTTACACACAAGATGCTCTTTGCCCTTTGCAATGAAACCTTCTGGTTGCTTCTTATAGATGTTTTCCTTAAGACTTCTATTAAGGAAAGCTATCTTGACATCCATCTTCCACACCACATAATCCATATGAGCTGCAATTCATAAGAGAATCCGGATAGACTTAAGAATGGCTACCAGTGAAAAGTTCTCCTCATAATCAATACCCTCTTTCTGAGTATACCCCTTCGCAACAAGCCTCGCTTTGAAGGTCTCAACCTTTCCGTCTGTTCCTCTCTTTCTTTTGTAGATCCACTTGTAACCAATGGTTTTTACACCATCGGGTGATTCTACTAGCTCCTAGATCTGATTTGAATCCATAGATTCAATCTCAGTATTCATTCCACTTTGCCAAGATACCGCATCTTTATCTTGGATTGCCTCGTCATATGTCCAGGGGTCATGTTCATGTTCGCCAAGGATAAATCTGAAGATTCTCCCAAGAACATGAATCTATCAGGTTGTCTAACAACCCTCCCACTACGATGAGGTATCACATGTGTATCCTCTGTGACACGCGGTGCAGTGACTTGTGGTATATTTTCTTATACCGATGCTACTGAAGAAGTGACTTCCACTTTTAATTCCTTCAGAACAATCTTACTCATGGGCTTGTGGTTCCTCACATAGTCTTCCTCTAGAAATCTAGCATTCGTGCTAACGATGACCCTCTGATCTCTAGGACTATAAAACAAACTACCTTTCGTTCCCCTAGGATAGCCAACGAATATGCGTACTTTTGTACGAGGTTCCAACTTACCAACATCTGCCTTCAGCAAATGTGCTGGACTCCCCCAAATCCGAATATGTCTTAGACTAGGCTTTCACCCAGTCCACAATTTTGTGGGAGTAGAAGGCACTGATTTAGATGGAACCAAGTTCAGAATGTACACCGTCGTATCTAGAGTATATCCCCAGAACGAATCTGGTAACTCAGAATAACTCATCATCGATCTAACCATCTCCATAAGAGTCCTATTCCTTCTCTCAGCTACACCATTCTGCTAGGGTGTGCCAGGTGCAGACAATTGGGATTGAATCCCAGCCTCTGATAAGTAATTCCTAAACTCTCCTAAGAGGTACTCACCACCACGAACAGATCATAGTGTCTTGATACTTTTACCTTGATGTTTCTCCACATCAGCCTTGAATTCTTTGAACTTGTCAAAGCATTCAGACTTGCGGCGCATCAAGTAAATGTATCCATATCTCGAATAATCATATATAAAAGAGACAAAATACTCAAAACCACCTCTAGCCTGGATAGACATAGAACCACACAAATCAGAATGAACCAATTCTAACACATCTTTGGCTCTATACCCCTTGGCCTTAAAAGGCCTCTTGGTCATTTTACCCTCCAAGAAAGATTCGCATGTTGGGAAATCTTCCACCACTAATGAACCCAGAGGTCCATCAGCTATCAACCTTTGAATTTTTCTTAGGTTAATATTACCAAGCCTAAGATGCCAAATATATGTTTGGTTCATCTTCGAAGGTTCTTTTCTCTTATTGGAATTAGAAGATGAGTTATTAACTTCAATTTGCATCGTGGGAGCTTTTGGTTCGAGTGTATACAAATTTCCTATCAATGCACCAGAACAGATAATCTCCCTATTTCTTTTTATAACAATTCTTTCATTAAAAGAAATAGAATATCCATCTATAAACAATTTAGAAACCGAAATTAAATTCTTTCAAAATAAATGTACATATAGGTAATTCTTAAGAACCAAAACTTTATTTTCTCAAAAGACAAATAAACATCTCCCACTGAAACAGCCGCCACCTTCGTGGCATTGCCCATGTAAATGGTAATCTCTCCCTTAGCTAAACGTCGGGTTTCCTGGAACCCCTGCAAAGTATTGCAGGCATGATCAGTGGCTCCCGTATCTACACACTAGGTGCCGGTAGATAACATCGCTAACCATGTTTCAACGACTAGACCAAAGGATATACCTTTTTTTCGCTTCGGATTGGGACAGTCCTTCTTCCAATGTCCATCCTACTTGCAAGTGAAGTACTTTCCTTTCGGCTTCTTCACTCGTCCCTGAGATCCTCCCATCACCTATGCCTCAGCTTGTTTCTTCTTCTTCTTGCCTTTCAGCTTAGAAGTAGAAACCTTTTGAGCAACCATGGCCTGAGCCTGAGCAAGTCCTTCTGTCGCCTAGAGAATGATATCGACCTAGGTTTACCCATTGATCTCAACTCCAAGGACTTCCAGCTCATTCGCAGGCTTAGGAGGACACTCTTCGAAGAATACATACTTGTACTCCTCAGCAGTTAAGACAATATACAAATTCCTTTTTCCAATTATCATAATTATGTACAGTAAGTCTATTTTCCTTTAGTATCACAACAAGTGGACTGAAAGTCATTTTTTAAAATCCTAAGAATCACATAGATCATTACTTTAGATTTCAAAAAATTATTGATTCCTCAAACAATAAAATTTTAAAATCAACCAACACCGAGAATATCGTATGCCACGATCATGTGGACGTATACGAATTCTACATTTGTAAGAGGAGGTTTTACCCATTAATTTTACTATCTTGTCAACCTAACTTTTTGACAAATAAAATTAATAGTTTTTTCTCCTCGGCCTTACAAATAAAAGCAGTGACTCCAATGGGGAGGATACTCCTATTTGCATCTAAGTGTTCACCATTACTTGAAACCAAGGAAATAATCTCGGGTTATGTGCCTTCCGATGGGGAAGTACACACGCTCCTAAATAATTTCCTATAACCATATCTGACCCTGTGATCCACAGACAAACTCATCCGATGGGAAGGAAGGCACTCAGAGGCGACATGCAAGTTTGTTTGCATCACTTGTCAAATCGTAATGGAGGCTGTGGGAATTTATAAAAATATCCCTCTCCCACTTAGTAATTTGAAATTGAGGAATTTTCTAGCCAACAACATGCATATCAAACAATAAGCAATAAATATGAAAAATAAATATTTTCCAACTATTATGGCTTTTATCTTCAATATGTCTCCCGTCGTATCGTCATCTCGTCCACTCCTCCCTACGCCATGTACAAGCCATCCGGAGATCTAAGCCGAGAAAAATTATTTTAATTTACATCCATCGATCCTATACTCCACGAGGGACTGTAGATGAAATCTAGATATAAAGTAAACTAAAATAAAATGAGTGGCTAAACAATGCCATATCTAATTTACAAAAAATGAATACTAGCCTCGTCAACCCCGAGGATTCAACAAAATATACAATTACACACATACAATCACATACACACATATGACCATAATAGTTGGATCCTATGCCTACAACCAAAGAGTTAACCTACGCATATCCTACTATTATCCGACACATAATATATGAAAAGTGCATAAAAGTAACTGAATCCTAAACACACAAAACCGGAAACCGTGGCTCTGATACCACTTGAAGGTAGGAAACTTTTCTTCACACTTCAAATTGGTCGCTTGTTTATGACCTATGCCTGCAACCAAAGTGTTAACCTATGCATATCCTACTATTATCCGGAACATATAATATATGAAAAGTGCATAAAAGTAACTGAATTCTAAACACACAAAACCGGAAATCGTGGCTCTGATACCACTTGAAGGTAGGAAACTTCACTTCCCACTTCAACTTGGTCGCTTGTTCATGGCGATCCCATCGACGTCCCCAGAAGAAAAAAATTTAATCCTAGACAAAAGGGATCACCCAAGCAACCGTTTCATCGTCGTGCTATTCGATTAGAGTGGTCGCTTGAACAAACTTGTTGTTCAAGACACCAACCACTATTCTATGAATAGCTACGGAATAGATGATGTACGGATCACCGACTTTTGTGTTTATGTTCAGGGTCCAAGTTATTTTAGCCACAAAACAGAATATTTTGTTGGATCGAGAAGCGTCGCTAGAGGGGGGGGGTGAATAGCGATCGTAAATATTTTCCTTTTCGTTCGTTCGATACGCAAAGTAAGCACAGCGGAAAATAAATGAACACTTTTATTTTACTTGGTTCACAACCCAGCGGTTGCTACTCCAAGTCCCTATCGGTTCTAGACCGCGTACGGAGGGCAAAGCACTATAACGTCTCCTCCTCGTTGGAGGTAAGAGACAACGATCACAAAACCGAATATACGAGGATGAGGCAACAAGCCTACTTCACCTCGTTATGAAGAAAAATAAAGAATACAATATCAAAAATATTACTTGATTCTGCTGCCGACGAAGAAGATCGAAACTTGACGTCGCGTCGGCGTTATGACGATGTTGGAGCGTTGGCGTTGTAGGAGCACTTGATGAATAAACTTGATGTGATTTTGGAGTTGGAATCCTCCTCCTTTTATAGACTTTGGCCTCTGAATTTGTCTCCCTTTTTTTTTGGAACGGATCATGAAGTTGTCCAAATTTTATCGCGAAGTGGCCGTGTCAAACGTTATCCATTTTGACCTAGTGCAAAGGCTGAGTCGTCGCCATCAGTCGACTGATGCCTCTCATCGATCCATGATAATCGATCGCGCCCAATGTCCAATCATTGCCCGGCTGGCCACTTCCTGCGATAAAGGGGTTAGCTCAGAAAATGATAAATGCGACGGTTTCTAACCGTCCGATCTCGACCTAGACCTTCCACAGGAAGTCTTAGTTGGATCGTCGCCTAAGGTCATCCCCGTAAAGAGGACACGACCTTACCATCTCTCACTCACACGAGCTTACCTCGATACTTAATTTGTAGCTCTCGCTTCCGGCCTTCCACTCGATTCCTTCGGCTCCCTCCGAAGTCACTCGAGTGTCGCCCGACTACCGCGGCTTCCTCCGGGTGTCGCTAGCCTTCAGCTCTAGCTTTAGTACTTTTCTGCACACTCGATTTAGCTCGTGAGATAACGATGTAAACTTAACTTTGTGTCTTTGCCATAATCAAAACATAGGTTCGATTATCTGGTGCCCCTGCACCAACAATCTCCCCCTTTTTGATCTATGGCAAACCAACACAAAGTTAAGGGAAATTAAAGCATAAAACAAGTATAGTAAATGATGAATGCCATTTTCAAAAACTCCCCCTTAACCAAAACTCCCCCTTAACCCTAGGTGAGTTTTGAAAGAGATACTTTGGTTTTGAAAGAGATACTTTAGTTCAAAATTAAATAAACACAAAATAAATTTTGTGTTACTCCCCCTTAACTTTCGCTCTTCTCCCCCTTTTGCCATAAATCAAAACAAATGTTGGGGTTTGTTATGTAAAAATGAAGTTTGTTATATAAAATAGGGGTTTAAAGACAATATGGTATATGCATGCATCAAGATAAATCAACTATGAGTCCAACATCGTAAATACAGCAATAGTTAGATAGATTGGTTTGAGGTGTGTCTCTCTGCACCAATAATCTAAAGGTTTATAATATAACCCTTAGGGTTAGTTTGCTTTCCCCCTTAGTCAAATATATGAAGTATAAGAGATGTAGGGGGCACTAAACTTTGGCCTAAAGAGTCATTAAGTACAATAGTTGAGAAAATAAGTAGTATTTTGAAGATTGTTTTAAGTTTATTTCAATTATCCTTAACATCTCACCCATTCTATGTGTCTCAGAATTTGTTCACCTTATATATTTTGTGAGATGATTTTAAATTGATTAAAGATAGTCAACCTTGGGTTAGATTCGGATTTAACCTTTAGATCGTTAAGTAACTTTTCGAGAAACTGGCTTCCAGGTCGTGGTGAGGCACAGGGGCCTTCTTTGATCGGAACAACGACCACTTCCTTAGACAAAGACAAATTCAAGAAAATATCACTTAAGTCACTTAGGGTTACTTTCTGGTCTAACTAGTTTAGGATACGGCGAGGTAGCTTCAGCTAGTTCCACTCGGTCAAGTGCACCAAGCTAGATACACCTTATCTAGCCTGAATACACGAGACTTTGTTTCCCTAACGTACTATCATCTCGTCGCGTCCTGATACTATGTTGTCAAGAGTTGACTAACTATTTTTCCTATCTAGCCATTCTAAAAATTAAAGTAAAATATTCAATAATTTTGCTAAGTAAGCGGGTATACTATTTTAGTGTTAGCTCCCCCTGGACCATTGAACCAATATGGTCTATTCAAATAATGAACTTGATCCTAAGGAATCCAATACTTATTAGTCCTTATATGTGAGTTCAATAAAACCTTTGGGACCCATGCTTGGACTCTTTGATGACTATGATTTACGATAGACATATATGACCTATTCGTAGTCGTTGACCTAAATCCGAGTCTGGCTTTGTTGTACACTGCTCTTTGGGTTCCAAGTAGTCGATTAAGGTTCTTAGATCCCAACGTGAACCTTTCCAACCTAGCCTCAACCTCTTGAACTTGGTCTTTCAAGAGAGAATTCTCGTCCTCAAGTTTTTCAATTTGAGTTGAGTTTCCCTCTTGAACTTGACTAGTTGAAGGGGTTAGAGTAGCCTCTTGCTTGGGGGTTTCAACCTCCTCAAGTAACGACTCAACCCTAGACTCGGACTTAGTTAATTTCCTATTAAGCATTTTAATTGTATTGTAAAGCATATGAATTAACGAGCGGCTAACCTTAATTTTCTCTTTTGGTCCGGCTTTGAGTTGCTTCTCGAAGTAGTCTTCGAGTTCGGAGTCGGTGTTGTAATTGGATTCAGATTCGGACTCGGACTCTTCGAGTCTTGCCATGCATGCTATGCCGCTGCCTTCTTCGTTGTCCCATGTTGCATGAAAAGCCTTCTTTCGATTTGAATTGTGCCCTCTTTTGATTCTTTAGTAGTCTCCTTTCCCTACGAACGATCTTCCGCACTACGTTCACTATAGCTTCCACCTTTTCCGATTCGGACTCCGATTCGTCTTCAGGTTCGAGTTCATCTACTTGCCTATTAGGTGGCTTGCTTCTTTGTAGACCTGGCCACGGTCCGGGTTCGGTCCGGGTCCGGGTCGAAACCGTTGGGTCCGGGTTGACAAAATACCGACCCTTAACCGGCCCGCTCGTGGCCGGATACGGTCCGGGTCATGGAACCGCCGGTTCCGGTCCGGGTCCGGGTCCGGGTCAAGTCCGGGTCGGGTCCGAGTCCGATCCGGTCCGGGTCCGGATCCGGGTTTGGGTCTGATCCGGTTAATCGTCGTCTTAGTTAAATAAATAAAAAAATAAAAAATGATGTAAATAATTAAAATAAAACAAAAATTACACAATTAAACTTATAAAAACTCTATCAAATATTTCATTATCTCAATACAAAATATATTACATCTTGGACTTAAATAAAAAAATCTATTACAATAAAAAAATCAAATACATTTCAGTAGTATTCGGTATTTCCTCCCGTCGTCATAGTTCCGGATGTTCCTTCTGTTTCGTCTTGGTCTTCTTCGTCACTTTTAATATGTTGGGTTCGACTTGCAGCTTTTGACCAATCATTGAGTAAACATTGCGCTTCCAAATTTTCCGACCTTAAGCTCGAACGTCTCTCGTCCAATGTATTTCCTCCGATACTAAAAGCTTGTTCCACTGTAACCGTTGAAACTGGAGAAGCTAGAATTTCTTTTGCCATTATAGATAAGATTGGAAATAATTGAGTTCTTTGCAACCACCATTTTAGAATGTCGAAGCTTTCTTCATCTGCATCACTAAAATCAAAAGAAGTGGTCAAATAATTCTCAAGTTCCTGACTGGAACTCGAGGATCCTCGTGGTCGTTTAGTCCGTTGCCTTAATAACAATTGTGCTTTAGTGAGTTTAGAAGTAATAATACTAGTTGTAGTGGATTGATGTATTTCATGTCCAATAATTTGTTCACCATATTTAATGTTATATTCATTATAAATATCATGTAAATGTGTTTTAATATTAAACAAAATCAAAGGAATATTAGGAGCAGTTTCGGTAATAGGGCTTAAAGATTCATAATATAATGCTAACATATCTTGCAAACTATCTAATTTAAGTCTAGGATCTAAAACAAAATCACATAAAAATATTTCAGGAATGTTTAAGAAATATTTTTCCCATTTTTCTTTCATTACATAAATACATTGATATAAATAAGTATCATTTGATTGAATATGTTCATTAAAAATACATGCAATATTACAACAATGTGTTAAAACTAAATGTGAAGTTGGATAATAAACACCTGATAATTGGTCACTAGCATCACTAAAAACTTTTAAAATTTCACAAATACTAGTGCATATATTCCATTGATTTGAAAACAAATAAATATCACGTGATTGAACATGTTGATGAAAAAACATACATAATAAATCTTTGTATTCAAAAGTAGATAACAATAATTTATAAGTAGAATTCCAACGAGTTGGAACGTCACGTGCAAACCGTTTAGGCTTCATGCCATTTATTTTACAAAATTTTCTCCATTCTTTCATAACTTGAGGATGTATCCATAAATAATGAATTGCACTCCTAATTGGTTGAATATGTGATCCTAAATTTTTAAGTTCATCTTGAACACACAAATTTAAAATGTGACATGTACACCTAATATGAAAAAATCTTCCACCTATTGATGGTTTACATATATCAATAAGTTCACTAATACTAGAGGTATTTGCACTAGCATTATCAAAAGAAATTGAAAAAACTTTAGAAGTTAGACCATATTCTTCTAAAATAATAAAAATAAGTTGTGAAATATCTTGTACCGTGTGTATTTCGTTAAAACATCTATATGCTAGCAATCTTTTTTGAATGTCCCAATTATTATCAATCCAATGACAAGTAATACCCATATATGAACAACTTTGCCAATGATCACTCCAAATATCGGAACACAAAGAAACTTTACTGTTTAAACTAGAAAATTCTTTAATCAATTCTTGTTTTTGTTCTAAGACTAATTTTAAAAGTGTACGTTTTAGAGTATTTCTTGGGATACGTTTAATAGAAGGATTTGCACTTGTAGAAAGCCAATTTTCAAAAGATAATTTATCACTAAAACTAAAAGAAAGTTGTTCAATTGCACAAAATTTAGCAGTTTCTTCTCTAAATCTAGTTTCGTCAAATTTAAAGAGTTTAGATTCGTTACCCCAACCCGATTGAGAAGAGAATGTCGGAATTTGAGTTTGAGAACGATCAATACCAATTTCCACCGGATGATTTCTCTCCACATGTCGAGTAAGGGTTCCGTAACCTCCTCCTTGTTGAAATTTGTAACATTTCGAACAATATTTGCATTTTGCTTGCATATCACCGGAAGGGAGCGTTACTTTTTCGAAATGTTTGGTTAAGATATCGGATGCGGGGCGAGGCACTCGAGTTGGTCTTGTAGTTGTAGAACCCGCCATCGTACTGGATGTATTGCTCCTACTTTATTGACTTTGATGATGACGACGTATTTTAAATTCATCACCGGAAATATCAAGATCATAGTCGGCGCCGATATCGAATGGAGGTGAATCGCCGCCTTGCTCGAACTCGAACTCGGGCGGTGGTGGCATTATGCTCTTTCCCTTTCTGGCACCGGCCGCACCCTTACGACTTGATCCGGCTCCAGACATTTGTAAAAATATGACTTGAGAGTTGAGACTTGAAAGCAAATGAGGGAATGAGAATTAGAGAAGAGAAGTTGTGATTTGTGAAAAAATGAAAGGGAATGGAGGTGTATTTATAGGAAAAAAAAACATAAAAAAAAAAATTCCAACGGCCGACCCGGCGGGTCGGCCGTTGCACAACGGCCACGAAATCGTGGCCGTCGATTTTTTTTTTTTAAATAAACGATCGACCGCACATGGTCCGAGCAGTGGCGACCTGGGTCGCCGCTGTAGATAATGGCCACGAAATCGTGGTCGTTAATTTTTTTTTTTTACTGTTGGTTTTTTGATTTTCCGGTTCGATTTTTTAAAAACGGATCGACCTAGGCGGTCCGGCCACAGTCCGGTCAATCTCGTTGATCGCTAATCGACCGTTGACCACGGTCCGGTTCCGGGTCGGGTCCGAGATTAACCCGGACCTTGGCCAGGTATACTTCTTTGTCCTGCAAGTAGAGCAATACCTCTCTCGGTCCGGACCACGTTAGTTTGCTCGTGAAGTTCAAACTCGGAAAATAATTCGTCTAACCTAAGCTTCGAAAGGTCCTTAGAGACCTTATAGACATCAACCATGGATGCCCACAAGGTAGTCCTAGGGAAAGCATTTTAAGCGTACCTTATAAGGTCCCGGTTCTCTATGGCTTGCCCGATCGAGTGAAGACAGTTGACGATGTCTTGGATCCGCGCATGTAATTGGGTGGCGGTCTCGCGATCCTGCATCTTTAGATTGTACAATTTATTTAAAAGTGAATCTCTTTTACATACCTTAGCATCGGGCATCCCTTCGTGTAGATCAATCAATTTGTTCCAGAGGTCTTTGGCGCTAATGAATGGACCGATGCGGTTGAGCTCCTCCTTGGACAAGCCACATTGTAATATTTGGGTTGCTCTTGCATCGGCTTCGATTAGCCTCTTGGTTGCATTTGTCCACTTGTTGAAATCCAAGGGCTCTCCTTGATCATTGGTGGGTAGAGCAAAGCCGGTTTGGATTATTATCCAAGTCTCGACTTGTGTTTTCAAGAAACACTCCATCCGACCTTTCCAATAACGGAAATTATCTCCGTTAAAGAACGGAGGTCGGGTGGTGCTATATCCCTCAATGTGAGCCATTAAGTATCTTGCAAAAAACGAATAAAAACCAAAGGGAATTCCAAGACTTGGTATTGGATTAGTAGTGTGGGAAATAAATAGGAAATAAACAGAATTAAATGAGAAAAATAAAAAACTAACAAAAACTAACAACTTACGACCTTCGATGCCCCCGAAAGGGTACTAGACGTTGGATTTTGCGGCTGGAAATGGCTTGTTACGAGGGTAAAACCTCATAAAAAATGTAGATCTCTCAGAGAGCTTCGATTTGGTACGTAGATCGTTATGTCAGTCCACTTGTGCGAAAAGTTATGGCCCTTTTACCGTCGGCTACTCCAAGAGAGAAAAACTTGCAAGCACACAACCAAAAGAAACGTACCAAGACTTCGTCTTGGATTAGTAGTGCGGGTGGAAAAAGACCTAAAAAAATACGAATCGAAAAATATGAACAGAAAACCAAAACATGCTAGATCGGTGGTTTCACCAAATCTGAGCGCCCCTGCTCTGATACCAATTGTTGGATCGAGAAGCGTCGCTAGAGGGGGGGGTGAATAGCGATCGTAAATCTTTTCTTTTTTGTTCGTTCGATATGCAAAGTAAGCACAGTGGAAAATAAATGAACACGTTTATTTTACTTGGTTCACAACCCAACGGATGCTACTCCAAGGCCCTATCGGTCCTAGACCGCGTACGGAGGGCAAAGCACTATAACGTCTCCTCCTCGTTGGAGGTAGAAGACAACGATCACAAAACCGAATATACGAGGTTGAGGCAACAAGCCTACCTCACCTCATTATGAAGAAAAATAAAGAATACAATATCAAAAATATTACTTGATTCTGCTGTCGACGAAGAAGATCGAAACTTGATGTCGCATCGGCGTTATGACGATGTTGGAGCGTTGGCGTTGTAGGAGCACTTGATGAATAAACTTGATGTGATTTTGGAGTTGGAATCCTCCTTTTATAGACTTTAGCCTCTAAATTTGTCTCCCTTTTTTTTTGGAACGGATCACGAAGTTGTCCAAATTTTATCGCGAAGTGGCCGCGTCAAACGTTATCCGTTTTGACCTAGCGCAAAGGCTGAGTCGTCACCATCAGTCGACTGATGCCTCTCATCGATCGATGATACGATCGATGCCTCATCACCCATCGATAATAATGATCGCCTAATGTCCAGCAATGATCACACCGTGGCCACTTCCCTGCAGTAAGGGGTTAGCTCGAAAAATGATAAATGCGACGGTTTCTAACCGTCCGATCTCGACCTAGACCTTCCACAGGAAGTCTTAGTTGGATCGTCACCTAAGGTCATCCCCGTAAAGAGGACACGACCTTACCATCTCTCACTCACACGAGCTTACCTCGATACTTAATTTGTAGCTCTCGCTTCCGGCCTTCCACTCGATTCCTTTGGCTCCCTCCGAAGTCACTCGAGTGTCGCCCGACTACCGCGGCTTCCTCCGGGTGTCTCTAGCCTTCATCTCTAGCTTTAGTACTTTTTTGCACACTCGATTTAGCTCGTGAGATAACGATGTAAACTTAACTTTGTGTCTTTGCCATAATCAAAACATAGGTTCGATTATCTGGTGCCCCTGCACCAACATATTTATCATTCATATAATTGAATAACAAATATAGACAAGTTACAAAAGTAAATAGACAATCGATATACCTCTCGATCTTCTATTGTATGACCTTCCTCCTATTGGACGTCGTGTGGGCGACGATTTATCAAATGTCGAAGCTCCTAGATCACCAATATTCCTTCCTTGCTCGCTACGAACAAGAGGAAGATTAAGAAACAAAACTCTTCTCTTATCTAGGACCAACCATCAAGCTCCAAGCTTGATGCTTGCCGCCGGCCCAAAGAGATGAAGATAGAAGTGAAGGCCTCGGCCAAGAGCTCAAAGGGAAGAGTCCCTAGCACTTGTTTCCACCGGCCAAGGAGAAGATGAGGAGTAGGTTTGGATGCCGGCCAAGGGAGGGGAGAAGTGTTAGGGCAATCAACCCGTGATATGGTTTTGATATGTGTGGCAAAGGGTTTAAGTTAGGTTGTTATTGTGATTTGATATGTGCGTTGGAGTCCTGTAGGACTTAGTAATTTTCACATGGAGCCGTGGCGAGTTTCACCTCTCATGACTCGATTCTTGAGTCGATGAAGGATGGCTTTGCGGAAGCCGTGCACTTGGAGCATCCGAGGGACCGCCGGATGAGGAGCTTGGAGTGAAGCCGGAGGAAGTAGACTTCAGGGCGAGACACGAAGGATGGCGCTGTAGAGCCATGCACTTGGCGCATCCGAGGGACGTGGCCGGAAGAAGACAACTTTGAAGGCGAGGGACTCCAAGGAATGAGAATGAGCGAATGTAACCCGGGAAGGGATAGTGCTTTTCAGTGAAACTTGGCCATTTGGCTAAGCGTTGGATGAGGTTTCCCGACACCAGTCGACTGCGATGAAATGGCTGTCGACTTCTCTGAGTCGAACGGGGTTCGACTGGTATCCAAATGATGATATTTTGGCCCAACAGTCGACTGCCATATGTTGGCAGTCGACTGCCAAGACTATCAGTCGATTATTGATGGCACCAGTCGACTGGTCAAGGCTGTTTGGGCCATAGAACCACTCGTAGCCGATTGGGCAGCCGACTATGACGCATCAGTCGACTGATGGATACATCAGTCGACTACCAAGGGATCCGTTGGACTACAACGGTCGGGATCCGACGTGTTCGAAGGTCGTTGTAGTGGCGGCAGTCGACTGCCTAGGGCATCAGTTGACTGGTGGTGGCCAATGGGAAGAAATCAGCCCTCTCTATAAAAAGAGAGGGTGTTGGGCTTTGAGAGGCTAATGCTTGAACCCCTAACAGCTCCCAAAGTGTCCTAAATGTTTTTCCACTCTTCTACAAGTGCTAATCTTCATTCTATTGTAGAAGAGTGATCCTTGTGTATAAGAGGTTACCTCCACCTAGCTTTGTGCAAAGGAGAGATTTAGTGGAAAGATAGAGGAGTGATTCACCTTGGACGAATTGGACCGTGGATTAGCGGCATAGTCGTGAACCACGTTATATTCCTTTTGTTAGCATTGGGTTTATTCTTGTTGTTTTGATTTGCTTGTCTTGTTGTGTTTTCCGTTGCGCTAATATTGTTTGTAGACAAGCAAATTCCATCATTGAATGATTGAGGGCTATTCACCCCCCTCTAGCCGGCCAATACACACCGATCGATCCCCTTCAAGTGGTATCAGAGCCAAGGAAAGCTTGTCAAGGACTAATCGTCACAACAAGCACATTCAACAATGGCCGGCTCGAACATTCATCCACCAAAGTTTGAAGGAGAATTCTCTTGGTGGAAAAAGAGAATGGAGGTATTTTTCAAAACTGACTTCAAAATTTTATTAATTATGGAAAACGGTTTCGAGATGCCTAGGGATGAAGAAGGGGAGCCATTGGAAAAATCAAGGTGGAGCAAGAGGCAAAGGGAAGAGTACTTGGCAAACTCAAAAGCCAAACATCACCTCTACAATGTACTCCCCCAACAAGAAGTCAACCGGATAGCAGAGTGTCCTAGTGGCATGGAGATGTGGGAGAAGCTAGTAGAGCTTCATGAAGGTACCTCGGAGGTCAAGCTTGCAAGAAGAGACCTCCTCCGCTCCCAACTATCAAACATCAAATTAGAAAAGGGAGAAAAGGTAACCTTACTACACTCTAGATTTAAAGAGATAATAACCGGTTTATCTAGTGTAGGGGAGAAGCTTTTGTTGGGAGATTGTTGGTGCAATCGTCCCAGGTTGACTCGAGTTTGACTCGAGCAGTACCCTGATAGTATTTTGATGATAGACAAAACTCATGACATGGGATTGTCATGGGAAAGACCAACATGGAGTTGGCATGGAAAATCCAAGCATGGAGCTTGGTAAAGTCCAACATGGGGTTGGCATGGAAAGTCCAAAGCATTGCGAAGTCGTGCGCTTGGTGCTTGGCATGGGAAATCCAAAGCATTGCGAAGCCGTGCGCTTGGTGCATATGGGAAGTCTTGAGGACTTGGTAAGTTCACTAGGATCGGGGTCCTTGAGTCGGTGAAGGATGACATTACGAAGCCGTGCGCTTGGTGCATCCGAGGGACCGCCGGACGGGGAGCGAATGGAGTAAGCCCAAAGGGAAGCATACTTCTAGGGCATGAGACGCGAAGGATGGCGTTGCGAAGCCGTGCGCTTGGCGCATCCGAGGGACGTAGGCCGAGGGAAGAGAGCTTCGGTGGGGAACTCCATGAGGGATAAGGTGGACTTGGTCAAGTGGCTAAGACTGAGTGTCGGAGGCTCAAACATCGTTATGTTTGAGGTTTTAGCCGACATCACGATCGCGATCGGCATAGGTGTCGCCGACCGCTCTAGGTCGCTGGGTTCGACCGCGTTGTTAGATCAATCAAGATTGGTTGATCACCGATCGCTATGGATCGCGGCCGATCGATGTCGATCACGATCGACCGCGAGGGATGACAATGATCGGCGACACCGTGCACGGGTACGTAATGGAGTCGACTGATCGATGGATTATCACTGACCGATGGGTGACATCACGATCGATGTGTGATCCGTTGGAACTTAACTAACGTGGATCCGCCGCTGTGAGACAACGGCTACGATACCAATGACTAATGGTCACGACAATGATCGATCGCAAAATAGCTTGATGCAGTTATAAATGGAGCTCGAGTTGGAGGATTTCAAAAGACTTTTGGGTGACTTTGAAGGAATTCTGTTGCATTCCGCACTTCAAGAGCAAGCAAAAGCAAGCAACAAGAAAGCGATCAAAAGCAATCGGTGTAAAAGTTCTCTTTTGTATTGTCTTTGTATTTCTTGTTGTATTTCATTACTTAGTGTAATAGCTTGTGAGAGGTTTCTCCACCTCCGACGTGTTGTCGAAAAGGAGTGTTATAGTTAGTGCCGTGAGCATAACTAGAGCTCGAGGAGCTCGCCCGTGGAGTAGGAACCATTCGGTTTCGAACCACGTATATCGTGTGTATTGCATGTGCTTGTGTTGTTGTTAGTATTATTATTGTTTCTATCATTTCCGCTGCGCTAACAACAATCGTAGACAAGCAACGCAACGAAAACGAGCAAAGTTCGACATCCAACGAACGAGGGCTATTCACCCCCCCTCTAGCCGGCCATTCGTATCGATCCGAACCAACAAGTGGTATCAGAGCAAGGTCGCTCTTCAAGGACTAACCGCCGCGAGAGCACTACAAATGGCCGGCTTCATCCATCCACCGAAATTCGATGGAGATTTTTCTTGGTGGAGGAAACGGATGGAGGTATATCTCGAAACCAATTTTGATTATATGATTATTGTAGAAAATGGTTTTGAGATGCCTAGGGACAAATACAACAAGCAAATTGAGAAGTCAAGGTGGACCCAAGACCAAATTAAGGATTTCAAGACAAATTTTGAGGTAATAAAATTACTTAGTGATTTATTACCTAACACTATTTGGTCTAGATTGGGTGACTATAGGGATGCGAAGGAATTGTGGGAGAAAATAATGAAATTCCAAGAAAATTCCCAATCGGCACAAGTAGAGGAGAATGCCGAAGAAGAAGCACCCACAACATTTGAAGATGTTGATGATTTGGTGGAGACCTCCACCTCTAGCATTGAGGGGGAGGAAAGGCAATCTCCCATCCCGGAGCAAGAACAAGAAGCATCCACATCCGGGAGAAGTGAAGATCATGAAGAGGCCTCCACCACCTCCCTAGGTAACTCAAGTGTTATCATTTTAAATAAAAATCATATAATATGCTTTGAGTGTAGGGAGAAAGGGCATTATAAGAGCAAATGCCCTAAATTGGCTAAGGAAAAGGCATCAAGACCAAAAGTCAACTCACAGTCAAAGGATGCCGGTGTTCCCAAAATCAAGAGCAAAGAGCACATTGTGTGCTTCAAATGCAATCAAAAGGGACACTACCGAAGCCAATGCCCTAGGGGGAGGAAGAAAGGGCAAGAAGGTGTAACTCATGTAGGGGGAGCTCCTAAAGCTAACCCTAAGGTACATTTAGTTAATGCACCTTTAATTCCTAAAGTCAAAAAGCATGCTAAGAATTATTTTAGTTCACTTGCAATTATAAATGAAAAGCATGCTAGGAGAAATAAATATGTCTGCCTAGGTGCCAAGCATGTGGAACTAACTAAGGATAAACCTAGGACTCAAAACACTAGACCTATTTTACCAAAAGAGTCCATTAGCAGAGTTGAAAACCATCTAGGCATTAACCCTAAGAAGGGTAGACACATGCCTAAGAAGAAGAACATTCCTCAAAAATCTAATGAAAATTCAAAATTGAGGAAATTAGAGGTGGAGAACCAAGCCTTGAGGTCAAGGCTAGAAAAATTGGAAAAGACCCTAGCAATTATATCAAATTCGGTTAAGGGGTCAAATTCTCAAAAGTCAAGACCTAGAAGACAAGAAATATCTAAGGGCAAGAAGAGTTTGGGTCACAAACCTATGTCCTACCATAATGTTCCATTTAATTATGGAACAACATCTAGGTCTAGAAAAACCAAGGCTAATAGGGAAGTTATCCCTAAGTCTAGCCATGGTGTATGTTTAGTGGCCAAGGAATTAAGAAAAACCAAGAAGGCCACTAAGAAGGTCAATGGAGGAGTCACCTCTAGAGTTGACCCAAGTAAGACCCAAAAGACTATGGTTTTAAAACCAAAAAGGGTCATTAGAAAGGTATCTAGGGAAGTTATCCCTAGGGAATACCTTGTTAACCCAAGGAGCTCAAATAGGTATTGGGTTCCTAAAAGCGTGATCGATTCACGCTAAATGGGTTAGGGTGTGTCAACCCTAAATGGATGGGTAGTTAACCTAACCATAGAAGAGTTGACACATTAGGATGTGCCAATATGCTTGAGAAGTTTAAAATGATTTAAAATTGGCACAATTAGGTCTTGGAGATATTGGTGTGCCATTTTGGGTTTTTGGCACACTAGGAAAATGAATGGCATTAAGGCAAAATTGAATTAATCTCTAGAAATGGCAAATTGATTCTAACACTTAGGTATTCTATACCTTAGTATACTTGCCATGATTTGTTTTCTTTGCCATGTCATGACATCATTCCCATTTTTATTTATAAAAATGTCATGATAATGTTTAGACTTATGTTTGTATGTCATGTATGCTTAATTTTCATTCACATGCCATGACATCATGATTTTGGCATATGTCTTTATCTAAATCATATGTTTGTCATAATCATCATCATGCATAAATTAAAATGAAATTAAGGACTCTGGCATGATTTGATGGGAATCAAAGAATATTGCCTTGGAAATATGCATGAGAACATAAACAAAAGAAAACCCACATCTCACAAAAATTTGACTTGTATGTGTTTTACACATCTAGATATTGGTGAGATGTTTAGGAAAAAGAAAATAAAGGTTTGAAAAACATTTTGAAAATATTTTGAAAAACCTTGGTGAAGCCTATCTTGTGATAGCTATCACCATTGAATGGGATGATACAAAGAAGGCTTATTATTGAAGCTTTTCTAAAGTTTTGAACTTTGTATCAATCTCCTAATTTAATGGGTAAAATAATTTTCAAATATTTTTCACCCATAGTGTTTAGGATAAGTAATATGCATATGAAATTTCACGATTTTTAAACTTATGTATATTTACTTATGGATTTCTAAAATCCAATGTCTAAACAAAATCAGATTTAGCGATTATCAATCGATCGCTACAATGGCAATGATCGATGGTAAGTCCAATGATCAGGTCCGACGAGTCGATCGCACAGTGATTTCGGGTAAACTTGATAGTTAGGCCCATGTTTAGCCATGTTTTGGGTCCCCTAACCACTCCTAACCCTAGGATATGCTTGGGAGAGCATTAGAGAGGGTGGAAATCCATTGGATATGGATTAGGAGAAGGGTTTAGGGAGAGTATCAATTTTAAGGTGGAAGAAAGTTCATTATTGAACTTTACCTTAATTTTGATTGGTTTAATGTTCCTATTGGCTTAGGGACTCTCCAAGGACATTGTTGGTGCAATGGTCAAGGGGGAGCAAGCCTCTAGGGGGAGATATCCATCATGGGAAGATGGATGTGTATTTCCTCATGGGAGGAAATTGGGTTGCCTCTCTTTAAGTGATATGGGATCACTAGAAAGATGGTAGGCATGTGTTCCTCCAAGGGAGAGATATAAGATCTCATTGGGATATGAGACATTCATACCCTTGGGGAGGACCTTTTTGATGTAATGTCAAAAAGGGGGAGATATTACCAAGTTACCAATTAAGTTTGGAATTCTCATTGGGATATGAGAATTGCCAATATGAGAGAATTGGTAGACTTGAGATGGTAGTTTTGTCAATCATCAAAAAGGGGGAGATTGTTGGGAGATTGTTGGTGCAATCATCCCAGGTTGACTCGAGTTTGACTCGAGCAGTACCCTGATAGTATTTTGATGATAGACAAAACTCATGACATGGGATTGTCATGGGAAAGACCAACATGGAGTTGGCATGGAAAATCCAAGCATGGAGCTTGGTAAAGTCCAACATGGGGTTGGTATGGAAAGTCCAAAGCATTGTGAAGCCGTGGGCTTGGTGCTTGGCATGGGAAATCCAAAGCATTGCGAAGCCGTGCGCTTGGTGCATATGGGAAGTCTTGAGGACTTGGTAAGTTCACTAGGATCGGGGTCCTTGAGTCGGTGAAGGATGGCATTACGAAGCCGTGCGCTTGGTGCATCCGAGGGACCGCCGGATGGGGAGCGAATGGAGTAAGCCCAAAGGGAAGCATACTTCTAGGGCATGAGACGCGAAGGATGGCGTTGCGAAGCCGTGCGCTTGGCGCATCCGAGGGACGTAGGCCGAGGGAAGAGAGCTTCGGTGGGGAACTCCATGAGGGATAAGGTGGACTTGGTCAAGTGGCTAAGACTGAGTGTCGGAGGCTCAAACATCGTTATGTTTGAGGTTTTAGCCTACATCAGTCGACTGACATAGGTGTCAGTCGACTGCTCTAGGTCGTTGGGTTCGACTAGTGTTTGACTGAATCAAGATTGGTTAGATCAGTCGACTGCCATGGACTAGCAGTCGATTGATGTCGACATCAGTCGACTGCCATCCCTCGGCAGTCGACTGATGACACTGTGCACGGGCACAGAATGGAGTCGACTCGACTGATGGATTATCAGTCGACTGATGGGTGCCATCAATCGACTGATGTGTGATCCGTTGGAACTTAACCAACGTGGATCCGGCCGTTGTGAGACAACGGCTACGATACCAGTCGACTGATGGTCACGATCAGTCGACTGATGGGCGCGAAAACAGCTTGATGCAGGTTATAAATGGAGCTCGAGTTGGAGGATTTCAAAAAGGCTTTTTGGGTGACTTTGAAGGGGAATTGCTGTTGCATTCCAGACCTTCAAGAGCAAGCAAAAGCAAGCAACAAGAAAGAGATCAAAAGCAATCGGTGTAAAAGTTCTCTTTTGTATTGTCTTTGTATTTCTTGTTGTATTTCATTACTTAGTGTAATAGCTAGTGAGAGGTTTCTCCACCTCCGACGTGTTGTCGAAAAGGAGTGTTATAGTTAGTGTCGTGAGCATAACTAGAGCTCGAGGAGCTCGCCCATGGAGTAGGAACCATTCGGTTCCGAACCACGTATATCGTGTGTATTGCATGTGCTTGTGTTGTTGTTAGTATTATTATTGTTTCTATCATTTCCGCTGCGCTAACAACAATCGTAGACAAGCAACGCAACGAAAACGAGCAAAGTCCGACATCCAATGAACGAGGGCTATTCACCCCCCCCTCTAGCCGGCCATTCGTATCGATCCGAACCAACAGCTTTCAAATATGGACATGCTCATGAAGGCTATATATGCCTTTCCCCGGTCATCAAGATGGAGCTCTATGGTGGATTCCTTTTACATCTCCATGAACCTAGAAGTTAGCACCTTGGAGGAATTTTTCTCAACCATGGGGCTCCACGAAACAAGACTTGAATGAATAATAGAAGAGCCAAGAATTCAACCTTCAAGAGGAGTGACACTTTTGGCCAACAAGGGAAAGAAAAAGATGGAGACTCCCTCCTCCTCCGACAAAGCATCCTCCTCCTCCTCTATGGATAGCACGGAAGAAGCCTATATGGTAATGAGGGTAAGGCATGCATTAAAAGATTTTAAATTTAATAAATCTAATGATATGAGGAGAAGACCAAGGGGGAAGGTGATTTGCTACAATTGCCAAGGAGAGGGACATATAAGGGATAATTGTCCCCTCCTAAACAAGAGTAAAGAGGAGAAGAGAAAGAAGGAAGAAAAGAAGAAGAAAAAGGGCAGCAAGAAGAAAGAAGAAGAGAAGAAGGCCAAAGAAAATAGGAAGGGCAAGGCACTAAAAGCAAGGACATGGGATGACCCCTCCTCATCATCATCATCATTCGAGGAAGAAAATGCTTTTGTCACAAATTTGGCATTGATGGCCTTTGACGACTTAGACTCATCCTCCTCCGAAAATGAAGGATCAAGCACAAGTGAGGAGAGCTCTAGTGAAGGGGGAGCTTCTTCACCATCTTCATCCGAAGAAGAAGAGGACATGGAAACTATGGTAACGAACCTTTCACCAAGTAAAATAGTTTCCCTGATTTCTAGTCTTACTAAGGATCTATTTAGGGCCAAAAAGAAAAATAAGAGCATGCTAGATCAAATTAAGGACTTAGAAGAAAAATAAGAAAAAGCATGCTTAAATGTAAATGATAATATTTCTTCTAGCTTAAATGTTGAATGCTCACATGAATATATGCCATTTAATGTTAGTGATGCATGTATGAATGAAAATAGGGCTTTATGGGAAAAGGTAGATCATTTGACAAAAGCCCTAGAAAAGTTTACAATTGGCTCAAATACATTGAACATGATAATTGGGATCCAAAGATCTAGTTTCAACAAGAAAGGCCTAGGATATAAGGAAATGAAAAATGAAAATGCCTATAAATGTCTAATTGCTAGTGTAACGCCCGTAAAATTCCTAGCAATTTTACAAGAATTTTTGGCTTGATGATCATGGGCTTTATGTGGGCCATTTCAAAAATAAAAGAAAATGAGCCAAAAAGGGGTGCAAGGCCTAGGAATTGAACCCCAAACCTCTAGAGATAGACAAGCCCTATAGATGTACCCACTAACCAGAAGCCCAATAGGATATTATCATTAGAGGAAGAGGGGAAATTGTAGATAAGTGTGATGAGGATAAATGAAGAGACATGGAAAGGAGAAGAGAAACTTCTCTTCCTCTCTTTATAAAGAAGAGGGAAGGTTCTAATTGGCCACTTCTTCTTCTTCTTCTTCTCACCGAATTCTAGCTCCCTCTCCACCTTTGGCCGAACCCCATCCAAGCAAGAGAAGGCTAGGTTTTGATCTTCCTTAGGTCATCTTCCCCACCCAAAGCAAAGCGAAGGATGTAAGTATCCCTCACCTGCATACGGGTAGCTTCGATTGCTATTTTGTAAAAGAAACTCATATGATATATTCGGCCAAAATGAAGTTTTGGGTGTTTTATTGAAATTCTATGTCATGTTTGTAAGAAGAAGATGTCGTTAGGAAGTAGATGATGATGTTAGGATGGAAAAAGGGTTTAGGTTAAAAGCTAACCCTAATAACCACTAAGGTTAATTCGGCCAAGCTATGATTTAGGGTTTCCATGAAGTTATATGCTATGTTTTAGTAACTATATGATGATCTTAGGATTTAAAATGAATTAGGACAAAAGCTAACCCTATTAGCCACTAAGGTTCATTCGGACAACCAAGGTTTTGGGTGAATAAATGATGTTTTAATCCATGTGTTATATGCAAATGAAGTTTGTTGTTATATGAAATGAATTAGGTTAAAGGTTAACCCTAAAAACCCTACTTGGACCATTCGGCCAACCTAGGTTTTGGGTGAATAAATGAAGTTTTAATCCATGTTTTATATGCAAATGAAGTTGTTGTTATATGAAATGAATTAGGTTGTTGTTATATGAAATGAATTAGGTTAAAGGTTAACCCTAAAAACCCTACTTGGACAATTCGGCCAACCTAGGTTTTGGGTGAATAAATGAAGTTTTAATCCATGTTTTATATGCAAATGAAGTTGTTGTTATATGAAATGAATTAGGTTGTTGTTATATGAAATGAATTAGGTTAAAGGTTAACCCTAAAAACCCTACTTGGACCATTCGGCCAACCTAGGTTTTGGGTGAATAAATGAAGTTTTAACCCATGTTTTATATGCAAATGAAGTTGTTGTTATATGAAATGAATTAGGTTAAAAGATAACCCTAGAAGACCCTATGGACCATTCGGCCACCATGAATTATGGGTGATTAAATGAAGTCTAATTCATGTTCTATGTGCAAATGAAGTTGTGGTTGTGTTAAATGAATTAGGATGAAGGATAACCCTAGAAACCCCTATGGACCGTACGGCCATCAAGTATTTTTGGGAATTAAATGAAGTTTTAATTTAAGTCTTATGTACATATGAAGTTGTTAAGTTAAATGAATAGGTTAACATGTGTTTTATGTTGGGTGAATTCATGTTGATTTGTGATACTAAATAATGCTAGATGAAGATGACATGCCTTAGGTTAGTGTTTACTTACTTTTGCCTTATGCCATGTCTATGAGTATGCGATATTTGAAATATGTTATGAAATGGAAAAAGATAAGATTATGAAATGAAAATGAAACGATATGTTCACGACATAAATATGACATGATGATGAAATGAAGAATGATATGTTATGAAATGAAGAATGGTATGGTTATGAAATGAAAGATGATATGCTCATGAAGTGAAGCATGAAATGTTATGAAATGAAGTATGCTATGTTGCAAGATGAAATAAGCTATGTTATAAAATAAGTATATAAGTATTTTACCTTCTGCATGGCTTGTACCAAGACCTTAACAAGGTCCAAGAAGGGATGGGCTCCTATGATGCCCTAGATCGATGGAATAAGACTCGGGCCTAGGATGGGCTTCTATGTACGATTGCCCCTAGGTCGATGGAATAAGACTCGGGCCTAGTACAGGATGGGCTCAAAGATGCCTTAGGTCGATGGAGTAAGACTCGGGCCTAGGATGGGCTTCTACGCTATGACGATTGTCCTAGGTCGACGGACTAAGATCGGGCCTAGTAACCTATTAGGTTCGAGACTTGCTACCTCGGGCCTATTTAGGGATGCGCGCTATGATAATGAAGAAGTGGTACAATGCCGGGCCCAAATATGTTGAGATTTATATTTACGTACCTATAATATATGTTTTCAAAAGCATCTTGCATATGTTACATAGTTAGATTGTTATGTTCACATGCCAAGTTGATATGTTACATATGAAGTATGTTATGTCTGATATGCCATGTTATGTCACTATGTTACATATGATGTATGTTACGTTTGATATGCCATGTTATGTCACTATGTTACACCTGATGTATGTTATGTTTGATAGGTCATACATATATGTTGTATGTTATGTTGATTTGCTACGTTACGTATGTTATATGTTATGTTTAATTAAGTCCTAAATGTACATGATATGATGCTATGTTATAGATGATACATGTTATGCTGCCATGCTATGGATGAGACATGTTATGTTTACTAACGTTACTTATGCTACATGTTAAGTTGATTACGCCATGTATGTTACATGTTATATGGCTTATATGTTATGAATGTTACATGCTTATATGTTAGGAATGTTACATGCCATGATTAATGTCGATATATGGTTTTGTGAGTAGGACTGGATCTTACTAAGCCTATGTGCTTATAGTTTATCTTTCCCTCGTACTGCAGATAAGGGTAAGGGATGGATAAACTAAAGGGAGCAGCAGGAGGGGCCAAATGTGTGTGGCAGTGGCATGGTGGAGAAGATCCGTTAGGTCTATATATATATGTTTGCCTATGATGATGACGTTTATGGATGTCCTTACTTATGTCTTCGTATGACGACGATGTTTAAGAACTTGAACTAAGCACTAAGTATCTATAGGTGTTATGATGCATGCTCTATGTTAATAAGAAGAAGTAAGGAAGAAGTAAGAAGAAGTATCTATATATGCTATGATGCATGCCCTATGTTAAGAAGAAGAAGTATATATATATGTATATGTCAATGCATATGTTTAAAAGAAAAAAAAAGAAGTATGTATAAAGTCTTCCGCTGTATGTAATGTATGTATGTACCGTCGCGTCATGCGCCGCCCCTCTGGGTTCTGGGTCCGAAAAGGGCGGGCGTGACAGCTAGGGGTCAAGACAAAAAGAACGTAATACCTAAAAAATGAATCCCTAAGGAATATTGAGTGAACCCCATAGGAAAGAACTTTTTTGGGTTCCTAAATCCATCCTAAAGGGATAGGAAAACCCTAGGATAGTCAACCATAAGGATTTCACCTATATCATATTTTTGGTTGACTTAGGATGGTGGGACAACATTTTTGAAATAGTGTTAGGTGATGATAATGCACCTATAAATAGATAAATCATGCTTTGGGTGATACTTTATTTATTATCATGATGTAATACCTAATGCATGATCACAATTTGATAAATACATTTGTTTCATGATCATAATATGGAAACAATACATATATGTCTTTATGATCATGTGGTATGATAGGATGATACTTAACCTTGATAAAATTGCATGAAAATAATGGTTAAGTATATACATATACCTTTAGGATGCATCTCACAATCACCATAGGCTACCTTGATTGAAAACTTAGCATGAGTGAGATGTTAGGATGATACAAATGTCCACTAATGCCTATGACATTTAGATGGTCATTTACAGTATCAAAATAGCAATAATAGACCAATCATGGGGAAGACTTATGTTTAATTCATAGACATATTGCCCAAAGATCATGGTTGGATATTTCATATGTTTCCAAAACAATTTCTTACTTTAAAATCTGCATGTTCATGTTTTGAAACAATCCAAAGCAAAACTAAGTGTTAAAATGGATACAAACTTGATCAAAACACTAGTTGTTTTTAAAGCTTTTGGATTTTTAAAAAATCATTTAAAATATAATTTTTTTTCATGGAAAGATATTTTTCATTGATAAATAACCCTAAAAGAAATGTGTTTCCCAAATTTCACTATTTTTTGAATTTTTTGGAATTTATAGTGCATTTCTCAAATTCATCAAGAAAATTAGAAATTCTTATTTCCTTGTGTCAGTCGGCTGCCATACTGATAGCAGTCGACTGATCAACTGTGCACGAGCACAGTAACATGATTTTATCAGGTTTTTGAGTGATTTCAATTATTGTTTCTCTCTAGACTTGATGCCATGACATATAAACCCTGTTTAATCTTTTTGATGGTGTCAAAGGGGGAGAAATATACATGTTTAAGTAAAGGGGGAATGCATTTAGGGGGAGTTTCATGTATTAAGGGGGAGAGTTGCTAATCATGTTATCTACATGCTTTCTTTTCTTAATATTTTATCAAATGTTTTTACCTAACTTAAACGGATTGTCATACATCAAAAAGGGAGAGATTGTCAGGGCAATCAACCCGTGATATGGTTTTGATGTGTGTGGCAAAGGGTTTAAGTTAGGTTGTTATTGTGATTTGATATGTGCGTTGGAGTCTTGTAGGACTTAGTAATTCGCACATGGAGCCTTGGCGAGTTTCACCTCTCATGACTCGGTCCTTGAGTCGGTGAATGTTGGCTTTGCGGAAGTCGTGCGCTTGGAGTGTAACGCCCGGCCTTATCTGCTCTCAGGGCGGCGCTACTTGTTGCCCTTTTTTTTGTTTCTTATATAACCTAATGTATAGGGTTCATTTCACAACCTACATACTTTAACATGTCATGATAACTTAAACCTTCTTTTGCACATGCATCACATATCATATTCATAATTAGCATGCTAACATATCTTATTTCATTTATAGCATGCGTAACATAAGGTGTCATTCATGAGTTCTTAAGAAATTGAGCAGTAAAATGATTAAGCAACATCCAACATGGTGCTAAAGGTTCACAAGTCTTATAAGCGGAAGCAAAGTCTTAAGGGATTCATTGGGCATGTAATATAAGCAGATAGTAGCAGGGTCTTTCTCCACCATGCCACTATCACACACACTTGGCCCCTCCTGCTACTTCCTCTAGTCCAAGTTTCCTTTATCTGCAGTATATGGACAACATAAACTATAAGCATATAGCTTAGTAAGATTCTTGCCTACTCACAAAAGCCACAAACTTTCATCAAGCAATTAGAAACATGAGCATGCTAGCATAAATAGCCTAAGTATTTCATAGCAACACAAATCAACAACATGCCCATGTAATAAAAACCTAAGCAAGGCATAGAATTTACATGAGCATGGTAAGCATAATTAAATATAAGCAGGGCATAATATAAACATAAGCATTCATGACATAAGCATCCATAACATTATAAATCTTAGACATGCATGAAGTACCTAATCACAAATATTCTTAACTTGAACATAAGCATCATAACTTCATAAAATCTAAACATGCATAAAGGACATAATCATAAGCGTTTTAAACTCAACAATAAGCATTCATAACATAAGCATCCGTAACATCGTAAATCTTAAACCTGCATAAAGTACATAGACACAATATATTCTTAAACTTAACCATAAGCATTCATAGCATCATAAAATCTAAACTTGCATAAAGGACGTAATCATAAGCGTTTTAAACTTAACAATAAGCATTCATAACATAAGCATCCGTAACATCGTAAATCTTAAACCTTCATAAAGGACATATCCATAAGCATTAATAAACTTTAACATAAGCATGCACAATTTCATAAAAAGTCTTTTCTTTTCAAAGCATATTCATATAGATACTTCAACATAATCATAACTTGTTTGGGGGGCCCCAGGTTAAGTACCACATAATGCGCGTTCCCTAATAGGCTGGGGTAGCGAGCCACCAGACCTACTAGAGCAAGACTTCTTACGTCTTACCAGGGCAAGACCTCTTACGTCTTCTTATGTCCCTATGGATTTGATTAACGACCACCTGACGGGTCGGGTACTTAACCTCTTACAAAGTAAAATACTTAATTCCTTTCTTTCTTGTCATATCATAAAGAATGTTCTTAATCCCCAACATAAACAGGGAAGCATCTCAATCTTGTCTTATCATAAGGAGAGCTCTTAATCCCTACATGAAAGGGAAGCATCTCCATCTTATCTTATCATAAGGAGAGCTCTTAATCCCTACTTGAAAGGGAAGCATCTCCCTCTTAGTCATTTCATAGCATACATGCATTCATAACATAAGAGTACCCTAAAGGGGTCCTAAAGCATAATCATGTTCATCACATAAGCATATTTCATAGGCATATTCATGGCATGTTAAATCATAAAATATGTTCATCACATAGGCATATTTCATGGCATATTACATCATAAACATGTTCATCACATGAGCATATTTCCTAGGCATATTCATGGCATTTAAATCATAAAACATGTTCATCACATAGGCATATTTCATGGCATATTACATCGTAACCATGTTCATCACATAAGCATATTTCATAGGCATATTCATGGCATATTAAATCATAAAACATGTTCATCACATAGGCATATTTTCTAACATATTAAACTCATACACATAACATAACTTCATAAGGGGGGGTGGTTTCATGAAACCCTAACCCTAAAACCAATGTTGGCCGAAACATGTAAGGTAGCAAACATTGTATTATTATTTTTTTTGTCACCTAAAACTTCTACGTGAAGCATATAACATCTCCTACTTCCCTTAGAAGCCTTTTCATGCAACCCTAGCCCTAACTACCTTGGTTGGCCGAACATGTAAGGGCTCAAGCTTGGGTTTTTTTTGTTACCTAAAATTTCTACATGAAGCATATAACATCTCCTACTTCCCTTAGAAGCCTTTTCATGCAACCCTAGCCCTAAATACCTTGGTTGGCCGAAACATGTAAGGGCTCAAGCTTGGGTTTTTGTTACCTAGAATTTCCTTCATGAAGCATACTACTTATCCTAGTCTTATTAGAAGCATTTTCATGTAACCCTAGCCCTAAATACCTTGGTTGGCCGAAACATGTAAGGGCTCAAGCTTGGATTTTTATTACCTAAAATTCCTTCATGAAGGATACAACTTATCATAGTTTCATTAGAAGAATTTCATGCAACCCTAGCCCTCAAGACCTTGGTTGGCCGAAACATATAGGGCTATGAACTTGGGTTTTGGCACCTAAAAATTCCTACTTGAAGCCTACAATCTATGATCATATCCTTAGATTCATTTTCATTCAAACCCTAACCCTAATTTCCATGGTTGGCCGAAACATATATGGCCATGAACTTGGGTTTTTGGCACCTAAAAATTCCTACTTGAAGCCTACAATCTATGATCATATCCTTAGATTCATTTTCATGCAAACCCTAACCCTAAATTCCTTGGTTGGCCGAAACATATAAGGCTATGAACTCCATCTTTCTTTCATGTACATGACCTACAAAGCTCTACAAAGCTAATATACTACAAGTGAGGGAATCTTACTTCCTTCGCTTTGCTTGGGAGATGACCTAATGGAAGCCACCTAGCTTTCTCCTTGCTTGAATGGGGGTTTCGGCCAAAAGATGAAGAGGGAGCTTGGTGAGGAAGAAGAAGAGAAGAGGGAAGAAGAAGAAGTGGCCAAATGGGACTTTCACTCTTCTTTATAAAGGGAGGAAGAGAAGTTTCTCTTCTCTTTTCCATGCCTCTTCATTTACCCTCATCACACTTATCTACAATTTCCCCTCTTCCCCTAATGATATAATCCTATTGGGCTTCTGGTTAGTGGGTGCATCTATAGGGCTTGGCTATCTCTAGAGGTTTGGGGTTCAATTCCTAGGCCTTGCATCTCTTTTTGGCTATTTTCTTTTTTTTTTTCGAAAAAAGCCCACATCAAGCCCATTATTGTAAAGCCAAAAACTCTCGTAAAATTGCTAGAAATTTTACAGGCATTACAATCTCTCATACCTTGTAAAAGTTTCATCCTCGAAACTTAAAACAATTCTAGGTATTTCTGCTTCATGTCCTCCTCTCGTTCCCAGGTAGCTTCCTCGTATCGTTGATTCTGCCACAGGACCTTTACTAAGGGAACCTCTTTGTTCCTTAGACTCTTGACCTCTCGGTCTAGTATCTGGATAGGCCGACTTTCCATACTCAGGTCCTCTTGAACTTGTACAATCTATGGCTCAATCACTTGGTCCGCACTGGATATGCATTTCTTGAGCACAGAGACATGGAACACGTTGTGTATAGCTGACATCTCTTGAGGCAGCTCCAGCTTGTAAGCTACCTTGCCAACCCTCTGTAATATCGGATACGGTCCCACGTAGCGTGGACTCAGTTTACTCTTCCTTCCGAATCTCATTACTCCCTTCATAGGGGCCACTTTGAGGAATACCAGGTCCCCAACTTCGAATTCTAACGGTCTACGCCGCATATCCGCATAGCTCTTTTGTCGGCTCTGAGTAGTTTCGATTCTCTGACGGATATTCTATATAGCTCGGGTGGTATCGTCAATAATATCGGCCTGAAGCACCATTTCCTTCCTTTCAGAACCCTCGTACCAACAGATAGGAGACCTGCATCTTCTCCCGTATAGAGCTTCATAGGGTGTCATTCCATTGTAAGCAAATTTTACCAAGCACAAATATCGACACCAGCTCCCCTTAAAGTCTAGAGCACAGGCCCTCAACATATCTTCCAACACCTGGTTCACTCTTTCTGTCTGACCGTCGGTCTGAGGATGAAACGCAGTGCTGAATCTCAACTTAGTGCTAAGAGCCCTCTGAACACATTCCATGCTGAATCTCAACTTAGTGCCAAGAGCCCTCTGAACACATTCCCAGAAATGGGAGGTAAAATGGCCATCACGATCAGAAATAATAGCCTTAGGCACTCCATGTAATCTGATAATTTCCTTGACATATAATTGAGCTAGCTTCTCAACCGGATAGGTCATCTTAATTGCCAGGAAATGGGCAAACTTTGTCAACCGGTCTATGATTACCCATATAGTATCATAACCATTTGTTGTTCTGGGTAATCCCGTGATGAAATCCATAGAAATTTCTTCCCATTTCCACTGAATCAGATCACCGCAGAGTCCCCTGTGTTTCTGGTGTTCTGCCTTAACCCTCTGGCAGGTCAGACAGGTGCTGACGTACTAAGCCACATCCCTTTTCATGCCGGACCACCAAAATTTATCTCGTAAGTCCTGATACATTTTTGTAGATCCAGGATGCATGGTATAAGGTGTTCCATGGGATTCCTCGAGTATCTTCTTCCGTAATTTCGGATCATTCGGAATGCATAGGGGGTCCCGGAAGTATAATAATCCGCCATCGGCGATGCGGAATCCATTATCCCTTCCTTCCCGGACTTCCTGTTTGATTTTATGGATGTCTGAATCACCATCTTGCTTTCCCAATATATCGTCGAACAACGTCGGCGCTATAGCCATGGTGGAATGTTGTCCAGAAATAATCTCTATTCCGTAATTCATTATTTCCCTTTTCAGGGGTTGAGATAGCTGTTAGGGCAATCTCTTGTCGTGATATGGTTTTGATGGTGTGGCAAAGGGTTTAAGTTAGTTTGATATGTTGATATGATATGTGCGTTGAAGTCGTGCAGGACTTAGTAATTCGCACATGGAGCCGTGGCGAGTTTCACATCTCATGACTCGTGCCTTGAGTCGGTGAAGGATAGCTTTGCGGAAGTCGTGCGCTTGGAGCATCCGAGGGACCGCCGGACGAGAAGCTTGGAGTGAAGCCGGAGGAAGTAGACTTCGAGGCAAGAGACGCGAAGGAGCATTGCAGAGCCGTGCGCCTGATGCTGCCGAGGGACGTGGCCGAGAACGAAGAGAACTTCGAAGGCGAAGGACTCCGAGAAATGAGAGTGAGCGATTGTAACCCGGGGAAGGGTAGCTCTTAGGTGAAACTTGGCCATTTGGCCAAGTGTCAGATGGGTTTTCCCGACACCAGTCGACTGCCATGTCATGGCAATGATCGCTTCCGAGTCGAGTGAGTTCGACCGTATACGATCGATCGATTAGGCCAGCACGATCGCCATACGTGGGCCGATCAAGACATCGACCGATCGGCCAAGGCGCAATGATCGATCAATGGGTTTCTAGCCATTGACCGCTCGTAGCCGATCGGGCGGGCCGATTACGGAGATCGGGCCGATCGATGAGGTCCATCACCGATCGCTAAGAGTTCCGCTGACTACAACGGTCGGGATCCGACGTGTTCGAGGCCGCTAGGAGGAATGATCGCCAAGGGCGCAAATCGATGGCGCAAACGGAAGAAGTTAGCCCTCTCTATAAAAAGAGAGGGTGTAAGCCTTTGAGAGGCTAATGCTCATACTCCAAACGATCTTCCTAGTGCCCCACAAGCTCTAAACTCTTCTTACTTGTCTTTACTTCAATCCTATTGTAAGAAGAGTGATCTTTGTTGTAAAGGTTACCTCCACCTAGCTTTGTGCAAAGGAGAGACCGATAGTGATTGGTTTTGGCGGAGTGATTCACCGTGGATTTAATGCATCATGGGATTAGCGCGAGTGAACCACATTATACCATCGTGTTAGCGTTTGTTTTATTGTTTGTCTTTTGCTTTGTATTTGTATATTCCGCTTGCGCTAATCTTTTGTAGACGAGCAATTTACGACGTCCAACGTACGAGGGCTATTCACCCCCCTCTAGCCGGCCATACCGATCCCCTACAAGTGGTATCAGAGCCAAGGAAAGCTTGTCGAGGACTAACCACCACAACAAGCAACTTTCAAAATGGCCGGCTCCAACATCCATCCTCCGAAGTTTGAAGGAGAATTCGCTTGGTGGAAGAAGCGAATGGAGGTATTTTTCGAAATGGATTTTGATATAATGATTACAATGGAATCTGGTTTCGTTTTGCCTAGGGATGAAGAGGGGAAGCCAATAGAGAAATCTAGGTGGACCAAGAGGCAAAGAGAGGAGCACCTTGCAAACTCCAAAGCCAAGCACCATCTCTACAATGTGCTCCCTCAACAAGAGATCAACCAGATCGGAGAATGTGCTAGCGCCAAAGAGATGTGGGAGAAGCTTATAGAACTCCATGAAGGCACATCCGAGGCCAAGCTAGCAAGGAGAGACCTCCTCCGCTGCCAACTATCCAATATAAAACTAGAAAAGGGAGAAAAGGTAACCTCACTACACTCTAGGTTTAAAGAAATTTTAATTGGGCTAACAAGTGTAGGTGAGAAGCTATCAAACCGGGATATGGTAATGAAGGCCATAGATGCCTTTCCCCGGTCCTCAAAGTGGAGCTCCATGGTGGACTCATTCTATATCTCAAAGAATTTAGAAGTGAGCACCTTGGAGGAGTTCTTCTCAACAATGGAACTCCACGAAACTAGGCTTGAAGGAATACAAGAGGAGCCTAGAATTCAACCTTCAAGAGGAATAGCATTGTTGGCAAATAAGGGGAAGAAGAAGATGGAAATCCCCTCCTCCTCCGATGATGAAGCGTCTTCCTCCTCCTCCATGGATAGCACCGAAGAAGCCTACATGGTAAGGAGGGTAAGACGAGCATTTAAGAATTTTAGATTTGATAAATCTAATGATAGGAATAGAAGACCAAGGGGGAAGGTCATATGCTACAATTGCCAAGGAGAAGGGCACATAAGGGACAGTTGTCCTCTCCTAAACAAGAGCAAGGAAGAAAGGAAAAAGAAAGAAGAAAAGAAGAAGAAAAAGGGGAGCAAGAAAAAGAAGGAAGAGGAGAAGAAAACAAAGGAGAAGGGAAAGGCTAAGGCTCTCAAGGCAAGGACTTGGGATGATCCATCCTCATCCTCCTCCTCATCATCGGATGAGGAGAATGCCTTTGTCACCAATTTGGCCTTGATGGCCTTTGATGACTTGGATTGCTCTTCCTCCGAAAATGAAGGTTCAAGCTCAAGAGGAGAGAGCTCAAGTGAAGAAGAAGGAGCTTCTACATCCTCATCATCCGAAGAAGAAGAGGACATGGAAACTATGGTAACGAATCTCTCACCCCATAAGATAGTTTCCATGATTTCTAGTTTAACTAAGGATTTATTTAGGGCAAAGAAGAAAAATAAATGCATGCTTGAACAAATTAAGGAATTAGAACAAAAATTAGAAAAGGCATGCTTAAATGATAATATTTCTTCTAGCTTAGATGATGCATGCTCACATGATTATATGCCTTTGGATGTTAATGATGCATGCATAGAGGAAAATAGGGCATTAAGGGAAAAGGTAGATTATTTAACAAAAGCCCTAGAGAAATTCACTATTGGCTCCAACACCTTAAATATGATCTTAGGGAGCCAAAGAGCTAGTTTCAACAAGAAAGGCCTAGGCTACAAGGAAAAGAAAAATGAAAAGACCTACAAATGCCTAATAGCTAGGGGACAAGATAAAAAGAAAGCAATAGCTAGAAAATGGATCCCCAAGGAATATTTAGTGAACCCAATAGGAAAGAACTTATTTTGGGTTCCAAAATCCATCCTTAAGGGTTAGAATAACCCTAGGGTAGTCAACCATATGAACTTGACCTATATCATATTTTGGTTGACTTAGGATGACGGGACAACATTTTTTAGATAGTGTTGGGTGATGATAACGTGCCCATAAATAGGTAATAATGCTTAAATCATGATGATTGATGTAATTCCTATGTATGTTTTAAATCATGATTTATGATTTTGATATTTGGCATGTTATCACTAGAAATAGGTTTAAATCATGCTTTAGGTGATAATTTGTTTATTATCATCACATATTACCTAATGCATGGTTATAAAATTGATGAAAACATGTATTTCATGATCATAATGTAGAATTAATTCATATATGTCATTATGATCATGTTAATTGTTAGGTTGATACTTAACCATGATAGAATTGCATGAATATATTGGTTAAGTATATACAAATACCCCCTAGGATACATCTCACACTCACTATAGGCTAACTTGATTGCAAACTTAGCATGGGTGAGATATTAGGATGATACAAATGTCCACTAATGTCTATGGCATTTAGATGGTCATTTAAAGTATCAAAATAGCAATAATAGACCAATCATGGGGAAGGCTTATGTTTAATTCATAGACATATTGCCCAAAGATCATGGTTGGATATTTCATATGTTTTCAAAACAATTTCTTACCTTAAAATACATGTATTCATGTTTTGAAACAATTGAATGCAAAACTAGGTAGCTAACTTGATACTAGAATGATCAAAAACCTAGTGATTTTTAGAGCTTTTGGATTTTTGGCAAAAACAAGAAAATATAATGAGTTTTCATGAAAAACTATTTTTCCTCGATAGATATACTTAATAGAAATATGTTCCCCAAATTTCATGATTTTTCAAATTTTCTGGAATTTATAATGCATTTCTGAAATTATCGAAAATCGAAATTTGGATTCCTTTGTGCTACGATCGCCATACCGATAGCAATGATCGTGGCTCGTAAATCAGAACATTGGAGGCAGAATTCAGTTTGTAAACCTACAACAAGTGGTAGAAATATACTTGATGCCATCAACAAGTGGTACCCAATTTTAAATCAACTTGTCATATTTTCCCTCCATTATACTTGATGCCATGAGCTTATAACTTAGTGTTAATCTTTTTGATAGTGTCAAAGGGGGAGAAATAAGTATGTTTAAGTTAATTACTTTAGGGGGAGAAATATATTTTAGGGGGAGAAATATATGATAGGGGGAGAAAATTTGCATAGAGAGTTTCATGGATTAAGGGGGAGTTGCATGTTGCTATATCATGTTTATCTTTACATGCTTTCTTACCTTAGAATTTATATCAAATGTTTTTACCTAGCAAGCGGATTGCCACACATCAAAAAGGGGAGATTGTTAGGGCAATCTCTTGCCGTGATATGGTTTTGATGGTGTGGCAAAGGGTTTAAGTTAGTTTGATATGTTGATATGATATGTGCGTTGAAGTCGGCAGACTTAGTAATTCGCACATGGAGCCGTGGCGAGTTTCACATCTCATGACTCGTGCCTTGAGTCGGTGAAGGATAGCTTCTGCGAAGCCGTCGCTTGGAGCATCCGAGGACCGCCAGACGAAGCTTGGAGTGAAGCCGGAGGAAGTAGACTTGAGGCAAGAGACGCGAAGGAGCATTGCAGCCGCGGCGCTGATCTTGCCGAGGACGTGGCGAGAACGAAGAGAACCGAGGCGAAGGACTCAGAGATGAGAGTGAGCGATTGTAACCCGGGAAGGGTAGCTCTTAGGTGAAACTTGGCCATTTGGCCAAGTGTCGGATGGGTTTTTCGACACCCGATCGCATGTCGCATGGCAATGACCGCTCGAGTCGAGTGAGTTCGACCGGTATACGATCGATCGAGGTGGCCAGCAATGATCGCCATACATGGGCAATGATCAAGACATCGGGCCGACCGCCAAGGCGCAATGATCGATCAAAAGGGTTTCGCCATTGAACCGTTCGTAGCCGATCAGGCTCGACCACGGAGAGCATCGCCGACGATGAGGTCCATCACGACCGCCAAGAGTTCCGGACTACAGATCCGACGTGTTCGGAGGCCGCTAGGATCGCCAAGGGCGAGCCCTCTTTATAAAAAGAGAGGGTGTAAGCCTTTGAGAGGCTAATGCTCATACTCCAAACGATCTTCCTAGTGCCCCACAAGCTCTAAACTCTTCTTACTTGTCTTTACTTCAATCCTATTGTAAGAAGAGTGATCTTGGTTGTAAAGGTTACCTCCACCTAGCTTTGTGCAAAGGAGAGAACGATAGTGATTGGTTTTGGCGGAGTGATTCACCGTGGACGAATCGGACCGTGGATTAGCGGCGTAGCCGTGAACCACGTTATACCATCGTGTTAGCGTTTGTTTTATTGTTTGTCTTTTGCTTTGTATTTGTATATTCCGCTTGCGCTAATCTTTTGTAGACGAGCAATTTACGACGTCCAACGTACGAGGGCTATTCACCCCCCTCTAGACGGCCATACCGATCCCCTACAATAGCATCGATAAGGACATCAAAGCTGCACACCTTGTTTCCACTCATTATTCGTATGTTCCAGTCTAACCGACATTGATCAACTATACCATACACATCCCATGCAATGAACTCGTCATTAATTTCAAAAGAAATGACTTATCATCTCTTATTCATATTTTCAGACCAGAAGGAAAAATGTTAACATATAACATTCCTTATTTCTAATTTAAACAACAGAAACTACTTGAGAAGATAGTTCATTACGACTCCCACTAGGACAACCCTAGTGCGGTTGTAATTATTTTTAGTCCTATCTTCCTTGGCCTCACTAGGGTAGTCTCCGGCTGGCCAATAAGTTTACTGTTTACAGAACCCTCTTCCTTCCTCTCGAGGTCAGCTACCACCGGATTCTCTACCACAGGCTTCTCTTGAACCTTGTGCTCCAGTAGTTCCCAGCACAACTCCGCATATGTTATCCGTCCTTCATAGCGGCCCCATACGTGGTGTGCAACTACCATGAACTCATTTGGCAGGGAGCGTACCAAGGACCATATCCGATAATTGTCGATGCTTGAAACTCCTGCTGCTCGAGTCTCCTAAAAGACCATCGAGCCTTCTCATGTGTCAGATGACCCCACCATCGGTTTATAGACTATCTCTTGATAGCTTCCCTTAATCAGTTTTGTAACACATCACGACGGGTCATGGTAGTCATCGTCCGTGCCATCCAAAATTGAAATAAATGAAGTCAGTACGAAACCGACTAACCCGTACGAAACTGGCTTAATTCAATTCAGATGAGCATAGACCTTACACAAATAATTACGAAAATCAAATCTTCATAATTTTAGGAGTTTTTTTTTGTGCGTAATTAAACTAGCATAAAGCTATCATTTGTATATTCATGCATTACTTAAACTAAATGATAGGCTAGCATAAGATTATCCTACATGAATTCATGCATATTTAAGCCAAAACAAAAAAACAGTTCTTATCCTAACAAGGTAAGGTATCCTTTCTAGCGGTATTTCTAGGTTAGAGACATGTTTCCATCATATAAAGCTTGGTAAGGTGTCATTACTATCTAAGTCACAAGTATGGTTCCTTTATACTAGACATGACGAAGTATTATTTCTATCTAAGTCACAAGTGTGATTCCATTCTACTAAAACACAATGAGGTATTATTTCTATCTAAATCACAAGTGTGATTCCCTTCTACTAAAACATGATGAGGTGTTATTTCTATCTAAATCACAAGTGTGATTCCATTCTACTAAAACATGATGAGGTATTATTTCTATCTAAGTCACAAGTGTGATTCCATTCTACTAAAACATGATGAGGTATTATTTCTATCTAAATAGAAGACATTCTTCATTATAAAAGCAACTTAGGTATGCATAAAGTTACTTACTTGGAAGTAGCAGGATTGAGGCTTGATGTGTGATAGTGGAAAGGTGAACCCGCTCTGATACCAACCTGTAACGCCTGCCCTTATCTGCTCTCAGGGCGGTGCTACTTGGTGCCCTTTTTTTTTTTCTTATATAACCTAACGTATAGGGTTCATTTCACAACCTACATACTTTAACATGTCATCATAACTTAAACCTTCTTTTGCACATGCATCACATATCATATTCATAATTAGCATGCTAACATATCTTATTTCATTTATAGCATGCGTAACATAAGGTGTCATTCATGAGTTCTTAAGAAATTGAGCAAGAAATGATTAAGCAACATCCAACATGGTGCTAAAGGTTCACAAGTCTTATAAGCGGAAGCAATGTCTTAAATGTTCATTGAGCATATAAATATAAGCAGATAGTAAGGGTCTTTCTTCCACCATGCCACTATCACACACACTTGGCCCTCCCGCTACTTCCTCTAGTCCAGTTTCCTTTATCTGCAGATATGGACAACATAAACTATAAGCATATAGCTTAGTAAGATTCTTGCTCTACTCACAAAAGCCACAAACTTTCTCAAGCAATAAACACGAGCATGCTAGTTTTTCACAAATAGCCTATATTTTGCAACACAAATCAACAACATGCCCATGTAATAAAAACCTAAGCATGGCATAGAATTTACATGAGCATGGTAAGCATAATTAAATATAAGCAGGGCATAATTTAAACATAAGCATTCATGACATAAGCATCCATAACATTATAAATCTTAGACATGCATGAAGTACCTAATTACAAGTATTCTTAACTTGAACCTAAGCATCATAACTTCATAAAATCTAAACATGCATAAAGGACATAATCATAAGCGTTTTAAACTCAACAATAAGCATTCATAACATAAGCATTCGTAACATCGTAAATCTTAAACCTGCATAGAGTACATAGACACAATATATTCTTAAACTTAACCATAAGCATTCATAGCATCATAAAATCTAAACTTGCATAAAGGACGTAATCATAAGCGTTTTAAACTTAACAATAAGCATTCATAACATAAGCATCAATAACATCGTAAATCTTAAACCTGCATAAACGACATATCCATAAGCATTCATAAACTTTAACATAAGCATGCACAATTTCATAAAAAGTCTTTTCTTTTCAAAGCATATTCATATAGATACTTCAACATAATCATAACTTGTTTGGGGGGGGGGGCCCAGGTTAAGTACCACATAATGCGCGTTCCCTAATAGGCTGGGGTAGCGAGCCACCAGACCTACTAGAGCAAGACCTCTTACGTCTTACCAGGGCAAGACCTCTTATGTCTTCTTATGTCCCTATGGATTTGATTAACGACCACCTGACGGGTCGGGTACTTAACCTCTTACAAAGTAAAATACATAATTCCTTTCTTTCTTGTCATATCATAAAGAATGCTCTTAATCCCCAACATAAACAGGGAAGCATCTCAATCTTGTCTTATCATAAGGAGAGCTCTTAATCCCTACTTGAAAGGGAAGCATCTCCATCTTATCTTATCATAAGGAGAGCTCTTAATCCCTACTTGAAAGGGAAGCATCTCCCTCTTAGTCATTTCATAGCATAAATGCATTCATAACATAAGAGTACCCTAAAGGGGTCCTAAAGCATAATCATGTTCATCACATAAGCATATTTCATAGGCATATTCATGGCATGTTAAATCATAAAACATGTTCATCACATAGGAATATTTCATGGCATATTACATCATAAACATGTTGATCACATGAGCATATTTCCTAGGCATATTCATGGCATTTAAATCAAAAAACATGTTAATCACATAGGCATATTTCATGGCATATTACATCATAACCATGTTCATCACATAAGCATATTTCATAGGAATATTCATGGCATATTAAATCATAAAACATGTTCATCACATAGGCATATTTCCTAACATATTAAACTCATACACATAACATAACTTCATAAGGGGGAGGTGGTTTCATGAAACCCTAACCCTAAAACCAATGTTGGCCGAAACATGTAAGGTAGCAAACATTGTATTATTTTTTTTTTTGTCACCTAAAACTTCTACATGAAGCATATAACATCTCCTACTTCCCTTAGAAGCCTTTTCATGCAACCCTAGCCCTAAATACCTTGGTTGGCCGAACATGTAAGGGCTCAAGCTTGGGTTTTTTTTTGTTACCTAAAATTTCTACATGAAGCATATAACATCTCCTACTTCCCTTAGAATCCTTTTCATGCAACCCTAGCCCTAAATACCTTGGTTGGCCGAAACGTGTAAGGGCTCAAGCTTGGGTTTTTGTTACCTATAATTTCCTTCATGAAGCATACTACTTATCCTAGTCTTATTAGAAGCATTTTCATGTAACCCTAGCCCTAAATACCTTGGTTGGCCGAAACATGTAAGGGCTCAAGCTTGGATTTTTATTACCTAAAATTCCTTCATGAAGGATACAACTTATCATAGTTTCATTAGAAGCATTTCATGAAACCCTAGCCCGCAAGACCTTGGTTGGCCGAAACATATAGGGCTATGAACTTGGGTTTTGGCACCTAAAAATTCCTACTTGAAGCCTACAATCTATGTTCATATCCTTAGATTCATTTTCATGCAAACCCTAACCCTAATTTCCTTGGTTGGCCGAAACATATATGGCCATGAACTTGGGTTTTGGCACCTAAAAATTCCTACTTGAAGCCTACAATCTATGATCATATCCTTAGATTCATTTTCATGCAAACCCTAACCCTAAATTCCTTGGTTGGCCGAAACATATAAGGCTATGAACTCCATCTTTCTTTCATGTACATGACCTACAAAGCTCTACAAAGCTAATATACTGCAGGTGAGGGAATCTTACTTCCTTCGCTTTGCTTGGGAGATGACCTAATGGAAGCCACCTAGCTTTCTCCTTGCTTGAATGGGGGTTTCGGCCAAAAGATGAAGAGGGAGCTCGGTGAGTAAGAAGAAGAGAAGAGGGATGAAGAAGAAGTGGCCAAATGGGACTTTCACTCTTCTTTATAAAGGGAGGAAGAGAAGTTTCTCTTCTCTTTTCCATGCCTCTTCATTTACCCTCATCACACTTATCTACAATTTCCCCTCTTCCCCTAATGATATAATCCTATTGGGCTTCTAGTTAGTGGGTGCATCTATAGGGCTTGGCTATCTCTAGAGGTTTGGGGTTCAATTCCTAGGCCTTGCATCTCTTTTTGGCTATTTTCTTTTATTTTTCGAAAAAAGCCCACATCAAGCCCATTATTGTAAAGCCAAAAACTCTCGTAAAATTGCTAGAAATTTTACGGGCGTTACATGGAGCATCCGAGGGACCGCCGGACGAGGAGCTTAGAGTGATGTCGGAGGAAGTAGACTTCAGGACGAGACGTGAAGGATAGCGTTGCAGAGCCGTGCGCTTGGCGCATCCGAGGGACGTGGTCGGTAGAAGACAACTTCGAAGGCGAGGGACTCCAAGGAATGAGAATGAGCGAATGTAACCCAGGAAGGTGTAGTGCTCTTAGGTGAAACTTGGTCAAGTTCCATGAAATGACAGTCGATTGCTCTGAGTCGAACAGGGTTGGACTGGTATCCAACTGATGGGTTTTTGGCCCGGCAGAATCGCCATATGTTGGCAAATAATCAAAGACCATCACGATCATTGATGGTAGCAATCGGATCGTCAAGAGGGTTTGGGCTACATAACCACTGTGACGACAAGGCGCTTTACATTACGAGGCATCGACCAATCGATGGATACATCACGATCGCTAAGGATCCGTTGGACTACAAATCGGGATCCGGCGTGTTCGAGGTCGCTAGGCGAAGTCGACTACCGGGCGCAATGATCGGTGGTGGCCAACGGGAAGAAATCATCCCTTTCTATAAAAAGAGAGGGTGTCGAGCTTTGGGAGGCTAATGCTTGAACTCCTAACAGCTCCCAAAGTGCCCTAAACATTTTTCCACTCTTCTACTAGTGCTAATCTTCATTCTATTGAAGAAGAGTGATCCTTGTGTAAAAGAGGTTACCTCCACCTAGCTTTATGCAAAGGAGAGATCTAGTGGAAAGATTGAGGAGTGATTCACCTTGGATGAATCAGACCGTGGATTAGCGGCATAGCCGTGAACCACGTTAAATTCCTTTTGTTAGCATTGGTTTTATTCTTGTTGTTTTGATTTGCTTGTCTTGTTGTGTTTTCTGTTGCACTAATATTGTTTGTAGACAAGCGAATTCCACCATCGAACGATTAAGGGCTATTCACCCCCCTCTAGCCGGCCAATACACATCGATCGATCCCCTTCAAGAAGGAGATGGGCGCCGACCACCAAGGAAGAAGAAGAAGAACTTCTCCAATTGTTGCCGCCGACTCCAACATCCAAACCCTAGCCGCCAAAACACAATCCTAACCTAACTGATGGCATGCTAGGAGGCTCGTCGGCTCCCATGTCCCCGGATTAAAATTTTCACTAATGAAAACTAATCCGGATGGGATGAGTTTCCTAAGTTCAAAAAATTCGTCGTCGTGCTGACGACATGAGCGATCGCTTGAACAAACTAGTTGTTCAACCAACAAAACTCTTCTAGTCAGTTAGCCGCGGAAGAGACGACGGACGGATCGGCAGTTTTTGTGTTTATCTTCGGGGTCCATGATTATACAAATACATGTGGATGTAGACATGTATAATCAACACATACAAACATATTAATAAGAAGATGCAAAGATCAATAATAAAACTTGTAAAACTTTTATACCTCTCGATCTTCTATCGTATGTCCTAACCTCCTTGTAGACTTCGTGTGGGCGAAGATCCTCCACAAGTTGAAGCTTCCTAGATCTTCTTCAAACAAAAGAAAGAAGAACTCTCCTTCCCTTCTTGCTTGAGCCAACCACCAAGCCACAAAAGCTTGATGCCGCCGGCCCCAAGAAAAGAGAGAACAAGATGGCCAACCAAGGAACCAAACAAGGGAACAATCCCTAGCTCTTAGTGCCACCGGCCAAGAGGAAAAGGATGAGAGAAAGACCGGCCAAAGGGGAGCAATAGAAGACCCTAAAACCCCTTTGTGCCACCGGCCCTAGATGGAGTGAAGAGGAGAGGAGGAATAGGTTGAGCGCCGACCAAGGTAGAGGGAAGAGAGATAGGTGTCAGCAACCCCTTTGGAAGAAGAAGGGAACCTTTCCTATTGTTGGCGCCCACTCCACCTTCCAGACCTTAGCCGCCCAACCAAACCCTAACCTTCCTAGGATTTCTTCTCGCCTAAGCTAATGATAGGCAAAACCCTAATCTCCAAAAACAACAAACCTTCTTGCCACCCACCTTAAGCCCCCTTTTATAGAGTTAGGCTTAAGCCTTGTTTTAATCTCTACTGTTGGTTCTAGTGATTTAATCTCAACCGTCGGATCTAGAGATTTAATCTCAACCGTCGGATCTAGAGATTTAATCTCCACCGTCGGATCTAGAGTTTTGTTTTACATCATTGGATCTAGGATCCATGAGGTTTTAATAGGCTACAATAGGGACCATGAGGAGGAGTTGGATCTTGGCCACCCGATGGATCGGAACAACACAAACTTTATCCATCAGTGATGTTCCATTCTACTAGAGGATCATCATTGAATTACCTCACCAACCCCCATAAATTAATATGGGCTCCATACATTATTTGTACATCCATCTCCCCGTGTTTAAGATATCGAATATCCGTCAATTAATTGATTTACTGACCATCAATCAATTAACATCTAACTCCTCGAGTAGTACCACTCAACCTTATCATCATGTTGACTAAGTCAACCTGCAGGGTTTACATGATGAACCTTATGAGCTCCTCAAGGGGACATCATCAACCTAATATATAGGACACGGTTTCCTCCTATAATTAACGGCACACCATGTAAATAATATCATTTCCCAACTTACTGGGCATATTGATTTAATCCATTTAAATCTCACCCTTTGGTAAATCAAAGAAATAAATACTAAGTACATGTGCCCGTTATTATATCGGGATTAAGAGCATGTACAACATAATATCCGAGGTCCGATTCAATTATGTAGTTAGTAATAAATTGAATCACCTCTATGTCGGTCCTGCTCAATACACCTAAGTGTACTAGTGTAACTCTATGTTCAAGACAAACCAATACCAAGCTACACTACAACCATGCCAATGGTTTGTCCAAAACCATCTTGGTTGTGATCCTCTAATTATATTCTACAAGGGACTGATAACATGATCTTCTGTGCCACACCAAGCACCATATTATCTACAATGTAAAGTATTAGACAATATGCACACATATAATAAATATAAAGTGCAAACAATGATCATGTGATTCTTATTTCAAAATAAAAATATTCATACAAAAGAGTTAGGTTTCAGTATACATTCCAACAGTAACTAGGATTCCTTGCCGCCCAAGGGAAGCAAACACTAATCTCCTAAGCCATCAAGTTGCCGCCCACCCCCTTAAGGCTTATTTATAGGGTTAGGGATGAGCCTTGTTTTAATCATCACCATTGGTTCTAGGGATTTAATCTCAACCGTCGGATCTAGAGATTTAATCTCAACCGTCGGATCTAGAGATATAATCTCAACTGTCGGATCTAGAGATTTAATCTCTACCTTTAGATCTAGAGTTTTGTTTTCATCCATTGGATCTAGGCTTCATGAGGTATTAATAGGCTACAATAGAGACCATGACGAGGAGTTGGATCTTGTCCACCCAATGGATCAAGCCCACATAAAGTCCGATCCATTAATGATAATCCAATCCACTAAAGGATTATCATTGTGAAGGGTTTTTCTTATCGAGTCCGTGAGGGGAAACTTCGCTTCCCACTTCACCTTGGTTGTTTGTTCATGGCGATCCCACCGATGTCCCCGGAAAAAAAATTTAATCCTAGACAAAAGGGATTGCCCAAACAATCAAGTCATCGTCGTGCTATTCGTTTAGAGAGGTCGCTTGAACAAACTCGTTGTTCAAGCGACCAACTTCTATTCTAGGAGTAGCTGCCGAATAGATGATGTATGAATCACCGGCTTTTGTATTTATGTTCAGAATCCAAGTATTATTTAGCCACAAACATGTTGGGATGTATACTGAAAGCCTAGCTCTTTTGTATGAACATCTTTATTTTGAAATAAGAATCACATGATCATTGTTTGCACTTTATTTATATATGTGCATATTGTCTAATACTTTATATTGTAGATAACATGGTGCTTGGGTGTGGCACAGAAGATCATGTTATCAGTCCCTTGTAGAGTATAAGTAAAGGCTCACAACCAAGATGGTTTTGGACAAACCATTGGCATGGTTGTAGTGTAGCTTGGTATTGTTTTGTCTTGAACATAGAGTTACACTAGTACACTTAGGTGTATTGAGCAGGACCGACATAAAGGCGATTCAATTTATTGCTGACTACATAATTGAATCGGACATCGGATATTATGTTGTACATGATCTTAATCCCGATATAATAACAGGCACATGTACTTAGTATTTATTTCTTTGATTTACCAATGGGTGAGATTTAGATGGATTAAATCAATATGCCCTGTAAGTTGCGAAATGCTATTATTTACATGGTGTGTCGTTGATTATAGGAGGAAACCGTGTCCTATATATTAGGTTGATGATGTCCCCTTGAGGAGCTCATAAGGTTCATCATGTAAACCCTGCAGGTTGACTTAGTCAACATGATGATAAGGTTGAGTGGTACTGCTCGAGGAGTTAGATATTAATTAATTGATGGTCAGTAAATTAATTAATTGACGGACATTCGATATCTTAAACACGGGGAGATTGATGTACAAATAATATATGGAGCCCATATTAATTTATGGGGGTTGGTGAGGTAGTTCGATGATGATCCTCTAGTGGAATGGAACATCATTGATGGATCAAGTTTGTGTGGTTCCGATCCATCGGGTGGCCAATACCCAACTCCTCCTCATGGTCCCTATCGTAGCCTAATATAAACCTCATGAAGTCTAGATCATATGATGGAAAACAAATCTCTAGATCCGACAGTTGAGATTAATTCTCTAGAACCGACGGTTGAGATTAATTCTCTAGAACCGATGGTTGAGATTAATTCTCCAGATCCGACGGTTGGGATTTAATCTCTAGAACCGATGGTGGAGATTAAAATCTCTAGAACCAACGGTTGAGATTAAATCTCTAGATCCGACGGTTGAGATTAAATCTATAGAACCAATGGAAGAGATTAATCCAAGGCAAAAACCCAACTCTATATATAAGGCTTATTGGGTTGGGCGGCAAGGATGATGGATGGTTTAGGGGATTAGGGTTTGCTTCCTTTGGAGGCTATTAAACCCTAGTTTGTTTAGAATTTTTGGGCGGCTAGGGTTTGGGAGCAAAGATGGGCGGCAACAAGTGGAAGATGAGTTTCTTCTTCTTCCTAAGGTATGGCCGGTCCCTTCGTTCTACCCTCTACCTTGGTCGGTCCACACTCTATCCTTCTTCCCCTCTTCCATGGCCGGCACATAGAAGATGGTTTTCAAAGAGATTAAGGTTTTGCCTTTCCTTTGGTTGGGCGGCAAGAAATCCTAGGGTAGGGTTTGGTTGGGCGGCTAGGGTTTGGAAGTTGGAGTGGCCGGATACTATAGGAGAGGTTCTCTTCTTCTTCCTAAGGTGTTGCCGGGACCTATCTCTATTCCCTCTACCTTGGTCGGCGCTCAATTCATTCCTCTTCTCCTCTTTATTTCATCTTGGCCGGCTGCACTAGAAGCTAGGGTTTGTCCCTAGTTTGGTTCCTTGGTGGTTTCCATTATGTTCTCTCTATTCTTAGGGTCGGCGGCATCAATCCTTTGTGGATTGGTGGTTGGCTCAAGCAAGAAGGGAAAGAAAGTTCTTCTTTCTTTGGATTGAAGAAGATCTAGGAAGCTTCAACTTGTGGAGGATCTTCACCCACACGAAGTCTACAAGGAGGTTAGGACATACGATAGAAGATCAAGAGGTATAAAAGTTTTACAACTTTTATTATTGTTCTTTACATGTTCTTATTGATATGCTAGCTTATGTCCTTTATGTTAGTATGTGTTGATTATACTAGATTACATTTGTATGTATTTGTATAATCATGGACCCCGAAGATAAACACAAAAACCGGCGATCCGTCCGTCGTCTCTTCCACGGCTAACGACTAGAAGAGTTGATTGCTTGAACAACAAGTTTGTTCAAGCGATTGCTCGAGTCATTGGCACGACAACGAATTGGTTGTGCTAAGGAAACTCATCCCATCCGGATTAGTTTTCATTAGTGAAAATTTTAATCCGGGGACATGGGAGCCGATGAGCCTTCCGAGGGCTAGAATGATTTCCAACAATTGGTATCAGAGCCACAGTTTCTGGTTTTGTGTGTTTTGGATTCGGTTACTTTCATGCACATATCATATATTGAGTATGCCAGATAATAGTAGGATGTGCGTAGGCTAACTTTTTGGTTGCAGGCATAAGATCCGACTATTATGGCTATATGTGTGTATGTGGTTGTGTGTGTGATTGTATATTATTTGAATCCTCGGAGTTGATGAGGCTAAATTAGTATTTAATTTTTGTAATTGAATACGGCATTGTTTAGCCACTCTTTATTTTATTTTACTTTCGATCTAGATTTCATGTACACTCCCTTGTGGAGTATAAGATCGATGGATGTAAAATAAAATAGGTTTTATTCTCGGCTCGGATCTTCGGATGACTCGTACATGGCGTAGGAGGAGCGGACGAGGTGGTGACACGATGGGACGCATATTGGAGAACAATGCCATAATAGTTGGAAAAAATTTTGTTTTTTCCATATTTATTGCTGATTTGTTTTATATGCATGTTGTGTGTCCTTGAAAATTCCTCATTTTAAATTTACTAAGTGGGAGAGGGATATTTTAATTAATTCCCGTGGCCTCCATTACAATTTGATGTGTGATGCAACAAACTTGCGCGTCGGCTCTGAGTGCCTTCCTCCCCATCGGATGAGTTTGTTTGCGGATCACTAGGTCAAATAATGGTTATAGGAAATTATCTAGGAGCGTGTGTACTTCCACAGCGGTAAGGCACATAATCTGAAATAATTCCCTTAGTACCGTGTAATGGTGCACACTTAGATGCAAATAAAAAGTAGTTTTATTTGTAGGACCGAAGAGAAACCAACTATTAATTTTATTTGTCAAAAAGTAAGGTTGGCAAGATAATAAAATTAATGGGTTAAACCTCCTCTTACAAATGTAGAATTCGTATACGTCCACACTATCGTGGCATGCGATATTCTCGGTGTTTGAGGTGTTGGTTGATTTCGAAATTTTATTGTTTGAGGAATCAATAATTTTTATTGAAATCTACAGTAATAATAAGCATGTTGTGTGTGCTTGAAAATTCCTCATTTTCAATTTACTAAGTGGGAGAGGGATATTTTAATTAATTCCCGGGGCCTCCATTACAATTTGACGTGTGATGCAACAAACTTGCGCGTCGGCTCTGAGTGCCTTCCTCCCCATCGGATGAGTTTGTTTGCGGATCACTAGGTCAAATAATGGTTATAGGAAATTATCTAGGAGCGTGTGTACTTCCACAGGCGGTAAGGCACATAATCTGAAATAATTCCCTTAGTACCGTGTAATGGTGCACACTTAGATGCAAATAAAAAGTATCCTCCCCATCGGAGTCACTGCTTTTATTTGTAGGGCCAAAGAGGAACCAACTATTAATTTTATTTGTCAAAAAGTAAGGTTGACAAGATAATAAAATTAATGGGTAAAACCTCCTCTTACAAATGTAGAATTCGTATACGTTCACACTATCGTGGCATGCGATATTCTTGGTGTTTTGAGGTGTTGGTTGATTTCGAAATTTTATTGTTTGAGGAATCAATAATTTTTTGAAATCTAAAGTATTGATCTATGTGATTCTTAGGATTTTCAAAATGACTTTCAGTCCACTTGTTGCAATACTAAAGGAAATAAACTTACTGTACCTAAATAATGTTGATTGGAAAAGATTCTAGATATTGTCTTATCTGCTAAGGAGTACAAGTATGTGCTCTTCAAATAGTGTCCTCAAGCCATCGTTGCTCAAAAAGGGTTTCTACTTCTAAGTCGAAAGGCAAGAAGAAGAAGAAACAAGGTGGAGCAAAGATGATGGGGGGATCTCAGGGAAGAGTGAAGAAGCCGAAAGGCAAGTACTTCACTTGCAAGCAAGATGGACATTGGAAGAAGGACTGTCCCAATCCAAAATAGAACAAAGGGGTTCCAGGAAACCCAATGACTAGCTAAAGGGGAGATTACCATTTACTTGGGCAATGCCATGATGGTGGCGGCTATTGCAGTGGGAGAAGTTTTATTTATCTCTTGAGAATAATAAAACTTTGGTTCTGGAAAATTCCCTTTATGTACCTTTATTTAGAGAGAATTTTGTTTCAGTTTCTAAATTATTATGGATGGATATTCTATTTCTTTTAATGACAAAGTAGTTATAAAAGGAATAGGGAGAATATCTATTCAGGTACATTGAAAGAAAATTTGATCCAAAACCTCCCACGATGCAAATCGAAGTTAATAACTCATCTTCTAATTCCAATAAGAGAAAAGAACCTTCGAAGATGAACCAAACATATCTTTGGCTGTTTAGGCTTGGTCACATTAACCTAAGCAGAATTCAAAGGTTGAAAGCTGATGGACTTTTGGGTTCATTAGTGGTGGAGGATCTCCCAACCTACGAATCTTGCTTGGAGGGTAAGATGACCAAGAGGCCTTTTTAAGGCCAAGGGGTATAGAGCCAAAGATGTGTTAGAGATGGTTCATTCTGATTTGTGTGGTCCTATGGCTATCTAGGCAAGAGGTAATCTTGAATATTTCGTCTCTTTTATAGATGATTATTCAAGATATGGATGACACTATGATCTGATCGTGGTGGTGACAACCTCTTGGGAGAGTTTAGGAACTACTTATCAGAGGTTGGGATTCAATCCCAATTGACTGCACCTGGCACACCCCAGCAGAACGGTGTAGCAGAGCGAAGGAATAGGACTCTTATGGAGATGGTTAGATAGATGATGAGTTATTCTGACTTGTTTTATAGTCCTAGAGATCAGAGGGTGATCGTTAACACGAACACCAGATTTCTAGAGAAAGACTATGTGATAAAGCCATAAGCCCAAGAGTAAAATTATTCTGGAAGAGTTATAAAGGGAAGTCACTTCTTTAGTACCACCGGTACAAGAAGATATACCACATGTCACTGCACCGCGTGTCACAAAGGATACACAGATGATACCTCGTCGTAGTGGGACGGTTGTTAGACAGCCTCTTAGATTCATGTTTTTGGTAGAATCTTTTGATTTGGTCCCTAGCAAACATGAACCTGATCCCTAGACATACGACGAGACAATCCAAGATATAAATACGACATCTTGGCAAAGCGCAATGAATACTGAGATTGAATCTATGGTTTCAAGTCAGGTCTGGGAGCTCTTATGCATAGCAGCTCATATGGATTATGAGGTGTGGCAGATGGATGTCAAGACAACTTTCCTTAATGGAAGTGTTGAGGAAAACATCTATATGAAGCAACTAGAGGGATTCATTGCTAAGGGCAAAGAGCGTATTGTATGTAAGCTTAATCGGTTCATTTATGGACTGAAGCAAGCTTTGAGGTATTGGAACATCCGCTTTGATGAGGTAAATCAAGACTTATGGATTTATTCAAAGTCTGGATGAGTCTTGTGTATACAAGAGATGTGATGGAAACGTAGTGGTATTTCTTGTACTATACATAGATAATATTTTGGTAGTTGGCAACAATATCAGAGTGTTATCAGACGTAAGGGTATGGTTGTCCAAACAGTTTTGAAGGACTTGGGAGAAGTGGGTCACAACCTTGTGATCAAGGTTGTTGTGCTTATCCCAAGCTTCATACATAGACATGATTTTGGATCGTTTTAGCATGCAGAACTACAAGAAGGGTTTTCTACCTTTCAGGTATGGAGTTCCTTTATCTAAGGAGATGTGTCCTAGATCATCTGAGGTGATAAAGGAGCTGAAGGCAGTTCCTTATGCTTCGGCAGTAGGAAGCCTCATGTATGCTATGTACGAGACAAGATATCTGCTTTGCCGTGAGCTTGGTCAGCAGATATCAGAGTAATCCAGGACAGGGACATTGGACTGCAGTAAAGCATATATTGTTGTGCCTGAGAAGGACTAGGGATTATATGCTAGTTTACCGGGCAGACCAATTACTCCCTGTGGGTTGCATGGATTGCGATTTCCAATCAGATAGGAATAAAAGTAAGTCTACCTCAGGTTTTGTGTTTACTTTAGGAGGTGGAGCTATTGTATGGAGGAGTGCCCAGCAGAAATGCGTGGCGGACTCCACCATGGAAGCTGAGTATGTGGCAGCCCCTGTGGCGGCCAAAGAATCTGTATGGTTCAAGAACTTCCTGATGGACTTGGATGTGATTCCTGGTTTGACCAGAACTATCACAATTTATTGTGATAATAATGGTGCAGTTGCAAACTCGAAGGAACCACGAGCCCATAAGGCTAGAAAACACATAGAGTGCAAGTACCACCTGATACGAGAAATCGTAAAGGAGGTAGAAGTTGATATCGCCTAGATTGCATCAGAGGATGACCTGGTAGACCCTTTCACTAAGGCCCTTCTGGCGAGAGCTTTGATAGGCATGTGGAAGGAAGGGGAATCAGATGTATGGCAGTATGAGGACAGCATAGTCTTTTAGTATAAGTGGGAGATTGTTGGGATGTATACTGAAAGCCTAGCTCTTTTATATGAACATCTTTATTTTAAAATAAGAATCACATGATCATTGTTTGCACTTTATTTATATATGTGCATATTGTCTAATACTTTATATTGTAGATAACATGGTGCTTGGGTGTGGCACAGAAGATCATGTTATCAGTCCCTTGTAGAGTTTAAGTAAAGGCTCACAACCAAGATGGTTTTGGACAAACCATTGGCATGGTTGTAGTGTAGCTTGGTATTGTTTTGTCTTGAACATAGAGTTACACTAGTACACTTAGGTGTATTGAGCAGGACCGACATAGAGGTGATTCAATTTATTGCTGACTACATAATTGAATCGGACCTCGGATATTATGTTGTACATGCTCTTAATCCCTATATAATAACGGGCACATGTACTTAGTATTTATTTCTTTGATTTACCAATGGGTGAGATTTAGATGGATTAAATCAATATGCCCGGTAAGTTGCGAAATGATATTATTTACATAGTGTGTTGTTGATTATAGGAGGAAACCGTGTCCTATATATTAGGTTGATGATGTCCCCTTGATAAGGTTCATCATGTAAACCCTGCAGGTTGACTTAGTCAACATGATGATAACGTTGAGTGGTACTGCTCGAGGAGTTAGATATTAATTAATTGATGGTCAGTAAATCAATTAATTGACGGACATTCGATATCTTAAACACGGGGAGATGGATGTACAAATAATATATGGAGCCCATATTAATTTATGGGGGTTGGTGAGGTAGTTCGATGATGATCCTCTAGTGGAATGGAACATCATTGATGGACCATGTTTGTGTGGTTCCGATCCATCGGGTGGCCAAGACCCAACTCCTTATGGTCCCTATCGTAGCCTAATATAAACCTCATGAAGTCTAGATCAAATGATGGAAAACAAATCTCTAGATCCGACGGTTGAGATTAATTCTCTAGAACCGACGGTTGAGATTAATTCTCTAGAACCGATGGTTGAGATTAATTCTCTAGATCCGACGGTTGGGATTAAATCTCTAGAACCAATGGTGGAGATTAAAATCTCTAGAACCAACGGATGAGATTAAATCTCTAGATCCAACGGTTGAGTTTAAATCTATAGAACCAATGGAGGAGATTAATCCAAGGCAAAAACCCAACTCTATATATAAGGCTTATTGGGTTGGGCGGCAAGGATGATGGATGGTTTAGGGGATTAGGGTTTGCTTCCTTTGGAGGCTAAGAAACCCTAGTTTGTTTAGAATTTTTGGGCGGCTAGGGTTTGGGAGCAAAGATGGGCGGCAACAAGTGGAAGATGAGTTTCTTCTTCTTCCTAAGGTATGGCCGGTCCCTTCCTTCTACCATCTACCTTGGTCGGTCCACACTCTATCCTTCTTCCCCTCTTCCATGATGGGCACATAGAAGATGGTTTTCAAAGAGATTAGGGTTTTGCCTTTCCTTTGGTTGGGCGGCAAGAAATCCTAGGTTATGGTTTGGTTGGGCGACTAGGGGTTGGAAGTTGGAGTGGGCGGAAACTATACGAGAGGTTCTCTTCTTCTTCCTAAGGTGTTGCCGGGACCTATCTCTATTCCCTCTACGTTGGTCAGCGCTCAATTCATTCCTCTTCTTCTCTTTATTTCATCTTGGCCGGCGGCACTCGAAGCTAGGGTTTGTCCCTAGTTTGGTTCCTTGGTGGTTTCCATTATGTTCTCTCTATTCTTGGGGCCGGCGGCATCAATCCTTTGTGGATTGGAGGTTGGCTCAAGCAAGAAGGGAAAGAAAGTTCTTCTTTCTTTGGATTGAAGAAGATCTAGGAAGCTTCAACTTGTGGAGGATCTTCGTCCACACGAAGTCTACAAAGAGGTTAGGACATACGATAGAAGATCAAGAGGTATAAAAGTTTTACAACTTTTATTATTGTTCTTTACATGTTCTTATTGATATGCTAGCTTATGTCCTTTATGTTAGTATGTGTTGATTATACTAGTTTACATTTGTATGTATTTCTATAATCATGGACCCCGAAGATAAACATAAAAACCGACGATCCGTCCGTCGTCTCTTCCGTGGCTAACCGACTAGAAGAGTTGATCGCTTGAACAACAAGTTTGTTCAAGCGATCACTCGAGTCGTTGGCATGACGACGAATTGGTTGTGCTAAGGAAACTCATCCCATCCGGATTAGTTTTCATTAGTGAAAATTTTAATCCGGGGACATGGGAGCCGATGAGCCTTCCGAGGGCTAGCATGATTTCCAACAAGAATTTATCATGATCATAATTGGAAAAACAAATACAAGCAAGTAACAAAAGAGAATAGAGAATAGGTATACCTCTCGATCTTCTAATGTATGACCTTCCTCCTTTCGTACGTCGTGTGGGCGACAATCTACCAAACGTTGAAGCTCCTAGATCGCAAATCTTCCTTCTTTGCTCTTCCAAAGCAAGAGGAAGAATAGAAACAAGGCTCTTCTCCTTCCTATCGCCAACCAACAAGCAACAAGGAGAATGCTTGCCGCCGGCCAACAAGGAGAAGGAGATTATGGTGGAAACCGGCTAAGACACCAAGGGAAAACCCTATATCTTGTTTCCACCACCTAAGGAGAAGGAGAAGAGGGTCTTTGGCCACCGACCAATGGCTGGAAAGGGTGGAAAAACCTGTTGGACGCAGCCCACCTTGAATGAAGAAGAAGAAAGGAAATTACTTCCTTATTTGGTGCCGCCCAAGCCTCCAAAACCCTAAGCCTCCAAACCCAAATCCTATATCAATTAGGATTCATTGAGTTACCGACCACCCCTTGCCCTCCTTTTATAGAGTTAGGGATAAGCCATGTTTTAATCTCCACCATTGGTTCTATGGATTTAATCTCAACCGTTGGATCTAGAGATTTAATCTCAACCGTCGGATCTTAGAGATTTAATCTCTACATTTGGATCTAGAGTTTTGTTTCTATCCATTGGATCTAAGCTTCTTGAGGTGTTAATAGGCTACATTAGCGGCCATGAGGAGGAGTTGGATCTTGGCCACCCATGGATCAAGCTCACATAAAGTCCGATCCATTAATGATAATCCAATCCACTAAAGGATTATCATTGATCTACCTCACCAACCCCCATAAGTTAATATGGGTTGCATATATTATTTGCACATTTTCTACCCGTGTTTAAGATCTCGAATGTCCATCGATTAATTAATTTACTGACCATTAATTAATCAACATCTAACTCTATGAGTAGTACCACTCAACCTTTTCATCATTCCGGACCAAGTCCACCTGCAGGGTTTACATTATGAACCTTATGAGCTCCTCAAGGGGTCATCATCATCCTAATATATAGGACACGGTTTCCTCCTATAATCAACGACACACCATATAAATAATATCAACTCCCAACTTACCGAGCCTATCGATTTAATCTATAAATCTCGCCCATTGGTAAATCAAAGAGATGAATACTAAGTATATGTGTCCGTTATTATATCGGGATTAAGAGTATGTACAATATAATATCTGAGGTCCGATTTGATTATGTAGTCAGCAATAAATCGAATCACCTCTAAGTCGGTCCTGCTCAATAGACACAAAGTGCACAGTGTGATTTTATGGTTAAGACAAACCAATACCAAATCACACTACAACCATTTCGATGGTTTATCCAAAGTCATCTCGGTTGTGAGCCTTTACTTATACTTTTCAAGGAGCCGATAACATGATCTCCCGTGTGACACCACACACCATGTTATCTACAATGTAAAGTATTAGATAATTTGCATAACAATAAAAATATGCAAACAATGATCATGTGATTCTTATTTCAAATAATGATGTTCATAGAAAAGATAGACTTTTCAGTATACATCCCAACAATCTCCCACTTATACTAAAAGACTATGCTGTCCTCAAACTGCCAAACATCTGATCCCCATTCCCTCCACATGCCTATCAAAAGCTCTCGCTGGAAGGGCCTTAGTGAAAAGATCTGCCAGGTAATCCTCCGATGCAATCTTGGCCACAGCAACTTCTCCTCTCTTTACGATTTCTTGTATCAGGTGGTACTTGCGCTCTATGTGTTTACTAGCCTTATGGGCTCGTGGTTCCTTCGAGTTTGCAACTGCACCACTATTATCACAATAAATTGTGATAGTTCTGGGTACACCAGGAATCACATCCAAGTCCATCAGGAAATTCTTGAGCCACACAACTTCTTTGGCCGCCTCAAAGGCTGCCACATACTCAGCTTCCATGGTGGAGTCCGCCACGCATTTCTGCTTGACACTCCTCCATACAATGGCTCCACCTCCCAAAGTAAACACAAAACCTGAGGTTGACTTACTGTTATCCCTATCAGATTGGATGTCGGAATCCGTGTAACCCACAGGGAGTAATTGGTCTACCCAGTAAACCAGCATATAATCTCTAGTCCTTCTCAGGTACTTCAATATATGCTTTACCGCAGTCCAATGTCCCTGTCTTGGATTACTCTGATATTTGCTGACCATGCCCACGGCAAAGGAGATATCTGGTCTCGTACATAGCATCGCATACATGAGGCTTCCTACTGCCGAAGCATAAGGAACCGCCTTCATCCCCTCTATCTCCTAAGATGATCTAGGACACATCTCCTTAGATAAATGAACTCCATGCTTGAAAGGTAGAAAACCCTTCTTGGAGTTCTGCATGCTAAAACGATCCATAATCGTGTCTATGTATGAAGCTTTGGATAAGCATAACATCCTTTTCCTGCGATCTCTTATAACCTTGATCCCAAGGATGTGTCCCACCTCTCCCAAGTCCTTCATATCAAATTGTTTGGACAACCATACCCTTACATCCGATAACACCTTGATATTGTTGCCAATCACCAAATTGTCTTCTGCGTATAGTACAATAAATACCACTACGTTTCCGTCACATCTCTTGTATACACATGACTCATCTTGACTTTGAATAAATCCATAAGACTGGATTACCTCATCAAAGCGGATGTTCCAAGACCTCGAAGCTTGCTTCAATCCATAAATGGACTGATTAAGCTTACATACAAGATACTCTTTGCCCTTCGCAATGAATCCCTCTGGATGCTTCATATTGATGTTTTCCTCAAGACTTCCATTAAGGAAAGTTGTCTTGACATCCATCTGCCACACCTCATAATCCATATGAGCTGTAATGCATAAGAGAATCCGGATAGACTTAAGCATGGCTATCGGCGAAAAGGTCTCCTCATAATCGATACACTCTTTCTGAGTATACCCCTTCACAATAATCCTTGCTTTGAAGGTCTTAACCTTTCCATCTATTTCTCTCTTTCTCTTGTAGATCCACTTGCATCCAATGGTTTTTACACCATCGGGTGGTTCTACTAACTCCCATACCTGATTTGAATCCATAGATTCAATCTCATCATTCATTGCACTTTGCCAAGATACTACATCTTTATCTTGGATTGCCTCGTCATATCTCCAGGGATCAGGTTCATGTTCGCCAGGGACCAAATCAGAAGATTCTCCCAAGAACATGAATCTATCAGGCTGTCTAACAACCCTCCCACTACGACGAGGTATCTCCTGTGTATCCTCTGTGACACGCGATGCAGTGACTTGTGGTATATCCTCTTGTACCGGTGGTACTGAAGAAGTGACTTCCCCTTTTAATTCCTTCAGAACAATTTTACACTTGGGCTTGTGGCTCATCACATAGTCTTCCTCTAGAAATCTGGCATTCATGCTAACGATCACCCTATGATCTCTAGGACTATAAAACAAACCACCCTTCGTTCCTCTAGGATAGCCAACGAACATGCATACTTCTGTACGAGGTTCCAACTTACTAGTATCTGCCTTCAGCACATGTGCTGGACTCCCCCATATCCGAATATATCTTAGAGTAGGCTTTTGCCCAGTCCACAACTTTGTGGTAGTAGAAGGCACTGATTTAGATAGAACCAAGTTCAGAATGTACACCGTCGTATTTAGAGCATATCCCCAGAATGAATCTTGCAACTCAGAATAACTCATCATCGATCTAACTATCTCCATAAGAGTCCTATTCCTTCACTCTGCTACACCATTCTACTGGGGTGTGCCAGGTGCAGTCAATTGGGATTGAATCTCAGCCTCTGATAAGTAGTTTCTAAACTCTCTTAAGAGGTACTCACCACCACGATCAGATCGTAGTGTCTTGATATTTTTACCTTGACGTTTCTCCACATTAGCCTTGAATTCATTGAACTTGTCAAAGCATTCAGACTTGCGGCGCATCAGGTAAATGTATCCATATCTTGAGTAATCGTCTATAAAAGAGATGAAATACTCAAAACCACCTCTAGCCTAGATAGAAATAGGCCCACACAAATTAGAATGAACCAATTCTAACACATCTTTGGCTCTATACCCCTTGGCCTTAAATGGCCTCTTGGTCATCTTACCCTCCAAGCAAAATTTGAAGGTTGGTAGATTCTCTACCACCAATGAACCCAAAGATCCATCAGCTATCAACCTTTGAATTCTGCTTAGGTTAATATGACCAAGCCTAAGATGCCAAAGATATTTTTGGTTCATCTTCGAAGGTTCTTTTCTCTTATTGGAATTAGAAGATGAGTTATTAACTTCAATTTGCATCGTGGGGGTTTTGGTTCAAGTGTGTATAAATTTCCTATCAATGCACACAAACAGATAATTTCCCTATTCCTTCTTATAACAACTCTGTGATTAAAAGAAATAGAATATCCATCCATAAACAATTTAGAAATCAAAATTAAATTCTTTTTAAATAAGGGTACATAAAGGAAATTCTTAAGAACCAAAAGTTTATTTTTCTCAAAAGATAAATGAATGTCTCCGACTGCAATAGCCGCCACCTTCGTGGTATCGCCCAAGTGCACGGTAATCTCCCCCTCAGCCAGTCGTCTGGTTTCCTGGAACCCCTACAATGTATTGCAGACATGATCAGTGGCTCCCGTATCTACACACCAGGTGCCTGTAGATAACTCCGCTAAACATGTTTCAATGACTAGAACAAAAGATATACCTTTGTTCTTGCGATTGGGGCAGTCCTTCTTCCAGTGTCCAGTCTGCTTACAAGTGAAGCACTTGCCTTTCAGCTTCTTCACTCATCCCTGAGTACCTCCTACCGCCTTCGCCTCTGTTTGTTTCTTCTTCTTCTTTCCTTTCGGCATAGAAGTAGAAACCTTTTGGGTCACCATGGCATATGCCTGAGCACTCTAATGAAATATCCCCTCTATCGCCTGGAGTTCTGTCAGAATCTCCGCCAATGAATACAACCTCTTGTTCATGTTGTAGTTCAGGAGAAACTGCTCAAAACTCCTAGGTAGAGACTGGAGTAAGATATCGACCTAGGTTTCCCCATCGATCTCAGCTCCAAGGACCTCCAGCTCATTCAAATGAGCCATCATCTTGAGAACATGATCCTTTACGGGTGTTCCCTCGATCATGGTGGTTGTCATCAAGTTTCTCATGGCTTCTTGCCTCGCAACGCAATTCTGGTGTCTAAAAAGCTCTTTGAGATTGAGCATCATGTCATAAGCTGTGGGCATGGCTTGATGCTGATGTTGCAGTACATTTGACATAGATGCCAAAATGTAACACCGCACCATCTCATCGGCCTTTACCCACTTCTTATAACTCTCTCTCTCCTTTTCCTCAGAATCTTCTGCAGGCTTAGGAGGACACTCTTTGAGGAGTACATATTTGTATTCCTCAGCAGTCAAGACAATGTCTAGATTCCTCTTCTAATCAACATAGTTGGGTCCAGTAAGTTTGTTCTCTTTCAGTATCACAGCAAGTGGGTTGAAAGTCATTTTGAAAGAAAACCTAAGAATCATATAAATCAAAACATTAGATTTCAAAAAATTATTGATTCCTTAAACAATAAAATTTTAAAATCAACCAACACCGAGAATATCGTACGCCACGATAGTGTGGACGTATACGAATTCTACATTTGTAAGAGGAGGTTTTACCTGTTGGATCGAAGCGGATCGCTAGAGTGGGGGTGAATAGTGATAAACCTTTTTTTTTTAATTCATTCGTTAAAACTCGAGTAGACAGTTAATTACAGCGGAAAGATAAACTATAAATAAATGAGACAAATGTTTTTTTACTTGGTTCGTAGCCTTCGGCTACTACTCCAATACCCTAGTGATCCTTGATCACGCACGGAGGACAATTCACTAAAAACACTCCTCCTCGTTGGAGGTAGGAGTTTGACGATTACAAAAAAAACTTCGAAAGAAATGATAGAGAGAAAAACCCTCTCTTCTATTAATGTAAAGTGCAATGATAGAAAACCTCGATTAATAAAAGGAATTGCAATATTTAAAGAGATGACAAAATAAGAATATCAACAACTAAAAGAGCAGAAAGTAAACTAGGGTTGTTGAAAGCACTTCGTCGTAGAGTCATCGGAAAATCGCAGAGTTGTGGAGGTTTGTGAGCACTTAAAGATGATGAAAAACCCTAGGAGAAGCCCTCCTTTTATAGCCTTTAAGCCCCTCATCGAATGGGTCTTCAACCAATAGGAATTAGGCACAAAACTCCTTGAAAAATGGTGATAAAGCTTGACTCCTCGAGGATGATTTTTGACCATCGGTTGAACTGGCCGATTGAACTGGTTGGTTGAACTGGCCCTGTTGAACTGGTCGGTTGAACTGATGGCCAGGATTTTTGACTACAATAAAGAGTTAGCTCAAAATATAAGTGAATTCGATGGCCACTTGCCGTCCGATCTCAACATAGACCTTCCATGGAAAGTCTTGGGTCGGATCGTCGCCTAAGGATGTCCCCGTACAAAGGACACGACCTCACTTCACTTTACTCACTCGAGCTTACCTCGATACTTACTATGTTGCTTTTGCTTTCGGCCTTCCACTTGATTCCTTCGGCTCCCTCCGAAGTCACTCGAGTGTCGCCCGACCACCGCAGCTTCCTCCGGGTGTCGCTAGCCTTCAGCTCCAGCTATAGCAATTTTTTGCACAATCGATTTAGCTCGTGAGATAACGACATGAGCTTAACTTTGTATCGTTAGCTATAATCAAAACTCAGGTTCAACTTAGGTGCCTACTGCACCAACAAGCTCCCCCTATTTGATTTATGGCAAAACCACATACAAAGATAAGAAAAATAAATTAAGTGCATTAAGCAAAATGAGCAAGAGATATGCATGAATGAGCAGGAGTATAAAAAAGCATGAATGAGCAGGAGTATATCAAAACTTTTTTTTTCAAGTGCTTCCCCTTATGGAATCCACCCCCTTGACCGAGGGTGAGTACTTGAGAAAGAGTTTTAACTCTCCCCCTTGATGTTTGCTACTAAACAAAAGAATTAAGTAACCGTAATTACTAAATATTGGCCTTTACTTCCGTGTTTAAAATAAGTTTTAAGTTAAGAAATCAAAAAACTGATTTCTTAACCTTGGCCTTTACTTTCGTTTTGTTAACAAGTTAACTTAAAGTTAAGTAAACCTTTCCGTTTTGTTAGCACGAACAAGTTAACTAAGCCTTGGCCATAAAAAAAAATTATCCCTTAACTTTGGCCTTTTTCTCCCCCTTTTGCCATATATCGAAAAGAGTGAGGGTGTGTGTGGAATAAAAAATAAGTATTAATTTGAAAATGTTCCACATTATTTTTAAAATAATATACTGAAAATAAGTTCATTTATAAAATGTTCGACTCATATTTGGCTTGATTGATATGAAAGATCAACCAGTCCTGGTCAGAGTCGGTTAGTATGTATGATTATACTCCATGGTTCATAGCGATGCACTAGCTCTACATCTGGAACCAGGAGTAAGGTCCTAACATCTCACGCCCATCTACGTGGCTAAGTACACAAACACATTAGTCCTATGTGTTGTGAGATGTACTGACTCCTTAAATCTATAGGTGCATGATATCTAAGGTATGTCTTATGCTAGTTCCATAAAAATGAAAATTAAGAAATAGTAGTAAGAAAATATAATTTGCAAGTTCCTATTGTACTACGCACAAACTCAATTTTCGTCTTAATAGACTAAATTCGGCTTTGGGTAGGGGTTTAGTAAATAGGTCTGCTAAGTTAGACTTCGATTCGACGTATTCGAGTTGTATGGCTCCGTTGGCCACATGTTCTCGAATGAAATGGTGTTTGACCTCTATATGTTTGGTCCTAGAGTGACATATCGGATTCTTAGTAAGATTAATTGAACTAATGTTATCTACGTGGAGTTTCGTGTTCGTAAAGTCTAACTTAAAGTCGCGGAGAGTGTGCTTCAGCCAAAGAAGCTGAGTGACACACTCACCCATCGCGATGTATTCGACTTCGGTGGTAGATAAGGCAACACAGTGTTGCTACCTACTGCACCAACTCACTAGACTCGTGCCAAGAAGTTGACAACAACCACTCGTACTCTTTATATCGAGCTTACTACCGGCATAGTCCGAATCGGAGTAGTCGGTTAGTTCGAACTCGGTAGATCTAGGGTACCAAATACCGACATTAAGTGTACCCTTTAGATATCTAAGGATACGCTTGACTAGAGTTAGGTGAGACTCCTTGGCACAGGTTTGGAACCTTGCGCACATACTTACTGCAAATAGGATATCAGGTCGGCTTGCAGTTAAGTAAAGGAGACTCCCTATTATGCTCCTATAGTATTTTAAATCAATTGAGTTTTCGATTAAATCTTCTTCTATATTAACATTAGTTACCATTGGGGTATTAATAATTTTAGCGTCTTGCATTCTAAAGCGTTTAATTAATTCCCTAGTATATTTGCGTTGATGTAGGTATATTCCATCCTTAGTTTGTTTAATTTGTAGACCTAAGAAGAAGTTTAACTCGCCTACTAAATTCATTTCAAATTCACTTTCCATAAGTGAAATGAACTCATTTAGTAGGATTGAGTTGGTGGTTCCGAAAATAATATCATCTACGTAGATTTGGGCTATGAATATGTCTTTACCTAAGGTTTTTATGAAAAGGGTTGGGTCAACTACACCTTGGTTAAAATCTTTGGACTTAAGATAAATCGAAAGTCTCTCGTACCAAGCTCAAGGAGCTTGTTTAAGTCCATAGAGAGCTTTCTTTAACCTAAGGACATGATCGGGTTTGTCTAAACTTTCGAAGCCGGGGGGTTGACTAACATAACCTTCTTCTTTAATGTATCCATTTAAGAATGCAGATTTCACATCCATTTGAAACAACTTAAATCCTCGATGTGCTGCATATGCTAATAGCATTCGAATGGACTCTAATATAGCTACTGGGGCATAGGTCTCGTCGTAATCTAAACCTTCGACTTGACTAAACCCTTTAGCAACTAGTCTAGCTTTATTTCTAACTACTTCACCTTTATCATCAATTTTATTTCTAAACACCCACATTGTTCCAATGATTGTTTTATCTTTAGGTGGTGGTACTAATTCCCATACTTCATTCCTAGTGAATTGAGCCAACTCTTCTTGCATTGCAATAATCCAATCGGGATCAAGAAGAGCTTGGTCAATAGTTTTGGGTTCGATTTTAGAAATCAAAGATATTTGACTAAGGTTTCTGTATGAGGCTCTAGTTCGAACTCCTAGACTTGGATCACCTATCACTTGGTCGATAGGATGATTCGTTTGAGTCCTAGTTGGATTTGGGTTTGAGTCTACAACTTGATCCATAGGATGACTCGTTTGAGTTCTAGTTTGGTTGGAGTCATCTATCACTTGGTCGATAGAGTGACTTGGTTGACTTAGGTTAGGATTAACACTAGACCTGATCTCCGGATCAGAGTTAGGTCTAGTATGAGTCGGTTCGCTAATTGGGGTTGCCGGGGGTTTTGTAGGTTCGTGTCCTTCATCAAATACTACATTGATAGTCTCCTTGACTCTAAGGGTGTTGTGGTTATATACTCTATAAGCTCTGCTTGCAGTCGAGTATCCTAGAAAGATTCCGGTCGTGGTTTTGGATGTAAATTTCCCTAGGTAATCCTTAGTGTTTAGGATATGTACCTTACACCCAAATACCCTAAAGTACTTGATGTTAGGTATTTTATCGTGATAAATCTCGTATGAGGTCTTAAGGTGCCTCTTTACCATAAGGATCCTATTTTGGACATAGCATGTCGTACTCACGGCTTCCGCCCAAAACCTATCGGGTAGGTTATACTCATTTAACATTGTCCTAGCGGCTTCTTGTAGGGTTCTATTTTTGCGTTCTACTAGGCCATTTGGTTGTGGAGTTCTAGGGCAAGAGAACTCATGGTGGTATCCATTTAGGTTACAGAATTTTTTAAACCTATGGTTTTCGAATTCACCACCATGATCAGTCCTAAGTCTTTTGATTTTAATGTTTTGTTGATTTTCTATTAACTTAAATAGGTTGATTAATTGATCTAGGGTATCACTTTTGTGTTTGATGAACCTAACCCAAGTAAATCTAGAGTAGTCATCAATAATGACTAAACAAAATTTACTTCCATTAAGTGACTTAGCTCCGTGTGAATCAAATAGATCCATGTGTAGGAGCTCAAGCACACTTTTGGTTTGTTCTTGATTAGTTAGTTGATGTTGTGTCCTAGATTGTTTACCTTGTTGACAAGAATTACATATTTTATTATCCAAGTTATTGAGGTTAGGCAAACCTCTGACTAAGTCACTCTGACTCATCTTGTGGATGAGTCTTGGGTGTGAGTGACCGAGTCGTCGGTGTCACAACCATGATTCATCTTGTCATGTCATAAGACACTTAGTTGAGGAGTTAGTTAAGTTAATAGTGTAAATGTTGTTATTTCTAGTTCCCTTAAGAATTGTTTTAGAGGTTTCGTTTGTATTAATTACGCATTCATTTTCTAGAAATATGACCTTATAGTTATTATCACACAATTGGCTTACACTAAGTAGATTATATTGAAAATTTTCTACTAATAAAACATTTTGAATAACAAAATTTGAGTTAAGCTCAATATCACCAGATCCGATGATTTTGAGCTTGCCGTTATTTCCGAAGGCTACCGATCCTTGTCGTTTGAATCGAAGCTTCGAAAACCTGAGTTGATCCCCAGTCATGTGTCGGGAGCAACCACTGTCCAACATCCATTGATCCTACACGCAAGGTAGTTGGATCGGATATTGGATTTATTAAAGATTGGTTGAAAATTATTAACCTAAATCATCTCACCCATGTCTACATGATCAAACACGTTAACCCTATATGTTCTTGTGAGATGACTTCTAATTTTACTTGATTTAAATTTAATGACTTAAACACATGTCAACCTTGCGTTAGATTCGGATTTGACCTTAGGCTTATCAAGTCACCTTTTCAAGATCATGGCTTCTAGGTCGTGGCGAGGCACAGAGGCCTTCTTTGATCAGAACAAAGACCACTTCCTTACACAAAGCCATTTTCAAGAAAATAATAACTTGACTCACCTAAGACCACTTCCTGGTCCAACTAGTCTAGGATACGGCGAGGTAGCTTTTGCTAGTTCCACTCGGTCAAGTGAACCGAACTAGATGCGCCTTATCTAGCTCGAATACACGAGACACCGTTTTCCTAGCGTACTATCATCTCGTCGCGTCCAGGTACTATGTTATCAAGTGTTGACGAGTTATAGTCCTATCTAACCATTCTAAAAAGAAAAATCCAACTAAATAAAAACCTAAGCATGCAATTTCTAAGTTAAAACATAAACAAGTTTCGTACTAGCTCCCCCTGGACCATTGAAACGATTCGGTCTCTCCACATAGTGGATTTGGTCCTTGGGAACCCAGTATTGGTTTGATCCTATGTTTGAAATCAAGGTGGTCTTAGGTACCCATGCTTGGACACATTTTTTATGTCGACTTACAATCGACATATACGACTTATTCATCGTGTTTGAGCTAAACCCTAGCCCGACCTTGTTGTACACGGCCCTTTGCGATCCAAGTAGGAGGTCAAGTCCTTTATATCCCAAAGTAAACCTTTCCAATGTATTCCTAAGATCTTCGACTTGACTCTTCAAGAGTGAGTTCTCAACTTCGAGTTTTTCAACCCAAGTTGAGTCCTTCTCTTGAACTCGACTAGTCGAAGAGGTTAGGGAGACCTCATGTTTGAGGAGTTTAAATTCCTCAACCAGGGTCTCGACCTTGGACTCGGACTTAGCTAACTTTCTATTTAAAAACTTAATTGCACTATAAAGTGTAGTAATGAGAGACTGACTTACCTTGAGTGTATCTTTTAAACCGGATGCGTATCCGTGGCTTGTCTTGAATAGTGCTTCACAGTACGACTCGTCTTTGGTTTTCGATTCAAGTTCCAGTTTCGACTCCGTCTCCGATTCCACCGGTTTATCCATGAGGACTCGATCATCATCTTCTTCCTCGAAAGCTTCTTCCCAAGTAGCGTTGAGTGCCTTTTTGTGTTTTGGTGCCTTGCTCTTGAGTTTTGGGCATTCGGACTTGATATGTCCAAACCTGTTGCATTCATAACATCTAATATTTGAACTTTTAGGCTTACCTTCGTTGGGTTGAGTGACGGTTCATTTTCGGCCCTTGACTATCCTTCGAACTAGGTTGACTAGTTCGACCTCCATTTTCCAGTCGACCTCCGAATCTGACTCATCCTCTTCTTCCTTCGAGGGTGGCTTGCTAGCGGTTTTCTTCTTTGAACCTGCAAATAGTGTTATACCTTTCTCGGGTTCCGAGTTAGACTACTCATGAAGTTTAAAATCAGAAAAAAGTTCATCTAACCTAAGTTTAGAAAGATCCTTGGAGACCTTGTAGACATCGACCATGGATGCCCACAAGGTAGTCCTCGGAAAGGAGTTTAGAACATATCTTATAAGGTCACGGTTTTTGACCTTTTGCCCGATTGTGTGTAGATTGTTGACTATGTCCTGGACGCGGGCGTGGAATTGCATCGCCATTTCATGTTCCTGCATTTTTAGATTATATAATTTATTAAATAAAAGGTCGCGCTTACATACCTTGGCTTCATCGGTCCCTTCGTGTAGCTCCACTAGCTTTGTCCAAAGGTCCTTTGCGCTTATGAAGGGGCCGACGCGATTTAACTCCACCTTGGACAAGCCGCATTGGAGGATTTGTGTTGCCTTGGCGTCGGCTTCGACTTGTCGTTTTGTCACAATGGTCCATTGGTCATAACCCAAGGATTCACCCACTTCGTTAGTCGGAAGTGTGAAACTCGTTTGGATTATGATCTACATCTCGATTTGGGTTTTGAGAAAGCATTCCATCCGACTATTCAAGTAACGGAAATCATCTCCATTGTAAAATGGAGGTCGGACGGTGCTAAAACCCTCGAGATGGGCCATTTGGAAGGGAAACCTTGCACAAAAAATACCAAAAAAACATGAAAAAAAAGGTTCCAAGACTTCGCCTTGGATTAGTAATTTAGGAAATGAAAAGAAACAAAAGGAATAAACAAGAAATAACCAACTAAAATAAAAGATGAGCACTTACAACCTTCGATGTCCCGGAAATGGTACTAAAAGATGGTTTTTCGGGATGAATACAGCTTGTTACAAGGGTTTACCCTAGTAATGTAGATCTTTCCGAGAGCTTCATTTTGGTAGGTAGACCATTTTGTGGGTCAACATGTATGAAAAGTTATGCCCATTTTACCGTCGGCTACTCCAAAAGCGAATACTTGTAAAACAAAACAAAACGAAGAGTATCAAGACTTCGTCTTGGATTAGTAGTGCGGGAGAAAAATTTAAATGAACGAAAAATAAATCTGTAAAAAATGCTAGATTGGTGGTTTCACCAAATCTAAGTACCCCCGGCTCTGATACCAATTGTTGGATCGAAGCGGATCGCTAGAGGGGGGGTGAATAGCGATAAACCTTTTTATTTAATTCGTTCATTAAAACACGAGTAGACAGTTAATTGCAGCGGAAAGATAAACTATAAATAAATGAGACAAATGTTTTTTTACTTGGTTGGTAGCCTTCGGCTACTACTCCAAGACCCTAGTGATCCTTGATCACGCACGGAGGGCAATTCACTAAAAACACTCCTCCTTGTTGGAGGTAGGAGTTTGACGATTACAAAAAAAACTTCGAAAGAAAAGATAGAGAGACAAACCCTCTCTTCTATTAATGTAAAGTGCAACGATAGAAAACCTCGATTAATAAAATGAATTGCAATATTTAAAGAGACGACAAAATAAGAATATCAACAACTAAAAGAGTAGAAAGTAAACTAGGGTTGTTGACAGCACTTCCTCGTAGAGTCATCGGAAAATCACAGAGTTGTGGAGGTTTGTGAGCACTTAGAGATGATGAAAAACCCTAGGAGAAGCCCTCCTTTTATAGCCTTTAAGCCCCTCATCGAATGGGTCTTCAACCAATAGGAATTGGGCACAAAACTCCTTGAAAAATGGTGATAAAGCTTGACTCCTCGAGGTTGATTTTTGACCATCGGTTGAACTGGCCGGTTGAACTGGCCCGGTTGAACTGGTTGGTTGAACTGGCCTGGTTGAACTGGCCGGTTGAACTGATGGCCAGAATTTTTGACTATAATAAAGAGTTAGCTCAAAATATAAGTGAATTCGACGACCACTTGTCGTCCGATCTCAACATAGACCTTCCATGGGAAGTCTTGGGTCGGATCGTCGCCTAAGGACATCTCCGTACAAAGGACACGACCTCACTTCACTTTACTCACTCGAGCTTACCTCGATACTTACTATGTTGCTTTTGCTTCCGGCCTTCCACTTGATTCCTTCGGCTCCCTCCGAAGTCACTCGAGTGTCGCCCGACCACCGCGGCTTCCTCCGGGTGTCGCTAGCCTTCAGCTCCAACTATAGCAATTTTCTGCACACTCGATTCAGCTCGTGAGATAACGACATGAGTTTAACTTTGTATCGTTAGCTATAATCAAAACTCAGGTTCGACTTAGGTGCCTACTGCACCAACATTACCCATTAATTTTACTATCTTGTCAACTTTACTTTTTGACAAGTAAAATTAATAGTTGGTTCCTTTTTGGCCCTATAAATAAAAGTAGTGACTTCGATGGGGAGGATACTTATATTTGTATCTAAGTGTTCACCATTACTCGGTACCAAGGTAATTATCTCGGGTTATGTGCCTTCCGATGGGGAAGTACACACGCTCCTTGATAATTCCCTATAACCATATTTGACCTTGTGATCTGCAAACAAACTCATCCGATGGGGAGGAAGGCACTCAGGGCCGACGCGCAAGTTTGTTTGCATCACTTGTCAAATCGTAATGGAGGCCGTGGGAATTTATAAAAATTTCCCTCTCCCACTTAGTAATTTGAAATTGAGGAATTTTCCTAGCCTACGACATGCATATCAAACAAAAAGCAATAAATATGAAAAATAAATTATTTTCCAACTATTATGGCTTTTGTCTTCAATATGTCTCCCATCGCAACGCCTTCTCGTCTGCTCCTCCTAAGCCATGTACAAGCCATCTGGAGATCCGAGCCGAGACTGTAACCTATTTTAATTTACATCCATCGATCCTATACTCCACGAGGGAGTGTACATGAAAGCTAGATCGAAATTAAACTAAAATAAAGAGTGGCTAAACAATGTCGTATCTAATTTACAAAAAAAAATCAAATACTAGCCTCGTCAACCCCGAGGATTCAAAAAAATAAACATTTACATACATACAATCACATACACACATATGGCCATAATAGTCGGATCTTATGTCTGCAACCAAAGATTTAAACTACGCATATCCTACTATTATCCGACACATATAATATATGAAAAGTTCATAAAAATTAACCGAATCCTAAACACACAAAACCGGAAACCTTGGCTCTGATACCAATTGAAGGGTTTTTCTTATCGAGTCCGTGAGGGGAAACTTCGTTTCCCACTTCACCTTGGTTGTTTTTTCATGGCGATCCCACCGATGTCCCCGGAAAAAAAATTTAATCCTAGACAAAAGGGATTGCCCAAACAATCAAGTCATCGTCGTGCTATTCGTTTAGAAAGGTCGCTTGAACAAACTCGTTGTTCAAGAGACCAACCTCTATTCTACGAGTAGCCGCGGAATAGACGATGTACGGATCGCCGGCTTTTGTATTTATGTTCGGGATCCAAGTATTATTTTGTCACAAATAGAATTTATCATGCTCATAATTGGAAAAACAAATACAAGAAAGTAACAAAATAGAATAGAGAATAGGTATACCTCTCGATCTTCTAATGTATGACCTTCCTCCTTTCGGACGTTGTGTGGGCGACGATCTACCAAAAGTTGAAGCTCCTAGATCACAAATCTTCCTTCCTTGCTCTTCCAAAGCAAGAGGAAGAATAGAAACAAGGCTCTTCTTGTTGGATTGAAGCGGATCGCTAGAGGGGGGTGAATAGCGATAAAACCCTTTTCTTTTTTTGTTCGTTCGTTAAAACCTGAGTATATAAGTAATTGCAGCGGAAAGATAAGCAATAAATAAAGGAGACAAATATTTTATTTGGTTCGTAGCCTTCGGTTACTACTCTAAGGCCCTAGTGGTCCTTGACCACATACGGAGGGCAAAAACACTAAAGAACTCCTCCTCGTTAGAGGTAGGAGTTGATCGATACAAATAAAAATAAAGTTTGAGGTAGAGGGACACTCCCCCTCTCCTCGTTATTATAAAAGCTCCGATAAATTGCATTAATGAACTGAAATAAAAGATTAAGCCGATGTTACAAAAAGAAAGCAATCAAGACCTAGACGTCGGAGAGGAAGCACTTCGTTGTCGGAAAGTTGCAGCTTGGCGGAGGCTTTTGGAAGCTTAGAATCGATGAAGAAACCCTAGGAATGGCCTCCTTTTATAGCCTTTGAGCCCCTTTTCGAGAGGAACTTCAACCAATAGGAATTGGGCACATGGTTCCTTGAAAAATGGTGATAAGACTTGACTCCTCGAGGCTGATCCTTTACAATCTGTTGACTGATGGCCATCATCAGTCAACTGATGGTAGCATCAGTCGAATGCTGACCTCAGGCAGTCGACTAATGGATGGCAGTCGAGTCCTTCAAGCTGGCAGTCGACTGATGCTAGCTGCAAGGCAAATTTAGCTTAACAAAAACATTATTTTGATGGCCTCCGATTGTCCGATCTCGACCTAGACCACCTATAGGATGTCTTTGGTCGGATCTACGCTTAAGATCATCCCCGTAAAGAGGATATGATCTTACATACGCTCGCACACACGAGCTTACCTCAATACTTATTGTGTTGCTTTTGCTTCCGGCCTTCCACTCGATTCCTTCGGCTCCCTCCTAAGTCACTCGAGTGTCGCCCGACCACCGCGGCTTCCTCCGGGTGTCGCTAGCCTTTAGCTCCAGCTATAGTAATTTTCTGCACACTCGATTCAGCTCGTGAGATAATGACATGAGCTTAACTTTGTATCGTTTGCTATAATCAAAACTCAGGTTCGACTTAGGTGCCTTCTGCACCAACACTTCTCCTTCCTATCGCCAACCAACAAGCAACAAGGAAAATGCTTGCCACCGACCAACAAGGAGAAGAAGATTATGGTGGAAACCGGCCAAGACACCAAGGGAAAGTCTTATATCTTGTTTCCACCAGCTAAGGAGAAGGATAAGAGGGTCTTTGGCCACCGACCAATGGCTGGAAAGGGTTGGAAAAACCTGCTGGACACCGCCTACCTTAAAGGAAGAAGAAGAAAGGAAATTACTTCCTTATTTGGTGCCGCCCAAGCCTCCAAAACCCTAAGCCTCCAAACCCTAATCCTATCTCAATTAGGATTCATTGAGTTGCCGCCCACCCCTTGCCCTCCTTTTATAGACTTAGGGATAAGCCATGTTTTATCTCCACCATTGGTTCTAGGGATTTAATCTCAACCGTCGGATCTAGAGATTTTATCTCAACCGTCGGATCTTAGAGATTTAATCTCTACCTTTGGATCTAGAGTTTTGTTTCTATCCATTGGATCTAAGCTTCATGAGGTGTTAATAGGCTACATTAGGGACCATGAGGAGGAGTTGGATCTTGGCCACCCATGGATCAAGCCCACATAAATTGATCCATTAATGATAATCCAATCCACTAAAGGATTATCATTGATCTACCTCACCAACCCCCATAAGTTAATATGGGCTCCATATATTATTTGTACATTTTCTCCCCGTGTTTAAGATCTCGAATGTTCGTCGATTAATTAATTTACTGACCATTAATTAATCAACATCTAACTCCATGAGTAGTACCACTCAACCTTTTCATCATGCCAGACCAAGTCCACCTCCAGGGTTTACATTATGAATCTTTAGAGCTCCTCAAGGGGACATCATCATCCTAATATATAGGACATGGTTTCCTCCTATAATCAACGACACACCATATAAATAATATCATCTCCCAACTTACCGAGCCTATCGATTTAATCTATAAATCTCGCCCATTGGTAAATTAAAGAGATGAATAATAAGTATATGTGCCCGTTATTATATAGGGATTAAGAGTATGTACAATATAATATCTGAGGTCCAATTCGATTATGTAGTCAGCAATAAATCGAATCACCTCTATGTCAGTCCTGCTCAAAAACACACAAAGTGCACTAGTGTGATTTTATTGTCAAGACAAACCAATACCAAATCACACTACAACCAATCCGAGGGTTTGTCCAATGTCATCTCGGTTGTGAGCCTTTACTTATACTTTTCAAGGAGCAGATAATATGATCTCCCATGTGACACCACACACCATGTTATCTACAATGTAAAGTATTAGACAATATGCATAACCATAAAAATATGCAAACAATGATCATGTGATTCTTATTTCAAAATAAAGTTGTTCATACAAAAGATAGACTTTTCAGTATACATCCCTTCACATTGATCTACCTCACCAACCCCCATAAGTTAATATGGGCTCCATATATTATATGTACATTTTTCTCCTCATGTTTAAGATCTCGAATGTCCATCGATTAATTAATTTACTGACCATTAATTAATCAACATCTAACTCCATGAGTAATACCACTCAACCTTTTCATCATTCCAGACCAAGTCCACATGCAGGGTTTACATGATGAACCTTTTGAGCTCCTTAAGGGGACAACATCATCCTAATATATAGGACACGATTTCCTCCTATAATCAACGGCACACCATATAAATAATATCATTTCTCAACTTACCGAGCCTATCGATTTAATCTATAAATCTCATCCATTGGTAAATCAAATAAATGAATATTAAATATATGTGTCCGTTATTATATCAGGATTAATAGCATGTATAATATAATATCTGAGGTCCGATTCGATTATGTAGTCAGCAATTAATCGAATCACCTCTAAGTCGGTCCTGCTCAATACACACAAAGTGCACTAGTGTAATTCTATGGTCAAGACAAACCAATACCAAATCACACTACAACCATACCAATGGTTTGTCCAAAGCCATCTAGGTTGTGAGCCTTTATTTATACTTTACAAGGAACCAATAACATGATCTCCCGTGTGACACTACACACCATGTTATCTACAATGTAATGTATTAGACAATATTGCATAACCATAAATATGCAAACAATGATCATGTGATTCTTATTTCAAAAATAAAGATGTTCATACAAAAGATAGACTTTTCAGTATACATCCAAACAACTCGGTCACTCTAGAGCAGTGGTTGGTGTTGAGTTGGGTCAGTTGTTATGTCATGCCACCTAGGCCACACTAGGGTCGTGGTAGCGAGTAGGGATGCGCAGGCATGACCATGCATGCTGCATTACCGTATCATATGGCGCTTTGCATATTACCATATATATACATATATGCATGTATATATTTATATGGATGGTTGTGATTAATATATATATAGATGCAGTCTATATATATATGCTTATTGTGATGTTCCATTTGATTGTACTATGCTTGTTGCATTTGGTTGTACATCATATTCATGCATGCTTCTTGCATCTGTTATACGGTTGTGTCGGATACTTGTATATTTGTTGGACAAACCATTAGATACCCTTGACATGTATCATGTGTATATTGTGAGTTAGTATTACTCTTCCTGTTATATGTTGGATATATGCTTAGGTTGGATCAGAGTAGCATAGCAGACTTTCAGGTATGTTTGCATTATACATTGTTTATTTGGATAGACGATATATGCATGTATTTATATACTGTGCTGGTATACTTGTTGTACCTCTAGGTTATGTTGTTGAATTCCATGTGATATTTGATATATACATGTTTTTCCTATTACCTACTGAGTTTTACTCACCACCACAGACACTGGATTTTTCTGTCGCCCAGGTAATAGGTAGAAGTCTTCGTGACGGCTTGGAGCACCGCTGGCTGGCAACATCTCATCTCTCCCTCGAGACTCTGGTGGTTGTTTTGGACTTTTTGTATGTGAGTTATGTATTTGGAGTTTTTTCACGGTGTGATGTGTTGTGATTTGTCATATGATGTACACACTTGTGGTTTCAGTTTTTGCCAATGTCTTTTTATGTTGTGGTGTCAGTCATACCGGTATGCACTATGTAGTTTGTTATGTTGTTGTGGTTAGTTTCCATTGTGGTTTGTTTAGATATATATATGTTGTTGTTGTTGTGGCCTACGGGCCCTGTATTAAAATGATATGTTGACACGTACAGGGGAGATGTCGTCCATTTGCTTTTCGACACGGCATACTCTCGGGCCGTGACATCGAGCCTGGTATGAGAGGCTTTCAATTTATCTTAAGTCCAAAGGATTTAACCAAGGTTTAGTCGACCCAACCCTTTTCGTAAAAATCATAGGGAAAGACATATTCATAGCCCAAATCTACGTAGATGATATCATCTTCGGAACCACCAACTCGATCCTACTAAACGAATTCATTTCACTTCTGGAAAGTGAATTTGAAATGAATTTAGTAGGTGAGGTGAGTTTCTTCTTAGGTCTACAAATTAAACAAACTAAAGATGGAATATACTTACACCAACGCAAATATACTAGGGAATTAATTACTCGCTTTGAAATGCAAGACGCTAAAATTATTAATACACCAATGGCAACAAATGTAAATATAGGAGAAGATGTAACCGGAAATTCAATTGACTTAAAATACTATAGGAGTGCGTTAGGGAGTCTCTTTTACTTAACTGCGAGCCGACTTGATATCTTATTTGTACTAAGTATGTGTGCAAGGTTCCAAACCTGTGCTAAGGAATCTCACCTAACTCTAGTTAAACGTATCCTTAGATATCTAAAGGGTACACTTAACGTCGGTATTTGGTACCCTAGATCTACCAAGTTCGAACTAACCGGCTACTCCGACTTGGACTATGCCGGTAGTAAGCTCGATAAAAAGAGTACGAGTGATTGTTGTCAACTTCTCGGCTCGAGTCTAGTGAGTTGGTGCAGTAGGAAACAACACTGTGTTGCCTTGTCTACCACCGAAGCCAAATACATCGCGATGGGTGAGTGTGTCACTCAGCTTCTTTGGATGAAGCACACTCTCCGAGATTTTAAGTTAGACTTTACAAACACTAAAATTCATGTAGATAACATTAGCTCAATTAACCTAACTAAAAATCCAATATGTCACTCTAGGACCAAACATATAAAAGTCAAACACCATTTCATTTGAGAACATGTGGCCAACGGAGCCATACAACTCGAATACGTCGAATCGAAGTCGAACTTGGCAGATCTATTTACTAAACCCCTACCTGAAGCCGAATTCAGTCTATTAAGATAAAAATTGGGCATGTGCAAAGTAGAATAGGAATTTACAAATTAGATTTTCTTATTACTATCTTTACTTTTTCATGGAACTAGCATAAGACATACCTTAGATATCATGCACCTATAGATTTAAGGAGCCAATACATCTCACAACACATAGGACTAATGTGTTTATGTACTTAGCCACGTAGATGGGTGTGAGATGTTAGGAACTTACTCCTAGTTTTAGATGTAAAGCTAGTGCATCGCCATGAACCACAGAGTATAATTATATATATTAACCGACTGTGACAAGGACTTGTTGATCCTTCATATCAATCAAGTCAAACAAAAGTTGAACATCCAATAGATGAGTTTTATTTTCAATATATTATATTCAAAATAATATGGAACATGATTGGACTTGAAACATAAACTTAATACCTATATTTTCTTCTTTAAAACCCCCCACTCTTTTCGATATAAGGCAAAAGGGGGAAAAAAGGCCAAAGTTAATCATTTTTTTTATAACTTTACTTAGTACTTCATACTTATTCTCATGGACAAAACATAAGTAAATGTTTACTTAGCTTTTCTTTTTGCAAATTTAGTAAATGCTTACTTAACTTTAATTTTTGCAAATTTACTTAACTTTAATTTTCGCAACTTAACTTGTTAAATAAAGGCCAAGTTAAGAGAATTCTTAACCTAAACTTATTTTTAATACTATGGCAAACCTTAATGTTTACTTAAGAAAGGGAGAGAAGGGGTCAAGTTAAGAAATTTTCTTAACTTAAATTTTCTTACTAAGGCCAACTTTAAGTAATTTTTAATTACTTAAACTCTTCCTAAATAGCAAACATCAAGGGGGAGGATTAAGATCTTCTTTCAAGATTCACCCTCGGTCAAGGGTGAGGTTTCCCCAAGGGGGAGACTTGGAAGAAAATCTCTACTACTCCTACTTAATCTTCATTATTCTTTGTGCATATTATTCTTCAAGCATATTATTTCCTTAACTTTGTATGTGGGTTTGCCATAGATCAAAAAGGGAGAGATTGTTGGTGCAGTGGGCACCTAAGTCGAACCTAAGTTTTGATTATAGCAAACGATACAAAGTTAAGCTCATATCATTATCTCATGAGCTAAATCGAGTCTGCAGAAAAGTGCTAAAGTTGGAGCTGAAGGCTAGCGACACCCGGAGGAAGCCACGATGGTCGGGCGACTCTCGAGTGACTTCGAAGGGAGCCAAAGGAATCGAGTGGAAGACCGGAAGCAAGAGCTACAAAGTAAGTATCGAGGTAAGCTCGTGTGTGTGAGCGTAAGTGAGGTCGTATCCTCCTTATGGGGATGGTCGGCGGTCGTCAAAATTATGTTTTTATTAAGCTAACATGTGATTTCAGCAAGCATCAGTCGACTGCCCACTAGAGCCACTCGACTATCTTAAATCACTCGACTGTTGAGTGTTGCAACTCGACTGGCGCTTCCATCAGTCGATTGATGGTCAAGGATCAGCTTCAAGGAGTCAAGCCTTATCACCTCATTCCAAAGAGCTTTGTGTCTATTTGTGATTGGTTGAAGACTTATTCGATGAGGGGCTCAAAGGCTATAAAAGGAGGGCTTCTCTAAGGGTTTTTCATCAATTCTAATAGCCTCCAAGTGCTTCAGATATGCTCCGACTCTCCGACATCCCTACGACGAAGCGCTGCCGAGACAATGACTAGAGCTTCAACCTCCAACCTTTGAATTAGTCGGTAATGAAAGTTTCAATTGTATTTCAGTTTACTTATTTCGTAAAGCTTTCATTATAATGAGGAGAGGGGGAGTGTCCCTCTACCTCGAGCTTTTGTGATTTCGTGTATTCGTTTAACTCCTACCCCCAACGAAGAGGAGTTCTTTAGTATTTTGCCCTCCATACGTGGTCAAGGACCACTAGGGCCTTGGAGTAGTAACCTTCGCCTACGAACCAAGTAAAACCCTCGTGTCTATTGTCTCTTTTGTTTTGTTTTTATCTTCCGCTGTGTCTACTCGTGTTTTAACGAACGAAGTCGAACGAAAGATTTTATATCGCTATTCACCCCCCCCCTCTGGTGATCCGCTCGATCCAACATCAAGCACTTTATCAGTAGTTGGTCAAGACTACCAGTCAACTAGTTCATCTCAAAACTGAGGTTTACCATAAGTATGATCCTCTCATACTTGACACTCACGCTTAACCTAGACTAAGCCTTCAAGCTACTTCAATCAGCCTCGTGCCTTTAGTTTTACTCTAGTCCCCTCACCCCTAGCCTTCAAGCACTTCCTTTGCCTTTGTTGTACTATTGGATACCCTTAGCCTAGACCTAAGCCTTCAAGATACTTCCATCAACCTCACACCCTCAGGTTGAGTCCAGAGTCCATGACTCCTCATCCTTTACGTTAGCCTTCAAGTGCTTCCTTCAGCTTCGTCATGCTAATGCATCTTCTTTTACCAAGAGGTTGTGCCTCCTGGACTTATGCTGCCATGACTACACACTTGGACTTACATGACCAAGACTATATACTTGGTCTTTCCTTTGTCAAGTATCCATACTTAGACTTTCCCTCGCCAAGACTACACACTTAGACTTTTCCTTTGTCAAGTATCCATACTTGGACTTCTCTTTGCCAAGACTACACACTTGGATTTCTCTTTTCCAAGTCTCCATACTTGGACTTTCCCTTGCCAAGTATCCATACTTGGACTTTTCCTTGTCAAATCTTCATACTTGGACTTTTCCTTGCAAAGTATCCATATTGGACTTTCACTCGAGTCTTACTCAAGTTTGGTTAACCATGACCTGAGGTTGATTGCTCCAATAATCTCCTTTTAAAAATCTCCCACATATGACCTTGGATGTCCCAAACCATCCAATAGTCATACTATCATACATATTGTTAAACATCAAAATACTAATCTAGTTCTACTCGAGCTTTGTTAACATTGACCTGAGGTCGATTGTGTTAGGACCTGTGCACCCATTAGAGGGGGGGTGAATAATGTGTCGTTGTTCGCTTGATGGAATTTAATCGTTCTAGCGTGCTTGATTGTCTACGATGTTTGTTAGTGCAATGGAAATAATAGAAATAGAAAATAAACACACATACAATACACAAGACAAACGATATAACGTAGTTCGGAACCGAATGGTTCCTACTCAACGGATTGAGCTCAAACGAGCTCTAGCAATGTGAACAACACCACTAATGAAAATACTCCTTCTCGACAACAAGTCGGAGGTGGAGAAATCTTGTACAAGAGATTACAATAGTAATACAAATAAACAACAAGAGTATACAAGTAAATACAACAAAAGAACGTAAAGAACACTTTACAAGAGATCTTTTGGAAGCTTGCTTGTTGATTGCTTTGGACTAGACTTAAAGACCCTAATTTGTGTTGGTGCAATCAGCCCAGGTCACGATTGACTAGGACTCGAGTTTGACTCGAGTGATGTTTTGATGTTCGACAAAAACATATGACAATGTAATTGGCATAGGGAAGTCCAAGTCTTGAGTACTTGGCATGGGAAGTCCAAGTGGAACACTTGGCATTTGGTAAAGTCCAAGTCTTGAGTACTTGGCATAAAAAGTCCAAGTGGGACACTTGGCACATGAAAAGTCCAAGCATGGGTCTTGGCAATGTAAAGTCCAACATGGGTTGGCAAGGGAAAGTCCAAGCTTAAGTATTGCCATGAGAAGTCCAAGGGGTTTGATATTGGTTGCGTAAAGTCCAAGCGGGAGTCTTGGCAGTATAAGTCCAATGGTTGATGGCATAAAGTCCAAGCGGAGTCTTGGCGGCGTATGTCCAATGTGCCTTGGCGGTGTAGACACCGTTAGCATGACATAGCCGATGGAAGCACCTGAAGGCTAGCGCGATGGATGAACAAGTCATGGATGACTTGGAGGGATCCAAGAGATGTGAGGCTGATGGAGGTGGCTAGAAGGCTTAGGTCTAGGCTAAGGGTGGTCTAGCAAGTATGGGGGAACCATACTTGGGCTAAAACCTCATGTTTGAGGTGTGCCAGTCGACTAGTTCCATGTGGCAGTCGACTGGACTGAGTCAACTAGGGTTTGACTGCGGGTTGTGGCCTAGCAGTCGACTACCAGAGGTGGGCAGTCGACTGATGGCTCGAGCAGTCGCCTGATAGTGTGATCAGTCGACTAGTGCTCGAGAAATTGGCCACAGAATGGAGTCGAGACTAGACTGGTCGAGTGAGGACTCCATCAGTCGACTGATGGGTATGATCAGTCGACTGATGGTAGATCCGTTGGACTTATCCAACGGGGATCTAGCCATTGTCTCACGACAACAGTGGCATTAGTCGACTGATGGTCCCGATCAGTCGACTGATTGACTTTTTCCAGCACAGGTTGAAGCTTTATAAGGAGCTCGTGATGGAGGAAAAAAGGATGGTTCTTTGAGGTGATTTGGGGCGAGTTGCTGCTGCAATTCAGGGTCTCCAAGTGCTACTCGATCAACCAAGTGATCAAGCATTCAAAGAGCATTTGTAAAGTGTTTTCTTTACTTGTATTCCTTTTTATTTCATTATATTGCTTGTATTCATCTTGTATTACTGTTGTATACATTGTATGAGGTTTCTCCACCTCCGGATTGTTCCGAGAAGGAGTTATTTTATAGTGGTGTGTGATTGGAATGGCTAGGGCTCGTTTGAGCCCGATCCATGGAGTAGGAACCGTGCAGTTCCGAACCACGTTACATACTCGTGTTCGTATGTGATTGTATATTTCGTTATTGTGTTATTTCTATTTCCGCTGCCATAACAAAATTGTAGAGACGAACGTGAAAGAATTCCATCGATGCTATTCACCCTCTCTAGCCGTTACAAAGATCCTAACAAGTGGTATCAGAGCCCGGGGCTCTTCTATGGATTAACAACCCGGAGTCAAGAAGTTGTTGGAATGTATACTGAAAGCCTAGCTCTTTTTGTATGAACATTTTATTTTGAAATAAGAATCACATGATCATTATTTGCACTTTATATATTTATGTGTGCATATTGTCTAATATTTTACATTGTAGATAACATGGTGCTTGGTGTGGCACAGAAGATCATGTTATCAGTTCCTTGTAAAATATAAGTAGAGGCTCACAACCAATATGGTTTTGGACAAACCATTGGCATGGTTGTAGTGTAGCTTGGTATTGTTTTGTCTTGAACATAGAGTTACACTGGTACACTTAGGTGTATTGAGCAGGACCGACATAGAGGTGATTCAATTTAGTACTGACTACATAATTGAATCGGACCTCGGATATTATGTTGTACATGCTCTTAATCTCGATATAATAACGGGCGCATGTACTTAGTATTTATTTCTTTGATTTACCAGTGGGTGAGATTTAGATGGATTAAATCAATATGCCCAGTAAGTTGGGAAATAATATTATTTACATGGTGTGTCGTTGATTATAGGAGGAAACCGTGTCCTATATATTAGGTTGATGATGTCCCCTTGAGGAGCTCATAAAGTTCATCATGTAAACCCAGCTGGTTGACTTAGTCAACGTGATGATAAGGTTGAGTGGTACTACTCGAGGAATTAGATGTTAATTAATTGATGGTCAGTAAATCAATTAATTGACGGACATTCGATATCTTAAACACGGGGAGATTAATGTACGAATAATATATGGAGTCCATATTAATTTATGGGGGTTGGTGAGGTAGTTCAATGATGATCCTCTAGTGGAATGGAACATCATTGATGGATCAAGTTTGTGTGGTTCCGATCCATCGGGTGGCCAAGACCCAACTCCTCCTTATGGTCCCTATCGTAGCCTAATATAATCCTTGTGAAGTCTAGATCCAAGAATGTAAAACAAAACCTAGAACCAACGGTTGGGATTAAATCCCTAAGATCCGATGGTTAGGATGAAACCCTAGAACCAACGGTTGGGATTAAATCCCTAACATCCGATGGTTAGGATGAAACCCTAGAATCGACGGTTGAGATTAAATCCCTAGATCCGACGGTTGGGATAAAACTCTATATCCGATGGTTGGGATGAAATCCTAGATCCGACGGTTGGGATGAAATCCTAGATCCGACGGTTGAGATGAAACCTTAGATCCGACGGTTGGGATAAAACCCTAGATCCGACGGTGGAGGTTAAATCCCTAGATCCGACGCTGGAGATTAAAGGAGTTCTAAGCCTAACTCTATAAAAGGAAAGCTTAGGGTTGGGCGGCAATAATAGATTTTTGAATTGGAGTTAGGGTTTGGCTCATCCACAAGTGGGCGGCTAGGGTTCATTTGGCGGCTAGGGTTTTGGAGCAAAGAAGTGGGCGGCAACTTTTCTTCCTTCTAGATTGTTGCCGGCGCCCATCCTCCTCCATCAAGACTTGGCCGGCGCCCATCCTAGAGGACTCTCCCTTCTTCCGTGGCCGGCGGTTCTCCTTCCATTGGTGGCCGGTGCTCTTCCTCCTTGCCTTCTCCTTGGTGGCCGGCGGCAACTCATCTTCAAGTTGGCCGGCGATTCATCCAATTCCTCCTTGGCCGGCGGTTGCACCAAATTCCCTAATTTGGTGGCCGGTTCTAGATAGGAAAGGTATTTGTTGTTTCTTCTCTTTATTCGTAGCGGACAAGGTAGAGAAGAAAGCGATCTAGAAGGCTTCTACTCGTGGAGGATCTTCGTCCACACGTCGTCGACGAGAAGGATAGGACATACGGTAGAAGATCGTGAGGTATAAAGTTATTTTAACTTTATTTACAGATCTGACCATATTCTTTAATATTTTGATTATGCATGTGTGTGTATGAATATGTATTGTATAATCATGGACCCCGAAGACAAACACAAAAACCGGCGATCCGTCCGTCGTCTCTTCCGCGGCTAACCAACTAGAAGAGTTGTGTTGCTTGAACAACTAGTTTGTTCAAGCGACCACTCAAGTTGTTAGCACGACGACGAAATGGTGTTGCTAGGGAAGCTCATCCCATCCGGATTAATCCTTTCATTAGTGAAAATTTTAATCCGGGGACATGGGAGCCAATGAGCCTCCGAAGCATCCACCTTCAGAAGCTAGAGGGAAGAATATGGATTTCCATGAAAAATTGGGTGACGACGTCAACATTCCACCTTCCTTCAACCATGAACATTTCACATATTGGAAAGGTAGGATGGAATATTTTCTAATGACAAATATCGAAAATTGGTTTGTCGTGACTATAGGTTTTGATTCTCCGAGACGAAAGAACGGCGAAATCCTCAAAATGAAGCGATGGATCGAGGAGCAACGGGAAAAATTCAAGACAACCGTTAAGGTAACAAAAATGTTGACTAATTTGATACCTAACGACATTTTGTCTAGATTAGGAAGCTATAGGGATGCCAAGGAGTTGTGGAACAAGTTGATCAAGTTCCACGACAATCCCGAATCGGTCCAAGAAGACATGGAAGAGGAGGAGACCGAAGAAGAATCATCATCATCCTCACAAGAAAGTGAGGAGTCAACTTCCGGATCGGAAGAGGTGGAGGAAGTGGAAGAAGCATCCACCTCAACGATTGAGGGGGAGGAGAGAACCTCCATACCGGAACATCAAGAAGAAGATTCGACATCCGGTCAAGATGAAGAAGCCCAAAGTCCAATTCCGGTCTCCACCACCGAACTAGGTAACTCAAGCAATTTGGTTTTAAGTAAAAAACATATAATTTGCTTTGAGTGTAGGGAAACCGGGCACTACAAGAGCAAGTGCCCAAAGAAGGTTAAGAAAGCTCCTCCGGCGCCCAAAAGTCATCAAAAGACAAAGGATGCCGATTCCCCAAGTCAAACGAGCAAGGAGCATATTATATGTTTCAAGTGCAATTTAAAAGGACATTATAGGAATCAATGTCCTAGGGGGAAGAAGAAGACCCAAGAGGGAGCTACACATGTAGGGGGAGCTTCCAAAGCTAACCCTAAGGTATATTTCAATGATGCACCTACTTTAGTTAATAGGCAAAATCATGCTAGGAGTTTTAATTCTCTTGCTATTTATCATAAAGAGCATGCTAGAAATAATAGACATATTTGTTTAGGTGCTAAGAGTGTCCACTTAGGAAATAAGAAGAAATTTAGGACTAATGTCCCTAAAAACATTTTACCTAGGGAATCTATCAAGAAAATAGGAGAACACCTAGGTTTCAATCCTAAATGGACTAGGCATATGCCTAGGAAGTCCAATGCCCAAGGATTAAATCAAAATTCTAAAATTGGGCAACTCGAAAAGGAAAATCAAGTCTTGAGGTCAAGGCTTGAAAAGATGGAAACGACCCTTGTAAAAATGCAAAATCTATTTCAAGGGTCAAGAGGTCAACATGTAGGGTCTAGAAGTCAAAGCCTAGAGTCAAATGGTCAAAAATCAAGACCTAGGAAATTAGATTCATCCAAGGGCAATCCTAAGCCCAAGGAAACCTATCACAATGTTCCATTTGATTATGGAACTAAACCTAGGAAAACTAAGGTCAATAGAGAAGTCATCCCTGTTAGTAATATATGAGAGATGTCCTAAGGCAATCGCCTTATGTATGAACCATTTATATGATAAATGAAGATTCACTATTTGAGTATACATGTTTTATGTATTTGATTGGATCTTAAACTCATTTACTGAATGTCCACGATACGATTCACAGCATGAGAGAATTTGTGATTGGATCACAACTAGTGAGTATCTCTACATGTGTAATTGTGATGTATCGGAATTATCCCTAGTCGATGAATTGATGGATTTGGACACTATCAATTCTGTCGAGACTAGCACGAGGTATACTCCTTGGTGTATCCAAGCAGCTGATTCTCACTGGCTGGAGACATAGTGATGTCCGGAGTTAATCGTGGATGCTAGTTATGGTAACTAGTTCATTGGAGTGACCAGCCGTAAGACTTCATATGGTTCTCTGCATATATAGATATTTCAATGAAGTTCTTACTGTGGCTTAAGTGCGATGTTCCTTTGACTTGTGGTATTCAAGTCATCTTGATCATGGAGACTTATGCTTTGACATCTTAAGCAAACATCTCCGAGGAGATGTGGACCCGGGATGATTGGGTATAAGTCGAAGTGATCGAAGGTGTTTGAATAGCCTATAAAGGATTCACCACTCCTTGCGAGGAGATGTATACCCATGGCCTCTCGTCGGATTGTTACTAAAGTCTTTGGCCAAAGCATTACATGTTTAGAGTAAAGAACTCTTCGATACATGTGGTGTAACTAGAATCCGTAGGACGAGGAAATGATAATTGGGCTAGGTGTGACGTAGTCAGCCTAGTGGGGACTGACACAATAGACCATGTCCTGAACCAAGTGGGTATAAGATGAGTGAAGGGAATGGGGCACGATTCATTCGAGCTACTGAAGGGTTTCAGAAATAGTTCTGGATCAACCGTTGATCTTTTCGGTTAATTGGGGATCATGATGTACTACTAGGTGCCACTCATGATCGTTCTATAATTAATGGTTAATTATAGACGGCCAACATAAATCGAGAACCTATTTGGTCACACGCACAACGAGTGTAATCCAAAGGATTTAAAACGAGCTTGAGAATGGGATTCTCAGACCGAGAGAAACTATGTTTGGTTGGACCAAACATAAAACGAGCATGAAATTTTTTCTGTCGCAATGGAAGCGTGGATGGGCAGTGTCTTATGAAGACATAATGGATGGACCAAAATGGTTTGGTTCTAATGCAATGGATGAGAATAAACCAAAGGGTTTGGTTTATATTAAACGAATGAACCAAAGGTTGGTTCGGTTCATTTTAACTTAAAATAAACCATCATGGTTTTGTTTATTTTAACTTATCCTAATGGAGCGGGTTAACGGGCTTTATGGATATGATCCATTAACCATTAAGAGAATTAGTTCTCTATAAAAGAGGGCTTAAGGGATTGTTAAACCCTAATAATCCAAAACCCTAGCTTGAAGTTGCCGCCCACCCCTTGGAGGAATTTTCGGCGCCCAACTACAAGCTGCCGCCACCCAGCTTTGTGCCGCCGTCCAAGACCCTTGCCGGCGTCCAAGCTCCAGCCGGTGAACCTCCGGCGACCCTCCGGTGATCTCCTATAGGTTCGGCATCAAGGTGAGCCTTTTCTCTCCTTGTTTTGGCCGGCGCCTACTCCTCCACCAAGCTGTCCAGTTTTCTGGACAGCTTCTTCTCCTCTCGTCGGAGCGTCGTTTGGATGACGGTTAGTGATCCGACAGCGGCTAACATACCGGGGATTTGATCTCCGGTAATCCTCTGAGGTGGAGGACGAAGGATTCGTCAATCGGTTGACGAATACCTCTCCGGAGAAGCGAGTCTTGAGGACTTGTTTTTAGGTCCGAATTTGGATTCGGATAGTGATCATCTCTCGATCACGTCGTCTTCAACACGAGGCTAGTAACCCGTACGAAGACCAAGCTCGTGGCTTGGTGAAGTCATCCCGAGGAGCTCGGCGTGGATACGGATAGAGACGATTCTTACGAGGATCGTTCCGGTTGATGCCGTTCCCGCTACACGTCATACGAAAGGTATAACGTAGTTTAATTTCCTTTTATTGCTAATTTTAATTTACGGTTATGTCTACACTTGTTGTAATATGCATGCGTGTATTGTGTGTGTTGTAATAAATATAGATTTATTATTTTAATTGCTTCCGCTGTGCTCATGTTTACGAAACATGATCGAACACACACACACCGCGGTGCCGGAAACCCAACAGTGGTATCAGAGCCCAGGTTGTGTTTCGACATAATCGTAAAATGGTTTTGCGATAGTCATAATGTATTTATGGAAATTTTCTAAATTTTGGAAATTTAGAAGAATTTATGGAAATTTTTCAATTTTGGAAAGTCTAGAAGTATTTATGGAAATCTTCCACTTTTGGAAAGTTGGAAGTATTTATGGAAATTGATATTTTCCATAAATAAAATATTTGATTAGATTCTGGAAATTTGTTTCCTAATTTAATCATGATTTGATTTGGGAAATCAAATCTTAAAATATTTTATTTCCATAAGTAGTTTTAAAGATTTAGGAAATTGGTTTCCTAAATAGATTTTCCTTAATCAAATAATTCCATGAATAAAATATGTGATTAGATTTGGAAATTTGTTTCTTAATTTAATTATGATTTGATTTGGAGAATCAAATCTTAAACATATTTTATTTCCATAAATAGTTATGACATATAAGGAAATTATAAACATGACATAATTGTATGCCATGTAATTGCATTAGATGCATAACATTATGCCATGCGTGTCGTGACATGTAGATGTATGTCATGTATGTCATGTATGTCATGCCATGTAGATAATAGTTATTTGCATGCAAAGAGGATGAGACATAAAAACCCTTAATCAATATTAAAGCCTACACCTTCCATTAATATGGTTAGAACCAGAGTTCTGTTTCTTGTTTGGGTTGTTGGACTCTCTCCAAGCCCGGCTCGAACCTGAATATGTTCAAACCATGGAATAGTTTAATACTAATATGGTAAGAGTCAGAGGTCAATCGTTAGCTTTGGTTGTTGGACTCTCTCCAAGATGGGCTAATTGGTTGAATGCGCTCTAACCATATTAAAACTATGTCCCGATTAATGGGTTGGCTTTAACCTGGAGCATCGACTTGTTGGACTCTCTCCAAGGTCGATGTAAAGGGAGGTGAAGTTGGGTGCTATGCATATGATGCATACTTGTTAATGTGTTAACAACCCGATGTATGTGTGAACATTCAATTAGTTGATAGCACATTGTGATAGTTGCATATACGTGATATGCAATCGGTATAGTTGATACCTACCGTCGTAGTTATGAATGGCTTGTTGGACTCTCTCCAAGGTTGTTCATAACTATGATGGATATCAGCCCATTCGGAGATGGACCTATGATCTCCCGAAGTGATTTTGGGGTTTTTGAAATTCGAAAAATGAATGGGATTAATAAATGTATATTGATGCATTTTAAAATCATCTTTCTCATATATGCTCGTTTTGTATTTCTAGGTCAATAAATTGATCATGACGTCTTTGAATTTGCGCACTATTTTGGATTCGAACAAACTGATTGGGCCTAACTTCCTGGACTGGCTTAGAAACCTGAGAATTGTTCTCAAGGCGGAAAAGCTTGCATATGTCCTTGAAGAGCCTCTTCCTGACCGTCCTAAGGACGATGCAACCTGCATCAAATGTTGGTCTATCGTAAACATGTGGCGATTCGAGCGCGAGTTGCATCATGCTAGCGGCGATGGTACCTGAGCTGCAGAAGCAGCATGAGCATATGGATGCTAACACTATGGTCTTCCATCTTCATGAGTTGTTCGATGAGCAAGCGAGATCCGAAAGGTTCGAGGTCTCTAGGCTTCTCTTCACCATGAAGATGCAAGAAGGTTCGTCTGTAGTACAGTTTGTGCTAAAGATGAACGGGTACATCGAGTGGCTAGCTACCCTCGGTTTTGTGATGGATCATGAGTTAAGTATTGACTTAATTCTGCATTGTTTGCCCAAGAGTTTCTCGCAATTTGTGATGAACTATCGGATGAACAAATTGGAATCCACCATTCCCGAGCTCCTCAATATGCTGAAGACTGTGGAGCCTTCTGTAAAGCATGAGGAGAAGGCGGTTCTGTTAGTTGATTCCTCAAAGAAAGGTTCTAAGAGGAAGGCAAAAGAACAGAAGAAAGGAAAGAAAAAGGCAAAGAAGGCGGAACCAGCGCAAAAGGGCACTTGCCATCACTGTGGCAAGGAAGGCCACTGGCGAAGAAACTGCAAGATTTATCTTGAGTCCATGAAGAAGAAGAAGGCATCCGATGCCCCATCCTCTTCAGGTATCTTCGTTATTGATTGTCATTCTATTTACTTAGACACTTGGGTATTGGATATTGGGTGTAGCTCACATATATGTAATGACATACAGGGGCTAAGGAATAGAAGAAGACTTGTCAGAGGGGAGTCAAATTTGCGAGTTGGCAATGGAGCAAAGGTTGCTGCCGTCGCCATCGGAACTTATTTGCTGAAGCTCCCTAGTGGACTAGTCTTGGAACTGGACAATTGCTATTATGTTCCTTCTCTAATAAAGAACATTGTTTCTATTTCCTGCTTAAATAGAAATGGTTTCCATTTAACGTTTAGTAACAATTGTTGTTATATAACTTTGAATGGGGTACTTTATGGAACTGGAACTTTGAGTAATGGCATTTATACGTTGGACGTATCCAATGACATTTTCAATATCGAAGCGAGCAACAAGCATGCTCGAAAGGATAATCACATAGACTCCTATATGTGGCATTGTCGTCTTGGCCATATAAGCAAGAAACGCATGTCCGAATTACACTGATGTGGAATTCTGGAATCGTTTGAATTGGATTCATACGATAGATGCGAATCATGCTTAAAAGGCAAGATGACTAAGTTACCTTTTACTGGAAAAGGTGAACGAGTGGGAGAGTTACTAGGTCTAGTACATACTGATGTATGTGGACCTATGTCAACTCAAGCATTAGGAGGCTATAGCTACTTCATTACCTTCACCGATGATCACTCACGGTTTGGGTATGTGTTCTTGATGAAACACAAGTCTGAAGCCTTTGAAAGGTTCAAGGAATTCAGAAATGAAGTAGAGAAACAACATGACAAGAGTATTAAAATACTTCGATCGGATCGAGGAGGTGAATACTTAAGTCAAGAGTTTCTTGATTATCTAAGAGACAATGGCATATTGTCTCAATGGACTCCGCCCTATACACCACAGCATAATGGTGTATCTGAGAGGCGTAACCGGACCTTGTTGGACATGGTCAGGTCAATGATGAATCATGCAACTCTTCCCAAGTCCTTTTGGGGTTATGCACTTCAGACAGCTGTTTACTTGTTAAACAGAATGCCTACCAAGGTAGTCTCAACCACTCCATATGAGATATGGAATGGTAAGAAACCTCATGTATCTTACTTGAAGATATGGGGTTGTCCTGCTTATGTGAAGCGGACTGTATCAGACAAACTGGATGCTAAGTCTGATAAATGTCTATTTATTGGATACCCTAAGGAAACAAGGGGTTACCAATTCTATCATCCTGTGGAACAAAAGGTGTTTGTTTCAAGGCATGCTGAGTTTCTAGATAAAGAGTTTCTCTTGCAAGAAAACAGTGGGAGTGTCGTCGAGCTTGAGGAGGCTCGAGAGACTCAAATAGACATTGATGAGATACCTGGTGAAGCACAACAACCGACAACTCATAGTGATGAGCAATCGGCTGGACCTATTGTAACACCACATCTTCGTAGATCTGGTAGAACACGCAATATTCCTGAGAGATATGGATTTCTCGTAAGTGAATCGAACGACGTGTTACTCATTGATGATGAGGAGCCTACCAGTTATGAAGAAGTGCTGACAAGTTCAGAAAGGGATAAGTGGCTTGGTGCCATGAAGTCGGAAATGGATTCCATGTACGAAAACCAAGTTTGGAACTTGGTTGACCCACCTGAAGGCATAAAGCCTATAGGGTGCAAGTGGGTTTTCAAGAAGAAAACCGACATGGATGGTAATGTGATTACCTATAAGGCTAGATTGGTGGCGAAAGGATATCGTCAAAAACAAGGTGTTGATTATGACGAAACCTATTCGCCTGTAGCTATGCTTAAATCCATTCGGATGCTCCTGGCCATAGCGGCTCATTATGATTATGAGATATGGCAGATGGATGTGAAAACAGCTTTCCTTAATGGAAACCTGCTCGAGGACGTGTATATGATACAGCCTGAGGGTTTCACATCGATTGATAAAACCAAGGTATGCAAATTGCGACGATCCATTTATGGATTGAAGCAAGCATCCAGGAGCTGGAATATCCGTTTTGATGAGACGATCAAAAAGTTTGATTTCTCACAAAATCCAGATGAACCTTGTGTGTACAAGAAGGTTAGTGGGAGTGCAGTCGTGTTCCTAGTATTGTATGTCGATGACATATTACTTATAGGAAACGATGTGTCAATCTTACAGTCAGTTAAGGTTTGGTTATCCAAGACATTCTCCATGAAAGACCTGGGAGAAGCAACCTACATCCTTGGGATTAAGATCTATAGAGATAGATCGAAACGGTTGCTTGGACTTTTGTAGTCTACATATATAGACCGAGTGCTAAAGAGGTTTAGCATGTCGGAATCCAAGAAAGGTTATCTGCCCATCAGGCATGGGGTACACCTTTCGAAGTCTATGTGTCCGCGCACAGAAGACGAGAGGATTTGCATGTGTAAGATTCCCTATGCATCCGCAATAGGATCTATCATGTATGCTATGTTATGTACGAGGCCCGATGTATCGTACGCTCTGAGTGTCACGAGCAGATACCAATCCGATCCAGGGATGGATCATTGGGCGGCTGTTAAGACAATCCTTAAGTACTTGAGAAGAACTAAGGATGTGTTCCTAATATATGGAGAAGGGGACATGGTGATACGAGGGTATACGGATGCCAGCTTCCAGACAGACAAGGATGATTCCAGGTCTCAGTCTGGATACGTGTTCACCTTGAATGGGGGCGCAGTGAGTTGGAAAAGTTCCAAACAAGAGACTGTAGCGGATTCTACCACTGAGGCAGAATATATTGCAGCTTCGGAAGCAGCAAAGGAAGCGGTTTGGATCAAGAAGTTCGTTCATGAACTTGGTGTGATTCCGGCCATTGTTCCCATCTACTGCGACAACAATGGAGCAATTGCACAGGCAAAAGAGCCAAGGTCTCATCAACGATCCAAACATGTGCTTCGCCGCTATCATCTTATCAGAGAGATCATAAGTAGGAACGAAATACAAATCGAGAAAATTCCCACTGAAAGGAACTTAGCGGATCCTTTGACTAAAGCATTACCTCAAAGTAAGTTTGAGGGTCATGTTAGAGCTTATGGTATTGGATACCATAGCGATTGGTATAAGGCCAAGTGGGAGTCTGTTAGTAATATATGAGAGATGTCCTAAGGCAATCGCCTTATGTATGAACCATTTATATGATAAATGAAGATTCACTATTTGAGTATACATGTTTTATGTATTTGATTGGATCTTAAACTCATTTACTGAATGTCCACGATACGATTCATAGCATGAGAGAATTTGTGATTGGATCACAACTAGTGAGTATCTCTACATGTGTAATTGTGATGTATCGGAATTATCCCTAGTCGATGAATTGATGGATTTGGACACCATCAATTCTGCCGAGACTAGCACGAGGTATACTCCTTGGTGTATCCAAGCAGCTGATTCTCACTGGCTGGAGACATAGTGATGTCCGGAGTTAATCGTGGATGCTAGTTATGGTAACTAGTTCATTGGAGTGACCAGCCGTAAGACTTCATATGGTTCTCTGCATATATAGATATGTCAATGAAGTTCTTACTGTGGCTTAAGTCCGATGTTCCTTCGACTTGCGGTATTCAAGTCATCTTGATCATGGAGACTTATGCTTTGACATCTTAAGCAAACATCTCCGAGGAGATGTGGACCCGGGATGATTGGGTATAAGTCGAAGTGATTGAAGGTGTTTGAATAGCCTATAAAGGATTCACCACTCCTTGCGAGGAGATGTATACCCATGGCCTCTCGTCGGATTGTTACTAAAGTCTTTGGCCAAAGCATTACATGTTTAGAGTAAAGTACTCTTCGATACATGTGGAGTAACTAGAATCCGTAGGACGAGGAAATGATACTTGGGCTAGGTGTGACGTAGTCAGCCTAGTGGGAACTGACACAATAGACCATGTCTTGAACCAAGTGGGTATAAGATGAGAGAAGGGAATGGGGCACGATTCATTCGAGCTACTGAAGGGTTTCAGAAATAGTTCTGGATCAACCGTTGATCTTTTCGCTTAATTGGGGATCATGATGTACTACTAGGTGCCACTCATGATCGTTCTATAATTAATGGTTAATTATAGACGGCCAACATAAACCGAGAACCTATTTGGTCACACGCACAACGAGTGTAATCCAAAGGATTTAAAACAAGCTTGAGAATGGGATTCTCAGACCGAGAGAAACTATGTTTGGTTGGACCAAACATAAAACGAGCATGAAATTGTTTCAGTCGCAATGGAAGCGTGGATGGGCAGTGTCTTATGAAGATATAATTGATGGACCAAAATGGTTTGGTTCTAATCCAATGGATGAGAATAAACCAAAGGGTTTGGTTTATATTAAACGAATGAACCAAAGGTTGGTTCGGTTCGTTTTAACTTAAAATAAACCATCATGGTTTGGTTTATTTTAACTTATCCTAATGGAGGGGTTAACGGGCTTTATCGATATGATACATTAACCATTAAGAGAATTAGTTCTCTATAAAAGAGGGCTTAAGGGATTGTTAAACCCTAATAATCCAAAACCCTAGCTTGAAGTTGCCGCCCACCCCTTGGAGGAATTTTCGGCGCCCAACTACAAGCTGCCGCCGCCCAGCTTTGTGCCGCCGTCCAAGACCCTTGCCGGCGTCCAAGCTCCAGCCGGTGAACCTCCGGCGACCCTCCGGTGATCTCCTATAGGTTCGGCATCAAGGTGAGCCTTTTCTCTCCTTGTTTTGGCCGGCGCCTACTCCTCCACCAAGCTGTCCAGTTTTCTGGACAGCTTCTTCTCCTCTCGTCGGAGCGTCGTTTGGACGACGGTTAGTGATCCGACAGCGGCTAACATACCGGAGATTTGATCTCCGGTAATCCTCTGAGGTGGAGGACGAAGGATTCGTCAATCGGTTGACGAATACCTCTCCGGAGAAGCGAGTCTTGAGGACTTGTTTTTAGGTCCGAATTTGGATTCGGATAGTGATCATCTCTCGATCACGTCGTCTTCAACACGAGGCTAGTAACCCGTACGAAGACGAAGCTCGTGGCTTGGCGAAGTCATCCCGAGGAGCTCGGCGTGGATACGGATAGAGACGATTCTTACGAGGATCGTTCCGGTTGATGTCGTTCCCGCTACACGTCATACGAAAGGTATAACGTAGTTTAATTTCCTTTTATTGCTAATTTTAATTTACGGTTATGTCTACACTTGTTGTAATATGCATGCTTGTGTTGTGTGTGTTGTAATAAATATAGATTTATTATTTTAATTGCTTCCGCTGTGCTCATGTTTACGAAACATGATCGAACACACACACGCCGCGGTGCCATGCTTTGTTTTCCATATGACATGCCATGACATCATGCTTATTCTTAATCATTTTATATGTCATGAATATGCTTAGGTTAAGGATTTAAGTGTCATGTGTTTTTAGATTTTATCATATGCCATGACATCATGATCATTGGCCATGCTTAATTATTTCTATCTTTATGCAATGATCATTTCATGCATTTAATTGATTAAAATTGAACTAAGGACAATGGCATGACTTGGAGTCCCATTTATAAGGGAATCAAGTAGGGTTGCCTTAGAAGATGCATGAAACCCTAGTTTAAATGAACCAAAACCCACATCTCACATTCAACTGACATGTATGTGTATTTATAACCCTAGATACATGTGAGATGCTAGGATATGAGTTAAGTTCAAGGTGTATAGTTTTTGCATCTAGATGAACTAAAACTCATCTAATTTCAATGGTGGATCATTGGGAAAGCTTGTGTACAAGTCATATACATTGAGCCCAAGGAATATGATCCAAAATAAGGTTTTGAAAACATTTTAAAAACATTTTGAAAAAACCTTGGTGAAGTCTATCTTTTGATAGTAATCACCATTGATGAGATTGATACAAAGTGAGCTTAAACTTTAAAGTTTTTAATCACTTTTGGATTTTTTATCAATTTCGCTATTTTATGGGTAAAATATTTTTCAAACATTTTTCACCCATTGTATTGGTCATAGGTATTATATGTATCAAATTTCGTGATTTTTCGATATACGTATAATTATTTATGATTTTTTAAAATTCGATTCTGATAACTGAAATTCGGAAATTTCAGTTATCAGTCGACTGCCATTGGTGGAAGTCGACTGATGGAGGTGCCAGTCGACTGATGTCTAAATCACTCGACTGGTAGCCTGATTTCGGGGTAACCAAGGTTGATTAACCGATTTCAGCTACGGTTAAGGTCCCTAATCACTCCTAACCCTAGGATATGCTTTGGGAAGCATTATAAAGGGTGAAAATCCATTGGATATGGATTAGGAGAGTTGTTTAGGGTTTGTATGAATGTTAAGGTGTTGGAAAGTTCAATGTTGAATTTCTAACCTTAATTTTGATGGTTTAGAGTTCCTATTGGCTTAGGGACTTCCCAAGGACATTGTTGGTGCAATGGTCAAGGGGGCGTAAGCCTTTAGGGGGAGGTATCCATCTTGGAGTGATGGATGTGTTTTTCTTTCTTCTTAAAGGGGAAAATGTTATCAATTGGGAAAATTGATGGATTTTTAGAAACCCAATTTGGAAATTGGGAGAGTGTATAGGATTGCCTCTCTTGAGTGATAAGGGACTTATCACTAAGAAGATGGTAGGCATCCTAGGTGTTTTTGGACCAAGGGGGAGATTATAAGATCTCATTGGGACATGAGACATTGACCTCCTTGGAGAGAAAACCTTTTTGATGTTAGTCAAAAAGGGGGAGAATGTTTGGGGGAGAACATTTGGAGAGTGTTTACCAATTTGGGATAATTGGTAAGGGATTTGAGTTAGTGTTCTAACTCAATGATTTGTTTGGTTTTTGTCAAACATCAAAAAGGGGGAGATTGTTGGTGCAATCGTCCCAGGTCACGATTGACCAGGACTCGAGTTTGACTCGAGTGATGTTTTGATGTTCGACAAAAACATATGACAATGTAATTGTCATAGGGAAGTCCAAGTCTTGAGTACTTGGCATGGGAAGTCCAAGTGGAACACTTGGCATTTGGTAAAGTCCAAGTCTTGAGTACTTGGCATAAAAAGTCCAAGTGGGACACTTGGCATATGAAAAGTCCAAGCATGGGTCTTGGCAATGTAAAGTCCAACAAGGGTTGGCAAGGGAAAGTCCAAGCTTGAGTCTTGGCATGAGAAGTCCAAGGGGTTTGATATTGGCTGCGTAAAGTCCAAGCGGGAGTCTTGGCAGCATAAGTCAAATGGTTGGTGGCATAAAGTCCAAGCGGAGTCTTGGCGGTGTAAGTCCAATGTGCCTTGGCGGTGTAGACACCGTTAGCATGACATACCCGATGGAAGCACCTGAAGTCTAGCGCGATGGATGAACAAGTCATGGATGACTTAGAAGGATCCGAGAGACATGAGGCTGATGGAGGTGGCTAGAAGGCTTAGGTCTAGGCTAAGGGTGGTCTAGCAAGAATGGGGGAACCATACTTGGGCTAAAACCTCATGTTTGAAGTGTGCCAGTCGACTGGTTCCATGTGGCAGTCGACTAGACCGAGTCAGAGAGGTGGGCGAGGCCGATCGATGAGCGAGCAATGATCATCGATAGTGTGATCAGTCGACTGGTGCTCGAGAAATTGGCCACAGAATGGAGTCGAGACTCGACTGGTCGAGTGAGGACTCCATCAGTCGACTGATGGGTATGATCAGTCGACGGATGGTAGATCCGTTGGACTTATCCAACGTGGATCTTGCCGTTGTCTCACGACAACAGTGGCATCAGTCAACTGATGGTCTCGATCAGTCGACTGATCGACTTTTTCCAGCACAGGTTGAAGCTTTATAAGGAGCTCGTGATGGAGGAAAAAAGGATGGTTCTTTGAGGCGATTTGGGGCGAGTTGCTGCTGCAATTCAGGGACTCCAAGTGCTACTCGATCAAACAAGTGATCAAGCATTCATAGAGCATTTGTAAAGTGTTTTCTTTACTTGTATTGCTTTGTATTTCATTATATTGCTTGTATTCATCTTGTATTACTGTTGTATACATTGTACGAGGTTTCTCCACCTCCGGATTGTTCCGAGAAGGAGTTATTTTATAGTGGTGTGTGATTGGCATCGCTAGGGCTCGTTTGAGCCCGATCCGTGGAGTAGGAACCGTGCGGTTCCGAACCACGTTACATACTCGTGTTCGTATGTGATTGTATATTTCGTTATTGTGTTATTTCTATTTCCGCTCCGCTAACGAAATTGTAGAGACGAACGTGAAAGAATTCCATCGACGCTATTCACCCCCCTCTAGCCGTTACAAAGATCCTAACAATTTGCATCAGCAAATCGCTCCAAATCGCCCAAGAAAATCTCTGCTAAATCCCTCCCTTCGTGCTCTTTTTAAACCTACAACTCGGGCTGGATTTTGCCTAGCAGTGGATTGATCGAGACCATCAGTCGACTGCTCTTGTAGACGTTGTCTCACAATGGCATGAGCCACATTGGATAAGTTCTAACGGATAGACCATCAGTCGACTGATCATACCCATCAGTCGACTGATCGGGTCATCACTCGACTGTCAAACCCTAACAGTCGACTCAGAAACTTTCTATTCCCAAATTCTCGACCGTCGGTGATCTCGGTCGATCGGGCCGATCTAAAGGCCATCGAGATCGCCCAATGTTGGCGATCATGTTAAACGATCCTCGCAACCGAACTCTAGTCGACTTGCATCAGTCGACTGACCATAATATCAGTCGACTGAAAACCTCATCTATGAGTTTTTAACCCCAAGTATGGTGCCCCCATACTTGCTAGACCATCCTTAGCCTAGACCTAATCCTTCTAGCCACCTCCGTCAGCCTCATGCCTATCGGATCCCTCCAAGTTATCCATGACTTGTTCATCCATATGCTAGCCTTAAGGTGCTTCCATCAGCTATTGTTATGCTAATGTGGTTTATGCAACCAAGGCACATTGGGCTTACGCTGCCAAGACTCTCGCTTGGACTTTACGCCAACAACCATTGGACTTATGCTGCCAAGACTCCACCCTTGGACTTTACGCCGCCAATATTCCCCTTGGACTTTCCAATTGCCAAGACTCAAGCATGGACTTTCCTTGCCAAGACTAATGCTTGGACTTTCCTTGGCAACCCATGTTGGATTTTCCATGCCAAGACTCAAGCTTGGACTTTACCTTGCCAAGACCCATGCTTGGACTTTCCCTACCAGCCCATGTTGGACTTTCCATGCCAAGACTAAAGCTTGGACATCCCTTATGACAATTGTCAAACCATCGTCAAACATTAAATATGACCTGGGTTGAATGCACTAACAATCTCCCAAAAACATTGTCAGACATCAATGTCAAACATCAAAACACTACTCGAGTCAAACTCGAGTCTGGTCAATCATGACCTAGGCTGATTGTACTAATAATCTCCCCCTTTTTGATATTTGACAAAAACCAAACACCTTTGAGTTAGGCCCTAAACTCAAATTCCCTTACCAATTTTCCCAAATTGGTAATTCTAACATTCTCCCCCTTTTTGACATACATAAAAAATGTTCTCTCCAAGGAGGTCAATGTCTCATATCCCAATGAGATCTTACAATATCCCCCTTGGTCCAAAAACACCTAGGATGCCTTCACTCTTCCTAGTGATAAGTCTCATATCACTTAAGAGAAGCAATCCTACAAACTCTCTCAATTTCCAAATTGGGCATCCCAAATTCCCATTTCTCCCCCTCATGAGAAAGAACACATCCATCATCCCATGATGGAAACCTCCCCCTAAAGGCTGCTCTCCCTTGACCATTGCACCAACAATGTCCTTGGAGAGTCCGTAAGCTAATAGGAACACTAAACCATCAAAAATTAAGGTCCAAAGTTCAATATTGAACTTTCACATACCTTAACATTGATACACACCATAACAATTTTCCTAATCCATATCCAATGGATTTTCACCCTTTCTAATACTTTCCAAAGCATATCCTAGGGTTAGGAGTAGTTAGGGAACCCTAACATAGCTGAAACATGGGCTAAACATTCTTGTTTACTTGAAATCATCTCTGGTAGTCAACTATCTCAGTCAACAGTTGACTGCCCTATACATCAGTCGACTGCCATCAAGCGACAATCGACTGATAACTAAAATTTCTGAATTTTAGTTATTAGAAATGAATTTTAGAAATTCATAAGTAATTCTATGTATTTTGAAAAATCATGAAAATTCATACGTACATTACTTATAAGTAATGCAATGGGTGAAAAATATATGAAAAATAATTTACCAATAAAATAGTGAAATTGATACAAAGTTCAAAAGTGAAGAAAAACTTCAATGTTTGAGCTCACTTTGTACCAATATCATCAATGGTGATTGATATCAAAAGATAGACTTCATCGAGGTTTTTCAAAATGATTTTAAAATTATTTTAAAACCTTATATTGGATCATGTTCTTTGGGCTCAATGTACATGGCTTGAACATAAGCTTTCCCAATGATCCATCAATAATATAAGATGAGTTTGAGTTCATCTAGATGCAAAACTATGCACCTTGAACTTAACTCATATCCTAGCATCTCATATGTATCTAGAGTGTATCAATACACATACATGTTAATTTGATGTGAGATGTGGGTTTTGTTCATCCTAAACTAGGGTCACATGCATTTTTCTAAGGCAACACTACTTGATTCCCTTATACATGGGACTTCATGTCATGCCATAGTCCTTACATCAATTTTTTATTAATGCATGAATGATCATGGCATAAAAGATAACATAAATAAACATAGTCAATGATCATGATGTCATGACATATGATATAATTTAAATTTACATGACATTAAATCTTAAACCTAAGTAATATCATGACATATTAAATGATTAAAATAAATATGATGTCATGACATGTTATATGGCAAATCAAGCATGGCAAATAAAATATAAAGGTATATAATACCTAAATTTCAATATTAGTTGCCAATTGTTATTATTGAACTCATTTTGCCATATTATTAGTTTATCCCAAGTGTGCCAAAAACCAAAAATAGCACATCTCAACCTCTAAACCTAAATTGTGCCAATTTGATTATTTTTCAACTTCCAAAAATTGCATTGGCACATCCTAAAAACCTTTAGGATTAAAAATCATTCTTATTTCAAAAGTACCCCATTACCTTGGAAATGACCTAAAGTGCCACCTTTACCATGGTTAAGTTAACTACCTATCCATTCAAGGTTGGTACATCTAAACCCATCTAGCATGAATTGATCACGCTCCTAGGATCCCAATACCTATTGGAGCTCCTTGGGTTAACTAGGTATTCACTAGGGATAACTTCCCCAGATACTCTCCTAATGACCCTCCTAGGGTTTGAAGCCTTAGTCATTTGTGTCTTACCTAGGTTAACTCTAGGGGTAACTCCCCTTGTAACCTTCTTAATGGCTTCCCTAGGTTTCCTTGAAACCTTAGCCACTAAGCACCTACCATGGTCAACTCTAGAGATGACTTCCCTTGTGACCTTGGTTTTCCTAGACCTAGGTTGTGTTCCATAATCGAATGGAATACTATTGTAGTTCTCCTTGGGCTTAGGTTTGTGACCCAAACCTTTCATTCCCTTGGTTGGACCTTGCTTCCTAAAACCTAGGTTTTGACTCCTTGACCTAGATTTTTGATCATTTGACCTTTTAATTTGATCTTGTATATTCCTAAGGGTCTTTTCCATTTTCTCGAGTCTTGACCTCAAAACTTGATTTTCCTTTTCTAATATCTCAATTTTTTATTTTTCATTAACTCTTGAGATATTTTTATTTCTAGGCATATGGCTAGTACATTTAGGGTTGATGCATAGGTGATCCTCTATCTTCCTAATGGTCTCTCTAGGAAGGATAGGTCTAGAATTGTTTTAGGGACATTAGTCCCAAATTTCTCCTTATTCCTAATGTGGGCATGCTTAGCTCCTAAATAATAAAATCTATTATTCCTAGCATGCCTTTCATGAATAATTGCAAGATTACCTCTAGCATGCTTTTGATAATTAATTGAGGAAGGAGCAAAATTAGAGGTTACCTTAGGATTTGCCTTAGAGGCTTGCCCTACATGTGTAGCTCCTTCTTCGCCCTTCTTCTTCCCCTTTGGGCATTGACTCCGATAATGGTCCCGTTGATTGAACTTGAAGCAAATGATGTGTTCCTTGCTTTTAATTATTTGGGGATAGGCATCCTTGACCTTTGGCACCGGTTGAAACATCTTGACCTTCTTTGGGCACTTGCTCTTGTAGTGCCCATATTCCAGTAGGGTTTCCGATACCGCGGCGAGTGTGTGTTCGAACATGTTTCGTAAACATGTGCACAGCAGAAGAAATAAAAATAATAAATCTAATTTATTACAACACACACACCACACGCATGCATAGTACAACATGTGTAGACATAACTGTAGTTTTAAATTTTGCAATAAAAGGAAATTTATTCTACGTATACCTGACGTATCACGTGTAGCGGGAAAGGCATCAACCGTAGCAACCCTAGCCAGAATCGCCTCTATCTGTATCCACGCCGAGTATCTTAGGGATGACTTCACAAAGTCATGAGCCTCGTCATTGTACGAGTCACTAGCCTCGTGTCGAAGACGATGTGATCGAGAGAAGATCACAATCCAAATCAAAATTCGGATTCAAAACGAATCCTCAAAAAATCACTTCTCCGGAGAGATATTCGCCGACAGTTTGACGAATCCTTCGTCCTCCACCTATGAGGATTACCGGAGATCAAATCCCCGGCAAGGAAGCCACTGTCGGAGCTCCAAACGTCATCCAAACGATGCTTCGACATGAAGTAAACAAGCTGTCCAAAAAACTGGACAGCTTTGGTGGAGGATTAGCGCCGGCCAAATAAGGAAGCTAGATGCTCACCTTGTCGCCGGAGCCAAGGAAGATCACCAGAGGGTCGTCGGAGGATTGCCGGCTGAAGCTTGGACACCGACAACAACTTGGACGACGACACAAGAGGTGGGCGGCGGCTAGGGTTTGGGCACCGACCACAAGAGGAGAGGAGGGAGAGGGGTGGCAACTTTGGATTAGGGCTCTCATTAAACCCTTGAGCCCTATTTTATAGAGAATAAATTCTCCTAATGGTTATTGGTTTATAATCAAAACCTATTAACCCGCTCCATTAATTTAAGTTAAAATAAGCCAAACCGATTTGGTCTATTTTAAGTTAAAACAAACCGAACCAACTTTTGGTTCATTCGTTTAAATCAAACCAAACCCCTTTGGTTTATTCTCCACCATTGGATTAGAACAAAACCAATTTGGTTTATCCATCATGTCTTCAAAAGACATGGCCCATCAACACATCCATTGTGACTGAAATGATTTCATGCTCGCTCCTTGTTTGGTCCAACCAAACCTAGTTTCTCTCGGTCTAAGAATCTCATTCTCAAGCTCATTTTAAATCCTTCGGATTACGCTTGTTGTGCGTGTGACCAAATAGGTTGTCGGTTTATGTTGGCCATCTATAATAAACCATTAATTATAGAACGATCATGAGTGGCACCTAGTAGTACATCATAATCCCCAATTAACCGAAAAGATAAACGGTTGATCCAGAACTATTTCTGAAACCCTTCAGCAACTATAATGAATCGTGCCCCATTCCTTTCACTCATCTTATACCCACTTGGTTCAGGACATGGTCTATAGTGTCAGTCCCCACTAAGTTGACTACGTCACACCTAGCCCAAGTATCATTTCCTCATCCTACAGATTCTAGTTACTGCACATGTATCCAATGTTGGAATGTATACTGAAAAGTCTACCTTTTGTATGAACATCTTTATTTTGAAATAAGAATGACATGATCATTGTTTGTATATTTTTATGGTTATGCATATTGTCTAATACATTACATTGTAGATAACAAGGTGTGTGGTGTCACACGGGAGATCATGTTATCGGTTCCTTGTAGAGTATAAGTAAAGGCTCACAACCGAGATGGCTTTGAACAAACCATTGGATTGGTTGTAGTGTGATTTGGTATTGGTTTGTCTTGACCATAGAATCACACTAGTGCACTTTGTGTGTACTGAGCAGGACCGACTTAGAGGTGATTCGATTTATTGCTGACTACATAATCGAATCGGATCTCAGATATTATATTGTACATGCTCTTAATCCCGATATAATAACGGGCACATATACTTAGCATTCATTTCTTTGATTTACCAATGGGCGAGATTTATAGATTAAATCGATAGGCTGGGTAAGTTGGGAAATGATATTATTTATATGGTGTGTCATTGATTATAGGAGGAAACTGTGTCCTATATATTAGGATGATGATGTCCCCTTGAGGAGCTCATAAGGTTCATCATTTAAACCCTGCAGGTGGACTTGGTCCGGCATGATGAAAAGGTTGAGTGGTACTACTCATGGAGTTAGATGTTGATTAATTAATGGTCAGTAAATTAATTAATCGACGGACATTCGAGATCTTAAACACGGGGAGAAAATATACATATAATATATGGAGCCCATATTAACTTATGGGAGTTGGTGAGGTAGATCAATGATAATCCTTTAGTGGATTGGATTATCATTAATGGTTCGGACTTTATGTGGGCATGATCCATTGTGTGGCCAAGATCCAACTCCTCCTCATGGTCCCTATTGTAGCCTATTAATACCTTATGAAGCTTAGATCCAATGGATAGAAACAAAACCCTAGATCCAAAGGTAGAGATTAAATCTCTAGATCTGATGATTGAGATAAAATCTCTAGATCCGACGGTTGAGATTAAATCCCTAGAACCAATGTTGGAGATTAAAACAAAGCTTATCCCTAAACTCTATAAAAGGAGGCTTTAGGGTTGGCGTGGAGAGCATTAGAGAAGCAAGGGTCTTTGGAGTTGGCGGCAAGAAGCAAGGGGCTAGGGTTTGGAGCATTGGCGGCACCAAATAACGAAACAATTTCCTTATCTTCTTCTTCCTCAAGCTTGCTGGCGCCCATACAACCCCTTCCTCACTTTGGCCGGTGTCCAAACTCCCTCCTCTCCTCCTCCTTGGCCGGTGGAACCAAGCCTTAGGGTCCTCCCTTGGAGCTTTTGGCCGGCAACCATTGTTTTCCTTCTCCTTGTTGGCCGACGGCAAGCAAGGTGCTTGTTGCTTGTTGGTTGGCTAAAGGAAGGAGAAGGATCTTGTTTCTATACTTCCTCTTGCTTTGGAAGAGAAAGGTTGGAAGATTGGTGATCTAGGAGCTTCAACTTTTGGTAGATCGCCGCCCATACGACGTCCGAAAGGAGAAAGGTCATACAATAGAAGATCGATAGGTATATCGATTCTCTATTTTCATTTGTTACATGTTTATATTTGTTTTTCAATTATGAGAATGATATATTTTGTTTGTGGATAAATAATACTTGGATCCCGAACATAAACACAAAAGTCAGCGATCCGTACATCGTCTATTCCGCGGCTATTCATGGAATAGAGGTAGGTCGCTTGAACAACAAGTTTGTTCAAGTGACTACTCTAAACGAATAGCACAACGTGGACAAGGTTGCTTGGGTGTTCCCTTTTATCTAGGATTAAATTTTTAATCCGGGGACATCGATGGGATTGTCATGAACAAGCGACCGAGTTGAAGTGGGAAGCGAAGTTTCCCCTCACGGATCAACCCAACATCCAAGAGTACGTTACTCTAAACATGTAATATTTTAGCCAAAGACTTTAGTAACAATCCGACGAGATGTCATGGGTATACATCTCCTTTATAGGCTATTCAAACACCTTCGATCACTTTGACTTATGCCCAATCAACCCGGGTCCACATCTCCTTAGAGATACTTGCTTAAGATGTCAAAGCATAGGTCTTTATGATCAAGATGACTTGAATACCGCAAGTCAAAGGAACATCGTACTTAAGCGACAGTAAGAACTTCATTGACATATCTATATATGCAGAGAACCATATGAAGTCTTACGGCTGGTCACTCCAATGAACTAGTTACCATAACTAGCATCCACGATTAACTTCGGACATCACAATGTCTCCAGTCAGTGAGAATCAGCTGCTTGGATACACCAAAGAGTATACCTCGTGCTAGTCTCGACAGAATTGATGATGTCCAAATCCATCAATTCATCACTAGTAGAGATACATCACAATTACACATGTAGAGACACTCACTTGTTTTGATCTAATCACAAATTCTCTCATGCTGTGAATCGTATCGTGGACATTCAGTAAATGAGTTTAAGATCTAATCAAATACATGTGAACATGTATACCCAAATAGTGAATCCTCATTTATCATATAAATGGTTCAAATATAAGGTGATTGCCTTAGGACATCTCTCATATATTACCAACAAACTCTCACTTGGCCTAATGCCAATCGCTATGGTATCCAATACCATAGGCTCTAACATGACCCTCAAACTTACTTTAAGGTAATGCCTTAGTCAAAGGATCCGCTAAGTTCCTTTCAGTGGGGATTTTCTCGATTTGTATTTCCTTCCTACTAATGATCTCTCTGATCAGATGATAGCGGCGAAGCACATGTTTGGATCATTGATGAGACCTTGGCTCTTTCGCCTGTGCAATTGCTCTATAGTTGTCGCAGCAGACCGGTATTGCTTCAACAATGGCTGGAACCTCACCAAGTTCATAAATGAACTTCTTGATCAAAACCACTTCCATTGCTGCATCCGAAGCTACAATGTATTCTGCCTCAGTGGTAGAATCCGCTACAGTATATTTTTTGGAACTTTTCTAATTCACTGCCACCCCATTCAAGGTGAACACGTATCCAGACTGAGACCTGGAATCATCCTTGTCTGTCTGGAAGCTAGCATCCGTATACCTGCGTAATACCATGTCCCCTTCTCCATATATTAGGAACACATCCTTAGTTCTTTTCAAGTACTTAAGGATTGTCTTAACATTCGCCCAATGATCCATTCCTGGATCAGACTGGTATCTACTCGTGACACTCAGAGCATATGATACATCGGGCCTCGTACATAACATAACATACATGATAGATCCTATTGCGGATGCATAGGGAATCTTACTCATGAAAATCCTCTTGTCTTCTGTGCGCAGACACATAGACTTCAAAAGGTGTATCCCATGCCTGATGGGTAGGAAACCTTTCTTGGATTCCGACATGCTAAACCTCTTTAGCACTCGGTCTATATATGTAGACTGCGAAAGACCAAGAAACCGTTTCGATCTATCTCTATAGATCTTAATCCCGAGGATGTAGGTTGCTTCTCCTAGGTCTTTCATGGAGAATGTCTTGGACAGCCAAATCATAACTGACTGTAAGACTAAAACATCATTTCCTATAAGTAATATGTTAGCGACATTCAATACTAGGAACACGACTGCACTCCCACTAACCTTCTTGTACAGACAAGGTTCGTCTGGATTTTATGAGAAATCAACCTTTTTGATTGTCTCATCAAAACAGATATTTCAGCTCCTGGATGCTTGCTTCAATCCATATATGGACCGTCGCAATTTGCATACCTTGGTTTTATCAACCAATGTGAATCCCTCAGGCTGTATCATATACACGTCCTCGAGCAGGTTTCTATTAAGTAAAGCTATTTTCACATCCATCTGTCATATCTCATAATCATAATGAGCCGCTATGGCTAGGAGCATCCGAATGGATTTAAGCATAGCAACAGGCGATTAGGTTTCGTCATAATCAACACTTTGCTTTTGACGATATCCTTTCACCACCAATCTAGCCTTATAGGTAATCACATTACCATCCATGTCGATTTTCTTCTTGAAAATCCACTTGCACCTATAGGCTTTATGCCTTCAGGGGTGTCAACCAAGTTCCAAACTTGGTATTCATACATGGAATCCATTTCCGACTTCATGGCTTCAAGCCACCTACCCCTTTCTGAACTTGTCAGAACTTCTTCATAACTAGTAGGCTCCTCATCAACAATGAGTAACACGTCATTCGATTCACTTACGAGAAATCCATATCTCTCAGGAATATTGCGTGTTCTACCAGATCTACGAAGATGTGGTGTCTCAATATGTCTAGCCGATTGCTCATCACTATGAGTTATTGGTTGTTGTGCTTCATCAGGTATCTCATCAATGTCTATTTGAGTCTCTCGAGCCTCCTCAAGCTCCACGACACTCCCACTATTTTCTTGCAAGAGAAACTCTTTCTCTAAAAATACAGCATGCCTTGAAACAAACACCTTTTGTTCCACATGATGATAGAATTGGTAACCCCTTATTTCCTTAGGGTATCCAATAAATAGACATTTATCAGACTTAGCATCCAATTTGTCTCATACAGTCCGCTTCACATAAGCAGGACAACCCCATATCTTCATGTAAGATACATGAGCTTTCTTACTATTCCATATCTCATATGGAGTAGTAGAGACTATCTTGGTTGGCATTTTGTTTAACAAGTAAACAGTTGTCTGAAGTGCATATCCCCAAAAGGACTAGGGAAGATTCGTATGATTCATCATTGACCTGACCATGTCCAACAAGGTCCGGTTATGCCTCTCAGATACACCATTATGTTGTGGTGTATATGGTGGAGTCCATTGAGACAATATACCATTGTCTCTTAGATAATCTAGAAACTCTTGACTCAAGTATTCACCACCTCGATCCGATCGAAGTATTTTAATACTCTTGTCATGTTGTTTCTCTACATCATTTCTGAATTCTTTGAACCTTTCAAAGGCTTCAGACTTGTGTTTCATCAAGAACACATACCCAAACCGTGAGTAATAATCAATGAAGGTAATGAAGTAGCTATAGGCTCCTAAATCTTGAGTTTACATAGGTCCACATACATCATTATGTATTAGACCTAGCAACTCTTCCACCCATTCACCTTTTCCAGTAAAAGGTAACTTGGTCATCTTGCCTTTTAAGCATGATTCACATGTATCGTATGAATCAAATTCAAATGATTCTAGAATTCCACATCGGTGTAATTTGGACATGCATTTCTTGCTTGCATAGCCATGATGACAATGCCACATGTAGGAGTCTAATTGATTATCCTTTTGAGCACACTTGTTGCTCGCTTCGATATTGAAAATGTCACTAGATATGTCCAACGTATAAATACCATTGCTCAAGGTTCTAGTCCCATAAAGTACGCCATTCAAAGTTATATAACAACAATTATTACTAAATGTCAAATTGTAACCATTTCTATTTAAGCAGGAAATAGAAACAATGTTTTTTATTAGAGAAGGAACACAGTAGCAATTGTCCAGTTCTAAGACTAGTCCACTAGGGAGCTTCAACAAATAAGTTTCGAAAGTGATCGCAACAATCTTTGCTCCATTGCCAACTCATAAATTTGACTACCCTCTGACGAGTCTTCTTCTATTCCTTAGCCCCTGTATGTCATTACATATATGTGAGCCACACCCAGTATCCAATACCCAAGTATCTAAGGAAATAGATTGATAATCAATAACGAAGATACCTGAAGAGGATGGGGCACCGGATGCCTTCTTCTTCTTCACGGACTCAAGATAAATCTTGAAGTTTCTTCGCCAGTGGCCTTCCTTGCCACGATGATGGCAAGTGCCCTTTTGTGCTGGTTCTTCCTTCTTAGCCTTCTTGTTCTTCCCTTTCTTATGTTCCTTTGCCTTCCTCTTAGAACCTTTCTTCGAGGAATCAACTAACAGAACTGCCTTCTCCTCATTCTTCACAGAAGGCTCCACAGTCTTTAGCATATTGAGGAGCTCAGGAATAGTAGATTCTAATTTATTCATCTGATAGTTCATCACAAATTGTGAGAAACTCTTGAGAAAACAATGCAGAATTAAGTCAATACTTAATTCATGATCCATCACAAACCCGAGGATGGCCAGTCGCTCGATGTACCCGTTCATCTTTAGCACAAACTGCACTACAGATGAACCTTCTTGCATCTTAGAGGTGAAGAGGAGCCTGGAGACTTTGAACCTTTCGGATCTCGCTTGCTCATCAAACAACTCATGATGATGGAAGACTATGGTATTAGCATCCATATGTTCATGCTGCTTTTGCAGCTCAGGTACCATCGCAGCTAGCATGATGCAACTCGCCAGTTCAGAATCTGCCACATGTTTCTGATAGGCCAATAATTGGTCTGGAGTTGCATCATCCCTAGGACGGTTGGGAAGAGGCTCTTCGAGAACATACACTAACTTTTCCGCCTTGAGAATAAATCTCAAGTTTTTAAGCCAGTCCAGGAAGTTAGCCCCAGTCAATATGTTTGAATCCAAAATAGTATGCAAATTCAAAGACGTCATGATCAATCGATTAACCTAGAATATACAAAATGAGCATATATGAGAAAATGATGTTAAAATGCATCAACATATATTTATAAATCCCATTCATTTTTTGAATTTCAAAAACCCTAAAATCACTTCGGGAGATCGTAGATCCATCTCCGAATGGGCTGATAACCAACATAGATATGAACAACCTTGGAGAGGGTCCAATAAGCCATTAATAGCTACGATGGTAGGTATTTGATATACCGATTGCATATCACAGATATGTAACTATCACAATGTGCTATCAACTAATTGAATGTTCACACATACATCGGGTTGTTAACTCATTAACAAGTATGCATCATATGCATAGCACCCAACATCACCTCCCTTCACATTGACCTTGGAAAGAGTCCAACAAGCCGATGCTCCAGGTTAAAGCCAACCCATTAATCGAGAAATAGTTTTAATATGGTTAGAGTGCATTCAACCAATTAGCTCAGCTTGGAGAGAGTCCAACAACCAAATCTAACGATTGACCTCTGACTCTTACCATATTAGCATTAAACTATTCCATGGTTTGAACATGTTCGGGTTCGAGCCAGGCTTGGAGAGAGTCCAACAACCCAAATAAGAAACAGAACTCTGGTTCTAACCATATTAATGGAAGGTATAGGCTTTAATATTGAGTAAGGGTTTTATGTCTCATCCTCTTTGCATGCAAATAACTATTATCTACATGCCCCCAGGGGCACGGCGTGGTGGTTCCGAGCGAAGGGCTCCTCTGAACTGGCCTGGGGTCGATTCCGCCTATCAGCAGCGCGCGGTGGGCGGGTGGAGGTGCTCAATGGCCCATTGTCCCAGCGTGGTCGGCCCATCAGGCGCCCACGAGCTCATACGCCACGGGCCACCCGTCACCCTGATTTACTCTCGTCAACCGGTGGGGACTCTCGTTGAAGGCCTTGGGGCAGGGCCGATTGGCCCTATGGATTAGTGGGAACAAGCCCAACACCACAGGTTAATCAAAAAAAAAAAGGAAAAAAACTATTATCTACATGGCATGACATATACAACATATATCTACATGTCACGACACGCATGACATAATGATATGCATCTAATGCAATTACATAGCATACAATTATGACATGTAGTTAATTTCCTTTAGGTCATAACAATTTATGGAAATAAAATATGTTTAAGATTTGATTCCCAAAATCAAATCATGATTAAATTAGGAAAAAAATTTCCAAATTCAATCACATATTTTATTTATGGAAGGTCTCAATTAAGGAAAGTGAAATTTAATTTAGGAAACAAATTTCCTAAATTGTCAAAACTATTTATGGAAATAAAATATATTTAAGATTTGATTTCCCAAATCAAATCATGATTAAATTAGAAAACAAAATTCCAAATCTAATCAAATATTTTATTTATGGAAAATATCAATTTCCATAAATACTTTTAACTTTCCAAAAGTAGAAGATTTCCATAAATACTTCTAGACTTTCTAAAACTAAAAATTTCCATAAATACTTCTAACTTTCCAAAAGTAGAAAATTTCATAAATACAATTACGACTATCGCAAAACAAATTTACAATTATGTCGAAACAGAACCTGGGCTCTGATACCACTGTTGAGTTTCCGGCACCGCGGCAAGTGTGTGTTCGAACATGTTTCGTAAACATGTGCACAGTGGAAGAAATAAAAATAATAAATCTAATTTATTACAACACACACACCACACACATGCATAGTAAAACATGTGTAGACATAACTGTAGTTTCAAATTTTGTAATAAAAGGAAATTTATTCTACGTATACCTGACGTATCACGTGTAGCGAGAAAGACATCAACCGGAGCGACCCTCTCTAGAATCGCCTCTATCCGTATCAACACCGAGTATCTTTGGGATGACTTCACAAAGTCACGAGCCTCATCTTCGTACGAGTCACTAGCCTTGTGTCGAAGACGATGTGATCGAGAGAAGATCACAATCCGAATCAAAATTCGGATCCAAAACAAGTCCTCAAAAACTCACTTCTCCGGAGAGGTATTCGCCCACCGTTTGATGAATCCTTCGTCCTCCACCTATGAGGATTACCGGAGATCGAATCCCCGGCAAGGAAGCAGCTGTCGGAGCTCCAACGTCGTCCAAACGACACTCTGACACGAAGTAAACAAGCTGTCCAGAAAACTGGACAGCTTTGGTGGAGGATTAGCGTCGGCCAAATAAGGAAGCCAGATGCTCACCTTGTCGCCAGAGCCAAGGAAGATCACCGGAGGGTCGCCGGAGGATCGTCAGCTGAAGCTTGGACACCTGCAACAACTTGGATGGCGGCACAAGAGGTGGGTGGCGGCTAGGGTTTGAGCGTTGACCACAAGAGTATAGGAGGGAGAGGGGCGACAACTTTGGATTAGGGCTCTCAATAAACCCTTGAACCCTATTTTATAGAGAACAAATTCTCCTAATGGTTATTGGTTCATAACCAAAACGCGTTAACCCGCTCCATTAATTGAAGTTAAAATAAACCAAACCGATTTTGTCTATTTTAAGTTAAAACGAACCAAACCAACTTTTGGTTGATTTGTTTAAAACAAACAAAACCCCTTTGGTTTATTCTCCACCATTGGATTAGAACCAAACCAATTTAGTTAATCCATCATGTCTTCATAAGACACAGCCCATCCACACTTCCATTGTGACTGAAACGATTTCATGCTCGCTCCTTGTTTTGTCCAACCAAACCTAGTTTCTCTCGGTCTGAGAATCTCATTCTAAAGCTCGTTTTAAATCTTTCGGATTACGTTTGTTGTACATGTGACCAAATAGATTCTCGATTTATGTTGGCCATCTATAATTAACCATTAATTATAGAATGATCATAAGTGGCACCTAGTAGTACATCATGATCCCCAATTAATCGAAAAGATCAACGGTTGATCTAGAACTATTTCTGAAACCCTTCAGTAGCTACAATGAATCGTGCCCCATTCCTTTCACTCATCTTATACCCACTTGGTTCAGGACATGGTCTATAGTGTCAGCCCCTACTAGGTTGACTACGTCACACCTCGGCCAAGTATCATTTCCTCATTCTACAGATTCTAGTTACTGCACATGTATCCAAGAGTACCTTACTCTAAACATGTAATACTTTGGCCAAAGACTTTAGTAACAATCCGACGAGAGGCCATGGGTATACATCTCCTCGCAAGGAGTGGTGAATCCTTTATAGGCTATTCAAACACATTCGATCACTTCGACTTATGGCCAATCATCCCGGGTCCACATCTTCTCAGAGATGCTTGCTTAAGATGTCAAAGCATAGGTCTTCATGATCAAAATGACTTGAATATCGCAAGTCAAAGGAACATCGCACTTAAGCGGCAGTAAGAACTTCATTGACATATCTATATATGCAGAGAACCATATGAAGTCTTACGGATGGTCACTCCAATGAACTAGTTACCATAACTAGTATCCACGATTAACTCCGGACATCACAATGTCTCCAGCCAGTGAGAATCAGCTGCTTGGATACACCAAGGAGTATACCTCGTGCTAGTCTTGAAAGAATTGATGGTGTCTAAATCCATCAATTCATCGACCAGAGATAATTCTGATACATCACAATTACACATTTAGAGATACTCACTAGTTGTGATCCAATCATAAATTCTCTCATGCTGTGAATCGTATCGTGGACATTTAGTAAATGAATTTAAGATCTAATCAAATAATGTGAACATGTATACTCGAATAGTGAATCCTCATTTATCATATAAATGGTTCAAACATAAGCCGATTGCCTTAGGACATCTCTCATATATTACTAACAATTCCCTACACTCAAAACACATTATATTAATTTTATTATGAAATGATGTGCTTGAGTTACCTTGGTCAATGGTGGGAACCGGAGTTGATTCTTCACCTCCTCAACCGGAGGTAGGTGGCTCTTCTTCTTATTCTGGCATGGAAGGTGATCTCTCCTCCCCCTCAATCCTAGAGGTGGAGACTTCTTCTACTTCTACCTCTTCCATTGATTCTGATCTGGATGTTGATTCCCTATCAACTTCCAAATCCTCACTTTCTTGTGAGGAAGAGCTTTCTTCTTCGGCCTCCTCCTCTTCTTGAGCTGAAAGTGAGTTCTCATGGAATCTTGCCACTTTGCTCCAGAGCTCTTTGGCATCCATGTATTCACCAAAGCTACACAAGATGTCATTAGGAATCAAATCAATAATAAATTTTACTACCTTCTTGTTTTTCTCGAATTCTTAGAGTTGTTCCTCATTCCATCTCTTCATCTTGAGGAATCCTCCCTTTGACCCTCTTGGATATTTGAATCCTTACATTAGGGCGAACCACTCCTCAAGGTCCCTCATCATTAAGAAGTCTTCAATTCTTGCCTTCCATTGGTTGAATCCTTCTTGTCCATAGAAATTATATGGGATTGGGGTATTGATGTCCCATCCCAAATTCTCTTGAAATTCCATCTTCCTTCCTCCAGCACGCTTACTCTTGGTTGTTAATCCATTGAAGAGTGACCTCGCTCTGATACCACTTGTTAGGACCTATGCGCCCGCTAGAGGGGGTGAATAGCAGATCATTGTTCGCTTGATGGAATTTAATCATTCTAGCATGCTTAATTGTCTACGATGTTTGTTAGCGTAGAGAAAATAATAGAAATACAAAACAAACACAAATACAATGCACAAGACAAACGATATAACGTGGTTCGGAACCAAATGGTTCCTACTCTACGGATTGAGCTCAAACGAGCTCTAGCGATGCAAACAACACCGCTAATCAAAATACTCCTTCCCCACAACAAGTTGGAGGGGGAAAAACCTCGTACAAGAGATTAAAATAGTAATACAAATAAACAACAAGTGTATACAAGTAAATACAACAAAAAAACGTAAAGACCACTTTACAAGAGATCTTTTGGAAGCTTGCTTGTTGATTGCCTTGGACTAGCCTTAAAGACCCTGATTTGCACCAGCAAATCGCTTCAAATCGCCGAAGAAAATCATTGCTAAATCCCTCCTTTCGTGCTCCTTTTAAACTTGCAACTCAAGCTAAATTTCGGCTAGCAGTGGACTGATCGAGACCATCAGTCGACTGCTCATGTAACCGTTGTCTCACAATGGCATAAGCCACGTTGGATAAGTTATAACGGATAGACAATCAGTCGACTGATCATACCAATCATTTGACAAATCGGGTCATCACTCGACTGTCAAACCCTAATAGTTGAATCGAGAATTTTTTGTTCCCGAATACCCAATGAGCAGTCGACTGATCTCTAGATCAATCGACTCCTCAACTCATCGATCGCCCAATGCGTGATCGACTATTAGGCCGATTCCTCTGATCGAACTCTAGTCGACTGCGTTCGCATCGACCATAATATCGATTGGTGATAACCTCATATATGAGGTTTTAACCCCAAGTATGGTGCCCCCATACTTGCTAGACCACTCTTAACCTAGACCAAAGCCTTCTAGCCACCTCCATCAGCCTTGCGCCTATCGGATCCCTCCAAGTCATCCATGACTTGTTCATCCATATGGTAGCTTTAAGGTGCTTCCATCAGCTATTTTCATGCTAATGTGGTCTACACCGCCAAGACACATTGGGCTTACACTGCCAAGACTGCCGCTTGGACTTTACGCCACTAAGCATTGGACTTATGCTGCCAAGACTCCACCCTTGGACTTTACGCTGCCAATATTCCCCTTGGACTTTCCAATTGCTAAGACTCAATCTTTGACTTTCCTTGCCGCGACCCATGCTTGGACTTTCCTTGCCAACCCATGTTGGACTTTCCATGCCAAGACTCAAGCTTGGACTTTACCTTGCCAAGACCTATGCTTGGACTTTCCTGGCCAAACCATGTGTTGGTGCAATCGACCCATGTCATGATTGACCGAACTCGAGTTTGACTCAAACTATATTTTTATGTTAGAAAAAACGTATAACATGGGATTATCATGGGAAGTTCAACATGGGTTGGCCACGTAAATCCAAGTGTGTAGCCTTGGTGGTAAAAAGTCCTAGCATGGGGCTTGGTGTTAGGAAAATCCAAGCATAGGGCTTGGTGTTGGTAAAGTCCAAGTGTGTAGCCTTGGCAATGGGAAGTCTTGAGGACTTGGCAAGTTCACTAGTCTCTTAGGCTCGGGGTCCTTGAGTCGGCGAAGGATGGCAATGTGAAGCCGTGCACTTGGTGCATCCGAGGGACCGCCGGACGGGGAGAGAATTGAGTGAGGACCAAGCAAAGCAAACTTTGAGGGCAAGAGACGCGAAGGATTGCATTGCGAAGTCGTGCGCTTGGTGCATTCGAGGGACCGTCGGACAGGGAGCGATTGGAGTGAGGCCCAAGGGAAGTAGACTTCGAGAGCAAGAGACGCGAAGGATGACACTGCGAAGTCGTACACTTGGTGCATCCGAGGGACGTAGGCCGAGGGAAGAGAGCTTCGGTGGGGAACTCCATGAGAGGATAAGGTGGACTTGACCAAGTGGCTAAGATTTACGGTCGGATGCTCAAACAACTTGGTGTTTGAGATTTTACCCGACATCAGTAGACTGTCATAGGTGCCAGTCGACTGCTCCAAGACGATACCAATCAACTGGTGTTCGACTGATGTACTTCTAGTCGAACAGTCGACTACCAAGGGTTGGCAGTCGACTGCCGACACTATTAGTTGATTGCTAAGGGATGGCAGTCGACTGATCAAAATGAATTCGAGCACAAAAGGTTTTCCAGTCGAGTGATCGCGTCGAGCACTCGACTGATGGGTTCATCAGTTGACTGATGGGCATGATCAATCGACTGATGATGGATCCGTTGGAACTTGTGCAGTGTGGATCGAGTCATTGTGAGACAATTGCTACTAGAGCAGTCAACTGATGGTCACGATCAGTCGACTAATTGGTGCAAAATCAACTCAATGTAGGTTATAAATGGTGCTTGAGATGGAGGATTTTGGAAGAGTTTTTGGGGAGATTTTTGAGGGAAATTGCTGCTGCATTCCAGACCTTCAAGAGACAAACCAATGCAAGCAACAAGCAAAAGTGATCAAAGCCATTTGTGTAAAGCTTTCTTTTGTATTGTCTTTGTATTTTTGTATTACCTTGTAATTGCTTGTACGAGATTTCTCCACCTCTGACTTGTTGTCGAGAAGGAGTTTTTGTTAGTGTCGTTTGCATAACACGAGCTCGTTGAGCTCACCCCATGGAGTAGGATCCCTAAGGTTCCGAACCACATATATCGATTGTGTCTTGTGTGTTGTTTTTATATTATTTTCGATGCGCATATTGATGATTATTGTAGACAAGAACGGAAGAATGATCGATTTCCATCCACCACGCAAATTGGGATATTCACCCCCCTCTAACCGGTCACCCATCCTCCAACAAGTGGTATCAGAGCAAGGAGCTTGTCGCGGACTCATCGCCAACATAAGCACGACAAGATGGTCGGCATCGACATCCATCCACCAAAATTCGAAGGAGAATTCTCATGGTGGAAGAAAAGGATGGAGGTATATTTTGAAATCGATTTCGATATGATGCTAACTATTGAAAACTATTTTGAAGTACCTAGGGGTGAAGAAAACAAGTCATTGGTAAAATCAATGTGGACCGATGAGCAACAACAACTATTCAAGACAACGGTAAGGTAACAAAAATATTAATTAAATTAATACCTAACCATATCTTGTGCAAGATAGGTGAATATGGGGATGCCAAGCAATTGTGGGATAAGGTGGTCAAATTCCATGAAAATTCCGAACCGGCACAAGTAGAGAAGGAAGTCGAAGTAGAATGTCCATCAACATTCAGATCCGAGGATGTTGAATAATTGGAGGAAACCTCCACCTCTAGCATTGAGGGGGAGGAGAGATCTTCCATCCCGGAACAAGAATGAGAAGAAGCATCTACATCAAGGAGAAGTGAAGATCAAGAGGCTTCCACCTCCCTAGGTAACTCATGCATTGTACTTAAAAATAAAAGTCACATCATATGCTTTAAGTGTAGAGAGCAAGGACACTATAAAAGCAAGTGTCCCAAGAATATTAAGAAGGCTTAATTGGTGGCAAAGGTGAAAGATGTCGTTGTCCCCACAATTAGAAGCAAGGAGCACATGGTGTGCTTCAAATGTCATCAAAAGGGACATTATAGGAGCAAATGCCCTGGGGGGAAGGGGCAAGAAGGATCTACACAAGTAGGGGGAGCTTTTAAAGCAAACCCTAAGGTAAAATTTAATGCACCTTCAATTTCTAAGGGTAACAAGCATGCTAGAAATTATTTTAGTTCTATTGCTATTGTTAATGAAAAGCATGCTAGTAGGAATAAATACTATTGTTTAGGTGCCAAGCATGTAAATTTACCTAAGAACAAACCTAGGACTAATAACACTAGACCTATGTTACTTAGAGAGTCCATTAGGAAGGTAGAAAATCACCTAGGCATTAATCCCAAAAATCATAGACATATGCCTAGGAAGAGTCATTCCCAAAAGATAAATGAAAAATCAAAATTGGGAAAATTAGAATTAGAAAATCGAGCCTTGAGGTTAAGGCTTGTAAAATTGGAAAAGACCCTCAAAATTATGACAAACTCAATTATGGGGTCAAAGGATCAAAATCTAAGACCTAGGAGACAAGAACCGGTTAAGGGTAAGAAAGGTTTGGGTCACAAACCTAAGTCCTATCACAATGTTCCATTTGATTATGGAACTAAATCTAGGTCTAGCAAAACCAAGGTTAATAAGGAAGTCATCCCTAAGACTAGCCATGGTAAGTGTCTAGTGGCTCAAAATTTAAGAAAATCTAAGGTAGCCACTAAGAAGGTCAAAGGGGAAGTTACCTCTAGAGTTGATCTAGGAAAGGCCCAAATGACTAAGGCTTCAAAGCCAAAAAGGGTCATTAGGAAGGTATCTAGGGAAGTCATCCCTAGTGAATACCTTGTTAACCCAAAGAGCTCCAATAGGTATTGGGTTCCTAGGAGCGTGATCGATTCACGCTAGATGGGTTAGGGTGTGTCAACCCTAAGTGGATGGGTAGTTAAACTAGCCATGGTAGAGTTGACACTTTAAGATGTGCCAATGTGGTTTGAGAAGATGAAAATTGATTAAATTGGCACGAGTAGGTCTTAGAAGTCATGGTGTGTCATTTTGGGTTTTTGGCACACTAGGGGGAAATTGTAAAATATCGCAGAAAAATAATAATAATAATAATAATAAAATATCTCGTGTTAAATTAAGAAATTATCATATGAAATTTTTCAGGATTTTTAGGAATTTTTTAGAAATTAATTGGAGTTCATATGATCGATTAGGAGGAAGATTAAGGCTTAAATAGATGATTGGATTAGACTTGAGCTAGCTCAATCATTTGACCGGTTTTAATGCTCGAACCCAAAACCCATTTCTTTCCGTTTCTTTTCCCGATCGGCCGTTTCATTCTCTTCTCATTCCCGAACTCGCGATTCTTCTTCTCCCAGCAGCGTCGAGTGCTCTCCTCGCCGTTTCTCCTTCTTCGCTCGATGGTGCCCCCTTTTCTCCCGATCGAGCGTCGCCCTCCTCACATCGCCGTCGCCCCGACCAACACGGTCGCTCGCAACCCCCGGGCAGTGCATCTTACGTCTCGCCGCCCTAGGCGTCGCGTGCACCGGATCGACAGTCGTCGCGTTCTCTCAGTCGTGCACCTGACTCCTCTGCCACCGATGCCACGCCTCTTCAACTCGCGGCGGCGACGCTCTAGGGCACGACAAGCATCTCTCGCGGCGGCGACGCTCTAGGGCACGACAAGCGGCTCGGCGTCGATGGATCGGGATTTCCAGGCTGCGGCATCGGGGCGACAACAGATCTCTCGTGGCAACGGCGATCTCGAGCGTGGGCGGCGCGCGGAGAGATTTGCTGTCGCCCTGACGCTGCAGCCTGGAAATCTCGATCCATTGACGCCGAGCTGCTTGTCATGCCCTAGAGCATCGCCGCCACGTGTTGAAGAGGCGTGGCATCGGTGGCAGAGGAGTCAGGTGCACGACTGAGAGAAGGCAACGACTGTCGGTCCGGTGTGCGCGATGCCTACGGCGGCGAGACGCGAGATGCACTTCCCAGGGGTTGCAAGCGACCGTGGTGGTCGGGGCGACAGCGATGTGAGGAGGGCGGCGCTCGATCGGGAAAAAAGGGGGCGCCATCGAGCGAAGAAGGAGAAACGGCGAGGAGAGCACTCGACGGTGCTGGGAGAAGAAGAATTGCGAGTTCGAGAATGAGAAGAGAAAGAAACGGCCGATCGGGAAAAGAAACGGAAAGAAATGGGTTTTGGGTTCGAGCATTTAAACCAGTCAAATGATTGAGCTAGCTCAAGTCTAATCCAATCATCTATTTAAGCCTTAATCTTCCTCCTAATCGATCATATGAACTCCAATTAATTTCAGAAAAATTCCTAAAAATCCTGAAAAATTTCATATGATAATTTCTTAATTTAACACGAGATATTTTATTATTATTATTATTATTATTATTTCTGCAATATTTTACATTCTCCCCCACTTATAAAAATTTGGTCCCCAAATTTCGTACTAACATGCAAAATTACTTCAAGCAAGTTTCCGAAAGGACCACATACTTTCCTCAAGTGGACAGATTAGACTATCGAGCTCGGATAGTATCTTCCAGCTCCCACATAGCCTCTTCATCGGTATGATGTTGTCATCCAACCTTTACGAGTCGGATGGTTTTCGTCCCACTACTGTCGCTCCTTGCGACCCAGGCTCCACCCTGGAATCACCTCGTAAGTCGCATTAGATTGAGGTAGAATTCGGAACCTCTTTCAGAACATAATCAACATGCGACACGTATTTCCTCAGTATAACAACAGGAAATACGTTGTGAGGACCCACAAGTGTCGGAGGTAAAGCCAACGATAAGCTACACCTCCATAATCCACGACACAAGATCTGAATAGATCCTTCAACATTTGAATGTCATGCTCAGACAGTCCATTAGTCCGCGGATGAAATATTGTACTAAGCTGAAGCTCTGTGCCCATAGTCTGGTACAGACTCTGCCAAAATCGGTAGGTAAATCGCGAATCTCTATCCGATATTGTACTTAAAAGTACCCCACGCAATCTGATAATCTTTCGGTAAGACAACGTTGTCGTATGGTCCAACGAGTACGACCCACGAGTAGGAAGGAAATGAGATGATTTGGTCAGTTGATCCACAATCACCCAAATCACATCACGTCCTTTACGAGTTCTAGGCAATCCCGTAACGAAATTCATAGTGATATGCTCCCACTTTCATTCTGGAATCGAAATTTCCTGGAGCAGTCCATTGGGTTTCCGATGTTCAACCATCACCTGCTGGTATATTGAATCTCCAGCAACAAAATCTGCGGTATCTCTCTTCATACCGTTCCCACCAATAAAAGCATTTCAACTCTCGGTACATCTGAGTACCTCAAAGGTATATAGCCCATCTCGAATGATGTGCTTTCTGTAGCAACTCTTTCTTAAACACTGCAACTACAGAACCCACAATCCTTATCAGAGACGGGGAATTATTTTCTCAAAAGAGAAATCCATCAACCATTCAAGATCCCCTCTACCACACACTCTGTAAGTGTATGGAAGACTATAGCGATCAAATCTCGTAAATTACCACAATTCGCATTCCAGCAACTTTATACTAGCTACCCAGTAGTTAGTTAAAATCCCATGAGCATTCCTGCTCCATATATCCATAAATCCAGAGAATAACTACTAAAGTCATGTCATGTATATAACAGACTATCTCGTAGTTTCTTAACTGACGTAGGCATAAGAAATGCCTCTTTCAACTGCATCGAAATCATTCTGATCCCTGAAACGACGTATCTGCGTACAACTTCCTTTTTATCCACTCCAAAAGGATTAACTAATACTTGCGTAAAAGTTAACCGCCGTCTAGGTCTTATAACTGGTTTCACCAGCTTTCGACTAAATGATTTCCATCATCACCTTTGTCAAACAAGTTTGTGGTATAGTAATTTCAAGCATTCTATCCACATCTACGGAATTAACCAAAATATACAAGGAAACCACCATTTACGATGGTCGAGTGCGCAACTCCAACTACCACAATCAACAGTGGCCAAGTTACGCAACTCCAACAACTATAAAAGGATCCTATCATGTTCAGGATACACGATTCTCAAATCCCGTGATGACTAAATCGTTAATTAGTCTAGCAACATAATCAAAATTCATACAATTCATACCAAGTATGAAATTGTCATCTTCATACACCTGCATCCCCTTTTTCTCTAGGCTGATGATATATCAATCATCACAACAACAATGATACTTATATGACACCATGTCACTACCATATCAACGCTCCAGTCGTAAACCAACCCTAGAGTCTACACAGGTGTCTTTAGCTGATCTAAACAGATCATTTATCCTCACGTAGGATATTTACTTTCAACAATTATCGCATTCCATCATTGATAATCGATGCATACTTCCAAAGGTCCATCTCTCTTCCAACAAAGAGTTCCGGATCTTCTCAAGGAGGAATCTTGGGATAGATAAATATCCCTTCCAACTTCTCCTATAATTACAACTTACATTCTTCCAATTTCTATAGTGTTTAACAACACTGATACCCACAAAACTATCACCCGGTCTGTGATCTTTGATATCAGAACTATTTCCGCAATCATTTCGATCGCCTACTCCACTTACCTATGCAGCGCCAAGGCTAGGAGTTCATCCGAAACTACATCGGAATGCTCTCGGATTATACGCACATCCGAGACACATATCATACCATAATCTTAACAATTTGACCATCCGTAAGGATATGTCTACAGTAAAGATATGTCTATCCGAGTCTAAGGGCATCCCTTGACTTCTTAATTGTTGGTCCACTTCTCACCTGACGGTAGAGATACCACCGACCCACAAGTCGATGTAAAGGACCCTTCTACTTCAACTGAGAATGTTCTAGATACAGATACCTGTAACTACAAGCATCTCTCAACATATTAACCCAGAGGGTAAAACTGGAGTAATACCCTGAATGATGAAATATCTGTCGATCTGATCCCAAAGGCTCCACGTAGGTCTCGGCCTTTCTCCGAAGAGAATAAGATCAGATCCAACAGTCCGCGACAAAACGGTCGCATTTCTGCGATGAATGATCCAAGGATCTTTTTTCTAGATCATATGATCCCATCACTAAATCCTACGAGCTGCAACTGTAGGATACCGAATAGATACGACCATCGTCGTATACTCTCTCCTTTGTACTAAGCAAATCATATCTGGAGGTAACTGCTTGTTGTTGTCTGCTAAGTCTTCTACAATGTCTTCTGCTGATGCTGCTTCTGTGCTGATCTCTGCTGAAGGGGAGTATCAAGGAACTCCAACCACGCCTGAGGTAGTAGGTTGTTGCTGATAAGGTAACCCGCATCTTTTGTGCTGATCTCTGCTGTCGAGACGATGCATCTTCCTCCCGGAACACCATCGATAGTCTTCAACTGAATCTTCAAGGTACACCTCCTCCACTGCACTGGTTGCTCACAATAGCAACAGCTGAACTGCTCCAACGGATAATCTGGCTTCGCGTGTCTTCGTGATCTGCATTGTACGCACATAATCCCTTCGAAGTCTTTGTTCTGATTTTGCTGATATCCACAAGAACATCCTGATGATCTGCGGTTGGTCTTCTATAACCGGAAAATAGCTCATGACCAATGACTCCGATCTTGCTTCTTTTGTCCAACATTCGGAGGCTTCTTACTCCAATATCTGACTTGCAATATCTGCTTATCAATCTTCATCTCCTTAAACACTTGTACGGAGTCATTTCTTAACTCCTATTTCAATCCAACGTCTTCCAGCAGGATCTGGTAGAAGATTCCGACATCCTAATCCAACTATAAGCCAATAACTCTGGGTGGCTTAAATCATCCATTCATCTTCTTGAGCTATTAGGTGGTCGTAACCTCCGCAAGTCTCACGACTCTGCACAGTATACTATTACTAACCGATCACCCTTTCTTGAAGCTCAAGAATTCCTTACAATGTGTCACTAAAAGTGACACGGGGAAATACACTCTTCCAACATCACTAATCCATGATCAAGTGATATATTATTTCCCAAAGATTATTTTCTGCATTTATCACCAAATACCGGCTTGACCCCAATAATGGTATGCAAATAACTCTTCTTTCTCGGTATAACTTGAGTTAAGTACTCAAAGGTACTCTCAAAGTTATACATCTCAGTATGAACAACTCAGGGATAAAAATCCCTATGAAACACCGTAACCTAGCCTTCCGCTATCTACATCAACAATAGTCTACAAGTTTGTTCATTACCCAAAGGTAATGATCCGACTAGCACAGTTAGTGGAAATCTCTAAGACTGTAGTCTCTGATTTTCATAATAAATGTGACGACTTGCCCCCTGTTTTCCAACTCGGTATCAGTCGGCTCTAAGACGTAAATCACCGCCTCGACACAGGTTCAAGACTCACAAAATTAACAGGTCATTCCCGTGGTCAACTCATACAACGGTTACGAATAATGACCAACACAATACAGGTTATTCCCGGGTATAAGCATCTAAATGCATAGCCAACATAACCGGGAGCATAAACCCTAAAGGTCACTCCGGTCGGTCGCCTCGGTGGACGACCCCTACTACAAGTCTGCACAGGTGTCATAACTCTATTGTATACACCTACTAATCAAGTTTAGATAAATATCTACTAAACCATAAGTTTTTTTAGGAATTCTTACCTCGTGCTGCTTGGAGCTCAGGCTGCTGTCCATCTCATCTCAAAAACCAAAACCTAATAAATCGACTCCCGAGAATCCAAGACTCGACACAAAAATAACATTGTATGGCATCGCAGAACCTTGGGCTCTGATACCACTAAAGTTGTCACGCCCCGAGAGCATACCGAGCCAAAAATCAAACGGACGACACCTCCCCTGTACGTGGCAACATTTCGGGTTAATACAAGGCCTGTAGGCCCACAATAACAACAATATATATATATCAAAACAACGACTACACAAAAACACAGCGGAAACATACCACAACAATACAACAATCCCACACATGCATACCGGTATGACTAACACACCACAACAACATGAAACCTCGACAAAATCTGAATATACAACATATACATCACGGAAATTCCCAATACATAACATGGCGGACGGAAGGCCCAAAACAAAACACGGGAGCCTCGGAGGTGAGATGAGATGATGTCACTCGGTGGTGCTCTAAGCTGTCACGAAGTCTTCTACCTGTTACCTGGGCGACAGAAAAACCCAGGGTCCGTGGGGGGGTGGTGAGTAAAACTCAGCAGGTAATAGAAAACATATATATATATGTAATATCACTTGTATTTCAACGACATACTCTAGAAGTACAATAGGTATATCAGCATAGTATATAAATAGAAGCATATACCGTCTAACTGAATGAACAACATAAAAATGCAGACATACCTGAAGTCTGCCACGCTACTCTGATCCAACCTGAACATATATCAAACATATATATATATAACAGGTAGAGTAGATCAACTCACAATATACTCTAGCAACAGGTCAAGGTATCTAATGGTCTGTCCAACCCATACCAGTATCCGACACAATCGTATAACAAATGCAAGAAATATGCATGAATATGATGTACACCCAAATGCAGCAAGCGTAGTACAATCAAATGCAACATCACAATAATCATATATTTATAGACTGTATCTATATATATATTGTTAGGGCAATCTCTTACCGTAATATGGTTTTGATGGTGTGGCAAAGGGTTTAAGTTAGTTTGTTATGTTGATTTGATATGTGCGTTAAAGTCGTGCAGGACTTGGTAATTCGCACATTGAGCTGTGGTGAGTTTCACATCTCATCACTCGTGCCTTGAGTCGGTGAAGGATTGCTTTGCAGAAGCCGTGCGCTTGGGGCATCCGAGGGACCGCCGGATGAGAAGCTTGGAGTGAAGCCGGAGGAAGTAGACTTTGAGGCAAGAGATGCAAAGGAGCATTGCAGAGTCGTGCACCTGATGCTGCCGAGGGACGTGGCCGAGAACGAAGAGAACTTCGAAGGCAAGGGACTCCGAGAGATGAGAGTGAGCGACTGTAACCCGGGGAAGGGTAGCTCTTAGGTGAAACTTGGCCATTTGGCCAAGTGTCAGATGGGTTTTCCCGACACTAATCGACTGCCATGTCATGGCAGTCGACTACTCTAAGTCGATGGGTCGATCGACTGGTATAAAACCGGTCAAGTGCTTGGCAGTCGACTGCCATGGACTAGCGATCGCCGATGTCGGCGGTAGTCGGCTTGCCCGATGAATGGCGGTTGGTGATAACGTTGCCGCACGCGAGAATGGTGTCGACTCGACTGGGCACTCGACTGATCGAGCACCAGTCAACTGATGGTGCCATCAGTCGACTGATGCCAGTGTCGTTGGATGGTATCCAACGTGGAAAGCGGCCGTTATTGGGATAGCTCTGGCACGCGATCGGTGATGGGTGCCATCGATCGGCTTGCTCCTGTGTCAACGGGAAGAAACCCTCTTCCTCTATAAAAAGGAAGGGGATGAGGCTTTGGGGGGCTAATGCTTATGCTCTAAATTGCTCCCAAAGTGCTCTAAGTGTTCTTCCACTCTTCTTACTAGTTTTATCTCCATTCTATTGTAAGAAGAGAGATTGTAAAGAGGTTACCTCCACCTAGCTTTGTGCAAAGGAGAGATCTAGTGGATAGATTGCGGAGTGATTCACCATGGATGAATCGGACCGTGGATTAGCGGCGCAGCCGTGAACCACGTTACATCTCGGTGTTTGTATTGCTTGCTTATATTTTGTTTGTCTTTGTTTGTATTTGTATATTCCGCTTGCGCTAACGTTTTGTAGACGAACAAAATACGACATCCAACGAACGAGGGCTATTCACCCCCCTCTAGCCGGCCGTACCGATCCCCTACAAGTGGTATCAGAGCCAAGGAAAGCTTGTCGAGGACTAACCGCCACGACAAGAAATTTTCGAAATGGCCGGCTCCAACATCCATCCTCCGAAGTTTGAAGGAGAATTCGCTTGGTGGAAGAAGCGAATGGAGGTATTTTTCGAAACGGATTTTGATATAATGATTACAATGGAATCCGGTTTCGTTTTGCCTAGGGATGAAGAAGGGAAGCCAATAGAGAAATCTAGGTGGACCAAAAGGCAAAGGGAAGAGCACCTTGCAAATTCAAAATCCAAACATCATCTCTTCAATGTGCTCCCCCAACAAGAAATCAACCGAATAGGAGAATGCCTAAGCGCCAAGGAGATGTGGGAGAAGCTATTTGAGCTTCATGAAGGCACATCCGAGGCAAGGCTAGCAAGGAGAGATCTCCTCCGCTCCCAACTATCCAATATAAAACTAGAAAAGGGAGAAAAGGTAATTTCTTTGCATTCTAGATTCAAAGAAATTTTAAATGGACTAACAAGTGTAGGTGAGAAGCTATCAAACCGGGATATAGTAATGAAGGCCATAGATGCCTTTCCCCGGTCCTCAAAGTGGAGCTCCATGGTGGATTCGTTCTACATCTCCAAGAACATGGAAGTAAGTACCTTGGAGGAATTTTTCTCAACAATGGAGCTCCATGAAACTAGGCTTGAGGGAATACAAGAGGAGCCTAGAATTCAACCCTCAAGAGGAGTAGCATTGTTGGCAAATAAGGGGAAGAAGAAGATGGAAATCACCTCCTCCTCCGATGACGAAGCGTCTTCCTCCTCCTCCATGGATAGCACCGAAGAAGCCTATATGGTAAGAAGGGTAAGATGTGCATTTAAGAATTTTAGATTTGATAAATCTAATGATAGGAATAGAAGACCAAGGGGGAAGGTCATATGCTATAATTGCCAAGGAGAGGGACACATAAGGGACAATTGTCCCCTCCTAAACAAAAGCAAAGAAGAGAAGAAAAAGAAAGAAGAGAAGAGGAAGAAGAAGAAGGGGAGCAAGAGAAAGGAAGAAGAAAAGAAGGCAAAAGAAAAGGGGAAGGCCAAAGCATTCAAGGCCAAGACATGGGATGATCCTTCCTCATCCTCCTCCTCATCATCGGAAGAGGAGAATGCTTTTGTCACCAATTTGGCTTTGATGGCCTTTGATGACTTGGATTGCTCTTCATCCGAAAATGAAAGATCAAGCTCAAGTGGGGAGAGCTCAAGTGAAGGGAGAGCTTCTACATCCTCCTCATCCGAAGAAGAAGAGGACATGGAAACTATGGTAACAAATCTAACTCCTAAGAAAATAGTTTCCATGGTGTCTAGCTTAACTAGAGAGTTATTTAGAGCTAAGAAGAAAAACAAAAGCATGCTAGATCAAATTAAGGACCTAGAAAATAAACTAGAAAATGCATGCTTAAATGATAATATTTCTTCTAGCTTAGATGATGCATGCTCACATGATTATATGCCTTTGAATGTTAATGATGCATGCATAGAGGAAAATAGGGCATTAAGGGAAAAGATAGATTATTTAACCAAAGCCCTAGAGAAATTCACTATTGGTTCAAACACATTAAATATGATCATAGGGAGCCAAAGAGCAAGTTTTAACAAAAAGGGCCTAGGATATAAGGAAAAGAAAAATGAAAAGGCCTACAAATGCTTAATAGCTAGGGGTCAAGATAAGAAAAAGACAATAGCTAGAAAATGGATCCCCAAGGAATATCTAGTGAACCCAATAGGAAAGAACTTATTTTGGGTTCCAAAATCCATCCTTAAGGGTTAGAATAACCCTAGGGTAGTCAACCACATGGACCTAACCTATATCATATTTTGGTTGACTTAGGATGACGGGACAACATTTTTTTTTTTTATAGTGTTGGGTGATGATAACGTGCCCATAAATAGGTAATAATGCTTAAATCATGATGATTGATGTAATTCCTATGTATATTTACAATCATGATTTATGTTTTTAAAATTTGGCACGTTATCATAAGAAATAGGTTTGAATCATGCTTTAGGTAATACCTTGTTTAGTATCACCATATAATACCTAATGCATGACTATTATTTGATGAATACATGAGTTTCATGGTCATAATGTGAAATTAAATCATATATGCCTTTATGATCATGAGGATTATTAGGTTGATACTTAACCATGATAGAATTGCATGAATATATTGGTTAAGTATATACAAATACCCCCTAGGATGCATCTCACACTCACAATAGGCTAACTTGATTGCAAACTTAGCATGGGTGAGATGTTAGGATGATACAAATGTCCACTAATGCCTATGGCATTTAGATGGTAATTTAAAGTATCAAAATAGCAATAATAGACCAATCATGGGGAAGGCTTATGTTTAATTCATAGACATATTGCCCAAAGATCATGGTTGGATATTTCATATGTTTTAAAAACAATTTTTTACTTTAAAATACATGTATTCATGTTTTGAAACAATTGGATGCAAGACTAGGTGTTAAACTTGATACTCTCATGATCAAAAAAACCTAGTGCTTTTTAAACCTTTTGGATTTTTGGCAAATATCAGAAAATATAATGATTTTTCATGAAAAACTATTTTTCACTGATAGATATACTTAAAATAAATGTGTTCCCCAAATTTCATGATTTTTTCAAATTTTCTGGAATTTTTTATGCATTTCTGAATTTCGGCCAGAAATATCAGAAATTCTGAAAATCACGTGCCAGTCGACTGGTATCTGAACCAGTCGACTGATGGCCTGAATTTCAGACCAGTAAAGGCTGAATTCCAATTTTTAATCAACATGTGGTATTTTCTTTTTACTAGACTTGATGCCATGTGTTCTTAACTTAGTATTCATATTTTTGATGGTGTCAAAGGGGGAGAAATGAATGTGTTTAAGTTATTTATGATAGGGGAATGATTAAGGGGGAGTTTCATGGATTAAGGGAGAGTTGCATGTTGCTATCAAATGTTTATGTTTACATGCTTTCTTACCTTACAAATTTATATCAAATGTTTTTACCTATCTTAAACGGATTGCCACACATCAAAAAGGGGGAGATTGTTAGGGCAATCTCTTACCGTAATATGGTTTTGATGGTGTCGCAAAGGGTTTAAGTTAGTTTGTTATGTTGATTTGATATGTGCGTTGAAGTCGTGCAGGACTTAGTAATTCGCACATGGAGCCGTGGTGAGTTTCACATCTCATCACTCGTGCCTTGAGTCGGTGAAGGATTGCTTTGCAGAAGCCGTGCGCTTGGGGCATCGGAGGGACCGCCGGATGAGAAGCTTGGAGTGAAGCCGGAGGAAGTAGACTTCGAGGCAAGAGATGCGAAGGAGCATTGCAGAGCCGTGCGCCTGATCTTTGCAGGGGCGTGGCGAGCGAAGAGAACTTCAAGGCAAGGGACTCCGAGATGAGAGTGGCGATTGTAACCCGGGAAGGGTAGCTCTTAGGTGAAACTTGGCCATTTGGCCAAGTGTCGGATGGGTTTTCGACACACGGTCATTGCCATGTCATGGCGATCGACTACTCAGTCGAGGGGTCGATCGACTGGTATAAAACCGGTCAAGTGCTTGGCGATCATCGCCATGGGTGTGATCGGCCGATGTCGTCGGCCGATCGGCCCAGCGATGAATGGCGGATCGATGGCACTGTAATGCGGGCACAGAATGGAGTCGACTCGATTGGGCACTCGATCGATCGAGCGCGATCGATGGTGCCATCAGATCGGTGATGCGATCTTGGATTGGATGGTATCCAACGTGGAAAGCGACCGTTATTGGGCAGGCTCTGACGCGGTCGGTGATGGGTGCCATCAGTCGACTGCTCCTGTGTCAACGGGAAGAAACCCTCTTCCTCTATAAAAAGGAAGGGGATGAGGCTTTGGGGGGCTAATGCTTATGCTCTAAATTGCTCCCAAAGTGCTCTAAGTGTTCTTCCACTCTTCTTACTAGTTTTATCTCCATTCTATTGTAAGAAGAGAGATTGTAAAGAGGTTACCTCCACCTAGCTTTGTGCAAAGGAGAGATCTAGTGGATACATTGCGGAGTGATTCACCGTGGACGAATCGGACCGTGGATTAGCGGCGCAGCCGTGAACCACGTTACATCTCAGTGTTTGTATTGCTTGCTTATATTTTGTTTGTCTTTGTTTGTATTTGTATATTCCGCTTGCGCTAACATTTTGTAGACGAACAAAATACGACATCCAACGAACGAGGGCTATTCACCCCCCTCTAGCCGGCCAATCGATCTCCAACATATATTAATCTCAACCATCCATATATATATATACATACATATATGTATCTATATATGGTAATATGCTGCATTGCCGTATCTTATGGCACTTTACATATTACCATATATAGATACATATATGTATGTATGTATATATATATATGGATGGTTGAGATTAATATATATATAGATACAGTCTATATATATATGATTATTGTGATGTTGCATTTGATTGTACTATGCTTGCTGCATTTGGGTGTACATCATATTCATGCATGTTTCTTGCATTTGTTATACGATTGTGTCGGATACTGGTATGGGTTGGACAGACCATTATATACCTTGACCTGTAGCTAGAGTATATTGTGAGTTGATCTACTCTACCTGTTATATATATATATGTTTGATATATGTTCAGGTTGGATCAGAGTAGCGTGGAAGACTTCAGGTATGTCTGCATTTTTATGTTGTTCATTCAGTTAGACGGTATATGCTTGTATTTATATACTATGCTAATATACCTGTTATACTTCTAGAGTATGTCATTGAAATACATGTGATATTACATATATATACATGTTTTCTATTACCTGCTGAGTTTTACTCACCACCCCCACCACGGACCCTGGGTTTTTCTGTCGCCCAGGTAACAGGTAGAAGACTTCATGACAGCTTGGAGCACCGTCGGCTGACATCATCTCATCTCACCTCCGAGGCTCCCATGTTTTGTTTTGAGCCTTCCGTCTGCCGTGTTATGTTGTATATTCAGATTGTTTTGAGGTTTCGGGTTGTTGTGGTGTGTTAGACATACCGGTATGCATGTGTGGCATTGTTGCATTGTTGTGGTATGTTTTCGCTGTGTTTTTGTGTAGTCATTGTTTTGATATATATATATATATATTGTTGTTATTGTAGGCCTACAGACCTTGTATTAACCCGAAATGTTGCCACGTTCAGGGGAGGTGTCGTCCGTTTGATTTTCGGCTCGGTATGCTCTCGGGGCGTGACAGAAATGGGTTGTATTATGGAAAAATGGATTTAATTGTATCAAATGGCAATTAATACTAAAATCTAGGTATTTTATACCTTTATCTTTTACATGCCATATTTGTTTGACATATACTATGTCATGACATCATATTCATTTTTATTATGTAAAATGTCATGATCATATTTAGGGTTATTTATATATGTCATGTATGCTTAGATTTTATTCACATGCCATGATATCATGATTATTGGCACATGCTTTCTTATATTATCATTTTTGCCATAATTATTACTCATGGATGATTTAAAATTGATTTAAGGACTATGACATGATTTGAAGTCTCATGCATAAGGGAATCAAATAGTGTTGCCTAGTAAATTGCATGAGACCCTAGTTTAAGGAGAACAAAACTCACATCTCACATCAAATTTCCTTGGGTGTTATTTGATATTAGATATATGTGAGATGTTAGAAAATTGAATATAAGGTTTTAAAATCATTTAAAAACCATTTTGAAAAACCTTGGTGTAATCTATCTTTTGATAGAAGTCACCATTGATGATGTTGATACAAAGAGGGCTCAAAAATTGAAGCTTTTCTCAACTTTTGAACTTTGTATCAATCTTACTATTTTGTAGGTAAAATATTTTTCACCCATATTGATTATTATAAATATTATGCATATGAATTTTCATGATTTTTCACCTTATGTATATTTACTTATGATTTTCAAAAAATTGATTCGAATAACTAAAATCTGCATTCTATAGATAGCAGTCGACTGCGTTGTATGGCAGTCGACTGATAAGAGTGGCAGTCGACTGATTACTGTCAGAGTAGACTATTAGAAGCTGATTTCAGGTAAACAAGATTTGTTAGGCCTATGTTCAGCTATGTTTTGATTCCCTAACTAGTCCTAACCCTAGGACATACTTTGGAAAGCATTAGAAAGGGTGAAAATCCATTGGATATAGATTCGGAGAAGTTTTTAGGGTTAGTATCAATTTTGAGGTGTATGGAAGTTCAATGTTGAACTTGTGCCTTAATTTTGATTGTTTAAGTGTTCCTATTCGCTTAGGGACTCTCCAAGGACATTGTTGTTGCAATGGTAAAGGGGGAGCAAGCCTTTAGGGGGAGGTACCTATCATGGAAAGATGGATGTGTATTTTTCCTCATGGGAGGAAAATTGGGGGATTGCCTCTCTTAAGTGATATGGGACTTATCACTAAAAAGATTGAAGGCATCCTAGATGTTTGTGTAACAAGGGGAAGATTATAAGATCTCATTGGGATATGAGACATTGACACCCTTGAAGAGGACCTTTTTGATGTATGTCAAAAAGGGGGAGAAGTTACCAATTGGGGTTAGTTGGAATTCTCATTGGGATGTGAGATTTGCCAATTGGGAATAATTGGTAGACTTGAGTTTGAGGTTTTGTCAAACATCAAAAAGGAGAAGATTGTTGGTGCAATCGACCCAGGTCACGATTGACCGGACTCGAGTTTGACTTGAACTGTATTTTGATGTTAGACAAAACGTATGACATGGGATTGTCATAGGAAGTCCAACATGGGTTGGCTATAGAGGAAATATTGACCGCTAGAGGGGGAGTGAATAGCGTCTACAAATCTCGTTAGTGTACAGTGGAAATGAAGAAATAACAAATATACAAACACGCAAACACAACTATGTAACGTGGTTCGGAACCAAACGGTTCCTACTCAACGGATCGAGCTCTAAAGAGCTCTAGCGATGCAACAAACACCACTAAATAATACACTCCTTCCCGACAACACGTCGGAGGCGAAGAAACCTCGTACAAATGATCTTACAATAGTAAGAAACAAAAATAAGCAAGATACAACAATATAATGCAATACAAGTAAAGAAAACAACTTTAAATGAGCTTTTGGATTGCTTGCTTTGTGGTTGCTTGAGTTCACTTGGAGACCCTAAATTACACCAGCAATTTGCCACAAAACTCCTCAAAAAAATGCTAATGATTTCCTCCTCCACGAGCTCTCTATAAAGCTACTGCCTATGTTGGAAATTGCCGATCAGTCGATTGCTTGGGACCATCAGTGGACTGATGCCACTGTTGTCGTGAGACAACGGCTAGATCCACGTTGGAAAAATCCAACGGATCCATCATCAGTCGACTGATCATACCCATCAGTCGATTGATGGAACCTTCACTCGACTGTTAACCCCGCAGTCGAGTCTCGACTCCAATATGTGCCAAAATTCTCGAGCACCAATCGACTGATCACACAATCAGTCGACTGCTCGAGCTAGCAGTGGACTACCCACCTCTGGAAGTCGATTGCTGGGACACTTCCTGCAATTAAACCCTAGTTGTCTGACATCAATCGACTGCCACATGGCACCAGTCGACTGGAACACTTCAAACATGAGGTTTTAACCCATGTATGGTGCCCCCATACTTGCTAGACCACCCGTAGCCTAGACCTAAGCCTTCTTGCCACCTCCGTCAGCCTCGTGCCTACCGGATCCCTCCAAGTCATCCATCACTTGTTCATCCATATGCTAGCTTTCAGGTACTTCCATTGGCTATGTCATGCTAACGGTGTCTACACCGCCAAGGCATATTGGACTTCCGCCGCTAAGACTCCGCTTGGACTTTATGCCGCCAACCATTAGACTTATGTTGCCAAGACTCCCACTTGGACTTTACACCACCAATATCAAACCCCTTGGACTTTCCAAATGCCAAGACTCAAGCTTGGACTTTCCCTTACCAACCCATGTTGGACTTTCCATGCCAAGACCCATGCTTGGACTTTCCATGCCAAGTACTCAAGACTTGGACTTTCCATGACATGGTCAACTCCAATCAACAATGAAAATCCCTCTCGAGTCAAACTCGAGTCTGGTCAATCATGACTCGAGTCGATTGTACAAATAATCTATTAGTGAAAGCCCTAGAGCCAATCATGTGATGATTATTGTATGGACTTTATTGTATCATATTCCTATTTATAAAGGCATGGTTATTATATTTACTTGTATTAGTGCCAAATAAACTAAGTATAATAACGTCCTTGAGTAGAAGATTCTTATCTATATCAATCGATTGGTTGAATCAATAATGAGATGATATAGAGAAAACTACTCTTAATCATTCCTAGTCAAGTTTTAACATTCAGGGACAATGTTAATGCGTAGAGACTAGCATGTAGGTCAACTCGATGACTTGATCTCACAAGTCATGGATATGAGATATCAAGTTGACACATGGGTATGCATTGGAGAATGTATATTGAATGACCCACCATGAGAAAGTATCATGGATCGTTATATGAGTGTCATATACTTTATCATGTGACTATTAGTATAAACTATTAGTTCTTGGACCTGAAGTCACCATGGTTCCCAACATAAGGAGTTGCATACTTTGGCTTCATCAAACGTCACCAGTAAATGGGTGGACTATAAAGGCGATTACTGGGTATATAACAAATTATGCGGAGGGATGTGAGTGATGTAGATTAGATCTATCCCTCCTATATGACGGGAGTGACATCGTTATTCTTGATAAAGTGAGACCACGAAGTGCATGGTCATGCCCAAATGAGTCAATATGAGATATTGAGCTCATTTGATTAGAGTGAGTCTACTTGGAGTTCAAGATATAGATTGTACCGAGGATGACACGATCTATGCCTCAATTGGTCAATCTAGATGTCAAGGATAGAGGGACATTGTCACATATTGTGAGAGTCACAATTAGTAGTCACAAAGGTGATGTTCGATCTCAACATTCTTGAAACTTGGGTAGCAATGATGTGTTGTTAGATAACACTCATTGCTTATGTTCCTAAATTGGTTTAGGAGCATTGCCAACATTACAAGAACCTATAGGGTCACACACAAAGGGCAATTAGATGGAGATTAGGTTCATATGATGAACTATGAGGATTAGGTTTATAGGATGAACCAAATTGGATTAAGAGTAATCCAAATTATACTAATTGAGTTAGACTCAATTTGATTCAAGTGTTGAATGAGTCTAATTTAGATTTGATTCATTGAGTCAATTTAAATTCATGAATAGAGATTCATTAAATCAAATTGACTTGAATCAAGTGGTTAGATTTGATCAACCATGGGAGATAAGAGGTCAAGTTTGACTTGACTTGAGAGGGAAGATAAATGGTCAATTTTGACTTGACCAATTGCCATGTCATGGTGACTTGGCATGGGGGCTGGCCAATGATGATGTTCCACATCATCATGGACTTATCATGTGGTGCCACCTCATGAGGGAGACCAAGAGCCATTGGCTCTTGGAGTTACATGCATACATGTAACCCCCCAAAACAATGTGGCCGGCCACTTTTCATTAGATGAGAAGTTATTTTGGAATTAAGATCATCTTCTTCTTCCTTGCTCTCCTTCTTGCTCTCTCCCATTCCTCGTCTTGTCGTGACTATCAAGGAGTGCTAGAACACTCTAGGTTGTTTTTCTCCACCATTTGTCCGTGTGGATACTAATAGAGGATTGTACACTTGACACTCTTGAGTTTCGGCAAAGCGTTTGGACGAGCGGGATAAGCGAAGGGCGTCGCTACGAGCGTAACGCTCTCATCATGTAGATCTAAGGTAGATCTAGGTTTCCATAACACATACATGATTTTATTTTTATATATCTTCGCACGGATCCATGGCCGGACTTCTGAGGTTTCCGCAACGCAAAAAGTGGTTTTCGCAGCTCGGAAATTCCTATAGTGGTATAAGAGGCATGTGCGAAGCATGTATGTGTTTTAAATTTGTAGTTTTTGTATTAGATATAAAAATTACAGATTTTTATGTTTCTGTAAATTTCCTATTTTTATAGAATTTTTGGGTATTTTTCTCGAAGAGTCTAAGCAACAAGTGTTGGGACACTTGTAGGCTTCAACCACCGAGAAAAACTTTTTAAAACGGCGAGTTCTCGCTTTAGGTTTTTGGGACAGTGACTTAAGTCGCTGGAAGATCAAGTAGGGACACTCGCAAAGTTTATTTTTTCAAGTAGGGGCACTGCCCCTATCCCCGAAAGGGGCCTTGTCCCGCGATCAAGCCCAGAAATCGCTTAGCGTGACCGTTACGGAGAGGTGACTCATAAAATTAAAAAAAAAATAGAAAAAATTATAAAAATTTCTGTAAATACATATTTTAAAATTATGTATAATTCAGTGATGGTCATGGCCCAAGAACCCCAATATGATTGGAGGATAAATGTGTTGTAATTCATAATACGTCCTGTGTGTCGTTTTTGTGGTTGTGCATGTTGTATAGGGTATGCGACCTGTGCGTCGTGCCCCTTTTTTTAAAATTCTAGTTGTAAATAGTTTTAGTCTTGAATGTAATGTTGGATCGAAGTGGATAGCTAGAGGGGGGGGTGAATAGCGATAAAACTTTTTCGAAATCGTTCATTGATTAGACAATTAATCGCAGCCGAAAGATAAAAGACAAAAAAAGAAAGACATATGGTTTTTACTTGGTTTGTAGCCTTCGGCTACTACTCCAAGGCCCTAGTGGTCCTTGACCATGCACGGAGGGCAAAAGACTAAAGAACTCCTCCTCGTTAGAGGTAGGAGTTAATCGAGTACAAGAAAAATCACAAAGCTTTGAGGTAGAGGGACACTTCCCCTCTCCTCATAACGATAAAATCTCCGAGACAATTGATATGAAAAATATAAACTGAAAATGAAGATTATACCGACGAAACAAAAATATAAACAATTAAACCTAGACGTCGGAGAACTAGAACTTCGTTGTCGAAGAGTCGTAGCGTTGCGGAGGCTTTTTGGAAGCTTTGGATTGATGAAATGGTGAGGAATGGACCTTATTTTATAGCCCTAGAAGTCCCCTCCTCGAGCACATCAAGATCCTACATCAATGGCCACCTCACCCTTGAAGAAAGGGATGAGTTTTGACTCATCTCGGAGCTGTAATTCAAGCGATGAGTTGAAGCGGCGGTTGAAGTGGCCGGTTGAAGGCAGTTGAGCGATGGCCAAGAAATAAAGAGTTAGCTCAAAATATAAGTTAATTCGACGGCCACTTGCCATCCGATCTCAACATAGACCTTCCATGGGAAGTCTTGGTCGGATCGTCGCCTAAGGATGTCCCCGTACAAAGGACACGACCTCACTTCACTTTACTCACTCGAGCTTACCTCAACATTTACCTTTGAAGCCTTGCATTCGGTCTCCACCTGATTCCTTCGGCTCCCTCCGAAGTCCTCCCGGTGTCGCCCAACCACTATGATTTTCTTCGAGTGTCGCTGACCTTCGGCTTAGCTTAGCATTTCTGCATACTTGATTCAGCTCGTGAGATAACAATGTAATCATAACTTTGCTTCTTTTCCATAATCAAAACACAGGTTCGATCATCTGGTGCCAATTTCCCCCTTTTTGATCTATGGCAAACTTATGCAAAGTTAAGGAAAAATATAATGTGGAAAATGAGTAAATGTAAATCAATTCTCCCTTAACCTTAGGTGAGTTTTAGAACAAAAGGTTAATCTTAAAAATTTTAAATTTTTGTTCTCCCCCTTAACTTGTGCTCTTCTCCCCCTTTTTCCATAAATCAAAAAAGATTTGGGGTTGTATAATATAAAAAGTAGGGGTTTCTAACATGAAATTGCATGCATAAAGATTATCTAACATGAGTCCAAGCATGTGTCTCAATTTACTTTAGTTCGAGGTATAGCCCTCTACACCAACAATATAAGTCTTGAGACTAATTTGATTTTCAAAAATACTTATAAAATTAGCTTTGAGTTTCAAAATACTTATACGCTAATAACTTTTGAAAATATACTCCCCCTTAATCAAGTATATAAGGTAGAGAAGAGTTAGGGGGTGCTAAACATTAACCTTGAAGGTTGTATATTTAGAGTTTTGTCCGAGTATAAAAACAAGTTTAAGCTCGATAGTTTAAAAAATAGATAACATATTTTAAAGGATTATGTGAATTGAAATTATTCCTTATACATCTCACCCATTCTAAGTGTCTTAGAATTGGTTCACCTTATATGTTGTGTGAGATGATTCCAATTTTATCTTAAGTAAATTTAATGATTTGAAACTGGTCAACCTTGCGTTAGATTCAGATTTGATCCTAAGCTCATCAAGTCACCTTTTCAAGATCTTGGCTTCCAGGTCGTGGCGAGGCACAAGGGCCTTCTTTGATCGGAAAAACGACCACTTTCTTAGACAAAGCCAATTTCGAGAAAATAGTAACTTGACTCACCTAAGACCACTTCCTGGTCTAACTAGTCTAGGATACGGCGAGGTAGCTTCAGCTAGTTCCACTCGGTCAAGTGAACCGAACTAGATAATCCTTATCTAGCTCGAATACACGAGACTCTATTTTCCTAGCGTACTATCATCTCGCCGCATCCTGGTACTATGTTACCAAGCATTGACGAGTTATAGTCCTATCTAACCATTCTAAAGAAAATAAGAGGTTTAGTTTACCGGATATACTATTTTGGTATTAGCTCCCCCTGGATCATTCAACCAATATGGTCTGGTCAAGTAATGAACTTGATCCTGGGGAATCCAAAACCTATTGGTCCTTATATGTGAGTTTATTAAAGTTTTTGGGACCCACACTTGGACTCGATGATGACTACGATTTATGATAGACATGTAAGATATATTTGTAGTCTTTGAGCTATATCCAAGTCCGACTCTGTTGTACACGGCTCTCTTAGTTCCAAGAAGTCGATTAAGATTCTTGGACCCCGTCGAGAACTTGTTCAACCGAGCTTCGAGATCTTGGACTCGTCCTTTCAAGATAGAGTTCTCTTCTTCGAGTTTTTCAACTTGAGTTGAGTCCTCCTCTTGAACTCGACTAGTCTAAGAGTTTAGGGGTGTCTCTTGTTTGAGGGTTTCAACCTCCTCAACCAAGGCCTCGACCCTAGACTCGGATTTAGCTAATTTCCAAGTTAGCAATTTATTTGTATTGTAAAACGTATGAATTAGTGGGTGGATAACCTTAATTTTCCCTTTTGGTCCGGCTTTGAGTTGCTTCTCGAAGTAGTCCTCGAGTTCGGAGTCGGTGTTGTAATTGGATTCGGATTCAGACTCTGACTCGGACTCTTCAGGTCTTGCCATGCACGCTATGCCAACGCCTTCTTCATTGTCCCATGTTGCATGAAAAGCCTTCTTTTGATTCGATTTGAATTGTGCCCTCTTTTGGTTCTTTAGTCGCCTCCTTTCCCTCCTAACGATCTTCCGCACTACGTTCACTATTGCTTCCACCTCTTCGGATTTGAACTCTGATTCCTCTTCGGGTTCAAGTCCATCTTCTTGCCTGGTAGATGGCTTTCTTCTTTCTCCTGCAAATAAAGCAATACCTTTCTCAGCCCAGACCATGTTAGTCTACTCGTGAAGTTCAAACTCGGAAAATAACTCATCTAACCTAAGCTTCGAAAGGTCCTTAGAGACCTTGTAGGCATCGACCATGGATGCCCACAAGGTAGTCCTAGGAAATAAATTAAGAGCGTACCTTATAAGATCATGGTTTTCGACCTTGTGTCCGATAGTCTGCAGCCCATTGACAATGTCCTGGACGTGGGCGTGTAGTTGCGTTGCCTTCTCGTATTCCTGCATCTTAAGGTTATACAACTTATTGAAAAGAAGGTCGCATTTACATACCTTAGCATTGGACGTTCCTTCGTGTAGCTCGATTAATTTGTTCCACAGGTCCTTTGTGCTGATGAAGGGTCCGATGCGGTTGAGCTCCTCTTTGGACAGACTGCACTGCAACATTTGGGTCACCTTTGCATCGGCTTCGATTTGCCTCTTGGTTGCATTGGTCCACTTGTTGAAATCCAAGGGCTCGCCTTGATCATTGGTGGGTAGAGCAAAGCCGATTTGGATGATTATCCAAGTCTCGACTTGTGTTTTTAGAAAACACTCCATCCGACCTTTCCAATAACGGAAATCATCTCCGTTAAAGAACGGAGGTCGGATGGTGTTGTACCCCTCAATGTGGGCCATTTGGAAGGAAAACCTTGCACACAAAATAATAAAAAAAACATGAAAGAGGTTCCAAGACTTTTCCTTGGATTACCAATGTAGGAAATGAAAAGAAACAAAAAAAATATACTAGAAATATCCAACTAAAATAAAAGATGAGCACTTACAACCTTCGATGTCCCCAAAAGGGTACTAAACGTCGGTTTTTGGGATGAAGGAAGCTTGTTACAAGGGTAAACCCTTGGTAAGAAGTGTAGATCTCTCAGAGAGCTTCGTTTTGCTAGGTAGCCTGTTTTGTGGGACAACTTGTACGAAAAGTTATGCCCATTTTACCGTTGGCTACTCCAAAAGAGAATACTTGCAAAACAAAACCAAAAGAAAAGTACCAAGACTTCGTCTTGGATTAGTAGTTCGGGAGAAAATTTAAACGAATGAAAAATATCTATAAAATTCAAAAACAAATCTGCTAGATTGGTGGTTTCACCAAATCTTAGCGCCCCCGGATCTGATACCAATTGTTGAATCGAAGCGGATCGCTAGAGGAGGGGTGAATAGCGATAAAACTTTTTCGAAATCATTCGTTGATTAGACAATTAATCGCAGCGGAAAGATAAAAGACAAATAAAGAAAGACAAAAGGTTTTTTACTTGGTTCGTAGCCTTCGGCTACTACTCCAAGGCCCTAGTGGTCCTTGACCACGCACGGAGGGTAAAAGACTAAAGAACTCCCCCTCGTTAGAGGAAGTTGTTAATTGAGTAAAAGAAAAATCATAAAGCTTTGAGGTAGAGGGACACTCCCCCTCTCCTCTTAACGATAAAAACTCTGAGACAATTGATATGAAAAATATAAACTGAAAATGAAGATTATACCGACGAAACAAAAATATAAACAATTAAACCTAGACGTCGAAGAACTAGAACTTCGTTGTCGGAGAGTCATAGTGTTGCAGAGGCTTTTTGGAAGTTTAGGATTGATGAAATGGTGAGGACTGGACCTTCTTTTATAGCCCTAGAAGTCCCCTCCTCGAGCACATCAAGATCCTACATTAATGGCCACCTCACCCTTGAAGAAAGGGATGAGTTTTGACTCATCTCGAAGATGTAATTCAAGCGATGGTTAGGCGGTTTGGTTGGTTGAATCGCCCAGTTGAATCGTCGGTTGATAAAGAGTTAGCTCAAAATATAAGTGAATTTGATGGCCACTTGCCGTCATATCTCGACATAGACCTTTCATGGGAAGTCTTGGTCGTATCGTCGCCTAAGGACGTCCCCGTACAAAGGACACGACCTCACTTCACTTTACTCACTCGAGCTTACCTCAACATTTACCTTTGAAGCCTTGCATTCGGTCTCCATCTGATTCCTTCGGCTCCCTCCGAAGTCCTCCCGGTGTCGCCCAACCACTACGGTTTTCTCCGAGTGTCGCTGACCTTCGGCTTAGCTTAGCATTTCTGCATACTTGATTCACCTCGTGAGATAACAATGTAATCTTAACTTTGCGTCTTTTCCATAATCAAAATACAGGTTCGATGATCTGGTGCCCCGGCACCAACATGTAACTCGAGTTTCATGTTTGTAATTTACAAAATGGAGCGGTGGAAGGTCCACTACTAGACGGAGTTACGAGAAGGCTGCCGACAACACTGGCGGTCAAAGGAGGCACTTGGAGAAGCGGCTAACCCTAGGTTGACTGTCCGATCTTCCCATTGGCTTGAGAAGATCGTAGTAGGGCCATGACCACATCACAATTAATTTATATATATATATAAACATGAAACTCCGTCTCCTTGGGGAAGATCGGACGGTCAACCTAGGGTTAGCCGCTTCTCCAAGCGCCTCCTTTGACCGCCAGTGTTGTCGGCAGCCTTCTCGTAACTCCGTCTAGTAGTGGACCTTCCACCGCTCCATTTTGTACATTATAAACATGAAACTTGAGTTACATGTTGGTGCAGGGGCACCAGATCATCGAACCTGTATTTTGATTATGGCAAAGACGCAAAGTTAAGATTACATTGTTATCTCACGAGGTGAATCAAGTATGCAGAAATGCTAAGCTAAGCCAAAGGTCAGCGACACTCGGAGAAAACCGTAGTGGTCGGGCGACACCGAGAGGACTTCGGAGGGAGCCGAAGGAATCAGATGGAGACCGAATGCAAGGCTTCAAAGGTAAATGTTGAGGTAAGCTCGAGTGAGTAAAGTGAAGTGAGGTCGTGTCCTTTGTACGGGGACGTCCTTAGGCGACGATACGACCAAGACTTCCCATGGAAGGTCTATGTCGAGATCGGACGACAAGTGGCCATCAAATTCACTTATATTTTGAGCTAACTCTTTATTGTAGTAAAAAATCCTGGCCGTCAGTTCAACCGACCAGTTCAACCGCCGCCAACCGCCAGCGAGATGAGTCAAAACTCATCCCTTTCTTCAAGTGTGAGGTGGCCATTGATGTAGGATCTTGATGTGCTCGAGGAGGGGACTTATAGGGCTATAAAAGGTCCATTCCTCACCATTTCATCAATCCTAAACTTCCAAAAAGCCTCTGCAACGCTACGACTCTCCGACAACGAAGTTCTAGTTCTTCGACGTCTAGGTTTAATTGTTTATATTTTTGTTTCGTCGGTATAATCTTCATTTTCAGTTTATATTTTTCATATCAATTGTCTCGGAGTTTTTATCGTTACGAGGAGAGGGGGAGTGTCCCTCTACCTCAAAGCTTTGTGATTTTTCTTGTACTCAATTAACTCCTTCCTCTAACGAGGAGGAGTTCTTTAGTCTTTTACCCTCCGTGCGTGGTCAAGGACCACTAGGGCCTTGGAGTAGTAGCCGAAGGCTACGAACCAAGTAAAAAACCTTTTGACTTTCTTTATTTGTCTTTTATCTTCCCGCTGCGATTAATTGTCTAATCAACAAACGATTTCGAAAAAGTTTTATCGCTATTCACCCCTCCTCTAGTGATCCGCTTCGATTCAACAATTGGTATCAGATCCGGGGGCGCTAAGATTTGGTAAAACCACCAATCTAGCAGATTTGTTTTTGAATTTTATAGATATTTTTCATTCGTTTAAATTTTCTCCCGCACTACTAATCGAAGACGAAGTCTTGGTACTTTTCTTTTGGTTTTGTTTTGCAAGTATTCTCTTTTGGAGTAGCCAACGGTAAAACGGGCATAACTTTTCGTAAAAGTTGTCCCACAAAACAGGCTACCTACCAAAACGAAGCTCTCTGAGAGATCTACACTTCTTACCAAGGGTTTACCCTCGTAACAAGCTTCCTTCATCCCAAAAACCGACGTTTAGTACCCTTTTGGGGACATCGAAGGTTGTAAGTGCTCATCTTTTATTTTAGTTGGATATTTCTAGTATATTCCTTTTGTTTATTTTCATTTCCTACATTGGTAATCCAAGGAAAAGTCTTGGAACCTCTTTCATGTTTTTTTTATTATTTTGTGTGCAAGGTTTTCCTTCCAAATGGCCCACATTGAGGGGTACAACACCATCCGACCTCCGTTCTTTAACGGAGATGATTTCCGTTATTGGAAAGGTCGGATGGAGTGTTTTCTAAAAACACAAGTCGAGACTTGGATAATCATCCAAATCGGCTTTGCTCTACCCACCAATGATCAAGGCGAGCCCTTGAATTTCAACAAGTGGACCAATGCAACCAAGAGGCAAATCGAAGCCGATGCAAAGGTGACCCAAATGTTGCAGTGCAGTCTGTCCAAAGAGGAGCTCAACCGCATCGGACCCTTCATCAGCGCAAAGGACCTGTGGAACAAATTAATCGAGCTACATGAAGGAAAATCCAATGCTAAGGTATGTAAATGCGACCTTCTTTTCAATAAGTTGTATAACCTTAAGATGCAGGAATACGAGACGGCAACGCAACTACACACCCACGTCGAGGACATTGTCAATGGGTTGCAGACTATCGGACACAAGGTCGAAAACCGTGATCTTATAAGGTACGCTCTTAATTTATTTCCTAGGACTACCTTGTGGGCATCCATGGTCGATGCCTACAAGGTCTCTAAGGACCTTTCGAAGCTTAGGTTAGATGAGTTATTTTCCGAGTTTGAACTTAACGAGTAGACTAACATGGTCTGGGCTGAGAAAGGTATTGCTTTATTTGTAGGAGAAAGAAGAAAGCCATCTACCAGGCAAGAAGATGGACTTGAACCCGAAGACGAATCAGAGTTCAAATCCGAAGAGGTGGAAGCAATAGTGAACGTAGTGCGGAAGATCGTCAGGAGGGAAAGGAGGCGACTAAAGAACCAAAAGAGGGCACAATTCAAATCGAATCAAAAGAAGGCTTTTCATGCAACATGGGACATTGAAGAAGACATTGGCATAGCGTGCATGGCAAGACCTGAAGAGTCTGAGTCAGAGTCTGAATCCGAATCCAATTACAACACCGACTCCGAACTCGAGGACTACTTCGAGAAGCAACTCAAAGCCGGACCAAAAGGGAAAATTAAGGTTATCCGCTCACTAATTCATACGTTTTACAATACAAATAAATTGTTAACTAAGAAATTAGCTAAATCCGAGTCTAGGGTCGAGTCCTTGGTTGAGGAGGTTGAAACCCTCAAACAAAAGACACCCCTAAACTCTTAGACTAGTCGAGTTCAAGAGGAGGACTCAACTCAAGTTGAAAAACTCGAAGAAGAGAACTCTATCTTGAAAGGACGAGTCCAAGATCTCGAAGCTCGGTTGAACAAGTTCTCGACGGGGTCCAAGAATCTTAATCGACTTCTTGGAACTAAGAGAGCCGTGTACAACAGAGTCGGACTTGGATATAGCTCAAAGACTACAAATATATCTTACATGTCTATCATAAATCGTAGTCATCATCGAGTCCAAGTGTGGGTCCCAAAAACTTTAATAAACTCACATATAAGGACCAATAGGTTTTGGATTCCCCAGGATCAAGTTCATTACTTGACCAGACCATATTGGTTCAATGATCCAGGGGGAGCTAATACCAAAATAGTATATCTGGTAACCTAAACCTCTTATTTTCTTTAGAATGGTTAGATAGGACTATAACTCGTCAATGCTTGGTAACATAGTACCAGGATGCGGCGAGATGATAGTACGCTAGGAAAATAGAGTCTCGTGTATTCGAGCTAGATAAGGATTATCTAGTTCGGTTCACTTGACCGAGTGGAACTAGCTGAAGCTACCTCGCCGTATCCCAGACTAGTTAGACCAGGAAGTGGTCTTAGGTGAGTCAAGTTACTATTTTCTCGAAATTGGCTTTGTCTAAGGAAGTGGTCATTTTTCCGATCAAAGAAGGCCCCTGTGCCTCGCCACGACCTGGAAGCCAAGATCTTGAAAAGGTGACTTGATGAGCTTAGGATCAAATCTGAATCTAACGCAAGGTTGACCAGTTTCAAATCATTAAATTTACTTAAGATAAAATTGGAATCATCTCACACAACATATAAGGTGAACCAATTCTAAGACACTTAGAATGGGTGAGATGTATAAGGAATAATTTCAATTCACATAATCCTTTAAAAAATGTTATCTATTTTTTAAACTATCGAGCTTAAACTTGTATTTATACTCGGACAAAACTCTAAATATACAACCTTCAAGGTTAATGTTTAGCACCCCCTAACTCTTCTCTACCTTATATACTTGATTAAGGGGGAGTATATTTTCAAAAGTTATTAGCGTATAAGTATTTTGAAACTCAAAGCTAATTTTATAAGTATTTTTGAAAATCAAATTAGTCTCAAGACTTATATTGTTGGTGTAGAGGGCTATACCTCGAACTAAAGTAAATTGAGACACATGCTTGGACTCATGTTAGATAATCTTTATGCATGCAATTTCATGTTAGAAACCCCTACTTTTTATATTATACAACCCCAAATCTTTTTTGATTTATGGAAAAAGGGGGAGAAGAGCACAAGTTAAGGGGGAGAACAAAAATTTAAAATTTTTAAGATTAACCTTTTGTTCTAAAACTCACCTAAGGTTAAGGGAGAATTGATTTACATTTACTCATTTTCCACATTATATTTTTCCTTAACTTTGCGTAAGTTTGCCATAGATTAAAAAGGGGGAGATTGGCACCAGATGATCGAACCTGTGTTTTGATTATGGAAAAGAAGCAAAGTTATGATTACATTGTTATCTCACGAGCTGAATCAAGTATGCAGAAATGCTAAGCTGCGAAGGTCACGACACTCGGAGAAAATCGTAGTGGTCGGGCGACAGGAGGACTTCGGAGGAGCCAAGGAATCAGTGGAGACCAAATGCAAGGCTTCAAAGGTAAATGTTGAGGTAAGCTCGAGTGAGTAAAGTGAAGTGAGGTCGTGTCCTTGTAGACATCCTTCATGGAAGGTCTATGTTGAGATCGGATGGCAAGTGGCCGTCGAATTAACTTATATTTTGAGCTAACTCTTTATTGTAGTCAAAAATCTTGGCCATTAGTTCAACGGGCGATTCAGCGGGCGATTCAATCGGCGATTCAACTCTTGTTTGAATTCTGGCTCTGAGATGAGTCAAGCTCATCCCTTTCTTCAAGGGTGAGGTGGCCATTGATGTAGGATCTTGATGTGCTCGAGAGGACTTCTAGGGCTATAAAAGAAGGTCATTCCTCACCATTTCATCAATCCAAGCTTCCGAAAAACTCACAGCCTTTACTCTCGGAAGACAGCGAAGTTCTAGTTCTCCAAGCGTCTAGGTTTAATTGTTTATATTTTTGTTTAAAATCGGTATAATCTTCATTTTCAGTTTATATTTTCATATCAATTGTCTCGAGTTTTTATCGTTATGAGGAGAGGAAGTGTCCTCTACCTCAAGCTTTGTGATTTTCTTGTACTCGATTAACTCCTACACTCTGCGAGGGAGAGTTCTTTGAATCTTTGCCCTCCGTGCATGGTCAAGGACCACTAGGGCCTTGGAGTAGTAGCCGAAGGCTACGAACCAAGTAAAAACCATTTGTCTTTCTTTATTTGTCTTTTATCTTTCGGCTGCGATTAATTGTCTAATCAATGAACGATTTCGAAAAAGTTTTATCGCTATTCACCCCCCCTCTAGCTATCCACTTCAATCCAACATTACATTCAAGACTAAAACTATTTACAACTAGAATTTTAAAAAGAGCCGCAGCCTTGGTCGCATACCCTATACAACATGCACAACCACAAAAACGACACACAGGACATATTATGAATTACAACACATTTATCCTCCAATCATATTGGGGTTCTTGGGCCATGACCATCACTGAATTATACATAATTTTAAAATATGTATTTACAAAAAATTTTATAATTTTTCCTATTTTTTTTTTCAATTTTATGAGTCACCTCTCCTTAATGGTCACGCTAAGCGATTTCCGGGCTTGATCGCGGGACAAGGCCCCTTTCGGGGATAGGGGCAGTGCCCCTACTTGCAAAAATAAACTTTGCGAGTGTCCCTACTTGATCTTCCAGCGACTTAAGTCACTGTCCCAAAAACCTAAGCGAATTTCCGCCGTTTTAAAAGTTTTCTCGATGGTTACAGCCTACAGTGTCCCAGCACTTGTTGCAGACTTTCTTCGAGAAAAATACCCAAATTCTATAAAAATAGGAAATTTACAGAGCAAAAATCTGTAATTTTTATATCTAATACAAAAACTACAATTAAAACACATACGTAGCTTTCCGCACATACCTCTTATACCACTATGAAGGAATTCCTGGAATTTGCGGTGATCATATAAAAACTAAACTTTTGCGTTCTTTAACAAACTCAAGTCCGCCATGGATCGATGCGAGATATATAAAAATAAAATCATGTATGTGTTATGAAACCTAGATCTACGCTTAGATCTACATGATGAGCGTTAAATTCCGTAGCGGCGCATCAGCCTTATCCGCTCGTCCAAACGCTTTGCCGAAACTCAAGAGTGTCAAGTGTACAATCCTCTATTAGTATCCACACGGACAAATGGTGGAGAAAAACAACCTAGAGTGTGCTAGCACTCCTTGATAGTCACGACAAGATGAGGAATGGGAGAGAGCAAGAAGGAGAGCAAGGAAGAAGAAGATGATCTTAATTCCAAAATAACTTCTCATCTAATGAAAAGTGGCCGGCCACTTTGTTTTGGGGGGTTACATGCATGCATGTAACTCCAAGAGCCAATGGCTTTGGTCTCCCTCATGAGGTGGCACCACATGATAAGTCCATGATGATGTGGAACATCATCATTGGCCAGCCCCCATGCCAAGTCACCATGACATGGCAATTGGTCAAGTCAAAATTGACCATTTATCTTCCCTCTCAAGTCAAGTCAAACTTGACCTCTTATCTCCCATGGTTGATCAAATCTAACCACTTGATTCAAGTCAATTTGATTTAATGAATCTCTATTCATGAATTTAAATTGACTCAATGAATCAAATCTAAATTAGACTCATTCAACACTTGAATCAAATTGAGTCTAACTCAATTAGTATAATTTGGATTACTCTTAATCCAATTTGGTTCATCCCATAAACCTAATCCTCATAGTTCATCATATGAACCTAATCTCCATCTAATTGCCCTTTGTGTGTGACCCTATAGGTTCTTGTAATGTTGGCAATGCTCCTAAACCAATTTAGGAACATAAGTAATGAGTGTTATCTAACAACACATCATTGCTACCCAAGTTTCAAGAATGTTGAGATCGAACATCACCTTTGTGACTACTAATTGTGACTCTCACAATATGTGACAATGTCCCTCTATCCTTGACATCTAGATTGACCAATTGAGGCATAGATCGTGTCATCCTCGGTACAATCTATATCTTGAACTCCTCGTAGACTCACTCTAATCAAATGAGCTCAATATCTCATATTGACTCATTTGGGCATGACCATGCACTTCGTGGTCTCTCTTTATCAACAATAACGATGTCACTCCCGTCATATAGGAGGGATAGATCTAATCTACATCACTCACATCCCTCCGCATAATTTGTTATATACCCAGTAATCGCCTTTATAGTCCACCCATTTACGGGTGACGTTTGATGAAGCCAAAGTATGCAACTCCTTATGTTGAGAACCATGGTGACTTCAGGTCCAAGAACTAATAGTTTATACTAATAGTCACATGATAAAGTATATGACACTCATATAACGATCCATGATACTTTCTCATGGCGGGTCATTCAATATACATTCTCCAATGCATACCCATGTGTCAACTTGATATCTCATATCCATGACATGTGAGATCAAGTCATCGAGTTGACCTACATGCTAGTCTCTACGCATTAACATTGTCCCTGAATGTTAAAACTTGACTAGGAATGATTAAGAGTAGTGTTCTCTATATCATCTCATTATTGATTCAACCAATCGATTGATATAGATAAGAATCTTCTACTCAAGGACGTTATTATACTTAGTTTATTTGGCACTAATACAAGTAAATATAATAACCATGCCTTTATAAATAGGAATATGATACAATAAAGTCCATACAATAATCATCACATGATTGGCTCTAGGGCTTTCACTAATAGATTATTTGTACAATCGACCCGAGTCATGATTGACCAGACTCGAGTTTGACTCGAGAGGGATTTTCATTGTTGATTGGAGTTGACCATGTCATGGAAAGTCCAAGTCTTGAGTACTTGGCATGGAAAGTCCAAGCATGGGTCTTGGCATGGAAAGTCCAACATGGGTTGGCAAGGGAAAGTCCAAGCTTGAGTCTTGGCATTTGGGAAAGTCCAAGGGGTTTGATATTGGTGGTGTAAAGTCCAAGCAGGAGTCTTGGCAACATAAGTCTAATGGTTGGCGGCATAAAGTCCAAGCGGAGTCTTAGCGGCGGAAGTCCAATATGCCTTGGCGGTGTAGACACCGTTAGCATGACATAGCCAATGGAAGCACCTGAAGGCTAGCATATAGATGAACAAGTGATGGATGACTTGGAAGGATCCGGTAAGCGCGAGGCTGACGGAGGTGGCAAGAAGGCTTAGGTCTAGGCTACGGGTGGTCTAGCAAGTATGGGGGCACCATACATGGGTTAAAACCTCATGTTTGAAGTGTGCCAGTCGACTGGTGCCATGTGGCAGTCGATTGATGTCAGACAACTAGGGTTTAATTGCGGAAAGTGTCCCGATGGTCGCGCAGGTGGGTAGTCCATCGCTGCTAGCTGGCGATCGGTGATTGTGTGATCGGTCGTGCTCGAGAATTTTGGCACATATTGGAGTCGAGACTCGACTGCGGGGTTAACAGTCGAGTGAAGGTTCCATCAATCGACTGATGGGTATGATCAGTCGACTGATGATGGATCCGTTGGATTTTTCCAACGTGGATCTAGCCGTTGTCTCACGACAACAGTGGCATCAGTCGACTGATGGTCCAAAGCAATCGACTGATCGGTAATTTCCAGCATAGGCAGTAGCTTTATAGGGAGCTCGTGGAGGAGGAAATCATTAGCATTTTTTTGAGGAGTTTTGTGGCAAATTGCTGGTGTAATTTAGGGTCTCCAAGTGAACTCAAGCAACCACAAAGCAAGCAATCCAAAAGCTCATTTAAAGTTGTTTTCTTTACTTGTATTGCATTATATTGTTGTATCTTGCTTGTTTTTGTTTCTTACTATTGTAAGATCATTTGTACGAGGTTTCTTCGCCTCCGACGTGTTGTCGGGAAGGAGTGTATTATTTAGTGGTGTTTGTTGCATCGCTATAGCTCTTTAGAGCTCGATCCGTGGAGTAGGAACCGTTTGGTTCCGAACCACGTTACATAGTTGTGTTTGCGTGTTTGTATATTTGTTATTTCTTCATTTCCACTGTGCACTAACGAGATTTGTAGACGCTATTCACTCCCCCTCTAGCGGTCAATATTTCCTCTATAGCCAACCCATGTTGGACTTCCTATGACAATCCCATGTCATACGTTTTGTCTAACATCAAAATACAGTTCAAGTCAAACTCGAGTCCGGTCAATCGTGACCTGGGTCGATTGCACCAACAATCTTCTCATTTTTGATGTTTGACAAAACCTCAAACTCAAGTCTACCAATTATTCCCAATTGGCAAATCTCACATCCCAATGAGAATTCCAACTAACCCCAATTGGTAACTTCTCCCCCTTTTTGACATACATCAAAAAGGTCCTCTTCAAGGGTGTCAATGTCTCATATCCCAATGAGATCTTATAATCTTCCCCTTATTACACAAACATCCAGGATGCCTTCAATCTTTTTAGTGATAAGTCCCATATCACTTAAGAGAGGCAATCCCCCAATTTTCCTCCCATAAGGAAAAATACACATCCATCTTCCCATGATAGGTACCTCCCCCTAAAGGCTTGCTCCCCCTTTACCATTGCAACAACAATGTCCTTGGAGAGTCCCTAAGCCAATAGGAACACTTAAATAATCAAAATTAAGGCACAAGTTCAACATTGAACTTCCATACACCTTAAAATTGATACTAACCCTAAAAACTTCTCCTAATCTATATCCAATGGATTTTCACCCTTTCTAATGCTTTCCAAAGTATGTCCTAGGGTTAGGACTAGTTAGGGAATCAAAACATAGCTGAACATAGGCCTAACAAATCTTGTTTACCTGAAATCAGCTTCTAACAGTCTACTCTGACAGTAATCAGTCGACTGTATGTCCCATAATCAACACATACTAACATAAAGAACATAAGCTAGCATATCTTATCATAAGAGGATCAAGAATAAAGTTTGTAAAACTTTTATACCTCTTGGTCTTCTACCGTATGTCCCATCCTCCTTGTGGACATCATGTGGGTGAAGATCCTCCACGAGTTGAAGCTTCCTAGATCACGTTCTTTCCTTCCTTGCTCGCTCGGAACAAAGAGAAAAACCAAACAAAAACTCCTTCTCCTATCTAGAACCGACCACCAAGCCAAGGAGCTTGATATAGCCGCCGGCCAAGGAGTAGATAATTGAGTGCCGGCCAACCTTGAAGAAAGGTTGCCGCCGGCCACCAAGGAGAGAGGGAGAAGGAATAATGGGTATGGGTGCCGACAAAAGGAAGGAGGAAGAAGATGGGCGTCGGCTACCAATTAGGAAGAGAAGGAAACAAACCTTAATCCTTCCAAGGATTGCCGCCCAAACCTTTTCCCAAACCCTAGCCGCCCAAGCCAAAAATCCTAATCTCCTTCTTGATATCTATCTCTATTTTCCACGCCCAAGCCCTTAGCCCTCCTTTTATAGAGTTAGGCTTAGGCCTCCTTTCAATCTCCACCATCGGATCTAGAGACTTAGTCTCCACCGTCGGATCTAGGGTTTCATCACAACCGTCGGATCTAGGGTTTCATCCCAACCGTCGGATCTAAGGTTTCATCCCAACCGTCGGATATAGGGTTTAATTCCAACCGTCGGATCTAGGGTTTCATCCCAACCGTCGGATCTAGGGTTTCATCCCAACCATCGGATCTAGGGTTTCATCCCAACCGTCGGATCTAGGGTTTCATCCCAACTGGCTGATCTAGGGATTTAATCTCAATCGTCGGATCTAGAGATTTAATCTCAACCGTCGGATCTAGAGATTTAATCTCAACATTCAGATCTAGAGTTTTATGTTCTATCATTGGATCTAGGCTCCTTGAGGTTTTAATAAGGCTACGATAGGGACCATGAGGAGGAGTTGGATCTTGGCCACCCGATAGATCGGAACCACACAAACATGATCCATCAATGATGTTCCATTCCACTAGAGGATCATCATTGATCTACCTCACCAACCCCCATTTATATGGGCTCCATATATTTTTTGCACAACTATCTCCCCGTGTTTAAGATATCGAATGTCCGTCAATTAATTGATTTACTGACCATCAATTAATTAACATCTAACTCCTCGAGTAGTACCACTCAACCTTATTATCATGTTGACTAAGTCAACCCGCGGGGTTTACATAATAAACCTTATGAGATCCTCAAGGGGACATCATCAGCCTAATATATAGGACACGGTTTCCTTCTATAATCAACGGCACACCATGTAAATATTATCATTTCCCAACTTACCGGGCCTATTGATTTAATCTATAAATCTCACCCATTGGTAAATCAAAGAAATAAATACTAAGTACATGTGCCCGTTATTATATCGGGATTCAGAGCATGTGCAACATAATACCAGTCCGATTCAATCATATAGTCGAATGATAGATTGAATCACCTCTATGTCGGTCCTGCTCAATACACACAAAATGTACTAGTGTAATTTTATGGTCAAGATAAACCAATACCAAATCACACTACAACCATGCCAATGGTTTGTCCAAGACCATCTTGGTTGTTTGCCTATACTTATATTCTACAAGGAACTGATAACATGATCTTCTGTGCCTCACCAAGCACCACGTTATCTACAATGTAGAGTATTAGACAATATGAACATATAATAAATATAAAGTGCAAACAATGATCATGTGATTCTTATTTCTAAATAAAGATGTCCATACAAAAGGCTAGGCTTTCAGTATACATCCCAACAATCTCCCACTTATACTAAAAGACTATGTTGTCATCACACTGCCATACATCTGATCCCCATGTCCTCCACATGCCTATCAAATGCTTTCGCTGGAAGGGCCTTAGTGAATAGATCCGCCAGGTTATCCTCTGATGCAATCTTGGCGACAACTACTTCTCCTCACTTTACGATCTCTCGTATCAGGTGGTAGTTGTGCTCTATGTGTTTACTCGCCTTATGGGCTCGTGGTTCCTTCGAGTTTGCAACTGCACCACTGTTATCACAATAAATTGTGATAGTTCTGGGCAAACCAAGAATCACATCCAAGTCCATCAAGAAGTTCCTGAGCCATACAGCTTCCTTGGCTGCCTCAGAGGCTGCCACATACTCAGCTTCCATGGTAGAGTCTGCCACACATTTCTGCTTGACACTCCTCCATACTATGGCTCCACCTCCAAAAGTAAACACAAACCCCGAGGTAGACTTATTGTTGTCCCTATCTGATTGGAAATCAGAATCCGTGTAACCCACAGGGACTAATTGATCTGCCTGGTAAACCAACATATAATCCCTAGTCCTTCTCAAGTACTTCAATATATGCTTTACCGCAGTCCAATGTCCCTGTCCAGGATTACTCTGATATCTGCTAACCATGCCCACGGCAAAGAAGATATCTGGTCTCGTACATAGCATAGCATACATGAGGCTTCCTACTGTTGAAGCATAAGGAACCTCCTTCATCTCCTCTATCTCCTTTGATGTTTTGGGACACATCTCTTTAGATAAAGGTACTCCATGCCTAAAAGGTAGAAAACCTTTCTTGGAGTTCTGCATGCTAAAACGAGCAAGGATAGTGTCAATGTATGAAGCTTGAGATAAGCACAACATGTTTTTCTTGCGATCCCTTATCACCTTGATCCCAAGGATGTGTCCCACTTCTCCTAAATCCTTCATGTCAAACTGTTTGGACAACCATACCCTTACGTCTGATAACACTCTGATATTGTTGCCAACTAACAAAATGTCATCTATGTATAGTACAAGAAATACCACTATGTTTCCGTCACATCTTTTGTATACACATGGCTCATCCGGACTTTGAATAAATCCATATGACTCGATTACCTCATCAAAATGGATGTTCCAAGATCTCGAAGCTTGCTTCAATCCATAAATGGACCGATTATGCTCACACACTAGATGCTCTTTGCCTTTAGCAATGAATCCCTCTGGTTGCTGCATATAAATGTTCTCCTCAAGACTTTTGTTAAGGAAAGCTGTCTTGACATCCATCTTCCAAATCTCATAATCCATATGAGCAGCTATAGATAAGAGAATCCAGATAGACTTAAGCATAGCTACCGGCGAAAAAGTCTCCTCATAATCGATACCCTCTTTCTGAGTATACCCTTTCGCAACAAGCCTAGCTTTGAAGGTCTCAACCTTCCCGTCTACTCCTCTCTTTCTTTTGTAGATCCACTTGCATCCAATGGCTTTTATACCATCAGGTGGCTCTACTAGCTCCCATACCTGATTAGAATCCATAGATTCTATCTCAGAATTCATCTCTCTTTGCCAAGATACCGCATCTTCATCTTGGAGTGCCTCATCATATGTCCAGGGATCAGGTTCATGTTCGCTAGGGACGAAGTCCGAAGACTCTCCCAAGAACATTAATCTATCAGGCTGTCTCACAATCCTCCCACTACGATGAGGTATCACCTATGTATCCTCTGTGACACGCGGTGCAGTGACTTGTGGTATATCCTCTTGTACTGGTGGTACTGAAGTAGCGACTTCCCCTCTTAATTCCTCCAGAATAATCCTACTCTTGGGCTTGTGGTTCATCACATAGTCTTCCTCTAGAAATCGGGTGTTCATGCTAATGATCACCCTCTGATCTCTAGAATTATAAAACAAACCACCTTTCGTTCCTCTAGGGTAGCCCACGAACATGCACACTTCTGTACGAGGTTCCAACTTACCAGCATCAGCCTTCAGCACATGTGCTGGACTCCCCCATATTCGAATATGTCTCAGACTAGGCTTTCACCCAGTCCACAACTCTATGGGGGTAGAAGGCACTGATTTAGATGGAACCAAGTTCAGAATATACACTGTTGTATCCAGCGCATACCCCCAGAACGAATTTGGCAACTCAGAATAACTCATCATCGATCTAACCATCTCTATAAGAGTTCTATTCATTCGCTCCGCTACACCATTCTGTTGGGGTGTGCCAGGTGCAGACAATTGGGATTGAATCTCAGCCTCTGATAAGTAATTCCTAAACTCTCCCAAGAGGTACTTGTTGGGGATATTTTGACGCCGCTAGAGGGGGGGTGAATAGCGTTGACCGTACGTCGATGGAATTCTTTCGCGTTCGTGTCTACAATTTCGTTAGCACAGCGGAATATAGATAATGAAAGAAATAACGAAATAGACAATTACACACAAACACGAGTATGTAACGTGGTTCGGAACCGCACGGTTCCTACTCCACGGATCGGGCTCAAACGAGCCCTAGCGATGCCAATCACACACCACTATGAAATAACTCCTTCTCGACGCGAGTCGGAGACGGAGAAACCTCTTACAATTGTTTACAACAATAAAAAAATAGCTACAAGCAAATACAATGAAATACAAAGCAAAACTAGTAAAGAAAACACTTTACAAATGCTCTTGAATGCTTGATCGCTAGGTTGATCGAGTAACACTTGGAGACCCTGAATTGCAGCAGCAACTCGCCCCAAATCGCCTCAAAGAACCCTTTTGTTTTTCCTCCATCACGAGCTCTATATATAGCTTCAACCTGTGCTAGAAAAAGTTGATCAGTCGACTGATGCCACTGTTGTGGTGAGACAACGGCTAGATCAATGTTCGATAAGTCCAACGGATCCATCATCAGTCGACTGATTGTGACCATCAGTCGACTAATGGAGTCCTCACTCAACCAGTCGAGTCTCGACTCCATTCCGTGGCCGATTTCTCGAGCACCAGTCGACTGATCACACGATCACGATCGCTGAGCCATCACGATCGCCCACCTGCAATGATCAGCTAGGCCATAACCAACCCTAGTGGATCGGTCCACTGATCGCCATGACACCAAACATGAGGTTTTAACCGAAGTATGGTTCCCCCATACTTGTTAGACCAACCTTATCCTAGACCTAAGCCTCTCGGATCCCTCCAAGTCATCCATGACTTGTTCATCCATCGCGCTAGCCTTCAGGTGCTTCCGTCGGCTATGTCATGCTAACGGTGTCTACACTGCCAAGGCACATTGGACTTACGCCGCCAAGACTCTGCTTGGACTTTACGCCGCCAACCATTGGTCTTATGCTGCCAAGACTCCCGCTTGGACTTTACGCAGCCAATATCAAACCCCTTGGACTTCAAATGCCAACCCATGTTGGACTTTCCATGCCAAGGCCATGCTTGGACTTTCCTTGCCAACCCATGTTGGACTTTCCATGCCAAGTACTCAAGACTTGGACTTTACCTTGCCAAGACCCATGCTTGGACTTTCCATTTACCAAGACTCATGCTTGGACTTTTCTCAAATGCCAAGTGTCCCACTTGGACTTCCCATGCCAAGTACCCATGACTTAGACTTTCCCATGACAATTACATTGTCATATGTTTTTGTCGAAACATCAAAACATCACTCGAGTCAAACTCGAGTCCTGGTCAATCGTGACCTGGGCCGGATTGCACCAACAATCTCCCCCCTTTTGATGTTTGACAAAACCAAACAAAACATTGAGTTAGAACACTAACTCAAATCCCTTACCAATTATCCCAAATTGGTAAATACTCTCCAAATGTTCTCCCCCAAACATTCTCCCCCTTTTTGACTAACATCAAAAAGGTTATCTCCAAGGAGGTCAAAGTCTCATGTCCCAATGAGATCTTACAATCTCCCCCTTGGTCCAACAATACTTAGGATGCCTACCATCTTCCTAGTGATAAGTCCAATATCACTCAAGAGAGACAATCCATTTACACTCCCAATTTCCAAATTGGGTCTCTCAAAAGTCCCATCAATTTCCCAATTGATGTCATATTCTCCCAATAACTTCTCCTCATCAAGGAGAAAAACACATCCATCATCCCAAGATGGATACCTCCCCCTTGACCATTGCACCAACAATGTCCTTGGGCAGTCCCTAAGCCAATAGGAACTCTAAACCATCAAAATTAAGGTTAAAAATTCAACATTGAACTTTCCAACACCTTAACATTGATACAAACCCTAAACAACTCTCCTAATCCATATCCAATGGATTTTCACCCTTTATAATGCTTCCCAAAGCATATCCTAGGGTTAGGAGTGATTAGGGACCTTTACCATGGCTGAACACGGGCTAACCAAACCTAGTTTTCCCGAAATCAGCCTTGGCAGTCGACTCTGTCAGCTACGATCGGCCACACTCATCGATCATTGCCACTCAGGCGGTCGTGATCTTAATTCCAATTTGGTTATCAGAATCGAGTTTTGGAAATTCATAAATAATTATACCTTTATCGAAAAATCCTGAAAATTCATACGTATAATACTTATGACACACACAATGGGTGAAAAATATTTGAAAATTATCTTACCCATAAATAGTGAATTTGATACAAAACTCAAAACCATTGAAATTTTCAATGTTTTGGCCCTATTTTGTATCAACTTCATCAATGGTGATTCCTATCAAAAGATAGACTTCACCAAGGTTTTTCAAAATGATTTTAAAATGTTTTCAAAACCTTATTTTGGATCATATTCCTTGGGCTCTATGCACATGACTTGTACACAAGCTTTCCCAATGATCCACAAATAGAATTAGATGAGTTTTAGTTCATCTAGATGCAAAAACTATGCACCTTGAACTTAACTCATATCCTAGCATCTCACACGTATCTATGGTGTATAAATACACATACATGTCAATTAGATGTGAGATGTGGGTTTTGTTCATTTAATCTAGGGTTCCATGCATTTTTCTAAGGCAACCCTACTTGATTCCCTTATAAATGGGACTTCAAGTCATGCCATAGTCCTTAAATCAATTTTAATCAAATTATCTTAAATGCATGAGTGATTATGGCATTAGAGATTATATAGATAAACACATGCTCATAATCATGATGTCATGGCATAATATGAAATCTAAAAACACATGACATTTAATCCTTAATCCTAAACATGTAAATGACATATAGAATGATTAAAAATAAGCATGATGTCATGGCATGTTATATGGAAAACAAAGCATGGCACATAAAATATATAGGTATAGTGATACCTAAATTTTAATATTAATTGTCATTTCATATAATTAATTATATTTTGCCATATTTCTATTTTTCTCCCAAGTGTGCCAAAAACCCAAAATGGCACACTAACCTCTAAACCTAAATTGTGCCAATTTTGATCATTTTATCAAACTTCTCAAGTAATATTGGCACATCCTAAAACTTTTAGGATTATAATTCAACCCTATTTCCAAGGTATCCATAACCTTGAAAATAACCTAAAGTGCCACCTTTGCCATGGTTGAGTTAACTACCCATCCATTTAAGGTTGGCACACCCTAACCCATTTAGCGTGAATCAATCACGCTCTTAGGAACCCAAAAACGATTTGAGCTCCTAGGGTTAATTAGGTATTCCTTAGGGATAACCTCCCTAGATACCTTCCTAATGACTCTCCTAGGCTTATTAGCCTTGGTCATTTGGGTCTTACCTAGGTTGACTCTAGGGGTAACTCCCCTTGCAACCTTCTTAGTGGCCACCCTAGGTTTCCTAGAAACCCTAGCCACTAGGCACACCCTTTGGTCAACTTTAGGGATGACTTCCCTATTGACCTTAGTCTTCCTAGACCTAGTTTGTGTTCCATAATCAAATGGAACACTATGGTAAGCCACCTTAGGCTTAGGTTTGTGACCCAAACCTTGCTTGCCCTTGGTTGACTTTTGACTCTTAGGTCCTAGGTGTTGACTTTGACTTTTGGACCTAGAAGTTTGACTAATTGACCCTTGCATTTGATTTTGCATAACCTTAAGGGTCTTTTCAAGTTTTTCAAGCCTTGATCTCAAGGCTTGATTTTCCTTTTCTAATATCTCAATTTTTTATTTTTCATTTTCTCTTGAGATATTTCTATTTCTAGGCATATGTCTAGATTTCTTAGCACTAAAGCCTAGATGTTCTCCTATTTTCTTAATGCTTTCCTTAGGTAATATATTTTTAGGGACATTAGTCCCAAATTTCTTCTTATTTCCTAAGTGAACACTCTTAGCACCTAAACAAAAGTATTTGTTTCTATTAGCATGCTTTTCATGGCAAATTGCAAGAGAATTAAAATTCCTAGCATGCTTTTGAATTTTAAGTTTAGAAGATGCATTATTGAAATATACCTTAGGGTTTGCCTTGGAGGCTCCCCTTACATGTATAGCTCCTTCTTGGGTCTTTTTGCTCCCCCTAGGACATTGATTTCGGTAATGCCCCGGTTGTCGGCACTTGAAGCAAATGACTTGCTCCTTGCTTTTCTTGGCATTGGGAACACCGGCTTCATTGACCTTTGGAACCGGTTGAGCCTTCTTGACCCTTTTTGGACACTTACTCTTGTAGTGTCCGGATTCCCTACACTCAAAACAAATGATATGAATTTTATTTGATCCTTGAGTGTTTGAGTTACCTAGGGTATTTGTGGTGGTGGGTGCCGGAGTTGGAGCTTCTCCATCTTGACCGGATGTGGAAGCTTCTTCTTGTTGCTCCGGAGTGGAGATCCTTTCCTCCCCCTCAATCCTAGAAGTAGATGCTTCTTCCACCTCTTCTACTTCTTCTTTCTCCGATTCGGAAGTTGACTCCATCTCAACTTCCGATTCCTCACTCTCACTTGAAGATGAGCTCTCCTCTTCATCCTCCTTGTCTTCTTGGATTGAATGAGGCTCTTCATGGAATTTTGCCAATATGTTCCATACCTCTTTGGCGTCTTTACAATCCCCATAGTCACCTAGGCTACACAAGATGTCATTAGGAATTAAATCAAATATAAATTTGATTGCCTTCTTATTTTTCTTGAATTGTCGTCGTTGTTATTCACTCCATTTCTTCTTCTTGAGACATTCTCTCTTTGGTCCCTTAGGATATTCAAATCCTTCCATCAAGGCGGACCATTCCTCAAGGTCTCTCATCATCAAAAACTCTTCAATTCTCGCCTTCCAAGAATTGAAACTTTCTCGTCCATAGAATGAATAAGGGACCGGTGTGTTGATGTCCCATCCTAATTGCCCTTCCATCTTCACCCTCTAGCTTTTTGTCTAAGCTCCCGGCGGTTAGTCCGTAGAAGAGCCCCGGGCTCTGATACCACTTGTTGGGGACATTTTGACACTGTTAGAGGGGGGGGTGAATAGCGTTGACCGTACGTCGATGGAATTCTTTCGCGTTCATGTCTACAATTTCGTTAGCGCAGCGGAATATAGATAATGAAAGCAATAATGAAATAAACAATTACACACAAACACGAGTATGTAACGTGGTTCGGAATCGCACGGTTCCTACTCCACGGATCGGGCTCAAACGAGCCCTAGCGATGTCAATCACACACCACTATGAAATAACTCCTTCTCGACGTGAGTCGGAGGCGGAGAAACCTCTTACAATTGTTTACAACAATAAACAAATAGCTACAAGCAAATACAATGAAATACAAAGCAAAACTAGTAAAGAAAACACTTTACAAATGCTCTTGAATGCTTGATCGCTAGGTTGATCGAGTAGCACTTGGAGACCCTGAATTGCAGCAGCAACTCGCCCCAAATCGCCTCAAAGAACCCTTTTGTTTTTTCTCCATCACGAGCTCCATATATAGCTTCAACCTGTGCTGGAAAAAGTCGATCAGTCGACTGATCGGGACCATCAGTCGACTGATGCCACTGTTGCCGTGATACAACGGCTAGATCCACGTTGGATAAGTCCAACGGATCCATCATCAGTCGACTGATGGAGTCCTCACTCGACCAGTCGAGTCTCGACTCCATTCTGTGGCCAATTTCTCGAGCACCAGTCGACTGATCACACGATCAGTCGACTGCTCGAGCCATCAGTCGACTGCCCACCTCTGGCAGTCGACTGCTAGGCCATAACCCGCAGTCAAACCCTAGTTGACTCGGTCCAGTCGACTACCACATGGCACCACTTGGACTTCCCATGCCAAGTACCCATGACTTGGACTTTCCCATGACAATTACATTGTCATATGTTTTTGTCGAAACATCAAAACATCACTCGAGTCAAACTCGAGTCTTGGTCAATCGTGACCTGGGCCGATTGCACCAACAGTACTCACCACCACGATCAGATCGTAGGGTCTTGATACTTTTACCTTGACGATTCTCCACATCATCCTTGAATTCTTTGAACCTATCAAAGCATTCAGACTTGCGGCGCATCAAGTAAATGTATACATATCTTGAATAATCATCTATAAAAGAGACGAAATATTCAAAACCATCTCTAGCCTGGATAGACATAGGACCGCACAAATCATAATGAACCAATTCTAACACATCTTTGGCTCTATGCCCCTTGGCCTTGAAAGGCCTCTTGGTCATTTTACCTTCCAAGCAAGATTCGCAGGTTGGGAGATCCTCCACCACTAATGAACCCAAAGGTCCATCAGCTATCAACCTTTGAATTCTACTCAGGTTAATATGACCAAGCCTTAGATGCCAAAGATATATTTGGTTCATCTTCGAAGGTTCTTTTCTCTTATTGGAATTAGAAGATGAGTTATTAACTTCTATATGCATTGTGTGAGCTTTTGGTTCAAGAGTATACAAATTGCCAACCAATGTACCTGAACAGATAATCTCTCTATTTCTTTTTATAACAACTCTGTCATTAAAGGAAACAGAATATCCATCCATAAACAATTTAGAAACCGAAATCAAATTCTTTCTAAATGTAGGTACATAAAGACAATTTCTCAAAACCAAAACTTTATTTCTATCAAACGATAAATGAATGTCTCCCACTGTAATAGCCGCCACCTTTGTAGCATTGCCCATGTAGACGGTAATTTCTCCTTTAGCTAGTCGTCGGGTTTCCTGGAACCCCTGCAAAGAATTGCAGACATGATCAGTGGCTCCCGTATCTACACACCAGATACTGGTAGATAACACCACTAAACATGTTTCAACGACTAAGCCAGAAGATATACCTTTATTCTGCTTTAGGTTGGGACAGTCTTTCTTCCCATGTCCAGTCTTCTTACAAGTGAAGCACTTGCCTTTCGGCTTCTTCACTCCTCCCTGAGGTCCACCCGCCACCTTTGCTCCACCTTGTTTCTTCTTCTTCTTGCCTTTCGGCTTAGAAGTAGAAACCTTCTGAGCAACCATGGCTTCTCGCTTAGCCCGATTCTCAGTATCCAAAAGTTCCTTTTCCCGTAATCATCCATGAAGCTTTAGGAGGACACTCATCGAAGAGCACATACTTGTACTCCTCGTGATTAAGACAATATCCAAATTTCTTTTCCAATCAATGTATTTTATTCGAAGTTTATTTTCTTTCGATTATCACAAGTGGGTTGAAAACCATATGAAAATCCTAAGAATCACAATGATCAAAATATTAGATTTCAAATATTATTGATTCCTCAAAAAAATAAAATTCCGAAATCAACCAACACCTCAAAACACCGAGAATATCGCATGCCACGATAGTGTGGATGTATACGAATTCTACATTTGTCAACCTTACTTTTTGACAAATAAAATTAATAGTTGGTTCCTCTTAGGCCCTACAAATAAAAGCAGTGACTCCGATGGGGAGGATACCTTTATTTGCATCTAAGTGTTTACCATTACTCGGTACTAAGGCAATTATCTCGGATTATGTGGCTTACCGATGGGGAAGTACACACGCTCCTAAATAATTTTCTATAACCATATTTGACCTAGTGATCCGCAAACAAACCCATCCGATGGGGAGGAAGGCACTAAGAGGCGACACGCAAGTTTGTTGCATCACATGTCAAATTGTAATGGAGGCCGCGGGAATTAATTAAAATATCCCTCTCCCACTTAGTAAATTGAAAATGAGGAATTTTCAAGCACACACAACATGCATATAAAACAAATCAGCAATAAATATGGATAAAACAGAATTTTTCCAACTATTATGGCTTTGTTCTCCAATATTCGTCCCGCCGTGTCTCCACCTCGTCCGCTCCACCTTTTCCGTGCGTAAGCCACAAATGAGATCTGAGCCAAGATATATCATTTTAATTTACATCCATCGATCCTATACTCCACGAAGGTGTACAAACTATCTAGATCGAAAGTAAACTAGAATGATCGGCTAAACAATGTCGTATTTAATTATAAAAATTAAATACTAATCTAGCCTCGTCAACCCCGAGGATTCAAATGATATATATACAATCACACACAAACAATCACATACACACATATAGCCATAATAGTCGGATCTTATGCCTGCAAGCAAAAAGTTAGCCTACGCACATCCTACTATTATCCGTCATACTCAATATATGATATATGCATGAAAGTAACCGAATCCGAAACACACAAAACCGGAAACCTTGGCTTTGATACCATTTGAAGGGAGTGCCCTTGGTTGCGTCGGAGTCTCATTGCCACCCATGTCCCCGGATTAAAATTTTATCAACTAAAACTAATCCGGATGGGATGAGTTTCCGAAGCACAACTGTTTCATCATCATGCCAATGACTCGAGCGATCGCTTGAACAAACTTGTTGTTCAAGCAATCAACTCTTCTAGTCGGTTAGCCGCGGAAGAGACGACGAACGGATCACCGGTTTTTGTGTTTCTTATCGGGGTCCATGATTATACAAATACAAACAAATGCAAACTAGTATAATCAACACATACTAACATAAAGAACATAAGCTAGCATATCTTATCATAAGAGGATCAAGAATAAAGTTTTTAAAACTTTTATACCTCTTGGTCTTCTACCGTATGTCCCATCCTCCTCGTGGACATCGTGTGGGCGAAGATCCTCCACGAGTTGAAGCCTCCTAGATCACGTTATTCCCTTCCTTGCTCGCTTCCAACAAAGAGAAGAAAACTCCTTCTCCTATCTAGAACCGACCACCAAGCAAAGGAGCTTGATATAGCCGTTGGCCAAGGAGTAGATAATTGAGCGCCGGCCAACCTTGAAGAAAGGTTGCCGTCGGCCACCAAGGAGAGAAGGAGAAGGAATAATGGGTATGGACGCCGGCCAAAGCATGGAGGAAGAAGATGGGCGCCAGCTACCAATTAGGAAGAGAAGGAAACAAACCTTAATTCTTCCAAGGATTGCCGCCCAAACCTTTTCCCAAACCCTAGCCGCCCAAGCCAAAAACCCTAATCTCCTTCTTGATATCTATCTCTATTTTCCATGCCAAAGCCCTTAGCCCTCCTTTTATAGAGTTAGGCTTAGGCCTCCTTTCAATCTCCACCGTCGGATCTAGAGACTTAGTCTCCACCGTCGGATCTAGGGTTTCATCCCAACCGTCGGATCTAGGGTTTCATCCCAACCGTCGGATCTAGGGTTTCATCCCAACCGTCGGATCTAGGGTTTCATCCCAACCGTCGGATCTAGGGTTTCATCCCAACCGTCGGATCTAGGGATTTAATCTCAACCGTCGGATCTAGATATTTAATCTCAACCGTCGGATCTAGAGATTTAATCTCAACCGTCGGATCTAGAGTTTTATGTTCCATCATTGGATCTAGGCTCCTTGAGGTTTTAATAAGGCTACGATAGGGACCATGAGGAGGAGTTGGATCTTGGCCACCCGATGGATCGGAACCACACAAACTTGAAGAAAGGTTTTGCCCGGAAGCTCTGATACCAATTGAAGGGATTTCCCTTGTCGAGTCCTTGAGGGGAAACTTCGCTTCCCCTTCACCTCGGTTGCTTGACCATGGTGATCCCTACGATGTCCCGGATAAAAAAATTTAATCTTTGAAAAAAGGGATTACCAAAGCAACCAAGTCATCGTCGTGCTATTCGTTTAGAGATGTCACTTGAACAAACTAGTTGTTCAAGCGACCATCCTCTATTTTACTTTTTTTTTTGATGAAATGTAAATATATATCTTCAGGAAAAGCACGATCATACAAAAACCTGGAGTGCACACTCATGTCATGTCTGACGATGTGTCAGATCTGAGATGCCTCCAGAAGGGTGTACATGTGCTCTCATGGTTACCTTAACTCTCATGCATACCAACCGTCTCATGTTTACATAACCATTATTTATCCACTCTCGTACACACACTCATATGTCTCCTCGGTATTTGCTCCTGTATGCGCTCCATCTGCATCCCTTACTCCCTGCGTACCTCCTCGCACTGTCCTTCCATGTCTCTCTTCCGCTAGTCCCGTGCAGCCATCCTCCATCGTTCGTCACTTTTGGTAAGTGACCAACCATAAACGGATTTTCCTTGTCTTTACCGCAGCCGTTTGCTACGGACTAGATAGGCCATTCGGGTGGGCCTATTCACCTCTACTAGGCTTATTGGTCAAGCCTCAACCATAAACGGATTTAACATGTCTTTACCGCAGCCGTTTGCTACGGACTAGATAGGCCATTCGGATGGGCCTATTCACCTCTACTAGGCTTATTGGTCAAGCCTCTACCATAAACGGACTTAACATGTCTTTACCGCAGCCGTTTGCTGCGGACTAGATAGGCCATTCGGGTGGGCCTATTCACCTGATTTTTTTTTTTTGAAAATGCCACAGTCGGGGACCAAATTGGTGCCGCCAAAACCACCATGAGGGCGTAAAACCACCACAAGAAGAGATGGTGTGACCCTTACAGGAGAGCCTTTGGGCGTAGTCCGAAACCACCCTATAGAAATTGAGAGCGTCGCATTCTTGGTGCATATACCGCCCTGCGGCATTGTGTGTGAAAACCACCCTGGTACTGTTCCTTGTACAACCATCGCTCTGGAAAACTACTCTGGAAGCTTCTCTGGACTTGAAACCACCCTGGAAAGAAAAACACTCTGGGAAACCGCCCTGGAAATCCGCCCTGGAAGGAGCTCCTTCTACCAAACCACCCTGGAGGACTGCCCTGAAAAACCGCCCTGGAAGGAGCTCCTTCTACCAAACCACCCTGGAGGACTGCCCTGAAAAACCGCCCTGGTGCACTGCCCTGGAAAACTGCCCTGGTACACTCCGAAAGGAAAACCACTCTGGAAATAAAACTACTCTGGAAAACCACCCTGGAATTTGCTTCTGGCACAAAACCGCTCTGAGGAAACTGCCCTTGAAGAAACCGCTCTGGAAAACTCCCCTGGAAAAGCGCTCCTTTTACCAAACCACTCTGTAAATCCGCCCTGGAGTAGCGCTCCTTCTACCAAACCACCCTGGAGACTGCCCTGGAAAACTGCCCTGGTACACTGCCCTGAAAAAACTGCCCTGGAGCCAACCCATCTTCCCGAAACCACTCTGTAAATCCTCCTTGGAATAGCGCTCTTCCTCCCGAAACCACCCTGGGGGACCGCCCTGGAAAACCGCCCTGGTACACTTTATCACCCTCGTCCATTGTCTGTGGAGAGCTGGAGATTGCAATTCTCCAATGCTCTGTACACATGTATTTGGATCTTTCTGAGGATCTCTTCACCTTCAAAACTTGTCCTTTCAAATCTCATGGTGTTTCGTGTTCGCCAAATATGATGGATCATTGCTGCCATGGCTAGATGTCGAGCTCTGTTAATACTGTTATGGCCTTTGTAGTGACTCCTGAAAACCCGTAACATTTGCCTGTATGTTAGCATTCTTGGTTTCATCGATAGCCATCCCCTTATTCTGTTCCACAGCTGCTGGACCTGCACGCATTTGAAGAAGACATGCTCCATTGTCTCCTCTTCTTGTTTGCAAAAAACACAGCTTCTATCTTCTATGTAGTCCTTCCCAGCGCGCACAGGTAGTTTCCCTTGTGCTAGCATCCATAGGGTGATTCTGTGGCTTGGTTGTATATCTGACTGCCATACCGTCGCCGCCCAGACCTTCCTGGAGCTTACCGTTCTGAAATGATCATATGCTTTCTTGACTCCGCCTTTGCTTTGGCTAAATAATGTTGACAACATTTCCTCTGCCTTTTCTGGTGAGCCTGCCACTGCCATAATGCTGTTTTTGATGTATATGAGGTTTTTCACTAGTGTAGAGTCATTGTGTTTGCCTTGCCAATCCCACACTCCTTGTTGCTGTATGTAGGTATGGTGTATCCAGCGAATCCACAGGGTGTCTTGTTTGCGCTGTATTCTCCATAATACTTTTGCCAGTAGCGCCTTGTTCCACGCTTTTAATTCTCTTAATCCCAGACCTCCTTCATCTTTAGGCTTACATATGTCCGTCCACGCAATTGGCGGGTTCTTCGTATTCCACATGAAAGTGCGGCAGTAGCTGTATATTTTGTCTATGACTCCCGCTGGAAGAGGTAAGGCTGACATCCAAAAGCATTCTACGCCCTGCAGGACCGAGGAAATGAGTTGACTTTTGCCCGCATACGATAGTGTAGCTTTAGGCCAGGAGCTGATCCGTTTCCTAAGAGCCTCTAACAGTGGGCTGTAGTCCCCTATCTTCAGTTTTTGCGATGCTATTGGAACTCCCAAGTAACGAAATGGCATTTCTCCTTCACTGAAACCTGTAATGGACAGTAGTATTTCTTTTTCCCTTTGTTCCACCCCTGCCATGTATATGTTAGATTTGCCCATGTTTGCCGCAAGTCCTGCCATTTTTGCAAATTGTGACAAGCAATCCATTAGCACTTGTACCGATTTTCCATCCCCTCGGCTGAAGAGCAGTAGGTCATCTGCGTATACCAAATGAGCTATTCTGTGCTGTTCACACTTTGGATGAAACTTGAAATCTGGCAGCATGCGAGAGATATTCCATGCATATCCCGAATAGATATGGGGATAGAGGATCTCCTTGTCTAAGTCCTCTCCCCCCTTTGAAGAAGCCATGGATGTTACCATTGATAGCTATTGAGTATGATGTGGTAGTGACACATTCCTTTATCCATTTGATATAGATTTCCGGGAACTGTAAGGCTCTGAGAACCTCCTGCAGGAAGCTCCATTGGACTGAGTCAAAAGCTTTCTCCAGATCAACTTTAAGCACACTTCGTGGTGACACCCGCTTCCTTGCATAATTGCGCATGAGTTCTTGTGCCAGGTGTATGTTGTCAATGATGCTACGTCCTTGCACAAAAGCAGTTTGTGACGGGTGAAGCAGATGTTCTGCTATTTCTGCCAGCCTGCCTGCTAGGATTTTTGAAATTATCTTGTAGAACACTGTGCAGCAGGAGATCGGCCGGAAGTCTTGTACCTTACTAGCATGTTCTGTTTTCGGGATTAGGGAGATTAGAGTGTGGTTCCAGGATTTTAGGAGCTGGCCATTTTCAAAGAATTCCATGACTGCCCTTATGATGTCCTCCTTCACTGTATCCCATGCCTGTTTGAAGAACTTTGAATTATATCCATCCGGCCCTGGGGCTTTGAGATCTCCAATGTCAAATAATGCTTCCTTTATTTCTTCTTCTGTTGGCAGTCTGATTAGCGCTGTCCGCTGTATTTCGGTTAATTTTTTGCCAAAATCCATGCATTCCCCTTGAAAATCAGTCCGGTGCCCTTGTTCCCCCAGTTGGCCTTGGAAGTAGTGTATGAATTCCTGCACTACCTCCTCTTGTGAGTTAGTGATTTCCCCATTACCTTTTTCAATTACCACTATTTCCCTTCTTTTGTTGTTCCGCTTGACCATGGCATGAAAAAAAGTTGTGTTCTTATCTACTCCTCGGAAGTACTCGTGCTTGGCTTTCTGTAGATAGAACAGATATTCCGCTCTTTCAAGCAGTTCAGTCTGTTTCCTTATAGCTTGATAGTTGCCCTCCATTTGACCCTGTGCTAATCCTTTCTGCTGTAGTTCCTCTAATTGCTGTCGAGACTTCTTTGCTTTCTCTTGAATGTGCTGATAGTGGAGTTGGTTGAGCTGTTTGAGGTCTGTTTTGAGTAATTTGAGTTTTTGTTTGAGCTTGTATTGTGTCGTGCCCTCCACTCTTCTGAAATCGCTACTAGTCCACTTGTCTTCCACTAGCTGCCGGAAGTTAGGATGTAGTGCCCACATATTATAAAATTTGAACGGCTTGGGTTTCTCCCTTGTGCTTCCTAACACTGTTACCAGACAGAGAGCATGATCTGATACTGTCCCAGGAGGCCTGAATTCAGCGTAACTACTCTGGTTTTGCTCCATCCATTGTCTGTTCACCATCGCTCTATCCAGTTTACTTACTATATGACCGTTAGTCCATGTGTATAGGCACCCAATAGATCTTAAGTCTTCAACTCCCGCCAGTAGAGTGAATTGCTGAAAATCCGCGGTTGCATATGTTGTGACTTCCATTCCCCCTTTCTTATCAGTAGGTGATAGTGGGGAGTTAAAATCTCCTAGGATTAACCATGACAATTCTACTTGTCCTGCTATTTGTGTAAGCGTCCCCCATATTGCTTTCCTGCTCGTGATGGATAGCTGGTCGTACACAAAGGTGACTGCGTATGTTATCCCTGTGGTTTTGCAGTTCACCATTGTGTGAATCAGTTGCTCTTCCCATTGCTGGATTTGAATGCTAACCATTTGCGTGTCCCATATAAGCAGCATCCTGCTTCTGGACGAGTTAAAAATCTGTTGCTCCATCTCCCACCTCTGAAATCTCTTTTCTTTCATTGTCTGATAGTACTGCTGGGTTAATTTCGTTTCTAATATGCCTAGCACTCCCATCTTTTGTTTCAAAAGGAGGTCCACCACCACCTTCTGTTTGAGCCCCTTATTTAGGCCTCTTACATTCCATGCTCCAATCTTTATGTTTGTGTAGCCGGCTTTCGCCGTCTAGCTATGTTGGTGACTTCCTTCCTTTCTTGCTTCCTTCTTTTGTCTGTGTTCTTGCCTCCCTCCTGTTGGCCTTCCTTGGTTCTCTGTGGTCCATCCTCCTTCTCATGATGCCTTATTACCTTCCCTGGCCATTCTGTCATTTCTGTTCTTGCCCCATCTGCTCTTGTTTCTGTCAGCATTCCTTCATTGCTCCATTTTACAGCAGGCATGGCTAGTATAATTGGTGGGAAACTCTCTGTACTCATTCCCAGATCTGTTGCGTCCTCACTAGTTTCCCCTTTGCCTTTTCCTTTTTCCTTTACTTCTCCATCCTGCGCACTTTGAAGAGATGTTATTTGCATTTGCCCTTTCTCCTGCTCTTGGTCTTCCCTTTCCTGCTGTGCACATTCTGTAGCTGGCTGGTGTGTCTTAGTTTCCACCCGGCCTACCCTGCTCTGCTCCTTTCATTGCATCGGCTTGAGTTAGAAGTTGTCTTCCGGTGCTATCTGTTATCTTTGCAATTTCTAAGATTGGAGTGTCCGATTTGGTACTCCTATCTTTAGCCATTTGCTCTTGTTCTTGCTGTTGCTGAGCTCCATTATATCCATTCTCAATTTGTTTTCTTTTCTGCCTGGTCAGTACCATTGTGCAGCCTGATGTGGAGACTGGTACCCCCTCTCCTTGGCACTTCCCATGTATTATTGCAGTATGTGCCTTGCCTTTAACATCCTCCATCATTTTACACAGCAGTACCGTGTTCCCTGAATTGTCTTCCTGCGTGCCAGTATGTGTGCCATTTTTTGTTACTTCATTGACTTTTTCCATTGGTGATGATGAGCCCTGAATTGTCCTTCGATCTGTTCGTTTCTGGATTGCTTCCGCTGCCACCTGCTGACATATCATTTTGCCATTTGTTGGCCTTGCCCTCTCCATCTCTTTCCTTCAAGTGTTCCGTATTATGTTTTTATCTTTAGTTGCTTCCCTCTCCTTGTTTGTCATGGTTGTCTCCTGATTCCTCTGCAGATATGATTGTTCCTTGATTATTACTGGTTGTCCTTGTCTTTCCTCCTCTTCCTGTAATGATTGTGTGCTGGTACTTCTTTGCTCATGTTCATGTTCATGTTCATGTTCATGTTCTTGTTCAAACGTGCCAGAACCCCCACCAATTGTATTTGCAGTTCGGAGGTTACTGCCTATCCACAAGCTTTGCTCCTCCTTTTCTTGACTCAATTTCTCCCTTGGTCCTGTCTCCTGGTGTTGCTCTCTTTCCCACCTGTACGTATTCCCCCTGGGGCTGTCATGATTGTTCTGTGCTTGTTGTCTCACTACCTTAACCACTGTGTTTCTGACTGTTTGCTCACATTTATGTTGATACTGATACTTATTCAGATTCTGAGTCTGTTTCTGCTGATTTTGCTGCCTTTGTTTACTTTCTTGATTTCCTTGACTTGGCTGGTTTCCATGTTTCCTTTGTTCTCTTTGGGCATTTGTGCACCTTGTTGGATCTTGCCCTATCTGTTTTACACTCATTCCTTCATTTCTGCATTTCTCCCTTATGTCTTTATTTTGTCTTCCTTTTGTACTGATGTGGACCCATTCTTGTTCCCCCCCTAGTGTGCATTCTTCTTCTCTTGCTCCTGCACCAACTTCCTCTTCTTCATCCATATCCATAGTTGGTCTGTCTATGCCTGCCTTGTACTGTATCATTTGGTATCGCATTGCCTCATCTTTTTCTGCTGGTGTTTGCCTTCTCTCATTTCTTGGGCAGTTTGTTTGGTAGTGTCCCATTTGTTTGCAGCTGTTACAGAGTTTCAGTCTGGATTCAAATTTGATCTCCAAGTCTGCGTCTGTGCCATCTGGCAGTGTGATGGCGATTGTTTCAAGCAGTTCTTGGGAGATATCCACTTCTACTAGAACCCTGGCATAGTTTACTCGTTCCCTCACTTTGGTGTATCGGTCTGTGTATAGCGGCACCCCCACTTGTGAAGCAATTTTACTTAATCCTGAGGTTGACCAGCAGTTTAGTGGCAGCCCATGGATTTGCATCCACATAGGGATATGAGCATGAGTTTCTGGCCTGAACGAGAAGCATGATGGTAGGATTTTTAGATATAGCGGGCTCCCGTATGCTATGTATGGTCCTCCAGTTAATACACCATCCCGCAATTCCTTATTTGCAAATTTGAAAACCAGCCAGAATGAATTATGTGTAAGGAGTTTATGTGTCACCTTCCATTTTGTTGTGATCTCCTTCAGTGCTCTCCACCACGAAGTCCCAAAATCGCCAATTAGAGTAACCCCGAGTCCTCCACCGCTTCTAGGTCCTCAGTGTCCAATTTGGCACGCCCTTCTTGCTTCTGATATTGTTTCAGTGCCGTGTCCGATGCACATATTCTATTTTTCTTAAAGAGGTCAGCCCATAGTCCCTGTTTTTGATTTTGGGTGTGCAGCCGGGGCACCGGAGATGATCCTGGCCCTGCTCCTTCCTCATCCATCGTGCTGGGTTTAGCTGTTTCTCTTTGCTTTTTCCTTTGCTGAGGAAATCCTGATGCCTCCTCTAATTGAATTTCGGTGCTTTCTTCTTCACTTTGTCGCTGTAGGTTAGGCTGCATTCCTTCTGAGGTGTCTGTTGAATCCAGACGTAGTACCTTCCATCCCCTTCGAGCAGTTTTCCGTTCTCCTCGCATATCCGGTGCCATACGGTAATAGGGTTACGGGGTTAGTCCTTTAACGGGCTAGCGGGTTGGTTACATGACTTAAGTTAATTGGGTTATCGGGTTCGAGAGGGCTAGGAACAGTGGTCCAAGCAAAGCTTTTGTTATCTTGGATCCGGCAGTTTGAAATCAGCAACGTTCTTTTTGTCACCTCGTTGACTGCACCGGCCGGACAACACGGACACCTGCTTCCCACCTACCACCGTCCTTGCCCTTCGTCTTCCTCCAGCCGCCAGAAAGAAGCCCTAGTCCGGTAATATCAGCTCTTCTTTTGTTAGGCTTGATTTCCTTGTGCCCTGCCTGCGCTCGCTATCTCTGTTGTTGAAGATGCTGCTTGTTTCTAGTCCTCCTCCAGTTGCTTGTTGTTTTCTATTTTTCTCCTGGATTGTTGATTTCCTTATACTTACATTCCTTGTGGTGCTGCGTTAGTTCCCTCCCTGTGTATTCGGTGGAGTGATGTAGGTTGTTAGATGTTCGCCGTGCCCACAGTGACCTTCATTACTACCCCCACTTTCTCAAATGTGCTCTCCGTAAGTTGTCTTTGCCTTTATTTGCCCGCCTTTCGGACAACCCTGACCTTCATTCGCTGCCCTCTTCTTCTCTTCGAAAGTTTGGAAAAGGATATCTGATCCGCGGCGAGTCGAGTCCCGTCAGTCCCAGGTGCTCTCTTTGGGTTGATGTTGATGTTTCCCTTCCCGTGCTTGCCGCCGTCCCGGCAGCCACAGTCTTCACCACCTCCCGGTAGCCACAGCCTTCACCGCCTCCTGCAGCACAGGAGGTGTCGTCGCTGTTGTCCCAGTCTTTCAAAACCAGCCTCCAAAACGTCGAGATCTCACGAAGTTTAGAGAGAAGCCAGAGCTTCTCTCTCTAGCGCTTTCATGAAGACTACCTGACCCCATCCTCTATTTTACGAGTAGCCGCGGAATAGACGATGTCCGAATAGCCGGTTTGTGTTTATACTCTGGATCCAAGTATTATTTAGCCATTTACAGAAATATAAAATCCTTATATTTGTAAAACAAAAACAAGCAATGAATAAAAGAGAAAGAAGAATAGGTATACCTCTTGGTCTTCTAATATATGACCTTCCTCCTTTTGGACGTCGTGTGGGCGACGATCCACCAAAAGTCGAAGCTCCTAGATCGTAAAACTTCTTTCCTTGCTTTTCCCAAGCAAGAGGAAGAAGAGAAACAATGTTTTTCTCCTTCCAAAACTCAACAAACAAGGAGCTATGAAAGTCCTTGCCGCCGGCCAACTAGAAGGAGAAGGAGATGGTGGAAAACTACCAAGACACCAAGGGAAACCCTATATCTTGTTTCCACCACCTAAGGAGAAGAAGAAGGGGACTTTGGGTGCCGGCTAAGGCTGGAAAAGAGATGGAAAAGGCTGTTGGACGTTGGCCCAAAGAGGAAGAAGAAGAGAGAAAGAATCTTCCTTATTTGGTGCCACCCTAGCCTCAAAACCCTAATCCCAATCCTATCTCAAATAGGATTGCTCCTTGCCGCCCAAACCCTAGCTCTCCTCCTATTCATCATGTCATCCACGACCACTCCCCATGCCCTCCTTTTATAGAGTTAGGGATAAGTCATGAATTAATCTCCTCCATTGGTTCTAAGGATTTAATATCAACCGTCGGATCTAGAGATTTAATCTCAACCGTCGGATCTTAGAGATTAGATCTCTACCAATGGATCTTAGAGTTTTGTTTATATCCATTGGATCTAAGCTTCATGAGGTGTTAATAGGCTATATTAGGGGCCATGAGGAGGTGTTGGGTCTTGGCCACCCATGGATCAAGCCCACATAAAGTCCGATCCACTAATGATGATCCAATCCACTAAAGGTTCATCATTGATCTACCTCACCAACCCCCATATGATAATATGGGCTCCATATATTATTTGTACATTTTCTCCCCGTGTTTAAGATCTCGAAAGTCCGTCGATTAATTAATTTACTGACAATTAATTAATCAACATCTAACTCCTTGAGTAGTACCACTCAACCTTTTCATCATGCCGGACCAAGTCCACCTGCAGGGTTTACATGATGAACCTTATGAGCTCCTCAAGGGGACATCATCATTCTAATATATAGGACACGGTTTCCTCCTATAATCAACGACACACCATATAAATAATATCATCTCCCATCTTACCGAGTCTATCGATTTAATCTATAAATCTCGTCCATTGGTAAATCAAAGAGATGAGTACTAAGTATATGTGCCCGTTATTATATCGGGATTAAGAGCATGTACTAAATAATATCTGAGGTCCGATTCGATTATATAGTCAGTAATAAATCGAATCACCTCTATGTCGGTCCTGCTCAATACACACAAAGTGCACTAGTGTGATTCTATAGTCAAGACAAACCAATACCAAATCACACTACAACCATTCCTATGGTTTGTCCAAAGCCATCTCGGTTGTGAGCCTTTACTTATACTTTTCAAGGGGCCGATAACAAGATCTCCTGTGTGACACCACACACTATGTTATCTACAATGTAAAGTATGAGACAATATTGCATAACCATAAAAATATGCAAACAATGATGATGTGATTCTTATTTCAAAATAAAGATGTGCATACAAAAGATAGACTTTTCAGTATACACGATCACCTTCTGATCACTAGGACTATAGAACAAACCACCCTTCGTTCCCTTAGGGTAGCCAATAAACAAGCGTACTTCTGTACGAGATTCCAACTTTCCATCATCTCCCTTCAGCATATGTGCTGGACTCCCGCATATCTGAATGTGTCTCATACTAGGCTTTTGCCCAGTCCACAATTCTACGGGGGTAGAAGGCACTGATTTAGATGGAACCAAGTTCAGAATATACATTGTCGTATCCAGCGCATACCCCCAGAACGAATCTGGCAACTCAGAATAACTCATCATCGATCTAACAATCTCCATAAGAGTCATATTCCTTCGCTTTGCTATACCATTCTGCTGGGGTGTGCCAGGTGCAGACAATTGGGATTAAATCTCAGCCTCTGATAAGTAATTCCTAAACTCTCCCAAGAGGTACTCACCACCACGATCAGATCGTAGGGTCTTGATACTTTTACCTTGACGGTTCTCCACATCAGCCTTGAATTCTTTGAACCTGTCAAAGCATTCAGACTTGCGGCGCATCAAGTAAATGCATCCATATCTTGAATAATCGTCTATAAAAGAGACGAAATATTCAAAACCACCTCTAGCCTGGATAGACATAGGACCGCACAAATCAGTATGAACCAATTCTAACACATCTTTGGTTCTATACCCCTTGGCCTTGAAAGGCCTCTTGGTCATTTTACCTTCCAAGCAAGATTCGCAGGTTGGGAGATCCTCCACCACTAATGAACCCGAAGGTCCATCAGCTATCAACCTTTGAATTATACTAAGGTTAATATGACCAAGTCTTAGATGCCAATGATATGTCTGGTTCATCTTCGAAGGTTCTTTTCTCTTATTGGAATTAGAAGATGAGTTATTTACTTCTATATGCATCGTGGGAGCTTTTGGTTCAAGAGTATAAAAATTGCCAACCAATGTACCAGAACAGATAATCTCTCTATTTCTTTTTATAACAACTCTGTCATTAAAAGAAACAGAATATCCATCCATAATTAATTTAGAAACCGAAATCAAATTCTTTCTAAATGTAGGTACATAAAGACAATTTCTCAAAACCAAAACTTTATTTCTATCAAACGATAAATGAACGTCTTGATGGATCGAGAAGCGTCGCTTGAGGGGGGGGTGAATAGCAATCGTAAATCTTTCGTCGAATTCGTTCGTTGAGACACAAGTAAATAAGTAAGCACAGCAGAAAATAAAATGACACATTTATTTTACTTGGTTCACAACCCAGCGGTTTCTACTCCAATGCCCTATCGGTCCTAGACCGCGTACGGAGGGCAAAGCATTATAACGTCTCCTCCTCGTTGGAGGTAGGAGACAACGATCACAAAATCCGGGAATACGAGGATGAGGAAACAAGCCTACCTCACCTCGTTACGAATAAAAACAATGAATACAATATTAAAATAAATTACTAGATGTTGCTGCCGAAGAAGAAGATCTGAGGTTGTCGTCGCGTCGGCGTTATGACGGTGTTAGAGCGTTGGCGTTGTAGGAGCACTTGATGAATAATCTTGATGTGATTTGGAGATGGAATATTCGCCTCCTTTTATAGAATTTGGCCTCTGAATTTGTCTCCTATTTTTTCGGAACGGATCATGAAGTTGTCCAAATTTTATCGCGAAGTTGCCGTGTCAAACGTTATCCGTTTTGACCTAGCGCAAAAGCTGAATCGTCGCCATCAGTCGACTGATGCCTCCCATCGATCGGTGATGGGCATCGATCGCTTCCATTTTCCAGTGATCGCTAACTTGGCCCACTTCTGCGCAATAAGAGGTTTGCTCGGAAAATGATAAATACGACGGTTTCTAACCGTCCGATCTCGACCTAGACCTTCCACAGGAAGTCTTAGTCGGATCGCCGCCTACGGTCATCCCCGTAAAGAGGACACGACCTTACAATCTCTCACTCACACGAGCTTACCTCGATAGTATCTCTCGCTTCTGGCCTTCCACTCGATTCCTTCGGCTCCCTCCGAAGTCACTCGAGTGTCGCCCGACCACCGCGGCTTCCTCCGGGTGTCGCTAGCCTTCAGCTCCAGCTTTAACACTTTTCTGCCCACTTGATTTAGCTCGTGAGATAACAATGTATACTTAACTTTGTGTCTTTTCCATAATCAAAACACATTTTCGATTATCTAGTGCCCCTGCACCAACAATCTCCCCCTTTTTGATCTATGGCAAACCAACACAAAGTTAAGGGAAATTAAAGCATAAAACAAGTATAGTAAATGATGAATGTCATTTTCAAGAACTCCCCCTTAACCCTTGGTGAGTTTTGAAAGAGATACTTTAGTTCAAAATTAAATAAATTTTGTGTTACTCCCCCTTAACTTTCGCTCTTCTCCTCCTTTTGCCATAAATCAAAACAAATGTTGGGGTTTGTTATGTAAAAATGAAGTTTGTTATATAAAATAGGGGTTTAAAGACAATATGGTATATGCATGCATCAAGATAAATCAACTATGAGTCCAAACATGCGTCTAGCAATAGTTAGATAGATTGGTTCGAGGTGTGTCTCTCTGCACCAATAATCTAAAGGTTTATAATATAACCCTTAGGGTTAGTTTGCTTTCCCCCTTAGTCAAATATATGAAGTATAAGAGATGTAGGGGGCGCTAAACTTTGGCCTAAAGAGTCATTAAGTACAATAGTTGAGAAAATAAGTAGTATTTTGAAGATTGTTTTAAGTATATTTCAATTATCCTTAACATCTCACCCATTCTATGTGTCTCAGAATTTGTTCACCTTATATGTTTTGTGAGATGATTTTAGATTGATTAAAGATAGTCAACCTTGGGTTAGATTCGGATTTAACCTTTAGATTGTTAAGTAACTTTTCGAGAAACTGCCTTCCAGGTCGTGGCGAGGCACAGGGGCCTTCTTTGATCGGAACAACGACCACTTCCTTAGACAAAGCCAAATTCAAGAAAATATCACTTAAGTCACTTAGGGTTACTTCCTGGTCTAACTAGTTTAGGATACGGCGAGGTAGCTTCAGCTAGTTCCACTCGGTCAAGTGCACCAAGCTAGATACGCCTTATCTAGCCTGAATACACGAGACTTTGTTTCCCTAACGTACTATCATCTCGCCGCGTCCTGATACTATGTTGTCAAGAGTTGACTAACTATTTTTCCTATCTAGCCATTCTAAAAATTAAAGTAAAATATCCAATGATTTTGCTAAGTAAGCGGGTATACTATTTTAGTGTTAGCTCCCCCTGGACCATTGAACCAATATGGTCTATTCAAATAATGAACTTGATCCTGAGGAATCCAATACTTATTAGTCATTATATGTGAGTTCAATAAAACCTTTGGGACCCATGCTTGGACTCTTTGATGACTACGATTTACGATAGACATATATGACCTATTCGTAGTCGTTGACCTAAATCCGAGTCCGGCTTTGTTGTACACTGCTCTTTGGGTTCCAAGTAGTCGATTAAGGTTCTTAGATCCCAACGTGAACCTTTCCAACCTAGCCTCAACCTCTTGAACTTGGTCTTTCAAGAGAGAATTCTCCTCCTCAAGTTTTTCAATTTGAGTTGAGTTTCCCTCTTGAACTTGACTAGTTGAAGGGGTTAGAGTAGCCTCTTGCTTGAGGGTTTCAACCTCCTCAAGTAACGACTCAACCCTAGACTCGGACTTAGTTATTTTCCTATTAAGCATTTTAATTGTATTGTAAAGCATATGAATTAGTGAGCGGCTAACCTTAATTTTCTCTTTTGGTCCGGCTTTGAGTTGCTTCTCGAAGTAGTCTTCGAGTTCGGAGTCGGTGTTGTAATTGGATTCGGATTCTGACTCTGACTCGGACTCTTCGGGTCTTGCCATGCATGCTATGCCGCCGCCTTCTTCGTTGTCCCATGTTGCATGAAAAGCCTTCTTTCGATTTGATTTGAATTGTGCCCTCTTTTGATTCTTTAGTAGTCTCCTTTCCCTCCGAACGATCTTCCGCACTACGTTCACTATTGCTTCCACCTTTTCCGATTCGGACTCCGATTCATCTTCGGGTTCGAGTTCATCTACTTGCCTAGTAGGTGGCTTGCTTTTTTGTCCTGCAAGTAGATCAATACCTCTCTCGGCCCGGACCACGTTAGTTTGCTCATGAAGTTCAAACTCGGAAAATAATTCATCTAACCTGAGCTTCGAAAGGTCCTTAGAGACCTTATAGACATCAACCATGGATGCCCACAAGGTAGTCCTAGAAAAAGCATTTAAATCATACCTTATAAGGTCTCGGTTCTCTATGGCTTGCCCGATCGAGTGAAGACCGTTGACGACCGTTGATCCGCATGTAATTGGGTGGCGGTCTCGCGATCCTGCATCTTTAGATTGTACAATTTATTTAAAAGTAAATCTCTTTTACATACCTTAGCATCGGGCGTCCCTTCGTGTAGATCAATCAATTTGTTCCAGAGGTCTTTGGCGCTAATGAATGGACCGGTGCGGTTGAGCTCCTCCTTGGACAAGCCACATTGTAATATTTGGGTTGCTCTTGCATCGGCTTCGATTTGCCTCTTGGTTGCATTTGTCCACTTGTTGAAATCCAAGGGCTCTCCTTGATCATTGGTGGGTAGAGCAAAGCCGGTTTGGATTATTATCCAAGTCTCGACTTGTGTTTTCAAGAAACACTCCATCCGACCTTTCCAATAACGAAAATCATCTCCGTTAAAGAACGGAGGTCGGGTGGTGCTATATCCCTCAATGTGAGCCATTAAGTATCTTGCAAAACACGAATAAAAACCAAAGGGAATTCCAAGACTTGGTCTTGGATTAGTAGTGTTGGAAATAAATAGGAAATAAACAGAATTAAATGAGAAAAGAAAAAAAAACTAACAAAAACTAACAACTTACGACCTTCGATGCCCCCGAAAGGGTACTAGACGTTGGATTTTGGGGCTGGAAATGGCTTGTTACGAGGGTAAACCCTCGTAAAAAATGTAGATCTCTCAGAGAGATTTGATTTGGTAGGTAGATCGTTATGTGAGTCCACTTGTGCGAAAAGTTATGGCCGATTTACCGTCGGCAACTCTAAGAGAGAAAAACTTGCAAGCACACAACCAAAAGAAACGTACCAAGACTTCGTCTTGGATTAGTAGTGCGGGAGGAAAAAGACCTAAAAAAAATAAGAATCAAAAAATACGAACAGAAAACCAAAACGTGCTAGATCGGTGGTTTCACCAAATCTGAGCGCCCCCGCTCTGATACCAATTGATGGATCGAGAAGCGTCGCTAGAGGGGGGGTGAATAGCGATCGTAAAGCTTTCGTCGAATTCGTTCGTTGAGACACAAGTAAATAAGTAATCAAAGCGGAAAATAAAATGACACGTTTATTTTACTTGGTTCACAACCCATCGGTTGCTACTCCAAGGCCCTATCGGTCCTAGACCGCGTACGGAGGGCAAAGCACTATAACGTCTCCTCCTCATTGGAGGTAGGAGACAACGATCACAAAATCCGGGAATACGAGGATGAGGCAACAAGCATACCTCACCTCGTTACGAATAAAAACAATGAATACAATATTAAAATAAATTACTAGATGTTGCTGCCGACGAAGAAGATCTGAGGTTGTTGTCGCATCGGCGTTATGACGGTGTTGGAGCGTTGGCGTTGTAGGAGCACTTGATGAATAATCTTGATGTGATTTGGAGATGGAATCCTCCCCTCCTTTTATAGAATTTGGCCTCTGAATTTGTCTCCTCTTTTTTCGGAACGGATCATGAAGTTGTCCATATTTTATCGCGAAGTGGCCGAGTCAAACGTTATCCGTTTTGACCTAGCGCAAAAGCTGAATCGTCGCCATCAGTCGACTGATGCCTCCAATCGATCTGATGGGCATCGATCGCTCCATTTTCCAATAAGAGGTTAGCTCGGAAAATGATAAATACGACAGTTTCTAACCATCCGATCTCGACCTAGACCTTCCACAGGAAGTCTTAGTCGGATCGCCGCCTACGGTCATCCCCGTAAAGAGGACACGACCTTACAATCTCTCACTCACACGAGCTTAACTCGATAGTAGCTCTCTCTTCCGGCCTTCCACTTGATTCCTTCGGCTCCCTCCGAAGTCACTCGAGTGTCGCCCGACCACCGCGACTTCCTCCGGGTGTCGCTAGCCTTCAGCTCCAGCTTTAACACTTTTCTGCACACTTGATTTAGCTCGTGAGATAACAATGTAGACTTAACTTTGTGTCTTTGCCATAATCAAAACACAGGTTCTATTATCTAGTGCCCCTGCACCAACACGTCTCCCACTGCAATAGCCGCTACCTTTGTAGCATTGCCCATGTAAACGGTAATTTCTCCTTCAGCTAGTCGTCGGGTTTCCTGGAACCCCTGTAAAGAATTGCAGACATGATCAGTGGCTCCCGTATCTACACACCAGGTACCGGTAGATAACACCACTAAACATTCAACGACTAAGGTAGAAGATATACCTTTGTTCTGCTTTAGGTTGGGGAAGTCTTTCTTCCCATGTCCAGTCTGTTTGCAAGTGAAGCACTTGCCTTTTGGCTTCTTCACTCCTCCCTAAGGTCCACCCGCCATTTTTGCTCCACCTTGTTTCTTCTTCTTCTTGCCTTTTGGCTTAGAAGTAGAAACCTTTTGAGCAACCATGGCTTCCTGCCTAGCAGCCCGATTCTGGTATCCGAAAAGTTTCTTTTCCCCAGAATCATCCGTAGGCCTAGGAGGACACTCATCGACAGTTAAGACACTATCCAAATTTCTTTTCTAATAAATATTATTTGGGTACAGTAAGTTTATTTCTTTTAATATTACAGCAAGTGGGTTGAAAGCCATTTGAAAATCCTAAGAATCACAATGATCAAAATATTAGATTTCAAATATTATTGATTCCTCAAAACAATAAAATTCCGAAATCAACCAACACCTCAAAACACCGAGAATATCGCATGCCACGCAGTGTGGATGTATACGAATTCTACATTTGCAAGAGGAGGTTTTACCCATTAATTTTATTATCTTGTCAACCTTACTTTTTGACAAATAAAATTAATAGTTGGTTCCTCTTTGGCCCTACAAATAAAAGCAGTGACTCCGATGGGGAGGATACTTTTATTTGCATCTAAGTGTGCACCATTACACGATACTAAGGGAATTATTTCAGATTATGTGTCTTACCGCTGTGGAAGTACACACGCTCCTAGATAATTTCCTATAACCATTATTTGCCTAGTGATCCGCAAACAAACCCATCCGCAGGGAGGAAGCCACTCAGAGCCGACGCGCAAGTTTGTTTGCATCACTTGTCAAATTGTAATGGAAGCCGTGAGAATTTATAAAAATATCCCTCTCCCACTTAGTAATTTGAAATTGAGGAATTTTCCTAGCCTACGACATGCATATCAAACAAAAAGCAATAAATATGAAAAATAAATTATTTTCCTACTATTATGGCTTTTGTCTTCAATATGACTCCCGTCGCATCGCCATCTCGTCCGCTCCTCCTACGCCATGTACGAGCCATCAGGAGATCCGAGCCGAGACTAAAACCTATTTTAATTTACATCCATCGATCCTATACTCCACGAGGGATGTACATGAAATCTAGATCGAAAGTAAAATAAAATAAAGAGTGGCTAAACAATGTTGTATTTAATTTAAAAAAACTAAATACTAGCCTCGTCAACCCCGAGGATTCAACAAAATAAATATTTACACACATACAATCATATACACACATATGGCCATAATAGTCGGATCTTATGCCTGCAACCAAAGAGTTAAACTACGCATATCCTACTATTATCCAACACATATAATATATGAAAAAGTGCATACAAATTAACCGAATCCTAAACACACAAAACCAAAAACCTTGGCTCTGATACCAATTGAAAGGTTTTGCCCGGAAGCTCTGATACCAATTGAAGGGATTTCCCTTGTCGAGTCCGTGAGGGGAAACTTCGCTTCCCCTTCACCTCGGTTGCTTGACCATGGTGATCCCTACGATGTCCCCGGATAAAAAAATGTAATCCTAGACAAAAGGGATTACCAAAGCAACCAAGTCATCGTCGTGCTATTCGTTTAGAGAGGTCACTTGAACAAACTAGTTGTTCAAGCGACCATCCTCTATTTTACGAGTAGCCGCGGAATAGACGATGTCTGGATCGCCGGTTTTGTGTTTATACTCGGGATCCAAGTATTATTTAGCCATTTACAGAAATATAACATGCTTATATTTGTAAAACAAAAACAAGCAATGAATAAAAGAGAAAGAAGAATAGGTATACCTCTTGGTCTTCTAATGTATGACCTTCCTCCTTTTGGACGTCGTGTGGGCGACGATCCACCAAAAGTCAAAGATCCTAGATCGCAAAACTTCCTTCCTTGATTTTCCCAAGCAAGAGGAAGAAGAGAAACAATGTTTTTCTCCTTCCTAAACTCAACCAACAAGGAGCTATGAAAGTCCTTGCCGCCGGCCAACTAGAAGGAGAAGGAGATGGTGGAAAACTACCAAGACACCAAGGGAAACCCTATATCTTGTTTCCACCACCTAAGGAGAAGAAGAAGGGGACTTTGGACGCCGGCTAAGGCTGGAAAAGAGATGGAAAAGGCTGCTGGACGTTGGCCCAAAGAGGAAGAAGAAGAGAGAATGAACCTTCCTTATTTGGTGCCACCCTAGTCTCAAAACCCAAATCCCAATCCTATCTCAAATAGGATTGCTCCTTGCCGCCCAAACCCTAGCCCTCCTCCTATTCATCATGTCATCCACGACCACTCCCCATGCCCTCCTTTTATAGAGTTAGGGATAAGTCATGAATTAATCTCCTCCATTGGTTCTAGGGATTTAATCTCAACCGTCGGATCTAGAGATTTAATCTCAACCGTCGGATCTCAGAGATTTGATCTCTACCAATGGATCTTAGAGTTTTGTTTCTATCCATTTGATCTAAGCTTCATGAGGTGTTAATAGGCTATATTAGGGGCCATGAGGAGGTGTTGGGTCTTGGCCACCCATGGATCAAGCCCACATAAAGTCCGATCCACTAATGATGATCCAATCCACTAAAGGTTCATCATTGATCTACCTCACCAACCCCCATATGATAATATGGGCTCCATATATTATTTGTACATTTTCTCCCCATGTTTAATATCTCGAAAGTCCATCGATTAATTAATTTACTGACCATTAATTAATCGACATCTAACTCCTTGAGTAGTACCACTCAACCTTTTCATCATGCCGGACCAAGTCCACCTGCAGGGTTTACATGATGAACCTTATGAGCTCCTCAAGGGGACATCATCATCCTAATATATAGGACACGGTTTCCTTCTATAATCAACGGCACACCATATAAATAATATCATCTCCCAACTTACCGAGTCTATCGATTTAATCTATAAATCTCGCCCTTTGGTAAATCAAAGAGATGAGTACTAAGTATATGTGCCCGTTATTATATCGGGATTAAGAGCCTGTACTAAATAATATCTGAGGTCCGATTCGATTATGTAGTCAGCAATAAATCGAATCACCTCTATGTCGGTCCCGCTCAATACACACAAAGTGCACTAGTGTGATTCTACGGTCAAGACAAACCAATACCAAATCACACTACAACCATTCCGATGGTTTGTCCAAAGGCATCTCGGTTGTGAGCCTTTACTTATACTTTTCAAGGGGCCGATAACATGATCTCCTGTGTGACACCACACACCATGTTATCTACAATGTAAAGTATAAGACAATATTGCATAACCATAAAAATATGCAAACAATGATGATGTGATTCTTATTTCAAAATAAAGATGTTCATACAAAAGATAGACTTTTCAGTATACATCCCTACACTTGATCCATCAATGATGTTCCATTCCACTAGAAAATCATCATTGATTTACCTCACCAACCCCCATTTATATGAGCTCCATATATTATTTGCACAACTATCTCCCCATGTTTAAGATATCGAATGTCCATCAATTAATTGATTTAATGACCATCAATTAATTAACATCTAACTCCTCGAGTAGTACCACTCAATCTTATTATCATGTTGACTAAGTCAACCCGGGGAGTTTACATGATATACCTTATAAGCTCCTCAAGGGGACATCATCAACCTAATATATAGGACACGATTTCCTTCTATAATCAACGACACACCATTTAAATAATATCATTTCCCAACTTACCGAGCCTATTGATTTAATCTATAAATCTCATCCATTGGTAAATCAAAGAAATAAATACTAAGTACATGTGCCCATTATTATATCAGGATTCAGAGCATGTGCAACATAATACCCGAGGTCTGATTCAATCATATAGTCTGCAATAGATTGAATCACCTCTATTTCGGTCCAGCTCAATACACACAAAATGTACTAGTGTAATTCTATGGTCAAGATAAACCAATACCAAATCACACTACAACCATGCCAATGGTTTGTCCAAGACCATCTTGGTTGTGAGCCTATACTTATATTCTACAAGGAACTGATAACATGATCTTCTGTGCCTCACCAAGCACCACGTTATCTACAATGTAGAGTATTAGACAATATGCACATATAATAAATATAAAGTGAAAACAATGATCATGTGATTCTTATTTCAAAATAAAGATGTCCATACAAAAGGCTAGGCTTTCAGTATACATCCCAACAGGAAGTGTAACTGCAAAGCATACCTGGAAGATATTAAGAAGAAAAGAAGTGAGACTTCTACTTTAGGTATAAATGTTATAGAAGTCAATCTATCTATTTCTTCATCATGATTATTAGATACCGGATGTGCATCTCACATTTGTATCAATGTGCAGGCGCTGAGAAATAGCAGGGCATTGACAAAGGGCGAGGTGGACCTACGAGTAGGCAATGGAGCAAGGGTTGTTGCTGTTGTTGTAGGAACTTATAATCTATCTCTGCCCTCTGGCCTTGTACAAGAACTAGATGAATGTTGTTATGTGCCTACTTTAACTAAGAACATAATTTTGATTTCTTGTTTGGACAAGAAAGGATTTACATTTATAATAAAGAACAAATATTGTTCAGTTTATTTAAATGATATGTTCTATTGTAGTGCACCTCTAATGAATGGACTCTACTTTCTAGACTTAGAGAGCCCCATCTATAAAATAAGTACCAAAAGGTTCAAGTCAAATGAGTTGAACCAAACCTATATCTGGCATTGTCGCTTATGTCACATAAATGAGAGTCGCTTATCTCAGCTCCATAAGGATGGGCTGCTGGACTCATTTTATTTTGAATCATATGAGACATGCGAGTCTTGCCTTTTAGGCAAGATGATCAAGACTCCCTTTAGTGGACACAACGAGAGAGCAACAGATTTGTTATGACTTATACATAGTGATGTGTGTGGTCCTTTCAATGTTGCTTCAAGAGGTGGTTACAAGTACTTCATTACATTTACTGATGACTTCAGTAGATATGGTTATGTGTATCTGATGACACATAAATCTGAATCCTTTGAAAAGTTCAAAGAATTTAAGAATGAAGTACAAAACCAACTTGGAAAGAGTATTAAGATACTTCGATCAGATCGAAGTGGTGAATACCTTAACCATGAGTTTCGTGACTATCTAGCTAAGTGTGGGATTCTATCCCAACTCACTCATCCTGCAACACCATAGTGGAATGGTGTATCTGAAAGGAGGAATCGTACCCTATTAGATATGGTACGATCTATGATGAGTCACACAAATCTTCCTATATCCTTTTGGGGATATGCTTTAGGGACAGCAGCCTTCACACTTAACCGTGTACCATCCAAGGTTGTGATAAAGACACCATATATGATATGGAGAGGGAGAAATCCCAAGATATCTTTCATGAGGATTTGGGGTTGTGAGGCTTACGTTCGACGTCAAGTCTCCGACAAACAGGGACCCAAATCTGATAAGTGCTATTTTGTTGGATATCCCAAGAAGACTAAGGGATATTACTTCTACATTCCCAGTCAGCACAAAGAGTTTGTGGCAAAGGCTGAGGTTTTTCTAGAAAGGGATTTTGTTTCTAGAAAAACTAGTGGGGGTACATTCGATCTTGAAGAAATTCAAGAGAAGGACCACAGCACTGAGGCATTGATGGAGGTTGAACAGGAACCACAAAGTGTTATGGGTGATGAGATTGTTGCACAAAGAGTTGTGAAATAACCACCTATTCAGGAAGACCTACCTCTTCCCAAGTCAGATAGGGTACGTCGTCAGCCTGAGGGATACTCATTTCTCTTGTCTGACCATGATGACGTTATGCTGATTGAGAATGAGCCTACCTCCTATCAGGAAGCTGTGATGAGCCTAGATTCTGAGAAATGTCTAGAGGCCATGAGATCTGAGATGGAATCCATCTACACCAACCAAGTATGGACTTTGGTTGATCCACCTGAAGGGGTCAAACCCATTGGGTGTAAGTAGGTCTTTAAGAGAAAGACTGACATGGATGGACTTACGCATACCTATAAGGGTCGATTGGTGGCTAAAGGTTTCAAACAAATTCATGGTATTGACTATGATGAAACCTTATCTCCAGTGGTGATGTTTAAGTCCATTCGGATCATGCTTGCTAATGTAGCATACCACGATTATGAGATCTGGCAGATGGATGTTAAAATCATGTTTCTAAATGGAAACTTGCTCGAGGATGTATACATGACACAACCTGAGGGTTTTGTAGATCCACAGCAACTGGGAAAGTATGCAAGCTGCAAAGGTCCATTTATGGGCTAAAGTAAGCTTCTCGGAGCGGGAATCTTCGATTCGATGATGCGATCAAACAGTTTGGTTTCATTAAGAATGAAGATGAACCTTATGTCTACAAGAGGGTTAATGGGAACACAGTTGTCTTTCTTGTATTGTATGTGGATGACATACTACTCATTGGGAATGACATCCCTTCGCTATAGTCTATGAAGACTTGGCTGGGGATGTGCTTCTCAATGAAGGACGTAGGTGAAGCATCCTGTATTCTAGGCATCAAGATCTATAGAGACAGATCTAAGAGATTGCTTAGCCTAAGTCAGAGAACATATATTGATACGGTATTACTATGGTTTGCCATGCAGAATTCCAAGAAGGGACTTCTGTTGATGTCACATGGTGTGAGTCTTTCGAAGACTCAATGTCCCTCTTCTAGAGAGGAGAGAGATCGCATGGATAAGATCCCTTACGCATCTGCTATAGGATCTATCATGTATGCCATGCTATGTACTCGTCTTGATGTCTTGTATGCTTTGAGCATGACGAGTAGATACTAGTAAGATCCAGGTGAGCGTCACTGGATAGCAGTCAAGAATATTCTTAAGTACTTGAAAAGGACTAAAGAATATTTCTTGATATTTGGAGGCAATGAGAAGCTAGCTGTAAAGGGTTACACTGATGCCAGCTTTCAAACTGACCAGGATGATGATAGATCACAGTCAGGGTTCATGTTTTTCTTGAATGGTGGCGCCATGAGCTGGAAGAGTTCGAAGCAGGACACAGTTGCTGATTCTACAACAGAAGCCGAGTATATCGCTGCATCAGAGGTAGCAAAGGAGGCAGTTTGGATCTGCAAGTTCATTACTGAGCTTGGGGTGATTCCTAGCACAGCAGATCCTATAGAGCTCTATTGTGACAACAATGGAGCTATTGTGAAGGATAAGGAACCTCGTTCACACCAGCGGACCAAAAACATACTATGACACTTCCATCTCATTTGAGAGATTATCGATAGAGGAGATGTGAAGATTTGTAGGGTACCCACAAAGGCTAACATCGCAGATCCCTTGACCAAGGCTTTGTCACAGAAAAAGCATGATGGTCACATTAGGTCATTGGGTATTAGATACTATGGTGATTGGCACTAGTACTAGTGGGAGATTGTTAGTGAAAGCCCTAGAGCCAATCATGTGATGATTGTTGTATGGACTTTATTGTATCATATTCCTATTTATAAAGGCATGGTTATTATATTTACTTGTATTGGTGTCAAATAAACTAAGTATAATTACATCCTTGAGTAGAAGGTTCTTATCTATATCAATCAATTGGTTGAATCGATAATGAGATGATATAGAGAACACTACTCTTAATCATTCCTAGTCAGGTATTAACATTCAGGGACAATGTTAATGAGTAGAGACTAGCATGTAGGTCAACTCGATGACTTGATCTCACAAATCATGGATATGAGATATCAAGTTGACACATGGGTATGCATTGGAGAATGTATACTGAATGACCCACCATGAGAAAGTATCATGGATCATTATATGAGTGTCATATACTTTCTCATGTGACTATTAGTATGAACTATTAGTTCTTGGACATAAAGTCACCATGATTCCCTACATAAAGAGTTGCATACTTTGGCGTCGTCAAACGTCACCTGTAAATGGGTGAACTATAAAGGCGATTACTGAGTATGTAACAAATTATGCGGAGGGATGTGAGTGATATAGATGGGAGCTATCCCTCCTATATGATGGGAGTGACTTCGTTATTCTTGATAGAGTGAGACCACGAAGTGCATGGTCATGCCCAAATGAGTCAATATGAGATATTGAGCTCATTTGATTAGAGTGAGTCTACTTAGAGTTCAAGATATAGATTGTACCGAGGATGACACAGTCTATGCCTCAATTGATCAATCTAGATGTCAAGGATAGAGGTACATTGTCACATATTGTGAGAGTCACAATTAGTAGTCTCAAAGATGATGTTGGATCTCAACATTCTTGTAACTTGGGTAGCAATGATGTGTTGCTAGATACCGCTCATTGCTTATGTTCCTAAATCGGTTTAGGAGCATTACCAACATTACAAGAGCCTATAGGGTCATACGCAATTAGATGGATATTAGGATCATATGATGAACAATGAGGATTAGGTTTATGGGATGAACCAAATTGGATTAAGAGTAATCCAAATTAGATTAATTGAGTTAGACTCAATTTGATTCAAGTGTTGAATGAGTCTAATTTAGATTTGATTCATTGAGTCAATTTAAATTAATGAATAGAGATTCATTAAATCAAATTGACTTGAATCAAGTGGTTAGATTTGATCAACCATGGGAGATAAGAGGTCAAGTTTGACTTAACTTGAGAGGGAAGATGAATGATAAATTTTGACTTGACCAATTGCCATGTCATGGTGACATGGCATGTGGGCCGACCAATGATGATGTTCTGCATCATCATGGACTTATCATGTGGTGCCACCTCATGAGGGAGACCACGAGTCATTGGCTCTTGGAGTTACATGCATGCATGTAATCCCCCAAAATAAAGTGGCCGACCACTTTTCATTATATGATAAGTTATTTTGGAATTAAGATCATCTTCTTCTTCCTTGCTCTCCTTCTTGCTCTCTCCCATTCCTTATCTTGCCATGACTATCAAGGAGTGCTAACACACTCTAGGTTGTTTTTCTCCACCATTTGTCCGTGTGGATACCAATAGAGGAGTGTACTCTTGACACTTTTGAGTTATGGCAAAGCATTTGGATGAGCGGGATAAGCGAAGGGCGTCGCTACGAGGGTAACGCTCTCATCATGTAGATCTAAGGTAGATCTAGGTTTCCATAACACATATATGAATTTATTTTTATATATCTTCACACGGATCTGTGGCCGGGCTTCCGAGATTTCCGCAACGCAAAAAGTGGTTTTTGCGGCTCGAAAAGTCCTACAAAATCTCCCTAAAACATTATCAGACATGAATGTCAAACATCAATGTCAAACCTTAATGTCAAACATCAAAACATCGCTCGAGTCAAACTCGAGTCCGATCAATCGTGACCTGGGCCGATTGCACCAATAATCTCCCCCTTTTTAATGTTTGACAAAAACACATATCTTTGAGTTAGAATACTAACTCAATTCTTCTTACCAATTATCCCAAATTGGTAATCCCAAACATTCTCCCCAATTCTCCGAATTGAGAATTGATAACATCAATTGATAACACTCTCCATAACATTCTCCCCTAAAATATTCTCCCCCCTTTTGACTAACATCAAAAAGGTTATCTCTCCAAGGAGGTCAATGTCTCATGTCCCAATGAGATCTTACAATTTTCCCCTATGTTCAAAAATACCTAGGACGCCTACCATCTTCCTAGTGATAAGTCTCATATCACTCAAGAGTGGCTATCCTATACACTCTCCCAATTTCCAAATTTGGTATTTCAAAATTCTATTTTCCTCCTCATGAGGAAAAATACCATCCATCATTGCATGATGGATACCTCCCCCTAAAGGCTTGCTCCCCTTTGACCATTGCACCATCAATGTCCTTGGGAAGTCCCTAAGCCAATAGGAACTCTAAACCATCAAAAATAAGGTCTAAAGTTTAACATTGAACTTTCCCATACCTTAAATTTGATACATTATCCTAACACCATTCCAAATCCATATCCAATGGATTTTCACCCTTTATAATGCTTCCCAAAGCATATCTTAGGGTTAGGAAACCTTACCATAGCTGAAAATGGGCTAAACAACCTTGTTTTTCCCGAAATTAGCTTGGCAGTCGAGTCCTTCAGAAATCAGTCGACTGCCTTGCACATCAGTCGACTGCTACCAAGGGCAGTCGACTGATAACTGAAAATTTTGATTTTCAGTTATCAGAAATAGATTTTGAAAATTCATAAATAATTATACATATATAAAAAAACGCATGAAAATTCATATGTATAATACTTATGACTAATACAATGGGTGAAAAATGATAGAAAAATATTTTACCTATAAAATATCGAAATTGATACAAAATTCAAAACTGAAGAAAAACTTCAATATTTTAGCTCACTTTGTATCAACTTCATCAATGATGATTGCTATCAAAAGATAGACTTCACCAAGGTTTTCTAAATGGATTTTAAAACATTTTTAAAACCTTATTTTAGATGATATTCCTTGGGCTCAATGTACATGACTTGTACATAAGCTTTCCCAATGATCCACCATTACGATAAGATGAGTTTTAGTTCATCTAGATGCAAAAACTATGCACCTTGAACTTAACTCATATCCTAGCATCTAACATATATCGAGGGTATATAAAATACACAAAAGTCAATGTGATGTGAGATGTGGATTTTGTTCTCCTAATCTAGGGTTTCATGCATTCTCTAAGGCAACTCTACTTGATTCCCTTATAAATGAGACTTCAAGTCATGCCATTATCCTTGAATCAATTTTCATTAACTTAAATGCATGAATGATCATGGCATAAATGATAGCAATAATTAAGCATGGCCAATGATCATGATGTCATGGCATATTATATAATCTGAAAACACATGACATTAAACCTTAATCCTACACATGATCATGATAAAAATAAATATGATGTCATGACATGTTATATGACAATCAAAGCATGGCATATAAAATGTATAGGTATAATAATACCTAAATTTTAGTATTAATTGTCATTTGTTATTATTAATTGTATTTTTACCATATTGCTACTTTTCTCTCAAGTGTGCCAAAAACCCAAAATGGCACACTATGACCTCTAAAACTAAATTGAGCCTATTTAATTGATTTTTCATAATTCCAAAAATATATTGGCACATCCTAAAATCTTTTAGGATCATAATATCAAATCTATTTCCAAGGTATCCATAACCTTGAAAATTACCTAAATTGTCACCTTTACCATGGTTAGGTTAACTACCCTTCAATTTAAAGTTGGCACACCCTAAACCCATCTACCGTAAATCGATCACGCTCTTAGGAACCCAAAATTTATTTGAGCTCCTAGGGTTTACTAGGTATTCCTTAGGGATAACCTCCCTAAATACCTTCCTAATGACCCTTCTAGGCTTGTTAGCCTTGGTCATTTGGGTCTTGTCATGGTTAACTCTAGGGGTAACTCCCCTTGCAACCTTCTTAGTGGCTTCCCTAGGTTTCCTTGAAACCCTTGCCAATAGGCACATTCCTTGGTTATCCTTAGGGATGACATCCCTAGTAACCTTGGACTTCCTAGACCTAGCTTGTGTTCCATAATCAAATGGAACACTATGATAAGTCACCTTAGGCTTAGGTTTGTGACTCAAACCTCTCTTGCCCTTGGTTGACTATTGTCCCCTATGCCCTAGGTTTTGACTTTGGCTTCTAGACCCTAGGGTTTGACCATTTGACCTTTGCATTTGATTTGTCATTTTTGCAAGTGTCTTTTCAAGTTTCTCAAGCCTTGACCTCAAGGCTTGATTTTCCAACTCTAATTGCCCAATTTTTGAATTTTGATTTATTCCTTGGGCATTGTTATTTCTAGGCATATGCCTAGTCCATTTGAGATAAAGACCTAAATGGTCCTCAATTTTTCTAATAGATGCCTTAGGTAAAATATTTTTAGGGACATTAGTTCCAAATTTCTCCTTATTCCTAAGGTTGACTTTCTTAGCTCCTAAACAATATTCCCTATTTCTAGCATGCTCTTTATGATAAATTGCAAAAGAATTAAAGTTCCTAGCATGCTTTTTGACATTTAAATTAGAAGGTGCACTACTAAAATGTACCTTAGGGTTAGCCTTAGCTCCCGCTACTTGTGATGCTCCTTCTTGAGTCTTTTTGCTCCCCCTAAGGAATTGACTCCTATATTGCCCTCTTTGACTACATTTGAATCATATAATGTGCTCCTTGCTTTTGCTGGTTGGGGAACTGGCATCCTTTGACTTTTCTTGACTTTTAGGCGCCGGTGGAGCTTTCCTTACTCTCTTTGGGCACTTGCTCTTATAGTGCCCAATTTCCCTACACTCAAAACACATTATATGAATTTTATTTGAGGTTGAAGTGTTTGAGTTAACTAGGGTGGTGGTGAGGGTCTCTTGAGCTTGCTCTTCCTCTCGATTGGATGTAGATGGTTCTTCTTGTTGCTCCAGTGTTGAGGATGCTCTAATCTTCTCCCCGTCAATCCTAGAGGTGGAGGTCTCTTCCAATTCTTCCTCTTCCTCTTCCACCGATTCGAAGGTTGACTCCCTATCAACTTCCGAATCCTCACTTGCTTGTGAGGATGAGCTCTCTTCCTCCTTTTCCTTTTCAGCTTGAATTTAGTGAGGCTCTTCATGGAATTTTGCCAATTTGTTCCATACCTCCTTGGCGTCTTTACAATCCCCTATCTTGATCAAAATATCATTAGGGATTACATTAAGCAAAATACCCATTACCTTATTGTTGATGTTTTAGTATCGGAGTTGTTCTTGGCTCCAATTCTTCTTCTTGATTTTCCTTCCTTTTTCGTCTTTTAGAGTGTCAAAGCCTACTAAGACACTAATCCAATTATCAAAGTCACACATTAAAAAGTGCATCATTCTACCTTACCAATACGCGAAATCTTCGCGGTCGAAGGATGGTGGAATGTTGACATCATCACCCAATCTTTCTTCGAATTCCATCTTCCTAGCCTCTAGCATCTTTCGCTCTTGGCAGTTAGTCCATAGAATAGCCCCGGGCTCTGATACCAATTATAGAGGAAATGTTGACCGCTAGAGGGGGTGAATAGCGTCAATTCATTGTGTGATGGATTTTGTTGCGTGTTCGTCTACAAATCTCGTTAGTCCGCAGCGGAAATAAAGCAATAACAAATATATAAACACGCAAATACAACTATGTAACGTGGTTGGAAACTGAATCATTCCTACTCCACGGATCGAGCTCTAAAGAGATCTAGCGATGCCACAAACACCACTAAACAATAAACTCCTTCTCGACAACACATCGGAGGCGGAGAAACTTCATACAAATGATCGTACAATAGTAAGAAACAAAAACAAGCAAGATAAAATAATATAATGCAATACAAGTAAAGAAAATAACTTTACAAGAGCTTTTGGATTGCTTGCTTTGTGGTTGCTTGAGTTGCACCTGGAGACCCTGAATTACACCAGCAATTCGCCCCAAAACTCCTCAAGAAAACACTAATGATTTCCTCCTCCACAAGCTCCCTTTAAAGCTACTGCCTGGGCTGGAAATCGCCGATCAGTCGACTACTCGAGACCATCAGTCGACTAATGCCACTGTTGTCATGAGACAATAGCTAGATCCACACTGGAAAACTCCAACGGATCCATCATCAGTGGACTGATCATATCCATCAGTCGACTGATGGAGCCTTCGCTCGACTACTAACCCCGCAGTCGAGTATCGACTCCATTATGTGCTGAAATTCTCGAGCACCAGTCGACTGATCACATGATCAATCGACTGCTCGAGCCAGCAGTCGACTACCCACCTCTGGCAATCGACTGCTGGGACACTTCCCGTAGTCAAACCCTAGTTAACTCACATCAGTCGACTGCCACATGACACCAGTTGATTGGCACACCTCAAACATGAGGTTTTAACCCAAGTATGGTGCCCCCATACTTGCTAGACCTCCCGTAGCCTAGACATAAGCCTTCTAGCCACCTCCGTCAGCCTCACACCTATTGGATCCCTCCAAGTCATCCATGACTTGTTCATCCATACGCTAGCCTTCAGCTGCTTCCATCGGCTATGTCATGCTAACGATGTCTACACCGCCAAGGCACATTGGACTTACGCCGGCAAGACTCCGCTTGGACTTTACGCTGCCAACCATTAGACTTATGCTATCAAGACTCCTGCTTGGACTTTATGTCGCCAATATCAAACCCCTTAGACTTATGCTTGGACTTTCCCTTGCCAACCCATATTGGACTTTCCATGCCAAGACCCATGCTTGGACTTTCCATGCCAATTACTCAATACTTGAACTTCCATGACTTGGTCAACTCTAGTCAACCATCAAAATCCCCCTCGAGTCAAACTCAAGTCTGGTCAATCATGACCCAGGTCGATTGTACAAACAATCTCCCCAAAACATTATCAGACATCAATGTCAAAGCTCCATGTCAAGCATCAAAATATCGCTCGAGTCAAACTCGAGTCTGGTCAATCATGACCTGGGTCGATTGCACAAACATTGGCCATGTATATCCAAGTGTGTAGCCTTGATGGTGAAAAGTGCAAGCATGGGACTTAGTGTTGGGAAAATCCAAGCATAGGGCTTGGTGTTGGTAAAGTCCAAGTGTGTAGCCTTGGCAATGGGAAGTCTTGAGGACTTGGCAAGTTCACTAGTCTCGTAGGCTCGGGGGTCCTTGAGTCGGTGAAGGATGACATTGCGAAGCCGTGTGCTTGGTGCATCCGAGGGACCGTCGGACGGGGAGCGAATGGAGTGAGGCCCAAGAAAAGCAGACTTCGAGGGCAAGAGACGTGAAGGATGGCTTTGCAAAGTCATGCGCTTGGTGCATCCGAGGGACATAGGCCGAGGGAAGAGGGCTTCGGTGGTGAACTCCAAGAGAGGATGAGGTGGACTTGACCAAGTGGCTAAGACTGACGATCGGATGCCCAAACAACTTGGTGTTTGTGGTTTTACTCGACATCAGTCAATTGGTATAGGTGCCAGTCGACTACTCCAAGTCGATAACAATCGACTGGTGTTCGAATGATGTGCTTCTGGCCGAATAGTTGACTACCAAGGGTCGATCGGCCGACACATCGATCGGCGCCAAGGGATGGCGATCGGTAGTCGTGGTGAATTTTAAGGTTTTCTAGTCGAGTGATCCCATCGAGCATTCGACTGATGGGTTCATCAGTCGACTGATGGGCATGATTAGTCGATTGATGATTGATCCATAGGAACTTGTCCAACATGGATTGAGTCATTGTGAGACAACGGCTACAGGAGCAGTTGACTAATGGTCCTGATCAGTCGACTGATTGGTTCAAAATCAGCTCGATGCAGGTTATAAATGGAGCTCAAGATGGAGAATTTTGCAAGAGTTTTTGGGGAGATTTTGGAGGGGAATTGCTGCTGCATTCTAGTCCTTCAAGAGGCAAACCAAAGCAAGCAACAAGCAAAAGTGATCAAAGCCATTTGTGTAAAGTTTTCTTTCATATTGTCTTTGTATTTGCTTGTACTATTGTATTACCTTGTAATTGCTTGTACGAGGTTTCTCCACCTCCGACTTGTTGACAAGGAGTTTTTGTTAGTGTCGTGCACATAACACGAGCTTGTTGAGCTCACCCCGTGGAGTAGGAACCCTAAGGTTCCGAACCACGTATATCGATTGTGTCTTATGTGTTGTATTGTATTTGTTTTGTATTTATATTATTTTCACTGCATATATTGACGATTATTGTAGACAAGCACACAAGAATGATCAATTTCCATCCACCACGCAAATTGGGTTATTCACCCCACTCTAGTCGGCCACCAATCCTCCACTACCAAGTTGGACTTTCCATGCCAAGACTCAAGCTTGGACTTCCCTTATGACAATGGTCAAACCATCGTCAAACATCAAATATGACCTGGGTTGATTGCACCAACAATCTCTCCAAAACATTATCAGACATCAATGTCAAACATCAAAACACTACTCGAGTCAAACTCAAGTCTGGTCAATCGCGACCTGGGCCGATTGCACCAACACTTTATACTCCTGGAATTTTAAATAATGGAATATACACATTAGATACATCCAACAAGATATTCAATTACATATCGAATAGAAAATGTGCTAAGTTAGATGATCAGTTAACCTCATGATTAAGGCATTATCGTCTTAGCCATGTAAGCATAGATCGCATGTCAAATTGCATAAGCTTGACGTTTTGGATTATTGTGAATCATATTCATTAGGCACATGCATTTCATGCTTAAAAGTAAAGATGACTAAGTTACCTTTTAAGGAAAAAGGTGAACAAGAGTTGAGGTATTGGGCCTTATACATATCGATGTATGTGGACCAATGTACACTCATGCCATAGGAGGTTATAGCTACTTCGTTACCTTTATCAATAATCACTCACAATATAAGTATTTTTATCTATTGAGATACAAATCTGAAGTCTTTGAGAAGTTTAGAGATTTTAGAAATGAAGTAGAAAAATAACTTGGGAAAAGTATTAAAGTACATTGATCAGATCAAGATAGTGAATACTTAAACCAATAGTTTCAAGATTATCTAAGAGACAATGACATCTTGTCCCAAAGGACTCAACCTTACACGCCACAACATAATGGTGTGTCTAAGAGGTGAATCCAAATCTTATTGCACTTGGTTAGGTCAATAATGCAGCATGCAAGTCTTCCAAAGTCCTTTTGGAGTCACGCACTCAAGACCTCTATTTACTTATTAAACAGAGTCTCGACTAAGGCAGTCTCTACTACTCCATATGAGATATAGAAAAGTAGGAAATCTCATTTATCTTACTTGAATATATGGGATTTTCCTGCATATGTGAAGAGGATAGTGTTAGATAAGTTGAATGTTAAGTCTGATATGTGTCTATTTATTGATTACCCTAAGGAAATGAGGGGTTACCAATTCTATCATCCCTTGGAACAAAAGGTGTTTGTTTCAAGGCATGATGTATTCCTAGAGAAGGAGTTTCTCTTATAGGAAAGCAGTGGGAGTGAGGTTGAACAAAGAGTAGTTCAAGAGACTTCGGTAGACACAAAAAAAAATGCCTAATCAAGAAACACAACTAATTACTCATTCTAATGAGGTAATAGCTTGACTTGATGATACACAACCATCTCATAGTTCTAAGAGGACACGTAGGATTTCTGAGAGACATGGATTTTTCATAAGTGAATCTAACGACATGTCGCTCATTGAGGATGAGGAACCTACTAGTTACGAAGAGGTTCTGAATAGTTAAAACAGGGATAGGTGGCAAATATCCATGAAATTGAAAATGGATTCCATGTATGAAAACTAAGTTTGGAATTTGGTGGACCCACCCAAAGGCATAACATCTTTAGGGTGTAAATGGATTTTCAAAAAGAAAATCGACATGGACAGTATTACCTATAAAACTAGATTAGTGACAAAAGGCTATCGTCAAAGACAAGGTGATGACCATGAGGAAACCTTTCCACTAGTAGCTATGCTTAAATCTATTTAGATACTCCTGGCCATAGCGACTCATTTTGATTATGAGATGTGACAAATGGATGTGAAAATAGCTTTCCTTAATGAAAATCTATCTGAAGATGAATATATGATACAACCAGAAGGTTTCACTTCTATTGATAAGAATAAAGTATGCAAGCTTCAACGATTCATTTATGGATTAAAGTAACCATCTAGGAGTTGGAATATCCAGTTTGATGAGGCAATCAAACAGTTTGATTTCTCACAAAATCCTAAGGACCCCTATGATAAGAAGGTTAGAGAGGGTGTAATCGTGTTCCTAGTATTGTATATTGATAACATATTGATGGGTTCGGAATTTTCAGCACTCAGTAGTATTCATGGTGTTTAGGATATTTTCAAACCAGACAGCATAATTTCTAAGCAGTTAGTAGGTTTCCCAGGTGATCAGTATAAATTCCGAGCAGTTAGTGTGTTTTTCTGAGTCATGGGTGTGGTTTCTGATCAGTCAGTACATTTCCTGAAGTGGTCAGTATGATTTCAGAATAGTTAACATGTTTCTCGATGTATTAATATGTTTTCTGAATGATCAGTGTGATTTCTGAGCAATTTGTATATCACTCGAATTAGCAGTATCATTCATGGGCAGTTAGTGTATTTTCTGAGTCATTTTTTATAAGTTGTTATGTTTCCTGAGACAGTAGTATCATTCCTACGCACTTGGTATGATTTCTGAGCCATTTCTGATAAGTTAGTGTGTTTTCAAATCAGTCAGTAGAATTATTGAACAATTGACATGTTTCTTGATCCATCAGTATCTTCTCTGGTTAGTTAGTATATTTTCTGATTGATTAGTGTAATTCTTGAATAGTTAGAATGTTTACAGAGTCATTAGTATTATTTCTGATCAGTCAGTATAATTCCTAAGTGATATGTATATTTTCTAAGTTATCAGAGTATTTCTCGAGCCAATAGTGTATTTCTCGAAGTGATCAATGAAATTTTTGAGTCATTAGTATGGTTTCTGATCAGATTGTATGATTCCTGAGTGATTGGTATAAATTCTGAGTGATCAGAGTGTTTCCCGAGCATATAGTGTATTTCTCGTACGATCAGTGAAATTCCCAAGTCGTTAGTATTATTTCTGATTAGTTAGTATGATTCATGATTTGTTAGTACGTTTTCCAATCTGTTAGTATATTTCCCAAGTAGATAGTATATTTCGTGAGTGAGTAGTGTATTTCCTGAGCAGATCCTGAGAAATATGTATTATGTTGGTTTTCTTAGTTTGATGAAGGAGATATGAGTATTTTCGGGTACAAGATGTGGCAGGGAATTTCATGAATAAGGAATATTATTGGAAGGAGATATTTTGTTATTATTTATTTATTTGTTTATTTAATTGATGAATGATTGACAGGGAGACAAAGGACACGTGGGGAGCATGAAGGGAGATATTTTGAAAAGAGACGAGAAAAGCAGTTACATCTTAACTGGTTGATGAGGGCATTAAAGTAAAATCACTTTTTGAGTTAAGGCAATACAAATCTCCTATAAAAGGGGAAAAGGTGGAAGGAGATGGGGGATGGATGGTTCTTTCTTCTACAAGCGGTACACAAAGATCTCTTTCTAATTCCTGTTATACATCTTATTCTTCCTTCTCGATTCTAACTTGAGCGTCGGAGGGGCCGTGTTGGTGCTACCGACCCATCTTTAATATTCCTTTCTGAGTGACAGATCTCGTATCACATCAGAGGTGTCAAGATTCATCATCTCCTGAGGAATAAGAAGGGGATCTAAGTAAACCGAAGAAGAGGACACCATCACATATTAATCATAGAAAATGATATTCTTATTTTGCAAATAGTTAAGATCTGGTTTTCCAAAACATTATCTATGAAAGGCATAGGAGAAGCAACTTATATATTGGAGATTAATATCTCTAGAGATAGATTGAATCGGTTGCTTTATTTTTTATAGTCTACATACATAGATAAAGTGCTAAAATAGTTTAGCATGGATGAATCCAATAAAGGTTTCATTCCCATGAGGCATGGGATTCACCTTTCAAAGTCTTTGTGCCCGCACACTGAAGACGAGAGGATTCACATGAGTCATATCTCATATGTGTCAGTTATATGATCGATCATGTATGTTATATTATATACGAGGCCTGATGTATCATACATTTTAAGTGTTAGAAGTAGATACCAGTCGAAACCTGGTATAAACTATTAGGTGGTTGTCAAGGCAATCCTTAAGTATTTGAGAAGAACTAAAGATTTGTTCTTGGTATATGAAGGAGGTGATATAGTGAACATGTGGATACTATTGCCAGCTTCCAGACATATAAGGATGATTCTAAATCTCAATTTGAATATGTACTCACTTTGAATGGAGGTACGGTCAGTTGGACAAGTTCCAAACAAGAGACTGTTGTTGATTCTAATAGAGGCAGAGTACATTACAACTTCAAAAGCAACAAAGGAAGTAGTGTGCATCAAGAAGTTCATCACTGAACTTAGTGTGGTTCCAAGCATTATTGAAGCATTACCGATGTACTGCAATAACAATGGCACCATTGCACAATCGAAGGAACCAAGGACTTATCAGTGATCCAAGCACGTACTTTGTCGATATCATTTGATCAGATAAATAATGGGTAGAAGATGTAGGATCAAAATACTACGAGAGAGGGGGGTGAATCTCGGAGGTTACAATTTTCTTTAGATTTTAAAACTTATATTTTATATTTTGAAATCATTAAAGAGTATGTAGTAGAAAAAAATAAGATAGAGACAAGCTTCTTTTACTTGGTTCACAACCCTAACCAAGTTGCTACTCTAAAGCTCGTAGCTCTTCCGAGGGCTAACTAGATAGTCAATCACTATATACCCTCCGAATCGAGAACTCTTGACTTCAGAGTGATTCGCTTTCTACAAAAATGAGAGATGGATAACACTCTACCCTCTCTTTGAAATTAAGTACATACAAGCAAAAATAAGTACAAAAAATAAGAGCTAAGTTATACCGACACTAATGGAAATTTTGAAGTAGGCACGGAATGTCGGAAATGCATCTTTGTGAGGAAATGAAGCTCTAGTGGACGAGGATGAATAGAGGCAACTCTTTGACATTGTAGAAGTGTTATTCTCGGAGCTAGTCGAGCATTTGTTTTATAAACATATTCAAGTCGACTGAAATGCCTTCTAGTCGACTCCACATCAGCCCGTCAATATGGAACTTCTGGTCTTCCAGTCGACTAAACACGCTCCAGTCGACTCTAAGTCACCCGACTCCGCATCGAAAAGTTTTCCTCTTCAGTTGACTAAAACACCCCAGTTGACTAAAACTCTTTCCATCTGCGATGCCAGATCTTCGATCGATCACCAGCTAATCCTACCAACTTGGTATCCAATCGACTGACCCATACCCAGTCGACTGACTTCAGTCGATTGGAATCCATTCAATCGACTGATCCCTGAAAAAGAAGATTAGCACAAATAAATAATATCAAATATGATAGCAGTAGTAATATTGCTCGATCTCGACTTCTAAGTCTCACGCGGACTTTCCGTCGGATCGACGCCTAACTTTGTCCCCCTAAAGAGGACTCGGCCTCACCTCTCCACTCGAGGCTTACCTATCAGCTGCTCTGTCGGACTTATCATTCTTGACATCCAACCTGACCTAGCTGGACTTTTTGTCGATTGTTCGGTCTCCTGACCCAACCGGTCTTCATGCCAAATGTCTGATCCACTCGACCCATCTGAACTTCATGCCTACTGTCCGATCCTCCTGATCTGTCAAGACATTTTCTTAGTATCCGATCAACACGACCTACTAGGACTTCCTATTAAGTCTGCATACATAACACTGATATTAGAACACAAGTAAATCCTAACTTTAACTATGGTTCATACATCAAAACCAAGGAGTGATGCTCTCTACATCAACAATCTCTCCCTTTTGATGTATGATAACACATCAGTTAAAGTTAGAAGAATCAAACTGCAATATCCACTTATAGCATATATCAGAAATGCATTGGGTTAAAAATGTATATGCATGAAATGCTCATATGCATAAAAAACTTTAAAATTTTAAATCTCCCTCTCTTTAAGGCTTTTCTCTTTAACTTTAAATCTCCTCTCTTCCCATTTGGCATACATCAAAATCAACAAATATTAAGTTCAAAATGCCACAGCGTTAAAGATGACAATTAAAACAAATTTTATCACTCCCCCTAAATAAGATTTTCTTTTAAAGATGGGATCCCCCCTTTATCTTTCGGTTTCAAAATTTTTAAAAGATTAATTTACTAAAATTTTCAAATCTCAAATTTCAAAATTTATCAATGCTCCCCTTTAAATGTTTTTGAAATTCTCAAATTATCTTAATTTTCAAAATCTTTGAAACTCCCCCTTAATAAAAACATTTTTCAAATTTTCAACTTTCAAAATTTCTCAAAATTTTCTAACTCCCCCTTCAAAACATTTTTCATATTTTCAATTTTAAAATTATTTTAAATTTTTCTAACTCCTCTTTTAAAAAAATTTTCAAATTTTTAATTTCTCAAAATTTTCTAACTCCCCCTTAAAAATATTTTTCAAATTTTAAAATTTCAAAATTATAACTCACCATCAATAAAAATATTTTTCAAAATTTTAATTTTGAAAATTCTAACTCCCCCTCAATAAAAACATTTTTCAAAATATTAATTTTAAAAATTCTAATTCCCCCTCATTAAAAGCATTTTTTAAAATTTTAATTTTCAAAATTCTAACTCCCCTTTTAAAAAAATATTTTTTGAAATTTTAACAACTCTTCAAAAATTTTTTTTTAATGTTTTTCAAAACTCCCCCATAATAATAGCTAAAAATTTAAATGAACCTTAAAATTTTCAAAATTTTCAAGATGATGCTAATGTGATAGAAAATATGTCCAAGAATGAATTCATAGATATTATTTTTTATGTTTAATTCGGTTTACTTGATTTTATTAGGTTAATTTCATTGATTGATTTAATTTGATTAAATTGAATTGATTAAGTTGAGTTGATTAAATTGTTTGGTTAAGTTAAGTTTAATTAAATTAATTTGTTTGTTAAGTTAATTTGTTTGTTCAGTTAATATGTTTGTTAAGTTAATTTGTTTGTTCAGTTAATTTTTTTGTTAAGTTAAATTAGTAAATTTGTTAAGTTTAGTTTAGTTAAATTTGTTGAGTTACATAAATTGTATTAAACTAATTAAGCTTGATTAAATTTTAAATCATCTCACCCAAGCTAGGTTTTCAATACACATTACTCCAATGGGTTTTGTTAGATGAGGATTTCTTTTTATTTTAATTAAATTTAATGAGCAATTTCAAAGTTTTTAAACTTGTGTTAGATTCAAGCTTAGCTTGAGCTAGTCAAGTAGGGTTTTCTAGCATTGACTTCCAGGTCGTGGCGAGGCATACGACCTTTTTAGATATCGGATGGACCACTTCCTAGACAAAGTCAATGAAGGAATCAAGTACTTGATTCATTTTCGACTAAGCCTTGGTCTAACTAGTCAATGACTTTGTGAGTTAGCTTCGGTTAGTTCCACTCGACTTAGTGCACCAGGTCGTGGCGAGGCACATGATCTTCTTGGATATCGGAGCAACGACCACTTCCTAGACATGCACTTCGAAGAGCTTCCTTCACTTACTATAAGTTCACTTCGTCTTAGTATCAGGTTGTTTAAGTTTAAACTACTTTGTTTCCTATCTATTCCATTCTAAATTAAGTAAGTAAAGTAAACTAAAGCAAGCAAGAGTTTAACTAAACAAGGAAACAAGCAAAATGTTAGCTCCCCCTAAGTGATAACTAGGTTGTGTTTTGTTGACTAAGTGAACTTGACTCTTGGGAACCCAAAATTGATTTGGTCCAACTTGGTTGACTAAGCTAGACTTAGGAACCCATACTTGGACTTGATTCTTAGCGTTTCAGCTAAGTAATGACATGTATGATTTATAGGAGGATTTAGTTTTGTGTCCAAGTCCGGACTTGTTGTACATGTCTCGCTGAGATCCAAGCATCATGTTGAGATACTTGGAGCCCGATGTGAAATTTTCCAACGATCCGGTTAGATCTTTTACTTGCCTTTTTAGGATTGAGTTCTCTTCCTCATGCTTTGCAACTTGAGTTGAGTCTCAATCCTTATTTTGGTGAAGTCTTCGAGTTGACTTGCTCTTCAAGTACTTGAACTTCCTTAAGCAGTGAGTCGACTTGATTCTCGGACTTAACTAACTTCCTACCTAAGCATGCAATTATATTGTACAACTTATCTTCTAAGGGAGAAGTTACCTTGTCTAGTCCTTCAAAAATGGATGCAGATCCGTGGCTTCTCTCGGACTCAAAATCAGACTCGTACTCGGAATTTGACTCGGCTACAGAGCTTGATTCGGCCATAAATGCCATGAAGCATCTCTTCGTCTCTTTTGCGTTCGACTCTTCCGAGGACAATTCGTCCTAAATTGCCTTATGCACTTTCTTCTTCATTTCCTTTTTTTGGTCTTTCTTCTCTTTTTAGATTCACACACTCCGATTGGTAGTGTCCCTTTCCGTTGTACTCGTAGCATGTCACTTTCGATCGGGGTTTCAGCTTGTTGTCGATGACTTTCTTAGCATCCTTCTTCGTAAATATTTTTCTCCGGTTGAAAATCTTCCGGACCATATTTACGATTTCCTCTTCTCCGTTTGGTTCCGACTCCGACTCGTCTTCGGACTCACTTTTCGTTTTTCTTTCCTTTTTGGTTGAACCTGCCACTAAAGCAATACCATTCTCGGTTTTACCCAAGTTAGCTTGTTCATGTAGTTCAAGTTTGCAAAATAATTCATCTAGTCTAATTGTGGAAAGATCCTAGAAATCTTATAGGCATCAACGATGGATGTCCATAAGGCATTCCTCGAGAATGCCTTAAGTGTATACCTAATTACGGTCTATTTTCTATTTGGTGTCCGATTAAATGTAATCCATTTAAAATGTCTTTTATTCTCGTATGAAGTTGACTAACATTTTCATTTTTGTTCATTTTACAATTAAATAGTTTATTAAGTAACATGTCCCGTTTAACTATCTTAGTGTCATTTGTACCTTCATGTAATTCAATTAATTTGTCCGATAATTCTTTAGAGTTTTCAAATGGGCCCACCTTATTGAGCTCTTCTTTGGTAAGTCTGCATTGCAAGGTGTTAAGTATCTTGTAATCAACTTGAGCCCGTTTTCTAACCTCCGCAATCCATTTCTCCAGTTCTAACAACTCACCCGAGTCGTCTACCGGTGAGACAAACCCTTTCCTTATCAAGAACCAAACCTCTAGGTTGGTTTTTAGCTAGCACTTAATTCATCTTTTCCAATAGGAAAAGTCCTCTCCGTTGAAGAGAAGAGGGATGAACAGTGTTATACCCTTCTAAGTGTGACATTACTAAATAATTTTTTTATTATTAAATTTTTATTAATTAAAATTCATAATTATTCCTAGAGTTGTTTAAATAAAAAAATTATTCTAAGTGTAAAAAATTAATAAAACTTATTTTAAGTGCCAAAATTTAATAAAAATTATTCTACATGCCAAAAATTAATAAAAATTATTCTAAGTTCCAAAAATTATTAAAACTTATTCTAAGTGTCAAAAATTAATAAAAATTATTCTAAGTGACAAAAATTAATAAAAATTATTCTATGTTACAAAAGTTAATAAAAATTATTTTAAGTGACAAAAGTTAATAAAAATTATTCTAAGTGACAAAAGTTAATAAAAATTATTCTAAGTGACAAAAGTTAATAAAAATTATTCTAAGTGACAAAAGTTAATTAAAATTATTCTAAGTGACAAAAATTATTAAAAATTATTCTAAGTGATAAAAGTTAATAAAAATTATTCTAAGTGATGAAAATTATTTAAAATTATTCTATGTGACAAAATTCATTAAAATTATTCAAAGTGACAAAAGTTAAAAAAAATAATTCAAAGTGACAAAAAATATTAAAAATTATTCTAATGCAAGAAAATTAAAGAAAATTATTCCTATGCAAGAAAATTAAAGAAAATTATTCAAAAGCAAGAAAATTAAAGAAAATTATTCTAATGCAAGAAAATTAATCTAATGTAAGAAAATTAAAGAAAATTATTCTAATGCTCTCAATGGTTGTTGGACTAAATTCGGAGCACCCCCGCTCTAATACTAATTGTAGGATTGAAATATTCCGATAGAGGGGAATTGGGGTGATTCTTGGAGGTTACAATTTTATTTAGATTTTAAAACTTATATTTTACATTTTGAAAATTGTTAAAGAGTATGCAGCGAAAATAAAATAAGATAGAAACAATCTTCTTTTACTTGGTTCACAACCCTAATCGGGTTGTTACTCCAAGGCTCATAGCTCTTCCGAGAGCTACCTCAATGGGCGATCACCATATACCCTCCGACTCGAGAATTCTCGACTTTGGAGGGGTTCATTTTTTATAAAAATGAGAGATGCATAACACTCTACCCTCTCTTTGAAATTAAGTACATACAAGGGAAAATGAGCACAAAAAATAAGAGCTATGTTATACCGATACTAATAGAAATTTTGAAGTAGGCACAGAGTATCAGAAATGCATTTTTGTGAGGAAATGAAGCTCTAGTGGACGTGGATGAATGATGTGAGCAAAACATATAGGGTTTTAGGAGTAGTTTTTGCTCACATCTCATAGCATTTTATGTTCATTTCATGCATATTTTACATTATGTTGCATGCATTTTCTATATTCTGGTTCGGAAATTCGCTTTGTTTACTTTTGTGTGCAGGATAGCATTTTATAGGGGAAGCGGTGCAATTTCGAAGCAAATGAAGACATTTGACAGCTGGACGCAGAAGGGAACACGACTAGGGCATGTGCCCACACACGACCATGTTCAGAGGGCAAAAATGCCTGCCACAGCTTGACACACGGCCAGGATGTGTATTTTCACATGGCCGTGGGGAGGCTCAGCAAATTTACGAGACTAGCATTTTTTCTAGATTTCGCAGCGATCTAGCATGATGTCTATATAAGGAAAGCTCCGCCCAAACCCTAGGGAGGAGGCAATACGGCTGGGATGGCACTCCGAAGCCCTAAAAATCTTAGGGAACTAGCAACGGGGAGGAAGAACACCGTCGGAGATCTGGGTGTTCGGTTTCTGGCACTGCGACGAGTTTGTGTTCGAAAATATTTCGTAAACATGTGCACAGCGGAAGAAATAAAAATAATAAATCTAATTTATTACAACACACACACCACACGCATGCATAGTACAACATGTGTAGACATAATCGCAATTTTAAATTTTGCAATAAAAGGAAATTTATACTACGTATACCTGACGTATCATGTGTAGCGGGAAAGGCATCAACCGGAGCAATCCTCGCTAGAATCGCCTCTATCCGTATCCACGCCGAGTATCTTCGGGATGACTTCACAAAGTCACAAGCCTCGTCTTCGTACGAGATACTAGCCTCGTGTTGAAGACGATGTGATCAAGAGAAGATCAAAATCCGAATCAAAATTCGGATCCAAAACGAGTCGTCAAAAACTCGCTTCTCCGGAGAGGTATTCGTCAACCGTTTGACGAATCCTTCAACCTCCACCTATGAGCATTACCGGAGATCGAATCTCCAGCAAAGTAACCACTGTCGGAGCTCCAAACGTCGTCCAAACGACGCTCCGACTCAAAGAAAGCAAGCTGTCCAGAAAACTGGACAGCTTGGTGGAGGAGTTTGTGCCGGCCAAAGAGAAGAGGGCCAGCAAGTCCTTGGTCACCGGAGCCAAGGAGGATCACCGGAGGGTCACCGGAGGATAGCCTGCTGGAGCTTGGACGCCGGCAACAAGCTTGGACGGTGGCACAAGGGTGGGTGGCGGCTAGGGTTGGCTGCCGACCACAAGAGGAGAGGGAGAGGGTGGGCGGCAAATATGGGTTGCTTGGATTTTATTTTCACAAAACCCTTAAGCCCTATTTTATAGAGAACAAATTCTCCTAATAGTTATCAGATCATAACCAAAAGCCCATTAACCCGCTCCATTAATTTAAGTTAAAATAAACTAAATCAATTTGGTCTATTTCAAGTTAAAACGAACCGAACCAACTTTGGTTCATTCGTTTAAACCAAACCAACCCCTTTTGTTTATTCTCCACCATGTGATTATAACCAAACCAATTTTGTTCATCCATCATGTCTTCATAAGACACGACCCATCCACGCTTCCATTGCAACTGAAACAATTTCATGCTCGCTCCTTGTTGGGTCCAACCAAACCTAGTTTCTCTCGGTCTGAGAATCTCATTCTCAAGCTTGTTTTAAATCCTTCGGATTATGCTCGTTGTGCGTGTGACCAAATAGGTTCTCGGTTTATATTGGTCATCTATAATTAACCATTAATTATAGAACGATAATGAGTGGCACCTAGTAGTACATCATGATCCCCAATTAACTGAAAAGATCAACGGTTGATCCAGAAATATTTCTGAAACCCTTCAGCAGCTACAATGAATCGTGCCTCATTCCCTTCACTCATCTTATACCCACTTGGTTCAGGACATGGTCTATAGTGTCAGTCCCCACTAGGTTGACTATGTCACACCTAGCCCAAGTATCATTTCCTCGTCCTACGAATTCTAGTTACTGCACATGTATCCAAGAGTACCTTACTCTAAATATGTAATGCTTTGGCCAAAGACTTTAGTAACAATCCGACGAAAGGCAATGGGTATACATCTCCTCGCAAGGAGTGGTGAATCCTTTATAGGCTATTTAAACACCTTCGATCATTTTGACTTATACCCAATCATCTCGGGTCCACATCTCCTCAGAGATGCTTGCTTAAGATGTCAAAGCATAAGTCTTTATAATCAAGATGACTTGAATACCCAAGTCAAAGGAACATCGCACTTAAGCTGCAGTAAGAACTTCATTGACATATCTATATATGTAGAGAACCATATGAAGTCTTACGGCTGGTCACTCAAATGAACTAGTTACCATAACTAGCATCCACGATTAACTCTGGACATCACAATGTCTCCAGCTAGTGAGAATTAGCTGCTTGGATACACCAAGGAGTATACCTCATGCTAGTCTCGACAGAATCGATGGTGTCCAAATCCATCAATTCATCGACTAGGGATAATTCCCATACATCACAATTACACATGTAGAGATACTCACTAGTTGTGATCCAATGACAAATTTTTTCATGCTGTGAATCGTAGTGTGGACATTCAGTAAATGAGATTAAGATCTAATCAAATACATAAAACATGTATACTCAAATAGTGAATCTTCACTTATCAGATAAATGGTTCAAACATAAGGCGATTGCCTTAGGACATCTCCCATATATTAATAACAAACTCTCACTTGGCCTAATGTCAATCGCTACGGTATCCAATACCATAAGCTCTAACATGACCCTCAAACTTACTTTGAGGTAATGCCTCAGTCAAAGGATCTGCTAAGTTCCTTTCAGTGGGGATTTTCTCGAATTATATTTCCTTCCTACTAATGATCTCTCTGATAAGATGATAGAGGTTAAGCACATGTTTGGATCATTGATGAGACCTTGGCTCTTTCTCCCGTGCAATTGCTCCATTGTTGTCGTAGTAGTCCGATATTGCTTCAACAATGGCTTGAACCACACCAAGTTCATAAATGAACTTCTTGATCCAAACCGCTTCCTTTGCTGCTTCCGAAGCTGCAATGTATTCTGCCTCAGTGGTAGAATCCGCTACAGTGTCTTTTTTGAAACTTTTCCAACTCACTGCGCCCCCATTCAAGGTGAACACGTATCTAGACTGAGACCTAGAATCATCCTTGTCTGTCTGGAAGCTGACATCCGTATACCCGCGTAAAACTATGCCCCCTTCTCCATATATTAGGAACACATCCTTATTTCTTCTCAAGTACTTAAGGATTGTCTTAACAGCCGCCCAATGATCCATTCCTGGATCAGACTGGTATCTACTCGTGACACTCAGAGCATACGATACATCGGGCCTCGTACATAACATAGCATACATGATAGATCCTATTGCAGATGCATAGGGAATCTTACTCATGCAAATCCTCTCGTCTTCTGTGCACGGACACATAGACTTCGAAAGGTGTATCCCATGACGGATGGGTAGGAAACCTTTCTTGGATTCCGACATGCTAAACCTCTTTAGCACTCGGTCTATATATGTAGACTGCGAAAGACCAAGCAACCGTTTCGATCTATCTCTATAGATCTTAATCCCGAGGATGTAGGTTGCTTCTTCCAGGTCTTTCATGGAGAATGTCTTGGACAACCAAATCTTAACTGACTGTAAGACTGAAACATCGTTTCCTATAAGTAATATGTCATCGACATACAATACTAGGAACACGACTGCACTCCCACTAACCTTCTTGTACACACAAGGTTCGTCTGGATTTTGTGAGAAATCAAACTTTTTGATTCTCTCATCAAAATGGATATTCCAGCTCCTGGATGCTTGCTTCAATCCATATATGGACCGTCGCAATTTGCATACCTTGGTTTTATCAACCAATGTGAAACCCTTAGGCTGTATCATATACACATCCTCGAGCAGGTTTCCATTTAGGAAAGTTGTTTTCACATCCATTTTCCATATCTCATAATCATAATGAGCTGCTATGGCCAGGAGCATCCGAATGGATTTAAGCATAGCTACAGGCGAATAGGTCTCGTCAAAATCAACACCTTGCTTTTGCCACCAATCTAGCCTTATAGGTAATCACATTACCATCCATGTCGGTTTTCTTCTTAAAAACCCACTTGCAACCTATAGGCTTTATGCCTTCAGGTGGGTCAACCAAGTTCCAAACTTTGTTTTCATACATGGAATCCATTTCCGACTTCATGGCTTCAAGCCACTTATCCCTTTCAAAACTTGTCAGAACTTCTTCATAACTGGTAGGCTCCTCATCATGAATGAATAACACATCGTTCAATTCACTTATGAGAAATCTATATCTCTCAGGAATATTGCGTGTTCTACCAGATCTACGAAGATGTGGTGTTTCAATAGGTCTAGTCGATTGCTCATCACTATGAGTTATCGGTTGTTGTGCTTCACCAGGTATCTCATCAATGTCTATTTGAGTCTCTTGAGCCACCTCAAGCTCGACGACACTCTCACTATTTTCTTGCAAGAAAAACTCTTTCTCTAGAAACACAGCATGCCTTGAAACAAACACCTTTTGTTCCACAGGATGATAGAATTGGTAACCGCTTGTTTCCTTAGGGTATCCCATAAATAAACATTTATCAGACTTAGCATCCAATTTGTCTGATACAGTCTGCTTCACATAAGCAGGATAACCCCATATTTTCAATTAAGATACATGAGGTTTCTTACTATTCCATATCTCATATGGAGTAGTAGAGACTACCTTGGTTGGCATTCTGTTTAACAAGTAAACAGCTGTCTGAAGTGCATATCCCCAAAAGGACTTGGGAAGATTCGCATGATTCATCATTGACCTGACCATGTCTAACAAGGTCCGATTACACCTCTCAGATACACCATTATGTTGTGGTGTATATAGCGGAGTTCATTGAGACAATATACCATTGTCTCTTAGGTAATCAAGAAACTCTTGGCTTATGTATTCACCACCTCGATCCGATTGAAGTATTTTAATACTCTTGTCATGTTGTTTCTCTACTTCATTTCTGAATTCTTTGAACCTTTCAAAGGCTTCAGACTTCTGTTTCTTCAAGAACACATACCCAAACCATGAGTGATCATCCGTGAAGGTAATGAAGTAGCTATAGCCTCCTAAAGCTTGAGTTGACATAGGTCCACATACATCAGTATGTATTAGACCTAGCAACTCTCCCACTCGTTCACCTTTTCCTGTAAAAGGTTGTTGGGAATCGATACGCCGGCTAGAGGGGGGTGAATAGCCCTCGTTCATTGGATGCCGTATTTTGCTCGTCTACGAAAACGTTAGCGCAAGCGGAAGCAATAAACTAAGGCAAGCAAATAGAAATAAAACAAAGACAATACAAACACGGAGATGTAACGTGGTTCACGGCTACGCCGCTAATCCACGGTCCGATTCGTCCACGGTGAATCACTCCGCAATCTATCCACTAGATCTCTCCTTTGCACAAAGCTAGGTGGAGGTAACCTCTTTACAACAACACTCCTCTTACAAATATAATGAAAATAAGCTTGGGTAAGAGGATGAAAAGCTTTAGGGAACTTTGGGAGAGTGTTAGAGTGTAAGCATTAGCCTCCCAAAGCCTTACCCCCTTCCTTTTTATAGAGGAAGAGGGTTTCTTCCCGTTGACACAGGATCAGTCGACTGATGGCACCCATCAGTCGACTGGTCCCGTAGCCGTTGCCCAATAACGGTCACTTTCCACGTTGGATACCATCCAACGGTACTGGCATCAGTCGACTGATGGCACCATCAGTCGACTGGTGCTCGATCAGTCGAGTGCCCAGTCGAGTCGACTCCATTCTGTGCCCATGCACAGTGCCATCAGTCGACTGCCATTCACTAGCAATCGGCCGCATGTCGATCGACCGCGATCCCATGGCAATGCCAAGCACTTGACCGGTCTTATACCAGTCGATCGAACCATCGACTTAGAGCAGTCGACTGCCATGACATGGCAGTCGACTGGTGTCGGGAAAACTCATCCGACACTTGGCCAAATGGCCAAGTTTCACCTAAGAGCTACCCTTCCCGGGTTACAATCGCTCACTCTCATCCCTCGGAGTCCCTCGCCTTCGAAGTTCTCTTCGTTCGCGGCCACGTCCCTCGGCAGCATCAGGCGCACGACTCTGCAATGCTCCTTCGCGTCTCTTGCCTCGAACTCTACTTCCTCCAGCTTCACTCCAAGCTCCTCATCCGGCAGTCCCTCGGATGCTCCAAGCGCACGGCTTCCGCAAAGCTATCCTTCACCGACTCAAGGCACGAGTCATGAGATGTGAAACTCGCCATGGCTCCATGTGCGAATTACTAAGTCCTGCACGACTTCAACGCACATATCAAATCAACATATCAAACTAACTTAAACCCTTTGCTACACCATCAAAACCATATCACGGCAAGAGATTGCCCTAACAATCTCCCCCTTTTTGATGTGTGACAATCCGTTTAAGTTAGGTAAAAACATTTGATATAAATTTTAAGGAAAGAAAGCATGTAAACATAATCATGATATAACAACATGCAACTCCCCCTTAATCCATGAAACTCTCTATGTAAATTTCTCCCCCTTTTATAATTAACTTAAACATAATATTTTCTCCCCCTTTGACACCATCAAAAAGATTATCACTAAGTTAAAAACACATGGCATCAAGTCTAAAAGAAAGAAAATACCACAACTTGAGTTAAAGATATTCATATCAATGATCGTTCGGATACTCAATGATCGGGACGGAATAATTCGGATTTTCTGATTTTTAGACCGAATTTCAGAAATGCATTAAAAATTCCAAAAAATTCAAAAAATCATGAAATTTGGGGAACACATTTCTATTAAGTATATCTATCAGTGAAAAATATGTTTTCATGAAAAATCATTATATTTCCATGTATTTGCCAAAAATCCAAAAGCTTTAAAACTACTAGGTTTTTGATCATAAGAGTATCCATTTTAACACCTAGTCTTGCACCCAATTGTTTCAAAACATGAATACTTGTATTTTAAAGTAAGAAATTGTTTTGAAAATATATGAAATATCCAACCATGATCTTTGGGCAATATGTCTATGAATTAAACATAAGCCTTCCCCATGATTGGTCTATTATTGCTATGTTGATACTTTAAATGACCATCTAAATGCCATAGGCATTAGTGGACATTTGTATCATCCTAACATCTCACTCATGCTAAGTTTTCAATCAAGTTAGCCTATAGTGAGTGTGAGATGCATCCTAGGGGGTATTTGTGCATACTTAACCAATATGTTCATGCAATTCTATCATGGTTAAGTGTCAACCTAATAATCCTCATTATCATAAAGACATATATGAATTAATTTCACATTATGATCATGAAACTCATGTATTCATTAAATAATAGTCATGCATTAGGTATTATATGATGATAATAAACAAAGTATCACCTAAAGCATGATTCAAACCTATTTCTTATGATAACGTGCCAAATTTCAAAAACATAAATCATGATTGTAAATATACATAGGAATTACATCAATCATCATGATTTAAGCATTATTATCTATTTATGGGTACGTTATCATCACCCAACACTATCTAAAAATGTTGTCCCGTCATCCTAAGTCAACCAAAATATGATATAGGCTAGGTCCATGTGGTTGACTACCCTAGGGTTATTCTAACCCTTAAGGATGGATTTTGGAACCCAAAATAAGTTCTTTCCTATTGGGTTCACTAGATATTCCTTGGGGATCCATTTTCTAGCAATTACTTTCTTTTTATCTTGTCCCCTAGCTATTAGGCATTTGTAGGCCTATTCATTTTTCTTTTCCTTGTAGCCTAGGCCTTTTTTGTTGAAACTAGCTCTTTGGCTCCCTATGATCATATTTAATGTGTTAGAGCCAATTGTGAATTTCTCTAGGGCTTTGGTTAAATAATCTACCTTTTCCCTTAATGGCCTATTTTCCTCTATGCATGCATCATTAACATCCAAAGGCATATAGGCATGTGAGCATGCATCATCATTTAAGCTAGAAGAAATATTATCATTTAAGCATGCATTTTCTAGCTTTTGTTCTAAATCCTTAATTTGATTAAGCATGCTTTTATTTTTCTTTTTCATTCCAAATAAGTCCTTAGTTAAACTAGAAATTATGGAAACTATTTTCTTAGAAGAAGCATTCGTTACCATAGTTTCCATATCCTCTTCTTCTTCTTCGGATGAGCAGGATGTAGAAGCTCCCCCTTCATTTGAGCTCTCCCCACTTGTGCTTGATTCTTCATTTGAGGAGGAGGAGCAATCCGAGTCATGAAGAGCCATTAGTGCTAGGTTGGAGTAGACGTGCTCTTCTTCATCGGATGAGGATGAAGAGGCAAGGTCATCCCATGTCTTGGCTTTGAGTGCCATGGCCTTCCCTTTTCCTTTTGTCTTCTTCTCCTCTTCCTTCTTTTTACTTCCCTTCTTCTTCTTATTTTCTTCCTTCTTTTTCTTATCTTCCTTGCTCTTGTTTAGGAGGGGACAATTATCCCTTATATGTCCCTCTCCTTGGAAATTATAGCATATGACCTTCCCCCTTGGTCTTCTATTCCTATCATTAGATTTATCAAATCTAAAATTCTTAAATGCACGCCTTACCTTCCTTACCATGTAGGCTTCTTCCGTGCTATCCATGGAGGAGGTAGAGGCTTCATCGGATGAGGAGGAGGGGACTTCCATCTTCTTCTTCCCCTTGTTCGCTATCAAAGCTACTCCTCTTGAGGGTTGGATTCTAGGCTCTTCTTGTATTCCTTCTAGCCTAGTTTCATGAAGCTCCATTGTTGAGAAGAATTCCTCCAGGGTGCTTACTTCTAAGTTCTTGGAGATATAAAATGAGTCCACCATGGAGCTCCATCTTGAGGACCGGGGGAAAGCATCTATGGCCTTCATTACCATATCCCGGTTTGATAGCTTCTCACCTACACTTGTTAGCCCAATTAATATTTCTTTAAATCTAGAATGTAGGGAAGTTACCTTTTCTCCCTTTTCTAATTTGATGTTCGAGAGTTGGGAGCGGAGGAGGTCTCTTCTTGCTAGCTTAGCCTCCGAGGTACCTTCATGAAGCTCCACTAGCTTCTCCCACATCTCTTTGGCACTTGAGCACTCCCCTATTCTATTTACTTCTTGTTGAGGGAGGACATTGTATAGGTGGTGCTTGGCCTTTGAATTTGCCAAGTATTCTTCTCTTTGCCTTTTGCTCCACCTCGATTTCTCCAATGGCTCCCCATCCTCGTTCCTAGGCAACTCGAAACCGTTTTCCATTATTAATAGAATTTCAAAGTCGGTTTCGAAGAATACCTCCATTCGCTTTTTCCACCAAGCGAATTCGCCATCAAACTTCGGTGGATGGATATTTGAGCCGGCCATTTTGAAAATTTGCTTGTTGTGCCGGTTAGTCCTCGACAAGCTTTCCTTGGCTCTGATACCACTTGTTGGGAATCGATACGCCGGCTAGAGGGGGGTGAATAGCCCTCGTTCGTTGGATGCCGTATTTTGCTCGTCTACGAAAACGTTAGCGAAAGCGGAAGCAATAAACTAAGACAAGCAAATAGAAATAAAATAAAGACAATACAAACATGGAGATGTAACGTGGTTCACGACTATGCCGCTAATCCACGGTCCGATTCGTCCACGGTGAATCACTCCGCAATCTATCCACTAGATCTCTCCTTTGCACAAAGCTAGGTGGAGGTAACCTCTTTACAACAACACTCCTCTTACAAATATAATGAAAATAAACTTGGGTAAGAGGATGGAAAGCTTTAAGGAACTTTGGGAGAGTGTTAGAGTGTAAGCATTAGCCTCCCAAAGCCTTACCCCCTTCCTTTTTATAGAGGAAGAGGGTTTCTTCCCGTTGACACAGGATCAGTCGACTGATGGCACCCATCAGTCAATTGGTCCCGTAGCCGTTGCCCAATAATAGCCGCTTTCCACGTTGGATACCATCCAGCGATCGCATCATCGATCGTGATGGCACGATCGATCGGCGGTGCTCGATCGATCGAGTGCCCGATCGAGTCGACTCCATTACGTGCCGTGCCGCAGTGCCATCGATCCGCCATTCACTAGCTGATCGGCCGCATCGACATCAGTCGACTGCCAGTCCATGGCAGTCGACTGCCAAGCACTTGACCGGTCTTATACCAGTCGATCGAACCATCGACTTAGAGCAGTCGACTACCATAACATGGCAGTCGACTGGTGTCGGGAAAACTCATCCGACACTTGGCCAAATGGCCAAGTTTCACCTAAGAGCTACCCTTCCCGGGTTACAATCGCTCACTCTCATCCCTCGGAGTCCCTCGCCTTCGAAGTTCTCTTCGTTCATGCCCACGTCCCTCGGCAGCATCAGGCGCACAGCTCTGCAATGCTCCTTCGCGTCTCTTGCCTCGAAGTCTACTTCCTCCAGCTTCACTCCAAGCTCCTCGTCTAGCGGTCCCTCGGATGCTCCAAGCGCACGGCTTCCGCAAAGCTATCCTTCACCGACTCAAGGCACGAGTCATGAGATGTGAAACTCGCCATGGCTCCATGTGCGAATTACTAAGTCCTGCACGACTTCAACGCACATATCAAATCAACATATCAAACTAACTTAAACCCTTTGCTACACCATCAAAACCATATCACGGCAAGAGATTTCCCTAACAAAGGTAACTTAGTCATCTTGCCTTTTAAGCATGATTCGCATGTATCGTATGAATCCAATTCAAACGATTCCAGAATTCCACATCGTTGTAATTCGGACATGCGTTTCTTGCTTGCATGGCCAAGACGACAATACCACATGTAGGAGTCTAATCGATTATTCTTTCGAGCACGCTTGTTGCTCGCTTCGATATTGAAAATGTCACTAGATATGGCCAACGTATAAATACCATTGCTCAAAGTTCCAGTTCCATAAAGTATGTCATTCAAAGTTATATAACAACAATTGTTACTAAACATCAAATGGTAACCATTTCTATTTAAGTAGGAAATAGAAACAATGTTCTTTATTAGTGAAGGAACACAATAGCAATTGTCCAGTTCCAAGACTAGTCCACTAGGGAGCTTCAGCAAATAAGTTCCGATGGAGACTGCAACAACCTTTGCTCCATTGCCAACTCACAAATTTGACTACCCTCTGACGAGTCTTCTTCTATTCCCTAGCCCCAGTATGTCATTACATATATGTGAGCCACACCCAGTATCCAATACCCAAGTGTCTAAGGAAATAGAATGACAATCAATAACGAAGATACCTGAAGAGGATGGGGCATCGGATGCCTTCTTCTTCTTCACGGACTCAAGATAAATCTTGAAGTTTCTTCGCCAGTGGACTTCCTTGCCACAACGATGGCAAGTGCCATTTTGTGTTGGTTCTGCCTTCTTAGCCTTCTAGTTCTTCCCTTTCTTCTGTTCCTATAACACCCGAAAAATCTTAGGAGTTTTATAGATAATGAGGCATGATAATAAAGGGGCCCTTATGTGGGTTAAATAAAATAAAGATAATTATGCATCATAGGCTTACGTGGGATTTAAAGGAAATAAAAGAAAAGATAAAAGAAAAGAAAACCAGACAAGAAGGGGTGAGTCAACAAAAATCCATTAAAAATTTTATATGATTAGGGAGAAGTCACGAATTTAATTGAAGAAGGAATTAATTCTGTTAAAGAGAGAAATTTAAAGAAATTTATAAGGGAATAGGTTAAGCCTTGATGGTTATAAATTTAACCTCCCTAATACCATAGATGACACCTCTCTACTCTCTCTTGATCCCTCCACCGCCGAACCACACATCAAGGAGAATTCTCTCCTAGGGTTGTCTTCTCCACCGAATCCAAGGAAAGGTGGAATTCAAGAGACCTTGGAGGGCAGCTGCTAGGGTGGGATAGAAGGTTGAATCTCATTAGGTTTTACAAATATAAGTTAAAGCAATCGAAGGTAAGAATTCCCTCACCTGCAGTACATGGGTTTCTCTCGAATGGCTTTCATGTATCCAATGTTGTGCTATGCAATAAACAGTTTTTCATGTTCTTCTTTTCCCTGTATTGCATATGATTAACATTAGTCGAGGTTCCATGTTTTATATTGCTTAAGACCCTAGGATGAGGTTCGTATAAATTTTGTTAAGCAGAACACGTACAGAGGACAAACAACTCGAGCGCAATGCATGCTGCCCGGGCGCAAAGCATGCCGCTCGGGCGCCAGGCGTGTCTCTCGACCGCTGGAGGTGCTGCTCGGCTAGCAGGCGTACCTCTCGGCTAGCAAGCGTGCCGCTCGGCCACGACATGGGTGTGTTGTCCAACGCAGGCCGGCCGTGCTGGGCTCGGGAAGATGAAAAAGGACAAGAAAAAAAAAAGAAATTCCGAACATGATTCCGAATGATTTTCCATGTTATGCTAGGTATATATATATGGTATTGATATGATGTCAATTAGACGATATATTTGCATGATTCCATACCTTATGTCCATGTTAACGGCTGATGTAGGACCATTGTATCATAATGTATATGTTAAGTTTTGCTCATTTTATCATGATGTACCTATTTATGTTCATGAACGATAGGCACCCCTATGCCATGGTTACGTAAGGCTTATGAATATGAATTGGTTAAGAAATGTTTCCCTAAGAGTGGGGACAAGAACACTCTTTATGTTATGTCAAAGAACATGTATGTTATTTTACTTTACGCATGACTTGTATCCAAAGTTGCCCCTAGGTCGAAGTACGGGCCTAGTGGTAATGACACGGTCGACATGCCGACGGTCGACGGTCGACGACCACAAGGGGTCACCAAATGGGCCGCCAAATGGACCGCCAAATGGGCTGGGCCGAGTCATGGATACAATGCCGGGCCCTAATGTTGAGATTATGTTTAAGTACTTATGAAAGTATATGTTTTCAAAGAGCATTCTGCATATAACTATTCCATGTCTATGTTATTATGAGATATTATGTTATTGTGATAAAAATGCCATGGGGATACATGTCCTAGATGATCATGTCACGGATTGCTTTACTCATGATTTTTGAATGCTAAATCTATATGCCTCTTGATGATCATGTTAATAGTTACATCCATGCTATGACTATATGTTAGTTAAATGAACGTGTCACTATCTTATGTGTAATTTATGTCGTATGGCTTTTGTGAGTAGGAAAGGATCTTATTCAGCATATGTGTTGATAGTGTCGTTTTCCCCTTGTACTGCAGAGCAAGGCAAGGAATGGAATAATTGAAGGGAGCAGCAGGAGGCAAAGATGTGTGTGGCAGTGGCATGGTGGATAAGATTTAGTTTATGGTTTGGGGAGATTATGCATGTTTTACCGTTCAGTGTTAAGACTTAGATGATGTTTTTGTTTTGGTTGTCACTCCCATTTATTATATAAATCTTGAATTTCTTTAGTACATGTTTAGTTAAGAAAATTGCTAAGACCGTTACATCATAATTAATCTGTTAGATGGACTAGGTTAATATAGTTAGCTTAAGAAGGGATTTTATTGTTTTAAATGCTTCCGCCTTATGTATATGCATGTATGTATGATCGCGTAGCACCGTCCTTCGCTCCCCTCTGAGGTACGGGAAGGGCGGGCGTTACAGGTGGTATCATAGCCCATTTCTGCCTTTCCACTACACACACATCAAGCTCCAAATCCTGCCGCTCCAAGTAAGACATTCTATGCCTACTCTATTTCTTTCATGTAAGATAAGAAATGCTTTTAGCTTAAATATGCATGAATATATGTATGATAACCTTATTCTAGCCTTTAGTTTAAATATGCATAAATAAATATGAATGATAACCTTATGCTAGCCTTATTATAATATATGAAGATAAGCATGGCTAGAAGATGTAGTCATAGAGTCGATGAGACAAGTAATATATGAAAGATGTAGTAATAGAGTTGATGAGATGAATATATGCATAATAATATTATGCTAGCCTTATTATAATATATGAAGATAAGCTTGGTTGGAAGACGTAGTAATAGAGTCGATGAGACAGTAATATATGGAAGACGTAGTAATAGAGTCGATGAGACAGTATTTTACTCTCCATAGAGAGCTCTAGTACTGTTGGTAAAGAAGAAGGATGGGTCTATGCGAATGTGCATAAACTACCGAGCGCTAAATAATGTGACGATCAAGAATAGGTACCCTTTACCACGGATTGACGATCTGTTCGACCAGTTAAAAGGTGCCACCGTCTTTTCAAAGATTGACCTCAGATCTTGCTATCATCAAGTGAAAGTGAAACTAGATGATATACCGAAGACAACTTTTCGAACAAGATATGGACATTATGAGTTCGTAGTCATGCCTTTTGGATTGACTAATGCTCCTGCTATGTTCATGTACCTGATGAATCAGGTATTCTCGGCGTTTCTTGACAAGTTCGTGATCATCTTCATTGACTATATCCTCGTCTATTCGAGAAATCAAGAAGAGCATGCCGAACAATTGAAGATGGTATTACATATTCTTCGAGAAAAGCAACTATATGCCAAGTTCTCCAAATGTGAATTCTTGCTCGATCAAGTATCTTTTCTGGGTCATATTATATCCAAAGATGGAGTTATGGTAGACCCAAGAAAGATTGAAGCTATGAGTAACTGGATCAGGCCAAAGAAAGCTAGTGAAGTGAGGAGTTTTCTCAGATTAGTGGGCTATTACCGGAAATTCGTAGAAGACTTCGCCAGAATAGCAGCACCTATGACAGTTCTCACCCGGAAGAACAAGAAGTATGTATGGACGGAGGAATGTGAGAAGAGTTTCTTGGAGCTGAAAAGGAGACTTACAAGTGCTCCAATCCTTACTCTCCCAGAGAACGACAAGAGCTTTGACATGTAAAGCAATGCCTCCAGATTGGGACTCGGAGCTGTACTTATGCAGAGGGGTAAAGTTATTGTCTATGCCTCTAGGCAACTCAAGGAACATGAAAAGAACTATCCCACTCATGATTTAGAGCTAGCAGCTATGGTCTTCACTCTCAAGGTATGGAGGCACTATCTGTATGGAGCACAGTGCAAGATTTATACGAATCACTGGAGTCTGAGGTATTTCTTCACTCAGAAGGACCTCAATATGAGACAACGCAGATGGCTGGAGCTCGTGAAGGACTATGATTGTGAGATCTTTTACCATCCTGGCAAGGCAAACAAAGTGGACGATGCACTCAGCAGGAAGTCCAGGGTCACCCTGATGTCCTTATCGGTATTGTCTCGACCGCTAGAGAAGGAAATTATGCGCTATGGAATCGAGGTTATTTCTAGACAGCTTTCGACCATGGCAATAGTACCATCACTATTCGATGACATATTGGCAAAATAAAGTAGTGATCCAAATCTCCAGAGGATCAAGCAAGAGATCCTGGAAGGAAAAACCGAGGATTTTCGTGTCGCTGATAATGAAATATTATACCTTAGGGATCGTCTATGTATCTCTAATGATCCGAAACTACGCAAGAAGATATTGGAGGAGGTTCATGGGACCCCCTATTCTATGCATCCAGGATCCACCAAAATGTATCAAGATCTGAAAGAGAAATTCTGGTTGTCCAGTATGAAGAGGGATGTAGCAACGACGTCAAGACTGTTGACACATCGTGAGTTAAAAGCGAGTAACATCGAGAGGCCTAGAGGAGTTCTGCAACCGATCCAAATTCCAGAGTGAAAATAGGAAGACATCTCTATGGATTTCATTTCAGGTCTTCCCAGGACTACGAACGGATATGACGCTATATGAGTTATGTTGACAGATTGACGAAGTCAGCTCATTTCCTAGGGATCAAGATGACATATTCGATTGAGTAACTGGCTCAATTATATGCTAAGAAAATCATCAGACTACATGGTATTCCCAAGACCATCATTTCAGATAGGGATGGTCGCTTCACTTCACAGTTTTGGGGATGCGTTCATAAGGCACTTGGCATGAAGCTGCGTTTCAGTACCGCCTTTCATCCTTAGACAGATGGGCAAACAAAAAGGGTGAACCAAGTACTGGAAGACATGTTATGATCTTGTGCCTTGGATTTCAAAGGGAGTTGGTGCCGCTACTTATGTTTAGCGAAATTTGCTTACAACAATAGCTATCAGGCTACCATCGGAATGGCACCTTATGAAGCTTTATATGGGAGGAGATGTAGGTCTCCAATTTGTTGGTACGATGGTGGTGAGAAGAAGGAGATGGGAATTCAGATGGAATTCATCGAGGACACCACCCGAGCGATACAGAATATCCGCCAAAGAATAGAGGTTGCTCAGAGCCGGCAGAAAAATTATGTGGATCAGCAACGTAGACCTTTGGAATTCAATGTCGGAGATTTGGTATTTCTCCGGGTAGCACCTATGAAAGGAATAATGAGATTTGGGAAGAAAGGGAAGCTAAGTCCGCGATACGTAAGACCATATCCGATCCTGAAAAGAGTTGGCAAGGTAGCTTATGAGCTCGAGCTACCTCAGGAGATGTCAGCTATTCACAACGTGTTCCATGTGTTGATGCTCAAGAAGTGCATTTCCATTAAAGACCAGATGCTTAAGCAACAAACAGTGCAAATTCAGGAGGACCTGAGTTACGAAAGTCGACCGATCCGAGTACTGGACCGGGAAGTCAAAAGACTACGAAATAAAGAAGTGCCCTTAGTAAAGGTTTTGTGGCAAAGTCAACAATACGAAGAATCCACCTGGGAACGCGAGGATGATATGAAACGAAGATACCCAGAACTATTCTAAGTTCGAGAATGAACTTTTTATAAGGTATGGGGGATTGTAACGCCCGAAAAATCTTAGGAGTTTTATAGATAATGTGGCATGATAATAAAGGGGCCCTTATGTGGGTTAAAGAAAATAAAGATAATTATGCATGATGATAATAGGCTTACGTGGGATTTAAAGGAAATAAAAGAAAAGATAAAAGAAAAGAAAACCGGACAAGAAGGGGTGAGTCACCAAAAATCCAATAAAAATTTTATATGATTAGGGAGAAGTCACAAATTTAATTGAAGAAGGAATTAATTCTTTTAAAGAGAGAAATTTAAGGAAATTTATAAGGGAATAGGTTAAGCCTTGATGGTTATAAATTTAACCTCCCTAATACCCTAGAGGACACCTCTCTACTCTCTCTTGATCCCTCCACCGCCGAACCACACATCAATGAGAATTCTCTCCTAGGGTTGTCTTCTCCACCGAATCAAAGGAAAGGTGGGATTCAAGAGACCTTGGAGGGCAGCTGCTAGGGCGGGATAGAAGGTTGCATCTCATTAGGTTTTACAAATATAAGTTAAAGCAATCGAAGGTAAGAATTCCCTCACTTGCTGTACATGGGTTTCTCTCGAATGGCTTTCATGTTTCCAATGCTGTGCTATGCAATAAAGAGTTTTTCATGTTCTTCTTTTCCCTGTATTGCATATGATTAACATTAGTCGAGGTTCCAAGTTTGATATTGCTTAAGACCCTAGGACGAGGTTCGTATAAATTTTGTTAAGCAGAACACGTACAGAGGCCAAACAGCTCGGGTGCAAAGCGTGCTGCCCGGGTGGAAAGCATGCCTCTCAGGCGCCAGGTGTGTCGCTCGACCACTGGAGGTGCTGCTCGGCTAGCAGGCGTACCTCTCGGCTTGCAGGCGTGCCGCTCGGCCATGACACGGGTGTGTCGTCCAACGCAGGCCGGCTGTGTTGGTCTAGGGAAGATTAAAAAGGACAAGAAAAAAAAAAGAAATTCTGAACATGATTCTGAATGATTTTCCATGTTATGCTAGGTATATATATATGGTATTGATATGATGCCAGTTAGACGATATATTTGCATGATTCCAAACCTTATGTCCATGTTAACAGCTGATGTAGGACCATTGTATCTTAATGTATATGTTAAGTTTTGCTCATTTTATCATGATGTACCTGTTTATGTTCATGAACGATAGGCACCCCTAGGCCATGGTTACCTAAGGCTTATGAATATGAATTGGTTAAGAAATGTTTCCCTAAGAGTCGGGACAAGAACACTCTTTATGTTATGTCAAAGAACATGTATGCTATTTTACTTTACGCATGACTTGTATCCAAAGTCGCCCCTAGGTCAAAGTACGGGCCTAGTGGTAATGACACGGTCGACGTGGCGACGGTCGACGGTCGACGACCACAAGGGGTTACCAAATGGGCTGCCGAATGGACCGCCAAATGGGCTGGGCCGAGTCATGGATACAATGTCGGGCCCTAATGTTGAGATTATGGTTAAGTACTTATGAAAGTATATGTTTTCAAAGAGCATTCTGCATATAACTATTCCATGTCTATGTTATTACGAGATATTATGTTATTGTGATAAAAATGCCATGGGGATACATGTCCTAGATGATCATGTCACGGATTGCTTTACTCATGAATTTTGAATGCTAAGTCTATATGCCTCTTGATGATCATGTTAATAGTTACATCCATGCTATGACTATATGTTAGTTAAATGAACGTGTCACTATCTTATGTGTAATTTTTGTCGTATGGCTTTTGTGAGTAGGAAAGGATCTTACTCAGCATATGTGTTGATAGTGTCGTTTTTCCCTTGTACTGTAGAGCAAGGCAAGGAATGGAATAATTGAAGGGAGCAGAAGTAGGCAAAGATGTGTGTGGCAGTGGCATGGTGGATATGATTTAGTTTATGGTTTGGGGAGATTATGCATGTTTTACCGTTCAGTGTTAAGACTTAGATGATGTTTTTGTTTTGGTTGTCACTCCCGTTTATTTTATAAATCTCGAATTTCTTTAGTACATGTTTAGTTAAGAAAATTGCTAAGACCGTTACATCATAATTAATCTGTTAAATGGACTAGGTTAATATAGTTAGCTTAAGAAGGGATTTTATTGTTTTAAATGCTTTTGCTGTATGTATATGCATGTATGTATGATCGCGTAGCGCCGCCCTTCGCTCCCCTCTGAGGTACGGGAAGGGCGAACATTACAGTTCCTTTGCCTTCCTCTTAGAACCTTTCTTTGAGGAATCAACTAACAGAACCGCCTTCTCCTCATGCTTCACAGAAGGCTCCACAGTCTTTAGCATATTGAGGAGCTTAGGAATAGTGGATTTTAATTTGTTCATCCGATAGTTCTTCACAAATTGTGAGAAACTCTTGGGCAAACAATGCAGAATTAAGTCAATACTTAATTCATGATCCATCACAAACTCGAGGGTGGCCAGCTGCTCGATGTACCCATTCATCTTTATCACAAACTGCACTACAGACGAACCTTCTTGCATCTTAGAGGTGAAGAGGAGCCTAGAGACTTCGAACCTTTTGGATCTCACTTGCTCATCAAACAACTCATGAAGATGGAAGACTATGGTATTATCATCCATATGCTCATGCTACTTTTGCAGCTAAGGTACCATCGTAACTAGTATGATGCAACTCGCTAGTTCAGAATCTGCCACATGTTTCTGATAGGCCAACATTTGGTCTCAAGTTGTATCGTCCCTAGGACGGTTGGGAAGAAGCTCTTCAAGGACATATGCTAGTTTTTCCACCTTGAGAACAATTCTCAAGTTTCTAAGCCAGTCCAGGAAGTTAGGCCCAGTCAATTTGTTTGAATCCAATATAGTGCTCAAATTCAAAGACGTTATGATCAATCGATTAACCTAGAAATACAAAACGAGCATATATGAAAAAATGATTTTAAAATGCATCAATATACATTCATACATTCCATTCATTTTTCGAATTTCAAAAACCCCAAAATCACTTCGGGAGATCGTAGGTCCATCACCAAATGGGCTGATATCCATCATAGATATGAACAACCTTAGAGAGAGTCTAATAAGCCATTCATAGCTACGATGGTAGGTATCAAATATACCGATTGCATATCACGTATATGCAACTATCACAATGTGCAATCAACTAATTGAATGTCCACACATACAACAAGTTGTTAACACATTAACAAGTATGCATCATATGCATAACACCCAACTTCACCTCCCTTCACATTGACCTTGGAGAGAGTCCAACAAACCGATGCTCCAGGTTAAAGCCAACCCATTAATCAAGACATAATTTCAATATGGTTAGAGCGCATTCAACCAATTAGCCCTGCTTGGAGAGAGTCCAACAACCAAAGATAATGTTTGACCTTTGACTCTTACCATATTAGTATTAAACTATTCCATGGTTTGAACATGTTCGGGTTCGAGCCGGGCTTGGAGAGAGTCCAACAACCCAAACAAGAAACGGAACTCTGGTTCTAACCTTATTAATGGAAGGTGTAGGCTTTAATATTGAGTAAGGGTTTTTATGTCTCATCCTCTTTGCATACAAATAACTATTATTTACATGGCATGACATACATCTACATGTCATGACACGCATGGCATAATGATATGCATCTAATGCAATTACATGGCATACAATTATGATATGTACAAAATTTCCTTATATGTCATAACTATTTATGGAAATAAAATATGTTTGATATTTAATTCTTCAAATCAAATCATGATTAAATTAGGAAAAAAAAATTCCAAATCTAATCACATATTTTATTTGTGGAAAGTGTTGATTAAGAAAAGTCAATTTTTAATTTAGGAAACAAATTTCCTAAATTGTCAAAACTATTTATGGGAATAAAATATAGTTAAGATTTGATTCCCAAATCAAATCATGATTAAATTAGGAAATAAATTTCAAAATCTAATCAAATATTTTATTTATGGAAAATATCAATTTCCATAAATACTTTCAACTTTCCAAAAGTAGAAGATTTCCATAAATACTTCTAGACTTTCCAAAATTAAAAATTTCCATAAATACCATTATGACTCTCGCAAAATAATTTTACGATTATGTCGAAACACAACCTGGGCTCTGATACCACTGTTGAGTTTCCGACACTGCGGCGAGTGTGTGTTCGAACATGTTTCGTAAACATGTGCACAGCGGAAGAAATAAAAAAATTAAATCTAATTTCTTACAACACACACACCACACGCATGCATAGTACAACATGTGTAGACATAACTGCAATTTCAAATTTTGCAATAAAAGAAAATTTATACTATGTATACCTGACGTATCATGTGTAGCGGGAAAGGCATCAACCGGAGCGATCCTCGCTAGAATCGCCTCTATCCGTATCCACGCCGAGTATCTTCGGGATGACTTCACAAAGTCATGAGCCTCGTCTTCATACGAGTTACTAGCCTCATGTTGAAGACGATGTGATCGAGAGAAGATCAAAATCCGAATCAAAATTCGGATCCAAAACGAGTCCTCAAAAACTCGCTTCTCCGGAGAGGTATTCGTCAACCGTTTGACGAATCCTTCGTCCTCCACCTATGAGGATTATCGGAGATCAAATCTCCGGCAAAGTAGTCGCTGTCAGAGCTCCAAACATCGTCCAAACGACGCTCCAACTCAAAGAAAGCAAGCTGCCCAGAAAACTGGACAGCTTGGTGGAGGAGTTTGCGCCGACCAAAGAGAAGAGGGCCAGCAAGTCCTTGGTCATCGGAGCCAAGGAGGATCACCGGAGGGTCACCGGAGGATAGCCGGCTGGATCTTGGACACCGGCAACAAGCTTGGACGGTGGCACAAGGGTGGGCGGCGGCTAGGGTTGGGCGCCGACCACAAGAGGAGTGGGAGAGGGTGGGTGGCAACTATGGGTTGCTTGGATTTTATTTTCACAAAACCGTTAAGCCCTATTTTATAGAGAACAAATTCTCCTAATGGTTATCGGATCATAACCAAAAGCCCATTAACCCGCTCAATTAATTTAAGTTAAAATAAACCAAACCGATTTGGTCTATTTTAAGTTAAAATGAACCGAATCAACTTTGGTTCATTCGTTTAAAACAAACCAAACCCATTTTGTTTATTCTCCACCATTGGATTAGAACTAAACCAATTTGGTTCATCCATCATGTCTTCATAAGACACGGCCCATCCACGCTTCCATTGCGACTGAAACGATTTCATGCTCGCTCCTTGTTTGGTCCAAACAAACCTAGTTTCTCTCGGTCTGAGAATCTCATTCTCAAGCTTGTTTTAAATCCTTAGGATTTTGCTCGTTGTGCATGTGACCAAATAGGTTCTCGGTTTATGTTGGCCATCTATAATTAACCATTAATTATAGAATGATCATGAGTGGCACCTAGTAGTACATCATGATCCCCAATTAACCGAAAAGATCAACGGTTGATCCAGAACTATTTCTGAAACCCTTCAGCAGCTACAATGAATCGTGCCCCATTCCCTTCACTCATCTTATACCCACTTGGTTCAGGACATGGTCTATAGTGTCATTCCTCACTAGGTTGACTACGTCACACCAAGCCCAAGTAACATTTCCTCGTCCTACGAATTCTAGTTACTGAACATGTATCCATGAGTACCTTACTCTAAACATGTAATGCTTTGGCCAAAGACTTTAGTAACACTCCGACGAGAGGCCATGGGTATACATCTCCTCGCAAGGAGTGGTGAATCCTTTATAGGCTATTCAAACACCTTCGATCACTTCGACTTATACCCAATCATCTCGGGTCCACATCTCCTCAGAGATGCTTGCTTAAGATGTCAAAGAATAAGTCTTTATGATCAAGATGACTTGAAGACCGCAAGTCAAAGGAACATCGCACTTAAGCTGCAGTAAGAACTTCATTGACATATCTATATATGCAGAGAACCATATGAAGTCTTACGGCTGGTCACTCTAATGAACTAGTTACCATAACTAGCATCCATGATTAACTCCGGACATCACAAAATCTCCTGCCAGTGAGAATCAGCTGCTTGGATACACCAAGGAGTATACCTCGTGCTAGTCTCGACAGAATCGATGGTGTCCAAATCCATCAATTCATCGACTAGGGATAATTCCGATACATCACAATTACACATGTACAGATACTCACTAGTTGTAATCCAATCACAAATTCTTTCATGCTGTGAATCGTATTGTGGACATTCAGTAAATGAGTTTACGATCTAATCAAATACATAAAACATGTATACTCAAATAGTGAATCTTCATTTATCATATAAATGGTTCAAACATAAGGCAATTGCCTTAGGACTTCTCTCATATATTACTAACAAACTCTCACTTGGCCTAATGTCAATCGCTACGGTATCCAATACCATAAGCTCTAACATGACTCTCATGATGGCATTCTCGGAGGCTCGTCGGCTCACATGTCCCCGGATTAAAATTTTCGCTAATGAAAACTAATCCGGATGGGATGAGTTTCCTAAGCTCAAGCAATTCGTCATCGTGCTAACGACTTGAGCGATCGCTTGAACAAACTAGTTGTTCAAGCAACAAAACTCTTCTAGTCGGTTAGCCACGGAAGAGACGACGGACGGATCGCCGGTTTTTGTGTTTATCTTCGGGGTCCATGATTATACAAATACATATGGATGTAGACATGTATAATCAACACATACAAACATATTAATAAGAACATGCAAAGATCAATAATAAAACTTGTAAAACTTTTATACCTCTCGATCTTCTATCGTATGTCCTAACCTCCTTGTAGACTTCGTGTGGGCGAAGATCCTCCACAAGTTGAAGCTTCCTAGATCTTCTTCAATCAAAAGAAAGAAGAACTCTCCTTCCCTTCTTGCTTGAGCCAACCACTAAGCCACAAAAGCTTGTTGCCGCCGACCCCAAGAAAAGAGAGAACAAGATGGCCAACCAAGGAACCAAACAAGGGAACAATCCCTAGCTCCTAGTGCCGCCGGCCAAGAGGAAAAAGGATGAGAGAAAGACCGGCCAAAGGGGAGCAATAGAAGACCCTACAACCCCTTTGTGCCGCTGGCCCTAGAGGGAGTGAAGAGGAGAAGAAGCTTAGGAAGAAAGCTTAGGGTTTCTTATATCTTTGTGCCGCCAACCACAAGGGGATAGAGCCGGCCAAGCAAAGAAACCTAAACCCTAATTCTTGATCCTCATCGTGCCGCCCCCTTAGCCTCCCTTTATTAGAACTTAGGAGAAAGTTAGTTATTGATGAGGTGGCCAAAAAATTAGGAACTAATTCCTAATTATTCTTGCCGCCCAAGGTAGCAAGGAATTAGTAAAAAAAAAATTTCTACCTCCTCTAATCTTGCCGCCCAAGGTGGCATAGAAAATAGAAAAAAAAAATTTACCAATTCTAATCTTGAAATTTTTTTTTAACTAATTCAAATCTTGCCGCCTAAGGTGACATAGAATTAGGAAATAAAATTTTTTTATCAATCTTTAAACTTGCCGCCCACCTCATCCAACCTCTCCTCTCCCTTTTCTTTCCTTTCCCTCCCCTTTCTTTTCCTTCTATTCTTATATCTAGGCTTCATGAGGATTCTATTAGGCTACGATAGGGACCATGAGGAGGAGTTAGATCATGGCCACCCGATGGATCAGAACCACACAAACTTGATCCATCAATGATGTTCCATTCCACTAGAGGATCATCATTGAATTACCTCACCAACCCCCATAAATTAATATGGGCTTCATACATTATTTGTACATCCATCTCCCCGTGTTTAAGATATCAAATGTCCGTCAATTAATTGATTTACTGACCATCAATCAATTAACATCTAACTCCTCGAGTAGTACCACTCAACCTTATCATCATGTTGACTAAGTCAACCTGCAGGGTTTACATGATGAACCTTATGAGCTCCTCAAGGGGACATCATCAACCTAATATATAGGACACAGTTTCCTCCTACAATTAATGGCACACCATGTAAATAATATCATTTCCCAACTTACCGTGCATATTGATTTAATCCATTTAAATCTCACCCTTTGGTAAATAAAAGAAATAAATACTAAGTACATGTGCCCATTATTATAACGGGATTAAGAGCATGTACAACATAATATCCGAGGTCCGATTCAATTATGTAGTCAGTAAAATATTGAATCACCTCTATGTCGGTCCTACTCAATACACCTAAGTGTACTTGTGTAACTCTATGTTCAAGACAAACCAATACCAAGCTACACTACAACCATGCCAATGGTTTGTCCAAAACCATCTTGGTTGTGAGCCTCTAGTTATATTCTAGAAGGGACTGATAACATGATCTTCTGTGCCACACCAAGCACCATGTTATCTATAATGTAAAGTATTAGACAATATGCACACATATAATAAATATAAAGTGCAAACAATGACCATGTGATACTTATTTAAAAATAAAAATGTTCATACAAAAGAGCTAGGTTTTCAGTATACATCGCAACAATCTCCCACTTATACTAAAAGACTATGTTATAATCACACTGCCATACATCTGATCCCCATGTCCTCCACATGCCTATCAAACGCTTTCGCTGGAAGGGCCTTAGTGAATTGATCCGCCAGGTTATCCTTTGATGCAATCTTGGCGACAGCTACTTCTCCTTGCTTTACGATCTCTCGTATCAGGTGGTACTTGCGCTCTATGTGTTTACTCGCCTTATGGGCTCGTGGTTCCTTCGAGTTTGCAACTGCACACTTGTTATCACAATAAATTATGATAGTTCTGGGCAAACAAGGAATCACATCCAAGTCCATCAAGAAGTTCCTGAGCCATACAACTTCCTTGGCTGCCACATACTCGGCTTCCATGGTAGAGTCCGCCACGCATTTCTGCTTGACACTCTTCCATACTATGGCTCCACCTCCAAAAGTAAACACAAACCCCGAACTAGACTTACTGTTGTCCCTATCTGATTGGAAATCAGAATCCATGTAACCCATAGGGACTAATTGATCTGCTCGGTAAACCAGCATATAATCCCTAGTCCTTCTCAGGTACTTCAATATATGCTTTACCGCAGTCCAATGTCCCTGTCCAGGATTACTCTGATATCTACTAACCATGCCCACGGCAAAGCAGATATCTGGTCTCGTACGTAGCATAGCATACATGAGGCTTCCTACTGCCGAAGCATAAGGAACCGCCTTCATGTCCTCTATCTCCTTTGATGTTTTGGGATATATCTCTTTAGATAAAGGAACTCCATGCCTAAAAGGTAGAAAACCTTTCTTAGAGTTCTGCATGCTAAAACGAGCAAGGATAGTGTCAATGTATGAAGTTTGAGACAAGCACTACATCCTTTTCTTGCGATCCCTTATAACTTTGATCCCAAGGATGTGTCCCACTTCTCCCAAGTCCTTCATATCAAACTGTTTGGACAACCATACCCTTATGTCTGATAACACTCTGATATTGTTGCCAACTAACAAAATGTCATCTACGTATAGTACAAGAAATACCACTATGTTTCTATCACATCTCTTGTATACACAAGGCTCATCCGGACTTTGAATAAATCCATATGACTGGATTACCTTATCAAAGCGGATGTTCCAAGATATAGAAGCTTGCTTTAATCCATAAATGGACCGATTAAGCTTACACACAAGATGCTCTTTGCCCTTTGCAATGAATCCCTCTGGTTGCTTCATATAGATGTTTTACTCAAGACTTCCGTTAAGGAAAGCTGTCTTGACATCCATCTGCCAAATCTCATAATCCTCATGAGCAGCAATAGATAAGATAATCCGGATAGACTTAAGCATAGCTACCGGTGAAAAGGTCTCCTCATAATCGATACCCTCTTTCTGAGTATACCCTTTCACAACAAGCCTAGCTTTGAAGGTCTCAACCTTCCCGTCTACTCCTCTCTTTCTCTTGTAGATCCACTTGCATCCAATGGCTTTCAGACCATCGGGTGGTTCTACTAGCTCCCAGACATGATTAGAATCCATAGATTCTATCTCTGAATTCATCGCTCTTTGCCAAGATACCGTATCTTTATCTTGGAGTGCCTCGTCATATGTCCAGGGATCAGGTTCATGTTTACCAGGGACTAAGTCCGAAGACTCTCCCAAGAACATGAATCTCACGGGTTGTCTAACAACCCTCCCACTACGACGAGGTGCCTCCTGTGTATGCTCTGTGACACGCGGTACAGTGACTTGTGGTATTTCCTCTTGTACCGGTGGTACTGAAGTCGGGACTTCCCCTGTCAACTCCTCAAGAATAATCCTACTCGTGGGCTTGTGGTTCATCACATAGTCCTCCTCTAGAAATCTGGCATTCGTACTCACGATCACCTTCTGATCTCTAGGACTATAGAACAAACCACCCTTCGTTCCCTTAGGGTAGCCAACAAACAAGCGTACTTCTGTACGAGATTCCAACTTACCAGCATCTCCCTTCACCACATGTGCTGGACTACCCCAAATCTGAATATGTCTTAGACTAGGCTTTCGCGCAGTCCACAATTCTGTGGGAGTAGAGGGTATTGACTTAGATGGAACCAAGTTCAGAATGTGTGCTGTCATTTCCAGAGCAAACCCTTAGAACGAATCAGGTAACTCAGAATAACTCATCATCGATCTGACCATCTCCATAAGAGTCCTATTCCTTCGCTCCACCACACCATTCTGCTAGGGTGTGCCAGGTGCAGACAATTGGGATTGAATCCCAGCCTCTGATAAGTAACTCCTAAACTCTCCCAAGAGGTACTCGCCACCACGATCAGATCGTAGTGTCTTGATACTTTTACCTTGATGGTTCTCCATATCAGCCTTGAATTCTTTGAACCTGTCAAAGCATTCAGACTTGCGGCGCATCAAGTAAATGTATCCATACCTTGAATAATCGTCTATAAAAGAGACAAAGTATTCAAAGCCACCTCTAGCCTGGATAGACATAGGACCGCACAAATCAGAATGAACCAATTCCAATACATCTTTGGCTCTATACCCCTTAGCCTTAAAAGGCCTCTTGGTCATCTTACCTTCCAAGCAAGACTCGCAGGTTGGGAGATCTTCCACCACTAATAAACCCAAGAGTCCATCAGCTATCAACCTTTGAATTCTACTCAGGTTAATATGACCAAGTCTTAGGTGCCAAAGATATGTCTGGTTTATTTTCGAAGGTTCTTTTCTCTTATTAGACTTAGAAGATGAGTTATTCACTTATATATGCATCGTGGGAGTTTTCGGTTCAAGAGTGTACAAATTGCCAACCAATGTACCAGAATAGATAATCTCTCTATTCCTTTTTATAACAACTTTGTCATTAAAAGAAACAGAATATCCATCCAGAAACAATTTAGAAACTGAAATTAGATTCTTTCTAAAAGTAGGTACATAAAGACAATTTCTCAAAACCAAAACTTTATTCCTATCAAAAGATAAATAAACGTATCTCACTACAATAGCCGCCACCTTTGAAGCATTGCCCATGAAGACGGTAATCTCTCCCTCAGCTAGTCGTCGGGTTTCGTGGAACCCCTGCAAAGTATTGCAGACATGATCAGTGGCTCCTGTATCTACACACCAGGTACTGGTAGATAACACTGCTAAATATGTTTCAACAACTAAACAAGAAGATATACCTTTGTTCTTTCGACGAGGACAGTCCACCTTCCAATGTCCAGTCTGCTTGCAAGTGAAGCATTTGCCTTTTGGCTTCTTCACTCCTGCCTGAGGTCCTGCTGCCACTTTCTTTGCTCCACATTGCTTCTTCTTCTTCTTCCCTTTCGGTTTAGAAGTAGAAACCTTTTGAGCAACCATGACTTGAGCGCTTTGATGAAAAAGCCCCTCTGCCGCCTGGAGTTCTGTCATAAGCTCCGCCAACGAATACAACCTCTTGTTCATGTTGTAGTTGAGGCAGAACTGCTCAAAACTCCTAGGCAGAGACTGGAGAATGATATCGACCTGGGTTTCCCCATCGATCTCAGCTCTGAGGACTTCCATATCATTTAGATGAGCCATCATCTTGAGAACATGGTCCCTGACGGGTGTTCCCTCGATCATGGTGGTCGTCATCAAGTTCCTCATAGCCTCCTATCTGGCCGCCCTACTCTGATGTCCGAAAAGTTCCTTGAGATTGAACATCATGTCATAAGCCGTGTCCATGGCCTGATGCTGATGTTGCAGCACATTTGACATAGATGCCAAAATGTAACACCGCGCCATCTCATCTGCCTTGATCCATTTCTTATAACTCTCTTTCTCCTTTTCATCAGAGTCATCGGTGGGCTTAGGAGGACAGACCTCGAAGAGTACAAATTTGTACTCCTCTGCAGTTAAGACAATATCCAAATTTCTTTTCCAATGAATATAAATTTTTCCAGTAAGTTTATTTTCTTTCAATATCACAGCAAGTGGGTTGAAAGCCATTTGAAAAAACCTAAGAATCACAATGATCAAAATATTAGATTTCAAATATCATTGATTCCTCAAACAATAAAATTTCGAAATCAACCAACACCTCAAAACACCGAGAATATCGCATGCCACGATAGTGTGGACGTATACGAATTCTATATTTGTAAGAGGAGGTTTAACCCATTAATTTTATTATCTTGTCAACCTTACTTTTTGACAAATAAAATTAATAATTGATTCCTCTTTGGCCCTACAAATAAAAGCAGTGACTCCGATCGGGAGGATACTTTTTATTTGCATCTAAGTGTGCACCATTACACGATACTAAGGGAATTATCTCGGATTATGTGCCTTACCGATGGGGAAGTACACACACTCCTAAATAATTTCCTATAACCATTATTTGACCTAGTGATCTGCAAACAAACTCATCCGATGGGGAGGAAGGTACTCAGAGTTGACGCGTAAGTTTGTTGCATCACACGTCAAATTGTAATGGAGGCCGCGGGAATTAATTAAAATGTCCCTCTCCCACTTAGTAAATTGACAGTGAGGAATTTTCAAGCACACACAACATGCATATAAAACAAATCAGCAATAAATATGGAAAAAAATAAAATTTTCCCAACTATTATGGCATTGTTCTCCAATATGCGTCCCGTCGTGTCGCCACCTCGTCCGCTCCACCTTTTCCCGTGCGCAAGTCACCAAAGAGATCCGAGCCAAGATAAACTATTTTCATTTACATCCATCGATCCTATACTCCACGAAGGAGTGTACAAATAATCTAGATCGAAAGTAAACTAAAATGAGTGGCTAAACAATGTCGTATTTAATTACAAAAATTAAATACTAATTTAGCCTCGTCAACCCCGAGTATTCAAATAATATACAATCACACACACATGCAATCACATACACACATATATAGCCATAATAGTTGGAACTTATGCCTGCAAGATAAAAGTTATCCTACGCACATCCTACTATCATCCGGCATACACAATATATGATAAGTGCATGAAAGTAACCGAATCCAAAACACACAAAAGCAGAAACCGTGGCTCTGATACCACTTTGATGGCATGCTCGGAGGATCGTCGGCTCCCATGTCCCCGGATTAAAATTTTCACTAATGAAAACTAATCCGGATGGGATGAGTTTCCTAAGCTCAACCAATTCGTCGTCGTGCTAACGACTTGAGCGATCGCTTGAACAAACTAGTTGTTCAAGCAACAAAACTCTTCTAGTCGGTTAGCCGCGGAAGAGACGACGGACGGATCGCCGGTTTTTGTTTTTATCTTCGGGGTCCATGATTATACAAATACATATGGATGTAGACATGTATAATCAACATATACAAACATATTAATAAGAACATGCAAAGATTAATAATAAAACTTGTAAAACTTTTATACCTCTCGATCTTCTATCGTATGTCCTAACCTCCTTGTAGACTTCGTGTGGGCGAAGATCCTCCACATGTTGAAGCTTCCTAGATCTTCTTCAATCAAAAGAAAGAAGAACTCTCCTTCCCTTCTTGCTTGAGCCAACCACTGCACAAAAGCTTGTTGTCACCCCAAGAAAAGAGAGAACAAGATGGCCAACCAAGGAACCAAACAAGGGAACAATCCCTAGCTCATAGTGCCGCCGGCCAAGAGGAAAAAGGATGAGAGAAAGACCGGCCAAAGGGGAGCAATAGAAGACCCTACAACCCCTTTGTGCCGCCGGCCCTAGAGGGAGTGAAGAGGAGAAGAAGCTTAGGGTTTCTTATATCTTTGTGCCGCCAACCACAAGGGGATAGAGCCGGCCAAGCAAAGAAACCTAAACCCTAATTCTTGATCCTCATCGTGCCGCCCCCTTAGCCTCCCTTTTTTAGAACTTAGGAGAAAGTTGGTTATTGATGAGGTGGCCAAAAAATTAGGAACTAATTCCTAATTATTCTTGGCGCCCAAGGTAGCAAGGAATTATTAAAAAAAAAATTCTACCTCCTCTAATCTTGCGGCCCAAGTTGGCATAGAAAATAGAAAAAAAATATTTTACCAATTCTAATCTTGAAAATTTTTTTTAACTAATTCAAATATTTCCGCCTAAGGTGACATAGAATTAGGAAATAAATTTTTTTTATCAATCTTTAAACTTGCCGCCCACCTTATCCAACCTCTCCTCTCCCTTTCCTTTCCTTTCCCTCCCCTTTCCTTTCCCTCCCCTTTCTTTTCCTTCTATTCTTATATCTAGGCTTCATGAGGATTATATTAGGCTACGATAGGGACAATGAGGAGGAGTTGGATCTTGGCCACCCGATGGATCGGAACCACACAAACTTGATCCATCAATGATGTTCCATTCCACTAGAGGATCATCATTGAATTACCTCACCAACCCCCTTAAATTAATATGGGCTCCATACATTATTTGTACATCCATCTCCCCGTGTTTAAGATATCGAATGTCCGTCAATTAATTGATTTACTGACCATCAATCAATTAACATCTAACTCCTTGAGTAGTACCACTCAACCTTATCATCATGTTGACTAAGTCAACTTGCAGGGTTTACATGATGAACCTTATGAGCTCCTCAAGGGGACATCATCAACCTAATATATAGGACACGGTTTTCTCCTATAATTAACGGCACACCATGTACATAATATCATTTCCCAACTTACCGGGCATATTGATTTAATCCATTTAAATCTCACCCTTTGGTAAATCAAAGAAATAAATACTAAGTACATGTGTCCATTATTATATCGTGATTAAGAGCATGTACAATATAATATCCAAGGTCTGATTTAATTATGTAGTCAGTAATAAATTGAATCACCTCTATGTCGGTCCTACTCAATACACCTAAGTGTACTAGTGTAACTCTATGTTCAAGACAAACCAATACCAAGCTACACTACAACCATACCAATGGTTTGTCCAAAATCATCTTGGTTGTGAGCCTCTACTTATATTCTTCAAGGGACTGATAACATGATCTTCTGTGTCACACCAAGCACCATGTTATCTACAATGTAAAGTATTAGACAATATGCACACATATAATAAATATAAAGTGCAAACAATGATCATGTGATTCTTATTAAAAAATAAAAATGTTCATACAAAAGAGCTAGGCTTTCAGTATATATCCCAACACCTCAAACTTACTTTGAGGTAATGCCTTAGTCAAAGGATCCGCTAAGTTCCTTTCAGTGGGGATTTTCTCGATTTGTATTTCCTTCCTACTAATGATCTCTCTGATCAGATTATAGCGGCGAAGCACATGTTTGGATCGTTGATGAGACCTTAGCTCTTTCGCCCATGCAATTGCTCCATTATTGTCGCAGTAGTCCGGTATTGCTTCAACAATGGCTGGAACCACACCAAGTTCAAAAATGAACTTCTTGATCCAAACCGCTTCCTTTGCTACTTCTAAAGCTGCAATATATTCTGCCTCAGTGGTAGAATCCGCTACTGTCACGCCCCGAGAGCATGCCAAGCCGAAAATCAAACGGACGACACCTCCCCTGTACGTGGCAACATTTCGGGTTAATACAAGGCCCGTAGGCCCACAATAACAATAACATAACAAATAAAAACACAACAACATAACGAAACACAGCGGAAACTAATACAATGACATACCCATAACCCCACATATACAATACATCCACATCATGCATACCGGTATGACTAACACACCACAACCACATACAGTACATTGACAAAATCCGAATCTACAAGTCCAAAACACAGTACACTACGAAAACTCCAAATACAATACACGGTGGACGCAAAGCCCAAAATCAATATGGGAGCCTCGGAGGTGAGATGAGATGTCAGCCAGCGGTGCTCCAAGCTGTCACAAAGTCTTCTACCTATTAACTAGGCGACAGAAAACCCAGGGTTCGTGGGGGTGGTGAGTAAAACTCAGCAGGTAATAGAAAACATGTATATATGTAATGTCACATGTATTTCAACATCATAATCCAAAGGTACAACAGGTATATCAGCATAGTACTTAAATACAAGCTTATACCATCTAACCAAATGAACAACATAAAAATGGAGACATACGTAAAGTCTGCCACGCTACTCTGATCCAACCTGAACATATATCCAACATATATATATATATATAACAGGAAGAGTAGATCAACTCAAAATATACTCTAGCTACAGGTCAAGGTATCTAATGGTCCGTCCAACACATACCAATATCCAACACAATCGTATAACAAATTCAAGAAACATGCATGAATATGATGTACAACCAAATGCAGCAAGCATAATACAATCAAGTACAACATCACAATAAGCATATATATATATATATATACTGTATCTATATATATATTAATCTCAACCATCCATATATATACATACATACATACATACATACATACATATATATATATATATGGTAATATGCAAAGTGACATCAGATACGGCAATGCAGCATGCATGGTCATGCCTGCTCACCCCTACTCGCTACCACAACCCCAGTGTGGCCTAGGTGGCACGACATGACAACTGTCTCAACTCACACCAACCACTGCTATAGAGTGGCCGAGTGGACAGTATGATCAAGTAGCATAAGAGCGTAAAGAGCTCGCTAGACAACAGGGGTCCCTGCTGCTGGCCACTCCGACTAACACTATCAATGAGTGGTTGAGTATCACGCACCCAGGACAACTGCACTCAACTTCAACTACCACCGTCTATAGTGGTAGAGTGCGGCACAACAGATGCTCTTCTCTCACACCAGTTACTCCTCGGGGAGTGCTCTGGGAGGTAAGATGACTGACGACTCTCTCAACCCCAAGGGAGACTATGTCGTCAGAATGCATGCATATGACATGAGTATGTTGTCACTCATATAGCCATCTACCACAGACTCCCTATTCAACAAAGAGTCGTACCCATCTAATCAATACTCTCTATCCTGTAGAGTGTTGTACTCAACAAATCGAAGGACTCTCTATCCTGTAGAGAGCCATACTCGACTGATCATAACTCTCTATCCAATAGAGAGTCGTACTCAACTGATCGACACACTCTCTATCCTGTAGAGAGTCGTACTCGACTGATCATAACTCTCTCTCCAATAGAGAGTCGTACTCGACTGATCATAACTCTCTTTCCAATAGAGAGTCGTACTCAACTGATCGACGCACTCTCTATCCGATAGAGAGTAGTACTCGACTAATCATATCAAGTCGGGACCACCGGTCCGCAGCAACACTCTAATCACCCTTCACTTAACCATTACACAACTCATGGTTGGTAACAGTATGCAACATACGGGTATTGGAAATAAATCCTACATTTAGGGCATTACCTACCCACAGATGACCTTTTTGCCAATTTATAAATTGGGTCATCACCCGTACTGACATTTACACCCTACAAAAATCTAGGCCAATTTACATCACATCTATAACTCCTAAATCATGATAGGGTATATGTGATATCAACAATTGAGCATAAATATATCCAACGATAAGTTCAAGCATACGATAATTAGAGCAGGGTCAAGGTAATATGAACACCTAACATGCTCATATCTATGACTAAATCTGAATGCAATACATCTACCCGGAGAAGGTAGGAAATTACCCACCTGCTAAATAGCTCCGTGAAATAATATCTCCACGTCCGTGGATTTGCCTCGTATCCACGTCCTATAAATATCATCATTCACAATTAAATTCAAGCACTAAAATAAACGATCGGTAGGAAAAGGAATCTAACCCAATCCTAATCCAAAATCTTACCAATAGAACAACTCTATTCATCACATAGGCAAATAAACTATAATTCAACCAACTGTAAGTCAAATACCAAATTTATAACATTCAGATCCAGATTTACCCATTCTTGCTTCAATCCTCTCTCCGTGAATTTTTGGAACCAAGTGTACTATCGAATAGGGACAACCCTACTCAAGTCTTATCCCTTTCCTCGTACCGATTCACTTTTCCACTAGAATATGTAGGAACAATTCATTATCGATTAGTTCCCTTGTTAAATCCAAGAGTAATATCCCTGCACAATCGATTGCACAGTTATAACACAATCTATTTGATAACATACACAATCACAGCTTACCTCCCATTGCTTCAATTTACCACCGATTCGTAATCCAACCTACTGTATAAAATCCGCCAATCAGCCTTGATTTCTCTCCTTTCTGGCACAATCCAGAAACCCCACCATTTGAAGTTGGCAGCAAAATCCTTGGCCTTGAACTAAAATGATAGCCTTCATCCACTCACCAGAACACCACAACACACAAGGAAACCAAATCCAAAATCCCAGCTGCCATCGGAATGCTCAGCCTTGCTTAAATCTGATCTCCACGGCAGATTCAACAACCTCTACCATCAATCAAATCCCTAAAGAACAATTAACTCCAAATCAAAAACAAAAGAACTGTGTAACCTGCGACATCAGCTTTGGATCACGGCGATAATGCCGCCGATCGGCTCATGCGACTAGATCGACAAGTGCACGGAGAAAAGGAGTCGAACTGACCTCCAGTCGGATCTTCCACCGAGAACAGCATCGGCTTTCCTTCCCTCCCGTCGTCCAAGCACCAGCCACAGGGCAGAGAGGTGGATGGCAGATTCAGAAGAAGGCACTCGACAGCGAGCACGGGGCAGAGATCGACACCGACGACAGCTCTCTCTCATGGCGGCGAGGCAAGCGGCAGTGGCAAATGGCACGGCGACGGCGAGTCGAATTCAAGGGCGTCGACACCTGCTGCTGTTGGACCAGCAGAGAAGAAGAGGCGACGGCGAGGAACCATCGTCGAGATCAGGAAGAGCCACTGTCGCCCGTGGCGACAATGATGGGGTCAGCTCCCGATATGGCGACGGTGGCGGGCGAGCTCGAGTGTGGGTGAGCGGCGGCGAGCGGCGCGGCGTGGAGGCGGAGATCACCTGGCAAGATGGCCCGTCGTGATCGGTGAGGAGAAAAGGAAGAAGAGAAGTCAGGGAAAAGAAGAGGAGTCAGGGGAAAAGAATCGATGGGAAAACCGAAAGCATCGGGTTAATTAACCCATTTAATTCCCGTCTAAACAAGCTTTATAAAAGTCTATCCGTTTTATCCCCATGAAATATCCATAAGACCTCCGTTTAAATCCAAAAAAATTTTTAAAAATTTTTGAAAAATTCCACAAGATGTTTTATCAATTACTGAGGAATATTATTATTTTTTTTTCTCTGGTATTTTACATTCTCCCCCACTTATAAAAATTTGGTCCTCAAATTTCGGACTAATAAGCAAAATTACTTCAAGCAAGTTTCCGAAAGGACCACATACTTTCCTCAAGTGGACAGATAAGACTATCGAGCTCGGATAGTATCTTCCAGCTCCCATATAGCCTCCTCATCGGTATGATGCTGTCATCCACCCTTACGAGTCGGATGGTTTTCATCCCACTACTGTCGCTCCTTGCGACCCATGCTCCACCCTAGAATCACCTCGTAAGTCGCATTAGATTGAGGTAGAATTCGGAACCTCTTTCAGAACATAATCAACATGCGGCACGTATTTCCTCAGTATAACAACAAGAAATACGTTGTGAGCACCCGCAAGTGTTGAAGGTAAAGCCAACCGATAAGCTACACCTCCATAATCCACGACACAAGATCTGAATAGATCCTCCAATGTTTGAATGTCATGCTCAGACAGTCCATCAGTCCGCGGATGAAATGTTGCACTAAGCCGAAGCTCTGTTCCCATAGTCTAGTGCAGACTCTATAAAAATCGTGAGGTAAATTGCGAATCTCTATCCGATTTGGTACTTAAAAGTACCCTACGCAATCTGATAATCTTTCGGAAATACAACTCTACCGAATGATCCAACAAGTACGACCCACGAATATGAAGGAAATGAACTGATTTGGTCAATCGATCCACCCTCACCCAAATCGCATCATGTCCTTTATGGGTCCTAGGCAATCCCGTAACGCAATCAATAGTGATATGCTCCCACTTCCATTCCGAAATTGAAATTTCCTGGAGCAATCTAGCGGGTTTCCAATGTTCAACTTTCACCTGCTGGTATACTAAATACCCAGCAACAAAGTCTATGGTATCTCTCTTCATACCATTCCACCAGTATAAGCATTTCAACTCTCGGTACATTTCAATACCACCAGGATGTATAGTAAATCTCAAATGATGTGTCTCCTGTAGCAACTCTTCCTTAACTAGATGCGTGTCCAGAACACATATCCATATTAGAGATGGAAAATTATCTTCTCACAAGATAAGTCCATCTATCGTCCAAAATCCACTCCACCACACACTCTGTAAGTGCATGGGAGACTTTAGCGACCAATGCCCCTTGTTGCAATTATTCGAGTTCCAACAACTCTATAGTAGCTACTCAGTAGCTAATCCAAAATCCCATGAGCATTCTTGCTCCATACATCTACTAATCAGGATAATAACTACTAAGCCCACATCATAAGTATGACCGTTTATCTCGTAGTTTCTTAAATGTCTTAAGCATAAGGTACGCCTCATTCAACTGCATCGGAATCGCTCCGATCCTTGAAACGATGCATCCACGTACAACCTCCTTTTATCCACTCCGGAAGGATTAACTAATACTCATGTAAAAGTTAATCGCTGTCTAGGTCTTGTAAACTGGTTTCGCCAGCTTTCGACTAAATGATTTCCATCACTCTCTTGATCAAATAAGTCCGTGGTATAGTAATGCTAAAACATTCTATCCACATATACAGTAGTAACCAAATCATACATGGCAAACCACCATCTACAGTGGTCGAGTGCGCAACTCCAACTACCACAATCAACAGTGGCCAGGCTACGCAACTCCAATAACCACAAACTGATCCAATCGTGTCTGAGATACATGATTCTCAAATCCATTTGCGACTAAATCGTTAATTAGTCTAACAATTTAATCAAATCTCATACAATTCATACAAAGTATGAAATTGTCGTCTGCACACACCTGCATCCCCTTTACTCTACGCTGATGATATATATTAAACATCACAACGACAAATGATAATTGTATGACACCATGTCACTACAATATCAATGCTCTAGTCGCAAATCAGCCTTAGAGTATACACAGGTGTCCTTTGTTGATCTAAACAGATCATCTATCCCCAACGGAGGATATTCACTTTCAATAACTATCGCATTCCATCATCGATAATCGATGCATAATTTCAAAGGTTCATCTCTCTTTCAATAAAGAGTTCTGGATCCTTCTCAAGGAGGAATACTGGGATAGATAAATATCCCCTCCAACATCTCCTATAATCGCAACTCACGTTCTTCCAATTCTTTTATAGTGTTTAACAACACTGATACCAACAAAATATCACCCGGCATGGGATCTTTGATATCGGAACTATTTCCGCAATCATTTCAATCGCCTACTCCACTTGCCTAAGCAACGGCAAGCCTTGGAGTTCATCCGAAACTACATCCGAATACTCTCAAATTATACGCACATCCGAGAGCATATCGTACCATACTTCTAACAATTTGACCATCTGCAAGGATATGTCTAATAAAAGTATGTCTATCTAAGTCTAAGGGTCTCCCTTGACTTCTTAATTGTTGGTCCACATCTCACATGACAGTAGAGATACCACCGACCTACAAGTCGATGTATAGGAACCCCTTCTTATCCAACTGAGTATGTTCTAGATAAGGATACTTGTAAACTACAAGTATCTCTCAATATATTAACCCAGAGGGTAAACTAGGGTAATACCCTGAACAATCCATTATCTGTCGATCCGATCTAAAGGCTCTACTAAGGTCTCGGTCTTTCTCCGAAGAGAACACAATCAGATCCAACAGTCCGTGACAATTCGATCGCATTTCTACAACGAATAATTTGGAGATTTTCCTAGATCATCTGATCCCATCACTAAATCCTACGAGCTGCAACTGTAGAATACAAAATAGATATGCCCATCGTCGTATACTCTCTCTTCTGCACTAAGCAAAACACATCTGGAGGTAACTTTTTGTTGTTGTCTGCTGAGTCTTCTACAATGTCTTCTGCTGATGCTGCTTCTGTGCTGATCTCTGCTGAAGGGGAGTATCAAAGAACTCCAACCACTCCTGAGGTAGTAGGTTGATGCTGATAAGGTAACCCACATCTTCTGTGCTGATCTCTGCTGTCGAGATGATGCATCTTCCTCTCGGAACACCATCGATAGTCTTCAACTGAATCTTCAAAGTACACCTCCTCCATTGTACTGGTTGCTCAACAATAGCAACAGCTGAACTACTCCAACAGATAATCTAGCTTCGCGTGTCTTCGTGATCTGCACTGCACGCCCACAATCCCTTCGGAGTCTTTGTTCTGATTTTGCTAATATCCACGAGAACATCCTAATGATCCGCGGCTGGTCTTCTATAGTCGAAAAATAGCTCGACGCTTATGACTCCGATCTTACTCCTTTATCCAACAGTCGGAGACTTTTGACTCTAATAAGTTGACGTGCAATAGTTGCTTACCGGTCTCCAACTCTTAAACTCTTGTATGGAGTCATTTTTTTAAACTCCTGTCTCAATCCAACTTCTTCCGGCAGGATCTGGTAGAAGATCCCGACATCCTAATCCAACTATAAGCCAATAACTCTGGGCGGCTTAAATCATCCATTCATCTCCTTGAGCTATTAGGTGGTCGTAACCTCTGCAAGTCTCACGACTATGCACAGTACACTATTACTGACCGATCACCCTTTCTTGAAGCTCAAGAATTACTTACAATGCGTCACTAAAAGTGACACGGGGAAATACTTTCTTTCAACATCACTAAACCATGATCAAGTGATATATTATTTCCCGAAGATTATTTTCTGCATTTATCACCAAATACCGGCTTGCCCCCAATAATGGTATGAAAATAACTCTACTTTCTCGGTATAACATGAGTTAAGTACTTAAAAGTACTCTCAAAGTTATACAACTCAATACGAACAACTCAGGGATAAAATCCCTATGAAACTCCATAACCTAGCCTTCCGCTATCTGCATCAACAATAGTCTACAAGCCTGTTCATTACCCACAGGAAATGATCCGACTAGCACAATTAGTGGAAATCTCTAAGACTGTAGTCTATGATTTCCATAATAAATGTGACGACTTGGCCCCTGTTTTTCCGACTCGGTATCAGTCAGCTCTCAGAGGTAAATCACCTCCTCGACACAGGTTCAAGACTCATAGACTCAACAGGTCGTTCCCAAGGTCAACTCATATCATGGTTACGAATAATAACCAACACACTACAGGTTATTCCCTGGTATAAGCATCTAAATGAATAGCCAACTAAAACTGGGAGTATACACCCTAAAGGTCACTCCAGTTGATCGTCTCGGTAGACGAACCCTACTACAAGTCTGCAAAGGTGTCATAACTATACTGTATACACCTACTGATAAAATTTAGATAAATATCTACTAAACCATAAGTTATCAGGAATTCTTACCTCGTGTTGCTTGGAGCACAGGCCACTGTCCATCTCATCTCAAAATCCAAAACCGAATAAATCGACTCTCGAGAATCCAAGACTCGACACAAAAACAACATTGCATGGCATCACAGAACCTTAGGCTCTGGTACCACTAAAGTTGTCACGCCCCGAGAGCATGCCGAGCCGAAAATCAAACGGACGGCACCTCCCCTGTACGTGACAACATTTCGGGTTAATACAAGGCCCGTAGGCCCACAATAACAATAACATAACAAATAAAAACACAACAACATAACGAAACACAGCGAAAACTAATACAACGACATACCCATAACCCCACATATTCAATACATCCACATCATGCATACCAGTATGACTAACACACCACAACCACATACAGTACATCGACAAAAACCGAATCTACAAGTCCACAACAAAGTACACTACGAAAACTCCAAATACAATACACGGAGGACGCAAAGCCCAAAACCAATACGGGAGCCTCAGAGGTGAGATGAGATGTCAGCCAGCGGTGCTCCAAGCTGTCACAAAGACTTCTACCTGTTACATGGGCGACAGAAAATCCAGGGTCCGTGGGGGTGGTGAGTAAAACTCAGCAGGTAATAGAAAACATGTATATATGTAATATCACATGTATTTCAACATTATAATCCAAAGTTACAACAGGTATATCAACATAGTACTTAAATACAAGCTTATACCATCTAACCAAATGAACAACATAAAAATGCAGACATACCTAAAGTCTGCCACACTACTCTGATCCAACTTGAACAAATATCCAACATATATATATATAACAGGAAGAGTAGATCAACTCAAAATATACTTTAGCTACAGGTCAAGGTATCTAATGGTCCGTCCAACACATACCAATATCCTACACAATCGTATAACAAATGCAAGAAACATGCATGAATATGATGTAGAATCAAATGCAGCAAGCATAATACAATCAAGTGCAACATCATAATAAGCATATATATATATATACTGTATCTATATATATATTAATCTCAACCATCCATATATATATATATACATACATATATGTATATATATATATGGTAATATGCAAAGTGCCATCAGATACGGCAATGCAGCATGCATGGTCATGCCTGCTCACCCCTACTCGCTACCACGACCCCAGTGTGGCCTAGGTGGCACGACATGACAATTGTCCCAACTCACACCAACCACTACTATAAAGTGGTCGAGTGGGCAGTATGATCAAGTAGCATATGAGCGTAAAGAGATCGCTACACAACGGGGGTCCCTGCTGCTGGCCACTCCGACTAACACTATCAATGAGTGGTCGAGTACCACACACCCAGGACAACTGCACGCAACTCCAACTACCACCGTCTATAGTGGTAGAGTGTGGCACAACAAATGCATTGCTCTCACACCAGTTACTCCTTGGGGAGTGCTCTGGGAGGCAAGATGACTAACGACTCTCTCAACCCCAAGGGAGACTATGTTGTCAGAATGCATGCATATGACATGAGTATGCTGTCACTCGTACAACCATCTACCACAGACTCTCTGTTCAACAAAGAGTCGTACCCATCTAATCAATACTCTCTATCCTGTAGAGAGGTGTACTCAACAAATCGACGGACTCCCTATCCTGTAGAGAGTCGTACTCAACTGATCATAACTCTCTATCCAATAGAGAGTCGTACTCAACTGATTGACACACTCTCTATCCTGTAGAGAGTCGTACTTGACTAATCGTAACTCTCTCTCCAATAGAGAGTCGTACTCGACTGAACATAAGTCTCTCTCCAATAGAGAGTCGTACTCAACTGATCGACGCACTCTCTATCCGATAGAGAGTCGTACTCGACTAATCATATCAAGCTGGGACCATCGGTCTGCAGCGACACTCTAATCACCCTTCACTTAACCATTACACAACTCATGGTTGGTAACAGTATGCAACATACGGGTATTGAAAATAAATCCTACATTTAGGGCATTTCCTACCCACAGATGACCTTTTTGCCAATTTATAAATTGCATCATCACCCGTACTGACATTTACACCCTACTAAACATCTAGGCCAATTTACATCACATCTATAACTCCTAAATCATGATAGGGTATATGTGATATCAACAATTGTACATAAATATATCCAATGATAAGTTCAAGCATACGATAATAAGACCAGGGTCAAGGTAATATGAACACCTAACATGCTCATATCTATGACTAAATCTGAATGCAATACATCTACCCGGACCAGGTAGGAAATTACCCACCTGCTAAATAGCTTCGTGAAATAATATCTTCATGTCCGTGGATCTGCCTCGTATCCACATCCTGGAAATATCATCATTCACAATTAAATTCAAGCACTAACATAAATGATCGGTAGGAAAAGGAATCTAACCCAATCCTAATCCCAAATCTTACCAATAGAACAACTCTATTCATCACATAGGCAAATAAACTATAATTCAACCAACTATAAGTCAAATACCAAATTTATAACATTCAGATCCAGACTTACCCATTCTTGCTTCAATCCTCTCTCCGTGAATTTTTGGAACCAAGTGTACTATCGAATAGGGACAACCCTGTAGGGAATCGATTGGCCGGCTAGAGGGGGGTGAATAGCCCTTTTCTTTTGGATGTCGTATTTTGCTCATCTACGAAAACGTTAGCGCAAGCGGAAGCAATAAACTAAGACAAGCAAATAGAAATAAAACAAAGACAATACAAACACGGAGATGTAACGTGGTTCACGGCTACGCCGCTAATCCACGGTCTGATTCGTCCACGGTGAATCACTCCGCAATCTATCCACTAGATCTCTCCTTTGCACAAAGCTAGGTGGAGGTAACCTCTTTACAACAACACTCCTCTTACAAATATAATGAAAATAAGCTTGGGTAAGAGGATGGAAAGCTTTAGGGAACTTTGGGAGAGTATTAGAGTATATGCATTTTTTTCCCAAAGCCTTACCCCCTTCCTTTTTATAGAGGAAGAGGGTTTCTTCCCGTTGACACAGATCGGGCCGACCGATGGCACCCATCACCGATCGGTGCCGAGCCGCTGCCCAATAACGGCGCCGCTTCCACGCTGGATACTATCCAATCCAGATCGCATCACCGACCGATGGCACCATCAATCGACCGGTGCTCGAATGCCGAGTGCCCATGAAGTCGACTCCATTCTGTCGGTGCATCATCCGACCGCATTCATCGGCAATGATCATTGCCGACATCACGATCTCCGACCATGGTAGTCGATCGCCAAGCACTTCGACCGGTTTTATACCCGATAGAACTATCGACGAGCGCGATCGCCATGACATGGCAATGATCGGTGTCGGAAAAACTCATCCGACACTTGGCCAAATGGCTAAGTTTCACCTAAGAGCTACCCTTCCCGGGTTACAATCGCTCACTCTCATCCCTCGGAGTCCCTCGCCTTCGAAGTTCTCTTCGTTCACTGCCACGTCCCTCGGCAGCATCAGGCACACGACTCTGCAATGCTCCTTCGCGTTTCTTGCCTCGAAGTCTACTTCCTCCAGCTTCACTCCAAGCTCCTCGTCCGGCAGTCCCTCGGATGCTCCTAGCGCACGGCTTCCGGAAAGCTATCCTTCACCGACTCAAGGCACGAGTCATGAGATGTGAAACTCGCCATGGGTCCATGTGCGAATTACTAAGTCCTGCACGACTTCAACGCACATATCAAAACAACATATCAAACTAACTTAAACCCTTTGCCATACCATCAAAACCATATTACGGAAAGAGATTACCCTAACAATCTCCCCCTTTTTGATGTGTGGCAATCCGTTTAAGTTAGGTAAAAACATTTGATATAAATTTTAAAGGAAAGAAAGCATGTAAACCTAATCATGATATAGCAACATGCAACTCCCCCTTAATCCATGAAACTCTCTATGTAATTTCTCCATATCATAAATTTCTCCCCCTTTTATAATTAACTTAAACATAATTTTTTCCCCCTTTTATAATTAACTTAAACATAATTTTTTTCCCCCTTTGACACCATCAAAAAGATTATTACTAAGTTAAAAACACATGGCATCAAGTCTAATAGAAAGAAAATACAAAAAGTTGATTTAAAATTGGAATTCAGCCTTTACTAGTCTGATATTCAGGCCATCAGTCGACTGGTTCAGATACCAGTCGACTGGCACGTGAATTTCGGGATTTTCTGATTTTCAGACCGAATTTCAGAAATGCATTAAAAATTCCAGAAAATTCAAAAAATCATGAAATTTGGGGAACACATTTCTTTTAAGTATATCTATCAGTGAAAAATATGTTTTCATGAAAAATCATTATATTTCCACGTATTTGCCAAAAATCCAAAAGCTTTAAAAACTACTAGGTTTTTGATCATAAGAGTATCCATTTTAACACCTAGTCTTGCATCCAATTGTTTCAAAACATGAATACATGTATTTTAAAGTAAGAAATTGTTTTGAAAACATATGAAATATCCAACCATGATCTTTGGGCAATATGTCTATGAATTAAACATAAGCCTTCCCCATGATTGGTCTATTATTGCTATGTTGATACTTTAAATGACCATCTAAATGCCATAGGCATTAGTGGACATTTGTATCATCCTAACATCTCACCCATGCTAAGTTTGCAATCAAGTTAGCCTATAGTGAGTGTGAGATGCATCCTAGGGGGTATTTGTGTATACTTAACCAATATATTCATGCAATTCTATCAAGGTTAAGTATCATCCTAATAATCCTCATGATCATAAAGGCATATATGAATGAATTCTACATTATGATCATGAAACTCATGTATTCATCAAATAATAGTCATGCATTAGGTATTATATGATGATAATAAACAAAGTATTACCTAAAGCATGATTCAAAACTATTTCTCATGATAACGTGCCAAATTTCAAAAACATAAATCATGATTGCAAATATACATAGGAATTACATCAATCATCATGATTTAAGCATTATTATATATTTATGGGTACGTTATCATCACCCAACACTATCTAAAAAATGTTGTCCCGTCATCCTAAGTCAACCAAAATATCATATAGGCTAGGTCCATGTGGTTGACTACCCTAGGGTTATTCTAACCCTTAAGGATGGATTTTGGAACCCAAAATAAGTTTTTTCCTATTGGGTTCACTAGATATTCCTTGGGGATCCATTTTCTAGCAATTACTTTCTTCTTATCTTGTCCCCTAGCTATTAGGCATTTGTAGGCCTTTTCATTTTTCTTTTCCTTATATCCTAGGTCTTTTTTGTTAAAACTTGCTCTTTGGCTCCCTATGATCATATTTAATGTGTTGGAGCCAATTGTGAATTTCTCTAGGGCTTTGGTTAAATAATCTACCTTTTCCCTTAAAGCCCTATTTTCCTCTATGCATGCATCATTAACATCCAAAGGCATATAGTCATGTGAGCATGCATCATCATGGCAAGAAGAGACATTATCATTTAAGCATGCATTTTCTAGATTTTGTTCTAATTCCTTAATTTGACTAAGCATGCTTTTACTTTTCTTTTTCATGCCAAATAACTCCTTAGTTAAACTAGAAATTATGGAAACTATTTTCTTAGGAGAAGCATTCGTTACCATAGTTTCCATGTCCTCTTCTTCTTCTTCGGATGAGGAGGATGTAGAAGCTCCCCCTTCATTTGAGCTCTCCCCACTTGTGCTTGATTCTTCATTTGAGGTGGAGGAGCAATCCGAGTCATGAAGAGCCATTAGTGCTAGGTTGGAGTAGACGTGCTCTTCTTCTTCGGATGAGGATGAAGAGGCAAGGTCATCCCATGTCTTGGCTTTGAGTGCCATGGCCTTCCCTTTTCCTTTTGCCTTCTTTTCTTCTTCCTTTTTCTTGCTCCCCTTCTTCTTCCTCTTTTCTTCTTTCTTTTTCTTCTCTTCCTTGCTCTTGTTTAGGAGGGGACAATTATCCCTTATATGTCCCTCTCCTTGGCAATTATAGCATATGACCTTCCCCCTCGGTCTTCTATTCCTATCATGAGATTTATCAAATCTAAAATTCTTAAATGCACGTCTTACCTTCCTCACCATGTAGGCTTCTTCCGTGCTATCCATGGAGGAGGTAGAGGCTTCATCGGATGAGGAGGAGGGGATCTCTATCTTTTTCTTCCCCTTATTTGCCATCAAAGCTACTCCTCTTGAGGGTTGAATTCTAGGCTCTTCTTGTATTCCTTCTAGCCTAGTTTCATGAAGCTCCATTGTTGAGAAGAATTCCTCCAAGGTACTTACTTCCAAGTTCTTGGAGATGTAAAATGAGTCCACCATGGAGCTCCATTTTGAGAACCGGGGAAAGGCATCTATGGCTTTCATTACCATATCCCGGTTTGATAGCTTCTCACCTACACTCGTTAGCCCAATTAATATTTCTTTAATTCTAGAATGTAGGGAAGTTACCTTTTCTCCCTTTTCAAGCTTAATATTTGATAGTTGGGAGCGGAGGAGATCTCTTCTCGCTAGCTTGGCTTACGAAGTGCTTTCATGAAGTTCAACCAATCTCTCCCACATCTCTTTGGCGCTAGCACACTCTCCTATCCTATTGACTTCTTGTTGAGGGAGGACATTGTATAGATGGTGCTTGGCCTTTGAATTTGCCAAGTATTCTTCTCTTTGCCTCTTGCTCCACCTAGATTTCTCCAATGGCTCCCCATTTTCGTTCCTAGGCAACTCGAAACCGTTTTCCATTATTAAAAGGATTTCAAAGTCGGTTTCGAAGAATACCTCCATTCTCTTTTTCCACCAAGAGAATTCTCCGTCGAACTTTGGTGGATGGATGTTTGAACCGGCCATTTTGAAAATTGCTTGTTGTGGCGGTTAGTCCTCGAAAAGCTTTCCTTGGCTCTGATACCACTTGTAGGGAATCGATTGGCCGGCTAGAGGGGGGTGAATAGCCCTTTTCTTTTGGATGCCGTATTTTGCTCATCTACGAAAACGTTAGCGCAAGCGAAAGCAATAAACTAAGACAAGCAAATAGAAATAAAACAAAGACAATACAAACACGGAGATGTAACGTGGTTCACGGCTACGCCGCTAATCCACTGTCCGATTCGTCCACGGTGAATCACTCCGCAATCTATCCACTAGATCTCTCCTTTACACAAAGCTAGGTGGAGGTAACCTCTTTACAACAACACTCCTCTTACAAATATAATGAAAATAAGCTTGGGTAAGAGGATGGAAAGCTTTAGGGAACTTTGGTAGAGTATTAGAGTATATGCATTTTTTCCCCAAAGCCTTACCCCCTTCCTTTTTATAGAGGAAGAGGGTTTCTTCCCGTTGACACAGGATCAGTCGACTGATGCCACCCATCAGTCGACTGGTGCTGTAGTCGTTGCCCAATAACGACCACTTTCCACGTTGGATACTATCCAACGATACTGGCATCAGTCGACTGATGGCACCATCAGTCGACTGGTGCTCGATCAGTCGAGTGCCCAGTCGAGTCGACTCCATTCGCGTTCGCGTACGCGCATCGATCGATCGCCATTCATCGAAATCGATCATTGCCGACATCACCGATCGCTAGTCCATGGCAATGATCATAAGCACTTGACCGGTCTTATACCAGTCGATCGAACCATCGACTTAGAGCAGTCGACTGCCATGACATGGCAGTCGACTGGTGTCGGAAAAACTCATCCGACACTTGGCCAAATGGCCAAGTTTCACCTAAGAGCTACCCTTCCCGGGTTACAATCGCTCACTCTCATCCCTCGGAGTCCCTCGCCTTCGAAGTTCTCTTCGTTCGCGGCCACGTCCCTCGGTAGCATCAGGCGCACGGCTCTGCAATGCTCCTTCGCGTCTCTTGCCTCGAAGTCTACTTCCTCCATCTTCACTCCAAGCTCCTCGTCCGGCGGTCCCTTGGATGCTCCAAGCGCACGGCTTCCGCAAAGCTATCCTTCACCGACTCAAGGCACGAGTCATGAGATGTGAAACTCGCCATGGCTCCATGTGCGAATTACTAAGTCCTGCACGACTTCAACGCACATATCAAAACAACATATCAAACTAACTTAAACCCTTTGCCATACCATCAAAACCATATTACGGCAAGAGATTGCCCTAACAAACCCTACTCAAGTCTTATCCCTTTCCTCGTACCGATTCACTTTTCCACTAGAATCTGTAGGAACAATTCATTATCGATTAGTTCCCTTGTTAAATCCAAGAGTAATATCCCTGCACAATCGATTGCATAGTTATAACACAATCTATTTGATAACATACACAATCACAGCTTACCTCCCATTGCTTCAATTTACCACCGATTCGTAATCCAACCTACTGTATAAAATCCGCCAATCAGCCTTGATTTCTCTCCTTTTCGGCACAATCCAGAAACCCCACCATTTGAAGTTGGCAGCAAAATCCTTGGCCTTGAACTACAATGGTAGCCTTCATCCGCTCACTAGAACACCACAACACACAAGGAAACGAAATCCAAAATCCCAGCTGCCATCAGAATGCTCAGCCTTGCTCAAATCTCATCTCCACGGTAGATTCAACAACCTCTACCATCAATCAAATCCCTAAAGAACAATTAACTCCAAATCAAAAACAAAAGAACTGTGTAACTTGCGGCAGCAGCTTTGGATCGCGACGATAATGCCGTCGATCGGCTCACGTGACTAGATCGACAAGTCCCCGGAGAAAAGGAGTCGAACTGACCTCCAGCCGGATCTTCCATCGAGAACAGCGTCGGATTTCCTTCCCTCCCGCCGGCCAAGCACCAGCCACAAGGTAGAGAGGTGGATGGCAGACTCAGAAGAAGGCACTCAGTAGCGAGCATGGGGCGGAGATCGGCACCGACGACAGCTGTCTCTCGCGGCGGTGAGGCAAGCGACAGCGGCAAATGGCACGGCGGCGGTGAGTCGAATTCAAGTGCATCGACACCCACTGCTATTGGACTAGCAGAGAAGAAGAGGCGACGGCGAGGAGGCATCGTCGAGATCAGGAGGAGCCACTGTCACCCGCAGCAACAACAATGGGGTCAGCTCCCGACATGGCGACGGCGGCGGGCGAGCTCGAGCGTTGGCGAGTGGCAGCGAACGACGCGGCGTGGAGGCGGAGATCACCCGGTGAGATGGCCCGTCGCGATCGATGAGGAGAAAAGGAAGAAGAGAAGTCGGGGAAAAGAAGAGGAGTCGGTGGAAAATAATCTACGGGAAAATGGAAAGCATCGAGTTAATTAACCCATTTAATTCCCGTCTAAACAGGCTTTATAAAAGCCTATCCGTTTTATCCCCAGAAAATATCCATAAGACCTCCGTTTAAATCCAAAAAAAATTCTGAAAAATTCCACAAGATGTTTTATCAATTACCGAGGAATATTTGTTTTCTCCGGTATTTTACAGCTACAGTGTCTTGTTTGGAACTTTTCCAACTCACTTCTCCTCCATTCAAGATGAACACGTATCCAGACTGAGACCTGGAATCATCCTTACTATTTGGAAGTTGGCATCCGTATACCCGCGTATCACTATGTCCCCTTCTCCATATATTAGGAACACATCCTTAGTTCTTCTCAAGTACTTAAGGATTGTCTTAACAGCCGCCCAATGATCCATTCCTGGATTAGACTGGTATCTACTCATGACACTCAGAGCATACGATACATCGGGTCTCGTACATAACATAACATACATGATAGATCCTATTGCGGATGCATAGGGAATCTTACTCATGCAAATCTTCTCTTCTTCTGTGCGCGGACACATAGACTTCGAAAAGTGTATCCCATGGCTAATGGGTAGGAAACATTTCTTGGATTCCGACATGCTTAACCTCTTTAGCACTCGGTCTATATATGTAGACTGCGAAAGACCAAGCAACCGTTTCGATCTATCTCTATAGATCTTAATCCCGAGGATGTAGGTTGCTTCTCCCAGGTCAACCAAATCTTAACTGACAGTAAGACTGAAACATCGTTTCCTATAAGTAATATGTCATCAACATACAATACTAGGAACACGACTGATCTCTCACTAACCTTCTTGTAATCCACAAGGTTCGTCTGGATTTTGTGAGAAATCAAACTTTTTGATTGTCTCATCGAAACGGATATTCCATCTCCTGGATGCTTGCTTCAATCCATATATGGACCGTCACAATTTGCATACCTTGGTTTTATCAACCGATGTGAAACCCTCAGGTTGTATCATATAAATGTCCTCAAGCAAGTTTCCATTAAGGAAAGCTATTTTCACATCCATTTGCCATATCTCATAATCATAATGAGCTACTATGGCCAGGAGCATCCGAATGGATTTAAGCATAGCTACAGACGAATAGGTCTCGTCATAATCAACACCTTGCTTTTGACGATATCCTTTCGCGACCAATCTAGCCTTATAGGTAATCACATTACCATCCATGTCGATTTTCTTCTAGAAAACCCACTTGCAACCTATAGGCTTTATGCCTTCAGGTGGGTCAACCAAGTTCCAAACTTTGTTTTCATACATGGAATCCATTTCCGATTTCATGGCTTCAAACAACTTATCCCTTTCTGAACTTGTCAGATCTTCTTCATAATTGGCAGGCTCCTCATCATCAATTAGTAACACGTCGTTCGATTCACTTACGATAAATTCATATCTCTCAGGAATATTGCGTGTTCTACCAGATCTACGAAGATGTTGTGTTTCAATAGGTTCAGTCGATTGCTCATCGCTATGAGTTATCGGCTGTTGTGCTTCACCAGGTATTTCATCAATGTCTATTTGAGTCTCTCGAGCCTCCTCAAGCTCGACGACACTCTCACTATTTTCTTGTAAGAGAAACACTTTCTCTAGAAACATAGCATCCCTTGAAACAAACACCTTTTGTTCCACAAAATGATTGAATTGGTAACCCCTCGTTTCCTTAGGGTATCCAATAAATAGATATTTATCAGACTTACCATCCAGTTTGTCTGATATAGTCCGCTTCACATAAGTAGGACAACACCATATCTTCAAGTAAGATACATGAGCTTTCTTACTATTCCATATCTCATATGGAGTAGTAGAGACTACCTTGGTTGGCATTCTGTTTAACAAGTAAACAGTTATCTGAAGTGCATAGCCCCAAAAGGACTTGGGAAGATTTGCATGATTCATCATTGACCTGACCATGTCCAACAAGGTCCAGTTACGCCTCTCAGATACACCATTATGATGTGGTGTATATGGCGGAGTCCATTGAGACAATATACCATTGTCTCTTAGATAATCAAGAAACTCTTGACTTAAGTATTCACCACCTTGATCCGATTGAAGTATTTTAATACTCTTGTCATGTTGTTTCTCTACTTCATTTCTGAATTCTTTGAACCTTTCAAAGGCTTCAGACTTGTGTTTCATCAAGAACATATTCACAAACCGTGAGTGATCATCGGTGAAGGTAATGAAGTATCTATAGCCTCCTAAAGCTTGAGTTGACATAGGTCCACATACATCAGTATGTATTAGAACTAGCAACTCTCCCACTCGTTCACCTTTTCCTATAAAAGGTAACTTAGTCATCTTGCCTTTTAAGCATGATTCACATGTATCGTATGAATCCAATTCAAACGATTCCAAAATTCCACATCGGTGTAATTCAGACTTGCGTTTCTTGCTTGCATGGCCAAGACGACAATGCCACATGTAGAAGTCTAATTGATTATCCTTTTGAGCATGCTTGTTGCTCGCTTCGATATTGAAAATGTCACTGGATACGTCCAACGTATAAATACCATTGCTCAAAGTTCCAGTTCCATAAAGTACGCCATTCAAAGTTATATAACAACAATTATTACTAAACGTCAAATGGTAACTATTTCTATTTAAGCAAGAAATAGAAACAATGTTCTTTATTAGAGAAGGAACACAATAGCAATTGACTAGTTCCAAGACTAGTCCACTAGGGAGCTTCAGCAAATAAGTTCCGATGGTAACCGCAACAACCTTTGCTCCATTGCCAACTCGCAAATTTGACACCCCTCTGACGAGTCTTCTTCTATTCCTTAGCCCCTGTATGTCATTACATATATGTGAGCCACACCCAGTATCCAATACCCAAGTGTCTAAAGAAATAGAATGAAAATCAATAACGAAGATACCTGAAGAGGATGGGGCATCGGATGCCTTCTTCTTCTTCACGAACTCAAGATAAATCTTGAAGTTTCTTTGCCAGTGGCCTTCCTTGACACAATGATGGCAAGTGCCCTTTTGTGCTGGTTCTGCCATCTTAGCCTTCTTGTTCTTCGCTTTCTTCTGTTCCTTTGTCTTCCTCTTAGAACCTTTCTTTGAGGAATCAACTAACAGAACCGCCTTCTCCTCATGCTTCACAGAAGGCTCCACAGTCTTCAGCATATTGAGGAGCTCAGGAATAGTTGATTTTAATTTGTTCATCCGATAGTTCATCACAAATTGTGAGAAACTCTTGGGCAAACAATGCAGAATTAAGTCAATACTTAATTCATGATCCATCACAAATCTGAGGGTGTCTAGCCGCTCGATGTACCCGTTCATCTTTAGCTCAAACTGCACTACAGACGAACCTTCTTGCATCTTAGAGATGAAGAGGAGCCTGGAGACTTCGAACCTTTCGGATCTCTCTTGCTCATCAAACAACTCATGAAGATGGAAGACTATGGTATTAGCATCCATATGCTCATGCTACTTTTGGAGCTCAGGTACCATCGCAGCTAGCATGATGCAACTCGCCAGTTCAGAATCTGCCACGTGTTTCTGATAGGCCAACATTTGGTCTAGAGTTGCATCATCCCTAGGACGGTTCGGAAGAGGCTCTTCAAGGACATAATCTAGCTTTTACGCCTTGGCAACAATTCACAAGTTTCTAAGCCAGTCCAGGAAGTTAGGCCGAGTCAATTTGTTTGAATCAAAAATAGTGCAAAAATTCAAAGATGTCATGATCAATCTGTAGGGATGTATACTGAAAAGTCTATCTTTAGTATGAACATCTTTATTTTTGAAATAAGAATCACATGATCATTGTTTGCATATTTATATGGTTATGCAATATTGTCTAATACATTACATTGTAGATAACATGGTGTGTGGTGTTTTACGGGAGATCATGTTATCGACTCCTTGTAAAGTATAATTAAAGGCTCACAATCGAGATGGCTTTGGACAAACCATCGGAATGGTTGTAGTGTGATTTGGTATTGGTTTGTCTTGACCATAGAATCACACTAGTGCACTTTGTGTGCATTGAGCAGGACCGACATAGTGGTGATTCGATTTATTGCTGACTACATAATCGAATCAGACCTCGGATATTATATTGTACATACTCTTAATCCCGATATAAAAATGGGCACATATACTTAGTACTCATCTCTTTGATTTACCAATGGGAGAGATTTATAGATTAAATCGATAGGCTCGGTAAGTTGGGAGATGATATTATTTATATGGTGTGTCATTGATTATAGGAGGAAACCATGTCCTATATATTAGGATGATGATGTCCCCTTGAGGAGCTCATAAGGTTCATCATGTAAATCCTGCAGGTGGACTTGGTCCAGCATGATGAAAAGGTTGAGTGGTACTACTCATGGAGTTAGATGTTGATTAATTAATGGTCAGTAAATTAATTAATCGATGGACATTCGAGATCTTAAACATGGAGAGAAAATGTACAAATAATATATGGAGCCCATATTATCATATGGGGGTTGGTGAGGTTGATCAATGATGATCCTTTAGTGGATTGGATTATCATTAGTGGATTGGACTTTATGTGGGCTTGATCCATGGGTGGCCAAGATCCAACTCCTCCTCATGGTCCCTAATGTAGCCTATTAACACCTCATGAAGCTTAGATCCAAAGGATAGAAATAAAACTCTAGATCCAAAGGTAGAGATTAAATCTCTAGATCCGACGGTTGAGATTAAATCTCTAGATCCGACGGTTGAGATTAAATCTCTAGAACCAATGGAGGAGATTAAATCATGGCTTGAGCCCAACTCTATAAATAGAGATCATAAAGTGGGTGGCAAGATGGATGATGGCTTAAGGAGATTAGGGTTTGCTTCCTTTGGAAGCTAGGAATCCTAGTTGGTTTAGGATTAGGTTTGGGTGGCTAGGGTTTTGGGAGGTAAGGGTGGGCGGCAACAAGTGGAGGAGTTTTTCTTCTTCTTCCTAAGGTTTGGCCGGTTCCTCCCTTATTCCCTCTACCTTGGCCGGTGCTCATCCTAATCTTCTTCCCCACTTCCATGGCCGGCCATTAAGGAGAGCTAGGATTAGGGTTTGGAAGCTTAGGGTTTAGGAGGCTTGGGTGGCACCAAATAAGGAAGTAGTTTGTTTTCTTCTTGCTTTCCCTTGGTGGCCGGCGCCCACAACCCTCTTTCCAGCCCATGGCCAGCATCCAAAGACCCTATTCTCCTTCTCCTTGGGTGGTGGAAATAAGACTTAGGGGTTTCCCTTGGTGTCTTGGCCGGTTTCCACCATTATCTCCTTCTCCTTGTTGGCCGACGGCAAGCATTCTCCTTGTTGCTTGTTGGTTGGCTATAGGAAGGAGATGAGCCTTGTTTCTATTCTTCCTCTTGCTTTGGAAGAGAAAGGAAGGAAGATTTGCGATCTACGAGCTTCGACTTTTGGTAGAGCATCGCCCACACGACGTCCGAAAGGAGGAAGGTCATACATTAGAAGATCGAGAGGTATATCGATTCTCTAATATTTATATGTTATATGTTTGTATTTGTTTTTCAATTATGAGCATGATATAAATCTGTATATGGCTAAATAATACTTGGATCCCGAGCATAAACACAAAAATCGGCGATCTGGACATCGTCTATTCCGCGGCTACTCGTAGAATAAAGGATGGTCGCTAGAACAACTAGTTTGTTCAAGTGACCTCTCTAAACGAATAGCACGACGATGACTTGGTTGTTTGGGAAATCCCTTTTGTCTAGGATTTAATTTTTTAATTTGGGGGAATCGAAGGGATTGCCATGGTCAAGCAAACCGAGGTGAAGTGAGAAGCGAAGTTTCCCGTCATGGATTCGATAAGCTAAACCCTTCAATTGGTATCAGAGCTTCCGGGCAAAACCTTAAATTGGTATTAGAGCCAAGGTTTCCGATTTTGTGTGTTCAGGATTCGGTTAAATTTTATGCACTTTTTCATATATTATATCTTCTGGATAATAGTAGGATATACGTAGTTTAACTCTTTGGTTGCAGGCATAAGATCCGACTATTATGGTCATATGTGTGTATGTGATTGTATGTGTGTAAATATTTATTTTGTTGAATCCTTGGGGTTGACGAGGCTAGTATTTGGTTTTTATAAATTAAATACGGCATTGTTTAGCCACTCTTTATTTTATTTTACTTTCGATCTAGATTTCATCTACACTCCCTCGTGGAGTATAGGATCAATGGATGTAAATTAAAATAGGTTTTAGTCTCGGCTCGGATCTCCGGATGGCTCATACACGGCGTAGGAGGAGAGGACGAGATGGTGATGCGACGGGAGACATATTGAAGACCAAAGCCATAATAGTTGGAAAATAATTTATTTTTCATATTTATTTCCTTTTTTTTATATGCATGTCGTAGGCTAGGAAAATTCTTCCATTTTAAATTACTAAGTGGGAGAGGAAATTTTTAAAATTCCCACGGCCTCCATTACAATTTGACAAGTGATGCAAACAAACTTGCGCGTCGGCTCTGAGTGCCTTCTTCCATATCGGATGGGTTTGTTTGCGGATTACAAGGTCAAATATGGTTATAGGGAATTATCAAGGAGCGTGTGTACTTCCCCATCAAAAGGCACATAACCTGAGATAATTACCTTGGTACAGAGTAATGGTGAACACTTAGATACAAATATAAGTATCCTCCCCATCGGAATCATTGCTTTTATTTGTAGGGCCAAAGAGGAACCAACTATTAATTTTACTTGTCAAAAAGTTAGGTTGACAAGATAGTAAAATTAATGAGTAAAACCTCCTCTTGCAAATGTAGAATTCGTATACGTCCACACTATCGTGGCATACGATATTCTCGATGTTTTGAGGTGTTGTTGATTTTAAAATTTTTATTGTTTGAGGAATCAATAATTTTTTGAAATCTACAGTAATGATCTATGTGATTCTTAGGATTTTCATAAATGACTTTCAGTCCACTTGTTGTGATACTAAAGGAAAATTAACTTACTGTACATAATTATGATGATTGGAAAAGAATCTAGATATTGTCTTATCTGCTAAGGAGTACAAGTATGCACTCTTCGAAGAGGGTCCTCCGAAGCCTGCGAATGAGCTGGAAGTCCTTGGAGCTGAGATCGATGGGGAAACCCAGGTCGATATCATTCTTCAATCGACAGAAAGGCTTTCTCAGGCTCAGCCCATGGTTGCTCAGAAGGTTTCTACTTCTAAGCTGAAAGGCAAGAAGAAGAAGAAACAAGATGAAGCAAAGGTGGTGGGAGGATCTCAGGGCAAGTACTTCACTTGCAAGCAGGATGGACATTGGAAGAAGGACTATTCCAATCCAAAGCAGAACAAAGGTATATCCTTTAGTCTAGTCGTTGAAACATGATTAGTGGTGTTATCTACCGGCACCTGGTGTGTAGATACAGGAGCCACTGATCATGTCTGCAATACTTTGCAGGGGTTCCAGGAAACCTGACGACAAGCTGAGGGAGAGATTACCATTTACTTGGGCAATGCCATGAAGGTGGCGGCTATTGCAGTGGGAGAAGTTTTATTTATCTCTTGAGAAAAATAAAACTTAGGTTCTGGAAAATTCCCTTTATGTACCTTTATTTAGAAAGAACTTAGTTTCAGTTTCTAAATTGTTTATGGATGGATATTCTGTTTCTTTTAATGACAAAGTTGTTATAAAAAGGAATAGGGAGAATATCTGTTCAGGTACATTGATAGGAAATTTTTACGCACTTGAACCACAAGCTCCCACGATGCAAATAGAAGTTAATAACTCATCTTCTAATTCCAATAAGAGAAAAGAACCTTCGAAGATGAACCAAACATATCTTTGGCATCTTAAGGCTTGGTCATATTAACCTAAGCAGAATTCAAAGGTTGATAGCTGATGGACCTTTTGGGTTCATTAGTGGTGGAGGATCTCCCAACCTGCGAATCTTGCTTGGAGGATAAAATGACCAAGAGGTCTTTTAAGGCCAAGGGGTATAGAGCCAAAGATGTGTTAGAAATGGTTCATTCTGATTTATGTGGTCCTATGACTATCCAGGCAAGAGGTGGTCTTGAATATTTCGTCTCTTTTATAGACGATTACTCAAGATATGGATGACACTACGATTTGATCGTGGTGGTGAGTACATCTTGGGAGAGTTTAGGAACTACTTATTAGAGGATGGGAATCAATCCAAATTGGCTGCACCTGGCACACCCCAGCAGAATGGTGTAGCAGAGCAAAGGAATAGGACTCTTATGGATATGGTTAGATCGATGATGAGTTATGCTGACTTGCCAGATTCGTTCTGGGGATATGCTCTAGATACAACGGTGTACATTCTAAACTTGGTTCCATCTAAATCAGTGCCTTCTACTCCCACAGAATTGTGGACTGGGCGAAAGCATGTGCTGAAGGCAGATGCTGGTAAGTTGGAACCTCGTACAAAAGTACGCATGTTCATTGGCTATCCTAGAGGAACGAAAGGTGGTTTGTTTTATAGTCCTAGATATCAGAGGGTGATCGTTAGCACGAATGCCTGATTTCTAGAGGAAGACAGTGTGATGAACCACAAGCCCAAGAGTAAAATTGTTCTGGAGGAATTAAAAAGGGAAGTCACTTCTTTAGTACCACCGGTACGAGAGGATATACCACAAGTCACTGCACCGCGTGTCCAGAGCATACACAGGAGATACCTCATCGTAGTGGGAGGGTTGTTAGGCAACCTTTTAGATTCATGTTCTTGGGTGAATCCTCTGATTTGGTCCCTGGCAAACATGAACCTGATCACTGGACATACGACGAGGCAATCCAAGATATAGATTCAGCATCTTGGCAAAGTAAAATGAATGCTGAGATTGAATCTATGGATTCAAATCAGGTCTGGGAGCTAGTAGACCTACCCAATGGTGTAAAAACCATTGGATGCAAGTGGATCTACAAAAGAAAGAGAGGAATAGATGAGAAGGATGAGACCTTCAAAGCGAGGCTTGTTGCGAAGGGGTATACTCAGAAAGAGGGTATCGATTATGAGGAGACCTTTTCGCCGGTAGTCATGCTTAAGTCTATCAGGATTCTCTCATGCATAGCAGCTCATATGGATTATGAGGTGTGGCAGATGGATGTCAAGACAGCTTTCCTGAATGAAAGTCTTGAGGAAAACATCTATATAAAGCAACCAGAGGGATTCATTGCTAAAGGAAAGGAGCATCTTGTGTGTAAGCTTAATCGGTCCATTTATGGATGGAAGCAAGCTTCGAGGTCTTGGACATCCGCTTTGATGAGGTAAATCAGTCTTATGGATTTATTCAAAGTCCGGATGAGTCTTGTGTATACAAGAGATGTGATGGAAACGTAGTGGTATTTCTTGTACTATACGTAGATAACATTTTGGTGATTGACAAGAATATCAAGGTGTTATCGGGCATAAGGGTATGGTTGTCCAACCAGTTTGATATGAAGGACTTGGGAGAGGTGGGACACATCCTTGGGATCAAGGTTATAAGGGATCGCAGGAAGAGGATGTTGTGCTTATCCCAAGCTTCATACATAGACAAGATTATGGATCGTTTTAGCATGCAAAACTCCAAGAAGGGTTTTCTACCTTTCAGGCATGGAGTTCCTTTATCTAAGGAGATGTGTTCTAGATCATCTAAGGAGATAGAGGAGATGAAGGCGGTTCCTTATGCTTCGATAGTAGGAAGCCTCATGTATGCGATGCTATGTACGAGACCAGATATCTGCTTTATCGTGGGCATGGTCAGCAGATATTAGAGTAATCCACAGCAGGGACATTGGACTACGATAAAGCATATATTAAAGTACCTGAGAAGGACTAGGGATTATATGCTAGTTTACCAGGCAGACTAATTACTCCCTGTGGGTTACACGGATTCCGACTTCCAATCAGATAGGGATAACAGTAAGTCTACCTCAGGTTTTGTGTTTACTTTTGGAGGTGGAGCCATTGTATGGAGTAGTGTAAAGCTGAAATGCGTGGCGGACTCCACCATGGAAGCTGAGTATGTGGCATCCTCTAAGGCGGCCAAAGAAGTTGTGTGCCTCAGGAACTTCCTGATGGACTTGGATGTGATTCCGAGTTTGCCTAGAACTATCACAATTTATTATGATAATAGTGGTGCAGTTGAAAACTCGAAGGAACCACGATCCCATAAGGCTAGTAAACACATAGAGCGCAAGTACCACCTGATACGAGAAATCGTAAAAGAGGTAGAAGTTGTTGTCGCCTAGATTGCATCAGAGGATGACCTGGTAGACCCTTTCACTAAGGCCCTTCTAGCGAGAGTTTTGATAGGCATGTGGAGGGAAGGGGAATCAGATGTATGGCAGTACGAGGACAACATAGTCTTTTAGTATAAGTGGGAGATTGTAGGGATGTATACTGAAAAGTCTATCTTTAGTATGAACATCTTTATTTTTGAAATAAGAATCACATGATCATTGTTTGCATATTTATATGGTTATGCAATATTGTCTAATACATTACATTGTAGATAACATGGTGTGTGGTGTCGCACGGGAGATCATGTTATCAGCTCCTTGTAAAATATAAGTAAAGGCTCACAACCGAGATGGCTTTGGACAAACCATAGGAATGGTTGTAGTGTGATTTAGTATTGGTTTGTCTTGACCATAAAATCACACTAGTGGACTTTGTGTGCATTGAGCATGACCGACATAGAGGTGATTCGATTTATTGTTGACTACATAATCGAATCGGACATCAGTTATTATATTGTACATACACTTAATCCGGATATAATAACGGGCACATATACTTAGTACTCATCTCTTTGATTTATGAATGGACGAGATTTATAGAATAAATCGATAGGCTCGGTAAGTTTGGAGATGATATTATTTATATGGTGTGTCGTTGATTATAGGAGGAAACCGTGTCCTATATATTAGAGTGATGATGTCCCCTTGAGGAGCTCACAAGGTTCATCATGTAAACCCTGCAGGTGGACTTGGTCCGACATGATGAAAAGGTTGAGTGGTACTACTCATGGAGTTAGATGTTGATTAATTAATGGTCAGTAAATTAATTAATCAACGGACATTCGAGATCTTAAACACGGGGAGAAAATGTACAAATAATATATGGAGCCCATATTATCATATGGGGGTTGGTGAGGTAGATCGATGATGATCCTTTAGTGGATTTGATTATCATTGGTGGATCGGACTTTATGTGGGCTTGATCCATGGGTGGCCAAGATCCAACTCCTCCTCATGGTCCCTAATGTAGCCTATTAACACCTCATGAAGCTTAGATCCAAAGGATAGAAACAAAACTCTAGATCCAAAGGTAGAGATTAAATCTCTAGATCCGACGGTTGAGATTAAATCCCTAGAACCAATGGGGGAGATTAAATCATGGCTTGAGCCCAAATCTATAAATAGAGATCATAAAGTGGGCGGCAAGATGGATGATGGCTTAAGGGGATTAGAGTTTGCTTCCTTTGGAGGTTAGGAATCCTAGTTGGTTTAGGATTAGGTTTGGGTGGCTAGGGTTTTGGGAGCTAAGGGGGGCGGGAACAAGTGGAGGAATTTTTCTTCTTCTTCCTAAGGTTTGGCCGGTTCCTCCCTTCTTCCCTCTACCTTGGCCGGTGCTCATCCTAATCTTCTTCCCCACTTCCATGGCCGGCCATTAAGGAGAGCTAGGATTAGGGTTTGGAAGCTTAGGGTTTAGGAGGCTTGGGTGGCACCAAATAAGGAAGTAGTTTGTTTTCTTCTTCCTTTCCCTTGGTGGTCGGCGCCCACAACCCTCTTTCCAGCCCTTGGCCGGCATCCAAAGACCCTATTCTCCTTCTCCTTGGGTGGTGGAAACAAGACTTAGGGTTTTCCCTTGGTGTCTTGGCCGGTTTCCACCATTATCTCCTTCTCCTTGTTGGCCGGCGGCAAGCATTCTCCTTGTTGCTTGTTGGTTGGCTATAGGAAGGAGATGAGCCTTGTTTCTATTCTTCATCTTGCTTTGGAAGAGCAAGGAAGGAAGATTTGCAATCTAGGAGCTTCGACTTTTGGTAGAGCGTCCCCCACATGACGTCCGAAAGGAGGAAGGTCATACATTAGAAGATCGAGAGGTATATCAATTCTCTAATTTTTATATGTTACATGTTTTATTTGTTTTTCAATTATGAGCATGATATAAATCTGTATATGGATAAATAATACTTGGATCCCGAGCATAAACACAAAAAACAGCGATCTGGACATCGTCTATTCCGTAGCTACTCGTAGAATAGGGGATGGTCGCTTGAACAACGAGTTTGTTCAAGTGACCTCTCTAAACGAATAGCACGATGATGACTTGGTTATTTTGGCAATCCCTTTTGTTTAGGATTAAATTTTTTAATTCGGGGACATCGAAGGGATCGCCATGGTCAAGCAAACCGAGGTGAAGTGGGAAGCGAAGTTTCCCCTCACGGACTCGATAAGCTAAACCCTTCAATTGGTATTAGAGCTTCCGGGCAAAACCGTCACAATCGATTAACCTAGAAGTATAAAACGAGCATATATGAGAAAATGATTTTAAAATGCATCAATATACATTCATAAATCCCATTCATTTTTCGAATTTAAAAAACCCCAAAATCACTTCGGGAGATCGTAGGTCCATCTCAAAATGGGCTGATATCCATCATAGATATGAACAACCTTGGAGAGAGTCCAATAAGTCATTCATAGCTACGATGGTAGATATCAAATATACCGATTGCATATCACGTATATGCAACTATCACAATGTGCTATCAATTAATTGAATGTTCACACATACATCAGGTTGTTAACACATTAACAAGTATGCATCATATGCATAGCACCCAACTTCACCTCCCTTCACATCGACCTTGGAGAGAGTCCAACAAGTCGATGCTCCAGGTTAAAGCCAACCCATTAATCAAGACATAGTTTTAATATGGTTAGAGCGCATTCAATCAATTAGCCCAGCTTGGAGAGAGTCCAACAACCAAAGCTAATGATTGACCTCTGACTCTTACCATATTAGTATTAAACTATTCCATGGTTTGAACATGTTCGGGTTCGAGCCGGGCTTGGAGAGAGTCTAACAACCCAAGAAACGGAACTCTAGTTCTAACCATATTAATGGAAGGTGTAGGCTTTAATATTGAGTAAGGGTTTTTATGTCTCATCCTCTTTGCATGCAAATAACTATTATCTACATGGCATGGTATACATGGCATACATCTACATGTCACGACACGCATGGCATAATGATATGCATCTAATGCAATTACATGGCATACAATTATGATATGTACAAAATTTCCTTATATGTCATAACTATTTATGAAAATAAAATATGTTTTATATTTGATTCTCCAAATTAAATCATGATTAAATTAGGAAATAAATTTCCAAATCTAATCACATATTTTATTTGTGGAAAGTGTTGATCAAGAAAAGTCAATTTTTAATTTAGGAAAAAATTTCCTAAATTGTCAAAACTATTTATGGGAATAAAATATATTTAAGATTTGATTCCCAAATCAAATCATGATTAAATTAGGAAACAAATTTCCAAACCTAATCAAATATTTTATTTATGGAAAATATCAATTTCCATAAATACTTCCAACTTTCCAAAAGTAGAAGATTTCCATAAATATTTCTAGACTTCCAAAATTAAAAATTTCCATAAATACTTCTAACTTTTCAAAAGTAGAAAATTTCCATAAATACCATTATGACTATCGCAAAACAATTTTACGATTATGCCGAAACACAACCTGGGCTCTGATACCACTGTTGGGTTTCAGGCACCACGGCGAGTGTGTGTTCGAACATGTTTCTTAAACATGTGCACAGCGGAAGAAATAAAAATAATAAATCTAATTTCTTACAACACACACACCACACGCATGCATAGTACAACATGTGTAGACATAACTGCAATTTCAAATTTTGCAATAAAAGAAAATTTATACTACGTATACCTGATGTATCATGTGTAGCGGGAAAGGCATCAACCGGAGCGATCCTCGCTAGAATCGCCTCTATCCGTATCCACGCCGAGTATCTTCGGGATGACTTCACAAAGTCATGAGCCTCATCTTCGTACGAGTTACAAGCCTCGTGTTGAAGACGATGTGATCGAGAGAAGATCAAAATCCGAATCAAAATTCGGATCCAAAACGAGTCCTCAAAAACTCGCTTCTCCGGAGAGGTATTCGTCAACCGTTTGACGAATCCTTCATCCTCCACCTATGAGGATTACCGGAGATTAAATCTCCGGCAAAGTAGCTGCTATCGGAGCTCCAAACGTCGTCCAAACGACGCTCCGACTCAAAGAAAGCAAGCTGTCCAGAAAACTGGACAGCTTGGGGGAGGAGTTTGCGTCGGCCAAAGAGAAGAGGGCCAGCAAGTCCTTGGTCACCGGAGCCAAGGAGGATCACTGGAGGGTCGCCGGAGGATAGCCGGCTGGTGCTTGGATGCCGGCAACAAGGTTGGACGGTGGCACAAGGGTGGGCGGTGGCTAGGGTTGGGCGCCGACCACAAGAGGAGAGGGAGAGGGTGGGCGGCAACTATGGGTTGCTTGGATTTTATTTTCACAAAACCCTTAAGACCTATTTTATAGAGAATAAATTCTCCTAATGGTTATCGGATCATAACCAAAAGGCCATTAACCTGCTCCATTAATTCAAGTTAAAATAAACCAAACCGATTTGGTCTATTTTAAGTTAAAACGAACCGAACCAACTTTGGTTGATTCGTTTAAAACAAACCAAACCCCTTTGGTTTATTCTCCACCATTGGATTAAAACCAAACTAATTTGGTTCATCCATTATGTCTTCATAAGACATGGCCCATCCACGCTTCCATTGCGACTAAAACGATTTCATGCTCGCTCCTTGTTTGGTCCAACCAAACCTAGTTTCTCTCGGTCTAAGAATCTCATTCTCAAGCTTGTTTTAAATCCTTCGGATTACGCTCATTGTGCATGTGACCAAATAGATTCTCGTTTTATGTTTGCCATCTATAATTAACCATTAAATATAGAACGATCATGAGTGGCACCTAGTAGTACATCATGATCCCCAATTAACCGAAAAGATCAACGGTTGATCCAGAACTATTTCTAAAACCCTTCAGCAGCTACAATGAATCGTGTCCCATTCCCTTCACTCATCTTATACCCACTTGGTTCAGGACATAGTCTATAGTGTCAGTCCCCACTAGGTTGACTATGTCACACCTAGCCCAAGTATCATTTCCTCGTCCTACGGATTCTAGTTACTGCACATGTATCCAAGAGTACCTTACTCTAAACATGTAATGCTTTGGCAAAAGACTTTAGTTACAATCCGACGAGAGGCCATGGGTATACATCTCCTCGCAAGGAGTGGTGAATCCTTTATAGGTCATTCAAACACCTTCGATCATTTCGACTTATACCCAATCATCTTGGGTCCAGATCTCCTCAGAGATGCTTGCTTAAGATGTCAAAGCATAAGTCTTTATGATCAAGATGACTTGAATACCGCAAGTCAAAGGAACATCGCACCTAAGCTACAGTAAGAACTTCATTGACATATCTATATATGCAGAGAACCATATGAAGTCTTACGACTGGACACTCCAATGAACTAGTTACCATAACTAGCATCCACGATTAACTCCGGACATCACAATGTCTCCAGCCAGTGAGAATCAGCTGCTTGGATACACCAAGGAGTATACCTAGTGCTAGTCTCGACAGAATCGATGGTGTCCAAATCCATCAATTCATCGACTAGGGATAATTCCGATACATCACAATTACACATGTAGAGATACTCACTAGTTGTGATCCAAACACAAATTCTTTCATGCTGTGAATCGTAGCGTGGACATTCAGTAAATGAGTTTAAGATCTAATCAAATACATGAAAACATGTATACTCAAATAGTGAATCTTCATTTATCATATAAATGGTTCAAACATAAGGTGATTGCCTTAGGACATCTCTCATATATTACTAACACTGGGTTCTGCACTTCAACGACAGAGAGAAGGCCACATTGGCATTGTAAATTTCTGTTCTTACACTTTATCTATTATTTATTCGAACATGAACATGCCTTGTGTTTCTCCTCTCCTATCTATGGAGTAGTTTCTTCGATTCTAGGATTATGGAGTAGTTTGTGTGCATAGGATATGTTGCTTCAAATTGAATTTTGGTATTGAGTTTGAATTTGCAATTGGAATTAGTTTACCTCGATATCTATGTGTATTTGGTTTTCTATCTACTGTGTTTAGCTAATATGAGAGGTGGCATCCCTTGTATCTAAGATTTAAAGGATTTATACGAGGAACCGAGGGGTTGGCCTCATCTTCTGTAACCATGGGTAGAAGGATGTGATAGAACTAGAAACGGTTCATCGCAGGGATTGATTCAGCATCCTTGTACCGCATATCCAGTCCTTGTAAGGTAGAGATAGCTCCCGATAGATGTGGTGGCTCATCGGGAGAGTGTATGATGTCCCTTCCACAAGACCAAAGTTAGACATTTAGACAATGCCCAGTTGATAGCATGTTTTGCGACACACAAGCGAAACCGAAATCCTAGAATCCCTTTAAAAGATCTCGCAGCAAACTCCTTTCTTCCGCCGTGTGACACCATATTTAGTAGGACCACCGATAACCCTCACATTCACAACCCTTAGAGTCTAGTCCCGAACAATTACATCCACCGAACAAATCAGTACAAGAATCTCAGTCCCTGTGGGATCGTTATTACTTGACAACATCCATGCACTTGCGGGCGTTGAACGCAAGCACGCGCTTCGAGTCCTCGATGGTCTCCGTCGCCAGATTTGAGGTTGCATTCGCATGCATCAAGTTTTTGGTATCGTTGCCAGGGAATAATCGATTCGACATCGAATCAAGAAGTGGATAATTGGATCGGACTTAGGATTAGATTTACTTATTTTCTTTCTTTCTTTTTGATTTATTTTACTTCAGTTTTAGATTTTCCATATCTAGATTTAGTTGTTATTTCATTTTAGTAGTAGTTTTCTATTTCCTTATTGGCTCTTTGATTTTTGTAACTAGATTAGTTTATTTCTTGTTCCTAAGCATTAGGTAAATACTCCTAACTTTTCTTCTTAACTAAAACTTTGGTTCCACCCTCCAAGTTATCTATGTTGGGATGTATTCTGAAAAGTCTATCTTTTGTATGAACATCTTTATTTTGAAATAAGAATCACATGATCATTCTTTGCATATTTTTATGGTTATGCATATTGTCTAATATATTACATTGTAGATAACATGGTGTGTGGTGTCACACGGGAGATCATGTTATCTGCTTCTTGTAAAGTATAAGTATAGGCTCACAACCGAGATGGCTTTGGACAAACCATTGGTATGGTTGTAGTGTGATTTGGTATTGGTTTATGTTGACCATAAAATCACACTAGTAGACTTTGTGTGTATTGAGCAGGACCGACTTAGAGGTGATTCGATTTATTGCTGACTATATATAATCAAATCAGACCTCAGATGATATATTGTACATACTCTTAATCCCGATATAATAACGGGCACATATACTTAGTAGTCATTTCTTTGATTTACCAATGGGCGAGATTTATAGATTAAATGGATAGGCTCGGTAAGTTGAGAAATGATATTATTTTTATGGTGTGCCGTTGATTATAGGACGAAACCGTTGTAGGATATTTGACGCCGCTAGAGGGGGGGTGAATAGTGCATGACGGTTCATAGATGGAATTCGTTGCCGTGTTGTCTCTACAATTTCGTTAGCGCAGCGGAAATAGAAAAATAATAACGATAACGAAATGAACAACAGGCTAACACAAAGATATAACGTGGTTCGGAACTGAACGGTTTCTACTCCACGAATCGAGCTCTAAAGAGCCCTAGTGATGCACATGCACTCACTAATCACAAATACTCCTTCTCGACAACAAGTCGGAGGTGGAGAAACCTCATACAAAAGATTACAACAATAATCTAAGTAGATACAAGCAAATACAATGAGATACAATGCAATATAAGTAAAGAAAAAGCTTTACAAATGCCTTTTGATTGCTTGCTTGTTGATCACTTGAACCGTGGTTGAAGACCCTGATTTGCAGCATGAAATCGCCTAAAAAACATCAAAGAAATCGCTGCCAAAAACCCTCTCGTCGAGCTCCTTTTATCCTTGCGCGCGACCTGGATTTCCGCCCATCAGTCGACTGCCATAAGTCACCAGTCGACTGATGCCACTGTTGTCGTGAGACAACGACTCGATCCACGCTAGAAAAACTCCAACATTTGCGATCAGCCGGCCACGAGCGCTCGTGCTCGACATTGGATCGGCGATCGTGCGACCCTTAGCAGCCGATCGCTATCGACACTAGTCGATCGCTCCAATGAGCCGATCATCGCAGAGCATTTGACTCTAAATCGGCGCCGAACTCAAGTCGACACGACGACGGTCGAACGCCATAATGCGACGATCCAAGGGTCGCAATGATCGCTAATGTCATGGCATGTTATATGGCAAACAAAGCATGTCATATAAAATATATAGGTATAATAATACTTAAATTTTAATATTAATTGCCATTTGTTGGGAATAATCATATTTTCCCATATTAACCTAATCTCCCTAGTGTGCCAAAAATCCAAAATGGCACACTAACCTCTAAACCCAACTTGTGCCAATTTGATCATTTTATCAAAACTTCTCAATTAATATTGGCACATCCTAAAATCCTTTAGAATTCAAATCTAACCACATCCCAAGGTAACCAAAACCTTGAAAATGACCTAAAATGACACCTTTGCCATGGTTGAGTTAACTACCCATCCAATCAAGGTTGGCACACCCTAAACCCATCTTAGCGTGAATCAATCACGCTCTTAGGAACCCAAAATCGATTTGAGCTCCTAGGGTTAATTAGGTATTCCTTAGGGATTACCTCCCTAGATACCTTCCTAATGACCCTTCTAGGCTTATTAGCCTTGGTCACTTGGGTCTTGCCTAGGTTGAGTCTAGGGGTAACTCCCCTTGCAGCCTTCTTGGTGGCCACCCTAGGTTTCCTAGAAACCCTAGCCACTAGGCACAACCTTTGGTCAACCTTAGGGATGACTTCCCTATTGACCTTGGTCTTCCTAGACCTAGTTTGTGTCCCATAATCAAATGGAACACTATGGTAAGCTACCTTAGGCTTAGGTTTGTGACCCAAACCTTGCTTGCCCTTGGTTGACTTTTGACTCTTAGGTCCTTGGTGTTGACTTTGACTTTTGGACCTTTGACTTTGACACTAGACCCTTTAAATTGATTTTGTATCTTATTTAGGGTCTTTTCAAGTTTTTCAAGCCTTGACCTCAAGACTTGATTTTCCTTTTCTAATTTCCCAATTTTAGAATTTTGATTTAAATCTTGGCCATTTGACTTCCTAGGCATATGCCTAGTCCATTTAGGGTTAAAACCTAATTGTTCTTGTATTTTTCTAAGAGATTCCTTAGGTAAGGTTTTTCTAGGGACATTAGTCCCAAATATTTCCATATTTTCTACATGGACTCTCTTAGCTCCTAAACAAAATTCCTTACTTCTAGCATGCTCTTTATGATAAATAGCAAGACTATTGAAATTATTCCTAGCATGCTTTTGACTATAAGAATTAGAAAGAGCATTACTAAAATATTCCTTAGGGTTAGCCTTAGCTCCCCCTACATGGGTAGCTCCTTCTTGGGTCTTTTTGCTCCCCCTAGGACATTGACTCCGGTAATGCCCATTTGAGTTGCACTTGAAGCTTATGATATGCTCCTTGCTCTTTTGACTTGGGGCATCGGCATCCTTGACTTTTGGTGCCGGTGGAGCTTTCCTAACCTTCTTTGGGCACTTGCTCTTGTAGTGCCCGGCTTCTCTACACTCAAAACATATGATATGATTTTTATTACAAATTGATATGTTTGAGTTACCTATGGTGGATGTGGTGATTGGAGTGGATTCTTAATTCCTCCCGGAGGTTGAGACTTCTTCTTGAATTTGTTCCGGCTCCGGTGTGGAAGTTCTCTTCTCCCCCTCAATCCTTGAGGTGGATGCTTCTTCCACCTCTTCCACCTCTTCTTTCTCTGATCCGGAAGTCGACTCCCTATCAACTTCCGACTCCTCATGCTCTTTAGATGGGGATGTGCTTGGTTGAGCTGAGAGGGTGATGGTCCTTCTTCTTGGACCGATGATAGACTTTCATGGAGCTTGGCCAAATCGCTCCATAGCTCCTTGGCATCCACATAGTCACCTAGACTACACAAGAGGCCATTAGGAATTAAATCAAAAATGAATTTGATTACCTTCTTGGTTTTATCGAATTGTTGGAGTTGCTCCTCACTCCACTTCTTCTTCTTGAGAAACCCTCCCTTTGGTCCCTTAGGATATTCAAATCCTTCCATCAATGCGGACCACTCCTCAAGGTCTCTCATCATCAAAAAATCTTCAATTCTCGCCTTCCAAGAATTGAAGCCTTCTCGTCCATATAAGGAATAGGGAATTGGGGTGTTGATGTCCCATCCCAATGGTTCTTCCATCTTCACCCTCTAGCCTCTTTGTCTTAGCTCCCGGCGGTTAGTCCGTAGAAGAGCCCCAGGCTCTGATACCAATTGTAGGATATTTGACGCCGCTAGAGGGGGGTGAATAGCACGTGACAGTTCGTAGATGGAATTCGTTGTCGTGTCGTCTCTACAACTTTGTTAGCGCAGCAGAAATAAAAAAATAATAACGATAACGAAATGAACAACAGGCTAACACAAAGATATAACGTGGTTAAGAACCGAACGGTTCCTACTCCACGGATCGAGCTCTAAAGAGCCCTAGTGATGCACACGCACTCACTAATCACAAATACTCCTTCTCGACAACAAGTCGGAGGTGGAGAAACCTCGTACAAAAGATTACAACAATAATCTAAGTAGATACAAGAAAATACAATGAGATACAATGAAATATAAGTAAAGAAAAAGATTTACAAATGCCTTTTGATTGCTTGCTTGTTGATCGCTTGAACCGTGGTTGAAGACCCTGATTTGCAGCAGCAAATCGCCTCAAAAATGTCCAAGAAATCGCTGCCAAAAACCCTCTCGTCAAGCTCCTTTTATCCTTGCGCGCGACCTGGATTTCTGCCCATCAGTCGACTGCCATAAGTCACCAGTCGACTGATACCACTATTGTCGTGAGACAACGACTCGATCCACGCTGAAAAAACTCCAACGGATCTCTTGGCGATCATTTGCCAACATTTGCGTACGATCGCGCCCGTAGCGACCAGCGATCGACTATGGAGTGTTACGTGCTTGACATTGGGTAGCGGTCATCGACCCTTAGCGATCGGCTGCTGTCGACACCGATCGCTCCAATGAGCGATCATTGCAGAGCATATTTCGACACTAAGCTGGCAAACTCAAGTCGACTCACGGCAGTCGAACCGGCCATAATGTCAGTCGACTGCCAACCTCAAAAATGAGGTTTTAACCCAAGTATAGTGCCCCCATACTTGCTAGACCACCCTTAGCCTAGACCTAAGCCTTCTAGCCACCTCCATCAGCCTCACGCCTCTTGGATCCCTCCAAGTCATCCATGACTTGTTCATCCATCGCGCTAGCCTCCAGGTGCTTCCCTCGGCTATGTCATGCTAACGGTGTCTACACCGCCAAGGCACATTGGACTTACGCCGCCAAGACTCCGCTTGGACTTTACGCCGCCAATATCCAACCCCTTGGACATCTCAAATGCCAAGACTCAAGCTTGGACTTTCCCTTGCCAACCCATGTTGGACTTTCCATGCCAAGACCCATGCTTGGACTTTTCCTTGTGCCAAGTACTCAAGACTTAGACTTTCCCAAATGCCAAGTGTCCCACTTGGACTTTCCATGCCAAGTACCCATGACTTGGACTTTACCTTGCCAAGACCCATGCTTGGACTTTGCCAAATGCCAAGTGTCCCACTTGGACTTCCCATGCCATGTACTCAAGACTTGGACTTCCCTATGACAATTACATTGTCATATGTTTTTGTCGAACATCAAAATATCACTCGAGTCAAACTGGAGTCCTGGTCAATCGTGACCGTGGTCGATTGCACCAACAACCGTGTCCTATATATTAGGATGATTATGTCCCCTTGAGGAGCTCATAAGGTTCATCATGTAAACCATGCAGGTGGACTTGGTCCGGCATGATGAAAAGGTTGAGTGGTACTACTCATGGAGTTAGATGTTGATTAATTAATGATCAGTAAAGTAATTAATCGATGGACATTTGAGATTTTAAACACAGGGAGAAAATATACATATAATATATGGAGCTCATATTAACTTTTGGGGGTTGGTGAGGTAGATCGATAATAATCTTTTAGTGGATTGGATTATCATTAATGGATCGGACTTTATGTGGACTTAATCCATTGGGTGGCCAAGATCCAACTCCTCCTCATGGTCCCTATTGTTGCCTATTAATACCTCATGAAGCTTAGATCCAATGGATAGAAACAAAACTCTAGATCCAAAAGTAGAGATTAAATCTCTAGATCCGACGGTTGAGAATAAATCTCTAGATCCGACGATTGAGATTAAATCCCTAGAACCAATGGTGGAGATTAAAACAAGGCTTATCCCTAAACTCTAGAAAAGGAGCCTTTAAGGTTTGCGTAGAGAGCATTAGAGAAGGAAGGGTCTTTGGAGTTGCCGGCAAGAAGCAAGGGGCTAGGGTCTGGAGCTTGGCGGCACCAAATAAGGAAACAATTTCCTTAACTTCTTCTTCCTCAAGCTTGTCGGCGCCCATACATCCCCTTCCTCACTTTGGCCGGCATCCAAACTCCCTCCTCTCCTTCTCCTTGGCCGGTGGAACCAAGGCTTAGGGTCCTCCCTTGGAGCTTTTGGCCGACAACCATTGTTTCCCTTCTCCTTTTTGGCCGACGGCAAGCAAGGTACTTGTTGCTTGTTCATTGGCAAAAGGAAGGAGAAGGATCTTGTTTTTATTCTTCCTCTTGCTCGGAACGAGCAAGGAAGAAAGATTGGTGATCTAGGAGCTTCAACTTTTGGTAAATCGTCGCCCACACGACGTCCGAAAGGAGAAAGGTTATACAATAGAAGATCAAGAGGTATATCGATTCTATATTTTCATTTGTTCCATGTTTATATTTAGAAGGGGAAGCGAAGTCTCCCCTCCCAACAATCTATTGTATATGATTTATTAATCCTATCTCATCAAAGGATGTTGAAATGTTAACACAGCCCACTCGACCCTTGAAAGATTACATAGTGCCTAGACGAAAAGCCTGGAACTCTTGCATAGTTATTCCTCGAATTTAGGCCGTGAGCTAGGAAATAAACCCTGCATTAATTGCTCTTATTCAAGAAAAGCAATTTGGAGGGGCTCAGATTGAGGAACCCTATTTACACCTTGAAGAATTTCTGGCATACTGCGGCACAGTGCAATATGAAGGAGTCCCAGCAGATGCCATTAAGCTCATCATGTTCCCATTTTCACTGAAAGGGGGGCTAAGCAATGGATACGGGTGCTACCAGAAGGGAGTATAACAACATGGGAATAAATGGAAGACTCTTTCCTAAGTAAATTCCCCCCACACACACAAGAAACAGCCTACCTTAGGGATAAAATCCTTCCATTTGAGAAAGGGCAAGAAGAGACTCTGGCCGAGGCATGGAAGAGGCTACAGGGACTAGTTATTCATTGCCCACACCATGGATTACAGGATTGGTTACTCCTTCATATTTTTTATTCCGGGATAACTAACTCATCGAAAGAACTCTTGGACACAGTCGTGGGGGGCATGCTGATGAAAAATAGCATAGACGACGCATATCGCATTATAGAGACAGTGGTGGGGACTCTTGAAATATGGGCAAACAGCGAGCAACATTTTTAGGAGGCTTTCCCAATCAAGGGGATAGACAGCGCTGAAGTAGCCTGCCAAGTATAGGGGGAGGACAAGGAGAGAGAGTACTGGATGGAAGAAGTTTCCTTATCCTCAGGATCAGAAGAAGAGGAAGAATCGGGGCAGGTGGAAGAAGAGAAACACACAGAGCTTGAGATGAAGCCGCTCTCCCTAGTCTAAAGTATGAATTTTTAGGACCAACTACAACCCATCCGGTGATTATAAATGCCAACTTGAGTGAGGAAGAGACAAGGAAGTTGCTGGGGGTGCTTAGGACATATAAAAAAGTGCTGGGCTATACCATCGATGACATAAAAGGGATATGCCTGTCTTTGTGCATGCATAGGATAATTCTTGAGGACGGGTGTAAGTCAACCGTGGAGCGCCAAAGGCGGCTTAACCCTCTTGGATGCCAAAATAATTTACTTGATTTCAGATAGTGAGTGGGTAAGTCTAGTACACGTAGTTCCAAAGAAAGGTGGCACTACAGTAGTCAAAAATGAGGAGAATGAGTTGATCCTTGTTCGAAGGGTAACGGGGTGGAGAATGTGCATAGATTATCGTAAATTAAACAAAGCAACAAGAAAGGATCATTTTCCACTTCCGTTTATTGACCAAATGCTGAAACGCCTCGCTAAACATTCATATTTTTGCTACCTTGACGGGTACTAAGGGTTTTTCCAAATCTCAATCCACCCTAATGACAAAGAGAAGACCACCTTCACCTGCCCGTACGGAATCTTCTTATACAGACGAATGCCCTTTGGCCTATGTAATGTCCCAGCCACCTTCCAGCGTTGTATGACAGCTATCTTTTCAGACATGATCGAACAAATTATGGAGGTATTCATGGATGATTTTTCAGTCTACGGAACAAGTTTCGATGCATGTCTAAAGAATTTAGAAAAGGTTCTGCAGAGGTGTGAGGAGAATAACTTGATTTTGAATTGGGAAAAATGTCACTTCATGGTAACTGAAGGGATAGTTCTAGGACATAAGATATCAGGGAACAGTATCGAAGTAGACAAGGCAAAGGTCGAAGTAATTGAAAAATTGCCACCACCCAGGGATGTAAAGGGGGTCCGGAGCTTTCTGGGGCATGCGGGTTTTTATCGAAGGTTCATAAAGAATTTTTCTCAAATAACTAGACCTCTGACAAATCTACTAGCTAAGGACACAGAGTTTATTTTTAACCAGCAATGTTTTGTAGTGTTTGAAGAAATAAAGAAAGCCTTAATGACGTCCCCGATAATACAATCGCCTGACTAGAGCCTACCATTCGAGGTCATGTGTGATGCTAGTGATTATGCAGTGGGGGCACTATTAGGGCAACGAAAGGAGAAAAAACTACACGTCATTCACTACGCCAGTAAGACGCTGAATGGAGCACAAATCAATTATGCCACGACTGAGAAGGAATTACTAGAAGTTGTGTTCGAATTCGACAAGTTCAGACAATACTTAGTAGGTTCGAAGGTAGTGGTTTACATCGACCATACTATAGTTCGTTACTTGCTAAGTAAGAAGGATGGTAAACTCTGCCTTATTCGCTGAATTCTATTACTTCAGGAATTTGATATAGAAATCAGGGATAAAAAGGGATCAGACAATGTCGTCGAGGACCACTTATCACGCATGCCCATAGATAGTAGGTTAGAAGAAGGAGACAGTGCCCAAATAGACGATACTCTGCGGGATGATACCGTCATGGCTATTACTAAGGTTACCACCCCATGGTATGCAGATTTGGTAAATTTTCTTGCAGGAAGAGTGATACCGCCAGAATTCATGACCCAACAAAGGAAAAGATTCTTTTCAAAGGTTCGGCAATACGTATGGGATGACCTCTTTTTATTTAGGAAGTGTACAGATATCGTATATCGAAGGTTTGTACCAGAAGAGGAAGTAGAGAGCATCCTCTTTCACTATCATTCCTCCGCATATGGGGGTCATGTTGGAATTGCAAAAACAGTCGCGAAGATACTTTTGGTAGGATTCTACTAGCCTAGCCTATTTAGGGACACACGCAACTATGTAGTCTCCTGCGATCGGTGCTAGTGAACAGGAAATATTGGGAGGAGACACGAGATGTCGACAAGCACCATATTAGAGGTGGAGCTCTTCGACATATGGGGAGTAGATTTCATGGGGCCCTTTCCCGCTTCTGACGCAAATAGATATATATTGGTCATTGTAAACTACGTCTCCAAATGGGTGGAGGCCGTAGCATCACCCCATTGTGATGTAAGGACCGTAATAAAAATGTTCAAAAGAAACATATTCCCTAGATTCGGAGTTCCTTGAGTAGTAATCAGTGATGGAGGATCCCACTTCATCGAAAAATAGTTTGAAAAATTGCTACCTAAGTATGGGGTGATCCACAAAGTTTCAACAACATACCACCTGCAAACAAGCGTACAAGTTGAAATTTCAAATCGGGAGATCAAAAGTATCCTAGAAAAAATAGTAGTGGCATCACGGAAAGATTGGTCACAAAAACTAGACAATGCTCTTTGGGCTTACTGCACAGCTTATAAGAATCCGATAGGCATGACCTCGTTCCACTTAGTCTGTGGGAAGCCTTGCCATCTACCCATTGAATTAGAACACAAGGCTTTCTGGGCCATCAAGAAGCTCAACTTGGACTACTACGCGGTAGGAGAGAAAAGGAAACTGCAGTTAAGCGAGTTGGACGAAATTCAAAGAGACGCATATGAACATGCTAAGGAATATAAGGAAAGAACTAGGAAATGGCATGACTAACACATCTTGAGAAGGGAGTTTAAGGAAGGAGACTTAGTTCTCCTGTATAATTCCAGGTTAAAACTTTTTCTAGGGAAGCTAAAATCAAGGTGGTCAGGATCGTTTCGGGTGAAGAGGGTATACCCATATGGTACAGTGGATATATGGAGTAAGTAATCAGGGGAGATCAAGGTAAATGGGAAACAATTAAAGAAGTATCTAGGGGAGTCTCCAGAAATTGAGATGGATGAATGGAGGTTCACTGAACCTCTAGAGCCAAGTTGATAATAGAGTGTGGTCGAGCTAAACGAGCTTAAACAAAGCAGTTCTTGGGAAAAATCCCAAGTTTAGTTTTTAGGTTTTCCTTTGATTGTATTGCATGCATTTAGGTTAATTTGAACTTTGATTTCCATTTCGTTTAGCGTTAGAACTAGAAAAGAACTTTGCTAGGTAAAAATAAATCAATTTTTAGCTTACATGGCGAAGCGTGTGAGAAAATTTAGACCGTTGTGCACAAAAGGAGAGAAAAAGGGGACAAACGACCTGGGCGTGTGTTTTCCCACGATTGTGCCCCACCAACCCGAGGCACACACGGCCTGGCCGTGGGTTTTCACATGACCATGTCGCGTAGGGGTTAATCAAGGCACGCCGTGTGTTTTCGCCCCATGTGCGCCGAGTGTTTTGATTTTCTTGCCCTAGCCATGTGGATCCTTCTTCCCCACCACCTAGAAGCCTTTCCAACCCTCAAGGAAGCCAAAATGAAGTAGAGATGAGGAGGACCAAGCACGTGGTATCTCGATTCGGTGCGGCGGAGCAACGAGCAAGGAGAATCGACGCCCCTCAAGCTTCGAAGGAAGGTAACACTCTTTCAACCCTTCTTTTTCGCAACAATGAGCATAGGGATAGATATAACATGCTTTCTACTCGTAAAATCACTGCAACTAGATATCTTGATAAAGACTTACTAGAATCCCTAGGGTTATTGGGTGACATTCAATCCCTATTTGCAAAAATAGGGTGGGGAGAGATAATGGGGATAAGACACCCGACCTACCCTAGAATAGTTTTAGAGATTTTAAGTTCTTTAGAAGCCAAAGTTTTAATGGGTAGAGAGAGCGAAGAGGGTAGGATTACCTTTAGAATATTTAACATTGAGCATGAATGGACATTACACCAATGGAACTCATGTTTTGGCTTGCCAAGTGGGGGAGAGAGAAGAAACCCTATTGGGTTTAACTCTCGGATCTTTTAAACCGAATTTATAGGAGAGCATGCTTACGACCCTTCTAGGGCCAAAGCATCGCACCTCCAAAACCCTATTTTCTGATACCTCCACCGAATCATAGCAAGTACTATATTTGGTCATGGGGAGAGTGACGGTGTAATGAGAGCTAGCAAGCTGCTTTGCCTCTGGGACATGCTACAAGAAAGGAGTAGCATCGATGTAGGGTCCCATTTCATTAGACACTTAGTGAAGATGGGCAAAGTAGCAAGAGGAGAGATTAATGTGGGAGGCTTACTTACCCACATTTGTCATCGGATGGGGTACGACTACACTGCGCTAGATAGTATAGAGGGGAGCCCTAGGATCGACCTAGGAGTGTGTATGACCATGAAGATGATTGTAAGAGAGGAACACTCCTTATGCCTTGTAAGGAAAAACTTGATGACCCTCAGGCTCTCCGACCCTGATCGTACCACCATCACCACATGCGCCAACTGACGCTTAGACCTGATAGTGGAGTCCCCGCCATGTGAGGGACCATCCACAGCGGCACCCATATCTCCCCCTTTACATCACTCTCCCTCTAGTCCACACATGTATAGAAGCCCACCTAGTCCACGTCGACATGAGCCTCCACCTGCACCACCACTTTTTTCTACTTTTAAGAGGGATACAGGTACATTAGCCTATGATTTTTCGAAGTTCCCATCGCACCTCGACGATATATACGCCAAGCAGCAGACACAGAGACAGCAATGGGAGCAGTAGAGCGCCTACATGTAGGCAGAGTTTCAGGGCTTCCGGGAGCACTTCCAGAGGGCTGAGGAATTCTACGATGAGGCCCGCATTTACTTCCAAGAGGAGGTTGCTCGTCGCCAGGATGAGGCCACCTATCGCCAGGAGATGCGGCAGCACATGCATGTCCTACAGGCACAGTGGGCTAGGGAGGAGGAGCACTGAGTAGCCGTTGCATCCACCAGCTCTCAGATTGACCACATGTACATGTGGCATCAGCGGCTCAACAGTAGGTTCTCCCAGGATCCTGAGATGCCAAGGCTTCCAGACTTTCCACCTCGTCCACCATACTAGAGGTATACTTTGATTTAAGTATGGGAAGGACCCCAAGTTTTATTTTATTTCTAGTAGTAGTTTCTTTCCTAATGTTTGCATTTTAGTTAGCATTCATTTATTCATGCATTAGTTGTTTAGTTTCTTTTAGCACTTAGTTTTTGCTACCTATAAGCTGCCTCAGGAGTATTTTTTTTTTTTTTAAAAAAAGGGTCTTCTTCATGAGTTATTTCCATGAGTAGTGTAACTTCATTTATCTTGTGGTATTTTATTTTATTGGATTTGAATGAATATTTTAGACTTACACTGGTTAGCTTTTATTTTACATATACACATGACGAACTTTCTGAAAGGGAGAGTCTAGTACGTACCTAATTATGATTCATCTCAGTAGTCTAGTACTTTGGAATTCATAGGTGACTCTAGATTTAGCATTTTAGTTACTAGAGATGCTCAGATTGTTAAAGCCCATTCGGAAAAATCAAAAATTCCAAGAGAGAGAGTAAGAAAAAAAATTTGAGGGATAAAAAAATATAGTTGTCATGGGTGGAAATGGTTAGGTGCCCCTTTGAGACTGAGTTAGGTTACTAGGGAAACACCTACCAATTTCTCTCAATACCGAGCACGCCTTTGAGACTTTGTGCTAGATCTAGGAAATGACCCTCGCTTTGGGCAAGTAAGTGCCTAAGAGCTGGAGACCTTAGGAAAGTTATAGGATGACGACTTAACTTATCATGGAATGAGTATCCCCTAAGAAGATTCGCTTGGCACTAGCACGAGGAGCTAACTTAGTGAATTTCTAGAACATATTTATTTAGCTTTGATTGCAAATACCACTTGATAAATGTAGTTAGCATGCTAAGTATGGAACAATTTCTTTTTAAAATTTCATGGCACTGAGGTTTGCTTGAGGACAAACAAAGATTTTAAGTCTGGGGGAATTGATGTGAGCAAAACATATAGGGTTTTAGGAGTAGTTTTCACTCACATCTCATAGTATTTTATGTTCATTTCATGTATATTTTACATTATGTTACATGCATTTTTTATTTTCTAGTTCGGATATCTGCTCTATTTACTTTTGCGTGTAGGATAGCATTTTATAGGGAAAACGGCATAATTTTGGAGAAAAAGAAGACATTTGGCAATTGGATGTAGAAGGGAACACGACTAGGGCGTGTTCCCACACACGGCCGTGTTCAGATGGCGAAAACGGCTACCACAGCCTGACACACAGCAAGGTTGTGTGTTTTCACACAGTCGTGTGGCGACCCAGCAAATTGACGCGACTAGGGTTTTTTCTAGATTTCGTAGTGATTCGGTGTGATGTTTATATAAGGAAAGCTCCGTCCAAATCCTAGGAAGGAGGCAAGACGACTGGGATAGCACCTCGAAGCCCTAAAAAGCTTAGGAAACTCCAACGGGGAGGAAGAACACTGCCGGAGATCCGAGTTTTGCACTTCAACACAAGAGAGAAGGCCACATTGGCATTGTAAATTTTTGTTCTTTCACTTTATCTATTATTTATTCGAACATGAACATGCCTTGTGTTTCTCCTCTTCTATCTATGGAGTAGTTTCTTCGATTCTAGGATTAGGGAGTAGTTTGTGTGCATAGGATATGTTGCTTCAAATTGAATTCTAGTATTGAGTTTGAATTTTCAATTGGAACTAGTTTAGACCGATATCAATTTGTATTTGGTTTTCTATCTATTGTGCTTAGCCGATACGAGGGGTGACAACCCTCATATCTAAGATTTAGGGGATTTATACGATGAACCTTGGGGTTGGCCTCATCTCCTGTAACCGTGGGTAGAAGGATGAGATATAACTGGAAACGGTTCATCGCAAGGATTAATTCACCATCCTCGTACCGCCTATCCAGTCCTTGTAAGACAGAGATAGCTCCCGATAGATGCGATGGCTCATTGGAAGAGTGTATGATGGCCCTTCCACAAGACTATAGTTAGACATTTAGACAATGCCCAGTTGATAGCATGTTTTGCGACACACAAGCGAAATCGAAATCCTAGAATCCCTTTAAAAGATCTCACGGCAAACTCCTTTCTTCCTCTGTGTGACACCGTATTGAGTAGGACCACCAATAACCCTCACATTCACAACCTGTAGAGTCTAGTCCCGAACAATTACATCCATCGAATAAATCGGTACTCGAATCTCAATCCCTGTGAAATCGATAATCTTTTTATTACTTGACAATATCCGTGCACTTGCGGGCGTTGAGAGCGAGCGTGTGCTTCGAGTCCTCGACGGTCTCCATCGCGAGATTTGAGGTCGCATTCGCGTGCATCAATTTATAGAGGCAACACTTCAATGTTGTAGCAGTGTTATTTTCATAGTTGGTCAAGCATTTGTTTTATAAACCTTTTCCAGTCGATCGGAATGCCTTCCAATCGACTCCACATCAGCCCGTCGATATTGAACTTCTGGTCTTCCAATTGACAGAACACGCTCTAGTTGACTTTAGATCACCCGGCTCTGCATTGAGAAGTTTGCCTCTTTAGTTGACCGAAACACCCTAGTCGACTGAAACTCATTCCATCTGTGGTGTTAGATCTTCGATTGATCACCAGCTAATCCTGCTAACTAGGTATCCAATCAATTGACCCGTACCCAGTCGACTGGAATTCGTTGAGTAGATGGATCCCTGTAAAATGAGATTAGCACAAATAGATAATATCAAATATGATAGCAATAATAATACTGCTCGATCTCGACTTCTAAGTGTCATGCGAACTTTTGGTCGATTTGACACCAAGCTTTGTCTCCCTAAACAAGACTCGGCCTCACCTCTCCACTCGAGACTTACCTGCTAGCTGCTATGTCGGATTTACCATTCTTGACATCTAATCTAACCCTCCATGGCTTTCACCAGGTGTCCAGTCTACCTGACACAGCTGGACTTTTTGTCGATTATCCGATCTCCTTCCCCAACTGGTCTTCATGCCAATTGTCTGGTCCACTCCACCCATCTAGACTTCATGCCTGGTGTTCGGTCCTTTTGATATGTGAAGACATTTGCCTAGTATTCGGTCAACACAACCTATTAGGACTTCCTGTTAAGACTGCACACTTAACACTGATATTAGAACACAAGTAAATCCTATCTTTAACTATGGTTCATACATCAAAACCAAGGAGTGATGCTCTTTGCATCAACAGAAGATGTTAGTAAAACCCCTAGAGTCAATCATGTGTTGATTGTTGTATGGACTTTGTAGTATCATATTCCTATTTAAAAAAGCATTTCTTTATGGTTATTGTGTTGGAATGTATACTGAAAGCCTAGCTCTTTTTGTATGAACATTTTATTTTGAAATAAGAATCACATGATCATTGTTTGCACTTTATATATTTATTATATGTGTGCATATTGTCTAATATTTTACATTGTAGATAACATGGTGCTTGGTGTGGCACAGAAGATCATGTTATCAGTTCCTTGTAAAATATAAGTAGAGGCTCACAACCAAGATGGTTTTGGATAAACTATTGGCATGGTTGTAGTGTAGCTTGGTATTGTTTTGTCTTGAACATAGAGTTACACTGGTACACTTAGGTGTATTGAGCAGGACCGACATAGAGGTGATTCAATTTAGTACTGACTACATAATTGAATCGGACCTCGGATATTATGTTGTACATGCTCTTAATCCTGATATAATAACGGGCACATGTACTTAGTATTTATTTCTTTGATTTACCAGTGGGTGAGATTTAGATGGATTAAATCAATATGCCCGGTAAGTTGTGAAATAATATTATTTACATGGGGTGTCGTTGATTATAGGAGGAAACTGTGTCCTATATATTCGGTTGATGATGTCCCCTTGAGGATCTCATAAGGTTCATCATGTAAACCCAGCTGGTTGACTTAGTCAACATGATGATAAGGTTGAGTGGTACTACTCGAGGAATTAGATGTTAATTAATTGATGGTCAGTAAATCAATTAATTGATAGACATTCGATATCTTAAACATGGGGAGATAAATGTACAAATGATATATGGAGCCCATATTGATTTGTGGGGGTTGGTGAGGTAGTTCAATGATGATCCTCTAGTGGAATGGAACATCATTGATGGATCAAGTTTGTGTGGTTCCGATCCATCGGGTGGCCAAGATCCAACTCCTCCTTATGGTCCCTATCGTAGCCTAATATAATCCTTGTGAAGTCTAGATCCAAGAATGTAAAACAAAACCTAGAACCAACGGTTGGGATTAAATCCCTAAGATCCGATGGTTAGGATGAAACCCTAGAATCGACGGTTAGGATTAAATCCCTAGATCCGACGGTTGGGATAAAACCCTAGATCCGACGGTTGGGATGAAACCCTAGATCCGACGGTTGGAATGAAACCCTAGATCCGACGGTTGGGATAAAACCCTAGATCCGACGGTGGAGATTAAATCCCTAGATCCGACGGTGGAGATTAAAGGAGGCTTAAGCCCAATTCTATAAATAGGAAGCTTAGTCTTGGGCGGCAATAATTGATTTTCGAATTGGAGTTAGGGTTTTGGGCGGCTAGGGTTTGGAGCAAAGTGGGCGGCAACCTTCTTCCTTCTTGTTGATTGCCGGTGCCCATCTCCTTTGATCATTCCTTGGCTGGCGCTCATCCTAGAGGCCTCCCCCTTCTTCCTTGGCTGGCAGTTCTCCTCCGATTGGTGGCCGGTTCTCATCCTCCTCCCTATTCTTCAAGGTGGTCGGCGGTTCTCCTTCATTTGGTGGCCGACGCATCATCCATTTGATCCTTGGCCGGCGGTTGCACCAAATTCCCTAATTTAGTGGCCGACTCTAGAAAGGATAGGTATTTGTAAGTTTTTCTCTTTGTTCGCAGCGGACAAGGTAGAGAAGAAAGCGATCTAGAAGGCTTCTACTCGTGGAAGATCTTCGTCCACACGTCGTCCACGAGAAGGATAGGACATACGGTAGAAGATCGTGAGGTATAAAGTTATTTTAACTTTATTTACAGATCTGAGCTTGTTCTTTTATGTTTTGATTATGCATGTGTAAATTAGTAAATATATTGTATAATCATGGACCCCGAAGACAACCACAAAAACCGGCGATCCGTTCGTCGTCTCTTCCGCGGCTAACCAACTAGAAGAGTTGTGTTGCTTGAACAACTAGTTTGTTCAAGAGACCACTCAAGTTGTTAGCACGACGACGAAATGGTTGTGCTAAGGAAGCTCATCCCATCAGGATTAATTCTTTCATTAGTGAAAATTTTAATCCAGGGACATGGGAGCCAATGAGCCTCCGAAGCGACTCCCTTCAATTGGTATCAGAGCCACGGTTTCCGGTTTTGTGTGTTTAGGATTCGGTTAATTTTTTTTTATGCATTTTTCATATATTATATGTGCCGGATAATAGTAGGATATGCGTAGTTTAACTCTTTGGTTGCAGGCATAAGATCCGACTATTATGGCCATGTGTGAGTATGTGAATGGATGTGTGTAAAAATTTATTATTTGAATCCTCGGGGTTGACGAGGCTAGATTAGTATTTAATTTTTGTAATTAAATACGACATTGTTTAGCCGCTCATTTTAGTTTACTTTCGATCTAGATTATTTGTACACTCCTTCATGGAGTATAGGATCGATGGATGTAAATTAAAATGTTTTATCTCGGCTTGGAACTCTTTGGTGACTTGCGCACGGGAAAAGATGGAGCGGACGAGGTGGCGACACGACGGGATGCATATTGGAGGACAATGCCATAATAGTTGGAAAAATTCTGTTTTTTCCATATTTATTGCTTATTTATTTTATATGCATGTTGTGTATGTTTTAAAATTCCTCATTTTTAATTTACTAAGTGGGAGAGGGACATTTTAATTAATTCCCGCGGCCTCCATTACAATTTGACGTGTGATGCAACAAACTTGTGTGTCGGCTCTGAGTGTCTTCCTCCCTGAGGACGGGTTTGTTTGCGGATCACTAGGTCAAATAATGGTTATAGGAAATTATCTAGGAGCATGTGTACTTCCACAGAGGTAAGGCACATAATCCAAAATAATTCCCTTAGTATCGTGTAATGGTGCACATTTAGATACAAATAAAAGTATCCTCCCCAGAGGAGTCACTGCTTTTATTTGTAGGGCCAAAGGAGAACCAACTATTAATTTTATTTGTCAAAAAGTAAGGTTGACAAGATAATAAAATTAATGGGTAAAACCTCCTCTTACAAATGTAGAATTCGTATACGTCCACACAGAGTGACATGCGACATTCTCGGTGATTTGAGGTGTTGGTTGATTTCGGGATTTTATTGTTTTGAGGAATCAATAATTTTTGAAATCTAATATTTTGATCATTGTGATTCTTAGGATTTTCAAATGGCTTTCAACCCACTTGCTGTAATATTAAAAGAAATAAACTTATTGTACCCAAATGATATTGAATGGAAAAGAAATTTGGATAGTGTCTTATGTTAGGAATATTGGAACGGCTAGAGGGGGGGTGAATAGCGTTTCGCCCGATCGTGGATGGAATTCGATCTCGTTCGTGTCTACAATTTCGTTAGCGCAGTGGAATATATATAATGATAAAAGCAATAACGAAATGGACACAACACAAATCACAACACGAGCATATAACGTGGTTCAGAACCGAACCGGTTCCTACTCCACGGATTGGGTTCGTACGAACCCTAGCGATGCCACAAACACCACTAACCAATAAAACTCCTTCTTGATACAAGCCAAGGGTGGAGAAACCCCTTACAAGTAATCTTACAACAATAAGATACAAATACAAGCAATTACAATAATGAATATGAAATACAAGTAAAGAAAAGACTTTACAACACTTGTTTTGATTGCTTGAATGCTTGGTTGCTTGCTTGCACTTGGAGACCTGATTTGCACCAACAAATCGCCCCAATAGCCCTCAAGAATCGATTTCTTTTTCCTCCATCACGAGCTCCATATATATCTTCAACCTGTGCTGGAAAAAGTCTATCAGTCGACTAATCGGGACCATCAGTCGACTGATGCCACTGTTGTCGTGAGACAACGGCTAGTTCCACGTTGGATAAGTCCAACGGAACTACCATCAGTCGACTGATTGTGACCATCAGTCGACTGATGGAGTCCTCACTCGACCAGTCGAGTCTCGACTCCATTCTGTGGCTGAATTCTCGAGCACCACGATCGATCACATGATCGATCCGATCGCTGATCCATCGATCGATCGCTAACCTATGGCGATCGCTAGGCCATAACCTACTCAAACCCTAGTTGATCGGTCGATCGCCACATGACACCGACCGGGCACACCTCAAACATGAGGTTTTAACTCAAGTATGGTTCCCCCATACTTGCTAGACCACCCTTAGCCTAGACCTAAGCCTTCTAGTCACCTCCATCAGCCTCACGCCTCTCGGATCCCTCCAAGTCATCCATGACTTGTTCATCCATCGCGCTAGCCTTCAGGTGCTTCCGTCGGCTATGTCATGCTAACGGTGTCTACACCGCCAAGGCACATTGGACTTACGCCGCCAAGACTCCGCTTGGACTTTACGCCGCCAACCATTGGACTTGTGCTGCCAAGACTACCGCTTGGACTTTACGCCGCCAATATTAAACCCCTTGGACTTCAAATGCTAACCCATGTTAGACTTTCCATGCCAAGACCATGCTTGGACTTTCCTTGCCAACTCATGTTGGACTTTCCATTTGCCAAGACCCATGCTTGGACTTTCCTTGCCAACACATGTTGGACTTTCCATTTGCCAAGACCCATGCTTGGACTTTCCTTGATAATTATATTGTCACATGTTTTTGTCGAAACATCAAAACACATCAAAACTTTACTCGAGCCAAACTCGAGTCCTGGTCAATCGTGACCTGGGCCGATTGCACCAACATCTTAACTGTCGATGAGTGTCCTCCTAGGCCTGCAGATGATTCTGGGGAAAAGGAACTTTTTGGATACCAGAAGTGAGCTGCAAGGCAGGAAGCCATGGTTGCTTAGAAGGTTTCTACTTCTAAGCCGAAAGGCAAGAAGAAGAAGAAACAAGGTAGAGCAAAGGTGGTGGGCGGATCTCAGGGAGTGAAGAAGCCGAAAGGCAAGTACTTCACTTGTAAACAGACTGGACATGGGAAGAAAGACTTTCCCTTCCTAAAGCAGAACAAAGGTATATCTTCTGCCTTAGTCGTTGAAACATGTTTAGTGGTATTATCTACCGGAACCTGGTGTGTAGATACGGGAGCCACTGATCATGTCTGCAATTCTTTGCAGGGGTTCCAGGAAACCCGATGACTAGCTGAAGGAGAAATTACCGTCTACATGGGCAATGCTTCAAAGGTGGCGGCTATTGCAGTGGGAGACGTTTATTTATCTTTTGATAGGAATAAAGTTTTGGTTTTGAGAAATTGTCTTTATGTACCTACTTTTAGAAAGAATTTAATTTCAGTTTCTAAATTGTTTATGGATGGACATTCTGTTTCTTTTAATGACAAAGTGGTTATAAAAAGGAATAGGGAGATTATCTATTCTGGTACATTGGTTGGCAATTTATATACTCTTGAACCGAAAACTCCCGCGATGCATATAGAAGTAAATAACTCATCTTCTAAATCTAATAAGAGAAAAGAACCTTCGCAAATGAACCAAACATATCTTTGGCATCTAAGGCTTGGTCATATTAACCTAAGCAGAATTCAAAGGTTGATAGCTGATGGACCTTTGGGTTCATTAGTGGTGGAGGATCTCCCAACCTGCGAATCTTGCTCGGAAGGTAAAATGACCAAGAGGCCTTTCAAGGCCAAGGGGTATAGAGCCAAAGATGTGTTAGAATTGGTTCATTCTGATTTGTGCGGTCCTATGTCTATCCAGGCAAGAGGTGGCTTTGAATACTTCATCTGTTTTATAGACGATTATTCAAGGTATGGATACATTTACTTGATGCGCCGCAAGTCTGAATGCTTTGACAGGTTCAAAGAATTCAAGGCTGATGTGGAGAACCGTCAAGGTAAAAGTATCAAGACACTAAGATCTGATCGTGGTGGCGAGTACCTCTTGGGAGAGTTTAGGAGTTACTTATTAGAGTCTGGGATTCAATCCCAATTGTCTGCACCTGGCACACCCCAGCAGAATGGTGTAGCGGAGCGAAGGAATAGGACTCTTATGGAGATGGTCAGATCGATGATGAGTTATTCTGAGTTACCTGTTTCGTTCTGGGGGTATGCACTGGATACGACAATGTACACTCTGAACTTGGTTCCATCTAAATCAGTACCTTCTACCCCTGTAGAATTTTAGACTGGGTGAAAGCCTAGTCTGAGACATATTCGGATATGGGGGAGTCCAGCACACGTGCTGAAGGGAGATGCTGGTAAGTTGGAATCTCGTACAGAAGTACGCTTGTTTGTTGGCTACCCTAAGGGAACGAAGGGTGGTTTATTCTATAGTCCTAGAGATCAGAAGGTGATCGTGAGTACGAATGCCAGATTTCTAGAGGAGGACTATGTGATGACCACAAGCCCACGAGTAGGATTGTTCTTGAGGAGATGACAGGGGAAGTACCGACTTCAGTACCACCGGTACAAGAGGAGACACCACAAGTCACTGCACCGCGTGTCACAGAGCATACACAGGAGGCACCTCGTCATAGTGGGAGGGTTGTTAGACAACCCGAGAGATTCATGTTTTTGGGAGAGTCTTCGGACTTAGTCCCTGGTGAACATAAACCTGATCCCTGGACATATGACGAGGCAATCCAAGATAGAGATGCGGTATCTTGGCAAAGAGCGATGAATTTAGAGATAGAATCTATGGATTCTAATCAGGTCTGGGAGCTAGTAGAACCACCCGATGGTGTAAAAACCATTGGATGCAAGTGGATCTACAAGAGAAAGAGAGGAGTAGACGGGAAGGTTGAGACCTTCAAAGCTAGGCTTGTTGCGAAATGGTATACTCAGAAAGAGGGTATCGATTATGAGGAGACCTTTTCGCCGGTAGCTATGCTTAAGTCTATTCGGATTCTCTTATCTATAGCTGCTCATATGGATTATGAGATTTGGCAGATGGATGTCAAGACAGCTTTCCTTAATGGAAGTCTTGAGGAGAACATCTATATGCGGCAACCAGAGGGATTCATTGCTAAAGGCAAAGAGCATCTTGTATGTAAGCTTAATCGGTCCATTTATGGATTGAAGCAAGCTTCTAGATCTTGGAACATCGGCTTTGATGAGGTAATCCAGTCATATTGATTTATTCAAAGTCCGGATGAGCCTTGTGTATAGAAGAGATGTGACGGAAACGTAGTGGTGTTTCTTGTACTATAAGTAGATGATATTTTGTTAGTTGGCAACAATATCAAAGTGTTATCAGACGTAAGGGTATGGTTGTCCAAACAGTTTGACATGAAGGACTTGTGAGAAGTGGGACACAACCTTGGGATCAAAGTTATAAGGGGTCGCAAGAAAAGGATGTTGTGCTTATCTCAAGCTTCATACATTGACACTATCCTTGCTCATTTTAGCATGCAGAACTCCAAGAAAGGTTTTCTACCTTTTAGGCATGGAGTTCCTTTATCTAAAGAGATGTGTCCCAAAACATCAAAGTAGATAGAGGACATGAAGGCGGTTCCTTATGCTTCGGCAGTAGGAAACCTTATGTATGTTATGCTATGTACGAGACCGGATATCTGCTTTGCCGTGGGCATGGTTAGCAGATATCAGAGTAATCCTGGACAAGGACATTGGACTGCGGTAAAGCATATATTCAAGTACCTGAGAAGGACTAGGGATTATATGCTTGTTTACCGGGCAGATCAATTAGTCCCTGTGGGTTACACAGATTCGGATTTCCAATCAGATAGGGACAAGAGTAAGTATACCTCGGGGTTTGTGTTTACTTTTGGAGGTGGAGCCATAGTATGGAGGAGTGTCAAGCAGAAATGCGTGGTGGACTCTACCATGGAAGCTGAGTATGTGGCAGCCTCTGAGGCAGCCAAGGAAGTTGTATGGCTCAGGAACTTCTTGATGGACTTGAATGTGATTCCTGATTTGCCCAGAACTATCATAATTTATTGTGATAATAGTGGTGCAGTTGCAAACTCGAAGGAACCATGAGCCCATAAGGCGAGTAAACACATAGAGTGCAAGTACCACCTTATACGAGAGATCGTAAAGCGAGGAGAAGTTGTTGTCGCCAAGATTACATCAGAGGATAACCTGGCAGATCCATTCACTAAGGCCCTTCCAGCGAAAGCGTTTGATAGGCATGTGGAGGACATGGGGATCAGATGTATGGCAGAGTGATGACAGCATAGTCTTTTAGTATTATTGTACTTACTTGTATTGGTGTCAAATAACTAAGTATAATAACGTCCTTGAGTAGAAGGTTCTTATCTATATCAATCGGTTGGTTGAATCGATAATGAGATGATATAGAGAACACTACTCTTAATCATTCCTAGTCAAGTATTAACATTCAAGGACAATGTTAATGCAAAGAGACTAGCATGTAGGTCAACTCGATGACTTGATCTCACAAGTCATGGATATGAGATATCAAGTTAACGCATGGGTATGCATTGGAGAATGTATACTGAATGACCCGCCATGAAAAAGTATCATGGATCATTATATGAGTGTCATATACTTTATCATGTGACTATTAGCATGACTATTAGTCCTTGGACCTGAAGTCACAATGGTTCCCTACATAAGAAGTTGCATACTTTGGCTTCGTCAAATGTCACCCGTAAATGGGTGGACTATAAAGGTGATTAGTGGGTATGTAATAAATTATACGGAGGGATGTGAGTGATGTAGATGGGATCTATCCCTCCTATATGACGGGAGTGACATCGTTATTCTTGATAGAGTGAGACCACTAAGTGCATGACCATGCCCAAATGAGTCAATATGATATATTGAGCTCATTTGATTAGAGTGAGTCTACTTGGAGTTCAAGATATAGATTGTACAGAGGATGACACGGTCTATGCCTCAGTTTATCAATCTAGATGTCAAGGATAGAGGGACATTGTCATATATTGTGAGAGTCACAATTAGTAGTCACAAAGTTGATGTTGGATCTCAACATTCTTGTAACTTGGGTAGCAATGATGTGTTGCTAGATACTGTTCATTGCTTATGTTCCTAAATCTGTTTAGGAGCATTGCCAGCGTTACACGAACCTATAGGGTCACACACAAAGGACAATTAGATGGAGATTAGGTTCATATAATGGACCATGAGGATTAGGTTCATGTGATGAACCATATTGGATTAAGAGTAATCCAAATTAGACTAATTGAGTTAGACTCAATTTGATTCAAGTGTTGAATGAGTCTAATTTAGATTTGATTCATTGAGTCAATTTAAACTAATGAATAGAGATTCATTAAATCAAATTGACTTGAATCAAATGGTTGGATTTGATCAACCATGGGAGATAAGAGGTCAAGTTTGACTTGACTTGAGAGGGAAGATGAATGGTCAATTTTGACTTGACCAATTGCCATGTCATGGTGACTTGGCATGGGGCCGACCAATGATGATGTTCCACATCATCATGGACACATCATGGGGTGCCACCTCATGACGGAGACCAAGAGCCATGGCTCTTGGAATTACATGCATGCATGTAACTCCCTTATAGTGGCCGACCACTATTGAATGGGTAATTGAGTGTGAAGTAAAGTGTTGTAACTTCATCTTCTTCGTCCTCTCTTCTCAAGCTCTCTCCCCTCTCCTTTACCATGAGCTTCTAAGGGTGCTAGCACACTCTAGGTTGCTTTTCTCCACTTATTACTCGTGTGGATACTGATAGAGGAGTGTACACTTGACACTCTCGAGTTCCGGCAAGTCGTTTGGACGAGCGGGATTAGCGAAGGGCATCACATCAAGGGTAAAACTCTTAACATATATATCTAGAGTAGATCTAAGGTTTTTAAACACGTACATGTATTTTTGTTTACCTTCGCATGGATCCGAGGTTTCTGCAACGCAAAAAGCGATTTTTATGGCTCAAATAGTCTAACAGAAGAGACGTGCAAATTGAGAAGATTCTCACATAAAGCAACCTATCAGATCTTTTAATAAAGCCTCTTCACCAAGAAAAGTTTGAGAGGCATTTAGAGTCCTATAGTATTTGATACTAAGGCGATTGTCTTTAGGCTAAGTGGGAGTATGAGAGGTATGTTAAGGCAATCGGCTTAGATGTTAGATAATTTATTAATAAAATTCACTATTTTGAGTGTACATTCTATATGTATTTGATAGGATATTAAACTCATTTATCCAAGTCCACAATACGATGTATAGCTTGAGAGAAAATCATGATTGTATCATGATTAGTGAGTATCTCATCATGTGTAGTTATGTATATATTGAAATAATCCCTGATCGATAAATTGATGAGATTTTACATCATCAATTATGTGAGACTAGCACATGTTATACTCGGTTTATCCAACCATTCGGTACTCGCTGAATGGAAGCATAGTGATGCTGAGAGTTAACATATGGATGCTAGTTAGGGTAACTAGTTCATTGGAGTGACCTGGTATGAGACTCCATATGGTTCTTTATGTTGTTGAAGATCTCATTGCATCTCGCGAGCTTTCTTAGACTTGAGGTATTTAAGTCATCATGATCATGACACCTTATACAATGACTTCTTCGTAGCCATCTCCATAGGAGGTGCAACTCCGGATTGATTGGTATAAGCCAAAGTGATCGAAGATATTTGAATAGCCAACAAAGGATTAACTACTCCTGTTATAATAAAATGTATACCCTAGGCCTCTTGTCAGGATTGTTACTCAGAAGTCTTTGGCAAAAGCACACAGGTCAAGAAGAATGGTCATTTTGGACACATGTAGAGAATAACTTGAATCCACAAGATAAGAAAACTAACTTGGGCTAGATGTGATGTAATCAACCTAGTAGGGATGAGCACATAGACCATGTCCAAAACCAAGTGGATATAGGTTGAGTGAAAGGAACTAACAACTATAGCTGTTGAACGGTTTAGAAATATTCTGGAGTCAACTTAGACTTTCTGATCAATTGGAAGTCATGATGTACTGCTAGGTATCACTCATGATCTCTTCATAGTTAATGGTTAACTATAAATGACCAACATAGCCGGGAACCTATTCAGTCACACGTACTACGATTTCTTAAGAGACATAAAATGAGCTTACCTCTATCGGTTTCGACAGATTCATAAGAATGACAAAGGTATAACTTCTTTCTATTTTTCTCTTCTATCATGCTAGTGATCTTGCCTCTCAGGGGCTTGGATAGAAATAATAATAATAAAAAAATTATTTTATATTCCACTACGTATCTTCCTAGAATTCCCAAAACACCCGAGATAAATCATTCATGTCACATAAATGGATTAATTGAATACATACCTAAATGATCATTCTATCATATAAATGGGTTGCCTTCGGATGGTGATAGCCTTGGCTAGCTACTGCCTTATCATTGGCATATCCTTTTGTATCGTTAATCACTAGAGCTTATGTCTCTTTGGAAGCTTTAACGAAAACAAAATCGATCAGATAATAGTTTTCTATGAATTATTTCACTATTTTTTTCTTCTCTCATAGAAAATTGGGCTTTAATGTAGGTTTGAATGTGTTTCAAGATTCAACTGCAGATTTTTTTGTGCACTGAAGATTTTTTTTCAAAATAAAAAACAAATTAGTGTGCTTAAGAAGATTTTTCTTAATGTCAACAAGAGTTTAATTGACGAGCTAGATTAATGATTTAACTAATATAATCAGGTTGATGATTGTAATCCCAACATTATTGTGTTCCACAAAATTTAATTCGATCCATGCATTAACAAAAACAACTATATCCTTAATAGACGTTAATTAAACTTCTAGAAGAAGAGATAATTAAAATGTGTTTTTAATCATAACTAAATATTCTTTTTCTACAATTTGGTGCGACCTTGTTTTCAATTTAGGTAGGGGATTAGTTATAATTTGGTTCTTGCATTCTACCACAAAATAACTCCATGAAGTAGAAGAATTTAAAATGTATGTACTTAAATTTATTTCTTTGAAAATTTTAATTTTTGGTTGACTTGATAACGGTATCGAACTATTATTTTTTCGATAGATATGGAAGGTTGATTTGTAGTCCAATTCATGGACGTAATGAGGATGACTCCTCCGTGGAAATATTGCTTGAAGTATTTGACAAGTAAATAAGAAAGTGATCGAATTCTTGTGGTTTACTTTGATATGGCAACAACCAACATTTTTTTAGTGCTAATTAATTGCTACATAAATCTCTTTAATAAATGCTAAATAGTCGATGTTATTTGGACATTATTGATGTAGTTCATGTAGAATCAATATGTTAAAAAATACTTCTATTTCAGACATTTTGATGAAATTTAATTAAAATATATCTAGTTTTTTTAATAGAACTAAATGTCTAAGTTGCTTCCTTTCTTATCTTTATATATTTAGGAATAAAAAAGAATTTAAGAGGCACTATAGATAAATTAGACAAAGAGATATATGTCAGAAGCATGAGACATTATTAACTGAGAATGATAAATCTTTCTCGCTAAATGATTATGAAATACTTGGAATAATTGAAATCCTATATCCATTACCATATAGAACATGAAAATAAGCATGTTGTCCCCACGGGGATGGCGTGGTGGTAAGATAGTGTGGTTGCTTTGGATACGGAGTGGGGTCGATTCCGGAGGGGGTCTAAAATCCACCCTGGGCTCAGATGGCCCCCCCACTGCCTTGTCACCGTGTCAAGGGACATAGTCCCCCCGCGATTTACCTCCCTCTCGCCGCAGCCCTGGGACGGGTGGCAGGGGGCTACTAGTTGGGCAGATTCCCAACTTTTTGGATGAAAATAAGCATGTTGCCCCCATGGGAAGGAGCTAGTAGATAACTCATGCAGGAAGTTGTACAAATGAACAACGGATTAATCCCTTGCAAAAGGGAGGTTCCATCCCTCCATGCACTAGTTACTAGTCTCAAAGGGCCAAAGACCCACCGTGATTTACCTCCCTTATGATGGCCCGGGGGCGGGCTGGTAGGAGCCGCTAGGTTGACGGTTCCAACCTTTTGTACAAATGAAAATAAGCATGTTGTTCCCCCGGGATGGCTCAATGGTAAGCACAAGGTGACACTTGTGAGGATGTTCGAGTTCGAAATCAGACGAGGAATCTAAAATCCCCCTGGACTGAATACCCTTCCTTGCGCTTACCACTGAGTTAATGGGTCAAAGGCCCACCCCGCGATTTACTCCCTCACAAAGGCCGAGGGGCCGGTCGATGGGGGTCGCTAGGTTGGGGGTTCCAACCTTTTGCGATGAAAATAAGCATGCTAGCTTCCAGGTTATGGTGCAGTGATAGAATATCCATGTAAATAATCAAGAATTCTTAAATTGATCGTTAGGTATGGTGTACTTGTGAATTTTTTTAAAATAGAGGTCGGTTCCTTAGGATGTTCAAGTCTACTGAGACAATTTACGCTCGAATCTACTCGATTTACTTCACTCTTTGATTAGGAGCAGCTGAGGGGATCTCTAATGCAGCGGTTTTTTTTTATAAAAATAAGCATGCTAAGTTATTGATGCTAAAACTTATATGTTTTGGTGTCATAGGGCTTTGTTTTTCTTTACTATTGTGACAGCATTGCATTATTGCATCTAGAAAGCATGACATTAAAAAATAAGAAATCTTTGAGAGGTAGAAAACCTAAATAATCAAACCATGTAAGAGAGAAAATTTCAAATAAATTGAACTAAAAATTGAAACGATAATCTATCATCTTCTTGGTCTATCCAATATGTATGAATTTCAAATTATACATGAGGAAAAAATAATAAAATATTAATTAGTAATTTATTTTCATGCTAGGGCCTATTATGCATGCTTGATTGAATGATATCTCCTAACATAATCAATTTATAGAAATTTGAAAAAAAAATCAATACTATTTAGTTTCTCGATGAACTCTACTCAATTTGAGAATGCTTTTGTCTTGGGCTAACATGATCTTTTAGTTGCAAAAATTGACAAATCAAAGGCACAAGTTTAGCTTTTCGAGGTGTCTTCAAAAGCTTGACTACTTGAAAGTTCTCTCTTTCGAAAAGTTATTTATATGAAGTATAATCGGATAAGTAACCTAAAAGAAAGGGATATGTGTCAATTACATTGATGGCATATTTTCTATTGTTAACTACATTGCCATCCATGGTATATATTATCATTATGACTTGGTCCTTCAATCTAATTATATGGAGATATTTAAATAGCTAGTTTTAAAATTGTATATCATGTGGAAAACAAAATATTTCTAGAAGCTGCAAATGATGGAGATAGATAGCTAGTTATATTTGATTAGAACATAAGAATTATTTTGAAAAATAAAAGTTATTATATATGGTCTTAATGGCAGGTTCGATTAGGAGCAAAGAAGAAAAGAAAGTCGAGCAAGAATCAGAAGACGAATTTGAATAGGATATTAACAAAGAAAAGAAGAAGTGAATATGGTCCGAAAGATGTTCAACCGGAAAGAAGAGGTTCGTTGACGAAAAGAGATGCTAAGAATGTAGTCGACAAGAAGCCTAGACCAAGATCGGAGGTAACATGCTACAAGTGTAATGAAAAGGGACATTACAAGTCTTAGTGCAGGAATTTAAAAAAGGAAGAAAAGCCAAAAAAGAAAAAGAAGAAGAATGCACTCAAAGAGATTTGGGAGGAGTTGTCATCGGAAGAATCGGACGCGGAAGAACCAAAGAAAAGCTTTGTCACTTTCATGGCAGCCGATGAGTCAGAAGACCAATCAAGTTCCAAGTCTGAATACGAGACAAGACACGAATCCACATTTGTTTCTGAATGACTAGGCGAGGTAAACTCTCCTTTAGAAGTGATGGTAGGAAACTTCGCTTCCCACTTCAACTCGATCGCTTGTTCATGGCGATCCTTTCTACGTCCCCAGATAAAAAAAAATTATCCTTGACAAGAGGGATTGCCCAAGAAACCTTGTCATCGTCATGCTATTCGATTAGAGTAGTCTCTTGAACAAACTTGTTGTTCAAGCGACCAATCTCTATTTTACAAATAGCCGCAGAATAGACGATGTACATATCGTCATCTTTTGTGTTTATGTTCGGGGTCCAAGTTATATTAGCCACAAAACAGAATATAACATTCATATAATTAAAAAACAAATATAAATATGTTACACATGAAGATAGATTAGTGATATACCTCTCGATCTTCTATTGTATGACCTTCCTCCTTTTGGACGTCGTGTGGGCGACGATCTACCAAAAGTTGAAGCTCCTAGATCACCAATCTTCCTTCCTTGTTCACTCCAAACAAAGGAAGATAATAAAAACTAAACTCTTCTATTATCCGCCGGCCCAAAAAGATGAAGACTAGAAGTGTAGGCGCCGGCCAAAAGCTTCAAGGAAAGAATCCCTAGCTCTTGTTTCCACCGACCAAGGAGAAGAAGAGGAATAGGTTGAGCTCCGACCAAGGTAGAGAGGAGAATTATGGGCACCGACAATCACCTTAGGAAGAAGAAAGAAAATCCTCTATAGTTGCCGCCCAAGCACCCTCTCAAACCCTAGCCGCCCAACCTAAATCCTAACCTAACTAGGATTCCTTGCCACCCAAGGAAGCAATCTCTAATCTCCTTCCATCATCTTGCCGCCCAAGCCATCACCCTATATTTACAGAGTTGGGTTCATGCCCCCTTTTAATCTCTATCATTGGTTCTAGAGATTCATTCTCAACAGTCGAATCTAGAGATTTAATATCAACCGTCGGATCTAGAGATTTAATCTCTACCTTTGGATCTAGAGTTTTGTTTTCATCCATTGGATCTAAGCTTCATGAGGTTTTAATAGGATACAATAGGGACCATGAGGAGGAGTTGGATCTTGGCCACCCAATGGATCAAGCCCACATAATGTCCGATCCATTAATGATTATCCATTCCACTAGAGGATTATCATTGATCTACCTCACCAATCCCCATAAGTTAATATGGGCTCCATATATTATATGTACATTTTCTTCCCGTGTTTAAGATCTCGAATGTCCGTCGATTAATTAATTTACTGACCATTAATTAATGAACATCTAACTTCATGAGTAGTACCACTCAACCTTTTCATCATGCTGGACCAAGTCCACCTGCAGGGTTTACCTGATGAACCTTATGAGCTCCTAGACGAGACATCATCATCCTAATATATAGGACACGGTTTCCTCCTATAATCAACGACACACCATATAAATAATATCATTTCCCAACTTACCGAGCCTATCGATTTAATCTATAAATCTCGCCCATTGGTAAATCAAAGAAATGAATACTAAGTATATGTGTCCGTTATTATATCGGGATTAAGAGAATGTACAATATAGTATCTGAGGTCTGATTCGATTATGTAGTCAGCAATAAATCGAGTCTACTCTAAGTCGGTCTTGCTCAATACACACAAAGTGCACTAGTGTGATTCTATGGTCAAGACAAACCAATACCAAATCACACTACAACCATACCAATGGTTTATCCAAAGTCATCTCGGTTGTGAGTCTTTACTTATACTTTACAAGGAGCCGATAACATAATCTCCCGTGTGACACCACACACCATGTTATCTACAATGTAATGTTTTAGACAATATGCATAACCATAGATATGCAAACAATGATCATGTAATTCTTATTTCAAAAATAAAGATATTCATACAAAAGATAGACTTTTCAGTATACATCCTAACAATCTCCTACTTATACTAAAAGACTATGCTGTCCTTATACTGCCATACATCTGATTCCCATTCCTTCCACATGCCTATCAAAAGCTCTCGCTAGAAAGGCCTTAGTGAAAGGGTCTACCAGGTCATACTCTGATGCAATCTAGGCAACAACAACTTCTACCTCCTTTATGATTTCTCATATCAGGTGGTACTTGTACTGTATGTGTTTACTTGCCTTATGGGCTCGTGGTTCCTTCGAGTTTGTAACTGCACCATTATTATCACAATAAATTGTGATAGTTCTAGGCAAACCAAGAATCACATCCAAGTCCATCAGGAAGTTCCTGAGCCACACAACTTCTTTGCCCGCCTCAGAGGCTGCCATAAACTCAGCTTCCATGGTGGAGTCCACCACGCATTTCTGCTTGACACTCCTCCATACAATGGCTCCACCTTCCAAAGTAAATACAAAACCTGAGGTAGACTTACTATTATCCCTATCTGATTAGAAGTCAGAATTTTTGTAACCCATAGGGAGTAATTGGTCTACCTGGTAAACTACCATATAATCCCTAGTCCTTCTCAAGTACTTCAATATATGCTTTACCGTAGTCTAATATCCCTATCCTGGATTACTCTGATATCTGCTGACCATGCCCACGGAAAAACAGATATATGGTCTCCTACATAACATCGCATACATGAGGCTTCCTACCACCGAAGCATAAGGAACCACCTTCATCTCCTCTATCTCCTCAGATGTTCTAGGACACATCTCCTTAGATAAAGGAACTCCATGCCTGAAATGTAGAAAACCTTTCTTGGAGTTTTGCATGCTAAAACGATCCATAATAGTGTCTATATATGAAGCTTGAGATAAGCACAACATCCTTTTCCAGCGATCCCTTATAACCTTGATCCCAAGGATGTGTCCCACTTCTCCCAAGTCCTTCATATCAAACTGTTTGGACAACCATACCCTTACGTCCGAAAACACCTTGACATTGTCGCCAATTAACAAAATGTCATCTACGTATAATACAAGAAATACCACTACATTTCTGTCAAATCTCTTGTATACACAAGACTCATCTGGACTTTATATAAATCCATAAGACTGGATTACCTCATCAAAGCGGATGTTCCAAGACCTCGAAGCTTGCTTCAATCCATAAATGGACCGATTAAGCTTACATACAAGATGCTCTTTGCCCTTCACAATGAATCCCTCTGGTTGCTTCATATAGATGTTTTCCTCAAAACTTCCATTAAGGAAAGTTGTCTTGACGTCCATCTGCTACACCTCATAATACATATGAGCTGCAATGCACAAGAGAATCCGGATAAACTTGAGCATGACTACCGGCGAAAAGGTCTCCTCATAATCGATACCCTCTTTTTGAGTGTACCCCTTCACAACAAGCCTCGCTTTGAAGGTCTCAACCTTTCCATCTATTCCTCTCTTTCTTTTATAGATCCACTTGCATCCAATGGTTTTTATACCATCGAGTGGTTCCACTAGCTCCCAAACCTGATTTGAATCCATAGATTCAATCTCAGTATTTATTGCACTTTGCCAAGATACTGCATATTTATCTTGGATTGCCTCGTCATATGTCCAGAGATTAGGTTCATGTTCATCAGGGACCAAATCAGAAGATTCTCCCAAGAACATTAATCTATCAGGCTGTCTAACAACCCTCCCACTATGATGAGGTATCACCTATGTATCCTCTGTGACACGCGGTGCAGTGACTTATGATATATCCTCTTGTACCGGTGGTACTGACACTACAAAAATACATGAATTTAGCAATGAAATTTAGCGACGAAAATAATTTGTTGCAAATCTACAATAAATTTTGCGACGAATTCGAAAATTCGTCGCAAATTTGTAACGAAATTTGCGACAAAATTTTTTTTATTGCAAACTTATTACATTTCCAATAAATTTATTTTCGTCACAAATATCATCGCAAATTTATGAGAAAAATGATATTTCGTGGCAAATTTGAGACGAAATGTCAAATTCGATGCAAAAGTTTAGAATGAATCTTGGATTCATTGCCATTTTTGCAACGAATCTAGGATTCATTGCAAACTTTTGCAACGAATCAAGGATTCGTTGCAAACTTTTGCAACAAATCCATGATTCGTTGCCATTTTTGCAATGAATCCAGGATTCGTTGCAAACTTTTGAAACGAATCCAGGATTCGTTACAATTTTTGCAACGAATCTAGGATTCGTTGCAAACTTTTGCAATGAATCCAGGATTCGTTGCAAACTTTTGCAACGAATCCAAGATTCGTTGCCATTTTTGCAACAAATCCAGGATTCGTTGCAATTTTTGCAACGAATCTCGGATTCGTTGCAAACTTTTTCAATGAATCCCGGATTCGTTGCAAACTTTTGCAATGAATCCCTGATTCGTTGCAATTTTTGTGATAAATTTAGGAATGCAAGTTTTTAATCGGACAATTTCAATTATTTGGAAAAAATAACGGCGGGATAACTTTGCGACGAATTTTATATTAATCGCCAATTTGGCAACGATTTTTATTTTCGTCGCTAATTTTGCTACGAAAAAATAAATTCGTCACAAAATATTGCTACGAAATATGAATTCATCGCTGAATCTGCAACGATTTAATAATCCGTTGCAAATTTTGCAACAAATATTAAATTAGTCGTAAAATTAGCGACGAATATTTCATTCGTTGCCAAATTTCTAATTATCAATATCTCTCACTTTCCCTTTCCCTTTCTCTTTTCATTTTCACCGATCCGATCCCTCCGAAATCCTTGTACGTATCTCTTCCCTTTCTCTTCGGCGGAGAAGATCCGCTGCCCTCGCCTCGCTTATCGCCATGAAGCTCGGCTGCCCCGAAGACGACGCATACCGAGCACGCATCGCCGCGTTTCGCGGCCGCCACCGAGGAACACGCTATCGCGGTTTCGCGGCCGCCGCCGCGAGCATGCGCTGGCCGCGGCTCGCGGCTGCCTGCCACGAGCATGACGCTGCGAGCACGGATCTCGACCACGCGTTGTGCTCGCGATGGGTGGTCGTGAGCTCGCGTGTGCTCGCGGGAGAGCTCGCGGCTGCTACCACGCCTCGTGCTCGCGGTCGGCGGTCGCGAGCAAACGGAGCACGCGACATGCTCACGGCCGGCCGCCGCGAGCACGCGGGCACATCGCGGCTCACGGCCGCCACCGCGAGCACGCGGAGCACGCGGTCGCGCCGCGCCAGCCGCCACGAGCGACGGGCCACCGCAAGTTACGAGCTCGCGCTCGAGGGGAGTCATAGCTATGCACGCGCTGCCGACGCGAAAGCATCGCTCACCGAGCTCGCCGCGGCCGGGTCGAGAGCTCGTGGCGCGGCTCGCTGGTGAGCTCAGAGCCACGAGCACACATCGCGGCTCGCGTCGACCGCCGCGAGCACCGCGAGCTCGGACACCACGAGCACGCCGAGCTCGTGCATGACTTGCACGTGCGCTGGAGAGCTCGGCCGCGAGCACGGCCGCGAGCTCGGCTGCAGCCGCGTCTTGCTCGTGGCGGCCGTCGCGTGTTGCCGCGTCGCCGCAAGCATGCGATCGCGTGCTGTGGCCATTATTAGCCTGCCGTGCGTCGTGTTGTGGCGATCCACGCGCGGCAGGGACGTCGTGGCGCTTAGGTGCGCGCCCGATCCACGCACTGCGGTGGCGCGACATGCGCGTAGCCGGTGGCACGGCAGGCCGCAGTCGGTGGCACAACACGGTGGCGCAGCGGTTGCGGTGCGGTGCGCAGCGGCGGTGGCACGACATACGGCGGCGGTGCCGCAGCGTGGTTACGCAGCGGCTGGCGGTACGGCGCGATGCGATGCGATGCGATTCGAACGCGTGGGTATTTCATCGGCGTCCCTGGATCGGAACAACTATTGTGTTGACTTTAGATCACACACAAAATATTAACATGTTATTTCAATTAAATTATATAATATAAATAAAAAATTAATGTTTTATTTTTCATCGGTTTATCGTATTTCCATTTTTCAGGTGATCCGCGAGTTTGTAAAGTCTTCTGCTGGGAGCTCATCCGTTCCGTCCATAGAGCAGGTATATTATATATTCTAAAATTTATAACATTATTATTTTATACTACATTAATGTTTAATTTTTTGTATTTCTTCTCCGAATATTTTATTATTATTTTTTTTCTTTTACGTTACTTTTTGTAGGTTTCAAATTTTATGATAAGTATCTATGTTGATCCATATATTTACAGGATATCATCAGTCTTTGAGAAGATGACCAGCAGTTTCTTATAACTTACAATTTTTTCTTCATTTGATTTGTATCGCTATCTATATGTGGTATCTTAATTTTCAACTTTCTTCTGACTTAGGCTTGGAATCATATCTAGTAACATGGCATGAAGAGGATCTGTCAAAATTGTTCTAACTTCTTATGTCATCCATGACATAAGAGTCACTTTAGTACTACACAAGAAGTTAGAACAATTTTGGTAGATTCTTTTCGTGTCATGTTAGTAGATATGATTCTGAGTCTAAGCCAGAGGAAAGTTGAAGCTGAAATTTCGACCGAAGAAGTTAAGATATCACATATAGATAGGTAGGGATGCAAATCGAGCGAAGAAAAAAATTGTAAGTTATAAGACGTCAGAGAATTTTTTTGATATATTGGTAGATTATTTTGGCATCTAGTATTGCAGATAAAATATGGTAAGTTTTTTTTCATATTATGCATTATACATTCGATGAATATGTGAATCTTTTTTACTTTATTATTCTAATAATTATGAATGATAGTTTTGACGTGACAATTATAGATGGAATAGTGATGGACATGTGTATTTGGGCTCTTCCCCAGTTGCAGGATCTCTCCAATTGTTGAATTTTCTGGTTTTAGCTCCAACTACAAGATCTCCTTCTCTAGTTACAGCAGGATCTTCGGTTCTCTAGCTGCAGGATATCTTTCTCCAGTAAAAATCAATTGTTGAGAGGAAATATACACGAGAGTTGAGCATAGTTATGTTTCAATTTTATACCTAAATGTTTCTTGACTAGTACGGTTACATTCGATATTTTTGTATTATAAATTTCATACGATTAATAGTTTATTATTTGTACTGATGAATCATTTTGAATGATTAGATGTGTTTATCAAATTTGATATGTGAATTTTTATATATTGTGATATGCTTTTGGAATACAAATTGTAAAAACAGATAAAAATAATAAATTATATAATAGTATTTTTTTCATATTTTTTTAAATTATTTTGGCGACGAAAATATATATTTTTTTAAAATCTGCAATGCTAGTCGACTAGAAAATCCACCAGTCGACTGATGGAACATTATCAGTCGACTGATTTACTGTAGCACATTACAAAATCTTCGATAGCCAACTGACCAGTCGAAATGGTCACACGTCAGTCGACTGATGGTATTTTTTAGTCGACTGGGGATGAATATTTTGCAACGATTTTTTTGTTTTCGTCGCAGATTTGGCGACGAAAAAAATTTCGTCACTAAATTTCTTTTTATTCATGAAAATTTGTTTATTATACTTTTGCGACGAACTGTATTTTCGTTGCAGATTTGGCGACGAAATTAATTATTTGTCGCCAAATTTGGCGACGAATAGTTATTTTCGTCGCCAAATTTTTGCGACGAATTATTTTTTCATCGCAAATTTGGCGACGAACTTAGTTTCGTCGCCAAATTTGGCGACGAATAATTATTTTCGTCGCCAAATTTAGCGACGAATTTTGCAACGAAAATTTTATTCGTTGCAATTTTTGCGACGAATTTTTTGTTTTCGTTGCCAAATTTAGTGGCGATTTATTTCCAACGAAAAAAAATTCGTTGCAAATTTCGTTGCAAACAAATTTTGATTCAAAATTCGTTGCAAAATTTGTCGGCAAATACTTAATTTTTTGTAGTGTGAAGAAGTGACTTCTCCTTTCAATTCCTCCAGAACAATCTTACTCATGGGCTTGTGGTTCATTACATAGTCTTCCTATAGAAATCTAGCGTTCGTGCTAACGATCACCCTCTGATCTCTAGGACTATAAAACAAACCTCCCTTCGTTCCTCTAGGATAGCCAATAAACAAGCGTACTTCTATAAGAGGTTCCAACTTACCTGCATCCTCCTTCAGCACATGTGCTAGACTCCCCCAAATCCGAATATGTCTTAGACTAGGCTTTCGCCCAGTCCACAATTCTGTGGGAGTAGAAGACATTGATTTAGATGGAACCGAGTTTAGTTGGTACACCACCGTATCTAGACCATATCCTCAGAACGAATCTGGCAACTCAGAATAACTCATCATCGATCTGACCATCTCCATAAGAGTCCTATTCCTTCGCTCTGCTACACCATTTTGCTGGGGTGTGTCAGGTGCAGACAATTGGGATAAAATCCCAGCCTCTGATAAGTAATTCCTAAACTCTCCCAAGAGGTACTCACCACCACGATTAGATCGTAGTGTCTTGATACTTTTACCTTGACATTTCTCCGCATCAGCCTTGAATTCTCTGAACTTGTCAAAGCATTCAGACTTGCGGCGCATCAAGTAAATGTATCCATATCTCGAATAATCATCTATAAAAGAGACGAAATACTCAAAATCACCTCTAGCCTGGATAGACATAGGACCACACAAATCAGAATGAACCAATTCTAACACATCTTTGCCTCTATACCCCTTGGCCTTTAAAGGCCTCTTGGTCATTTTACCCTCCAAGCAAGATTCGCATGTTGGGAAATCATCCAGCACTAATGAACCCAGAGGTCCATCAACTATCAACCTTTGAATTCTGCTTAGGTTAATATGACCAAGCCTAAGATGCCAAAGATATGTTTGGTTCATCTTCGAAGGTTCATTTCTCTTATTGGAATTAAAATATGAGTTATTAACTTCTATTTGCATCGTGGGAGCTTTTAGTTCAAGTGTATATAGATTTCCTATCAATGCACGTGAACAGATAATGTCCCTATTCCTTTTTATAACAACTCTGTCATTAAAAGAAATAGAATATCCATCCATAAACAATTTAGAAACCGAAATTAAATTCTTTCTAAATAAAGGTACATAAAGGCAATTCTTAAGAACCAAAACTTTATTTTTCTCAAAAGATAAATGAACGTCTCCCACTGCAACAGTTGCCACCTTCATGGCATCGCCCAAGTACACGGTAATCTCCCCTTCAGCCAGTCATCTGGTTTTTTGGAACCCCTGTAAAGTATTACAGACATGATCAGTGGCTCCCGTATCTACACACCAGGTGCTGGTAGATAACACCGCTAAACATATTTTAACGACTAGACCAAAAGATATACCTTTATTCTGCTTACGGTTGGGCCATTCCTTCTTCTAGTGTCCAGTCTGCTTACAAGTGAAGCACTTGCCTTTCGGCTTTTTCACTCCTCCCTGAGTTCCTCCCACCGCCTTTGCCCTAGCTTGTTTCTTCTTCTTCTTGCCTTTCGGCTTAGAAGTAGAAACCTTTTGGGTCACCATGGCATGCGCCTGAGCACTCTAACGAAAATAGCCCCTCTGTCGCCTGGAGTTCTGTCAGAAGCTCTGCCAACGAATAAAACCTTTTATTCATGTTTTAGTTAACGCGAAACTGCTCAAAACTCCTAGGTAGAGACTGGAGAATGATATCGACCTTAGTTTCCCCATCGATCTCAGCTCTGAGGACTTCCAACTCATTCAAATGAGCCATCATCTTGAGAACATGATCCCTCACGGGTGTTCCCTCGATCATGGTGATCATCATCAAGTTCCTCATGGCTTCCTGCCTTGCAGCCCGATTCTGGTGTCCGAAAAGCCCTTTGAGATTGAGCATCATGTCATAAGCAGTGGGCATGCCTTGATGCTAATGTTGCAGTACATTTGACATAGATGCCAAAATGTAACACCGCGCCATCTCATCGGCCTTTATCCACTTCTTATAACTCTCTTTCTCCTTTTCCCCAGAATCATCCACAGGCTTAGGAGGGCACTCTTCGAGGAGTAAATATTTGTATTCCTCAGCAGTCAAGACAATGTCAAGATTTTTCTTCCAATCAACATAGTTGGGTCTAGTAAGTTTATTCTCTTTCAGTATCACAGCAAGCGGGTTGAAAGTTATTTTGAAAGAAAACCTAAGAATCACATAGATCAAAACATTAGATTTGAAAAAATTATTGATTCCTCAAACAATAAAATTTTAAAATCAACCAACACCTCAAAACACCGAGAATATCGTATGCCACGATAGTGTAGACGTATATGAATTCTACATTTATAAGAGGAGGTTTTACCCATTAATTTTACTATCTTCTCAACCTAACTTTTTGACAAATAAAATTAATAGTTGGTTCCTCTTTGGCCCTACAAATAAAAGCAGTGACTCCGATGGGGAGGATACTTATATTTGTATCTAAGTGTTCACCATTACTCGGTACCAAGGTAATTATCTCGGGTTATGTGCCTTCCAATGGAGAAGTACACATGCTCCTTAATAATTTCCTATAACCATATTCGACCTTGTGATCCGCAAACAAACTCATCCGATGGGGAGGAAGGCACTCAGAGCCGACGCACAAGTTTGTTTGCATCACATGTCAAATCATAATGGAGGCCGTGGGAATTTAAAAAAAAAAATCCCTCTCCCACTTAGTAATTTGAAATTGATGAATTTTCTAGCTTATGACATGCATATCAAACAAATAAGAAATAAATATGAAAAATAAAATTTTCCAACTATTATGGCTTTTGTCTTCAATATGTCTCCCGTCGTATCGCCATCTCGTCCGCTCCTCCTACGCCATGTACGAGTCATTCGGAGATCTTAGCCTAGACTAAATTCTATTTTAATTTACATCCATCGATCCTATACTCCACGAGGGAGTATACATGAAATCTAGATCAAAAGTAAACTAAAATAAAAAGAGTGGCTAAAAAATCCCATATCTAATTTACAAAAAATCAAATGCTAGCCTCGTCAACCCCGAGGATTCAACAAAATATACATTTACACACATACAATCACATACACACATATGACCATAATAGTTGGATCCTATGCTTGCAACCAAAGAGTTAACCTACGCATATTCTACTATTTTCTGCCACATATAATATATGAAAAGTGCATAAAAGTAACCGAATACTAAACACACAAAACCGGAAACTGTGGCTCTGATACCACAGGATGGTAGGAAACCTTGCTTCCCACTTCAACTCGGTCGGTTGTTCATGGCGATCCCTTCTACGCCCCGGATAAAAAAAAATTATCCTTGACAAGAGGGATTGCTCAAGAAACTTTGTCATCGTCGTGCTATTCGATTAGAGTAGTCTCTTGAACAAACTTGTTGTTAAAGCGACCAACCTCTATTTTACGAATAGACACGGAATAGACGATTTACGGATCGTCGGCTTTTGTGTTTATGTTCTGGGTCCAAGTTATATTAGCCACAAAATAGAATATAACATTCATATAATTGAAAAACAAATATAAAAATGTTACACATGAAGATAGATAAGTGATATACCTCTCGATCTTCTATTGTATGACCTTCCTCCTTTTGGACGTCGTGTGGGCGACGATCTACCAAAAGTCGAAGCTCCTAGATCACCAATCTTCCTTCCTTGTTCACTCCAAACAAAGGAAGATCATAAAAACTAAACTCTTCTCTTATCTAGGACCAACCATCAAGCTCCAAGCTTGATGCTTACTGCCGGCCCAAAGAGATGAAGACTAGAAGTGTAGGCGCCGGCCAAAAGCTTCAAGGAAAGAATCCCTAGCTCTTTTTTCCAATGGCCAAAGAAAAGAAGAGGAATAGGTTGAGCTCCGGCCAAGGTAAAGAGGAGAATTATGGGCGCCGGAAATCACCTTAGGAAGAAGAAAGAAAATCTTCCATAGTTGCCGCCCAAGCACCCTATCAAACCCTAGCCGCCCCACCTAAATCCTAACCTAACTAGGATTCCTTGCCACCCAAGGAAGAAAACCCTTATCTCCTTCCATCATCTTGCCGCCCAAGCCATCACCCTATATTTATAGAGTTGGGTTCATGCCTCCTTTTAATCTCCACCATTGGTTCTAGGGATTTAATCTCAACCGTCGGATCTAGAGATTTAATCTCAACCGTCGGATCTAGAGATTTAATCTCTACCTTTGGATCTAGAGTTTTGTTTTCATCCATTGGATCTAAGCTTCATGATGTTTTAATAGGCTACAATAGGGACTATGAGGAGGAGTTGGATCTTGGCCACCCAATGGATCATGCCCACATAATGTCCAATCCATTAATGATTATCCATTCCACTAGAGGATTATCATTGATCTACCTCACCAACCCCCATAAGTTAATATGGGCTCAATATATTATATGTATATTTTCTCCCCGTGTTTAAGATCTTGAATGTCCGTCGATTAATTAATTTACTGACCATTAATTAATGAACATCTAACTCTATGAGTAGTACCACTCAACCTTTTCATCATGCCGGACCAAGTACACCTGCAGGGTTTACATGATGAACCTTATGAGATCCTCAAGGGGACATCATCATCCTAATATATAGGACACGGTTTCCTCCTATAATCAACGACACACCATATAAATATAGTCATTTCCCAACTTACCGAGCCTATCGATTTAATCTATAAATCTCGCCTATTGGTAAATCAAAGAAATGAATACTAAGTATATGTGCCCATTATTATATCGGGATTAAGAGCATATACAATATAATATCTGAGGTCTGATTCGATTATGTAGTCAGCAATAAATCGAATCTTCTCTAAGTCGGTCCTGCTCAATACACACAAAGTGCACTAGTGTGATTCTATGGTCAAGACAAACCAATACCAAATCACAGTATAACCATACCAATGGTTTATCCAAAGCCATCTCGGTTGTGAGCCTTTACTTATACTTTACAAGGAGCCGATAACTTGATCTCCTGTGTGACACCACACCCCATGTTATCTACAATGTAATATTTTAGACAATATGCATAACCATAGATATGCAAACAATGATCATGTGATTCTTATTTCAAAAATAAATATGTTCATACAAAAGATAGACTTTTCAGTATACATCCTAACAAGAAGATGAATTTTACAATATCATAGCATGCATAAGTAGGAAAGTAGCTAAATCCGAGAATTGAGTCGATTTACTTCTTAAGGAAATACAAGTACTTAAGGAGCAAGTCAACTCGAAGACTTTGACTTGCCATGTTCAAGATAGAGACTCAACTCAAGTTGCAAATTAAGCTTGAGAAAGAGAACTCCGTCATGAAAAGGCAAGTAGAAGATCTCACCGAAACATTGGAAATGTTCACTTCAGGCTCCAAGTATCTCAACATGATGCTTGGATCCCAACCAGCCTTGTAAAATAAATCTGGACTCAAATATAAAGCTAAATCATCATACAAATCATAAATGTCTTTATGTAGCCGAAACGCTAAAAGTCGAGTCCAAGCATGGGTCCCTAAGACTAGCTCAGTAAACCATGTTTGACAGAACCATTTTGGATCCCCAAAGATCAAATTCACTTTGTGAATAAGACCCATTTGAGCGATCAATCAGGGGGATCCAATACTTTACTAGATTCTACACGTAATTAAACTCTTGCATGTTTAGTTTACTTGCTTAATTTAGAATGGACTAGATAGGAAATAAAGTAGTTAAACTTGCAAACATAGTATTAGGAAAAAGTGAATTGATAGTAAATTAGGGAAGCTCTTCGAAGTGCATGTCTAGGTTGGATACGCCCTACTTGGTGCACTAAGTTGAGTAGAACTAATCGAAGCTAACTCACTAAGTCGTGAACTAGTTAGATCAAAGCTTAGTTCAAAGCGAGTCAAGTACTTGATTCTTCTATTGACTTTGTCTTAGGAAGTGGTCCACATGATATCCAAGAAGGTTATATGCCTTGTCACTACCTGGAAGTCGATTTTGGAAAATCGTACTTGATTTGGCCAAGTTAAATTTGAATCTAATAGAAGTTTAAAAACATTAATATTAATTAAAATTAATCAAGAAAAAAATGAACAATCATCTCACAAAACACAGGATTAATGTGTATTTAAAACCTAGACTTGGTGATATGAATAAGGATAAACTCAATGATTCTATTTCCGGTAACATTCTAGGGAAAGTGTAAGAAAAATTATTTTGAAAACCGTTACACTTTAAGTTCAAAATATTTTGATAAAAAACTATTTAAAGTTCAAAATCTACTAAGATCACAATTAAAAAGGTCTATTACAATTTCTTTTAAATTATACTTATTATTTTCAAAAAATTAATGTATAAATCAAAACCTAAAATTCGTCTGATTCAGTCAACTGGACTTCCTTCAGGTTGTTGGTGTAGGGGCACCAGATAATTAAACATTGATTTTGATAATGACAAAGATTCAAAGTTAAGTTATTTTGTTATCTCATGTGATATGTTAAGCGTGCAAGTAATGTATTAGACTTTGCTAAGGTCAAAGATGCTAGGAGAATCTCGGAAAGGAGAAACCTCGGTGGTCAGTGACCGAAAGCTAAGCAACAGGTCAGAAGGACCAAAGATAAGCAAAGTAAGAACCTTGTGTGGAGAGGACAGGTCGTGTCCTCAGTACGGCTTTTGGAGGAAGGCCGAAGTTGAGATCGGACAGTCAAAGGATTGTCACACTTCATGTCATTATGCATTTCTTGTGCTAACCTTGTGTTGCAGGTGTCAGGTTGAAATCTCAAGTATAGCAGTCTACTAGTAGAATTTCGGCAGTCCACTGGGGCAGTCGACTGATCTGCACATGAAGAGTCAAGTGCCACCTCAAGGATAAGATTTGAGGATAAACTTTTTGTTGGAGATCGATTGGCCGGCTAGAGGGGGTGAATAACCCTCTTACGATGTATGTCGTATTTTGCTCGTCTACAAAATGTTAGCGCAAGCGGAATATGCAAATATAAATAAAGACAAGCAAAATATAAACAAGCAATACAAACACGAGATGTAACGTGGTTCACGGCTACGCCGCTAATCCACGGTCCGATTCGTCCAAGGTGAATCACTCCTCCAAATCTATCCACTAGATCTCTCCTTTGTACAAAGCTAGGTGGAGGTAACCTCTTTACACAAAAACACTCCTCTTACAAATATAATGGAAATAAGCTTGAGTAAGAGGATGGAAAGCTTTAGGGAACTTGGGAGAGTATTAGAGCATAAGCATTAGCCTCCCAAACCCCCACCCCCTTCCTTTTTATAGAGGAAGAGGGTTTCTTCCCGTTGACACAGAATCAGTCGACTGATGCCCTCGATCAGTCGACTGATCCCATAGCCGTTGCCCAATAATGGCCGCTTTCCACGTTGGATTCCATCCAACGGTATTGGCATCAGTCGATCGACCCATCGACTCAGAGCAGTCGACTGCCATTACATGGCAGTCGACTGGTGTCGGGAAAACCCATCCGACACTTGGCCAAAATGGCCAAGTTTCACCTAAGAGCTACCCTTCCCGGGTTAAAATCGCTCACTCTCATCCCTCGGAGTCCCTCGCCTTCGAAGTTCTCTTCGTTCGCGGCCACGTCCTCGGCAGCATCAGGCGCACGACTCTGCAATGCTCCTTCGCGTCTCTTGCCTCGAAGTCTACTTCCTCCGACTTCACTCCAAGCTCCTCGTCTGGCGGTCCCTCGGATGCTCCAAGCACACGGCTTCCGCAAAGCTATCCTTCACCGACTCAAGGCATGAGTCATGAGATGTGAAACTCGCCACGGCTCCATGTGCGAATTACTAAGCCATGCACGACTTCAACGCACATATCAAATCACAATAACAACCTAACTTAAATCCTTTGCCACACCATCAAAACCATATTACGACAAGAGATTGCCTTAACAATCTCCCCCTTTTTGATGTGTGGCAATCCGTTTAAGTTAGGTAAAAACCTTTGATAAAAATTTCTAAGGTAAGAAAGCATGTAAACATAAAACATGATATAGCAACATGAAACTCCCCCTTAATCCATGAAACTCCCCATACAATTTAAATTTCTCCCCCTATCACTTTTTAACAATTTCTCCCTCCCCCTATCACAATTTACTTAAACATAATTATCTCTCCCCCTTTGACACCATCAAAAAGATTAACACAAAGTTAAAAACTCATGGCATCAAGTATATTAGAAGGAAAAATACCAAAAATTGCTCTAAAACCTGAATTTGGCCTCAACTAGTCTGATTTAGAGGCCATCAATGATCGGTTCGGATACTCAATGATCGGGCACATGATTTTCGTGATTTCGATTTTGATCAATTTAAATGCGTTAAAAATTCCAGAAAATTCAAAAAATCATGAAATTTGGGGAACACATTTATTTTAAGTATATCTATCAGTGAAAAATAGGTTTTCATGAAAAATCATTATATTTCCACGTATTTGCCAAAAATCCAAAAGCTTTAAAAACTACTAGGTTTTTGATCATAAGAGTATCCATTTTAACACCTAGTCTTGCTTTGAATTGTTTCAAAACATGAATACATAGATTTTAGATTAAGAAATTGTTTTGAAAACATATGAAATATCCAACCATGATATTTGGGCAATATGTCTATGAATTAAACATAAGCCTTCCCCATGATTGGTCTATTATTGCTATTTTGATACTTTAAATGACCATCTAAATGCCATAGGCAATAGTGGACATTTGTATCATCCTAACATCTCACCCATGCTAAGTTTTCAATCAAAGTAGCCTATGGTGAGTGTGAGATGCATCCTAGGGGGGGTTTGTATATACTTAACCATTATATTCATACAATTCTATCAAGGTTAAGTATCAACCTAATAATCCTCATGATCATAAAGGCATATATGAATGAATTACACATTATGATCATTAAACACATGTATTCATCAAATAATAATCATGCATTAGGTATTATATCATAATGAGCAAAGTATCACCTAAAGCATGATTTAACCTTTTTTCTCATGATTATGTGCCAAATATCAATAGCATAAATCATGATTGCAAACATGTGTAGGAATTACTTCAATCATCATGATTTAAGCATTATTATCTATTTATGGGTACGTTATCATCACCCAACACTATTTAAAAATGTTGTCCCGTCATCCTAAGTCAACGAAAATATGATATAGGTCAATTGCATATGGTTGACTACCCTAGGGGTTTTCTAACCCTTAAGGATGGATTTTGGAACCCAAAAAAAGTTCTTTCCTATTGGGTTCACTAAGTACTCCTTGGGGATCCATTTCTTAGCTATTACATTCTTCTTATCTTGTCCCCTAGCTATTAGGCATTTATAGGCCTTTTCATTTTTCTTTTCTTTGTATCCTAGCCTTTCTTATTGAAACTAGCTCTTTGGCTCCCAATTATCATGTTAAGGGTGTTGGAGCCAATAGTGAATTTTTCTAGGGCTTTTGTTAAATAATCTACCTTTTCCCTTAATGCCCTATTTTCTTCTATGCATGCATCACTAACATCTAATGGCACATAATTATCGTGTGAGCATGCATCATTTAACCTAGAAGAGATATTATCATTTTCATTTAAGCATGCATTTCCTAGCTTATTTTCTAATGCCTTAATTTGATCTAGCATGCTTTTATTTTTCTTTTTCATTCCAAATAAGTCCTTAGTTAAACTAGAAATTATGGAAACTATTTTCTTAGGAGAGGCATTCGTTACCATAGTTTCCATGTCCTCTTCTTCTTCGGATGAGGAGGATGTAGAAGCTCCCCCTTCACTTGAGCTCTCTTCATTTGAGGAGGAGGAGCAGGAGCAATCCGAGTCATGAAGAGCCATTAGTGCTAGGTTGGAATAGACATGCTCTTCTTCTTCGGATGAGGAAGCAAGGTCATCCCATGTCTTTGCTTTGAGAGCCATGGCCTTTCCTTTTTCCTTGGCCTTCTTTTCTTCTTCCTTTTTCTTCTTGCTCCCCTTCTTCTTCTTCTTTTCTTCCTTCTTTTTCCTTTCCTCTTTGCTCTTGTTTAGGAGGGGACAATTGTCCCTTATGTGTCCCTCCCCTTGACAATTGTAACAAATGATCTTCCCCCTTGGTCTTCTATTCCTATCATGAGATTTATCAAATCTAAAATTCTTAAATGCACGCCTTACCTTCCTTACCATGTAGGCTTCTTCCGTACTATCCATGGAGGAGGTAGAAGCTTCATCATCATCGGAGGAGGAGGGGATCTCTATCTTCTTCTTCCCCTTATTTGCCATCAATGCTACTCCTCTTGAAGGTTGGATTCTAGGATCTTCTTGTATTTCTTCAAGCCTCATTTCGTGGAGCTCCATTGTTGAGAAAAACTCCTCCAAGGTACTTACTTCCAAGTTCTTGGAGATGTAAAATGAATCCACCATGGAACTCCATCTTGAGGACCGGGGAAAGGCATCTATGGCCTTCATTACCATATCCCGGTTGGAAAGCTTTTCACCTACACTTGTTAAACCGGTTAGAATTTCCTTAAATCTAGAGTGTAGGGATTTTACCTTCTCTCCCTTTTCGAGTTTGATATTGGAAAATTGGGAGCGAAGGACATCTCTCCTTGCTAGCTTTGCCTCGGATGTGCCTTCATGAATCTCTATTAATTTCTCCCACATTTCCTTGGTGCTAGCACACTCCCCTATCCTATTGACTTCTTGTTGAGGGAGCACATTGTAGAGGTGGTGCTTGGCCTTTGAATTTGCAAATACTCCTCTCTTTGTCTTTTGCTCCATCTCGATTTTTCCAATGGCTCCCCATCTTCGTTCCTAGGCAACTCGAAACCGTTTTCCATAATTAATAATATTTCAAAGTCGGTTTTGAAGAATACCTCCATTCTCTTTTTCCACCAAGAGAATTCACCGTCGAACTTCGATGGGTGGATGTTTGAGCCTGCCATTTGAGATGTAGAGATTGTTGCGGCGGTTAGTCCGGTGACAAGCAACCTTGCTTTGATACCACTTGTTGGGGGATCGGTTGGCCGGCTAGAGGGGGGTGAATAGCCCTCTTACGATGTATGTCGTATTTTGCTCGTCTACAAAACGTTATATAAATAAAGACAAGCAAAATATAAACAAGCAATACAAACACGAGATGTAACGTGGTTCACGGCTACGCCGCTAATCCACGGTCCGATTCGTCCAAGGTGAATCACTCCTCCAAATCTATCCACTAGATCTCTCCTTTGTACAAAGCTAGGTGGAGGTAACCTCTTTACACAAAAACACTCCTCTTACAAATATAATGGAAATAAGCTTGAGTAAGAGGATGGAAAGCTTTAGGAAACTTGGGAGAGTATTAGAGCATAAGCATTAGCCTCCCAAACCCCCACCCCCTTCCTTTTTATAGAGGAAGAGGGTTTCTTCCCATTGACACAGGATCAGTCGACTGATCCCGTAGTCGTTGCCCAATAACGGCCGCTTTCCACGTTGGATTCCATCCAACGGTATTGGCATCAGTCGATCGACCCATCGACTCAGAGCAGTCGACTGCCATGACATGGCAGTCGACTGGTGTCGGGAAAACCCATCCGACACTTGGCCAAAAGGGCCAAGTTTCACCTAAGAGCTACCATTCCCGGGTTACAATCGCTCACTCTCATCCCTCGGAGTCCCTCGCCTTCGAAGTTCTCTTCATTCGCGGCCACGTCCCTCGGCAGCATCAGGCGCACAGCTCTGCAATGCTCCTTCGCGTCTCTTGCCTCGAAGTCTACTTCCTCCGGCTTCACTCCAAGCTCCTCGTCCGGCGGTCCCTCGGATGCTCCAAGCGAACGACTTCCGCAAAGCTATCCTTCACTGACTCAAGGCACGAGTCATGAGATGTAAAACTCGCCACGGCTCCATGTGCGAATTACTAAGCCCTGCACGACTTCAACGCACATATCAAATCACAATAACAACCTAACTTAAACCCTTTGCCACACCATCAAAACCATATTACGACAAGAGATTGCCTTAACACTTTTATCTAGATCTGGATCCAGATCTAGATCTCAACGTGCTAGGGTTTAGAAAGCTATAAAAGAAGTGGTGAGGCACCCCCCATTCATCAATTAAAAACTCCCAAAGTGTTCCATCAATCAAAATCTCTCGTCTTCATGCAACAACATTGTAACGCCGACGAAGCTCTCATCTTTCATCTTTTAAGTTGGTATTTCTACTTCATTACTTACTACTTGCTAAGAGGAGAGGTAGGATTGTTACCTCTTCCTCTACTTCTTTTGTGTTGCTTCATATCTCTTACCTCCAACAAGGAAGAGAGTTTTAGTTAATTTCCCTTCAAAGGCGATCAAGGATCGCAGGGCCTTGGACTAGCATTCGTTTTGCTGTGAACCAAGTAAAAACAAAGTGTGTTTTTGTTTGTGTTTTCCGCTACATTTAACTCATTTTCAAAAGAAAGAATTTTTTTTTAAATTCGCTATTCACCTCCCCCCCTCTAGTGTCTTTCTCGATCCTACATTTGGTATCAGAGCGGGCACTAAAAATTGGTGGAACCACCTTTTTGAGCAATTTTTCTATCTTTCGTGTTTTGTTTTTTGGTATAGTTTAGTTTTTGCTCTCTTCTCCCGCACTACTAATCCAAGACCAAGTCTTGGAATTTTTTGTTGTTCGTGTTTTTACTATGTATTTAAATGGCCCATATTAAGGGGTATAGCACTGCCCCAACCTCGGTTCTTTAACAGAGATGACTTCCATTATTAGAAGGGTCGGATGGAGTGTTTCCTAAAATACAAGTCGATATGTTGATTATAATCCAAACCAGCTTTGCTTTACCCACCAATGACCAAGGGGAACTATTGGACTATGACAAATGGACCAACACAATGAAGAGGCAAATCGAAGTCAACGCAAAAAGCAACCCAAATCTTGCAATGCAACTTATCTAAGGAGGAGCTCAATGTTGGTGCAGTGGCACCAGATAATCGAACCTATATTTTGATTATGGCAAAGACCCAAAGTTAAGGTCTTATAGTTATCTCATATGATTGGTTAAGTGTGCACAAATTATTAAGCTAAGCCAAAGGTCAGTGACACCTGGAGAATCTCGAGTCAAGAAACTGTGGTGGTTGGACGACACCGAGAGAACTTCGTGGGAGTCAAAGAACCCAGGTGGAGACAGAAAGCTAAGCGACTGGTTAGAAATGACCATAGGTAAGCATGAGTGTGAAGAGAGATGGTAAGGTCGTGTCCTCAGTACGAAGACGACTATATGCGATGATCCGACTAAGACTTCCAGTAGAAGGTCTAGGTCGAGATCGGACGGTAAGGAATCTTCTTATTTACTATCTTTCATTTGTTTTGTGCTAACTCTTTATTGTAGTTGAATAACCAAGATGGCAGTCGACTGCTGGCTATTGGCAGTTGACTGCTGCTTGTTGGGATGTATACTGAAAAGTCTTTCTTTTGTATGAACATCTTTATTTTTGAAATAAGAATCACATGATCATATTTTGCATTTTTATGGTTATGCAATATTGTCTAATACATTACATTGTAGATAACATGGTGTGTGGTGTCACACGGGAGATCATGTTATAGGCTCCTTGTAAAGTATAAGTAAAGGCTCACAACCGAGATAACTTTGGACAAACCATCGGAATGGTTGTAGTGTGATTTGGTATTGGTTTGTCTTGACCATAGAATCACACTAGTGCACTTTGTGTGTATTGAGCAGGATCGACTTAGAGGTGATTCAATTTATTGCTAACTACATAATCGAATTGGACCTCAGATATTATTTTGTACATGCTCTTAATCCCGATATAATAACGGGCACATATACTTAGTATTCATCTCTTTGATTTACCATTGGGCGAGATTTATAGATTAAATCGATAGGCTCGATAAGTTGGGAGATGATATTATTTATATGGTGTGTCATTAATTATAGGAGGAAACCATGTCCTATACATTAGGATGATGATGTCCCCTTGAGGAGCTCATAAGGTTCATCATGTAAACCCTGCAGGTGGACTTGGTCTGGCATGATGAAAAGGTTGAGTGGTACTACTCATGGAGTTAGATGTTGATTAATTAAAGGTCAATAAATTAAATAATCGACGGACATTCGAGATCTTAAACACGGGGAGAAAATGTACAAATAATATATGGAGCCCATATTATCTTATGGGGTTGGTGAGGTAGATCAATGATAATCCATTAGTGGATTGGATTATCATTAGTGGATCGGACATTATGTGGGCTTGATCCATGGGTGGCCAAGATCCAACTCCTCCTCATGGTCCCTAATGTAGCCTATTAACACCTCATGAAGATTAGATCCAATGGATAGAAACAAAACTAGATCCAAAGGTAGAGATTAAATCTCTAGATCCGACGGTTGAGATTAAATCTCTAGATCCGACGGTTGAGATTAAATCCCTAGAACTTATGGTAGTGATTAAATCATGGCATATCCCTAACTCTATAAAAGGAGGTGATAGGGGTGGGCGGCAACAGGATGGCTTAGGGGATTAGGGTTTGCTTCCTTTGGAGGCTAGGAATCCTAGTTTGTTTAGGATTTGGTTTGGGCGGCTAGGGTTTGGGAGATAGGGGTGGGCGGCAACATGAGGAAGAGCTCTTTTCTTCTTCTTCCCAAGTTGTTGCCGGCACATATACTTCTCCCCTCTACCTTGGCCGGTGCTCATCCTAATCTTCTTCCCCTCTTCCATGGCCGGCCATTAGGAGAGATAGGATTAGGGTTTGGAGGCTTAGGGTTTTGGAGGCTTGGGCGGCACCAAATAAGGAAGTATTTTCCTTTCTTCTTCCTCTCCTTTGGTGGTCGGCGCCCACAACCTTCTTTCCAGCCCTTGGCTGGCATCCAAACTCCCTCTTCCCCTTCTCCTTGGTTGGTGGAAACAAGATTTAGGGCTCTTCCTTGGTGTCTTGGCTAGTTTCCACCTTGATCTCCTCCTCCTTCTTGGCCGGTGGCAAGCTCCTTCCTTGGAGGTTGTTGGTTGGTTGAATGAAGGAATAGAGCTTTGTTTCTATTCTTCCTCTTGCTTGGAATGAGCAAGGAAGGAAGATTGGTGATCTAGGAGCTTCGACTTTTGGTAGATCATCGCCCACACGACGTCCGAAAGGAGGAAGGTCATACATTAGAAGATCGAGAGGTATACCTATTCTCTATTCTCTTTTGTTACTTGCTTGTATTTGTTTTTCCAACTATGAGCATGATAAATTCTGTTTGTGGCTAAATAATACTTGGATCTCGAACATAAATACAAAAACCGGCAATCCGTACATCTATTCTGCGGCTACTCGTAGAATAGAGGTTGGTCTCTTGAACAACGAGTTTGTTCAAGTGACCTCTCTAAACGAATAGCACAACGATGACTTGATTGTTTGGGAAATCCCTTTTGTCTAGGATTAAATTTTTTTAATCCGGGGACATCGATGGGATCGCCATGAACAAACAACCAAGGTGAAGTGGGAAGCGAAGTTTCCCCTCACGGACTCAATAAGCCAAACCCTTCGATTGGTATTAGAGCAAAGGTTTCCGGTTTTGTGTGTTTAGGATTTGGTTAATTTTTATGCACTTTTCATATATTATATGTGTCGGATAATAGTAGGATATGCGTAGTTTAACTCTTTGGTTGCAGGCATAAGATCCGACTATTATGGCCATATGTGCGTATGTGATTGTATGTGTATATTTTGTTGAATCCTCGGAGTTGACGAAGCTAGTATTTGATTTTTTGTAAATTAGATACGACATTGTTTAGCCACTCTTTATTTTAGTTTACTTTTGATCTAGATTTCATGTACACTCCCTCGTGGAGTATAGGATCGATGGATATAAATTAAAATAGATTTTAGTCTCGGCTCGGATCTCCGGATGGCTCATACATGGCGTAGGAGGAGCGGATGAGAAGGCGTTGCGACGGGAGACATATTGAAGACAAAAGCCATAATAGTTGGAAAATAATTTATTTTTCATATTTATTGCTTTTTGTTTGATATGCATGTCGTAGGCTAGGAAAATTCCTCAATTTCAAATTACTAAGTGGGAGAGGAATATTTTTATAAATTCCCACGGCCTCCATTACGATTTGACAAGTGATGCAAATAAACTTGCACGTCGGCTCTGAGTGCCTTCCTCCCTATCGGATGGGTTTGTTTGCCGATCACAAGGTCAAATATGGTTATAGGAAATTATTAAGGAGCGTGTATACTTCCCCATCGGAAGGTACATAACCTTAGATAATTACCTTGGTACCGAGTAATGGTGAACACTTAAATACAAAATATAAGTATCCTCCCCATCGGAGTCACTGCTTTTATTTGTAGGGCCGAAGAGAAACCAACTATTACTTTTATTTATCAAAAAGTTAGGTTGACAAGATAGTAAAATTAATGGGTAAAACCTCCTCTTACAAATGTAGAATTCGTATACGTCCACACTATCGTGGCATACGATATTCTCGGTGTTTTGAGGTATTGGTTGATTTTAAAAAATTTTTGTTTGAGGAATAAATAATTTTTTCAAATCTAAAGTAATGATCTATGTGATTCTTAGGTTTTTCAAAAATGATTTTCAGTTCATTTGCTATGATACTAAAGGAAAATAAACTTACTGTACCCAAATAATGTTGATTGGAAAAGAATCTAGATATTGTCTTAACTGCTAAGGAGTACAAGTATGTACTCTTCGAAGAGTGTCCTCCTAAGCCCGCGAATGAGCTGGAAGTCCTTGGAGCTGAAATCGATGGAGAAACCCAGGTCGATATCATTCTCCAGTCGACAGAAAGGCTTACTCAGGCTCAGGCCAGGTTGCTCAGAAGGTTTCTACTTCTAAAACGAAAGGCAAGAAGAAGAAGAAACAAGGTAGAGCAAAGGTGGTGGGAGGATCTTATGGCAAGTACTTTTTTTGCAAGCAGGATGGACATTGGAAGAAGGACTGTCCCAATCCAAAGCAGAACAAAGGAATATCCTTTGTTCTAGTCGTTGAAACATGGTTAGCGGTATTATCTACCAACACCTAGTGTGTAGACACGGGAGCCTCTGATCATGTCTGTAATACTTTGTAGGGGTTCTAGGAAACTCAACGACAAGCTGAGGGAGAGATTACCGTTCACTTGGGCAATGCCATGAAGGTGGTGGCTATTGCAGTGGGAGAAGTTTTATTTATCTTTTTGAGAAAAATAAAACTTTGGTTCTGGAAAATTCCCTTTATGTACCTTTATTTATAAAGAATTTAATTTTAGTTTCTAAATTGTTTAATGATGGATATTCTATTTCTTTTAATTACAGAGTTGTTATAAAAAGGAATAGGGACATTATCTGTTCAGGTACATTGATAGGAAATTCATACACACTTGAACCAAAAGCTCCCACGATGCAAATAAAAGTTAATAACTCATCTTCTAATTCCAATAAGAGAAAAGAACCTTCGAAGATGAACCAAAAATATCTTTGACATCTTAGGCTTAGTCATATTAACCTTAGCAGAATTCAAAGGTTTATAACTGATGGACCTCTAGGTTCATTAGTGGTGGAAGATTTTTTAACCAGCGAATCTTGCTTGGAGGATAAAATGACCAAGAGGCCTTTTGAGGCCAAGGGGTATAGAGCCAAAGATGTGTTAGAATTGGTTCATTCTGATTTGTGTGGTCCTATGTCTATCTAGGCTAGAGGTGGTTTTGAGTATTTCATCTCTTTCATAGACAATTATTCAAGATATGGATGACACTACGATCTGTTCGTGGTGGCGAATACCTCTTGGGAGATTTTAGGAATTACTTATCAGAGGCTGGGATTCAATCCAAATTGTCTGCACCTGGCACACCCCAATAGAACGGTGTAGCAGAGCGAAGGAATAGGACACTTATGGAGATGGTTAGATCGATGATGAGTTATTCTGAGTTGCTAGATTCGTTCTGGGGATATGCTCTAGATACGGCAGTGTACATTCTGAACTTGGTTCCATCTAAATCAATGTCTTCTACTCCCACAAAATTATGGACTTGACAAAAGCCTAGTCTAAGACATATTCGGATTTGGGGGAGTCCAGCACATGTGCTGAAGGCAGATGCTGGTAAGTTGGAACCTCGTATATAAGTACGCATGTTCATTGGCTATCCTAGAGGAACGAAGGGTGGTTTGTTTTATAGTCCTAGAGTTCAGAGGGTGATCCTTAGCAAGAACACCAAATTTCTAGAGGAAGACTATGTGATGAGCCACAAGGCCAAGAGTAAAATTGTTCTGGAGGAATTAAAAAGGGAAGTCACTTCTTCAGTACCACCGGTACAAGAGGATATACCACAAGTCACTGCACCGCATGTCACAGAGGATACAAAGAAGATACCTCATCGTAGTGGGAGGGTTGTAAGACAGCCTGATAGATTCATGTTCTTGGGAAAATCATCTGATTTGGTCCCTAGCAAACATGAACCTGATCCCTGGACATATGATGAGGCAATCCAAGATAAAGATGCAGCATCTTGGCAAAATGCGATGAATACTGAGATTGAATCTATGAATTCAAATCAGGTATGGGAGCTAGTAGAACATCCCGATGGTGTAAAAACCATTGGATGCAAGTGGATCTGCAAAAGAAAGAGAGGAATAGATGGGAAGGTTGAGACCTTTAAAGCGAGGCTTGTTGCGAAAGGGTTTACTCAGAAAGAGGGTATCGATTATGAGGAGACCTTTTCCCCGGTAGCCATGCTTAAGTCTATCCAGATTCTCTTATGCATAGCAGCTCATATGGATTATGAGGTGTGGCAGATGGATGTCAAGACAACTTTCCTTAATGGAAGTCTTGAGGAAAACATCTATATGAAGCAACCAGAGGGATTCATTGCTAAGGGCAAAGAGCATCTTGTATGTAAGCTTAATCGGTCCATTTATGGATTGAAGCAAGCTTCGAGGTCTTGGAACATCCTCTTTGATGAGGTAATCCAGTGTTATGGATTTATTCAAAGTCCGGATGAGTCTTGTGTATACAAGAGATGTGACGGATATGTAGTGGTATTTCTTGTACTATACATGGATGATATTTTGTTGATTGGCAACAATATCAAGGTGTTATTGGACGTAAGGGTATGGTTGTCCAAATAGTTTGATATGAAGGACTTGGGAGAGGTTGGACACATCCTTGGGATCAAGGTTATAAGGGATCACAGGAAAAGGATGTTGTGCTTATCCCAAGCTTCATACATAGACACGATTATGGATCGTTTTAGCATGCAGAACTCCAAGAAGGGTTTTCTACCTTTCAGGCATGGAGTTCCTTTATCTAAGGAGATGTGTCCTAGATCATCTGAGGAGATAGAGGAGATGAAGGCGGTTCCTTATGTTTCGACAGTAGGAAGCCTCATGTATGCGATGCTATGTACGAGACCAGATATCTGCTATGCCGTCAGCATGATCAGAAGATATCAGAGTAATCCAGGGCAGGGACATTGAACTGTGGTAAAACATATATTGAAGTACCTAAGAAGGACTAGGGATTATATGCTGGTTTACCGGGAAGACCAATTACTCCCTGTGGGTTACACGGATTCCGACTTCCAATCTGATAGGGTTAACAGTAAGTCTACCTCAGGTTTTGTGTTTACTTTGGGAGGTGGAGCCATTGTATGGAGGAGTGTCAAGCAGAAATGCGTGGCGGACTCCACCATGGAAGCTGAGTATGTGGCAGCCTCTTAGGTAGCCAAAGAAGTTGTGTGGCTCAGGAACTTCCTGATGGACTTGGATATGATTCCTGGTTTGCCCAGAACTATCACAATTTATTGTGATGCAAACTCGAAGGAACCACGAGCTCATAAGGTAAGTAAATACATAGAGTGCAAGTACCACCTGATACGAGAAATCATAAAGGAAGTAGAAGTTGCTGTCGCTGAGATTGCATTAGAGGATGACCTGGTAGACCTTTTCACTAAGGCCCTTCTAGCGAGAGCTTTGATAGGCATGTGGAGGGAAGGGGAATCAGATGTATGGCAGTATGAGGACAACATATACTTTTAGTATCAGTGGGAGATTGTTGGGATGTATATTGAAAAGTCTATCTTTTGTATGAACATCTTTATTTTTGAAATAAGAATCACATGATCATTGTTTGCATTTTTATGGTTATGCAATATTATCTAATACATTACATTGTAGATAACATGGTGAGTGGTGTCACACGGGAGATCATGTTATCGGCTCCTTGTAAAGTATAAGTAAAGGCTCACAACCGAGACGACTTTGGACAAACCATCGGAATGGTTGTAGTGTGATTTGGTATTGGTTTGTCTTGACCATAGAATCACACTAGTACACTTTGTGTGTATTGAGCAGGACCGACTTAGAGGTGATTCGATTTATTACTGACTACATAATCGAATCGGACCTCAGATATTATTTTGTACATGCTGTTAATCCCAATATAATAACGGGCACATATACTTAGTATTCATCTCTTTGATTTACCAATGGACGAGATTTATAGATTAAATCGATAGACTCGATAAGTTGGGAGATGATATTATTTATATGGTGTGAAATTGATTATAGGAGGAAACCGTGTCCTATATATTAGGATGATGATGTCCCCTTGAGGAGCTCATAAGGTTCATCATGTAAATCCTGCAGGTGGACTTGGTCCGACATAATGAAAAGGTTTAGTGATACTACTCATGGAGTTAGATGTTGATTAATTAATGGTCAATAAATTAATTAATTGACAGATATTCGAGATCTTAAACACGGGAAGAAAATGTACAAATAATATATGAAGCCCATATTATCTTATGGGGTTGGTGAGGTAGATCAATGATAATCCTTTAGTGGATTGGATTATCATTAGTGGATCGGACTTTATGTGGTTTTGATCCGTGGGTGGCCAAGATCCAACTCCTCCTCATGGTCCCTAATGTAGCCTATTAACACCTCATGAAGCTTAGATCCAATGGATATAAACAAAACTAGATCCAAAGGTAGATATTAAATCTCTAGATCGGACGGTTGAGATTAAATCTCTAGATCCGACTGTTGAGATTAAATCCCTATAACCTATAGTGGAGATTAAATCATGGCTTATCCCTAACTCTATAAAAGGAGGTGATAAGGGTGGGCGGCAACAGGATGGCTTAGGGGATTAGGGTTTGCTTCCTTTGGAGGCTAGGAATCCTAGTTTGTTTTGGATTAGGTTTGGGCGGCTAGGGTTTGGGAGATAGGGGTGGGCGGCAACATGAGGAAGAGCTCTTTTCTTCTTCTTCCCAAGTTGTTGCCGGAACATATACTTCTCCCTTCTACCTTGGTCGGTGCTCATCCTAATCTTCTTCCCCTCTTCCATGGCCGTCCATTAGGAGAGATAGGATTAGGGTTTGGAGGCTTAGGGTTTTCGAGGCTTGGGTGGCACCAAATAAGGAAGTATTTTCCTTTCTTCTTCCTCTCCTTTGGTGGCCGGCGCCCACAACCTTCTTTCTAGCCCTTGGCCGGCATCCAAACTCCCTCTTCCCCTTCTCCTTGGTTGGTGGAAACAAGATTTAGGGCTCTTCCTTGGTGTCTTGGCTAGTTTCCACCTTGATCTCCTCCTCCTTCTTGGTCGGCGGCAAGCTCCTTCCTTAGAGGTTGTTGTTTGGTTGAAAGAAGGAATAGAGATTTGTTTCTATTCTTCCTCTTGCTTAGAATGAGCAAGGAAGGAAGATTGGCGATCTAAGAGCTTCAACTTTTGGTAGATCATCGCCCACACGATGTTCGAAAGGAGGAAGTTCATACATTAGAAGATCGAGAGATATACCTATTCTCTATTCTTTTTTGTTACTTGCTTGTATTTATTTTTCCAACTATTAGCATGATAAATTCTGTTTGTGGCTAAATAATACTTGGATCCCAAACATAAATACAATAACCGGTGATCCATACATCATCTATTCCACGACTACTCGTAGAATAGAGGTTGGTCGCTTGAACAACGAGTTTGTTCAAGTGACCTCTCTAAACAAATAGCACGATGATGACTTGATTAGTTGGGCAATCCCTTTTGTCTAGGATTAAATTTTTTTAATCCGGGGACATCGATGTGATCAGCATGATCAAACAACCAAGGTGAAGTGGGAAGCGAAGTTTCCCCTCATGGACTCGATAAGCTAAACCCTTCACTGCTGGCATCAGTCGATTGATGAAGGCCATCAGTCGACTGCTATTCAAACTGCCCACTTCGATGAAGGTTAAGATAAGAACCTTTTTTCTTGGGGTGAAGTGTCCATTTGAATAAATCTTCCACTCAACGTTTATGGGGTTATAGGGCTATAAAAGAAGGGGGGTTTCACCCGTTTTGGTCATCAATTCTCTTGAACTGCTCTTGCAACGTCGCATCTCTATGATGTCGAAACGCTGCAGCAACGCCGATTACACATCCTCAAATTCAAGCTTCGATTGTCATCGGTATAGTTTAGAGTTTGCATTTCAATAACTTGTATTCAATCGTTGATTTTCGATCTTTTAATCGTAATGAGGAGATGTGGGTTTGTTCCTCTACCTCAAGTTTTTATTCTCTTGTAATTGTCGTCTCCTATCTCCAATGATGAGACTTGTTAGTGAATTTTCCTTCGTACATGGTCTAGGATCGTGGGGCCTTGGAGTAGCAACCGTTTGGTTGTGAACCAAGTAAAAAACAGATTGTTGCATTTTATTTTATCTTTTATTATTCTGCTGCGTTTATTACTCATGTTTTTTCGACGATCGAAAAGAAAAATTTACGCTCGCTATTCACCACCCCTCTAGCGATTCACTTCGATCCAACACTCAACCTAATTGGCCCGTTCATCAGTGCCAAGGATCTATGGAATAAGCTTATTGAACTCCATGGAGGATCATCTGACACGAAGATATGTAAGAGGGATCTTCTAGTAAATAAATTATATAATTTAAAAATGCAGGACAATGAGACCCTGAGCCAACTCCATGCTCGCATTCAAGCATCCTAAATGATTTTCATGCCATCGGACAGAAGGTGGAGAACTGAGACGTCATAAGGTACGCTCTAAGAGCTTTACATAGGACCACTTTGTGGGCATCCATGGTTGATATTACAAAGTATCTAGAGATTTTTCTAAAATTAGGTTAGATGAATTATTTTTTTAATTTGAGCTTCATGAACAGTCTAACTCGGCCCTAGTAGAGAAAGGTATTGCTTTGTTTACAGGTCGAAGAAAGGTGAAAAGCAAGCCTCCACTCGAAGAAGACGAGTCCGAATCAGAATTAGACGAAGAGATGGAGACCGAACTAGTCAATCTAGTTCGAAAGATGATCAAGCATAGAAGGTGATTGACCAAGCCAACGATGAAGAAGAAACCTAACCCAAGTCAAAGCTACAAGTGCTACAAGTGCAATAAAAAGGGGCACTTCAAGTATGAGTGTCCGAAGCTAAAGAACAAGAAATCACAAATCAAGAAAGCACTCAACGCAATGTGGAAAGAATCTTCGGAGGAAGAAGAAGACCAAGTCATCAACATGGCTCTCATGGCAAGACTAGGAGAGTCTGAGTTTGAGTCTGAGTTCGAAGTTGACAATGAATCTGAGTCCGAGTCGAATTTTGGATCTGACACCGAGCCCAAATTCAAGACAAACCACGGATCGTATCCAGTTCAAAAGAGTCAATCAAGGTGAGTCGGTCATTAATTAAAACTCTATATGATGCCATTAAATTTTTGAACAAAAAATTAACTAAATCCGAGTGTAAAGTCGAGTTGTTTCTTAAGGAGGTTAAACTCCTTAAGCATAAAGCTACCCTAACCCCTTCAACTAGTCAAGTTCAAGAGGAAAACTCATCTCAAGTTAAAAAACTTGAGGAAGTGAATTCTCTCTTGAAAGGGCAAGTTCAAGAGCTTAGGAAGTCATTGGAAAGGTTCACGTTGAGATCTAAGGGTCTTGACCTGATCCTTGGATCATAAAGAACTGTGTACAATAAGGTCGAAATCCGGTTTAGAGCAACAAATAAATCTTTTATGTCAATTATAAATTATAATAGTAGAAGAATCCAAGCATACCAGTTTAACTTTGCAACTAGGTTCGACTAAGTATTGGGTTTCCAAAGATCAAATCGATTATGTGGATAGACTGTATCAAGTCAATGATCTAGAGGGAGCCAATACAAATTTTTTGTGCTCAATTACTTGATTAATTTAGTTTTGCATGTCTAATTAGTTATCACTTGATTATTTTAGAACGGTTAGATAGGACCAATGATTAATTAATCTTGACAACATATTATCAGGACGCGGTGAGATGATAGTACGTTAGGGAAATGAAGTCACTGTATCCGAGTTAGATAAAGAGTATCTAGCATGGTGCACTTGGCTATGTGGAACTGACTGAAGCTACCTCATATCATCCTAAACTAGTTAGACTAGGATTTAACCCTAAAATAAATTAAGTGTATAATTTCTTAAGTTGGCTTTATCTAAGGAAGTGGTTGTTGTCCCAAACAAAGAAGGTCTCTATGCCTCGCCATGACCTGGAAGCCCTCTTTTGAAATCTTCACTTAACTAACTAAAGGTTAAATTTGAATCTAACCCAAGGTTAATTAATTTTCAAATCATTAAAATTAATTAAGAAAAATTGAAAGTCATCCCCCAATATATATAGGGTTGACGTGATTGATCATGTAGAAAGGGTGAGATGAATCTTAGTGACGGGGTCGGTATTTTCTATTAGAAACTTAGCATGTTTTTCAGAAGGTATCAGGTGTGAGTTTTGACCACTTAGTATGTTTCTTGGGCAGTATATGCAGTTCTCGGGTAGTATATACAGTTCTCGAGCTGAGTAGAGGTGAGCAGATTAGTCATGCTTAGAGCTAAGTGTTGTATTGGTAGGGCAGTATATGTTTTCTAGTTTATATCTGTAATTCTCAACTTGTTAGTATGTTTCCTGAGCAATATATGTAATTCTCAAGCAGAGTAGGAGTGAGTTAATTAGTGATGCTCAGAGCTAAATATTGTATTGACACAGTAGTATGTGCACTTTCTGATTGATGTATGTAATTCTCGAGCTGAGTAGGGTTGAGCAGATTAGTGATGCTCAGAGCTAAGTAGTATGTTGACAGAGTAGTATGTGCACTCCCCGATTGATGTAAGTAATTCCCGAGTAATATGTGTAATTCTTGAGCCAAATAGGGGGAGAAGATTAGTTGTGCTCAGAGCTAAGTATTGTATTGATAGAACAATATGTGAGTTGCTCGATTGATACAAGTAGTGTATATAATTCACAAGTCCTATGTATATTTCCCGTACCATGTAAGGGGAAGCAGAATAGTTCATAGTGCATGTGAGAGTTGAGTTTTCCTGGTCAGATTATGTATGCAGTGTATTTCGTGAGCAGTCAGTATGTTTCTCGAGTTGTTAGTGTATTTCTCGAGAAGTGAGTATGTTTCTCGAGTTGTTAGTGTATTTCCCCAGCAATCAGTATGTTTCCCGAGTTGTTAGTATTTCCTGAGCAGTATGTCTATTTCCCGAGTGATGCATGATTTTTCAGGAATCTTTATGGAGAAGGTGAAAAAGGGGGATGGGGGTATTTTCGAGTAGAAGAAGTGACTGGAAATGTGTTATTAATATTTTTTGTTTATATTTTTGATTAATATTTGGCAAGAAGATAGGAAGTATACAGGATACATGGAGAGTGTGAAAGGAACTATTTTAAAAAGAAGCGGGAGAAGCGCTTACATCTTGATAGGCTGGTAGGGGTATTAAAGTAAATCCACTTTAAAAAGAGGCGGGATGAATCTCCTATAAATGGGGTAGAGGTGGAAGGAGAAAGGGGTTGGTTTTTCTCTTCACTATTTGGTACCTCAAAGATCTTCTTCTCACTTCTTCTTTTTGCATTTCCTTAATTCTCCTACCATGGTTGACTTGAGCATCGGAGGGGTCATGTCGGGAAGCTAGCCCACCCTTAACATTCTTCTTTAAAGTGATAGATCTAGCTCACAGTTCAAGGATCCAAGGCGATCAGATGAGGATCTTAAGAAGGGAGAACAGGATCTAAGCAGGCTGAAGAAGAGGACACCATCAAATTGACATCGTTTGGGGGATCTAACTAGGCCAAAGATTATTAGGAAGAATTATTTCTTTGTCTCGGTGTATATCTCGGTCGGTAGATAGGAGTTTTCCCTTTTTTAAGATATTGAAAAGAACTACTCGGTTTCAGTGGGATGAACACTGTGATAGGGCTTTCCAGTCTTTAATAGAATACTTGTCTGAGCCACTATTTTTGGCTAAACCTCATCCCGAGGAGATGTTTTGGGTATACTTGGCTCTTTCAGAGGTTGTTGTAAGTTCAGTATTAGTCTGACAAGATAAGGGTCAACAACATCCCATCTATTATATTAGTTATTTGTTAAAAGGGCTTGAAATTCGTTACACTAATCTGGAAAAGCTAACTTGAGGATTAGTTTTAACTGCTCGGAGGTTCTGACCTTAGTTTTTATCACATCCATTAGTAGTACTAACTTATACTCCTTTAGGAAGAATACTTACTCATCCATAGGCTATGGGGAAGCATATTAAATGGGCTACTGAGCTCAGCGAATATGACATTACTTATCAACCTCGTACTTCTATTAAGGCTCAAGCATTGGCTGATTTTTTGGTGGAGACTATACATAAAGAGTCAGATCCCTGGATAATATATGCAGATGGGTCCTATAAAAAAGAAGGTTGTGGAGTGGGGGTAATTCTATTTTCACCACAAGGGGAAGGAGTTAAGCTGGCAATCAGATTGCATTTATGCCATCTAATAATGAGGCTAAATATGAAGCTTTGCTTAAAGCTCTACAAGCTACTAAGAATATAGGAGTCGAGCGGGTTATAGTTCATATAGATTTTCAATTGGTGGTGTAGCAAACCAGTGGAGGATTTGAAGTTAAGGATGAAAAGTGTAGGAATTATTGTGAATTAGTGAAGAAAGCTAAGGGAGATTTCTCAGAAGTATTGTTAAAAAAGATCACTCGGGTAGAAAATCAGAAGACTGATGAATTGTCTCAGTTAGCTAGCTCTTTGGGAAATTGGAGTACTCGATAGGTGATTGCACAAATTGAATTACTACTTCAAGGAGAAAGATAAGTAGAGTTAATAGAGGATGATTGGAGAAAGGAGTTGGTCTCATTTTTTCAAGATAAGAAGGTGTCGAGTGATCCTATAAGGGCTAGGCAGTTTAAGCAGCAAGTTATTCATTTCTGTATGTTGAAGGGTATTTTATATAAGAGAACTTGTGTTGGACCTTTGTTATGGTGTTTGGGAAAAAGAGAAGCAAATTATGTGCTGCAAGAAGTGCATGAAGGAGCATGTGGGAGTCATATAGGAAGACAGTCATTGGCTCAGAAGTGTTATTAGATGGATATTTTTGGCCTACTTTTATGAAAGATTCTATACGGTTGGTACAACAATGTGAAAGTTGTCAAAGACATCATAATTGGTAGCATCAACCAGCCGAGTATCTGAAGGAAGTTGTATCGGCTTGTCCTTTTGATCAATGAGGTATGGATATACTAGGGTCATTATCGGTTAGGATAGGTCAAAAGAAATTCTTATAAGTTGCTATTGATTATTTCTCTATGTGGGTGGAAGCCAATCCTTTAGCTCACATTATAGAACAAATGGTATTAAAGTTTCTATGGGAAAAATATTGTATGTCGTTTTGGTATTCCTAGGAGACTGATATCAGATAATGGATGACAATTTCAGTGTAAGAAATTGGTAAAATGGTGTCAGGACTTTAAAATTGTGCAAGTGTTTAATCAGTAGCTTATCCTTAAAGTAATGGGCAAACTGAAGTTACTAATAGGGAATTAGTACATGGATTAAAGACTAAGTTGAAGCATGTAAGAGGTAGCTGGGTGGAGGAGTTACCTAGTATCTTATGGTCCTTTCGAAACACTCCTAGGAGAGCCACAGGAGCAACCCCCTTTAGTATGGTATATGGTTCAGAAGTAGTGTTGCTCGTAGAAATACGAGCAGAGTCTGCCTGAGTAATGGTTTATATCCCCAGCAATAATGGAGTGGCTTGGCGCATGGAGTTAGACTAGATTCATGAGAAAAGGGATGCTTCTCTATATCACGCTGAAAGGTATAGGTCGCAAGTAATAAAAGATTATAATAAGAAAGTAGTACCTTGCGCTTTTCAGGTAGGGGATTTAGTGTTAAAGAAAGTATTGCCCGAGGGATGCAAAGGTAAGCTAGAACCAAAATGGGAAGGTCCCTTCCAGGTGGACAACTGAGCGGGGATTGGAGATTATTACTCGAAGGATGCTCAAGGAAGGCTTTTAACAAGACCATGGAACGTGTATCATTTGCATCCTTACTTAGTTGATGAATGTTGTAGAATTTATGTTTTTTCTCCTTTAGAGTAATAAAATGTAGACTAAACGATATGTTGTATTTCAAGTGTTGCACTAAATACAAATTGTTACATTTTTTCAGTATTGGAAGAGAAAGGAAAAGATAGTAAATCTGGTGGAGTTAGATCAATTGTATTTCCTAAGTCTAAAAAACTAGCAGACTGCCCAGGAGGTGGATAACCTGCTTCTTGAAATCGATTGATATAGTCTTGAAAGCTCCATTGTAAAATAGAAAAGCCTCGATCTAAGAACATGTCATTTATTGTTGCAGAAGCCCCGAATGTTTCTGGTATTGTACTGGTTCCTTATTTGGATGGTTGTGCTTTTAAAATTTCCAAATTATTTTGTAAGTAGGTAGTTTGAAAGTGAAGAGCTGAAAGTTCTGCCCGGTCAGCTTGAGCTTTTATATACGAGGCTTGAAGTACTCTCTTGAGTCTTTGATAAGCATGTTGTAGTGATAACTCTCGAACTTGACACTCTTGTAATTCTTTCTTTAAGGTAGTAGTATATTGGATCAATTGATTGTTTAAACGAGTCATGCTTGTATTTCCCTACATAGTTAAGTGTTAGTAGTAAGAAAAAGAAGTAAAGTAAAGTAGTATACTAACCTTGTTAATGTTGGTTAAAAGGGAATCTGGTAAATCTTGTATTAAGGGAGAGGGGAGATTTTGTGTGACTGTCCATAAAGGTGAAGGCTGAAGGGAAGGTGTTGAGGTACGGGGGCAGAGATGAATGGGGTTTATACGAGAGGGTGGATGGATATTGCTGGAGGCTCAGGTGTAATATATCGAAAAAAAATAATTTAAATTTAAATTTAAGTAAATTAATAATGATATAATTTAAAATGAAATAAATTTATTTATTTATTTTATTAAAAGGAAATTAGTTATTTATTAGTATTTTAGTGGATAATTCCGAGATAAGATTTTATTGGTTTGGGCTAAGTTTAATTAGATTGTTGATTTAGTCAATTAATCCAAGCTTATACAAATTAAACTTAGGTTAAGATTTTACCTATGTTTGGGTTGGAAATTAAACACTAAGTTTATTTCCTTTCCCCCTTTCCCATGCCCAACACCTCCATTAGCCGTCGTTTCCCCTTTCTCGTGTCCACAACCTCACCGACGAGTTCGCCTCAGAGCGGCGATTCGTCCGCCGCCGCTGAAGCCGCCATCGCTGCTGTTTTCCCTATGCCTGTGTCACCACCGCGAAGTTGCCACTTCTACGCCACTCATGCATGACGTTGTCGACCCCCTGTCATCGTGACTTACTTGCATCACATCACCATACCTCCGCCCGTTGCTTGTCATCTCCTCGTGTGCGCCTACTGCTAGGCCAACACAACCGCTTCACCATCGTTGCATGCACAGGACCACCTTCTGGCCAGTCACTGCCGCCGACCTCCCTTGCCTTTCCATCGCGATCTCTGTGTGCCACCATCGTCATCGGCTGTCGGCCCATCACGAAGGAAGGTTCATGCAATCTTGCGTAGGGATTGCATTTTCCAGCTTCCGATCTTCATGCGATGACAGCCATCGCAAGCAACAAAATCAAGAACCCAAAATTGGTTCTTCTTGGAGATGTAGGAACTAGAAAGTCGAGTCTCGTATTATGATTTATGAAAGGGAAATTTGTTGAATTTCAGGAATCAATCATAGGTGCTGCATTCTTTTCACAAGTAGCTACTATCAATGATGAATCAGTGAAATTTGAGATTTGGGATACTACTGGACAAGAGAGGTGTCATAGCTTGACCCTTATGTACTACAGAGGAGTTGCATCTGCTGTGGTCATTTACGAGATAACAAATGCGACTACATTTACTCGAGCAAAGAAGTGGGTGTATGTTTTTGGATAAACTGTGGCTAATTGAAACCGGGGGATATTCAAGACTTTGATTCGGAATGGTCTTCTAGACATTAAGATTCTCAGATGAGTCTTTGAATCAGGTGGGTGGTTCTATGACTTCTTTAGAATTTAGTGCATGGTTAGATTGGTTAGGCTGTTTACTTAGGTTATCTCTTAGTTACACTTTACGTTGTTACTAGAATTGTTTTGACCCTATATCTGTTGGACCCTTGGATTATAGGTTGCTTGCTCATCATTATCATGTAGTTATTGATTGATATTACTATTATACGTGCCTAGTTATTCCTGTGATATAATTGATAGATATTACTGGTATATGCTTACCTATTATTTGTTGGATTGGTATTATTACCAGATTAGTGGGGTAGTATGACTAAGATGAGATAAATTCATCGAAGGTATATATAGGTTCTATGACCTCTTTAGATTTTTAGTACATGATTATTATGGTTACGTTGCTTACTTAGTTTATATTATATTTGATGCTCTTTCTACTATTGCCTTGACCTTGTACTTGCTTGACCCCTTTTAATACCTTTTTTGACTTCGAGCTATTGGTTTCCATTAGTATGCTTATGCTGTTGTTTATTGAATATCACTGTTATGTGCTTATTTGGTTATGTATTGTTGCGGTTGATAGCATGATTGAGACTAGTATATAGTATAACTTAGATGAGGTTATTCTTTAGGAGTGAATCTAATGAATGAAACAACATTAATAGAACCCTAGGTGTTGGAACCCTAGGCGTAATAACCCGGACATGCTTATTGGTAGATGTTAGTGGTATATGTTATTTAGTTATTATCCCAATTGATATTTTGTTTGATACTAGTAGAGATAGAATAATATAAATGAGGTTATTCCTTAGGAGTGAATCTAAGGAATGAAACAACATTAATAAAACCCTAGATGTGTTGGATAACCCTAGGCTTAACAACCTAGGATAATCGACTTCCCACGAGACCCATTCGTGGTAGCATGTTGTTGCATGCAGGTCGATAACTATATAGTTGTATACTCTGACTGCCCATGAGACCCGTTCATGGTAGCATGTTGTTGCGTATAGTCAATAGCTCGATAGCTATATACTCTGTCTGCCCATGAGACCCATTCGTGGTAGCATATCATTGCCTGTAGACATTGAGTTTTTATATTACTTATCTAGCCACGAGTCCCGTTCATGGTAGCATGTGGTTGCGCTTAGACAGTGCTTTGTATATTGCTTGTTGGCCCATGAGTCCCTTGTCGTGCTGGTCCCACTGCATCATCAAGATGCCATTTTATTTTCCCTGTTGTTATCGCATTTTGTTTACATACTTGGATTTTGTGGTAATTGGATTTGATGTCATAAATCTATTTTACTTTTAGTTGTTTTATATTTTAGTCGTGTATGCATGCAGTTAATATAATAATTTTATTATTATTTTAGAGTTTTCGCCATATGTGGTTCCAACGATGTATTTCGGAATATTGTCACTAAGGGGCTCTTTCATCATTTGGATGATGAATAGGCCCCCGGGGCATGACAATTTTATTGGTGTCAGAGCTTATGTTTCCAATTTCGATTTGTGGGTTTTGTGCTTCGAGGTTTTCTTTTCTTTTGTTTTTGGAGTTCTTATGTTTTGGGACCAGACAAGCTGAAGGACATCTCTGAGTTATAGGAAAAGTGGTTGTCTTTAGTGGTCATTGTACTTTCCTTATCTAATAGGAAGTTATCATTATGTTTTTGTTAGATACTTAAATATTTGCTCATAGTAGGAAATGCTACCTAGTGAAATTGTCCCTACACATGGTCATAGACGAGGTCGACCCCGCAACCGACCTATTGATGCTACGGGAACTACCCTCGAGTTTGAAAATATAGACTCTTTAGAGGTGTCGACTGATGTCGAATTAGGAAGCTAGGGTTAGGCCCGCTAGCCACCCATTTGGAGGTCAAGGAGTAACCCCTCATAGAGTATCAGTCCCTACTACTAGTGATTTGGTCATAGATAAGGTGTGTATACCTACACTGTCCAAGACGATGAAGGATCATTTTACGTTATTTTAGGGGATACCGGTCCATGGATTGCTCATGCATGGATGGACAATGTAGAAGACTCTCTTGGATACATATCTTGCATGGATGCAAAGAAGGTGGAGCTTGCGGTGTATCACTTATGAGGTCAGACCATCGCATGGTGGAAAATGCAGCAGATGATTTCGGGGAGCAGAGTATCACTTGGAGACTACTCCGAGAGACCTTGGAGAGACAGTATTTCCCTGTCTCTTTGCGTATAAGTTTTTGTTAGGAGTTTCTAAATCTTAAGCAAGGCGATTGAAGCGTCATGGAGTACAATGCAGAGTTTAGTCGACTTGTGGTATTTTGCCCCCACTTGGTGGCTCATCACTATGATCGTATGCTCCAAGTTGCCCATGGTCTTGCAGCCCACATTCGGATTAGGATGTCTCAATCCACCATTGGTATCTATCGAGAGGCACTAAATCGATTCATACTGGTCAAGATGACCCATTGAGCTAGTGGGTTTGGAATACAAGGTATCGTGTCAGTTTATCCTATTCTAGCTGATATACTGATAGTTCACATTCCTTATATCTCAATGATTCTTAGGAAAAATTCTGATACCTTGACCTTGTAGATTCGTTATAATAACACAACCAAGGAAGACTTTAACATCTCGTTACGAAGTAAAGGAGCAACCCTTGGAATTTGATAGCCATACCTAGACTTGAGATTAGACTACCAATAACTTAGAGTATGAGACTCGATATACAAAAACTTAGCACAAATGCACTAGATCTCACACTAGCTAAAGATGAGAAACTAGTAACCGATTTAGGATGTGGATCAAAGATTGTGCAGTGGAATCATGGTGGGCTCATAACCCACATAGAAGTTTATGCTTTTGTAATTGTGGACTATTAAGATATTAGAATGAGCTAGAAGAGTAACATAAGAGTAGGGTAACAAACATTGGAAGTACATAAGGACTTTCATATTTCATTAGTATGGAAGTATGTACTTAACTTATTCAAATTGTGAAGGTTATAGTTAGAGTTCCAGATCAGATTCTAGATGCAAAGAATGTTGATCATCTATTAGATTGAGGTTGGATAGTAATGGGATTCTAATGAAGAAACTACTTAGAGTGGAAGAACGACATGCAGATAGGATATTTTTACTAGGATATATCAAGTAGGAAATTTGGGGACCAAATTTCTATTATTGGGGGAGAATGTAATATATCGAAAAAAATTAAATTTAAATTTAAGTAAATTAATAATGATATAATTTTTTTAAAAATAAATAAATGTATTTATTTTATTTAAAGGAAATTAGTTATTTATTAGTATTTTAGTGGATAATTCTGAAATAAGATTTTATTAGTTTGGGCTAAGTTTAATTAGAATGTTGATTTAGTCAATTAATCCAAGGTTATATAAATTAAACTTAGGTTAAGATTTTACCTAAGTTTGTGTTGGAAATTAAGCCTTAAGTTTATTTCCTTCCCCCCTTTCCTGTGCCCAACACCTCCATCAGTCGTTGTTTCCCCTTTCTCACGTCCGCAGCTGATGGCATGCTCGGAGGCTCCTTGGCTCCCATGTCCCCGGATTAAAATTTTCACTAATGAAAACTAATCCGGATGGGATGAGTTTCCTAAGCACAACCAATTCGTCATCGTGCTAACGACTTGAGCGATCGCTTGAACAAACTAGTTGTTCAAGCAACAAAACTCTTCTAGTCGGTTAGCCGCAGAAGAGACGACGGACGGATCGCCGATTTTTCTGTTTATCTTCGAGGTCCATGATTAGACAAATACATATGGATGTAGACATGTATAATCAACTCATACAAACATATTAATAAGAACATGCAAAGATCGATAATAAAAATTGTAAAACTTTTATACCTCTCGATCTTCTATCGTATGTCCTAACCTCCTTGTAGACTTCGTGTGGGCGAAGATCCTCCACAAGTTGAAGCTTCCTTGATCTTCTTCAATCAAAAGAAAGAAGAACTCTCCTTTCCTTCTTGCTTGAGCCAACCACCAAACCACAAAGGCTTGATGCCGCCGGCCCCAAGAAAAGAGAGAACAAGATGGCCAACCAAGGAACCAAACAAGGGAACAATCCCTAGCTCCTAGTGCCGCCGGCCAAGAGGAAAAGAAGAGGAGAAGAGGAATAGGTTGAGCGCCGACCAAGGTAGAGGGAAAAAAGATAGGAGCCGGCAACACCTTAGGAAGAAGAAGGGAACCTCTCCTATTGTTGCCGCCCACTCCACCTTCCAAACCCTAGCCGCCCAACCAAACCCTAACCTTCCTAGGATTTCTTGCTGCCCAAGATTATAATAGGCAAAACCCTAATCTCCAAAAAACCATCTTTTCTTTGCCACCCTCCTTAAGCCCCATTTTATAGAGTTAGGCTTAAGCCTTGTTTTAATCTCCACTGTTGGTTCTAGGGATTTAATCTCAACCGTCGGATCTAGAGATTTAATCTTAACCATCGGATCTAGAGATTTAATCTCCACCGTCGGTTCTAGGGATTTAATCTCAACCGTCGGATATAGAGATTTAATCTCACCTGCCGGATCTAGAGATTTAATCTCCATCGTCGGTTCTAGAGATTTTATCTCAACCGTCGGATCTAGAGATTTAATCTCAACCGTCGGATCTAGAGATTTAATCTCCACCGTCGGATCTAGAGTTTTGTTTTCCATAATTGGATCTAGGCTTCATGAGGATTATATTAGGCTACGATAGGGACCATGAGGAGGAGTTAGATCTTGGCCACCCGATGGATCGGAACCACACAAACTTGATCCATCAATGATGTTCCATTCCACTAGATGATCATCATTAAATACCTCACCAACCCCTATAAATTAATATGGGCTCCATACATTATTCGTACATCCATCTCCCCATGTTTAAGATATCGAATGCCCGTCAATTAATTGATTTACTGACCATCAATCAATTAACATCTAACTCCTCAAGTAGTACCACTCAACCTTATCATCATGTTGACTAAGTCAACCTGCAGGGTTTACATGATGAACCTTATGAGCTCCTCAAGGGTACATCATCAACCTAATATGTAGGACACGGTTTCCTCCTATAATTAACGACACACCATATAAATAATATCATTTCCGAACTTACCGGGCATATTGATTTAATCCATATAAATCTCACCCTTTGGTAAATCAAAGAAATAAATACTAAGTACATATGCCCGTTATTATATCGGGATTAAGAGCATGTACAACATAATATCCGAGGTCCGATTCAATTATGTAGTCAACAATAAATTGAATCACCTCTATGTCGGTCCTGCTCAATACACCTAAGTGTACTAGTGTAACTCTATGTTCAAGACAAAACAATACCAAGCTACACTACAACCATGCCAATGGTTTGTCCAAAACCATCTTGGTTGTGAGCCTCTACTTATATTCTACAAGGGACTGATAACATGATCTTCTGTGTCACACCAAGCACCATGTTATCTACAATGTAAAGTAATAGACAATATGCACAGATATAATAAATATAAACTGCAAACAATGATCATGTGATTCTTATTTCAAAATAAAACGTTCATACAAAAGAGCTAGGCTTTCTGTATACATTCCAACAATCTCCCACTTATACTAAAAGACTATGCTATCATCACAATGCCATACATCTGATCCCCATGTCCTCCACATGCCTATCAAACGCTTTTGCTGGAAGGGCCTTAGTGAATGGATCCACCAGGTTATCCTCTGATGAAATCTTGGCGACATCTACTTCTCCTCGCTTTACGATCTCTCGTATCAGGTGGTACTTGCGCTCTATGTGTTTACTCGCCTTATGGGCTCGTGGTTCCTTCGAGTTTGCATCTGCACCACTGTTATCACAATAAATTGTGATAGTTCTGGGCAAACCAGAAATCACATCCAAGTCCATCAAGAAATTCCTGAGCCATACAACTTCCTTGGATGCCTCAAAGGCTGCCACATACTCAGCTTCCATGGTAGAGTCCGCCACACATTTCTGGTGCAATCGGCCCAGGTCACGATTGACCAGGACTCAAGTTTGACTCGAGTGATGTTTTGATGTTTCGACAAAAACATATGACAATGTAATTGTCATGGGAAAGTCCAAGTGGAACACTTGGCATTTGGTAAAGTCCAAGTCTTGAGTACTTGGCATGAAACGTCCAAGTGGGACACTTGGCACATGAAAAGTCCAAGCATGGGTCTTGGCAATGTAAAAGTCCAAGCATGAGTCTTGGCAATGTAAAGTCCAACATGGGTTGGCAAGGAAAGTCCAAGCATGGTCTTGGCATGGAAAGTCCAACATGGGTTGGCAAGGGAAAGTCCAAGCTTGAGTCTTGGCATTTGAGAAGTCCAAGGGTTTGATATTGGCAGCGTAAAGTCCAAGCGGGAGTCTTGGCAGCATAAGACCAATGGTTGGCAGCGTAAAGTCCAAGCGGAGTCTTGGCGGCGTAAGTCCAATGTGCCTTGGCGGTGTAGACACCGTTAGCATGACATAGCCGAGGGAAGCACCTGGAGGCTAGCGCGATGGATGAACAAGTCATGGATGACTTGGAGGGATCCGAGAGGCGTGAGGCTGATGGAGGTGGCTAGAAGGCTTAGGTCTAGGCTAAGGGTGGTCTAGCAAGTATGGGGGCACCATACTTTGGGTTAAAACCTCATCTTTGAGGTTGGCAGTCGACTGGCATTATGGCCGGTTCGACTGCCGTGAGTCGACTTGAGTTCGACTGCCGTTTAAGAGCTGGAACTGCTCTGGCAGTCGACTGCTCATTGGAGCAGTCGAACTGATGTCTACGGCAGTCGACTGCCAAGGGTCGGCAGTCGACTGCTAGTTCAGCCGCGAGCACAGAATGCTCCGTAGCCGACTGGGCAGTCGACTGCCAAGAGATCCGTTGGAGTTTTTCCAGCGTGGATCGAGCCGTTGTCTCACGACAACAGTGGCATCAGTCGACTGGTGACTTATGGCAGTCGACTGATGGGCGGAAATCCAGGTCGCGCGCAAGGATAAAAGGAGCTCGACGGGAGGGTTTTTGCAACCGATTTTCTTGGACGTTTTGAAGCGATTTGCTGCTGCAAATCAGGGCTTTCAAGTGCTAGTCCAAGGCAATCAACAAGCAAGCTTCTAAAGAGTTTTTGTAAAGTGTTCTTTACTTCTCTTGTTGTATTTCTTCTTATATTTGCTTGTTGTATTTAGATTATTGTTGTAATCTTATTGTAAGAGGTTTCTCCACCTCCGACTTGTGTCGAGAAGGAGTATTTGTGATTAGTGAGTGCGTGTGCATCACTAGGGCTCTTTAGAGCTCGATCCGTGGAGTAGGAACCGTTCGGTTCCGAACCACGTTATATCCTTGTGTTCGTGATTGTATCTTTTCGTTATTGCTTTTATTATTTCTATTGCGCTGTGCATAACGAGTTTTGTAGAGACGATCGCGAACGAATTCCATCTACGTACGAATTCAACGCTATTCACCCCCCCCTCTAGCGGCGTCAAATCCCCAACAAATGGATCCACTAGGTTATCCTCTGATGCAATCTTGGCGACAGCTACTTCTCCTCACTTTACGATCTCTCGTATCAGGTGGTACTTGCACTCTATGTGTTTACTCGCCTATGGGCTCGTGGTTCCTTCGAGTTTGCATCTGCACCACTGTTATCACAATAAATTGTGATAGTTCTGGGCAAACTAGAAATCACATCCAAGTCCATCAAGAAATTCCTGAGCCATACAACTTCCTTGGCTGCCTCAAAGGCTGCCACATACTCAGCTTCCATGGTAGAGTCCGCCACACATTTCTTCTTGACACTCCTCCATACTATGGCTCCACCTCCAAAAGTAAACACAAACCCCGAGGTAGACTTACTGTTGTCCCTATCTGATTAGAAATGAGATTCCGTGTAACCCATAGGGACTAATTGATCTGCCCGGTAAACCAGCATATAATCCCTAGTCCTTCTCAGGTACTTCAATATATGCTTTACCACAGTCCAATGTCCTTGTCCAGGATTACTCTGATATCTGCTAACCATGCACATGACAAAGTAGATATCTGGTCTCGTACATAGCATAGCATACATGAGGCTTCCTACTGCCAAAGCATAAGGAACCGCCTTCATCTCCTCTATCTCCTTTGATGTTTTGGGACACATCTCTTTATATAAAGGTACTCCATGCCTAAAAGGTAGAAAACCTTTCTTGGAGTTCTGCATGCTAAAACGAGCAAGGATAGTGTCAATGTATGAATCTTGAGATAAGCACAACATCATTTTCTTGCGATCCCTTATCACCTTGATCCCAAGGATGTATCCCACTTCTCTCAAGTCCTTCATATCAAACTGTTTGGACAACCATACCCTTACATCTGATAACACTCTGATATTGTTGCCAACTAACAAAATGTCATCTACGTATAGTACAAGAAATACCACTACGTTTCTGTCACATCTCTTGTATACACAAGGCTCATCCGGACTTTGAATAAATCCATATGACTGGATTACCTCATCAAAGCGGATGTTCCAAGATCTAGAAGCTTGCTTCAATCCATAAATGGACCGATTAAGCTTACACACAAGATACTCTTTTCCCTTTGCAATGAATCCCTCTGGTTGCTTCATATAGATGTTTTCCTCAAGACTTCCGTTAAGGAAAGCTGTCTTGACATCCATCTGCCAAATCCATAATCCATATGAGCAGCTATAGATAAGAGAATCTGGATAGACTTAAGCATGGCTACCGGCAAAAAAGTCTCCTCATAATCGATACCCTCTTTCTGAGTATACCCTTTCGCAACAAGCCTAGCTTTGAAGGTCTCAACCTTCCCTTCTACTCCTCTCTTTCTCTTGTAGATCCACTTGCATCCAATGACTTTCACACCATCGGGTGGTTCTACTAGCTCCTAGACATGATTAGAATCCATAGATTCTATCTCTGAATTCATCGCTCTTTGCCACGATACCGCATCTCTATCTTGGAGTGCCTCGTCATATGTCCAGGGATCAGGTTCATGTTCACTAAGGACTAAATCCGAAGACTCTCCCAAGAACATGAATATCTTGGGTTGTCTAACAACCCTCCCACTACGACAAGGTGCCTCCTGTGTATGCTCTGTGACACGCGGTGCAGTGACTTGTGGTATCTTCTCTCGTACCGGTGGTACTGAAGTCGGGACTTCCCCTATCAACTCCTCAAGAACAATCCTACTCGTGGGCTTGTGGTTCATCACATAGTCCTCCTCTAGAAATCTGACATTCATACTCACGATCACCTTCTGATCTCTAGGACTATAGAACAAACCACCCTTCGTTCCCTTAGGGTATCCAACAAACAAGCGTACTTCTGTATGAGATTTTAACTTACCAGCATCTCCCTTCAGCACATGTGCTGGACTACCCTAAATCCGAATATATCTTAGACTAGGCTTTTGCCCAGTCCACAATTCTGTGGGAGTAGAGGGTACTGACTTAGATGGAACCAAGTTCAGAATGTGTGCTGCCGTTTCCAGAGCAAATCCCAAGAACGAATCAGGTAACTCAGAATAACTCATCATCGATCTGACCATCTCCATAAGAGTCCTATTCCTTTGCTCCGCCACACCATTCTGCTGGGGTGTGCCAGGTGCGGACAATTGGGATTGAATCCCATCCTCTGATAAGAAACTCCTAAACTCTCCCAAGAGGTACTCCCCACCACGATCAGATCGTAGTGTCTTGATACTTTTACCTTGACGGTTCTCCACATCAGCCTTGAATTCTTTGAACCTGTCAAAGCATTCAGACTTGCGGCGCATCAAGTAAATGTATCCATACCTTGAATAATCATCTATAAAAGAGACGAAGTATTCAAAGCCACCTCTAGCCTGGATAGACATAGGACCGCACAGATCAGAATGAACCAATTCTAACACATCTTTGCCTCTATACCCCTTAGCCTTGAAAGGCCTCTTGGTCATTTTACCTTCCAAGCAAGATTCTCAGGTTGGGAGATCCTCCACCACTAATGAACCCAAAGGTCCATCAGCTATCAACCTTTGAATTCTACTCAGGTTAATATGACCATGTCTTAGGTGCCAAAGATATGTCTGGTTCATTTTCGAAGGTTCTTTTCTCTTATTGGACTTAGAAGATGAGTTATTCACTTCTATATGCATTGTGGGAGCTTTTGGTTCAAGAGTATACAAATTTCCAACCAATGTACCTGAACAGATAATCTCTCTATTTCTTTTTATAACAACTCTGTCATTAAAAGAAACAGAATATCCATCTATAAACAATTTAGAAACTGAAATCAAATTCTTTCTAAATGTAGGTACATAAAGACAATTTCTCAAAACCAAAACTTTATTTCTATCAAACGATAAATGAACGTCTCCCACTGCAATAGCCGCCACCTTTATAGCATTGCCCATGTAGACGGTAATCTCTCCTTCAGCTAGTCATCGGGTTTCCTGGAACCCCTGCAAAGTATTGTAGATATGATTAGTGGATCCTGTATCTACACACCAGGTACTGGTAGATAACATCGCTAAACATATTTCAACGACTAGACCAAAGGATATACCTTTGTTCTATTTTGGACTGGGACAGTCCTTCTTCCAATGTCCATCCTGCTTGTTAGTGAAGTACTTGTCTTTCGGCTTCTTCACTCCTCCCTAAGATCCTCCCACCATCTTTGCTACACCTTGTTTCTTCTTCTTCTTGCCTTTCGGCTTTGAAGTAGAAACCTTTTGAGCAACGAAGGCCTGAGGACACTCTTTGAAGAGTGAATGCATGTACTCCTTAGCAGAGAAGACTATCGGGTTTCTTTTCCAATCATTATTGTTTGGGGACAGTACGTTTGTTTCCTTTAGTACCATAGTAAGTGGATTGAAAGCCATTTGAAAATCCTAAGAATCACAATGCTCAAAATATTAGATTTCAAATATCATTGATTCCTCAAACAATAAAATTTCGAAATCAACCAACACCTCAAAACACCGAGAATATCGCATGCCACAATAGTGTGGACGTATACGAATTCTACATTTGTAAGAGGAGGTTTTACCCATTAATTTTATTATCTAGTCAACCTTACTTTTTGACAAATAAAATTAATAGTTGGTTCCTCTTTGGCCCTACAAATAAAAGCAGTGACTCCGATGGGAAGGATACTTTTTATTTGCATCTAAGTGTGCACCATTACACGATACTAAGGGAATTATCTCGGATTATGTGCCTTACCGATGGGGAAGTACACACGCTCCTAAATAATTTCCTATAACTATTATTTGACCTAGTGATCCACAAACAAACTCATCCGATGGGGAGGAAGGCACTCAGAGCCGACGTGCAAGTTTGTTGCATCAAACGTCAAATTGTAATGGAGGCCGCGGGAATTAATTAAAATGTCCCTCTCCCACTTAGTAAATTGACAGTGAGGAATTTTCAAGTACACACAACATGCATATAAAACAAATCAGTAATAAACATGGAAAAAATCAGAATTTTCCCAACTATTATGGCATTGTTCTCCAATATGCGTCCTGTCGTGTTGCCACCTTGTCCGCTCCATATTTTCCCGTGTACAAGTCACCAAAGAGATCCGAGCCAAGATAAACTATTTTAATTTACATCCATCGATCCTATACTCCACGAACGAGTGTACAAATAATCTAGATCGAAAGTAAACTAAAATGGGTGGCTAAACAATGCCGTATTTAATTACAAAAATTAAATACTAATTTAGCCTCGTCAACCCCGAGGATTCAAATAATATACAATCACACACAACCAATCACACACACACATATAGCCATAATAGTCGGATCTTATGCCTGCAACCAAAAAGTTTGTCTACACACATCCTACTATTATCTAGCATACTCAATATATGATATGTGCATGAAAGTAACCGAATCCTCAACACACAAAATCGGAAACCGTGGCTCTGATACCATTTTGATGGCATGCTCGGAGGCTCCTTGGCTCCCATGTCCCCGGATTAAAATTTTCACTAATGAAAAATAATCCGGATGGGATGAGTTTCCTAAGCACAACCAATTCATCGTCGTGCTAACGACTTGAGCGATCGCTTGAACAAACTAGTTGTTCAAGCAACAAAACTCTTCTAGTCGGTTAGCCGCGGAAGAGACGACGGACGGATCGCCGGTTTTTGTGTTTATCTTTGGGGTCCATGATTATACAAATACATATGGATGTAGACATGTATAATCAACACATACAAACATATTAATAAGAACATGCAAAGATCGATAATAAAAATTGTAAAACATTTATACCTCTCGATCTTCTATCGTATGTCCTAACCACTTTGTAGACTTCGTGTGGGCGAAGATCCTCCACAAGTTGAAGCTTCCTAGATCTTCTTCAATCAAAAAAACAAGAACTCTCCTTCCCTTCTTGTTTGAGCCAACCACCAAACCACAAAGGCTTGATGCCGCTGGCCCCAAGAAAAGAGAGAACAAGATGGCCAACCAAGGAACCAAACAAGGGAACAATCCCTAGCTCCTAGTGCCACCGTCCAAGAGGAATAGGTTGAGCGCCGGCCAAGGTAGAGGAAAAAAAGATAGGAGCCGGCAACACCTTAGTAAGAAGAAGGGAACCTCTCCTATTGTTGCCGCCCACTCCACCTTCCAAACCCTAGCCGCCCAACCAAACCCTAACCTTCCTAGGGTTTTTGTCGCCCAAGCTTATGAAAGGCAAAACCCTAATCTCCAAAAAACCATCTCTTCTTTGCCTCCCACCTTAAGCCCCCTTTTATAGAGTTAGGCTTAAGCCTTGTTTTAATCTCCACCGTTGATTCTAGGGATTTAATCTCAACCGTCGGATCTAGAGATTTAATCTCAACCATCGGATCTAGAGATTTAATCTCCACCGTCGGTTCTAGGGATTTAATCTCAACCGTCGAATCTAGAGATTTAATCTCAACCGTCGGATCTAGATATTTAATCTCCACCTTCGGTTCTAGAGATTTAATCTCAATCGTCGGATCTAGAGATTTAATCTCAACCGTCGGATCTAGAGATTTAATCTCCACTGTCGGATCTAGAGTTTTGTTTTCCATCATTGGATCTAGGCTTCATGAGGATTATATTAGGCTACGATAGGGACCATGAGGAGGAGTTGGATCTTGGCCACCCGATGGATCGGAACCACACAAACTTGATCGATCAATGATGTTCCATTCCACTAGAGGATCATCAATGAATTACCTCACCAACCCCCATAAATTAATATGGACTCCATACATTATTCGTACATCCATCTCCCCGTGTTTAAGATATCGAATGTCCGTCAATTAATTGATTTACTGACCATTAATCAATTAACATCTAACTCCACGAGTAGAACCACTCAACCTTATCATCATGTTGACTAAGTCAACCTGCAGGGTTTACATGATGAACCTTATGAGCTCCTCAAGGGGACATCATCAACCTAATATGCAGGGCACGATTTCCTCCTATAATTAACGACATACCATGTGAATAATTTCATTTCCCAATTTATCGGGCATATTGATTTAATCCATATAAATCTCACCCTTTGGTAAATTAAAGAAATAAATACTAAGTACATGTGATCGTTATTATATCGGGATTAAGAGCATGTACAACATAATATCCGAGGTCCGATTCAATTATGTAGTCAGCAATAAATAGAATCACCTCTATGTCGGTCCTGCTCAATACACCTAAGTGTACTAGTGTAACTCTATGTTCAAGACAAAACAATACCAAGCTACACTACAACCTGTTGGCAACGTGCTAATCCTCGGAGGCTCATTGGCTCCCATGTCCCCGGATTAAAATTTTTAACAAATGAAAACTAATCCGGAGGGGATGAGTTTCCTAAGCACAACCAATTCGTCGTCGTGCTAACAACTCGAGCGATCGCTTGAACAAACTAGTTGTTCAAGCAACACAACTCTTCTAGTCGGTTAGCCGCGGAAGAGACGACGGATGGATCGCCAGTTTTTGTGTTTCTTATCGGGGTCCATGATTATACAAATACATGCAAATGTAAACTAGTATAATCAACATATACTAACATAAAGAACATAAGCTAGCATATCAAATAAGAACATGCAAAGAACAATAATAAAAGTTATAAAACTTTTATACCTCTTGATCTTCTATCGTATGTCCTAACCTCCTTGTAGACTTCGTGTGGGCGAAGATCCTCCACAAGTTGAAGCATCCTAGATCTTCTTCAAACCAAAGAAAGAAGAACTCTCTTTCCCTTCTTGCTTGAGCCAACCACCAATCCACAAAGGATTGATGCCGCCGGCCCCAAGAATAGAGAGAACAAAATGGAAACAAAAATCATCTCTTATCTAGGACCAACCATCAAGCTCCAAGCATGATGTTTGCCGCCGGTCCAAAGAGAAGATGAAATGGAGTATGGAAGCCAACCGAAAGAGAAACACCAAGGTTATGGGCGCCGGCCAACACTTGGAGAAAGGAACGGAAAACAATCCTCCTCCTTGTTGCCGCCCAAACCCTAGACAAAGCTTTCCTAATTTCCGGCCAAGGATGAAGGGAAGGAGAATAGGTTGAGCTCCGGCCAAGGTATAGGGAACATGGATAGTGGCCGGCCAACACTTAGAAGGAAGAAGAAGAAGATCTTCATCTCCATGTTGCCGCCCAACCTAATCCCAAAACCCTAACCCTAGCCGCCCAACCCCATCAACCAATCCCTAACCCTAATCCATATCTCTTTTTTTCCGCCCAAGCCTAAGCCCCTATTTATAGAACTTAGGAGAAAGTTGGTTATTGATGAGGTAGCCAAAAATATAGGAACTAATTCCCAATTTTCTTGCCGCCCAAGGGTAGCAAGGAATTAGTAAAATTTTTTTCTTCCTATAATCTTGCCGCCCAAGGTGGCATAGGAAATTTTTTTTTTTCACCAATTCTAATCTTAAAATTTTTTTTAACTAATTCTGATCTTGCCGCCCAAGGTGGCATAGAATTAGGACAAAAATTTTATCAATCTTTTAAACTTGCCGCCCACCTTATCCAACCTTTCCTCTCCCTTTTATATAGAGTTAGGTTTAGTCCTTGGTTTAATCTCCACCGTCGGTTCTAGGGTTTTAATCTCAACCGTCTGATTTAGAGATTTAATCTCAACCGTCGGTTCTAGAGTTTTAATCCCAACCGTCGGATCTAGAGATTTAATCTCAACCGTCGGTTCTAGGGATTTAATCCTAACCGTCGGATCTAGAGATTTGTTTTCCATCATTTGATCTAGACTTCATGAGGTTTATATTAGGCTACGATAGGGACCATGAGGAGGAGTTGGGTCTTGGCCACCCGATGGATCGGAACCACACAAACTTGATCCATCAATGATGTTCCATTCCACTAGAGGATCATCATCGAACTACCTCACCAACCCCCATAAATTAATATGGGTTCCATATATTATTTGTACATCCATCTCCCCGTGTTTAAGATATCGAATGTCCGTCAATTAATTGATTTACTGACCATCAATTAATTAACATCTAACTCCTCGAGTAGTACCACTCAACCTTATCATCATGTTGACTAAGTCAACCTGCAGGGTTTACATGATGAACCTTATGAGCACCTCAAGGGGACATCATCAACCTAATACATAGGACACGGTTTCCTCCTATAATCAACGACACACCATGTAAATAATATCATTTCCCAACTTACCGGGCATATTGATTTAATCCATAGAAATCTCACCCTCTGGTAAATCAAAGAAATAAATATTAAGTACATGTGTCCGTTTTTATATCGAGATTAAGAGCATGTACAACATAATATCCGAGGTCCGATTCAATTATGTATTCAGCAATAAATTGAATCACCTCTATGTCGGTCCTTCTCAATACACCTAAGTGTACTAGTGTAACTCTATGTTCAAGACAAAACAATACCAAGCTACACTACAACCATGCCAATGGTTTGTCCAAAACCATCTTGGTTGTGAGCCTTTATTTATATTCTACAAGGGATTAATAACATGATCTTCTGTGCCGCACCCAGGCACCATGTTATCTACAATGTAAAATATTAGACAATATGCACACATATAAATATAACGTGCAAACAATGATCATGTGATTCTTATTTCAAAATAAAGATGTTCATACAAAAGAGCTAGGCTTTCAGTATACATCCCAACAATCTCCCACTTATACTAAAAGACTATGTTGTCATCATAATGCCATACATCTGATTCCCCTTCCCTCCACTTGCCTATCAAAGCTCTTGCCAGAAGGGATTTAGTGAAAGGGTCTACCAGGTCATCCTCTGATGCAATCTAGGCGACAGCTTACTTCTACCTCCTTTACGATTTCTCGTATCAGGTGGTGCTTGCACTCTATGTGTTTACTAGCCTTATGGGCTCGTGGTTCCTTCGAGTTTGCAACTGCACCATTATTATCACAATAAATTGTGATAATTCTTGGCAAACCAGGAATCACATCCAAGTCCATCAAGAAGTTCCTGAGCCATACAGCTTCTTTGGCCGCCTCATAGGCTGCCACATACACAGCTTCCATGGTGGAGTCTGCCACGCATTTCTACTTGACACTCCTCCATACTATGGCTCCACCTCCCAAAGTAAACACAAACCTTGAGGTAGACTTACTGTTATCCCTATCAGATTGGAAATCAGAATCCGTGTAACCCACAGGGAGTAATTGGTCTGCCCGGTAAACTAGCATATAATCCCTAGTCCTTCTCAGGCACTACAATATATGCTTTACCAAAGTCCAATGTCTCTGTCCTGGATTACTCTGATATATGCTGACCATGCCTACGGCAAAGCAGATATCTGGTCTCGTACATAGCATGCATTAGGCTTCCTACCACCGAAGCATAAGGAACTGCCTATATCTCCTCTATCTCCTCAGATGATCTAGGACACATCTGCTTAGATAAAGGAACTCCATGCCTGAAGGGTAGAAAACCCTTCTTGGAGTTTTGTATGCTAAAACGATCCAAAACCATGTCTATGTATGAAGCTTGGGATAAGCACAACAACCTTGATCTCCAAGGTTGTGACCCACTTCTTCCAAGTCCTTCATATCATACTGTTTGAACGACCATACCCTTACGTCTGATAACATTTCGATGTTGTCGCCAACCACCAAAATGTCATCTACGTATAGTATAAAAATACCACTACATTTCCGTCACATCTCTGATATACACAAGACCCATCCGAACATTGAATAAATCCATAAGACTGGATTTACTTCCTCAAAGCGGATGTCCCAAGACTTCAAAGCTTGCTTCTGTCCATTAACGGACCGATTAAGCTTATATACAATACGCTCTTTGCCCTTAGCAATGAATCCCTCTGGTCGCTTCATGTAGATGGATTCCTCAAGACTTCCACTAAGGAATGCTGTCTTGACATCCATCTGTCACGCCTCATAATCCATATGAGTTGCTATGCATAAGAGCTCCCAGACCTGTCTTGAATCCATAGATTCAATCTCAGTATTCATTGCACTTTGCAAAGATGTTGTATTTATATCTTGGATTGCCTCGTCGTATGTCTAGGGATCAGGTTCATGTTTGCTAGGGACCAAATCAGAAGATTTGTCCAAAAACATGAATCTGAGAGGTTGTCTCACAACCCTCCCACTATGACGAGGTATCATCTGTGTATCCTCTGTGACACGCGATGCAGTGACATGTGGTATATCTTCTTGTACCGGTGGTACTAAAGAAGTGACTTCCCTTTTAACTCCTCCAGAACAATTTTACTCTTGGGCTTGTGGCTTATCACATAGTCTTCCTCTAGAAATCTGGCATTCGTGTTAACGATAACCCTCTGATCTCTAGGACTAAAAAACAAGTCAGAATAACTCATTATCGATCTAACCATCTCCATAAGAGTCCTATTCCTTCGTACTACTACACTGTTCTGCTGGGGTGTGCCAGGTGCAGTCAATTGAGATTGAATCCCAACCTCTGATAAGTAGTTCCTAAACTCTCCCAAGAGGTTGTCACCACCACGATCAGATCGTAGTGTCATCCATATCTTGAATAATTGTCTATAAAAGAGACGAAATATTCAAGACCACCTCTTGCCTAGATAGTCATAGGACCTCACAAATCAGAATGAACCATTTCTAACAAATCTTTGGCTCTATACACCTTAGCCTTAAAAAGGCCTCTTGGTCATCTTACCCTCGAAGCAAGATTCGTAGGTTGGGAGATCCTCCACCACTAATGAACCCAAAGGTCCATCAGCTATCAACCTTTGAATTCTGCTTAGGTTAATGTGACCAAGCCTAAGAAGCCAAAGATATGTTTGGTTAACCTTCGAAGGTTCTTTTCTCTTATTGGAATTAGAAGATGAGTTATTAACTTCTATTTGCATCGTGGGAGCTTGTGGTTCAAGTTATAAATTTCCTATCTATGTACCTGAATAGATAATGTCCCTATTCCTTTTATAACAAATCTGTCATGAAAAGAAATAGATTATCCATCCAAAAACTATTTAGAAACCAAAATCAATTCTTTCTAAATAAAGGTACATAAAGGAAATTCTTAAGAACCAAAAACCTTTATTTTTCTCAAAAGATAAATAAAACATCTCCCACTGCAATAGTCGCCATCTTCATGGCATTGCCCAAGTAAATGGTAATATCCCCTTTAGCTAGTCATCGGGTTTCCTGGAACCCCTTCAAATTGTTGCAGACATGATTAGTGGCTCCCGTATCTACTTACCAGGTGCCGGTAGATATCACTGGTAATCATGTTTCAATGACTAGTCCAAAAGATATACCTTTGTTCTATTTTGGATTGGGACAGTCCTCCTTCCAATGTTCATCCTGCTTGTAAGTGAAGTACTTGCCTTTCGGCTTCTTCACTCCTCCCTGAGATCCTCCCACCACATTTGCTCCACCTTGTTTCTCCTTCTTCTTGCCTTTCGGCTTAGAAGTAGAAACCTTTTTGAGCAACCATGGCTTGAGGATACTCTTCGAAGAGTGCATACTAGCAGATAAGACAATATTTGGATTCATTTCCAATCAATATAATTTAGGTACAGTAAGTTTATTTCCTTTAGTATCAAAATAAGTGGACTGAAAGTCATTTTGAAAATCCTAAGAATCACAATGATCAAAACTTTAGATTTCAAATTTTATTGAGTCCTCAAAACAATAAAATTCCGAAATCAACCAACACCTCAAAACACCGAGAATATCGTATGCCACTCTGTGTGGACGTATACGAATTCTACATTTGTAAGAGGAGGTTTTACCCATTAATTTTATTATCTTGTCAACCTTACATTTTGACAAATAAAATTAATAGTCGGTTCCTCTTTGGCCCTACAAATAAAAGCAGTGACTCCTATGGGGAGGATACTTTTATTTGCATCTAAGTGTGCACCATTACACGATACTAAGGGAATTATTTTGGATTATGTGCCTTACCTCTGTGGAAGTACACATGCTCCTAGATAATTTCCTATAACCATTATTTGACCTAGTGATCCGCAAACAAACCCGTCCTCGGGGAGGAAGGCACTCAGAGTCGACACACAAGTTTGTTGCATCACACGTCAAATTGTAATGGAGGTCGCAGGAATTAATTAAAATGTCCCTCTCCCACTTAGTAAATTGCAAATGAGGAATTTTCAAGCACACACAGCATGCATATAAAACAAATCAGCAATAAATATGGAAAAATCAGAATTTTTCCAACTATTATGGCATTGTTCTCCAATATGCGTCCCGTCGTGTCGCCACCTCGTCCGCTCCTCCTACGCCATGTACGAGCCATCCGGAGATCCGAGCCAAGAATAAAACCTATTTTATTTTACATCCATCGATCCTATACTCCTCGAGCGAGTGTACATGAAATCTAGATCGAAAGTAAAATAAAATAAAGAGTGGCTAAACAATATCGTATTCAATTACAAAAATTAAATACTAATTTAGCCTCGTCAACCCCGAGGATTCAAATAATATACAATCACACACATGCAATCACATACACACATATATAGCCATAAGAGTTGGATCTTATGCCTGCAACCAAAAAGTTAGCCTACGCACATCTTACTATTATCCGACATACACAATATATGATAAGTGCGTGAAAAGTATCCGAATCCAAAACACACAAAACTGGAAACCTTGGCTCTGATACCAATTGTTGGAAACCGTGCTATTTCTCCGGAGGCTCATTGGCTCCCATGTCCCCGGATTAAAATTTTCAACAAATGAAAACTAATTCAGAGGGGATGAGTTTTCTAAGAACAACCAATTCGTCGTCGTGCTAACGACTCAAGCGATCGCTTGAACAAACTAGTTGTTCAAGCAACACAACTCTTCTAGTCGGTTAGCCGCGGAAGAGACGACGGATGGATCGCCAGTTTTTGTGTTTCTTATCGGGGTCCATGATTATACAAATACATGCAAATGTAAACTAGTATAATCAACATATACTAACATAAAGAACATAAGCTAGCATATCAAATAAGAACATGCAAAGAACAATAATAAAAGTTATAAAACTTTTATACCTCTTGATCTTCTATCGTATGTCCTAACCTCCGTGTAGACTTCGTGTGGGCGAAGATCCTCCACAAGTTGAAGCATCCTAGATCTTCTTCAATCCAAAGAAAGAAGAACTCTCTTTCCCTTCTTGCTTGAGCCAACCACCAATCCACAAAAGATTGATGCCGCCGGCCCCAAGAATAGAGAGAACAAAATGGAAACAAAACTCATCTCTTATCTAGGACCAACCATCAAGCTCCAAGCATGATGTTTGCCGCCGGTCCAAAGAGAAGATGGAATGGAGTATGGAAGCCAACCGAAAGAGAAACACCAAGGGTATGGGCGCCGGCCAACACTTGGAGAAAGGAACGGAAAACAATCCTCCTCCTTGTTGCCGCCCAAACCCTAGACAAAGCTTTCCTAATTTCCGGCCAAGGATGAAGGGAAGGGGAATAGGTTGAGCTCCGGCCAAGGTATAGGGAACATGGATAGTGGCCGGCCAACACTTAGAAGGAAGAAGAAGAAGATCTTCATCTCCATGTTGCCGCCCAACCTAATCCCAAAACCCTAACCCTAGCCGCCCAACCCCATCAACCAAACCCTAACCCTAATCCATATCTCTTTTTTTCCGCCCAAGCCTAAGCCCCTATTTATAGAACTTAGGAGAAAGTTGGTTATTGATGAGGTAGGCAAAAATATAGGAACTAATTCCCAATTTTCTTGCCGCCCAAGGGTAGCAAGGAATTAGTAAAAAAAATTTCTTCCTATAATCTTGCCGCCCAAGGTGGCATAGGAAATTTTTTTTTTCACCAATTCTAATCTTAAAATTTTTTTTAACTAATTCTAATCTTGCTGCCCAAGGTGGCATAGAATTAGGAAAAAAATTTTATCAATCTTTTAAACTTGCCGCCCACCTTATCCAACCTTTCCTCTCCCTTTTATATAGAGTTAGGTTTAGGCCTTGGTTTAATCTCCACCGTCGGTTCTAGGGTTTTAATCTCAACCGTCGGATTTAGAGATTTAATCTCAACCGTCGGTTCTAGGGTTTTAATCCCAACCGTCGGATCTAAAGATTTAATCTCAACCGTCGGTTCTAGGGATTTAATCCTAACCGTCGGATCTAGAGATTTGTTTTCCATCATTTGATCTAGACTTCATGAGGTTTATATTAGGATACGATAGGGACCATGAGGAGGAGTTGGGTCTTGGCCACCCGATGGATCGGAACCATACAAACTTGATCCATCAATGATGTTCCATTCCACTAGAGGATCATCATCGAACTACCTCACCAACCCCCATAAATTAATATGGGCTCCATATATTATTTGTACATCCATCTCCCCGTGTTTAAGATATCGAATGTCCGTATATTAATTGATTTACTGACCATTAATTAATTAACATCTAACTCCTCGAGTAGTACCACTCAACCTTATCATCATATTGACTAAGTCAACCTGTAGGGTTTACATGATGAACCTTATAAGTTCCTCAAGGGGACATCATCAACCTAATACATAGGACACGGTTTCCTCCTATAATCAACGACACACCATGTAAATAAAATAATTTCCCAACTTACCGGGCATATTGATTTAATCCATAGATATCTCACCCTCTGGTAAATCAAAGAAATAAATATTAAGTACATGTGCCCGTTATTATATCGAGATTAAGAGCATCTACAACATAATATCCGAGGTCCGATTCAATTATGTAGTCAGCAATAAATTGAATCACCTCTATGTCGGTCCTGCTCAATACACCTAAGTGTACTAGTGTAACTCTATGTTCAAGACAAAACAATACCAAGATACACTACAACCATGCTAATGGTTTGTCCAAAACCATCTTGGTTGTGAGCCTTTACTTATATTCTACAAGGGACTGATAACATGATCTTCTGTGCTGCACCCAGGCACCATGTTATCTACAATGTAAAATATTAGACAATATGCACACATATAAATATAACGTGCAAACAATGATCATGTGATTCTTATTTCAAAATAAAGATGTTCATACAAAAGAGCTAGGCTTTCAGTATACATCCCAACACAACCATGCCAATGGTTTGTTCAAAACCATCTTGGTTGTGAGCCTCTACTTATATTCTACAAGGGACCGATAACATGATCTTCTATGCCATACCAAGCACCATGTTATCTACAATGTAAAGTATTAGACAATATGCACACATATAATAAATATAAAGTGCAAACAATGATCATGTGATTCTTATTTCAAAATAAAAATGTTCATACAAAAGAGCTAGGCTTTCAGTATACATTCCAACAGCAGCCACACCGATGCAGCCGCCCCACAAGCTAATTCATCGTCGCTGTGAGCTGCCACCGCTTTGTCACCCTTCCCTGTGCATAGGTCACCTCCGTCGTGAGCTGCCACTTCTCCTCCGTTCATGCGCGGCGTTGCTGACCCCCTGTCGTCGCGACTTGCCCGCATCGTATCGCCACAGCTTTGCCCACTGATTGCCGCCTCCTTACATGTGGCTGCTACCAGGCCGACGTCGCCACTTTGATGTCGTCGCACGCACATGGATGCCTTCCGGCCAGTCACCGCCACCGACCTCCCTTCCCTTTCCATTGCAATCTACATGTGCCGCCATCGTCATCAGCTGTCGACCAATCACGAAGGAAGCTTCACACAATCTTGGGTAGGGATTGCATTTTCTAGCTTCCGATCTTCGTGCGATGGCGGCCACCGCAAACAACCAGATGAAGAACACAAAATTTGTTCTTCTTTGCGGTGTAGGCACTGGAAAGTCGAGTCTCGTATTATGATTTGTGAAAGGGAAATTTGTTGAATTCCAGGAATCAACCTTAGGTGCTGCATTCTTTTCAAAAGTAGTTGCTATCAATGATGAATCAGTGAAATTTGAGATTTGAGATACTGCTTGAAGAGAGAGGTGTCATAGCTTGGCCCCTATGTACTACAGAGGAGGTACAACTGCTGTGGTCGTTTACGAGATAACAAATGTGTAGGGATTTTTTTATGCAAAATAGCATATGCGCAATGGAAAAAATAGGATCCCTTCCAAGTGATCCTTGCGAAAGAAAACCTCGTACAAAAAAAAAATAAATTTCTCTAAAAGAAAAACCTATCTTATAGGAGAATACTACCTTTGTTGCGTGCCCTTTTTAATCCCGCTTCTCCTTGGGTTTGTTGGATCTTTTAGCATGTTCAATTGTCCGTGCCTCTATATGTATCCACACGAGCAAGCTCTTGTCTCACAAAAGAAACTAGAAGAGCTCTCCTTTACTTCATGCTAGAGAAGTCCCTAAAGGAGAGGAAGGTAGGGAAAAAGAGAAAGGAAGAAGAAGACCACTCTTCTTGCTAGCCTACATTCACAAAAGCCACACAACCAAAGCCTCTCACCACCAAGCTCTCTCCAAGCCTCAACCTTCCCCCCACCTTGGCCGGCCACCCTATGGAGTGTTTTATAGGATTGAAAAAACCTTTCACCTCCTATCACATTCAATGCAATCAATTGCATTGAAAAATAATACACTCCTTGTTTGGCCGGCCACATGTGGAGAAATTCCAAAGGTCAAAACCCTTTGTCTCCTTCCACCTCATCAAGCTTAGGTGGCATGCTTAGGTGGCATGCTTATGTGGCATTCATGCATGTTGAATTAATCTTATTAATTCAATAAGCTTATGTTATCATATTGAATTAATCTCATTAAATCAATAAGGTAACATATTTAATTAATCTTATTAAATCAATTAAGCTTAGGCTATCATGATAACATATTTATTTAATCTTATTAAATTAATAAGCTTAGCACATTGAATTAATCTCATTAAATCAATAAGCTAAAAATCTCATTAAGCTTAAAGTCCAAAAACCATTTTGTACTTAAGCTTATTCCAAAATTATTCTAGTCAAACTAGAATGCACTAATTCTTCTAATCATCATGCTCTTTTTGTGTGACCCTATAGGCTCTCATAACGTTGGCAGTGGATCTAAACTCTTTTAGATACACAAGCAATGAGTAAAATCTAGCAATACATCATTGCTACCCAAGTTACGAAATAAGATAAGATCCGACTAACCTTTCCGTGACTACTATAATGTATGACCGTGTCCTTCTATCCTTGATATCAGATTGACCAATGAGGCATAGACCGTGTCATCATTGATCAATTTATGTGTTTCTTGATCCCTGAGTAAACTAACTCAAACAAATGAGCTCAATATCTCATATTGACTCATTCGAGCATGGCCATGCATTTTAGTAGTTTTACTCAATCAAGGGGCCCACATATATCACTCCCGTCATATGGGAGGGATAGATCCCATCTACATCACTCACATCCCTCCGCATAATTTGTTATATACCCACTAATTGCCTTTATGGTCCACCCTATTACGGGTGACGTTTGACGATACCAAAGTACATAACTCCTTATGTAGGGAACCGTAGTGACTTCAGGTTTGAGGACTATTCATACCAATATTCACATGAGAAAGTTTATGACACTCATATAATGATCCATGAAACTTTCTCATGGCGGGTCAGTTCAGTATATATTCACTAATATATACCCATGTGTCAACTTGATATCATATATCCATGACTTGTGAGATCAAGTCATCAGTTGACCTACATGCTAGTCTTTATGTATTAATATTGCCCTTGCATATTAATAGTTGACTAGGAATATTTTAGGAAAGTGTTCTCTACAGCCTCTCATAATCAATTCTGCCAATTGATGTGCTGTAGATAAGAACCTACTTTTCTAGGGCATTATTATATTTAATTTAGCTGGCACAAGCAAGACGTAAATATAATAACCAATCCTTTGCTTTTATAGAATATGATACAAAATGTTCCCTATTCAACCATCACATGATTGGTTCTAGGGCTATAACTAACAATCTCCCACTAGCACTAGTACCAATCACTATAATATCTAATACCTAGTGACCTAGTGTGACCATCATGCTTCCTCTATGCCAAAGCCTTGGTCAATGGATCTGCGAAGTTAGCTTCTGTCAGTACTCTGCATATCCTCACATCTCCTCTATCGATGATCTCTCGAATGAGATGGAAGCGCCGCAGTATGTGTTTGGTCCGCTGATGTGATCGAGGTTCCTTAGCCTGTGCAATAGCCCCATTGTTGTCACAATAGAGGTCTATTGGATCTGCAATGCTTGGGACTACCCCAAGTTCATTGATGAACTTGCGGAGCCAAACAACCTCTTTTGTTGCATCAGACGCAGCAATATACTCGGCTTCTGTTGTAGAATCAGCAACTGTGTCCTGCTTCGAACTCTTCCAGCTCACAGCTCCACCATTCAGGCAAAACACGTACCCCGATTGCGATCTATAGTCATCCTTGTCTATTTGGAAGCTTGCATCACTGTAACCCTTTACAGTTAGCTCCTCATTACCTCCAAATATCAGGAAATATTCTTTCATTCTTCGTAAGTATTTAAGAATATTTTTGACTGCTATCCAGTGACTTTCACCTAGATCCGACTGGTATCTACTCATCATTCTCAAAGCATACGAGACATCAGGACGAGTACAAAGCATGGCGTACATGATGGACCCTATAGCAGATGCATAAGGGATCTTATCCATGCGATCTCTCTCCTCCTTAGAAGAGAGACATTGAGTCTTCGAAAGACTCACACCATGTGATAAAGGCAGAAATCCTTTCTTGGAATTTTGCATAGCAAAACGATCTAGAACTTTATCAATGTATGTACTCTGACTTAGGCCAAGTAATCTTTTAGATCTATCTCTATAGATCTTGATGCCTAGAATATAGGCAGCTTCACCTAAGTCTTTCATCGAGAAACAATTCCCTAACCACATCTTCACAGACTGGAGTGAGGGAATATCATTTCCGATGAGAAGTATGTCATCTACATACAAGATAAGAAATACAACTGTGCTCCCACTATTTCTCTTGTAGACACAAGGTTCATCTTCATTCTTGATGAAACCAAATTCCTTGATTGCATCATCGAATCGAAGATTCCAGCTTCGAGAGGCTTTCTTTAGTCCATAAATGGACCTTTGCAGTTTGCATACCTTTCCAGGATGCTTTGGATCTTCAAAACCCTCAGGCTGTGTCATGTACACATCCTCAAGTAGCTTTCCATTCAGAAAAGCGGTTTTGACATCCATCTGCTAGATCTCATAATCGTGGTAGGTTGCAATAGCAAGTATGATTCGAATGGATTTAAGCATCACAACTGGTGAAAAGGTTTCATCATAGTCAATACCATGAATTTGTTTGAATCATTTAGCCACCAATCTACCTTTATAGGTATGCTTATTACCATCCATGTCAGTCTTTACTTTAAAGACCCACTTACACCCAATGGGTTTTACCCCTTCAGGTGGATCAACCAAAGTCCATACTTGGTTAGTGTACATGGATTCCATTTCGGATCTCATGGCCTCTAGCCATTTCTCGGAATCTGGGCTCATCATAGCTTCTTGATAGGATGTAGGCTCGTCAAGATCGACAAGAAATACATCACCGTTGTCAGTCAAGAGAAAAGAATATCTCTCGGGTTGACGACGGATCCTATCAGATCTACGAAGAGGTTGGTCTACATGAACAGGTGTTTACTCCACAACTCTTTGGGCAACAATTTCCTCATCCACAACACTTTGTGGTGCCTGTTCATTTTCCATCGAAGCCTTAGTGTTATCTTCATCTTGAATTTCTTCAAGATGAATTTTACTCCCACTAGTTTTTCTAGAAATAAATTCTCTTTCTAGAAAAGACAGCATTTCTGGCAACAAACACCTTGCCAAGTGTGGGATTGTAAAAGTATTATCCCTTAGTTTCCTTGAGATATCCTACAAAATAACACTTATCTGATTTGGGTCCTAGTTTATCTGAGACTTGACGTCTAACATAAGCTTCACAACCCCAAATCTTTATAAAAGACATTTTGGGACTCTTCCCAGTCCATAACGTATATGGTGTCTTTTCTACGGCTTTTGATGGGATGTGATTAAGTGTGAAAGCGGCTGTCTCTAGAGGTAAACCCCAAAAGGAAGTAGGTAGATCAGTCTGGCTCATCATTGATCGTACCATATCTAATTGAGTATGATTTCTCCTCTCAGATACACCATTCCATTGTGGTGTTCCAGGTGGAGTGAGTTGAGATATTATCCCACACTCAGCCAAGTGATCACGAAACTCTTGACTAAGGTATTCACCACCTCGATCTGATCGAAGTAGCTTAATACGCTTACCAAGTTGGTTTTGTACTTCACTCTTGAATTCTTTGAACTTTTCAAAGGATTCTGACTTATGTCTCATCAAATATAAGTAGCCAAATCTACTCATATCATCAGTGAAAGTAATAAAGTACTTATAGCCTCCTCTGGCTTCGACATTGAAAGGGCCACATACATCAGTATGTATGAGTCCTAACAAGTCCGTCGCTCTCTCGCCATGTCCACTAAATGGAGTTTTAGTCATCTTTCCTAAAAGACAAGATTCGCATACCTCATATGATTCAAAATCAAATGAGTCCAATAATCCATCTTTATGGAGTTGGGATATGCGTTTTTCATTTATGTGACCTAGGCGACAGTGCCAGAGATATGTTTGGTTCAAATTATTCGATTTGAACCATTTGGTATTTACGTTATAAATTGGGTTTTCTAAATCTAGAACATAGAGACCATTCATAAGTGGTGCATTACAATAGAACATTTCATTCAAATAAATGGAACAACATTTGTCCTTTATTATAAAAGAAAAGTTTTTCTTGTCTAAACAAGATACAGAAATTATGTTCTTTGTTAATGCAGGTACATAAAAGCACTCCTCTAGTTCTAAGATAAGCCCAGTGGGCAAAGACAAAGAATATGTTCCTACAGCTACAGCAGCAACTTTTGCGCCATTGCCTACTCGTAGGTCCACTTCGCCCTTTGCCATTAGTCTACTATTTCTCAGTCCCTGCACATTAGTACAAATGTGAGGTGCACATCCGGTATCTAATACCCATGTATAAAAAATAGATAGATTAACTTCTATAACGTGTATACCTGAGGTAGAAGTCCCACTTCTTTTCTTCTTTACTTCCTCAAGGTAGACTTTGCAGTTCCGCTTCCAGTGTCCAGTCTCACCGCAATGGAAACAGTCCCCTTCCTTAGGTACTTTACCTTTACCCTTTGAAGTGGATGAATTGGCCTTGCCTTTGGCTTGGGTCTTACCCTTGCCTTTGCGCTTACCTTTTCCCTTCTTGACCATTAGTACGTTACTAACTTTCTTCTTGAGATTCAGTTCAGCAGTTCTTAACATGCTGAGAATCTCAGGCAAAGGCTTATCAATTTCATTCATGTTATTATTCATGACGAATTGATTATATGCTTCCGGCAATGATTGCAGGATAACATCGGTTGCCAATTCTTGGCTCAGTGGAAAACCTAGTCTTTCAAGGTTCTCAACGTACCCTATCATTTTAAGTACGTGAGTTCCTACAGGTGTTCCTTCTTGCATCTTGCATGCAAAAAGAGCCTTAGACACTTCAAAATGCTCGTGCCTAGCTTGTCCTTGATATAGTTGTTTCAAATGCTCAACCATACCATAGGCATCCATGATCTCATGTTGCTTCTGAAGCTCAGAGTTCATGGTGGCAAGCATAAGACATGACACATCTAATGCGTCATCTTGATGCTTCTTATAAGCATCCTTTTCAGCCACAGTGGCAGCGGCGGTGTTTCGAGGATAGGCGCTCTATGACATACAGTTTACGTTTTTGCTTGAGGATAATCCTCAAGTTCCTATACCAGTCTAGAAAGTTAGCTCCATTGAGCTTGTCTTTCTCAAGGATAGATCGCAAGTTGAGGGGGTGTGTCGTGTTAGATGACATGGTGATCTACAACATTAAAATGCAAAATTAAGTATCATAGCTAAGTCATTTAATTAGGCCTTTAATTAAATGAGGCTCCCACTAAATTCTCATAGCTTGGATATGAGCTAATCATTGATGTAGGCAAACACATTTTGCTTACATCATTAGCTTCTATTTAGCTATAAATTTATATGGGATAAAGATCCACATCATACTTCGTCTTGAGTTAGCTTTGGCTAATCGCCCAAGACTGTAACGCCCACCCTTATCTGCTCTCAGGGCGGCGCTACTTTTACCCCTTTCTTTCTTTTTTCTTTTAAAACATAATACACATGGATCATTTCACCATTTACTTAAGCATGTTATCATGGCATAAACCTTCTTTTCTACATGCATCACCTATCTTATTCATAGTTAGCATGTTACTATATCTTATCTCATTTCATAACATGCCCATCATAAGGATCCATTCGTGAGTTCTATCATATCAACTTTCTTAAGTAATTGAACAATAACATAACTAAGCAATATCCAACATGGTACTAATAATTCACAAGTCTTATAAGCGGAAGCAAGGTCTTAAGTTGTTAATTGAGCATATAAATATAAGCAGATAGTAGTAGGGTCTTTCTCCACCATGCCACTATCACACACACTGGGCCCTTCCTGCTACCTCCTCTAGTTCAGGTTTCCTTGATCTGCAGTATATGGACAACATAAACTATAAGCATAAAGCTTAGTAAGATTCTTGCCTACTCACAAAAAACACGAACTTCATCAAGCAATTAGAAACATAAGCATGCTAGCATAAGTGGCCTAAGTATTCCATAGTAACACTAATCAACAACATACCATGTAATGAAACCTAAGCATGGCATAGAGTTTACATCAGCATACTAAGCATAATTAAAACCAAGCAGGGCATAATCTAAACATAAGCATTCATGATATAAATCTTAGACAGCAGAAAGTACATAAACCTCAAATGTTCTTACTATAAGCATTATAACTTAGTAAAATCTAACATGCTTCAAGAACATAATCATAAGCATTTTTAACTTGAGCATAAACATTTATAATGACATAAATCCTAGACATGCATAAGGCACAAAATCACAAGTATTCTTAAACTACTGCAAGCATCATAACTTCATAGAGTCTAACATGAATAAAGGACATAATCATAAGCATTTTTAACTTGAGCATAAACATTTATAATGATATAAATCCTAAACATGCATAAGGTAAATAATCACAAGCATTCTTAAACTACTGTAAGCATCATAACTTCATAGCATCTAAAATGCATAAAGGACATACTCATAAGCATTTTTAACTTGAGCATAAACATTTATAATGATATAAATCCTAAACATGCATAAGGTACATAATTACAAGCATTCTTAAACTACTGTAAGCATCATAACTTCATAGCATCTAAAATGCATAAAGGACATACTCATAAGCATTTTTAACTTGAGCATAAACATTTATAATGATATAAATTCTAAACATGCATAAGGTACATAATCACAAGCATTCTTAAACTACTGTAAGCATCATAACTTCATGGAGTCTAACATGCATAAAGGACGAGTTCGTAAGCATTCATAATCTTTAACATAAGCATACACAATTTCATAAAAGTCTTTTCTTTTCAAAACATATACATATAGATACTTCAATATCATCATAACTTGTTTGGGGGGCCCCAGGTTAAGTACCACATAATGCGCGTTCCCTAATAGGCTGGGGTAGCGAGCCACCAGACCTACCAGAGCAAGACCTCTTACGTCTTACCAGGGCAAGACCTCTTACGTCTTCTTATGTCCCTATGGATTTGATTAACGACCACCTGACGGGTCGGGTACTTAACCTCTTACAAAGTAAAATACTTAATTCCTTTCTTTTCTTGTCATAGTATAAAGAATGCTCTTGATCCCCAACATAAAAAGGGAAGCATCTTAATCTTATCTTATCATAAGGAGAGCTCTTGATCCCTACTTGGAAGGGAAGCATCTCCATTTTATCTTATCTTAAGGAGATCTCTTGATCCCTACTTGAAAGGGAAGCATCTCCATCTTATCATAAGGAGAGCTCTTGATCCCTACTTGAAAGGGAAGCATCTCCATCTTATCATAAGGACACATGCATTCATAACATAAGAGTACCCTAAAGGGGGTCCTAAAGTATAAACATGTTCATCATACAAGCATATTTTGTGGCACATTACATCATAAACATGAAGCATATTTCCTTGGCATATTCATGGCATATTAAATCACAAAAACATGTTCATCACCTAAGCATATTTCATGGCACATTACATCATCAACATGTAGCATGTTTCCTAAGCATATTCAAGGCATATTAAATCATAAAAACATGTTCATCACCTAAAACTCCTACATGAGGCTTACAACATCCCCTAGTTCCCTTAGAAGCCTTTTTCTTGCAACCCTAACCCTAGTTTCCTTGGTTGGCCGAAACTTGCGGAGGGCTCAAGCTTGGGTTTGTCCCCTAAAACTCATTCATGAAGCCTTATAACCTATCATAGCATTATTAGAATTATTTTCATGCAACCCTAACCCTAATTCCATGGGTTGGCCGAAACTTGTGAGGGGCTCAAGCTTGGGTTTGTCCCCTAAAATTCATTCATGAAGCCTTATAACCTATCATAGCATTATTAGAATTATTTTCATGAAACCCTAACCCTAATTCCATGGGTTGGCCGAAACTTGTGAGGGGCTCAAGCTTGGGTTTGTCCCCTAAAATTCATTCATGAAGCCTTATAACCTATCATAGTATCCTTAGAAATATTTTCATGCAACCCTAACCCTTATTCCATGGGTTGGCCGAAACTTGTAGGGTTAATATCTTTGGATTTTTTTTTATCACCTAAATCTATTCATGTAAGCCTATATCATAACCTAACTTCATAAGGGGGAGCTCTTCATGAAACCCTAACCCTAAACCCTTGGTGGCCGAAACATATAGGGTTAAAACCCTTGGACTTTTGTTACCTAAGGATCCCTACTTGAAGCATACAACATATAAAAGGTTTCCCTAATAGCATATTTCATGAATCCTAGCCCAAGACATTAGTTGGACGAAACATATGAAGCTCCAAACTCCTATTTCTTTCATGTATTTCATCCTACAAAACTAATATACTGCAGGTGAGGAAATCTTACATCCTTCGCTTTGCTTTTTAGTTGGAAGATGACCTAATGGAAGCCAACCCTAGCCTTCTTCTTGCTTGGAGGGATTTCGGCCAAAGGTGCAAATGGAGAGGGGGAGCAAGGTGGTTTCGGTGAGGATGAAGAGGAGAGGAAGAAGTGGCCAAATGGGAACTTCCTTCTTCTTTATAAAGGGAGGAAGGGAAGTTCCTCTTTTCTTTTCCATGCCCCTTCATTTACCCTCATCACCCTTATCTATAATTCCCCTCTTCTCTTAATGATGTAATCCTATTGGGCTTATGGTTAGGGGGTACATCTATAGGGCTTGGCTATCTCTAGAGGTTTGGGGTTCAATTCCTAGGCCTTGCATCTCTTTTTGGCTATTTCCTTTTATTTTCGGAAAACCCACATAAAGCCCATTATCGTAAAGCCAAAACTTCTCGTAAAATTGCTGGGGACTTTTTACGGGCGTTACAAAGACGTAGTATTATTAGGTAGGCAATCTTTTGCAAATTACATCTGATGTAACTCTTTAATAGCTTTGGTTAAGTTTATATTAGTTTAGTGCTTATTCCTAAATCAGCTTCCAGGCCGTGGTGAGGCACAGAGGCCTTCTTTGATATCGGAGCAACGACCACTTTCGAAGACAAAGGTGATGTTCGGAAATCACACAAAACTAATTTTTAAAAGTTATGTTCAAAGCTAATATATGCCTCTACTTTCTTAATTAATTAAGAAAAACTTAATTAAGTCTTAACCAAGTTTGATAGCAGGACATCACGATTGTCCACTCGCACTCTTCCAAGATAAAATGCATTTCTTTGCTTTGGCAAACCCAACAACAAATGATCGAGGAAGTAGTGAGTACCAAACTTTGGTAGGCATATCGTTTTTGACTTATTAAGAAATAAACTTAAACATGCATCACATACATATTAGCATACATCACATATAAGCTAAATTAACATGCATCACATACATATTAAACTAAGCGTGTCATGGTTATGGCCCTTATTCTACAATCTTCTCAAGCCAATGAAAAGATTGATTGGTCAACCTAGGGATAGCATCTTCTCCCAAGTGCTTCCTTTTGGTTGTCTTGTGTTGTTGACTTCCTCCTTGTAACGTCATCTTCCAATGGACCCTCCATCTTTATTTTGTATATTACAAAAGGAGAAATACTCGAGTTACATTCGAGTCTAAAACTAATTTTACAACAAGATTTTTAGGAGAAAGGCACGACACGCAGGCCGTATTAAGAATTACAACACACACATTCACAAACTTTTTGGGACTAGGCCATAACCATGCACCATGTCAATTTTAACTTTTAAAAGACATCGGATATTTTATTATGTTTGAAAAATTTCCAATGCAATTATCAATTCATAATAAAATTTATCCTACTTCTATATCACATATAAAATAGAGAAAACCTATTTTTATACGATCTTTCGCAAGTGACTCTGATACCACTATAGGGATTTTTTTATGCAAAATAGCATATGCGCAATGGAAAAAATAGGATCCCTTCCAAGTGATCCTTGCGAAAGAAAACCTCGTATAAAAAAAAATAAATTTCTCTAAAAGAAAAACCTATCTTATAGGAGAATATTACCTTTGTTGCGTGCCCTTTTTAATCCCGCTTCTCCTTGGGTTTGTTGAATCTTTTAGCACGTTCAATTGTCCGTGCCTCTATATGTATCCACACGAGCAAGCTCTTGTCTCACAAAAGAAACTAGAAGAGCTCTCCTTTACTTTTTGCTAGAGAAGTCCCTAAAGGAGAGGAAGGTAGGGAAAAAGAGAAAGGAAGAAGAAGACCACTCTTCTTGCTAGCCTACACTCACAAAAGCCACACAACCAAAGCCTCTCACCACCAAGCTCTCTCCAAGCCTCAAGCTTCCCCCCACCTTGGCCGGCCACCCCATGGAGTGTTTTATAGGATTGAAAAAACCTTTCACCTCCTATCACATTCAATGCAATCAATTGCATTGAAAAATAATCAAACAAGGAGTTACACTCCTTGTTTGGCCGGCCACATGTGGAGAAATTCCAAAGGTCAAAACCCTTTGTCTCCTTCCACCTCATCAAGCTTAGGTGGCATGCTTATGTGGCATTCATGCATGTTGAATTAATCTTATTAATTCAATAAGCTTATGTTATCATATTGAATTAATCTCATTAAATCAATAAGGTAACATATTGAATTAATCTTATTAAATCAATTAAGCTTTGGCTATCATGATAACATATTTATTTAATCTTATTAAATTAATAAGCTTAGCATATTGAATTAATCTCATTAAATCAATAAGTTAAAAATCTCATTATGCTTAAAGTCCAAAAACCATTTTGTACTTAAGCTTATTCCCAAATTATTCTAGTCAAACTAGAATGCACTAATTCTTCTAATCATCATGCTCTTTTTGTGTCACCCTATAGGCTCTCATAACGTTGGCAATGGATCTAAATTCTTTTAGATACACAAGCAATGAGCGGAATCTAGCAATACATCATTGCTACCCAAGTTATGAAATAAGTCAAGATCCGACTAACCTTTCCTTGACTACTATAATGTATGATCGTGTCTTTCTATCCTTGATATCAGATTGACTAATGAGGCATAGACCGTGTCATCCTCGATCAATCTATGTGTTTCTTGATCCCTGAGTAAACTAACTCAAACAAATGAGCTCAATATCTCATATTGACTCATTCAAGCATGGCCGTGCATTTTAGTAGTTCTACTCAATCAAGGGGCCCACAGATATCACTCCCGTCATATGGGAGGGATAGATCCCATCTACATCACTCACATCCCTCCGCATAATTTGTTATATACCCAGTAATCGCCTTTATGGTCCACCCTGTTACGGGTGACGTTTAACGATACCAATGTACATAACTCCTTATGTAGGGAACCGTAGTGACTTCAGGTTTGAGGACTATTCATACCAATATTCACATGAGAAAGTTTATGACACTCATATGACGATCCATGAAACTTTCTCATGGTGGGTCAGTTTAGTATATATTCTCTAATATATACCCATGTGTCAACTTGATATCATATATCCATGACTTGTGAGATCAAGTCATCAATTGACCTACATGCTAGTCTTTATGTATTAATATTGCCCTTGCATATTAATACTTGACTAGGAACATTTTAGGAAAGTGTTATCTATAGCCTCTTATAATCAATTCTGCCAATTGATGTGCTGTAGATAAGAACCTACTTTTCTAGGGAATTATTATATTTAATTTAGTTGGCACAAGCAAGACGTAAATATAATAACCAATCCTTTGCCTTTATAGAATATGATACAAAATGTTCCCTATTCAACCATCACATGATTGGTTCTAGGGCTATAACTAACAAAATGCGGCAACATTTACTCGAGAAAAGAAGTGGGTGTATGTTTTTGGATAAACTGTGGCTAATTGAAACCAGGGGAGATTCAGGACTTTGATTCAGAATGGTCTTCTAATCATTAAGATTCTCAGATGAGTCTTTGAATCAGGTGGGTGGTTCTGTGACTTCTTTAGAATTTAGTGCATGGTTATATTGGTTACGTTGTTTACTTAGGTTATCTTGTAGTTACACTTTACATTCTTACTAGAATTGCTTTGACCCTATATATGCTGGACCCTTGAATTCAAGGTTGCTTGCTCATCATTAGCATGTAGTTATTGATTGATATTACTGTTATACGTGCCTAGTTATTGCTGTGATATAATTGATAGATATTACTGGTATATGTTTACCTATTATTTGTTGTATTGGTATTATCATCGCACTAGGTTGGTAGTATGACTAAGATGAGATAAATTCTTAGAAGGTATATATAGGTTTTATGACCTCTTTAGATTTTTAGTACATGATTATTGTGGTTACGTTGCTTACTTAGTTTAAATTATATGTGATGCTCTTTCTAGTATTCCCTTGACCTTGTACTTGCTTGACCCCTTTTAATACCTAATTTGACTTTGAGCTATTGGTTTCCATTAGTATGCTTATGCTGTTGTTTATTGAATATCACTATTATGTGCTTATTTAGTTATGTATTGTTGCGGTTGATACCATGATTGAGACTAGTAGATAGTATAACTTAAATGAGGTTATTCTTTAGGAGCGAATCTAAGGAATGAAACAACATTAATAGAACCCTAGGTGTTGGAACCCTAGGCGTAATAACCCGGACGTGCTTATTGGTAGATGTTACTGGTATATGTTATTTAGTTATTATCCCAATTGATATTTTGATTGAGACTAGTAGAGAGAATAATATAAATGAGGTTATTCCTTAGAAGCGAATATAAGGAACAAAATAACATTAATAGAACCCTAGATGTGTTGGATAACCCTAGGCTTAACAACATAGGATAATCGACTGCCCATGAGACCCATTTTTAGTATTATGTTGTTGTGTGCAGGTCGATAACAAGATAGTTGTTTACTCTGACTTTCAATGAGCCCCATTCGTGATAGCATGTTTTTGCGTGCAGTCAATAGCTAGATAGTAATATGCTCAGTCTACCCATGAGACTCATTCGTGGTAGCATATCATTGTCCGCAGACATTGAGTCTTTATATTGCTTGTCTACCCACGAGTCCCATTCGTGGTAGCATGTGGTTGCGCGTAGACAGTGCTTTGTATATTGCTTGGCGTCCCATGAGTCCCTTGACGTGTTGGTCTCACTGCATCGTCGAGATGTCGTTTTATTTTTCCTGTTGTTATCACATTTTGTTTACATACTTGGATTTTGTCGCAATTGGATTTGGTTTTATAAATCTATCTTACTTTTAGTTGATTTATATTTTAGTTGTGCATGCATGAAGTTAATATAATAATTCTATTATTATTTCAGAGTTTTCGTCGTATATGGTTCCAGTGATGTATTTCAGAATATTATCACTAAGGGGGTCTTTCATCATTTGGATGATGAATATGCCCCCGGGGCGTGACATTGGGATATGAGTAATTCTGCAAAAGGGAAAAGAAAACATGCTTGAATATGTATTACTTATGTGTATGCAGAAAAACAAGAAAAAAAAGGAAGAAGGAAAGTGAGGGTTACCCAGCGTATCAGTCGACTGCAGGGGTGATTTGCTCTGATTAATGCAAGTGCTGATTTGGTGAGTAATCGATTTAAGTTGAATTGTTCTTCTGCTAATAGTAAAGTCATTACCTAGTATTCTGTATTATCTCTGTATTGATTTAAAGAAGGGCGAGGGGGAACAGTATGGAACCAAGTAGATTGAAAGGGAAATGGAGAGGGGGAGTGTACAATGAAGTAGTGTTCCTTCCATCATTTATGTGAGGAAGGGATACCAGTCAAAAATTGAAAATCTGACTAGGCCTGAAAATAAAAGATATTGATTTATGATGTTTTTATTTTGAAAAAGAAGTGAAATAAAAAGGTCTAGGGGATAATTGATAAGTATGATGCAATGAGGTCAATGCCTAACATATAGCAGAAGGAGGTTAGACTTAGCTGATTTAAAGGGATTGAAAAGTATTTGGATACTTCTGAAAAGAATGGATGAAGGGGGAAATATAGGCCGACTTCTATCTACTTCAAAAAGAAAGCCTTTGTTTGGTCGGGTGGTAAATGAGGTCGCTCCATAGAGGTAGATGCGATTTTATGGAAGCCTGAAGGAAGTTGTAATCAGGAAGATAAGGATTGACACTGTTCTCCTGTCACTTTGGAGTGGGTGGATGAGAACCATCGATGAGGGATTGGGGAAATAGGATGCATCTTCTTGAGGCTGGAGAATATAGGACAGTGAAGAGTGCTTCTGTTTTTATAGTGAAGAAATGGGAAGAAAAAGGAGGGAAATAACAACTTCTACTACTTATTCATAGGGAGTGGAATCAGATTGAATTAGTTTGTTAGGGTAAGAATAAATGACCCAGGCTCTGTTTAAATGTCAGCAGTTATTGGTAATGGTATGGGTAAAGTAAACTGGAGGTGTATAAATGTGATCATATTCTATTATAAGGCATATACAAGTTACAGTGAAGTCTAAAAAATGGATATTAATAGCTTAGACCTAGTAATAGACATGTATTACAAAGTCGATTAATGTGGAATCTCATAGAAATAGGTAGATACAGTATACACAAGTGCAGAAATAAACAAGACAGACTGAAGATAAACATTCATCGCAAATTTTTCAGTACAAATGATGCTTACAAAGGGACTGAATAGTCATTGTAAATGATGGGATAATTGTTCATTACAAAGGAACTCAATACAATTTTATTATTTTGAGTTAGTGTCTGACTTTGTATTAAAGGCCTCTAATGGGAATTTAGCAAAAGCAACCCCTATGTCTAAAAGGATCTCGAGTTCTTTGGAGGATAGGAGGCCTTTATCATTAGTTGCCTGCAGAGCTCCTTTAAAGCCTCTTTGAAAATATCTTTCATATTTGGTCACTATTATGGTTAAAAGTTTTGTTTCTTGGGCTACCCAACGTTCGACCTCAGTTTCTTGTAGATTGGTTAGTTCTTTGTGGAGTTGGATAGCTCAGGCAGTCTATTCATTGGCGACCTCTGATCATATTTGGAAGTGTTGCATCAATATAGAAAAATGGATGTGAAATTCTGCCATGTTATTGTCAGTTCTTTCTTTCATAGTATTGAAAGCATCAATGAGGTCTTCTAAAGGTTGAAAGCACTGGCTTGACTGGAACTGCCAGTCCTTTTCTTTTTGTGCCATTTTTTGAACCTCTGCTTGCGATGCTGCTGCTTGCTATTTATAAAATTCTACTTGTTCTCGGAGCAGCCTAATAGTGGTGTCCTTGCTAGAATTTTCTCCTTTGGCTTTATGTAGATCTTGCCTATATTGAGCAGAGTTTTTTCTTTTTCAGATAGTAATTGAGTTCTCTCGCTAGTCATGACTTTTACTTGGAATAGGAGGTCCTGTAGTTGTTGAAGTGCTTTTTCTTTCTTAGACCGATCGGGATATATAGGAGGACTGGTCTATAATCCCTTTGAAGAAGTTAAAGTTTTAGTAGGGCTGGTCTAGGAGCAGAATTAGGGCTGGATGGAGACATTGGATGTTCTTGAGGAGATGGAGGGCAGCTATAGGTATCTGATACAACCTGTACCATGAGTTCAAGAGAGGAGGATGTGGTCAATTCAGGAGCTATGGGGGTTGTGGGAGGTAAGAGTTGTTGATGTCTAGTAGGAAAAAGGGAGGCTAAAGGAAGGTCGTCATTAGAAGATGTTGGAGAAGGAGATAGGGAGAGATCAATTGGGGAATTTGAAGTATTAGGTAGAGGGGTTGCTGTGGTAGGAGGTAGTGAGTCTGGTGAAGGGAGTGAAGAGGTGGGATCTGCAGGGAGTAAAATGTCAAAAGAAGGAAAAGGGTTTTGAAGGGGTTCCGATGGAGGAGGAATAAGATCAGTGGCGACTAGAGTGAGGGTTGGCTGCTCGGGTTCTTCAAGTATGATAATGGGGCTTCAGGGAAGTTTAGAGGGGACCTGTGATATAGATGTATAAATAATTTTTTCTGAAGAAGTTGCAAGATTGAGATCAATATAATCATGGTAAGCATTAGAGGAAGGGGGAGTAATTACTAATGAAGATGGTTCTTGGTTGGAGGTGGAGGTAGATGTTGCTTGGATTCTTTTCCTTTTCTTATGTTGCTTTTTTTCTAAGGTTCTGGCAATAGAAATGTGCATCATGTCTTCTGCGAAATCAGTATGTTAGTATACATTTACAGGTAAATTTAGTAAGTATACAACAAACTAAAACTTACCTATGGGATGGGCTCCGACTGTTGGTACAAAAGATATCCCATAGTAAGACAATATCGGTTCTTGCAGAATTTTAGAAATGCTGAAATGTTTGTTTTTTTAGTAGAGGTTCGATGGAAGGGAAGTTGATATAGGATTTGATGGCTTTCAATTCAGGGAGTGGGCGAAGAGCAGTCCTCCAGTTTAAAGAGAATTAGAGGACAGGGTCTAAGGGGACATAGAAATACAATTCTTTCCAGCCCTTATAGGAAGTAGGCAGGTCGGTAAGAAATTGATAATCTTGGCGTGCCATGAACTAAAACATGCCAATGTCAGCCCCTTTGAGTTGGTAGAAGCAATGGAAGACGTGAGGATTTTGGGGGATGTCAAGTTGTTTGAAAATGATTAGGGTTCCGACGAGTATACGAATGGAGTTGGTTATTAGTTAGTTAATAGGGAGGTCATACTATACCAAGATGTCGAAGAGAGGTTTCGGAACAGGAAGGCAGAGGCCTCCTTCAAGTTGGCAAGTGAATAGAGTGTTGGTGTCAGTCGAGGGTTGGTGAGGTTGTTGATGTGGGGCTTGGATGATGGCGGTGAAGTCTTCGGGAATGTATTTAGGCTCGTGAAGGAAGAAAGGATGATTAAGAGTTAGTCGGCTAGGGGTTGTTTCGTACCAGGGAACAGTGGAAGAAGAGGAGGCCATGAAGGGAGACTTGTTGCAGAGGGGTTGAAGGTGTCGGGGATGAAGGAAGCTAGGGTTTTTTGTAAGAGTAAATAGGAAGTTAATGGTTAAGTGTTAAGTGAAGTAACAACCTTTAAAGGAAAAGGCGAAAAATTTAAGTAAAATGGTGGATGCAGAAAAAATGAAGTTAAGGGGGAATTATTGTATTTTTTTTGGCTATAATATTTTGTTCTAAAATTTTTTTCTCTGATAGGGATCAGTGGTCTTTTTAAGGCTTTTACGCCTAATAAGGAGACTAAGGTTTAACAATTTTCCTCTTGCAGGGTCCTGGAGATAAAACTGACTCAAGGCTCTTATGCCTACTATAATAACCTATAGGCTAGGTAGCTACATTCTCCCACGGGGACTATAACGATAGCTATATGGTAGGTAAATTGCTAACATTCAAGTTTAAGGCCCTGCACCAAGTATGACAATTGAAGGCCCTGTTGGAGATTTCGGGATCATGCACTACGGAATAAAGCGAATAAAACAATTTTATTCCATCCCAGACATCCTCTAGGGCCCAGGAAAACTTGCTTTGACATAATCACATAAAAACACACAAGGAGAAGGAGAAGTTATACCTTTGAGATTCTTTTGAATCCGTCGAAACCACAAGCAAGACCAACGAGCCTTTCCTATATCAGTATCCATGCCGGGATGACCTAAGAAAACTCCTAGAGCAGTAAGCCTTTGTCTCCAATTAGTGCTAGCCAACCGACGGAGACGAGAAGAGGAGAGACGAAAGACGACTACCAAGCAGAAAACCTAAAACAAAACCTTAACCAAAGATTATCAAGGGATCTATTTATAGATCTCTTGATTAGGTCATCTTACGAGGCTTAAACGGAACACATCATACCATAATTATTTCATAATTAATGTAAGAACAACCTAGGAATTTTCCATAAGAGAAAATATCCAAAATCGACAGAGACGTGACACATCCATATGGATTCACATGGTATGGTCGTGTGGGTTCACATGGTTGTGTGGATTCACATGGCCTGGCTGTGTGTCCTTCTTGGCGCAGCCAAGAGTTTTATCATTTTTGCCCAGAGCCAGCACGATCCGTGCCAGGTTGGGCACGACCATATGAGGCTCTATATGGTCCATTTTACTTCATTTAAATGTGATATAGTCGTGCTAAGTCCAACAAGGCCATAGGAGGTTCTATGGCCTCCATTTCACACCCCTTGGTCTGGTCTAACCAGACATATCCTCTCTCAATGAGAATCTCATTCTCAAACTTGTTTTACATCTCGAGATCACCCATAGTGCGTGTGACCCAATAGGTTCCCGATTATGTTGGCCATTCATAATTAACCCCTTAATTATGAATAGATCATGAGTGACACCTGGCAGTACTTCATGACCCCCAATTGACAAAAAAGTCTAAATCGACTTCAAAACATTTTCTGAACCCTTCAACAGCTTCAGTTATTCGTGCCTTGTTATTTTCACTCATGCTATACCCACTTGGTTCAGGACATGGTCTATATGTTTATCCCCACTAGGATGACTATGTCACACCTAGCCCAAGTTATTTTTCTTGTCCTGTAGATTGAAGTTACTCCTACATGTTCGCAAGAAGACCATCTTCCTAACATGCTTGCTCTATCAAAACACTTCTGAGTAACAATCCTGACAAGAGGCCTAGGGTATACATTGATGTGAGCAAAAGTTATAGGGTTTTAGGAGTAGTTTTTGCTCACATATCATTACGTTTTATGTTTGTTTCATGCATATTTTACTTTATTTTTCATGCATTTCCTATTTTTTGATTCGGAGATCTTCTCGTTGTACTTTTGTGTGTAGGACAGCATTATACGGGGAAAATGACACACTTTTAGAGCGAAAAAAAGACATTTGGCAGCTAGGCCAGAATGACACACACCCTGGCCCTGTGAAAACACACGGCCTACGCCTCAGCGCCACACACAACCTGGTCATGTGGATCCACACGGTTGTGTGGCGCTACGGGATTTTAATGCGAGTCGGTTATTTTTCAAGTTTTGGGAAGATCCAAGCTGATTTCTATATAAAGGAGGCTACGCCCAAACCCTAGGGGGAGGCACGACGGTTGGGACGACACTCTGATGCCCTAAAAAGATTCAGGAACTCGTAACGAGGAGGAAGAAAGCCGTCCGAGATCCATGTTCTGCACTTCAACATTGGAGAGAAGAGCCACATTGCATTGTAATTTCTGTTCTTTGCATAATTTCCATTGTTTATATGAACATGATCGTGCTTTGTGTTTCTCCTCTCTTATTTATGGAGTAGACTTTTCAATTCTAGGATTAGGGAGTAGTTTGTGTGCATAAATCATGTTAGTCCAAATTAAATTATGTTCTTGAATTTGTATTTGCAATTGTTATTAGTTTAGACTGATATCTACGTGTTTTGGTTTTCTATCTACTGTGCTAGCCGATATGAGGGGTGACAACCCTCGTATTTAAGATTTAGGAAAATTAAGGAGGAACCTAGGGGTTGGACTCATCTCCCGTAACCGTGGGTAGAAGGATGCGATAGAGTAGGAAATGCGCCCCATTTTTGACTCATCGCAGGGATCGATTCGACATCCTCGTACAGACTATCCTGTCCTAAGGCCAGGGGTCGACCTGGTATGGCAGAGGTAGCTTCCAATAGATGCGAAGGCTCATCGGGGGAGTGTATGATGCCCTTTCTACAAAACTGTAGCTAGAAATCTAGATAAAACCCAATTGATAATGTGTTTTGTGCTACACAAACGAAACCGAAAATCCTAGAATCCCTTCTAAAGACTTGCAACTACCTTTTTCTTCCTCCGTGTGACACCGTATTGAGTTAGGACCGCCGTCAACCCTTGCAATCACAACCCTTAGAACTAAATTCCAAACAATAATGTCCATTTAACAAATCGATACTCGAATCTCAGTGCCTGTGGGATCGATAATCTTTTTATTACTTGAAGACATCTGTGCACTTGCGGTCGTTGAGCGCGAGCACACGCTTCGAGTCCTCCACAGTCTCCGTCACGAGATTTGAGGTCGCGTTCGTGTCCATCAAGTTTTTGGCATCGTTGTTGGGGACTGATTGATTCGATATCGAATCAAGAAGTGGATAATTGGATTGGACTAAGGATTAGATTTATTTGCTTGCTTTACTTTTATTACTTTCTTTTATTTTCATTTTATTTTATTTACTTCAGTTCTAGATTTTCCATATCTAGATTTAGTTTTTTATTTTAGCAGAAGTTTTACATTTTATTTTATAATTAGCTTTTCTTAATTTGATTCAATATTTAGTTCAGTTTATTTTTTGTTTTAATTTAGTATTAGGTAATACTCAATTTTGTGGCTCGGTTCTTCGTATGCTTAGACGCCTGAGATCGAGAGACCTGATTTCGATCGATCTAGAAATCGAACGAACCTATTATCGTCAGAGAGCTGAACAGAAAAAGATGGAGGATTAAGCTGCATCCAAGGTGAATATAGGTAGCCGACCTTTACGGGATTACGCATCCCCTAATGCTAGAGGATTTAGGCCGAGTATAGCTGGACCGTCCATTTTAGCAAACAAATTTGAGCTAAAATTGACACTCATACATATAGTCCAGCAGAATCAATTTGGGGGAGCTGCAACTAAAGACCCAAATTGACACTTGGAGATATGTTTGGAAATCTGCTCGACAATGTAGATCAATGGAGTCCCTACAGACGCAATCCACCTGAGCCTATTCCCATTCTCATTGCGGGATAAGGCTAAGGCATGACTTCACTCCTTGCCTTCGGGAATAATTACTTCATGGGAGCAATGTGAGCAGAAGTTCTTGAATAAATACTTCCCATCAAGCAAGACTGCTCACATACGCCATCTAATAATGAGCTTCTGTCAGAAGGAAGGGGAGTCCCTATTTGAAGCATGGGATCAATACAAGGGACTACTCTACCAATGCCCCCATCATGGACTGGAAAGGTGGATGGTGATCGACATCTTCTATAATGGGATCATGTACGCCACAAAGATGTCCCTCAATTCTGCCGCAAAAGGAGCACTTATGAACAAGACTATCGAGGAAGCTGAGGACCTAATAGAAGAGGTGGCCAAGAACCACCATCAATGGGCTTCCGAACGTAGTTACCCAGCTCCTACTGCGGGACGATATTTTGTCAACTCCATGGACCACATGGCAGCGTGGTTGGATGCGTTTAGCATACTGTTCGACTCTTTCAATCTTGTTTCTACATGTGTGGCCAATTACTTTAGAGAAGGAGCAGCAGCGTATCAGGAGGGCCACTATGGAGGGTCGGGTGGCTCAGAAGAGCAAATTGAGCATGTCGGTGTGGTTGGGGGCTATAATCAAAGGCCCAACAACCCATACTTCAGTACTTACAATCCCATATGGAAGAACCACTTGAACTTTTCCTATCGAAATAACTCGGGGAATTTCCAATCATCAGAAGGATATGGGCAGCAGCAATCACAGAAGTCTAGGCTAGAATTGATGATGGAAGACTTCTTTGCTACCCAAGGAAAGGCCAATGAAGAGTTTTGACGCCAACATCAGATAACAGAAGAGTCACTTAGAGATTTGAAGCCTACTATTGACGGTCTTTCAAGTCACACGCGGATGTTGGAAACACAAGTGGCAAAGATAGCCCAAACCGTGTCGCAACCTATGGATAGTTCTCCATCATTACCCGAGCCGAGTCAAGTCAAGGAAAAGGGAATATACAGCGAAAGAGTAGGTCAGAAGAACAGATCCACCAAGGGATGTGCAACCATGATTTCCACCCTACCCGACCAAGTTGAAATCGAAGAGAGAATTCCACCACAGCTTGAGGACCCTGGTGAATTTGTTATCCTTTGCTCGATTTATGGGGAAAGCTTCGATGAAGCATTGTACGACTTGGGGTCATTAGTTAGCGTGATGACCTACGCATTCTACCTAGAGATGGGGCTGGACAATATACAACCAACGAGCATAGGTATTCACATGGTGGATGACACGATCAAGAAGCCCGTTGGCATGTTAAAACATGTGCCTGTAGTCATTGAGGATTTCATGATACACAGAGATTTTATTATACTCAACACGGGACCAAATCCCCAGAATCCCATCATTTTGGGAAGACCCTTTCTGGTGACTACGAGAGCATTTATAGACGTAAAGGCGCACATGATCTCCTTGGAGTTAGACGGGGAGATCATCATCTTCAATCTGTCATAATGTAGAGCGCCCTTCTTAGATGACTACACTTTTAGTAGGGTAGAGCCAAACCCACCGGATGTCAACTCTGAGACGGATGAATGGAGGTTCACAGAGCCTCCAAAGCCAAGTTAAGACGAGGGAGTAGGGTCGAGCTAAACGACCTTAAACAAAGCGCTTCTTGGGAGGCAACCCAAGTTTAGTTTTTGTGCTTATTTCTTATTAGTTTGTTGCATTCGTTTGTTTTGAACTTCGATTTATATTTGTTTAGTGTCTTGCATTTGAATTAGGACTAGAAAGGACTTGCTAGATAAAAATAAAAATCACTTTAAACCTACACGACTGAGCAAGTAAGGAGAAGTCGACCATTGTGCACCATGAGAGAGAAATGGAGGGCACACAGTCGTGCCCCACGTTCCAGCAGTGCACATGGTTTGGCCGTGTGTTTTCACACGGCCGTGTTGTGCAAGGGATAAAGGGGCACCACATCATGCATTTATCCCCCTGTACATCACTCTCCCTCTAGTCCACACATGCATAGGAGCCAACCTAGTCCACATCGACATGAGCCTGCACCTACACCATCACCTTTTTCTACTTTTGAGTCGGATGTAGGTATATCTACCTATGATTTTTTGGAGTTCTGATCGCACCTTGATGACATATATAATGAGCAGCAGACGCAGAGGAAACGATGGGAGGAGTAGAGTACCTACACACAGGCAGAGTTTCTGGGCTTCCGGGAGCACTTCTAGCGGGCTAAGGAGTTCTACGACAAGGCCCGCGTCTACTTCCAAGAGGAGGCTACTCTTCTCTAGGAGGAGGCCACCTACCGCTAGGAGATGCGGCATCACATGCATGCCCAGCAGGCATAGTGGGCTAGGGAGGAGGAGCACCGAGCAGCTGCTGCATCCACCAGTTCTCAGATCGACCACATGTACATGTGGCATCAACGGCTCAACACCAGATTCTCCTAGGACCCCGAGATGCCGAGGCTACCATACTTTCCACCTCGTCCACCATACTAGAGGTATGTTTCACTTAAGTCTGGGAGGGGGGCCCGAGTCTTAATTTATTTTGTTTCTAGCAGTAGTTTCTTTCCTTTCATTTGCATTTTTTGTTAGCATTCATTTGTTCATACATAGAGTTTTTAGTTTCTTCAGTACTTAATTTTTGCTATCTTTAAGCTACCTTAGTAGTATTGCTAAAGTTTTCTTCATGAGTTGTTTCCATGGGTAGCATAACTTCAATTACCTCATGGTAATTTATTTTATTTGCTCTAATGAATGTTCTAGACTTACACTGGTTAGCTTTTATTTTTACATCTACACATAAAGAACATTCTGAAAGGGAAAATCTAGTACGTACCTAGTTATGATTCATCTCAGTGGTCTAGTACTTTGGAATCCATAGGTGACTCTAAGTTTAGCATTTTAGTTACTGGAGATGCTCGAATTGTGTAATCCCATTCAAAAAAATCAAAATCCCAGTGAGCAAAAAAATAATAGAGAAAAAAAAGAGAGGAGAAAGAAAAAAATTATGAGGGATAAAAAATAGTTGTCGTGGGTGGAAATGGATAATTGCCCCTTTGAGACCGAGTTAGGTTACTGGGGAAACACCTACCAATTTCTCTCAATACCGAACACGCCTTTGAGACTTTGTGATAGATCTAGGGAATGATCCTCGCTTTGGGCAGGTAAGTGCCTAAGAGCCGGAGACCTTAGGAAAGCTATAGGATGACGACTTAACTTACCATGGAATGAGTAATCTCTAAGAAGATTCGCTTAGCATGAGCACGAGGAGCTAACTTAGTGAATTTCTAGAACATATCTATTTTGCTTTGATTGAAATACCACTTGATAAATCTAGTTGACATGCTAAGTATGGATCACTACCTTTTAAAATTTTCATGACACTGAGGTTTGCTTGAGGACAAGAAAAGATCTAAGTCTGGGGGAATTGATGTGAGCAAAATATATAGGGTTTTAGGAGTAGTTTTCGCTCACATCTCATTACGTTTTATGTTTGTTTCATGTATATTTTACTTTATTTTGCATGCATTTCTTGTTTTTTGGTTTGGAGATCTGCTCATTGTACTTTTGTGTGCAGGATAGCATTATACGGGGAAAATGGCGCACTTTTGGAGCGAAAAGAAGACATTTGGCAGCTAGGGAAGAATGACACACACCCTAGCCCTGTGAAAACATACGACCTGCGCCGCAGCACCACACATGGCCTAGTCGCGTAGATCCACATGGTCGTGTGGCGCTGCGTGATTCCGACATGAGTCGGTTATTTTCTATGTTTTGGGGAGATCCAGGCTGATGTCTATATAAAGGAGGCTACACCCAAACCATAGGGGGAGCCACGACATTTCGGACGACACTTCGAGGCCCTAAAAAGCTTTGGGAACTCGCAACGGGGAGGAAGAAAGACGTCGGAGATCCAAGTTCTACACTTCAATGTCGGAGAGAAGAGCCACATTGCATTGTAATTTCTTTTCTTTGCATAATTTCCATTGTTTATACGAACATGATCACGCTTTGTGTTTCCCCTCTCTTATTTATGGAGTAGACTCTTCAATTCTAGGATTAGGGAGTAGTTTGTATGCGTAAATCATGTTAGTCCAAATTAAATTATGTTCTTGAATTTGTATTTGCAATTGGTATTAATTTAGATCGATTTCTACGTGTTTTGGTTTTCTATCTACTGTGCTAGCCAATATGAGGGGTGACAACCCACGTATCTAAGATTTAGGAGAATTAAGGAGGAACCTAGGGGTTGGCCTCATCTCCCGTAACAGTGGGTAGAAGGATGTGATAAAGTAGGAAACACGCCCCATTTTTGACTCATCGTAGGGATCGATTCGGCATCCTTGTACTGACTATCCCGTCTTAAGGCCAGGGGTCGACCTGGTATGGCAGAGGTAGATTCTGATAGATGCGATGGCTCATCGGGTGACTGTATGATGTCCTTTCCACAAAACGGTAGCCAGAAACCTAGAGAAAACCCAATTCATAATGTGTTCTACGCCACACAAACGAATCCGAAATCCTAAAATCCCTTCCAAAGACTCGCAACTAGCTTTTTCTTCTTCCGTTGACACCGTATTGAGTTAGGACCGCCATCAACCTGATGGAGGTCGCTTCGGAGGCTCATTGGCTCCCATGTCCCCGGATTAAAATTTTCACTAATGAAAGGATTAATCCGGATAGGATGAGCTTCCTTAGTAACACCATTTCGTCGTCGTGCTAACAACTCGAGTGGTCGCTCGAACAAACTAGTTGTTCAAGCAACTCTACTCTTCTAGTTGATTAGCCGCGGAAGAGACGACGGATGGATCGCCGGTTTTTGTGTTTGTCTTCGGGGTCCATGATTATACAATATATATTCATACACACACATGCATAATCATCATATATAAGAACATGCTCAGATATGAAATTAAAGTTATAAAACTTTATACCTTACGATCTTCTACCGTATGTCCTATCCTTCTCGTGGACGACGTGTGGACGAAGATCCTCCATGAGTAGAAGCCTTCTAGATCACGTTCTTCTCTTCCTTGTCCGCTGCGAACAAAGAGAAGAACCAAGGAAACCTTTCCTTTCTAGAACCGACCACCAAACAAGAGAGTTTGATGCAACCGCCGGCCAAGGAACGATTGGATGAGCGCTGGCCAACTAGTTGTATTGTTGCCGCCGGCCACCTAGATGTTGGAGAAGCACCGGCCACCAATCGTTGGAGAGCCACCGGCCACCAAGATGTAAGAGAGGAGGAAGAAGAGAACCGGCAAAGGGAGGAGGAGAAGAAGAGGGGCACCGGCCAAAAACCTAGGGAGAACAATCACCTTGCCGCCCACTTTCCTAGCCGCCCACAACCCTAGCTCCTCTAGGGTTTGTTGCTGCCCAACACTAGGATGAACCAAACCCTAATTCTCTAATCCAAAAATTATTAGTTGCTGCACAACCCTAAGCCTTTATTTATAGAATTTTGGAGAAAGTTGGTTAGCCTAAAATATAGGAACTAACTCCTATTTTCTTGCCGCCCAACCAACCTTATCTTTTTTAAGATTTGTTGCCGCCCAACACATGGATGAGCCAAACCCTAATTCTAGAATTTAGGCTTAAGCCTCCTCTAATCTCCACCGTCGGATCTAGGGATTTAATCTCCACCGTCGGATCTAGGGATTTAATCTCCACCGTCGGATCTAGGATTTTATCCCAACCGTCGGATCTAAGTTTCATCCCAGCAGTAGGATCTAAGTTTCATCCCAGTCCGGATCTAGGATTTCATCCCAACCGTCGGATCTGAGATTTAATCCCAACTTTACATTCTTGGATCTAGACTTCACAAGGATTATAATAGGCTACGATAGGGACCATAAAGGAGGAGTTGGGTCTTGGCCACCCGATGGATCGGAACCACACAAACTTGATCCATCAATGATGTTCCATTCCACTAGAGGATCATCATTGAACTACCTCACCAACCCCCATAAATTAATATGGGCTCCATATATTATTTGTACATTTATCTCCCCGTGTTTAAGATATCGAATGTCCACAATTAATTGATTTCTGACCATCAATTAATTAACATCTAACTCCTCGAGTAGTACCACTCAACCTTATCATCATGTTGACTAAGTCAACCAGCTGGGTTTACATGATGAACCTTATGAGCTCCTCAAGGGGACATCATCAACCTAATATATAGGACACGGTTTCCTCCTATAATCAACAGCACACCATGTAAATAATATTATTTCCCAACTTACCGGGCATATTGATTTAATCCATCTAAATCTCACCCACTGGTAAATCAAAGAAATAAATACTAAGTACATGTGCCCGTTATTATATCGGGATTAAGAGCATGTACAACATAATATCCGAGGTCCGATTCAATTATGTAGTCAGCACTAAATTGAATCACCTCTATGTCGGTCCTGCTCAATACACCTAAGTGTACTAGTGTAACTCTATGTTCAAGATAAAATAATACCAAGCTACACTACAACCATGCCAATGGTTTGTCCAAAACCATCTTGGTTGTGAGCCTCTACTTATATTTTACAAGGTACTGATAACATGATCTTCTGTGCCACACCAAGCACCATGTTATCTACAATGTAAAATATTAGACAATATGCACACATATATAATGAATATATAAAATGCAAACAATGATCATGTGATTCTTATTTCAAAATAAAATGTAGGTACAAAAAGAGCTAGGCTTTCAGTATACATTCTAACAATCTCCCACTTATACTAAAAGACTATGCCGTCATCACAATGCCATACATCTGATCCCCATGTCCTCCACATGCCTATCAAACGCTTTCGCTGGAAGGGCCTTAGTGAATGGATCCGCCAGGTTCTCCTCTGATGCAATCTTGGCGACAACAACTTCTCCTCGCTTTACGATCTCTCGTATAAGGTGGTAATTGCGCTCTATGTGTTTACTCACCTTATGGGCTCGTGGTTCCTTCGAGTTTGCAACTGCACCACTGTTATCACAATAAATTGTGATAGTTATGGGCAAACCAGGAATCACATCCAAGTCCATCAAGAAGTTTCTGAGCCATACAGCTTCCTTGGCTGCCTCAGAGGCTGCCACATACTCAGCTTCCATGATAGAGTCCGCCACGCATTTCTGCTCGACACTTCTCCATACTATGGCTCCACCTCCAAAAGTAAACACAAACCCCGAGGTAGACTTACTCTTGTCCCTACCTGATTGGAAATCCGAATCCGTGTAACCCACAGGGACTAATTGATCTGCCCGGTAAACCAGCATATAATCCCTAGTCCTTCTCAGGTACTTCAATATATGCTTTACCGCTCAATGTCCTGTCGATTACTCGATATCGCTAACCATGCCCACGGAAAGCGGATATCGGTCTCGTACATAGCATAGCATACATAAGGCTTCCCATCACAGAAGCATAAGGAACCGCCTTCATGTCCTCTATCTCCTTTGATGTTTTGGGACACATCTCTTTAGATAAAGGAACTCCATGCCTAAAAGGTAGAAAACCTTTCTTGGAGTTCTGCATGCTAAAACGAGCAAGGATAGTGTCAATATATGAAGCTTGAGATAAGCACAACATCCTTTTCTTGCGATCCCTTATAACTTTGATCCCAAGGATGTGTCCCACTTCTCCCAAGTCCTTCATGTCAAACTGTTTGGACAACCATACCCTTACGTCTGATAACACTTTGATATTGTTGCCAACTAACAAAATGTCATCTACGTATAGTACAAGAAACACCACTACGTTTCCGTCACATCTCTTGTATACACAAGGTTCATCCGGGCTTTGAATAAATCCATATGACTAGATTACCTCATCAAAGCGGATGTTCCAAGATCTAGAAGCTTGCTTCAATCCATAAATGGACCGATTAAGCTTACATACAAGATGCTCTTTGCCTTTAGCAATGAATCCCTCTGGTTGCCGCATATAGATGTTCTCCTCAAGACTTCCATTAAGGAAAGTTGTCTTGACATCCATCTGCCATATCTCATAATCCATATGAGCAGCTATAGATAAGAGAATCCGTATAGACTTAAGCATAGCTACTGGCGAAAAGGTCTCCTCATAATCGATACCCTCTTTCTGAGTATACCCTTTCGCAACAAGCCTAGCTTTGAAGGTTTCAACCTTCTCGTCTACCCCTCTCTTTCTCTTGTAGATCCACTTGCATCCAATAGTTTTTACACCATCAGGTGGCTCTACTAGCTCCCAGACCTGATTAGAATCCATAGATTCTATCTCTGAATTCATCGCTCTTTGCCAAGATACCGCATCTCTATCTTGGATTGCCTCGTCATATGTCCAGGGATCAGGTTCATGTTCACTGTGACTAAGTCGAAGACTCTCCCAAAACATGAATCACAAAGTTGTCTAACAACCCTCCCACTACGACGAGGTACCTCCCGTGTATGCTCTGTGACACGCGGTACAGTGACTTGTGGTGTATCCTCTTGTACCGGTGGTACTGAAGTCGGAACTTCCCCTGCCAACTCCTCAAGAACAATCCTACTCTTGGGTTTGTGGTTCATTACATAATCCTCCTCTAGAAATCGGCGTTCGTGCTAACGATCACCCTCCGATCTCTAGGATTATAAAATAAACCACCTTCGCTCCTTAGGGTAGCCAACAAACATGCATACTTCTGTATGAGGTTCCAACTTACCAACATCGACTTCAAAGACATGTCTTTGGACTCCCATATCCGAATATGTCTCGGACTAGGCTTTTGCCCACCCACAATTCTCTACAGGGTAGAAGGTACGATTTAGATGGAACCAAGTTCAGAGTATACATTGCCGTATCAGTGCATACCCCGCAACAAACAGTAACTCGTAATAACTCATCATCGATCTGACCATCTCCATAAGAGTCCAATTCCTTCGCTCCGCTACACCATTCTGCTGGGGTGTGCCAGGTGCATACAATTGGGATTGAATCCCAGCCTCTGATAAGTAACTCCTAAACTCTCCCAAGAGGTACTCGCCACCACGATCAGATCGTAATGTCTTGATACTTTTACCTTGACGGTTCTCCACATCAGCCTTGAATTCTTTGAACTTGTCAAAGCATTCAGACTTGCGGCGCATCAAGTAAATGTATTCATACCTTGAATAATCGTCTATAAATGAGACGAAGTATTCAAAACCACCTCTTGCCTGGATAGACATAGGACCGCACAAATCAGAATGAACCAATTCTAACACATCTTTGGCTCTATACCCCTTGGCCTTAAAAGGCCTCTTGGTCATTTTACCTTCCAAGCAATATTCGCAGGTTGGGAGATCCTCCACCACTAATGAACCCAAAGGTCCATCAGCTATCAACCTTTGAATTCTGCTTAGGTTAATATGACCAAGCCTTAGATGCCAAAGATATGTTTGGTTCATTTGCGAAGGTTCTTTTCTCTTATTAGACTTAGAAGATGAGTTATTTACTTCTATTTACATCGTGGGAGTTTTTTGTTCAATAGAATATAAATTGCCAACCAATGAACCAGAACAGATAATCTCCCTATTCCTTTTTATAACCACCTTGTCATTAAAAGAAACAGAATATCCATCCAAAAAAAATTTAGAAACCGAAATCAAATTCTTTCTAAATGTAGGTACATAAAGACAATTTCTCAAAACCAAAACTTTATTTCTATCAAACGATAAATAAATGTCTCCCACTACAATAGCCGCTACCTTTGTAGCATTGCCCATGTAGACGGTAATCTATCCCTCAGCTAGTCGTCGGGTTTCCTAGAACCCCTGCAAAGAATTGCAGACATGATCAGTGGCTCCCGTATCTACACACCAGGTACCGGTAGATAACACCACTAAACATGTTTCAACGACTAAGGCAGAAGATATACCTTTGTTCTGCTTTAGGAAGGGGAAGTCTTTCTTCCCATGTCCAGTCTGTCTACAAGTGAAGTACTTGCCTTTCGGCTTCTTCACTCCCTGATATCCTCCCACCACCTTTGCTCTACCTTGTTTCTTCTTCTTCTTGCCTTTCGGCTTAGAAGTAGAAACCTTCTGAGTAACCATGGCTTCTTTCCTTGCAGCTCGATTCTAGTATCCGAAAAGTTCCTTTTCCCCAGAATCATCTGCAGGCCTAGGAGGACACTCATCGACAGTTAAGACACTATCCATATTTCTTTTCCAATCAATATTGTTTGGGGACAGTAAGTTTGTTTCCTTTAGTACCAAAGTAAGTGGATTGAAAGCCATTTGAAAATCCTAAGAATCACAATGATCAAAATATTAGATTTCAAATATTATTGATTCCTCAAAACAATAAAATCCCGAAATCAACCAACACCTCAAATCACCGAGAATATCGCATGTCATGCTGTGTGGACGTATACAAATTCTACATTTGTAAGAGGAGGTTTTACCCATTAATTTTATTATCTTATCAACCTTACTTTTTGACAAATAAAATTAATAGTTGGTTCCTCTTTGGCCCTACAAATAAAAGCAGTGACTCCGATGGGGAGGATACTTTTATTTGCATCAAAGTGTGCACCATTACACGATACTAAGGGAATTATTTCGGATTATGTGCCTTACCGCTGTGGAAGTACACACGCTCCTAAATAATTTCCTATAACCATTATTTTACCTAGTGATCCACAAACAAACTCGTCCGCAGGGAGGAAGGCACTCAGAGCCAACACACAAGTTTGTTTGCATCACACGTCAAATTGTAATGGAGGTCACGGGAATTAATTAAAATGTCCCTCTCCCACTTAGTAAATTGCAATCGAGGAATTTTAAACATACACAACATGCATATAAAACAAATAAGCAATAAATATGGAAAAATCAGAATTTTTCCAACTATTATGGCATTGTTCTCCAATACGCATCCCGTCGTGTCGCCACCTCGTCTGCTCCATCTTTTCCTGTGCGCAAGTCACCAAAGAGTTCCGAGCCGAGATAAATCATATTAATTTACATCCATCGATCCTATACTCCACGGAGGAGTGTACAAATAATCTAGATCGAAAGTAAACTAAAATGAGCGGCTAAACAATGCCGTATTTAATTACAAAAATTAAATACTAATCTAGCCTCGTCAACCCCGAGGATTCAAATAATCAATTTTTTACACACATCCATTCACATACACCCACATGGCCATAATAGTCGGATCTTTTGCCTGCAACCAAAGAGTTCCACTACGCATATCCTACTATTATCCGGCACATATTATATATGAAAAATGCATAAAAATATAACCGAATCCTAAACACACAAAACCGGAAACCGTTGCTCTGATACCAATTGATGGAGGTCGCTTCGGAGGCTCATTGGCTCCCATGTCTCCGGATTAAAATTTTCACTAATGAAAGGATTAATCCGGATAGGATGAGCTTCCTTAGTAACACCATTTCGTCGTCGTGCTAACAACTCGAGTGGTCGCTCGAACAAACTAGTTGTTCAAGCAACTCTACTCTTCTAGTTGATTAGCTACGGAAGAGACGACGGATGGATCGCCGGTTTTTGTGTTTGTCTTCGGGGTCCATGATTATACAATATATATTCATACACACACATGCATAATCATCATATATAAGAACATGCTCAGATCTGAAATTAAAGTTATAAAACTTTATACCTTACGATCTTCTACCGTATGTCCTATCCTTCTCGTGGACAACGTGTGGACGAAGATCCTCCACGAGTAGAAGCCTTCTAGATCACGTTCTTCTCTTCCTTGTCCGCTGCGAACAAAGAGAAGAACCAAGGAAACCTTTCCTTTCTAGAACCGACCACCAAACAAGAGAGTTTGATGCAACCGCCGGCCAAGGAACGATTGGATGAGCGCCGACCAACCAGTTGTATTGTTGCCGCCGGCCACCTAGATGTTGGAGAAGCACCGGCCACCAATCGTTGGAGAGCCACCGGCCACCAAGATGTAAGAGAGGAGGAAGAAGAGAACCGGCAAAGGGAGGAGGAGAAGAAGAGGGGCGCCGGCCAAAAACCTAGGGAGAACAATCACCTTGCCGCCCACTTTCCTAGCCGCCCACAACCCTAGCTCCTCTAGGGTTTGTTGCCGCCCAACACTAGGATGAGCCAAACCCTAATTCTCTAATCCAAAAATTATTAGTTGCAGCCCAACCCTAAGCCTTTATTTATATAATTTAGGAGTAAGTTGGTTAGCCTAAAATATAGGAACTAACTCCTATTTTCTTGCCGCCCAACCAACCTTATCTCCTTTAAGATTTGTTGCCGCCCAACACATGGATGAGCCAAACCCTAATTCTAGAATTTAGGCTTAAGCCTCCTCTAATCTCCACCGTCGGATCTAGGGATTTAATCTCCACCGTCGGATCTAGGATTTTATCCCAACCGTCGGATCTAGGATTTCATCCCTACCGGCTTGGATTCAGGATTCATCCCACCTTCTAGGGTTTCATCCCAACCATCGGATCTATGGATTCAATCCAACCGTTGGTTCTAGGTTTTGTTTTACATTCTTGGATCTAGACTTCACAAGGATTATAATAGGCTACGATAGGGACCATAAAGGAGGAGTTGGGTCTTGGCCACCCGATGGATCGGAACCACACAAATTTGATCCATCAATGATGTTCCATTCCACTAGAGGATCATCATTGAACTACCTCACCAACCCCCATAAATTAATATGGGCTCCATATATTATTTGTACATTTATCTCCCCGTGTTTAAGATATCGAATGTCCGTCAATTAATTGATTTACTGACCATCAATTAATTAACATCTAACTCCTCGAGTAGTACCACTCAACCTTATCATCATATTGACTAAGTCAACCAGCTGGGTTTACATGATGAACCTTATGAGCTCCTCAAGGGGACATCATCAACCTAATATATAGGACACGGTTTCCTCCTATAATCAACAGCACACCATGTAAATAATATTTTTTCCCGACTTACCAGGCATATTGATTTAATCCATCTAAATCTCACCCACTGGTAAATCAAAGAAATAAATACTAAGTACATGTGCCCGTTATTATATCGGGATTAAGAGCATGTACAACATAATATCCGAGGTCCGATTCAATTATGTAGTCAGCACTAAATTGAATCACCTCTATGTCGGTCCTGCTCAATACACCTAAGTGTACTAGTGTAACTCTATGTTCAAGATAAAACAATACCAAGCTACACTACAACCATGCCAATGCTTTGTCCAAAACCATCTTGGTTGTGAGCCTCTACTTATATTTTACAAGGTACTGATAACATGATCTTCTGTGCCACACCAAACACCATGTTATCTACAATGTAAAATATAAGACAATATGCACACATATATAATGAATATATAAAATGCAAACAATGATCATGTGATTCTTATTTCAAAATAAAATGTAGGTACAAAAAGAGCTAGGCTTTCAGTATACATTCTAACACAACCCTCGCAATCACAACACTTAGAACTGAATTCTGAACAATAACACCCACTTAACAAATCGATACTCGAATCTCAGTCCCGATGGGATTGATAATCTTTTTATTACTCGACGACATCCATGCATTTGCGGGCATTGAGCGCGAGCGCGGACTTCGAGTCCTCGACGGTCTCCATCGTGAAATTTTGTTAGGGCAATCTCTTGCCATAATATGGTTTTGATGGTGTGGCAAAGGGTTTAAGTTAGTTTGATATGTTGATGTGATATGTGCGTTGAAGTCGTGCAGGACTTAGTAATTTGCACATGGAGCCGTGGCGAGTTTCACATCTCATGACTCGTGCCTTGAGTCGGTGAAGGATAGCTTTGCGGAAGCCGTGCGCTTGGAGCATCCGAGGGACCGCCGGACGAGAAGCTTGGAGTGAAGCCGGAGGAAGTAGACTTCGAGGCAAGAGACGCGAAGGAGCATTGCAGAGCCGTGCGCCTGATGCTGCCGAGGGACGTGGCCGAGAACGAAGAGAACTTCGAAGGCGAGGGACTCCAAGAAATGAGAGTGAGCGATTGTAACCCAGGGAAGGGTAGCTCGTAGGTGAAACTTGGCCATCTGGCCAAGTGTCGGATGGGTTTTCCCGACACCAGTCGACTGCCATGACATGGCAGTCAACTACTCTGAGTCGAGTGAGTTCGACTGGTATACGACTGACTGGATTGTGGCGTGCCGATCGGGCCATCGTGGGGCGGTCGCGCCAGACCATCGATCATTCGGGCCAAGGCGCGATCGGTAGTCAATGGGGTTTCGCCAGAACCGCTCGTAGCCGATCGGGCGGTCGACTACGGAGGCGCCGATCGTGAGAGGTCCATCGATCGGCGCCAAGAGTTCCGATTGGACTACCGGTCGGGATCCGGCGTGTTCGGAGGCCGTTAGTGATGGCAATGATCGCCAAGGGCGCAATGATCGATGGCGGCAAACGGGAAGAAGTTAGCCCTCTCTATAAAAAGAGAGGGTGTGAGCCTTTGAGAGGCTAATGCTTAAGTTCCAAACAATCTTCCTAGTGCCCCACAAGCTCTAAACTCTTCTTACTCGCTTTTACTCCATTCTATTTGTAAGAAGAGTGTGCTTGATTTGTAAAGGTTACCTCCACCTAGCTTGGTGCAAAGGAGAGACCATTTAGTGGATTGGTTTAACGGAGTGATTCACCGAGGACGAATCAGGGACCGTGGATTAGCGGCGTAGCCGTGAACCACGTTACATTCTTTGTTAGCGTTTGTATTTTCATTTATTGCTTGTCTTAGTTTATTGCTTCCGCTTGCGCTAACGTTTTTGTAGACGAGCAATTTACAACGTCCAACGTACGAGGGCTATTCACCCCCCTCTAGCCGGCCATATCGATCCCCTACAAGTGGTATCAGAGCCAAGGAAAGCTTGTCGAGGACTAACCGCCACAACAAGCAACTTTCAAAATGGCCGGCTCCAACATTCATCCTCCGAAGTTTGAAGGAGAATTCGCTTGGTGGAAGAAGCGAATGGAGGTATTTTTCGAAATGGATTTTGATATAATGATTACAATGGAATCCGGTTTCGTTTTGCCTAGGGATGAAGAGGTGAAGCCAATAGAGAAGTCTAGGTGGACCAAGAGGCAAAGAGAAGAGCACCTTGCAAACTCCAAAGCCAAGCACCATCTCTACAATGTGCTCCCTCAACAAGAGATCAACCGGATCGGAGAATGTGCTAGCGCCAAAGAGATGTGGGAGAAGCTTATAGAACTCCATGAAGGCACATCCGAGGCCAAGTTAGCAAGGAGAGACCTCCTCCGCTCCCAACTATCCAATATAAAACTAGAAAAGGGAGAAAAGGTAACCTCACTACACTCTAGGTTTAAAGAAATTTTAATTGGGCTAACAAGTGTAGGTGAGAAGCTATCAAACCGGGACATGCTCATGAAGGCTATAGATGCCTTTCCCCGGTCCTCAAAGTGGAGCTCCATGGTGGACTCATTCTATATCTCAAAGAATTTAGAAGTGAGCACCTTGGAGGAGTTCTTCTCAACAATGGAACTCCACGAAACTAGGCTTGAAGGAATACAAGAGGAGCCTAGAATTCAACCTTCAAGAGGAGTAGCATTGTTGGCAAGTAAGGGGAAGAAGATGATGGAAATCACCTCCTCCTCCGATGACGAAGCATCTTCCTCCTCCTCCATGGATAGCACCGAAGAAGCCTATATGGTAAGGAGGGTAAGACGTGCATTTAAGAATCTTAGATTTGATAAATCTAATGATAGGATGAGAAGACCAATGGGGAAGGTCATATGCTATAATTGCCAAGGAGAGGGACACATAAGGAACAATTGTCCCCTCCTAAACAAAAGCAAAGAAGAGAAGAAAAAGAAAGAAGAGAAGAGGAAGAAGAAGAAGGGGAGCAAGAGAAAGGAAGAAGAAAAGAAGGCAAAAGAAAAGGGGAAGGCCAAAGCATTCAAGGCCAAGACATGGGATGATCCATCCTCATCCTCCTCCTCATCATCGGATGAGGAGAATGCTTTTGTCACCAATTTGGCCTTGATGGCCTTTGATGACTTGGATTGCTCTTCATCCGAAAATGAAAGATCAAGCTCAAGTGGGGAAAGCTCAAGTGAAGGGGGAGCCTCCACATCCTCCTCATCCGAAGAAGAAGAGGACATGGAAACTATGGTAACAAATCTAACCCCTAAGAAAATAGTTTCCATGGTTTCTAGCTTAACTAGAGATTTATTTAGAGCTAAGAAGAAAAACAAAAGCATGCTAGATCAAATTAAGGACCTAGAACAAAAATTAGAAAAAGCACGCTTAAATGAAAATGAAAATATTTCTTCTTGCCATGATGATGCATGCTCACATGATCTTTATATGCCTTTGGATGTTAATGATGCATGCATAGAGGAAAATAGGGCATTAAGGGAAAAGGTAGATTATTTAACCAAAGCCCTAGAAAAATTCACTATTGGCTCCAACACATTGAACATGATCTTAGGGAGCCAAAGAGCTAGTTTCAACAAGAAAGGCCTAGGCTACAAGGAAAAGAAAAATGAAAAGGCCTACAAATGCCTAATAGCTAGGGGACAAGATAAAAAGAAAGCAATAGCTAGAAAATGGATCCCCAAGGAATATTTAGTGAACCCAATAGGAAAGAACTTATTTTGGGTTCCAAAATCCATCCTTAAGGGTTAGAATAACCCTAGGGTAGTCAACCACATGGTCCTAACCTATATCATATTTTGGATGACTTAGGATGACGGGACAACATTTTTTAGATAGTGTTGGGTGATGATAACGTGGCCATAAATAGGTAATAATGCTTAAATCATGATGATTGATGTAATTCCTATGTATGTTTTAAATCATGATTTATGATTTTGATATTTGGCATGTTATCATGAGAAATAGGTTTAAATCATGCTTTAGGTGATAATTTGTTTATTATCATCGTATAATACCTAATGCATGACTATAATTTGATGAAAACATGTATTTCATGATCATAATGTAGAATTAATTGATATATGTCATTATGATCATGTAGGATGTTAGGTTGATATTTAACCATGATAGAATTGCATGAATATATGGGTTAAGTATATACAAATACCCCCTAGGATACATCTCACACTCACTATAGGCTAACTTGATTGCAAACTTAGCATGGGTGAGATATTAGGATGATACAAATGTCCACTAATGCCTATGGCATTTAGATGGTCATTTAAAGTATCAAAATAGCAATAATAGACCAATCATGGGGAAGGCTTATGTTTAATTCATAGACATATTGCCCAAAGATCATGGTTGGATATTTCATATGTTTTCAAAACAATTTCTTACCTTAAAATACATGTATTCATGTTTTGAAACAATTGGATGCAAAACTAGGTAGCTAACTTGATACTAGAATGATCAAAAACCTAGTGGTTTTTAGAACTTTTGGATTTTTGGCAAAAACAAGAAAATATAATGAGTTTTCATGAAAAACTATTTTTCCTCGATAGATATACTTAATAGAAATATGTTCCCCAAATTTCATGATTTTTTGAATTTTATGGAATTTATAATGCATTTCTGAAATTCGTCCAGAAAATCAAAAATTCAGATTCCTTTGTGCCAGTTGACTGCCATACTAATAGCAGTCGACTGGTGGCCTGTAAATCAGAACATTGGAGGCCGAATTCAGTTTGTAAACCTACAACAAGTGGTAGAAATATACTTGATGCCATCAACAAGTGGTACCCAATTTTTTAAATCAACTTGTCATATTTTTCCTCCATTATACTTGATGCCATGAGCTTATAACTTAGTGTTAATCTTTTTGATGGTGTCAAAGGGGGAGAAATAATTATGTTTAAGTTAATTTTTTTAGGGGGAGAAATATATTTTAGGGGGAGAAATATATGATAGGGGGAGAAAATTTGCATGGAGAGTTTCATGGATTAAGGGGGAGTTGCATGTTGCTATATCATGTTTATCTTTACATGCTTTCTTACCATAGAATTTATATCAAATGTTTTTACCTAACTTAAACGGATTGCCACACATCAAAAAGGGGGAGATTGTTAGGGCAATCTCTTGCCGTAATATGGTTTTGATGGTGTGGCAAAGGGTTTAAGTTAGTTTGATATGTTGATGTGATATGTGCGTTGAAGTCGTGCAGGACTTAGTAATTCGCACATGGAGCTGTGGCGAGTTTCACATCTCATGACTCGTGCCTTGAGTCGGTGAAGGATAGCTTTGCGGAAGCCGTGCGCTTGGAGCATCCGAGGGACCGCCGGACGAGAAACTTGGAGTGAAGCCGGAGGAAGTAGACTTCGAGGCAAGAGACGCGAAGGAGCATTGCAGAGCCGTGCGCCTGATGCTGCCGAGGGACGTGGCCGAGAACGAAGAGAACCGGCGAGGACTCCCAGTAATGAGAGTGAGCGATTGTAACCCGGGGAAGGGTAGCTCGTAGGTGAAACTTGGCCATCCGCCAAGTGTCGGATGGGTTTTTCGACACCCGATTGCCATGACATGGCAATGATCGCTCCGAGTCGAGTGAGTTTGACCGGGTATATGATCGATTGGATTGTAGCGCAATGACCGCCATACGTGGCGATCGTTAAGACTATCGATCCAAGGCGCAATGACCGTCAATGGGGTTTCGGCCAGACGCCGAGCCGATCGCGGCGACTACGAGGCGGCGAATCGGCCGATGAGGTCCATCACCGATCGCCAAGAGTTCCGCTGACTACAACGGTCGGGATCCGACGTGTTCGGAGGCCGTTGTAGTAGGATGAGCGATGATCGCCAAGGCGGCAATGTCGATGGCGTACAACGGGAAGAAGTTAGCCCTCTCTATAAAAAGAGAGGGTGTAAGCCTTTGAGAGGCTAATGCTCATACTTCAAACAATCTTCCTAGTGCCCCACAAGCTCTAAACTCTTCTTACCTGTTCTTACTCCATTCTATTTGTAAGAAGAGTGTGCTTGATTTGTAAAGGTTACCTCCACCTAGCTTGGTGCAAAGGAGAGACCATTTAGTGGATTGGTTTAACGGAGTGATTCACCGAGGACGAATCAGGGACCGTGGATTAGCGGCGTAGCCGTGAACCACGTTACATTCTATGTTAGCGTTTGTATTTTCATTTATTGCTTGTCTTAGTTTATTGCTTCCACTTGCGCTAACGTTTTTGTAGACGAGCAATTTACAACGTCCAACGTACGAGGGCTATTCACCCCCCTCTAGCCAGCCATATCGATCCCCTACAAATTTGAGGTCCCATTCGCATCCATCATACATCTCTTTTATTAAGAGTGGCGAATCCTCTGTGGGCTATTCAAACACCTTCGATCACTTTGGCTTATACCCAATCGTCCCGGAGATACACCTACTATGTAGATGGCTGCGAAGAAGTCAAAGTACAAGGCGCCATGATCAAGGTGACTTTAATACCTCAAGTCTAAGGAAGCTCGAACTCAAGCTACAATGAGATCTTCAATGACGTATAGAACCATATGAAGTCTCACAATAGGTCACTCCGATAAAGTAATTACCATAACTAGCATCCACATGTTCACTCTCAGCATCCCTATGCATCAATTCAGTGAGTACCGAATGCTAGGATAAACCAAGGAGCATAACAATTGCTAGTCTCATAGAATTGATGATGTCCAATCTCATCAATTCACCGACTAGGGATAGTTTCAATACTTGCATATTTACACATGATGAGATACCCACTAATTGTGATCCAATCACAATTTCTCTCATGCTATGCATCATATTGTGGACTTCAGTATATGAGTTTATGATCCAATCAAATACATAAATAATGTTGTTGGGTTTCCCTGGCACCGATGTGGGTGTGTGTTCAAACACTTTTCATAAACATGCACACAGCCGAAGAAAATATAAGTAATAAATTAATTTATTACATCACAGACACCACATGCATGCAGAATACAACATGTGTAGACATAATCGCATATTTAAATTTTTTGCAATAAATGAAAACTACTCTAGGTATACCTGACGGATTACGTGAAGCGAGAATTGCATCAACCGAGCGACACTTGCAAGTCTCGCATCTATCCGTATCCACATCGAGTATCGTCGGGATAGCTTCACAAAGCCACGAGCCCCATCTTCTCATGAGATACTAGTCTCGAATCGAAGTTGTTATGATCGAGAGATGATCCCAATCCGAATCAAATTTGGATCCAAAAACCGAGTTCCACGAACTCGCTTCTCGGAAGCGGTTTTATTCAACAAATTGATGAAACCTTGGTCCTCCACCAAAGAGGATTGACGGAGATCCAATCCCTAGAAAGTAGGTCACTACCGAAGCATGAAACAACAGTCAAATGACCTTTCCACTTAAGGGACAACAAGCTGTCCAAAACTGGACAACTTGTGGTGGTGGAGTCGATGCCTACAAAAGAATATGGCCAGTTGGTCCTTGGTCACTGGAGCCAAGGGAGGATGGTCGTCGGCACGTGGAGGCCGGCAGCAGCAAGGGTGGTCCGACCAAGGAGGGCGGCAACTCTAGAGAAGGAAGAGGAGAGGAGTCTAGGGTTTTCAAAACCTTGAACCGATTCATTCACAAAAATCCTTAAGCCATAATTTTATAGAGAACATATTCTCCTAACGGTTATTGGTTCATAACCAAAATCCATTAACCCACTCCAATAACTTAAGTTAAAATAAACCAAACCACATTGGTCTATTTTAAGTTAAAATGAACCGAACAAATTTCGGTTCATTCGTTTAAAACAAAGCAAACCCCTTTGGTTTATTTTCCACCATAAGATTAGAACCAAACCGATCTGGTTTGTCCATCATGTCTTCAAAAGACTCAGCCCATCCATGCTTCCGTTGCGACTGAAACAATTTTATGCTCGCTCTTCGCTTGGTCCAACCAAATAATGTCTCTCTTGATCTAAGAATTCTATTCTTAAGCACGTTTTAAATCGTTCGTATTACACTCGTAGTGCTTGTTACCAAATAGGTTCCCGATTTATGTTGGCCTTCTATAATTTACCATTAATTATAGAACGATTATGAGTGACACCTAGTAGTACATCATGATCCCCAATTAATCGAAAAATCAATGGTTGATCCTAGAACGCTTTTGAAACCCTTCAGCAGCTGCAGTGAAATGTGCCCTATTCCCTTCACTCATCTTATACCCCACTTGGTTTAGGACAAGGTCTATAGTGTTAGTCCCCACTATGATGACTACGTCACACCTAGCCCAAGTATTTTACTTCCTCATCCTGCGGACTCTAGTTATTGCACATGTATCCAAGAGTACCATACTATAAACATGTAATCATTAGCCAAAGACTTTAGTAACAAACCGACGAGAGGCCATAGGGTATACATCTTCTCGCAAGGAGTGGTGCATCCTCTATTCGCTACTCAAACACTTTCGGGCACTTCAACTTATGCCCAATCATCCCGGGTCCACATCACCTCGGAGAAGCTTACTTAAGATATCAAAGCATAAGTCTCCATGACCAAGATAACTTCAATACCTCAAGTCGAAGGAATATCACACTTAAGCTACAGAAAGGATTTCATTGACATATCTGTATATGCAGAGAACCATATGAAGTCTTACAACTAGTCACTCCAATGAACTAGTTACCATAACTAGCATCCACGTTCAACTCCGGACATCCCAATGTATCCAGCCAGTGAGAAATAGCTGCTTGGATAAACCAAAGGGTATGACTCATGCTAGTCTCAACAGAATTGATGGCGTTCGAATTCATTAATTCATCGACTAGGATAATTCCAATACATCACAATTACACATGTAGAGATACTCACTAGTTGTGATCCAATAACAAATTCTCTCATATTGTGAATCGTATTACGGATATTCAGTAATTGACTTTAAGATCCAATCAAATACATGAAAATATGTACACTCAAATAGTAAATATTCATTTATCAAATAAATGGTACAATCATAAAGTGATTGTCTTAAAACCCCTCTCATATATAACTAACAAACTCCCACTTGGCCTAATGTCAATCGCCACAGTATCCAATACCATAAGCTCTAACATGACCCTCAGACTTACTTTGAGGTAAGACCTTAGTTAAAGAATCCGCTAAGTTTCTTTCAGTGAGAATCTTTTCAATTTGTATTTCCTTCCTTCTAATGATCTCTCTTATCAGATGATAGCGGCGAAGTACATGTTTAGATTGTTGATGAGACCACATCAAGTTCAGAGATGAACTTCTTGATCCAAACCACTTCCTTTGCTGCTTCCGAAGCTTCAATGTATTCTGCCTCAGTGGTAGAATTTGCTATAGTGTCTTGCTTGGAACCTTTCCAACTTATTGCGCCTCCATTCAAGGTAAATACATAACTAAACTGAGACTTGGAATCATCCTTGTCTATCTGAAAGCTGACATCTGTATACCCACGTATTACCATATCACCTTCTCCATATATTGGGAACACATCCTTAGTTCTTCTCAAGCACTTAAGGATTGTCTTAACAGTCACCCAATGATCCATTCCTAGATAAGACTGGTATCTATTCGTGACACTCAGAGCATATGATACATCGAGCCTCGTACATAACATAACATAACATACATAATAGATCCTATTATGGATGCATAGGGGATCTTACTCATGTAAATCCTCTCTTCTTCTATGCGTGGACACAAAGACTTCGAAAGGTGTATCCCATGCCTGATAGGAAGAAAACCTTTCTTGGATTCCGACATGCTAAAACTCCTTAGTACTCGGTTTATATATGTAGACTGCGAAAGACCAAGCAACCGTTTCGATCCATCTCTATAGATCTTAATCCCAAGGATGTAGGTCGCTACTCCCAGGTATTTCATGGAGAATGTTTGGATAACCAAATTTTGACTGAGTGTAAGATAGATATATCATTTTTTATAAGTAATATGTCATTGACATACAACACTAGGAACACGACTGCACTCCCACAAACCTTATTGTACACACAAGGCTTGTCCAAATTTTGTGAGAAATCAAACCTTTTAATTGTCTCATCAAAATGGATATTCCAGCTCCTGGATGATTGCTTCAGTCTATAAATGGACCGTTGAAGTTTGCATACCTTGGTTTTATCAACCGGTGTGAAATCCTCAGATTGTATCATATACACATCCTCAAGGAGGTTTTCATTAAGGAAAGATATTTTTACGTCCATTTGCCATATCTCATAATCATATTGAACCACTATGGCCAGAAGCATCTGAATGGATTTAAGCATAGCTACTAGTAAATAGTGTAGGGAATTCTCGTATGCCAAATGGCATATGCGCAACGGAAAATAGGATCCCTTCCAAGTGATCCATGCGAAAGCAAACTCGTATAAAATAAATTTCTCTAAACCAAACCTATCTTATAGGAGAGGATTACCTTTGTTGCGTGCCCTTGTTAATCCCGCTTATCCCTTTAGTTTGTTGGATCTTTAGCACGTTCAAGTGTCCGTGCCTCTATACGTATCCACACGAGCACGCTCTTGTCTCACAAAAGAAAACTAGAGGAGCTCTCCTTTACTTCTTGCTAGAGAAGTCCCTAAAGGAGAGGAAGCTAGGGAAAAGAGAAGGGAAGAAGAAGACTACTCTTCTTGCTACTCACAAAAAGCCACACAACAATAAGCTCTCAAGCTCTCTCCAAGCCTCAAGCTCCCAACAACCACACTCCACAACCACAACAACAATTGCTATGGAATGGCCGGCCACTTCATGGTCTTTTATAGGGTTGGAAAAACCCTTTCACCTCCTACCATTCAATGCAATCCATTGCATTGGGACATTTGTTTGGCCGGCCACTTAAGGAGACAAAACCATTTTGTTTCCTTCCACCTTAACTAGCTTAGGTGGATGCTTAGGTGGCATGCTTATGTGGCATGCTTATGTGGCATTCTTGTGTGGCATTCATGCATGTTGAATTAATCTTATTAATTCCATTAAGCTTATGTTATCATATTTAATTAATCTTATTAATTCAATTAAGCTTATGTTATCATATTGAATTAATCTTATTAAATCAATAAGGTAACATATTGAATTAATCTCATTAAATCAATTAGCTAAAATTCTCATTAAGCTTAAAATCCAAAAACCATTTTGTACTTAAGCTTATTCCCATATTATTCTAGTCAAACTAGAATACTCTAATTCCTCTAATTATCATGCTCTTTGTGTGTAACCCTATAGGCTCTCATAACGTTGGCAGTGGACCTAAACTCTTTTAGATACACAAGCAATGAGCGGCATCTAGCAATACATCATTGCTACCCAAGTTACGAGATAAGTCAAGATCCGACTAACCTTTCCGTGACTACTATAATATATGACTGTGTCCTTCTATCCTTGATATCAGATTGATCAATGAGGCATAGACCGTGTCATCCTCGATCAATCTATGTGTTTCTTGATCCGTGAGTAAACTAACTCAAACAAATGAGCTCAATATCTCATATTGACTCATTCGAGCATGGCCATGCGTTTTAGTAGTTCTACTCAATCAAGGGGCCCACCGATATCACTCCCGTCATATGGAAGGGATAGATCCCATCTACATCACTCACATCCCTCCGCATAATTTGTTACATACCCAGTAATCGCCTTTATGGTCCACCCTGTTACGGGTGACGTTTGACGATACCAAAGTACATAACTCCTTATGTAGGGAACCGTAGTGACTTCAGGTCTAAGGACTATTCATACCAATAGTCACATGAGAAAGTTTATGACACTCATATAACGATCCATGAAACTTTCTCATGGCGTAAAGATATATTCTCTAATATATACCCATGTGTCAACTTGATATCATATATCCATGACTTGTGAGATCAAGTCATCAATTGACCTACATGCTAGTCTTTATGTATTAATATTGCCCTTGCATATTAATACTTGACTAGGAACATTTAGGAAAATCAATTCTGCCAATTGATTGATGTCTTGTAGATAAGAACCTACTTTTCTAGGGCATTATTATATTTAAATTAGGCACAAGCAAGATGTAAATATAATAACCAACTTTTGCCTTTATAGAATATGATACAAAATGTTCCCTATTCAACCATCACATGATTGGTTCTAGGGCTTTAACTAACAATCTCCCACTAGCACTAGTACCAATCACTATGATATCTAATACCTAGTGACCTAGTGTGACCATCATGCTTCCTCTGTGCCAAAGCCTTGGTCAATGGATCTGCGATGTTAGCTTCGCTTGCATCTGCATATCCTCACATCTCCTCTATCGATGATCTCTCGAATGAGATGGAAGCGCCGCAGATGTGTTTGGTCCAGATGTGATCGAGGTTCCTTAGCTCGCAATAGCCCCATTGTTGTCACAATAGAGGTCTATTGGATCGCAATGCTAGGAACTACCCCAAGTTCAGCGATGAACTTGCGAGCCAAACAACCTCCTTTCTTTGCGCATCGGATCGCAATATACTCGCTCGTTGTAGAATCAAGAATCGTGTCTGCCGAACTCTTCCACTCACGGCTCCACCATTCGGCAAAACACGTACCCGATTGCGATCTATAGTCATCCTTGTCTGTTTGGAAGCTTGCATCACTGTAACCCTTTACAGTTAGCTCCTCATTGCCTCCAAATATCAGGAAATATTCTTTCGTTCTTCGTAAGTACTTAAGAATATTTTTGACTGCTATCCAGTGACTTTCACCTGGATCTGACTGGTATCTACTCGTCATGCTCAAAGCATACGAGACGTCGAGCAGTACAAAGCACGGCGCATATGATAGACCCTATAGGCCGATGCATAAGGGATCTTATCCATGTGATCTCTCTCCTCCTTAGAAGAGGGACATTGAGTCTTGAAAGACTCACACCATGTGATAAAGGCGTAAACCCTTTCTTAGAATTTTGCATAGCAAAACGATCTAGCACTTTATCAATGTATGTACTCGACTTAGGCCAAGTAATCTTCTAGATCTATCTCTATAGATCTTGATGCCTAGAATATAGGCGGCTTCACCTAAGTCCTTCATCGAGAAACAATTCCCTAACCACATCTTCACAGATCGGAGTGAGGGAATATCATTTCGATGAGAAGTATGTCATCTACATACAAGACAAGAAATACAACTGTGCTCCACTATTTCTCTTGTAGACACAAGGCTCATCTTCATTCTTGATGAAACCAAACTCTTTGATTGCATCATCGAATCGAAGATTCCAGCTTCGAGAGGCTTGCTTTAGTCCATAAATGGACCTTTGCGGTTTGCATACCTTTCGGGATGCTTTGGATCTTCAAAACCCTCGGTTGTGTCATGTACACATCCTCGAGTAGCTTTCCATTGAAAAGCGGTTTTGACATCCATCCGCCAGATCTCATAATCATGGTAGGTCGCAATAGCAAGTATGATCCGAATGGATTTAAGCATCGAATCGGTGAAAAGGTTTCTTCATAGTCAATACCATGAATTTGTTTGAATCCTTTAGCCACCAATCTACCTTTATAGGTATGCTTATTACCATCCATGTCATCTTTACTTTAAAGACCCACTTACACCCAATGGGTTTTACCCCTTCGTGGATCAACCAAAGTCCATACTTGGTTAGTGTACATGGATTCCATTTCGGATCTCATGGCCTCTAGCCATTTCTCGGAATCTGGGCTCATCATAGCTTCTTGATAGGATGTAGGCTCGTCAAGATCGACAAGCAATACTTCACCGTTGTCAGTCAAGAGAAAAGAATATCTCTCGGGTTGACGACGGATCCTATTAGATCTACGAAGAGGTTGGTCTACTTGAACAGGTGTTTGCTCCACAACTCTTTGGGCAACAAATTCCTCATCCACACACTTTGTGGTGCCTGTTCATTTTCCATCGAAGCCTTAGTGTTATCATCATCTTGAACTTCTTCAAGATGAATTTTACTCCCACTAGTATTTCTAGAAATAAATTCTCTTTCTAGAAAGACAGCATTTCTGGCAACAAACACCTTGCCAAGTGTGGGATTGTAAAAGTAATATCCCTTAGTTTCCTTGGGATATCCTACAAAATAACACTTATCTGATTTGGGTCCTAGTTTGTCTGAGACTTGACGTCTAACGTAAGCTTCACAACCCTAAATCTTTATAAAAGACATTTTGGGACTCTTCCCGGTCCATATCGTATATGGTGTCTTTTCTACGGCTTTTGATGGAACGCGATTAAGTGTGAAAGCGGCTGTCTCTAGAGCTAAACCCCAAAAGGAAGTAGGTAGATCGGCTCGGCTCATCATTGATCGTACCATATCTAATAGAGTACGATTTCTCCTCTCGGATACACCATTCCATTGTGGTGTTCGGTGGAGTGAGTTGGGATATTATCCCACACTCACCAGTGATCACGAAACTCTTGACTAAGGTATTCACCACCTCGATCCGATCAAGTAGCTTAACACGCTTACCAAGTTGGTTTTGTACTTCATTCTTGAATTCTTTGAACTTTTCAAAGGATTCGACTTATGTCTCATCAAATATAAGTAGCCAAATCTACTCACATCATCGCTGAAAGTAATAAAGTACTTATAGCCTCCTCCGCTTCGACATTGAAAGGGCCACATACATCAGATGTATGAGTCCTAACAAGTCCGTCGCTTCTCGCCATGTCCACTAAATGGAGTTTTAGTCATCTTTCCTAAAGGCAAGACTCGCATACCTCATATGATTCAAAATCAAATGAGTCCAATAATCCATCTTTATGGAGTTGGGATATGCGTTTTTCATTTATGTGACCTAAGCGTGATGCGGAGATATGTCAGTTCAAATCATTCGATTTGAACCGTTTGGTATTTACGTTATAAATTGGGTTATCTAAATCTAGAACATAGAGACCATTCATAAGTGGTGCATTACAATAGAACATTTCATTTAAATAAATGGAACAACATTTGTCCTTTATTATAAAAGAAAAGTTTTTCTTGTCTAAACAAGATACAGAAATTATGTTCTTTGTTAATGCAGGTACATAGAAGCACTCCTCTAGTTCTAAGATAAGCCCAGTGGGCAAAGACAAAGAATATGTTCCTACAGCTACAGCAGCAACTTTTGCGCCATTGCCTACTCGTAGGTCCACTTCACCCTTTGCCATTATTCTACTATTTCTCAGTCCCTGCACATTAGTACAAATGTGAGATGCACATCCGGTATCTAATACCCATGTAGAAGAAATAGATAGATTAACTTCTATAACATGTATACCTGAGGCAGAAGTCCCACTTCTCTTGTTCTTTACGTCCTCAAGGTAGACTTTCATAGCCCGCCCAAAGGTCGCCTCACCGCAATGGAAGCAGTCCCCTTCCTTAGGTACTTTACCTTTACCCTTTGAAGTGGATGAATTGGCCTTGCCTTTGGCTTGGGTCTTACCCTTGCCTTTGCGCTTACCTTTGCCCTTTTTGACCATTAGTACATTACTAACTTTCTTCTTGAGATTTGGTTCAGCAGTTCTTAACATGCTGAGAATCTCAGGCAAAGGTTTATCAATTTCATTCATGTTATAATTCATGACGAATTGATTGTATGCTTCGCAAGAACGATTGCAGATAACATCGATTGCCAATTCTTGGCTCAGTGGAAAACCTAGTCTTTCAAGGTTCTCAACGTACCCAATCATTTTGAGTACGTGAGTTCCTACAGGTGTTCCTTCTTGCATCTTGCATGCAAAAAGAGCTTTAGACACTTCAATACGCTCGTGCCTAGCTTGTCCTTGATATAGTTGTTTCAGGTTCTCAACCATATCATAGGCATCCATGTTCTCATGTTGCTTCAAGCTCGAGTTCATGGTGGCAAGCATAAGGCATGACACATCCACGCCATCTTGATGCTTCTTATAAGCATCCTTTTCAAAGACGAGTGGCCGCATGGGCGGGTAGCCAGGATTGACCGCCTAGGACATACAGTTTACGCTCTTTTTTGAGGATATGCCTTAAGTTCCTATCCCAGTCACGAAAATTTGCTCCTTTGAGCTTGTCCTTCTTAAGGACAGATCGCAATTTGAGGGGGTGCGACGTGTTAGATGACATGGTGATCTACAACATTAAAATGCAAAGTTTAGTATCATACCTAAATCATTTAATTAGGCCTTTAATTAAATGAGGCTCCCACTAAATTCTCATAGCTACTATTTAGCTATAAATTTATATGGGATAAAGATCCACATCATAATTGCCTTGAGTTAGCTTTGGCTAATCGCCCAAGACGTAGTATAATTAGGTAGGCAATCTTTTGCCAATTACATCTGATGTAACTCTTTAATAGCTTTGGTTAAGTTTTAGATTAGTTTAGTGTTTATTCCTAAACCAGACTTCGGTGTGGCGAGGCACAGGGCCTTCTTGGATATCGAGCAACGACCACTTCTAAGACAAAGCCGATGTTCGAAATCACACAAAACTAATGTTAACACTTATGTTCAAAGCTAATATATGCCTCTACTTTCTTAACCAATTAAGAAAACACTTAATTAAGTCTTAACTAAGACTGATAGCTGACATCACGATTGTCCACTCGCACTCTCCAAGATAAAATGCATTGCTTTGCTTTGGCAAACCCAATAACAAATGATCGAGGAAGTAGTGAGTACCAACTTTGGTAGGCATATCGTTTAGACTTATTAAGAAATAAACATGTATCATATACATATTAGCATACATCACATATAAGCTAAACTAATCATGCATCACATACAAGCTAAACTAACATGCATCACATACATATTAAACTAACGTGTCATGGTTATGGCCCTTATTCTACAATCTTCTCAAGCCAATGAAAAGATTGATTGGTCAACCTAGGGATAGCATCTTCTCCTAAGTGCTTCCTTTTGGTTGTCTTGTGTGTTGACTTCCTCCTTGTAACCTCATCTTCCAATGGACCCTCCATCCTTGTTTTGTACATTACAAAAGGAGAAATACTCGAGTTACATTCGAGTCTAAAACTAATTTTACAACAAGAATATTAGGAGAAAGGCACGACACGCAGGCCGTATTAAGAATTACAACACACAATCACAAACCTTTTTGGGACTAGGCCATAACCATGCACCATGTCATTTTAACTTTTAAAAGACATTGGATATTTTATTATGTTTGAAAATTTGCTAATGCAATTATCAACTCATAATAAAATTTATCCTACTTCTATATCACATATAAAATAGAGAAAACCTATTTTTATACGATCTTTCGCAACCTGGCTCTGATACCACTGTAGGGAATTCTCGTATGCCAAATGGCATATGCGCAACGGAAAATAGGATCCCTTCCAAGTGATCCATGCGAAAGCAAACTCGTATAAAATAAATTTCTCTAAACCAAACCTATCTTATAGGAGAGGATTACCTTTGTTGCGTGCCCTTGTTAATCCCGCTTATCCCTTTAGTTTGTTGGATCTTTAGCACGTTCAAGTGTCCGTGCCTCTATACGTATCCACACGAGCACGCTCTTGTCTCACAAAAGAAAACTAGAGGAGCTCTCCTTTACTTCTTGCTAGAGAAGTCCCTAAAGGAGAGGAAGCTAGGGAAAAGAGAAGGGAAGAAGAAGACTACTCTTCTTGCTACTCACAAAAAGCCACACAACAATAAGCTCTCAAGCTCTCTCCAAGCCTCAAGCTCCCAACAAACACACTCCACAACCACAACAACAATTGCTATGGAATGGCCGGCCACTTCATGGTCTTTTATAGGGTTGGAAAAACCCTTTCACCTCCTACCATTCAATGCAATCCATTGCATTGGGACATTTGTTTGGCCGGCCACTTAAGGAGACAAAACCATTTTGTTTCCTTCCACCTTAACTAGCTTAGGTGGATGCTTAGGTGGCATGCTTATGTGGCATTCTTGTGTGGCATTCATGCATGTTGAATTAATCTTATTAATTCCATTAAGCTTATGTTATCATATTTAATTAATCTTATTAATTCAATTAAGCTTATGTTATCATATTGAATTAATCTTATTAAATCAATAAGGTAACATATTGAATTAATCTCATTAAATCAATTAGCTAAAATTCTCATTAAGCTTAAAGTCCAAAAACCATTTTGTACTTAAGCTTATTCCCATATTATTCTAGTCAAACTAGAATACTCTAATTCCTCTAATTATCATGCTCTTTGTGTGTGACCCTATAGGCTCTCATAACGTTGGCAGTGGACCTAAACTCTTTTAGATACACAAGCAATGAGCGGCATCTAGCAATACATCATTGCTACCCAAGTTACGAGATAAGTCAAGATCCGACTAACCTTTCCGTGACTACTATAATATATGATCGTGTCCTTCTATCCTTGATATCAGATTGATCAATGAGGCATAGACCGTGTCATCCTCGATCAATCTATGTGTTTCTTGATCCCTGAGTAAACTAACTCAAACAAATGAGCTCAATATCTCATATTGACTCATTCGAGCATGGCCATGCGTTTTAGTAGTTCTACTCAATCAAGGGCCCACCGATATCACTCCTGGCCATATGGAAGGGATAGATCCCATCTACATCACTCACATCCCTCCGCATAATTTGTTACATACCCAAGAATCGCTTTATGGTCCACCACATGTGACGTTTGACGATACCAAAGTACATAACTCCTTATGTAGGGAACCGTAGTGACTTCAGGTCTAAGGACTATTCATACCAATAGTCACATGAGAAAGTTTATGACACTCATATAACGATCCATGAAACTTTCTCATGGCGGGTCAGTTCAGTATATATTCTCCAATATATACCCATGTGTCAACTTGATATCATATATCCATGACTTGTGAGATCAAGTCATCAATTGACCTACATGCTAGTCTTTATGTATTAATATTGCCCTTGCATATTAATACTCGACTAGGAACATTTAGGAAAGTGTTCTCTACAGCCTCTCATAATCAATTCTGCCAATTGATGTGCTGTAGATAAGAACCTACTTTTCTAGGGCATTATTATATTTAAATTAGCTGGCACAAGCAAGATGTAAATATAATAACCAATCCTTTGCCTTTATAGAATATGATACAAAATGTTCCCTATTCAACCATCACATGATTGGTTCTAGGGCTTTAACTAACAAATAGGTCTCTGTTGGATCGAGAAGCATCGCTAGAGGAGGGGGGGGGGGAATAGCGAGTGTAAATCTTTTCGTTCGATATACAAGCAAGCACAACAAAAAAAATAAAAAAGACAAGTTTATTTTTACTTGGTTCACAACCCAGCGGTTGCTACTCCAAGGCCCTAATGGTCCTAGACTGCGTATGGAGGGCAAAGCACTATAAGATCTCCTCCTCATTGGAGGTAGGAGACAACGATCACAAAATCGAAAGTACGAGGATGAGGTAACAAGCCTACCTCACCTCATTACGATTAAAACAAAGAATACAATAACAAAAACAATTACTTGCTGCTGCTGCCGATGAAGAAGATTACAACTTGTCGTCGCATCGATGTTATGACAATGTTGGAGCTTTGGCATTGTAGGAGCACTTGAGAATAATCTTGATTGATGTTTGGGTTGGAATCCTCCCCTCCTTTTATAGAGTTTGGCCTCAGAATAAGTCTCCTCATCTTTTGGAATAGATCACGAAGTGGTACCAAATTTTATCGCGAAGTGGCCATGTCAAACGTTATCCATTTTAACCTAGCGCAAAAGGCTGATTCATTGCCATCAGTCGATTGATGCCTTCCATCAGTCGATTGATGAGCATCAGTCGACTGGCCAATGACCAGCAGTCGATTGCCAGCCTGGCCACTTCCTTGCAATAAGAGGTTAGCACGGAAAATGATAAATGTGAAGGTTTCTGACCGTCCGATCTCGACCTAGATCTTCCACAGGAAGTCTTAGTCGGATCACCGCCTACGGTCATCCCCGTATAGAGGACATGACCTTACCATCTCTCACTCACACGAGCTTACCTCTGGTCCTTTAAGATCTGTCGCTTTGCTTTCGGTCTTCCACCTAGGTTCTTCGATTCCCACTAAGTTCCCTCGATTTTACCCGACCACCACAGCTCCCTCTGGGTGTCACTGACCTTCGACTTAGCTTAGCCTTTCTTCACACTTGATTTAGCTCGTGAGATAATGATGTAAACTTAACTTCGTGTCTTTGCCATAATGAAAATACAGGTTCGATTATCTGGTGCCCCTGCACTAACAATCTACCCCTTTTTGATCTATGGCAAACCAACACAAAGTTAAGGGAAATTAAAGCATAAAACAATTATAGTAAATGATGAATGCCATTTCCAAAATCTCCCCCTTAACCAAAATTCCCCCTTAACCCTAGGTGAGTTTTGAAAGAGATACATTAATTTTCAAAATTAAATTTTATGTTACTCCCCCTTAACTTTCACTCATCTCCCCCTTTTGCCATAAATAAAAAAAAATATTGGGAGTTTTTATATAAAATAGGGGTTTAAAAAAATATCGTATATGCATGAATCAAGATTAATCAACTATGAGTCTAAGCATGCGTCTAGCAGTAGTTAGATAGATTGGTTCGAGGTGTGTCCCTCTACACCAATAATCTAAAGGTTTGTAATATAACCCTTAGGGTTAGTTTGCTCTCCCCCTTAGTCAAATATATGAAGTATAAGAGATGTAGGGAGCGCTAAACTTTGGCCTAAAGAGTTGTAAATAGTCATTAAGTACAATAGTTGAGAAAATAAGTAGCATTTTGAAGAGGTTATATTTTAAGTATATTTCAATTATCCTTAACATTGTTGGTGCAATCGGCCCAGTAGTACCTTGATGGTATTTTGATGATAGACAAAACTCATGACATGGGATTGTCATGGGAAAGTCCAACATGGGTTGGCATGGAAATCCAAGCATGGAGCCTGGTGTGGAAGTCCAAGGGGGAAGCCTTGGCATGGGAAATCCAAAGCATTGCGAAGCCGTGCGCTTGGTGCTTGGTGAGAAATGCATTGCGAAGCCGTGCGCTTGGTGCATATGGGAAGTCTTAAGGACTTGGTAAGTTCACTAGGCTCGGGGTCCTTGAGTCGGTGAAGGATGGCATTGCGAAGCCGTGCGCTTGGTGCATCCGAGGGACCGTCGGACGCGGAGCGAATGGAGTGAGCCCAAAGGGAAGCATACTTCTAGGGCATGAAATGAGAAGGATGGCGTTGCGAAGCCGTGCGCTTGGCGCATCCGAGGGACGTGGGCCGAGGGAAGAGAGCTTCGGTGGGGAACTCCATGAGGGATGTGGACTTAGCCAAGTGGCTAAGACTAAGTGTCGGAGGCTCAAACAACTTGGTGTTAGCCGACCGCATAGGTGCCGGTTCGATCGTCCAAGTCGACTAGGTTCGACCGTGTAAGGGCGTTAGGGGGCCGATCGCTATGTAATCGGGCAATGATCGTCGATAGCGATCAACGCCGCTGGGATGACAATGATCGATGGAAGTGTCGAGCATTAGACGCCCGTAGCCGATCGGGGCCGACATTAGGTCACCGCTGATCGCCACCGCAATGATCGTAGGAGATCCGTTGGAACTTGTCCGACGTGGATCCGCCGCTGTGAGACAACGGACATAGGGCAATGACCGGGCCTTTTGGCAATCGACTGATGGGCGCGAAAACAGCTTGATGCAGGTTATAAATGGAGCTCGAGTTGGAGGATTTCTCCAAGACTTTAAGGAAGCAATTGAAGGATTTGCTGCTGCATTCCAAACCTTCAAGAGCCATCCAAAGCAAGCAACAAGAAAAGGGTCAAAGCAAAGATTTGTAAAGCGTTCTTTACTTGTATTTCTTGTGTCTTTGTATTTCTTGTATATTATTGTTGTAATAGCTTGTGAGAGGTTTCTCCACCTCCGACCTATAGTCGAGAAGGAGTTTAGTTAGTGCCGTGCGCATAACTAGAGCTCGAGGAGCTCGCCCGTGGAGTAGGAACCATTCGTCAACCACGATATCGTGTATTTGCATGTGATTGTATTTGTTGTTAGTATTCATATTTGCATTAGTATTCCGCTGCGCTAACAACAATCGTAGACAAGCACGCGACGAGAACGATCGAATTACGACATCCAAGCAAACGGGCTATTCACCCCCCTCTAGCCGGCCAATCGATCCCCTACAAGTGGTATCAGAGCCAGGTTGCTCTTCAAGGACTAACCGCCGCGAAAGCATCACAAGATGGCCGGCTTCATCCATCCACCGAAATTCGATGGAGATTTTTCTTGGTGGAGGAAACGGATGGAGGTATATCTAGAAACCAATTTTGATTATATGATTATTGTAGAAAATGGTTTTGAGATGCCTAGGGATAAAAACAACAAGCAAATTGAGAAGTCAAGGTGGACCCAAGACCAAATTAAGGACTTCAAGACAAATCTTGAGGTAATAAAATTGCTTAGTGATTTATTACCTAACACTATTTGGTCTAGATTGGGTGACTATAGGGATGCGAAGGAATTATGGAAGAAAATAATGAAATTCCAAGAAAATTCCCAATCGGCACAAGTAGAGGAGAATGCCGAAGAAGAAGCACCCACAACATTTGAAGATGTTGATGATTTGGTGGAGACCTCCACCTCTAGCATTGAGGGGGAGGAAAGGAAATCTTCCATCCCGGAGCAAGAACAAGAAGCATCTACATCCGGGAGAAGTGAAGATCATGAAGAGGCCTCCACCACCACCCTAGGTAACTCAAGTGTTATTATTTTAAATAAAGATCACATAATATGCTTTGAGTGTAGGAGAAAGGCATTACAAGAGAAAATGCCCTAAATTGGTTAAGGAAAAGGCATCAAGACCGAAAGTCAACCCAAAGTCAAAGGATGCCGGTGTTCCCAAAATCAAGAGCAAAGAGCACATTGTGTGTTTCAAATGCAATCAAAAGGGACACTACCGAAGCCAATGCCCTAGGGGGAGGAAGAAAGGGCAAGAAGGTGCAACTCATGTAGGGGGAGCTCCTAAAGCTAACCCTAAGGTAAATTTAGTTAATGCACCTTTAATTCCTAAAGTCAAAAAGCATGCTAAAAATTATTTTAGTTCTCTTGCCATTATTAATGAAAAGCATGCTAGGAGAAACAATAAGGTTTATTGCTTAGGTGCCAAGCATGTTCATATAACTAAGGACAAACCTAGGACTCATAATTCTAGAAATATCTTGCCTAGGGAGTCAATTAGGAGAGTAGAAGAAAATTTGGGTATTAATCCCAAAAAGTCTAGGCACATGCCTAAGAAGAAGAGGTTTTCCCAAAAACCTAACGAAAATTCAAAAATGGGAAAATTAGAGCTAGAGAACCAAGTCTTGAGGTCAAGACTTGAGAGAATGGAGAAAGCCCTTAGAATCATAGAAAATTCAATTCTAGGGTCAAATGCCCAAAAGTCAAGACCTAAGGTTCAAAAACGGTCTAAGGGCAAGGAAGGTTTGGGTCACAAACCTAAGCCCAAGAAGACTTATCATAATGTTCCATTTAATTATGGAACTATTTCTAGGTCTAGGAAAACCAAGGCTAAAAGGGAAGTCATCCCTAAGTCTAGCCATGGTATGTGTTTAGTGGCTAACACCTCAAAGAAATCAAATGTAGCCACTAAGAAGGTCAATGGAGGAGTCACCTCTAGAGTTGACCTAGGAAAGACCCAAAAGACTATGACTTCAAAGCCAAAAAGGGTCATTAGGAAGGTATCTAGGGAAGTTATCCCTAGGGAATACCTTATTAACCCAAGGAGCTCCAATAGATATTGGGTTCCCAAGAGAGTGATTGATTCACGCTAAATGGGTTAGAGTGTGTCAACCTTAAGTGGATGGGTAGTTAACCTAACCATAGTAGAGTTGACACATTAGGGTGTGCCAATATGGTTTGAGAAGTTAAAAATGATTTAAATTGGCACAATTAGGTCTTAGAGGTATTGGTGTGCCATTTTGGGTTTTTGGCACACTAGGGAAATGAATGACTTTAAGGCAAAATGATTTTAATTCCTTAAAATGGCAAATTAATTTTAACACTTAGGTATTCTATACCTTAGTATATTTTACTTGCCATATTTGCCTTGCCATGTCATGACATCATTTTCACTTTTATCTATAAGATGTCATGTATGCTTAAGTTTCATTCACATGCCATGACATCATGATATTGGCATATGTTTCTATCTATATCATATCTATGCCATAATCATATCATGCATGAATTAAAATGAAGTTAAGGACTATGGCATGATTTGATGGGAATCAAATAATATTGCCTAGAAATATGCATGAGACCATTTTAAAGAACAAAAACCCACATATCACTAGATTAATTGCCTTGAATGTGTTTTTACACATCTAGATATAAGTGAGATGTTTAAGGAAAAGAAATTAAAGGTTTTGAAAACTTTTTGAAAACATTTTGAAAAACCTTGGTGAAGCCTATCTATTGATAGCTATCACCATTGAATGGGATGATACAAAGAGGGCTCTTTATTAAAGCTTTTCCAAACTTTTGAACTTTGTATCAATCTCCTAATTTAGTGGGTAAAATAATCTTCCAATATTTTTCACCCATAGTGTTTAGGATAAGTATTATACGTATGCATTTTCAAGATTTTTAAAATTACGTATATTTACTTATGGATTTGGAAATCCATTTCGAATGTCAAAACTGCAAATGCATTATCACGATCGATGAGGTGGCATTGATTTCGATTGATCGACCGCCAACCTGATTTCGGGTAAATCTTGTTGTTTAGGCCCATGTTCAGCTAGGTTAAGGTTCCCTAACCACTCCTAACCCTAGGATATGCTTGGGAGAGCATTAGAGAGGGTGGAAATCCATTGGATATGGATTAGGAGTTGGGTTGAGGGTAAGTATCAATTTTAAGGTGGAAAAGAGTTCATTGTTGAACTTTGCCTTAATTTTTGATTTGGTTAATGTTCCTATTGGCATAAGGACTCTCCAAGGACATTGTTGGGGCAATGGTCAAGGGGGAGCAAGCCTCTAGGGGGAGGTATCCATCATGGGAAGATGGATGTGTATTTCCTCATGGGAGGAAAATTGGGTTGCCTCTCTTTAAGTGATATGGGATCACTAGAAAGATTGTAGGCATGTGTTCCTCCAAGGGAGAGATTGTAAGATCTCATTGGGATATGAGACATTCATACCCTTGGGGAGGACCTTTTTGATGTAATGTCAAAAAGGGGGAGAAGTTACCAAGTTACCAATTAAGGTTCGTTGGAATTCTCATTGGGATATGAAAATTGCCAATATGGGAGAATTGGTAGACTTGAGATGGTAGTTTTGTCAATCATCAAAATACCAAAAAGGGGGAGATTGTTGGTGCAATCGGCCCAGCAGTACCTTGATGGTATTTTGATGATAGACAAAACTCATGACATGGGATTGTCATGAGAAAGTCCAACATGGGTTGGCATGGAAAATCCAAGCATGGAGCCTGGTGTGGAAGTCCAAGGGGGAAGCCTTGGCATGGGAAATCCAAAGCATTGCGAAGCCGTGCGCTTGGTGCTTGGTGAGAAATGCATTGCGAAGCCGTGCGCTTGGTGCATATGGGAAGTCTTAAGGACTTGGTAAGTTCACTAGGCTCGGGGTCCTTGAGTCGGTGAAGGATGGCATTGCGAAGCCGTGCGCTTGGTGCATCCGAGGGACCGTCGGACGGGGAGCGAATGGAGTGAGCCCAAAGGGAAGCATACTTCTAGGGCATGAAACGAGAAGGATGGCGTTGCGAAGCCGTGCGCTTGGCGCATCCGAGGGACGTGGGCCGAGGGAAGAGAGCTTCGGTGGGGAACTCCATGAGGGATGGACTTAGCCAAGTGGCTAAGACTAAGTGTCGGGAGGCTCAAACAACTTGGTGTTTGAGGTTTTGCCGACAGCCGACCGCATAGGTGCCGGCTCGATCGGGTCCAAGTCGACTAGGGTTCGACTGGTGTAAGGTCGGCTGCGCTTGGCGCGATCGCCATGTACGCATGATCGATAATGATCAGCCGATCGCTGCGGGGATGGCGATCGATGGAAGTGTCGAGCACAACGCTCGAGCCGATCGGGCGATTATTAGGTCACTACCGATCCAGCCGGCAACATCGGTAGGAGATCCGCTGGAACTTGTCCGACGTGGATCCGCCGCTGTGAGACAACGGACATAGGGTGATCGGGCCTGGCAACGATGGGCGAAAAACTTTGATGCAGTTATAAATGGAGCTCGAGTCGAGGATTTCGCCAAGACTTTAAGGAAGCAATTGGAAGGGGATTTAAGAGCACATGTAACTGAAACGATCCAAAGCAAGCAACAAGAAAAGGGTCAAAGCAAAGATTTGTAAAGCGTTCTTTACTTGTATTTCTTGTGTCTTTGTATTTCTTGTATATTATTGTTGTAATAGCTTGTGATAGGTTTCTCCACCTCCGACGTATAGTCGAGAAGGAGTTTAGTTAGTGCCGTGCGCATAACTAGAGCTCGAGGAGCTCGCCCGTGGAGTAGGAACCATTCGGTTCTGAACCACGTATATCGTGTGTATTTGCATGTGATTGTATTTGTTGTTAGTATTCATATTTGCATTAGTATTCCGCTGCGCTAACAACAATCGTAGACAAGCACGCGACGAGAACGATCGAATTACGACATCCAAGCAAACGGGCTATTCACCCCCCTCTAGCCGGCCAATCGATCCCCTACAAACATCTCACCCATTCTATGTGTCTCAAAATTTGTTCACCTTATAGGTTTTGTGAGATGATTTTAACTTAATTAGAGATAGTCAACCTTGGGTTAGATTCAGATTTAACCTTTAGATCGTTAAGTAACTTTTCGAGAAACTGGCTTCCAGGTCGTGGCTAGGCACAGTGGCCTTCATTGATCGGAACAACGACAGTTCTTTAGACAAAGCTAAATTCAAGAAAATATCACTTAAGTCACTTAGGATTATTTTCTGGTCTAACTAGTTTAGAATACGGCGAGGTAGCTTCAGCTAGTTCCACTCGGTCAAGTGCACCAAGCAAGATACGCCTTATCTAGCTCGAATACATGAGACTTTGTTTCACTAATGTACTATCATCTCGCCGCGTCCTGATACTATGTTGTCAAGAGTTGACTAACTATTTTTCCTATCCACCCGTTCTAAAAATTAAAACAAAATATGCAATGGTTTTGCTAAGTAAGCGGGTATACTATTTTGGTATTGGCTCCCCCTGGACTATTGAACCAATATGGTCTATTCAAATAATGAACATGATCCTGGGGAATCCAAAACTTATTAGTCCTTATATATGAGTTCAATAAAATCTTTGGGACCCATGCTTGGACTCTTTGATGACTATGATTTACGATCTTTTCGTAGTCTTTGGACTAAACCTGAGTCCGACTTTTATCATATACACTTTTCCCAGCTTCCATTAAGATTCTGACAATGTAGCAACATGCAACTGAACCTTTCCAACCTAGCCTCGACCTCTTGAACTCAGTCTTTCAAGAGAGAATTCTCCTCCTCAAATTTTTCAACTTGGGTTGAGTTTCCCTCTTGAACTTGACTAGTTGAAGAGGTTAGAGTAGCCTCTTGCTTGAGGGTTTCAACCTCCTCAAGTAACGACTCAACTATAGACTCGGACTTAGTTAATTTCCTAGTAAGCATTTTAATTGTAAGGTAAATTATACTAATTAAAAAGCGGCTAACCTTAACTTTCCCTTTTGGTCCGGCTTTGAGTTTCCTCTCGAAGTAGTCTTCGAGGTCGGAGTCGGAGTTGTAGTTGGACTCAGCTTCGGATTCAGACTCAGACTCCTCCAGTCTTGCCATGTAAGCTATGTCTTCTCCGTTGTCCCAAGTTGCAAGGAAGGCTTTCCTTGCTCCCTTTTCCTTTGGTCGGCTCCTTGACTTGAATTACTCTTTGTTCTCGTTCTTCAATTGTCTTCTTTCTTGTTGAACTATTCTCCGCACAATGTTGACTATTGCGGCCTCCTCTTCGGATTCAGATTCGGATTCATCCTCTTCTTTGGGGGGTGGTTTGTTTGTGGCTTTCTTCTTTGAACCTGTAAATAAGGCAATACCTGTCTTGGGAGCCGAATTAGACTGTTCATTGAGTTCAAATTTAGAAAATAATTTGTCTAGTCTATGTTTAGAAAGGTCCTTAGAAACCATGTAGGCATCAACCATGGATGCCCACAAGATAGTCCTAGGGAAAGCATTTAAAGCATACCTTATAAGGTCCCAGTTCTCTACGGCTTGCCCGATCGAGTGAAGACCATTGACGATGTCTTGGATCTGGGCATGTAGTTGGGTGGCGGTCTCACGATCATGCATCTTTAGATTGTATAGTTTATTTAAAAGAAAATCCCTTTTACATACCTTATCATCGGGTGTTCCTTCGTGTAACTCAATTAATTTGTTCCATAGGTCCTTTGCGCTAAGGAAGGGACCGCACTGCAACATTTGGGTCGCCTTTGCATCGGCTTCGATTTGCTACTTGGATGCATTGGTCCACTTGTCGAAGTCCAAGGGCTCGCCTCGAACATTGGTGGGTAGAGCAAAGCCAGTTTGGATGATTATCCAAGTCTCGACTTGTGTTTTTAGAAAACACTCCATCCGACCTTTCCAATAATGGAAATCATCTCTGTTAAAGAACGGAGGTCGGGTGGTGATGTACCCCTCAATGTGGGCCATTAAATATCTTGCAAAACATGAATAAAAACCAAAAGGAATTCCAAGACTTGGTATTGGATTAGTAATGCGAAAAATAATAAGAAATAAATAGAAATAATATAAAAAGAATAAGAAACTAACAAAAACTAGGAACTTATGACATTCGATGTCCTCGAAAGGGTACTAGACGTTGGTTTTTTGGGATGGAAACAACTTGTTACAAAGGCAACCCCTCATAATAAGTGTAGATCTCTCAAATATCTTTGATTTGGTAGGTAGCTCGTTTTGTTAGTCTACTTGTGCAAAAAGTTATGGTCATTTTACCGTCGACTACTCCAAAAGAGAATACTTGCAAACACACAACCAAAAGAAAAGTACCAAGACATCGTCTTGGATTAGTAGTGCGGGAGGAAAATAAAACCAAAAAAAACATGAATAAAAAATACGAAAAGAAAACCAAAAAGTGCTAGATTGGTGGTTTCACCAAATCTTAGTGCCCCTGCTCTGATACCAATTGTTGGATCGAGAAGCGTCGCTAGAGGGGGGTGAATAGCGAGCGTAAATCTTTTCGTTCGATATACGAGCAAGCACAACGAAAAAGTAAAAATGACAAGTTTATTTTTACTTGGTTCACAACCCAACAGTTGCTATTCCAAGGCCCTAACGGTCCTAGACCGCGTACAGAGGGCAAAGCACTATAAGATCTCCTCGTTGGAGGTAGGAGACAACGATCACAAAACCGAAAGTATGAGGATGAGGTAACAAGCATACATCACCTCATTACGATTAAAATAAAGAATACAATAACAAAAACAATTACTTGCTGCTGCTGTCGATGAAGAAGATTAGAACTTGTCGTCGCATCGGCGTTATGACGGTATTGGAGCTTTGGCATTATAGGAGCACTTGAGAATAATCTTGATTGATGTTTGGGTTGGAATCCTCCCCTCCTTTTATAGAGTTTGATCTCAGAATAAGTCTCCTCATCTTTTGGAACAGATCACAAAGTGGTACCAAATTTTATCGCGAAGTGGTCGCGTTAAATGTTATCCATTTTGACCTAGCGCAAAAGGTTGATTCATCGCCATCACCGATCGGTGATGCCTTCTATCACCGATCGATGAGCATCACCGACCGCCTAATGACCATCACCGATCGCCCGGCCACTTCCCTGCAATAAGAGGTTAGTATAGAAAATGATAAATGCGACGGTTTCTGACCGTTCGATCTTGACCTAGGCCTTCCACAGGAAGTCTTAGTCAGATCGTCGCTTACGATCGTCCCCGTATAGAGGACACGACCTTACCATCTCTCACTCACACGAGCTTACCTCTAGTCCTTTAAGATCTTTCACTTTGCTTTCGGTCTTCCACTTAGGTTCTTCGACTCCTACGAAGTTCCCTTGATGTTGCCCAACCACCACAGCTCCCTCTGGGTGTCGATGACCTTTGACTTAGCTTAGCCTTTCTGCACACTTGATTTAGCTCGTGAGATAATGATGTAAAGTTAAATTTGTGTCTTTGCCATAATCAAAACACAGGTTCAATTATTTGGTGCCCCTGCACCAACAGTCTCGTCATAATCAACACCTTACTTTTGACGATAGCTTTTTGCCACTAATCTAGCCTTATAGGTAATCACATTACCATCCATGTTGATTTTCTTCTTGAAAACCCATTTGCACCCTATAGGCTTAATGCCTTCAGGTGGGTCCACCAAGTTCCAAACTAGATTTTCATACATGAAATACATTTCTGACTTCATGGCTTCAAGTCATTTGTCCCTTTCTGAATTTTTCAAGAATTCTTCATAACTAGTAGGCTCCTCATCATCAATGAATAACACATCATTCAATTCACTTATGAGAAATACATATCTCTCAGGAATGTTGCGTGTTTTATCAGATCTACGAAGATGTGGTGTTACAATAAGTTCAGCCGATGGCTCATCACTATGAGTTATCGATTGTGGTGCTTGACCAGGTATATCATTAATGTCTATTGGCGTCTCTTGAATGCCCTCAAGTTCAACGTCACTCCCACTATTTTCTTGCAAGAGAAACTCTTTCTCTAGAAACACAGCAAGCCTTGAAACAAACTCCTTTTGTTGCACAGGATGATAGAATTCGTAACCCCTCGTTTCCTTAGGGTATCCAATAAATAGACATTTATCAAACTTAGCATCCAATTTGTTTGATACAGTCCGGTTCACATAAGCAGGACAACCCCATATCTTCAAGTAAGATAAATGAGGATTCTTACTATTCCATATCTCATATGGAGTAGTAGAGACTACCTTGGTTGGGACTCTGTTTAGCAAGTAAATAGTTGTCTGAAGTGCATAACCCCAAAAGGTATTGGGAAGATTCACGTGATTCATCATCGACCTGACAATGTCCAACAAGGTTAAGTTTCTCCTCTCAGATAAACCAATAAGTTGTGGTGTATACGGCGGAGTCCATTGAGACAATATACGATTGTCCCTCATATGATCTAGAAACTCTTGACTCAAGTATTCACTATTTCGATCTGATCGAAGTATTTTAATACTTTTGCCAAGTTGTTTCTCTACTTCATTTCTGAATTCTTTGAACCTTTCAAAGGCTTCAGACTTGTGTTTCATCAAGAACACATACCCAAACCGTGAATGATCATCGGTGAAGGTAATGCAGTAGTTATAGCCTCCTAGAGCATGAGTTGACATAGATCGACATACATCAGTATGTATTAGACCAAGCAACTCTCCCACCAGTTTACATTTTCCAGTAAAAGGTAACTTGGTCATGTTGCTTTTTAAGCATGATTCACATGTATCGTATAAATCTAATTCAAACGATTCAAAAATTTTTCATCGGTGTAATTCGGAGATGCATTTCTTGCTCACATGGCCAAGACGACAATGCCATATGTAGGAGTCTAATTGATTATCTTTTCGAGCACACTTATTGCTTGCTTCAATATTGAAAAAGTCACTGGATACGTCCAACATATAAATGTCATTGCTTAAAGTTCCAATCCCATAAAGAACACCATTCAAATTTATGTAACAACAATTGTTACTAAAAGTTAAATAGTACCCATTTCTATTTAAATAAGAAATAGGAATGATGTTCTTTATCAACGAAAGAACATAAAAGAAATTGTCCAGTTCTAAGAAAAGTCCTGTACGGAGTTTCAACAAATACATTCCGATGGCAAGTGCAACAACCTTTGCTCCATTCTCAACACGTAAATTTGACTCTCCCTTGACGAGCCTTGTTCTATTCCTTAGCCCATGTATGTTATTACATATATGTGAACCGCACCCGGTATCCAATACCCAAGTGTCTAAGGAAATAAAATGACAATCAATAATGAAGATATCTGAAGAATATGGGGCATCAGATGCCTTATTCTTCTTCACGGACTCAAGATAAATCTTGTAGTTTCTTCGCCAATATCTCTCCTTGCCACAATGATGGCAAGTGCTCTTTTGAGATGGTTCTGCCTTTTTAGCCTTTTCCTTCTTCTTCTTCTGTTGTTCCTTTGACTTCCTCTTAGAACCTTTCTTCGAGGAATCAACTAACAGCACCGTCCCCTACTCATGCTTCACATAAGGCTCCACAGTCTTCAACATGTCGAGTAGTACCACAGATGAACCTTCTTGCATCTCAGAGGTGAAGAGGAGCTTGGAGACTTCAAACCTTTCGGATCTCACTTGCTCAGCAAACAACTCATTATGATGAAAGGCTATGGTATGAGCATTCATATGCTCATATTGTTTCTGTAGCTCGGGTACCATCGCAGCTAGCATGATGCAACTCACTAGTTCAGAATCACTCATATGTTTCTGATAGGCCAACAATTGGTCCAGAGTTGCATCATCCCATGGACGTGCAGGAAGAGGCTCTTCGAGGACATACACAAGCTTTTCAATCTTGAGAACAATTCTCAAGTTTATAAGTCAGTCCAAGAAGTTCAGCCCAGTCAATTTATTCGAATCCAAAATGGAATGCAAATTTAAAGACATCATGATCAATCGATTAACCTAGATATACAAATCGAGCACATATAAGAAAATGATTTAAAATGCAACAACATACATTTATTAAATCCCATTCATTTTTCAAATTCGTAAAACCATTAAAATCAATTCGGGAGATCATAAGTCCATCTTCGAATGGGTTAATATCCAACATAGATAAGAACAACCTTGGAGAGAGTCCAATAAGCCATTCTTAGCTACGATGGTAGGCATCAAGTATACCAATTGCACATCACTTATATGCAACTATCACAATGTGCTATTAACTAATTGAATGTTCACACATATATTGGGTTGTTAATGCATTAACAAGTATGCATCATATGCATAGCACCCAACTTCACTTCGTTTCACATTGACCTTGATGAGAGTCCAACAAATCGATGCTCCAAGTTAAAGCCAACCCATTAATCATGAAATAGTTTTAATATTGTTAAAGCACATTTAACCAATTGCCAGGCTTGGAGAGAGTCCAACAACCTAAACTAACGATTGACCTCTGACTCTTACCATATTAGTAATAAACTATTTCAATGGTTTGAACATGTTCAAGTTCGAGTTGGTCTTGGAGAGAGTCCAACAACCCAAACAAGAAATGAAACTCCGATTCTAACCATATTAATGAAAGGTGTAGGCTTTAATATTGTGTAAGGGTTTTAATGTCTCATCCTCTTTGCATGCAAATAACTATTATCTACATGGCATGACACACATGACATACATCTACATGTCACGACACGCATGACATAATGATATGATATAATACAATTACATGACATATAATTATGGCATGTACAAATAGTTTCCTTATTTGTCATAACTAATTTTGGATATAAAATATGTTTGAGATTTGATTTCTCAAATCAAATCTTGATTAAATTAGGAAACAAATTTCCAAATATAATCACATATTTTATTTATGGAAAATATTAATTAAGGAAAATAAAATTTAATTTACTAAATAAATTTCCTAAATTGTAATTTCCTAATCACATTAGAAAATTTCTAATTTGAATTTCTTTACTAATTAAAATTTCATAATTATTTCTAAACTTTACAAAAGTAGAAAATTTCCAAAATTACAATTATAACTATCACAAAATTTATTTACGATTATGTCGGAACATAGTCGGGCTCTGATACCACTGTTGGGTTTTCCCGACACTGACGTGGGTGTGTTCGAACATGTTTCATAATCATGCACACAGCGGAAGAAAAAATAAGTAATAAATTAATTTATTACATTACACACACCACACGCATGCAGGATACAACAAGGGTAGACGTAACTGCATATTTAAATTTTTTGCAATAAAGGAAAACTACTCTAGGTGTACCTGACGGATTACGTGAAGAGGGAATGACATTAACGGAACAACAATTGCAAGTCTCGCCTCTATCCGTATCCACACCGAGTATCGTCAGGATAGCTTCACAAATCCACGAGCCCCGTCTTCTCACAAGATACAAGTCTCAAATCGAAGTCGTTGTAATTGAGAGATGATCACAATCCAAATCTAATTCGGATCCAAAAACCGAGTTCCACGAACTTGCTTCTCGGATGTGGTTTTCGTCAACCAATTGATGAAACCTTGGTCCTCCACCAAAGGGGATTGTCGGAGATCCAATCTCCGGCAAGTATGTCACTGTCGGAGCGTGAAACAATGACTAAACGACCTTTTCACGCAAGGGACAACAAGCTGTCCAAAACTGGACAGCTTGTGGTGGAGAAGTCGGTGACTGCCAAAGAAGATGGTCAGTTGGTCCTTGGTCACCGGAGCCAAGAGAGGATGGCCGGAGGATGGTCGACGGCAGGTGGAGGCCAGTGGTAGCTAGGGTGGTCCGGCCAAGGAGGACGGCGGCAACAAGGTTGGGCAGTAACCTTGTTGGGCGGCAACTCTAGAGAAGGAAGAGGAGAGGAGGCTAGGGTTTCCAAAACCTTGAACCGATTCATTCACAAAAACCCTTAAGCCGTTTTTTTATAGAGAACATATTCTCCTAACGGTTATTGGTTCATAACCAAAATCCGTTAACCTGCTCCAATAACTTAAGTAAAAATAAACCAAACTACATTGGTCTATTTTAAGGTAAAATGAACAGAATTAATTTCGGTTCGTTCGTTTAAAACAAACCAAACCGATTTGCTTCAGCCATCATGTCTTTATAAGACTCGACACATCCATGCTTCCATTGCGACTGAAACAATTTCATGCTCGTTCTTTGTTTGGTCCAACCAAACCATGTCTCTCTCGATCTGAGAATCCTATTCTTAAGCTCGTTTTAAATCCTTCGGATTACACTCATAGTGCATGTGACCAAATAGGTTCTCGATTTATGTTGACCGTTTATAATTAACCATTAATATAGAACGATCATGAGTAGCACCTAGTAGTACATCATGATCCCTAATTAAACAGAAAATTAACGGTTGATCCAAGAATGCTTCTGAAACCCTTCAGCAGCTATAGTGAAATGTGTCCTGTTCCCTTCACTCATCTTATACCAACTTGGTTCAGAACATGGTCTATAGTGTCAGTCCCTACTAGGCTAACTACGTCACACCCAACCCAAGTATTTACTTCCTCGTCATGCGGATTCTAGTTATTGCACATGTATCCAAGAGTACCATACTCTAAACATGTAATGCTTTGGCCAAAGACTTTAGTAATAACTCGACAAGTGACCATAGGGTATACATCTCCTTGCAAGGAGTGGTGAATCGTCTGTTGGCTACTCAAACACCTTCGGGCACTTTGACTTATGCCCAATCATTCTGGGTCCATATCTCCTCGGAGATGCTTACATAAGATGTCAAAGCATAAGTCTCCATGACCAAAATGATTTCAATACCTCAAGTCAAAGGAATATCGCACTTAAGATGCAGTAAGGACTTCATTGACATATTTGTATATGCAGAGAACCATATGAAGTTTTACAGCTGGTCACTCCAATGAACTAGTTACCATAACTAGCATCCACGATCAACTCTGGACATCCCAATGTCTCCAGCAAGTGAGAAATAGCCGGTTGGATAAACCAAAGAGTATGACTCATGCTTGTCTCAACAGAATTGATGGCGTCTAAATCCATCAATTCATCGACTAGGGATAATTCCAATACATCACAATTACACATGTAGAGATACTCACTAGTTGTGATCCAATCATAAATTCTCTCATGTTGTTAATCGTATTGCGGATATTCAGTAATTGTGTTTAAGATCCAATCAAATACATGAAAACATATACACTCAAATAGTGAATTTTCATTTATCAAATAAAAGGTACAATCATAAAGCGATTGCCTTAAGACACCTCTCATATATAACTAACAAATGTACACTCAAATAGTGAATTTTATTAATAACTTCCAAGGCGATTGCCTTAGGACACCTCTCAATTACATCAAACTCTCACTTGGCCTACAACCATTCACCTTGATATCTAATACCATAGGCTTCTATATGCCTCTCGAACTTTTCTTGGAAAAGAGGCTTTGTCAAGGGATCTGCTAGATTCCTATCAGTCGAAACTTTCTCTATTTATAAGTATCTTCTATCAATGATCTCTCTGATCAGATGGTAATGGCATAGTACATGTTTGGATCGCTGATGAGATCATGGTTCTTTCTCCTGTGCAATGGCGTCATTGTAGTCGCAGCAAACTGGTAATGCTTCAATAATGCTCAGAACTACTCCAAGTTCAGTAATGAACTTCTTGATCCAAACCACCTCCTTTGCTGCTTCAGAAGCTGCAATGTGCTCTACCTCTATAGTAGAATCGACAACGGTGTCTTGCTAGGAAATTTTCTAACTCACTGCACCTCAATTCAAGATGAATATGTATCTAGACTAAGATTTGGAATCATCCTTATTTGTTTAGTGAAGGGAATTGCTTCCCTCTTTGGTCGCTTATGCATGGCGATCCTATCTCACATCCCCGGATATAACGAAATTAATCCGGACGAAGATGGATTACCCAAGCAACCGTTTCATCATCGTGCTATTCGATTTGAGTAGTCGCTTGAACAAACTTATTGTTCAAGCAACCTAACTCTTTTCCTCAATTAGCCGCGGAATAGATGATGAACGATCGCTGGTTTTTGTGTTTATCATCGGGGTCCATGTTAATTAATAACATACAAAATACAAAAGAACTAGAATCAAAACTAAACAAGACTATACCTCTTGTTTTACCTCTTGATCTTCTATTGTATTCCTATCCTCCTCATGGACATCATGTGGGCGACGATCTTCCATGAGTCGAAGCCTCCTAGATTGCGTCTTCCCTTCCTTGCACGCTCCGAACAAGGGAAGAACAAAAGATCCCTTCTTCTCCTTGCTTGCGTCGACCACCAACCTCCAAGCTTGGTGTCCGCCGGCCCTAAGGAGAGGGAGAGGGTGTGCTGGCCAAGACAAAGGAAGGAGGAACCCTAACTTTTGTTTCCGCCGGCCCTAGGAGAGGGAAAGGGAAGCGCCAGCAATGGAGAAGGAAGAGGGTGACATCGGCCAAAGGAGACGAAAAGCCCTAGGTTGTCATCGTCCATAAGGAGAAGCAAAACCCTAGCCACCACTTCTTGCTGCCTATGCCTCCCACGCCAACTCTAAAACCCTAGCACAACTTATGATGTCGCCCAAGCCTCTCCAACCCATATATAGATCTAGACTTCACGAGATATTTATAATAGTCTACAATAGGGACCAGGAGGAGGAGTTGGATCTTGACCACCCAATGGATCCGAACCATATAAAACCCGATCCATTAATGATGATCCATTCCACTAGAGGATCATCATTGATCTACCTCACTAACCCCGATAAATAAATATGGGCTCCATATATTATTTGTACAAAATATCTCCCCGTGTTTAAGATATCGAATGTCAATTAATTAATTATATTACAAACAATTTAATTAATTAATATCTAACTCCATGCATAGTACCACTCATCCTTATCATCATGTTAGACCAAGTTCACCTGAAGGATTTACATGATGAATCTTATGAGCTCCTCAAGGGGACATCATCATCCTAGTATATAGGACATGGTTTCCTCCTATAATCAATGACACACCATGTAAATAATATTATTTCTCAACTTACTAGGCCTATCGATTTAACACATAAATCTCGCCCATTGGTAAATCAAAAAAATAAATACTAAGTACATGTGCCCATTATTATATCGGGGTTAAGAGCATGTACATCATAATATCTGAGGTCCGATTGAATTATATAGTCAGTATAAATTGAATCACCTCTAAATCGATCCTGCTCAAAACATACAAAGTGTACTAGTATAATTTTATGGTCAAGATAAACCAATACCAAATCACACTACAACCATGCCAATGGTTTGTCAAAAACCATCTTGGTTGTGAGCCTCTACTTATACTCTACAAGGAACTGATAACATGATCTTCTGTGCGACACCACACACCATATTATCTACAATGTAAAGAATTAGACAATATGCAAAAATACAAACAATGATCATGTGATTCTTTTTTCAAAATGAAGAAGTTCATACAAAGGCTAGACTTTCAGTATACATCCCAATAATCTCCCACTTATACTAAAAGACTATGATGCCATTAAATTGCCATACATCTGATTCTGATTCCCTCCACATGCCTTTCAAAAGCTCTCGCTGGAAGGACCTTAGTGAAAGGATTTGCCAGGTTATCCTCTGATGCAATCTTGGCGACATCAACTTCTCCTCGCTTTACGATCTCTCGTATCAGGTGGTACTTGCGCTCTATGTGTTTACTTGCCTTGTGGGCTGGTGGTTCTTTCGAGTTTTCAACTGCACCACTGTTATCACAATAAATTGTGATAGTTCTGGGTAAACTAGGAATCACATCCAAGTCATCAAGAAGTTCCTGAGTCATACAACTTTTTTAGCTGCCTAGAGGCTGCCACATACTCAACTTCCATGGTGGAGTCAACCACGCATTTCAGCTTGACACTCCTCCATACAATGGCTACACCTCCCAAAGTAAACACAAAACCCGAGGTAGACTTACTGTTATCTCTATCTGATTGGAAGTTAGAATCTGTGTAATCCACAGGGAGTAATTGATCTTCCTAGTATACCAGCATATAATCCCTAGTCCTTTTCAAGTACTTCAATATATGCTTTACCATAGTCCAATGTATCTATCATGGATTACTCTGATATATGCTAACTATGCCCACGACAAAGTAGATATCCATCCTCGTACATAACATAGCATACATGAGGCTTCCTACCACTAAAGAATAAGGAATCGCCTTCATCTCCTCTATCTCCTTTGATATTCTAGGATGCATCTCTTTAGATAGAGGTACTCCATGCCTAAAAGGTAGAAAATGTTTCTTGGAGTTTTGCATGCTAAAACGAGCCAAAATAGTGTCTATGTATGAAGCTTTAGATAAGCACAACATCCTTTTCTTGTGATCCCTTATAACTTTGATCCCAAGGATGTGTCCCACTTCTCCCATGTCCTTCATATCAAATTGTTTGGACAACCATACCCTTACATCTGATAACACTTTGACATTATTGCCAATGAACAAAATATTATCTACGTATAGTACAAGAAATACCACAACGTTTCCGTCACATCTCTTGTATACACAAGACTCATCCAGACTTTGAATAAATCTATATGACTGGATTACCTCATCAAAGCGGATGCTCCAAGATCTCAAAGCTTACTTAAATCCATAAATGGACCGATTAAGCTTGCACACAAGATGCTCTTTGCCCTTTGCAATGAATCCCTCTGGTTGCTCCATATAGATGTTTTCTTCAAGACTTCCATTAAGGAAAGTTATCTTGACATCCATCTGCCAAACCTCATAATCTATATGAGCAACAATAGATAAGAGAATTGGGATAGACTTAAGCATGACTACCAGCGAAAAGGTCTCCTCATAATCGATAACCTTTTTCTGAGTATACCCTTTCGCAACAAGCCTTGCTCTGAAGGTCTCTATCTTCCCATCTGATCCTCTCTTTCTTTTGTAGATCCACTTGCATCTAATGACTTTTACACCATTGGGTGGTTCTACTAGCTCCCATACCTGATTGGAATCTATAGATTCTATCTCAGAATTCATCACCCTTTGCCAAGATACCGCATCCTTATCTTGGATTGCCTCATCATATGTCCAAGGATCAAGCAAAATACAAAGACAATACAAAAGAGAACTTTTACACAATTGCTTTGATCACTTTGCTTGTTGCTTGCTTTGGTTTGTCTCTTGAAGGTCTGGAATGCAGCAGCAATTCCCCTCCAAAATCTCCCCAAAAGTCTTGTTGAAATCTTCCCCCAAGCTCCTCCTTTTATGCTTGCCTCAGGCTGATTTTGCGACGATCAGTCGACTGCTCCTGACCTCCAGTCGACTGTTGCTATACCCATTGTCTCACAACGGCTGAATCCACATTGGCAAAAACCCCAACAGATAACCATCAGTTGACTAATCATACCTATCAGTCACCTGGTAACCCCATCAGTCAAGTGCTCAGCGCATCACTCGATTGGAAAATGTTCTGTGCCCAAATTTGCCCCAATCAGTCGACTGATGTCCATCATCAGTCGACTGATGGCGTCGACAGTCGACTACCCTCTCTCGGCAGTTGAATGTTTGGCCAGAACTTGGTCAGTCGAACACTGATCAAGTCCAATCAACCTAGAGCAGTCAATTGACACCTATGCCAGTCCACTGATGTCGGGTAAAACCTCAAACACCAAGTTATTTGAGCATCATACCATTGGGTAAACCCTCAAACACCACGTTTGATCCTCCGACACTTAGTCTTAGCCACTTGGCCAAGTCCACCTCATCCTCTCATGGAGTTCCGCTCCGAAACTCTCTTCCCTTGGCCTACATCTCTCGGATGCACCAAGCGCACAACTTCGCAATGCCATCCTTCGTGTCTCTTGCCCTCGAAGTATGCTTCCCTTGGGCCTCACTTCATTCGCTCCCCGTCCGACGGTCCCTTGGATGAACCAAGCGCATGGCTTCGCAATGTCATTATTCACCGACTCAAGGACCCCGAGCCTAGTGAACTTGCCATGTCCTCAAGACTTCCCACACCAACCCTCATGCTTGGATTTTCCATGCCAAGCCCCATGCTTGGACTTTCACCACCAAGGCTACACACTTGGACTTACGTGGCCAACCCTATGTCATACTTCCCATGACAATCCCATGTCATGCATTTGGTCTAACATCAAAATACAGTTCGAGTCAAACTTGAGTCCTGGGCCGATTGTACTAACAGTGCATGGCAATCCTATCTCACGTCCCCGGATTAAAAAAATTAATCCGGACGAAGATGGATTACCCAAGCAACCATTTCATCATCGTGCTATTCGATTTGAATAGTCGCTTGAACAAACTTGGTTTTCAAGCAACCTAAATCTTTTCCTCGATTAGCCACGGAATAAATGATGAACGGATCGCCGATTTTTATGTTTATCATCGGGGTCTGTGTTAATCAATAACATACAAAATACAAAAGAACTAGAATCAAAACTAAACAAGATTATACCTCTTGTTTTACCTCTTGATCTTCTATTGTATTCCATTCCTCCTCTTGGACGTCGTGTGGGCGATGATCTTCCAAGAGTCGAAGCCTCCTAGATCGCGTCTTTCCTTCCTTGCTCGCTCCGAACAAGTGAAGAACAAAATCTCCCTTCTTCTCCTTGCTTGAGCTAACCACTAACCACCAAGCCTGGTATCCGCCAGCCCTAAGGAGAGGGAGAGGGTGTGTTGGCCAAGACAAAGGAAGGAGGAACCCTAACCTTTTTTGTCGTCGGCCCTAGGAGAGGGAAAGGGAAGTGCCAACAATGGAGAAGGAAGAGGGTGGCGTCGGCCAAAGGAGAAGAAAAGCCCTAGGTTGTCATTGCCCACAAGGAGAAGTAAAACCCTAGCCACCACTTCTTGCCGCCTAAGCCACGCCAACTCCAAAACTCTAGAACAACTTATGTTGCTGCCCAAGCCTCTCCATCCCTTATATAGATCTAGGCATCATGACGTATTTATAATAGGCTATAATACGGACCATGAGGAGGAGTTAGATCTTGGCCACCCAATGGATCCGAACAACATAAAATCTGATACATTAATGATGATCCATTCCACTTGAGGATCATCATTGATCTACCTCACCAACCCCCATAAATAAATATGGGCTCCATATATTATTTGTATAAAATATCTTCCTGTGTTTAAGATATTAAATGCCCTTTAATTAATTAAATTACTGACAATTTAATTATTTAATATCTAACTCCATGAGTAGTACCACTCATCCTTATCATCATGTTGGACCAAGTCCACCTACAGGATTTACATGATAAACCTTATGAGCTCCTCAAGGGGACATCATCATCCTAGTATATAGGACACGGTTTCCTCCTATAATCAATGACACACCATGTAAATAATATTATTTCTTAACTTACCAGGCCTATCAATTTAATACATAAATCTTGCCCATTGGTAAATCAAAGAAATAAATGCTAAGTATATGTGCCAGTTATTATATCAGAATTAAGAGCATGTACATCATAATATCTGAGGTCCGATTAAATTATATAGTCAGTATACATTGGTCCTGCTCAATACAAACAAAGTGTACTAGTGTAATTCTATGGTCAAGATAAACTAATATCAAATCACACTACAACTACGCCAATGGTTTGTCCAAAACCATCTTGGTTGTGAGCCTCTACTTATACTCTACAAGGAACTGATAACATGATCTTCTATGCGACACCACACACCATGTTATCTACAATGTAAAGTATCAGACAATATGCAAAAATGCAAACAATGATCATGTATTTCTTATTTCAAAATGAAGATGTTCATACAAAGGCTAGGCTTTCAGTATACATCCCACGTTTGGAAGTTGACATTAGTATACCTACTTACTACCATATCACCTCCTCCATCTACAAAGAACAAATCCTTAGTCCTTCTCAGGTATTTAAGGATTGTCTTTACAACCACCCAATGGTCCATACCAGAATCCAATTGGTATCTACTCGTAACGCTCAAAGTGTACAATACATCGGGCCTCGTACATAACATAGCATACATGATCGATCATATAGCTGACGTATATAGGATTTGACTCATGCGAATCCTCTCGTCTTCCATGCGTGGGCACATAGACTTTGAAAGGTGATTCCCATGCCTCGTGGGAATAAAACATATCTTGGATTCTTCCATGCTAAACTGTTTTAGCATTTTGTTCATGTATGTAGATTGCGAAAGATCAAGCAATCGATTCGATCTATTTCTATAGATATTAATCCCCAAAATATAGGTTGCTTGTCCCATGTCTTTCATTGGGAACATTTTGGACAACAAGACCTTGACTGTTTGCAAAAAAGGAATATCATTTCCTTTAATTAATATGTCATCGACATACAATACTAGGAACATGACCGCACTCCCATTAACCTTCTTATACACACAGGGCTCCTTAGGATTTTGTGAGAAATCAAAGTGTTTGATTGCCTCATCAAAACAGATATTCCAACTCCTGGATGCTTGCTTCGATCCATAAATGGAACGTTGAAGCTTGGATACTTTGTTCTTGTCAATGGATGTGAAACCCTTAGGTTGTATCATATATACATCCTCAGACAGGTTTCCATTAAGGAAAGTTATTTTCACATCCATTTGTCATATCTCATAATCAAAATAAGCTATCATGGCTTGGAGTATTCAAATGTATTTAAGCATAGCTACTGGTGAAAAAGTTTCATCATAGTCAACACCTTGTCTTTGATGATAGCCTTTTTCCACTAATCTAGCTTTATAGGTAATAATATTACCATCCATGTCGGTTTTCTTCATGAAAACCCACTTGCACCTTATAGTCGTTATGCCTTTGGGTGGGTGTACCAGGTTCCAAACATGGTTTTCATACATGGAATCCATTTCTGATGTCATGGCTATTAGCCATCTTTCCTTGTTTGAACTATTCAGTGCCTCTTCGTAACTAGTAGGTTCCTCATTATCTATGAGCAACGTGTCATTAGATTCACTTATGAGAAATCCATATCTCTCAGGAATCCTACGTGTTCTATCACGTTCAACTATTATTTCATCCGAATGAGTAATTAGTTGTGCTTCTTGACTAGGCATCTCTTCTGTGTCTACCATTGCCTTTTGAACTACACTTAGTTCAACCTAACTCCCAATGTTTTCCTGTAAGAGAAAGTCCATCTCTAGGAATACAACATGCCTTGAAACTAACATCTTTTGTTCTGAGGGATGATAGAATTGGTAACCCCTCATTTCCTTAGGGTAACCAATAAATAGACACTTATCAGACTTAGCCTCCAGCTTGTCTGATATTGTCCTCTTCACATAAGCATAACAACCCCATATCTTCAAATAAAATAAATGAGTTTTTTTTACTATTCCACATCTCATATGGAGTAGTAGAGATTGCCTTAGTTGGGACTCTATTTAACAAGTAAACAGCAGTCTCGATTGCGTAACTACAAAAGGTTTTTGAAAGACTTGCATGCTGCATCATTGACCTAACCATGTCCAACAAGGTTCGGTTTAACCTTTCAGCCACACCATTATGTTGTGGCATGTAAGGTGGAGTCCTTTGGGACATGATGCCATTGTCCCTTATATAATCTTAAAACTCTTGGCTTAAGTATTCACCACCTCGATCCGATCGAAGTACTTTAATACTTTTCCCAAGTTGTTTCTCTACTTCCTTTCTAAAATCTTTAAAACTTTCAAAGACTTCAGATTTGTATCTTAACAGATACAAATACCCATATTGTGAATAATCATCAATAAAGGTAACAAAGTAGCTATAATCTCCTATGGCATGAGTTGACATTGGTTCGCATACATCGGTATGTATAAGGCCCAATCCCTCAATTGCTCGTTCACCCTTTCCTATGAAAGGTAGTTTAGTCATCTTTCCTTTTAAGCATGAAAACACATGTGTCTAATAAATCTGATTCATAAGACTCCAAAATGCCAAGCCTATGCAGTTTGGACATGCATTCATTGCTTAAATGACAAAGACGACAATGGCATAATTGCGAGGTTAATTGATTATCTAGCTTAGCGCGTTTGCTATTTGATTCGTTATTGAATATTGTGTTGGATGTATCTAACGTGTAGATTCCATTATTTAATATCCCAGTAGCATAAAGAACACCATTTAACATAATGTAACAACAATTATTACTAAACATCAAATGATAACCTTTCTTATTCAAACATTAAATAGAAACAATGTTCTTTATTAATGCAAGAATATAAAAACAATCATCCAATTATAAAACTAGTCCTGTAGGAAGTCACAACATATCAGTACTCTTGGCAACTACAGTAACTTTTGCTCCATTGCCAACCCTTAGATTTGCTTCTCCCTTAACCAGTCTTCTTCTGTTCCTAAGCCCCTATATGTCATTACATATATGTGAGCCACACCTGGTATCCAATATCCAAGTGCTAGAAGAAATAGTATGACATTCAATAACAAATATACTTGAAGTAGATTGGGCATCAGATGCCTTTTTCTGTTTCAGTGACTCCAGATACTGCTTGCAGTATCTCTTCCAATGACCATCTTTGCCACAATGATGGCAGGTGACCTTGGGAGTTATTTCTTTATTCTTTGCCTTTTTCTTCCCTTTAGCTTTGGTTTTTGACTTCCTCTTAGAACCTTTCTTTGAGGAGTCAACCAACATCACTGCCTTATGTTCTTTAGCAACAGATGACTCCACTGTTTTGAACATATTGATCAATTCAGTAATTGTGGACTCAATCTTATTCATCTGATAGTTCATCAAAAATTGTGAATAGCTACCAGTCAGATTGTGAAGAATTAAGTTAATACTTAATGTTAGTAATATATGAGAGATGTCCTAAGGTAATCGCCTTATGTATGAACCATTTATATGATAAATGAAGATTCACTATTTGAGTATACATGTTTTATGTATTTGATTGGATCTTAAACTCATTTACTGAATGTCCACGATATGATTCACAGCATGAGAGAATTTGTGATTGGATCACAACTAGTGAGTATCTCTACATGTGTAATTGTGATGTATCGAAATTATCCTTAGTCGATGAATTGATGGATTTGGACACCATCAATTCTGTCGAGACTAGCACGAGGTATACTCCTTGGTGTATCCAAGCAGCTGATTCTCACTGGCTAGAGACATTGTGATGTTCAGAGTTAATCGTGGATGCTAGTTATGGTAACTAGTTCATTGGAGTGACCAGCCGTAAGACTTCATATGGTTCTCTGCATATATAGATATGTCAATGAAGTTCTTACTGTGGCTTAAGTGCGATGTTCCTTTGACTTGCGGTATTCAAGTCATCTTGATCATGGAGACTTATGCTTTGACATCTTAAGCTAACATCTCTAAGGAGATGTGGACCCGGGATGATTGGGTATAAGTCGAAGTGATCGAAGGTGTTTGAATAGCCTATAAAGGATTCGCCACTCCTTGCGAGGAGATGTATACCCATGGCCTCTCGTCGGATTGTTACTAAAGTCTTTGGCCAAAGCATTACATGTTTAGAGTAAGGTACTCTTCGATACATGTGGAGTAACTAGAATCCGTAGGACGAGAAATTGATACTTAGGCTAGGTGTGACGTAGTCAGCCTAGTGGGGACTGACACTATAGACCATGTCCTGAACCAAGTGGGTATAAGATGAGTGAAGGGAATGGGGCACGAATCATTCGAGCTGCTGAAGGGTTTCAGAAATAGTTCTGGATCAACCGTTGATCTTTTCGGTTAATTGGGGATCATGATGTACTACTAGGTGCCACTCATGATCATTCTATAATTAATGGTTAATTATAGACGACCAACATAAACCGAGAACCTATTTGGTCACACGCACAACGAGCGTAATCCGAAGGATTTAAAATGATCTTGAGAATGAGATTCTCAGACCGAGAGAAACTATATTTGGTTGGACCAAACATGGAGCGAGCATGAAATCGTTTCAGGCGCAATGGAAGCGTGGATGAGTCGTGTCTTATGAAGACATAATGGATGGACCAAAATGGTTTGGTTCTAATCCAATGGAGGAGAATAAACCAAAGGGTTTGGTTTATTTTAAACGAATGAACCAAAAGTTGGTTCGGTTCATTTTAACTTAAAATAAACCATCATAGTTTGGTTTATTTTAACTTATCTTAATGGAGCGGGTTAACGGGCCTAATGGTTATGATCCAATAACCATTAAGAGAATTAGTTCTCTATAAAAGAGGACTTAAGGGATTAATTAAGCCCTAATCCAAAAACCCCTTGCCCTAAGGTTGCCGCCCACCCCATTGAGGGAGCTTTCGGCGCCAACCTCTTGCCGCCGCCCATAGCTCCTCCAACCGGCGTCCAGAAGGTAGCTTCCTTCCCCCTCGCCGGCGTCGAGCTGCTGCCAGTTAGTGCTCCAGAGATCTCCTTCAGGTTTGGCATCAAGGTGAGCTCAATCTTCCTTGGTTGGCCAGCACCTATCACCTCCACCAAAGCTGTCCAGTTTTCTGGACAGCTTGTTCTCCTCTCGTCGGAGCGTCGTTTGGACGACGGTTAGAGCTCCGACAGCAGCTAACTTACCGGGGATTCGATCTCCGGTAATCCTCTGAGGTGGAGGACGAAGGATTCGTCAATCGGTTGACAAATACCTCTCCGGAGAAGCGAGTTTTGAGAACTCGGTTTTGGATCCGAATTTGGATTCGGATCGTGATCATCTCTCGATCACGTCGTCTTCAACACGAGGCTAGTAACCCGAACGAAGACGAAGCTCATGGCTTAGCGAAGTCATCCTAAGGATACTCGGCGTGGATACGGATAGAGACGATTCTAGCGAGGATCGTTCTGGTTGATGCCGTTCCCGCTACACGTAATACGAAAGGTATAACGTAGATAAATTTCCTTTTATTGCAAAAATAAATTTACGGTTATGTCTACACTTGTTGTAATATGCATGCGTGTGTTGTGTGTGTTGTAATAAATGTAGATTTATTATTTTTATTGCTTCCGCTGTGCTCATGTTTGCGAAACGTGATCGAACACACACACGCCGCGGTGCCGGAAACCCAACAGTGGTATCAAAGCCCAGGTTGTGTTTCGACATAATCGTAAAATGGTTTTGCGATAGTCATAATGTTATTTCTAGAAATTTTCTAATTTTGGAAATTTAGAAGTATTTATGGAAATTTTTCAATTTTGGAAAGTCTAGAAGTATTTATGGAAATCTTCCACTTTTTGAAAGTTGGAAGTATTTATGGAAATTGATATTTTCCATAAATAAAATATTTGATTAGATTCTGGAAATTTGTTTCCTAATTTAATCATGATTTGATTTGGGAAATCAAATCTTAAAATATTTTATTTCCATAAGTAGTTTTGATGATTTAGAAAATTGGTTTCCTGAATTGACTTTCCTTAATCAACTATTTCCACAAATAAAATATGTGATTAGATTTGGAAATTTGTTTCCTAATTTAATCATGATTTGATTTGGAGAATCAAATCTTAAACATATTTTATTTCCATAAATAGTTATGACAAATAAAGAAATTATGTACATGACATAATTATATGACATGTAATTGCATTAGATGCATATCATAATGCCATGCGTGTCGTGACATGTAGATGTATGTCATGTATGCCATGCCATGTAGATAATAGTTATTTGCATGCAAAGAGGATGAGACATAAAAACCTTTAAACAATATTAAAGCCTACACCTTCCATTAATATGGTTTGAACCAGAGTTCCGTTTCTTGTTTGGGTTGTTGGACTCTCTCCAAGCCCGGCTCGAACCCAAACATGTTCAAACCATGGAATAGTTTAATACTAATATGGTAAGAGTCAGAGGACAATCGTTAGCTTTGGTTGTTGGACTCTCTCCAAGCTGGGCTAATTGGTTGAATGCGCTCTAACCATATTAAAACTATTTCTCGATTAATGGGTTGGCTTTAACCTGGAGCATCGGCTTGTTGGACTCTCTCCAAGGTCGATGTAAAGGGAGGTGAAGTTGGGTGCTATGCATATGATGCATACTTGTTAATGTGTTAACAACCCGATGTATGTGTGAACATTCAATTAGTTGATAGCACATTGTGATAGTTGCATATACGTGATATGCAATCGGTATAGTTGATACCTACCGTCGTAGTTATGAATTGCTTGTTGGACTCTCTCCAAGGTTGTTCATTTCTATGATGGATATCAGCCCATTCGGAGATGGACCTACGATCTCCCGAAGTGATTTTGGGGTTTTTAAAATTTGAAAAATGAATGGAATTTATGAATGTATAATGATGCATTTTAAAATCATCTTTCTTATATATGCTCGTTTTGTATTTCTAAGATTGATCATGATGTCTTTGAATTTGCATTCCATTTTGGATTCAAATAAATTGACTGGGCCGAACTTCTTGGACTGGCTTAGAAACTTGAGAATTGTTCTCAAGGTGAAAAGCTTGTATATGTCCTCGAAGCGCCTCTTCCCGCCTATCCTAGTGACGATGCAACTCCAGACCAATTGTTGGTCTATCAGAAACATGTGACTGATTCTGAACTGACAAGTTGCATCATGCTAGCCGCGATGGAACCCAAGCTACAGCGTAATGAGCATATGGATGCTCATATCGTAGTCCTTCATCTTTATGAGTTGTTTGATAAGCAAGTGAGATTCGAAAGGTTCGAAGTCTCCAAGCTCCTCTTCACCTCTGAGATGCAAGGAGGTTCATCTGTGGTACTGCTCAACATGCTGAAGACTGTGGAGCCTTCTGAGAAGCATGAGTAGGGGACGGTGTTGTTAGTTGATTCCTCGAAGAAAGGTTCTAAGAGGGAGTCAAAGGAACAACAGAAGGGGAAGAAGAAAAAGGCTAAAAAGGCAGAACTAGCTCAAAAGGGCACTTTCCATCATTATGGCAAGGAGGGCCAATGGCGAAGAAATTGCAAGATTTATCTTGAGTCCGTGAAGAAGGATAAGACATCGGATGCCCCATCTTCTTCAGAAATCTTCTTTATTGATTGTCATTCTATTTCCTTAGACACTTGGGTACTGGATACTGGGTGTGGCTCACATATATGTAATGACATACATGGGCTAAGGAATAGAAGAAGACTCGTCAAGGGAGAGTCAAATTTACGTGTTGGGAATGGAGCAAAGGTTGCTGCACTCGCCATCGGAACGTATTTGTTAAAACTCCCTGCAGGACTTGTCTTAGAACTGGACAATTGCTTTTATATTCCTTCGTTCATAAAGAACATCATTTCTATTTCTTGTTTAAATAGAAATGGTTTCTATTTGATGTTTAGTAACAATTGTTGTTACATAACTTTGAATGAGGTTCTTTATGGGACTGGAACTTTAAGCAATGGTGTTTATACGTTGGACGTATCCAGTGACATTTGCAATATCGAAGCGAGCAACAAGCATGCTCGAAAGGATAATCAAATAGACTCCTACATGTGGCATTGTCGTCTTGGCCATGTAAGCAAGAAACGCATGTCCGAATTACACCGATGTGGAATTCTGGAATCGTTTGAATTGGATTCATACGATACATGCGAATCATGCTTAAAAGGCAAGATGACTAAGTTACCTTTTACGGGAAAAGGTGAACGAGTGGGAGAGTTGCTAGGCCTAATACATAGTGATGTATATGGACCTATGTCAACTCAATCTTTAGGAGGCTATAGCTACTTCATTACCTTCACCGATGATCACTCACGGTTTGGGGATGTGTTCTTGATGAAACACAAGTCTGAAGCCTTTGAAAGGTTCAAAGAATTCAGAAGTGAAGTAGAGAAACAACATGACAAGAGTATTAAAATACTTCGATCGGAACGAGGTGGTGAATACTTGAGTCAGGAGTTTCTTGATTATCTAAGAGACAATGGCATATTGTCTCAATGGACTCAGCCATATACACCATAGCATAATGGTGTATCTGAGAGGCATAACCGGACCTTGTTGGACATGGTCAGGTCAATGATGAATCATGCGAATCTTCCCAAGTCCTTTTGGGGCTATGCACTTCAGACAGCTATTTACTTGTTAAACAGAATGCCTACCAAGGTAGTCTCAACTACTCCATATGAGATATGGAATAGCAAGAAACCTCATGTATCTTACTTGAAGATATAGGGTTGTCCTGCTTATGTGAAGCGGACAGTATCAGACAAATTGGATGCTAAGTCTGATAAATGTCTATTTATTGGATACCCTAAGGAAACAAGGGGTTACCAATTCTATCATCCTGTGGAACAAAAGGTGTTTGTTTCAAGGCATGCTGTGTTTCTAGAGAAAGAGTTTATCTTGCAAGAAAAAAGCGTTGTCGCCGAGCTTGAGGAGGCTCGAGAGACTCAAATAGACATTGATGAGATACCTGGTGAAGCACAACAGCCGACAACTCATAGTGATGAGCAATCGGCTGGACCTATTGTAACACCACATCTTCGTAGATCTGGTAGAACACGCAACATTCCTGAGAGATATGGATTTCTCGTAAGTGAATCGAACGACGTGTTACTCATTGATGATGAGGAGCCTACCAGTTATGAAGAAGTGTTGACAAGTTCAGAAAGGGATAAGTGGCTTGGTGCCATGAAGTCGGAAATGGATTCCATGTATGAAAACCAAGTTTGGAACTTGGTTGACCCACCTGAAGGGATAAAGCCTATAGGGTGCAAGTGGGTTTTCAAGAAGAAAACCGACATGGATGGTAATGTGATTACCTATAAGGCTAGATTGGTGGAGAAAGGATATCGTCAAAAACAAGGTGTTGATTATGACGAAACCTATTCGCATAACATGTACTAGTCTCACAGAATTGATGATATTCAATCTCATCAATTCATCGATTAGGCATAGTTTCAATACTTGCATATTTACACATGATGAGATACCCACTAATTGTGATCCAATCAAAATTTTTCTGATGTTATGCATCGTATTGCGGACTTCAGTACATGAGTTTAAGATCTAATCAAATACATAGATAATGTACACTCAAATAGTGAATTTTATTAATAACTTCTAAGGCGATTGCATTAGGACAACTCTCAGTTACATTAGGCCTTGCGTCTAGTTTGACAATTTAAGGCCCTGTGCCTAGTATGGCAATTAAAGGCCATGTGCCTAATATAACAATTGAAGGCCCTGCGCCTAGTATGCCATTTTAAAGCATTGCGTCTATTGTGATAGTTTGTTATTCTATGTTTGATATGGCATAATTTATATCAGTAAGAACTTTTGAAACTTCACTCGGCTTCGCTCTTCAGTTTCACTAAAGAGGGGGAACTTATGATGGATGTGGTGTTTTTTAGCTAAAGGTTGAGAAGGATTTTTTAGCAGTTGAGGAAGAGGAATTTTGTATCAACTAGGGTAGAGAAGTTTGTGTTTTATCAATTAAGGTAGAGAAGTTTTTGTTTTATAAGTAAGGTAGAAAAATTTTTGTTTGCAGGAAGCGTAGTGTTAATAAATACTTGTAAAACTTCACTCGACTTTGCTCTTTAGTTTTACTAAAGATGGGAAACTTATGATGGGTTTGGTATTTTCAGTCAAATACTTATTGTGTTTTTTAGAAGGTATTAGGTGCGAGTTCTGACCAGTTAGTATGTTTCCCGGAGAGTATATGCAGTTCCCAAGCTGAGTAGAGGTGATCAGATTAGTCACACTCAAAGCTAAGTGTTGATATATGTAATTCCCAACCAGTTAGTATGTTTCTCGAGCAGTATGTTTAATTCTCGAGCAGAGTAGGGGTGAGCTAATTAGTTATGCAGCTAAGTATTATGTTGACAGAGTAATATGTGCACTTCCTGATTGATGTATGTAATTCCTGAGTAGTATGTGTAATTCCCGAGTTGAGTAGGAGTGAGCAGATTAGTGATGGTCATAGCTAAGTATTGTGTTGATAGAGTAGTATGTATACTCCCTAATTGATATATGTAATTCCCGAACAATATGTGTAATTCCCGAGTTGAGTAGGGGGAAGCAAATTTGTTGTACTCAGAGCTAAGTATTGTATTGATAAAGCAATATATGTGTTGCTCGATTGATATACGTATTACCCAAGTAGTGTATATAATTCCTGAGTCCTATGTGTCGTTTTCGTGCCAAGTAAGGGGAAGTAGAATAGTTCAAAGTGCATGTGAGAGTTGGGTTTTCTAGGTCAGATTATGTTTGCAGTGTATTTCCTGAGCAGTCAGTATGTTTCCCGAGTTGTTAGTGTATTTCCTGAGTAGTCAATACATGTCCCGAGTTGTTAGTGTATTTCCCGAGCAGTCAGTATGTTTTTCGAATAGTTAGTATATTTCCCGAGTAGTATATATATTTCCCGAGTGATGCATGATTTTCTGGGAATCTTTCTGGGGAAGGTGAAAAAGGGCAATGGGGGTATTTTCGAGTAAAAGAAGTGATGGGGAATGTGATGAAGTGTTATTAATATTTTTTGTTTATATGTTTAATTAATAATTGGCAAGAAGATAGGAAGCATACGAGATACGTGGAGAATGTGAAAGGAACTATTTTGAAAAGAAGTGGGAGAAGCAGTTATATCTTAACAAGTTGGTAGGGGTATTAAAGTAAATCCACTTTATAAAGAGGTGGGACGAATCTCCTATAAAAGGGGCAGAGGTGGAAGGAGAAAGGGGTTAGTTTTTCTCTTCGCTATTCCATACCTCAAAGATCTTCTCACTTCTTTCTGCATTTTCTTCATTCTCCTACCATGGCTGACTTGAGCGTTAGAGGGGTCGTGCTAGAAAGTCAGCCCACCCTTAACATTCTTCTTTAAAATAACAGATCTAGCTCGCAGCTCAAGGATCCAAGGCAATCAGAAGAGGATCTAAGCAGGCCGAAGAAGAGGCACCATCACTTTGGATAAAAAATTTCTAAATCGATTTAAAATTCCAATATCTGATCCAACTACTATATGTGTAAGATCAATGGATGTTGGACAGTGGGTGCTTCATGTATATGACTGGAGACCTACTGAAGTTTATGAAGCTCAAATTCAAAAACCTAGGATTGGTAGCCTTCGGAAACAATGATAAACTCAAAATCATTGGATCAGGTGATATTGAGCTAAACTCAAATTTTATAATACGCAAAGTCTTATTAGTAGAGAATTTTGAGTTTAATCTTTTAAGTGTTAGTAAATTATATGATATTAGTTATAAATATATCTTTTTAACAAATGAATGTCTAATTAAGAATAATGATTGCTAAAAAATCATACTTAGATGAATTAGGAATAATAATATTTACTCAATAAATCTACCCAACTCCTCAACCAAGTATCTAATGATACAACAAGAGGAATAATGGTTGTGCCATAGACGCCTGGGCCACTCACATCCAAGGCTTATATGTAGAATATGTCATAATGGTGTAGTTAGAGGAACACCTAAACTAGGTAACTTAGAAAATAAAATATGTAACGCATGCAAAAAAGAAAAACAAATTAAAACTTCACATTAATTGACTAATAAAGAGAGAACTAAAGATGTGCTTGAACTCCTACACTTGGACCTTTTTGACTCACATGGAGCCAAGTCACTGAACGGAAGTAAATATTATTTAGTAATAGTAGATGACTATGTTGGACTTTCCGAGCCGCAAAAACCGCTTTTTGCGTTGTGGAAACCTCGGAAGCCCGACCACGGATCCATGCGAAGATATATAAAACTAAATTCATGTATATGATTATAAAACCCTAGATCTACCTTAGATCTAGAAGGTGAGAGCATTACCCTCGTAGCGACGCCCTTCGCTTATCCCGCTCGTCCAAACGCTTTGTCGGAACTCAAGAGTGTCAAATGTACACTCCTCTACAAGTATCCACACGGACAAATGGTGGAGAAAAACACCTTAGAGTGTGCTAGCACCCTTTAGGTATTTTGGCCAAGGAAGTCTTGAGAGAGAAAGAAGGAGAGCTACGAAGAAGATGATGAATTTACCAACCAAAAAAAAAAATGAATTCACATCATCAAATGAAAATGGTTGGCCACTAATTGTAGGGGGGTTACATGCATGCATGTAACTCCAAGAGCCTATGGCTCTTTTGTTGGAATGTATACTGAAAGCCTAGCTCTTTTTGTATGAACATTTTATTTTGAAATAAGAATCACATGATCATTGTTTGCACTTTATATTTATTATATGTGTGCATATTGTCTAATATTTTACAATGTAGATAACATGGTGCTTGGTGTGGCACAGAAGATCATGTTATCAGTTCCTTGTAAAATATAAGTAGAGGCTCACAACCAAGATGGTTTTGGACAAACAATTGGCATGGTTGTAATGTAGCTTGGTATTGTTTTTTTTTGAACATAGAGTTACACTAGTACACTTAGGTGTATTGAGCAAGACCGACATAGAGGTGATTCATTTATTGCTGACTACATAATTGAATCGGACCTCGGATATTATGTTGTACATGCTCTTAATCCGGATATAATAACGGGCACATGTACTTAGTATTTATTTCTTTGATTTACCAGAGGGTGAGATTTCTATGGATTAAATCAATATTCCCGGTAAGTTGGGAAATGATATTATTTACATGGTGTGCCGTTGATTATAGGAGGAAACCGTGTCCTATATAATAGGTTGATGATGTCCCCTTGAGGAGCTTATAAGGTTCATCATGTAAACCCTGCAGGTTGACTTAGTCAACATGATGATAAGGTTGAGTGGTACTACTCGAGGAGTTAGATGTTAATTAATTGATGGTCAGTAAATCAATCAATTGACGGACATTCAATATCTTAAACACGGAGAGATGGATGTACAAATAATATATGGTGCCCATATTAATTTATGGGGGTTGGTGAGGTAATTCAATGATGATCCTCTAGTGGAATGGAACATCATTGATGGATCAAGTTTGTGTGGTTCCGATCCATCGGGTGGCCAAGATCCAACTCCTCCTCATTGTCCCTATCGTAGCCTAATATAATCCTCATGAAGCTCTAGATCCAAGGATGTAAAACAAAACTCTAGAACCGACGGTTAAGATTAAATCTCTAGATCCGACGGTGGAGATTAAATCTCTAGAATCGATGGTTGAGATTAAATCCCTAGAACCGAGGGTTGAGATTAAATCTCTAGATCCGACGGTGGAGGTTAAATCTCTAGAACCGATGGTTGAGATTAAATCTCTAGAACCGACGGTTGTGATTAAATCCCTAGATCTGACGGTTGGGATGAAACCTTAGATTCGACGGTTGGAATGAAACCCTTGATCCGACGGTTGGGATGAAACCCTAGATCCGACGGTTGGGATGAAACCCTAGATCTGACGGTTGGGATGAAACCCTAGATCCCATGGTTGGGATGAAAACCCTAGATTCGACGGTGGAGATTGAAAGGAAGCCTAAGCCTAACTCTATAAATAAGGCTCTAAGGTGGGTGGCAACAACTTAATGAAAAGGTTGTTAGTTTTCCTTGAGAGATTAGGGTTTTGCCTACCTAAGCTTGGGCGGCAAGAAACCCTAAGGAAGCTTTTGGTTGGGTGGCTAGGGTTTGGATTGAGGAGTAGGCAGCAACAAGAGGAGAAGATCCCTTCTTCTTCCTAAGGTGTGGCCGGCGCCTATCCCTCTTCTTCCTTTCAACCTTGGCCGACGCTCTTCCCTTCTGTAGGGAGTTGCTTCGGAGGCTCATTGGCTCCCATGTCCCCGGATTAAAATTTTCACTAATGAAAGAATTAATCCGGATGGGATGAGTTTCCTTAGCACAACCTAATCATCGTCGTGCTAACAACTTGAGTGGTCGCTTGAACAAACTAGTTGTTCAAGCAACACAACTCTTCTAGTTGATTAGCCGCGGAAGAGACGACGGATGGATCGCCGGTTTTTGTGTTTGTCTTCGGGGTCCATGATTATACAATATATATACATACGCACACATGTATAATAAACACTAAAAGGAACATGCTCAGATCTGAAAATAAAGTTATAAAACTTTATACCTTACGATCTTCTACCGTATGTCCTATCCTTCTCGTAGACGACGTGTGGACGAAGATCCTCCATGAGTAGAATCCTTCTAGATCGCGTTCTTCCCTTCCTTGTCCGCTGCTAAAAAAGAAAAGAACCAACAAATACCTATCCTTTCTAGAACCGGCCACCAAATTAGATAATTTGATGCAACCGCCGGCCAAGGAACAAGTGGATGAGGCGCTGGCCACCAATGGAAGGAGAACCGCTGGCCACTTTGGAGAGTATGGAGGAGTGAACGCCGGCCACCAATGGAAGGAGAACCGCCGGCCAAGGAATAAGAGAGAGGCCTAGAGGATGGGCGCCGGCCAAGTCTTGATGGAGGAAGATGGGCGCCGGCAACAAGGAGAAGGAAGATGGTTGCCACCCAAGCCTTTGCTCCAAACCCTAGCCGCCCACTTTGAGAAGAGCCAAACCCTAACTCCAATTCTATTATTCTTGCCGCCTAAGCTTAAGCCTTCTATTTATATAATTGGGATTAAGCCTCCTTTAATCTCCACCGTCAAATCTAGGGATTTAATCTCCACCGTGGATCTAGGGTTTTATCCCAACCGTCGGATCTAGGGTTTCATCCCAACCGTCGGATCTAGGGATTTAATCCCAACCGTTGGTTCTAGGTTTTGTTTTACATTCTTGGATCTAGACTTCACAAGGATTATATTAGGCTACGATAGGGACCATAAGGAGGAGTTGGATCTTGGCCACCCGATGGATCGGAACCACACAAACTTGATCCATCAATGATGTTCCATTCCACTAGAGGATCATCATTGAACTACCTCACCAACCCCCATAAATTAATATGGGCTCCATATATTATTCGTACAATAATCTCCCCGTGTTTAAGATATCAAATGTCCGTCAATTAATTGATTTACTGACCATCAATTAATTAACATCTAATTCCTCGAGTAGTACCACTCAACCTTATCATCATGTTGACTAAGTCAACCAGCTGGGTTTACATGATGAACCTTATGAGCTCCTCAAGGGGACATCATCAACCTAATATATAGGACACGGTTTCCTCCTATAATCAACGACACACCATGTAAATAATATCATTTCCCAACTTACCGGGCATATTGATTTAATCCATCTAAATCTCACCCTCTGGTAAATCAAAGAAATAAATACTAAGTACATGTTCCCGTTATTATATCGGGATTAAGAGCATGCACAACATAATATCCGAGGTCCGATTCAATTATGTAGTCAGTACTAAATTGAATCACCTCTATGTCGGTCCTGCTCAATACACCTAAGTGTACTAGTGTAAGTTTATGTTCAAGACAAAACAATACCAAGCTACACTACAACCATGCCAATGGTTTGTCCAAAACCATCTTGGTCGTGAGCCTCTACTTATATTTTACAAGGGACTGATAACATGATCTTCTGTGCCACACCAAGCACCATGTTATCTACAATGTAAAATATTAGACAATATGCACACATATATAATAAATATATAAAGTGCAAACAATGATCATGTGATTCTTATTCCAAAATAAAATGTTCATACAAAAAGAGCTAGGCTTTCAGTATACATTCCAACACCTTCTTCCTTTTCTCCTTTGTCGGTGGAAACAAGGGCTAGGTTTTATCCTTGGAGCTCTTGGTCAGCGCCCTCTTCTTTTCTCCTTGGTGGCCAGCGACAACTATTCTTCAAAGTTGGTCGGTGCTCAAGAAGCTACTCCTTGGCCGGCGGTTATATCAAGTTCCTTGGCTTGGTGGCCGGTTCTAGATAGGAGAAGGAGTTTTCGTTTGGTTCTTCTCTTTGTTCGGAGCGAGCAAGGAAGGGAATAACGTGATCTAGGAAGCTTCAACTCGTGGAGGATCTTCGCCCACACGACGTCCACGAGGAGGATAGGACATACAATAGAAGATCGAGAGGTATAAAAGTTTTACAACTTTTATTATTGATCTTTGCATGTTCTTTTTGATATGCTAGCTTATGTTCTTTCTGTTAGTATGTGTTGATTATACTAGTTTACATTTGTATGTATTTGTATAATCATGGACCCCGAAGACAAACACAAAAATTGGCGATCTGTCCGTCGTCTCTTCCGCGGCTAATCGGCTAGAAGAGTTGTATTGCTTGAACAACTAGTTTGTTCAAGCGATCGCTCAAGTCGTTAGCACGACGACGAATTGGTTGTGCTTAGGAAACTCATCCCATCCGGATTAGTTTTCATTAGTGAAAATTTTAATCCGGGGACATGAGAGCCGATGAGCCTCCGAAGCCGATTCCCTAAAAATGGTATCAGAGCAAGGTTTCCGGTTTTGTGTGTTTTTGATTCGGTTACTTTCATGCACATATCATATATTGAGTATGCCTGATAATAGTAGGATGTGCGTAGGCTAACTTTTTTGGTTGCGGGCATAAGATCCGACTATTATTGCAATATGTGTGTATGTGATTGTTTGTGTGTGATTGTATATTATTTGAATCCTCGGGGTTGATGAGGCTAGATTAGTATTTAATTTTTGTAATTAAATACGACATTGTTTAGCCGATCATTTTAGTTTACTTTTGATCTAGATTATTTGTACACTCCTTTGTGGAGTATAGGATCGATGGATGTAAATTAAAATAGTTTATCTCGGCTCGGATCTCTTTGTTGACTTGTTCACGGGAAAAGGTGGAGCGGACGAGGTGGCGACACGACGGGACGCATATTGGAGAACAAAGCCATAATAGTTGGAAAAATTCTTTTTCTTTTCCATATTTATTGTTGATTTGTTTTATATGCATGTTGTGTGTGCTTGAAAATTCCTCATTTTCAATTTACTAAGTGGGAGAGGGATATTTTAATTAATTCCCGCGGCCTTCATTACAATTTGACGTGTGATGCAACAAACTTGCGTGTCGGCTCTGAGTGTCTTCCTCCCTGCGGATGGGTTTGTTTACGGATCACTAGGTCAAATAATGGTTATAGGAAATTATCTAAGAGCATTTGTACTTCCACAGCGGTAAGACACATAATTCGAAATTATTCCCTTAGTATCGTGTAATGGTGAACACTTAGATGCAAATAAAAGTATTCTCCCCATCGGAGTCACTACTTTTATTTGTAGGGCCAAAGAGGAACCAACTATTAATTTTATTTATCAAAAAATAAGGTTGACAAGATAATAAAATTAATGGGTAAAACCTCCTCTTGCAAATGTAGAATTCGTATACGTCCACACTAGCGTGGCATGCGATATTCTCGGTGTTTTGAGGTGTTGGTTGATTTCAGAATTTTATTGTTTTGAGGAATCAATAATATTTGAAATCTAATATTTTGATCATTGTGATTCTTAGGTTTTTCAAATGACTTTCAACCCACTTGCTGTGATATTAAAAGAAAATAAACTTACTGGAACAAATTATATTAATTGGAAAAGAAATTTGGATATTGTCTTAACTACAAAGGAGTACAAATTTGTACTCTTCGAGGTCTATCCTCCTAAGCCCACCGATGACTCTGATGAAAAGAAGAAAGAAAGTTATAAGAAATTGATCAAGGAAGATGAGATGGCGCGGTGTTACATTTTGGCATCTATGTCAAATGTGATGAAACATCAGCATCAGGCCATGGCCACGACTTATGACATGATGTTCAATCTCAAGGAACTTTTCAGACATCAGAGTAGGGCGGCCAGACAGGAGGCTATGAGGAACTTGATGACGACCACCATGATTGAGGGAACACCCGTCAGGGACCATGTTCTCAAGATGATGGCTCATCTGAATGAGATGGAAGTCCTCGGAGTTGATATCGATGGGGAAACCCAGGTCGATATCATTCTCCAGTCTCTGCCTACATGAATAAGAGGTTGTATTCGTTGGCTGAGCTTCTGACAGAACTCCAGGCGGCAGAGGGGATTTTTCGTCAAAGCGCTCAAGCCATGGTTGCTCAGAAGGTTTCTACTTCTAAACCGAAAGGGAATAAGAAGAAGAAGCAAGGTGGAGCAAAGAAAATGGCAGTAGGACCTCAGGCAGGAGTGAAGAAGCCAAAAGGCAAGTGCTTCACTTGCAAGCAGACTGGACATTGGAAGGTGGACTGTCCTCGCTGAAAGAACAAAGGGGTTCCAGGAAACCCGATGACTAGCTGAGGGAGAGATTACCGTCATCATGGGCAATGCTTCAAAGGTGGCGGCTATTGCAGTGGGAGACGTTTATTTATCTTTTGATAGGAATAAAGTTTTGGTTTTGAGAAATTGTATTTATGTACCTACTTTTAGAAAGAATCTAATTTCAGTTTCTAAATTGTTTCTGATGGATATTCTGTTTCTTTTAATGACAAAGTTGTTATAAAAAGGAATAGGGAGATTATCTGTTCTGGTACATTGGTTGGCAATTTATACACTCTTGAACCGAAAACTCCCACGATGCATATAGAAGTGAATAACTCATCTTCTAAGTCTAATAAGAGAAAAGAACCTTCGAAAATGAACCAGACATATCTTTGGCACCTAAGACTTGGCCATATTAACCTGAGTATAATTCAAAGGTTGATAGCTGATGGACCCTTGGGTTCATTAGTGGTGGAAGATCTCCCAACCTATGAGTCTTGCTTGGAAGGTAAAATGACCAAGAGGCCTTTTAAGGCTAAGGGGTATAGAGCCAAAGATGTATTGGAATTGGTTCATTCTGATTTGTGTGGTCCTATGTCTATCCAGGCTAGAGGTGGCTTTGAATACTTTGTCTCTTTTATAGACGATTATTCAAGGTTTGGATACATTAACTTGATGCGCCGCAAGTCTGAATGCTTTGACAGGTTCAAAGAATTCAAGGCTGATGTGGAGAACCGTCAAGGTAAAAGTATCAAGACACTATGATCTGATCGTGGTGGCGTGTACCTCTTGGGAGAGTTTAGGAGTTACTTATCAGAGGCTGGGATTCAATCCCAATTGTCCGCACTTGGCACACCCCAGCAGAATGGTGTGGCGGAGCGAAGGAATAGGACTCTTATGGAGATGGTCAGATCGATGACGAAGCCAAAGTATGCAACTCCTTATGTAGGGAACCATGGTGACTTCAGGTCCAAGAACTAATAGTCATACTAATAGTCACATGAGACAGTATATGCCACTCATATAATGATCCATGATACTTTCTCATGGCGGGTCATTCAGTATACATTCTCCAATGCACACCCATGTGTCAACTTGATATCTCATATCTATGACTTGTGAGATCAAGTCATCGTGTTGACCTACATGCTAGTCTCTACGCATTAACATTGTCCCTAAATGTTAATACTTGACTAGGAATGATTAAGAGTAGTGTTATCTATATCATCTCATTATCGATTCTACCAATCGATTGATATAGATAAGAATATACTACTCAAGGACGTTATTATACTTAGTTATTTTGCACCAATACAAGTAAATATAATAACCATGCCTTTATAAATAGGAATATGATACAATAAAGTCCATACAACAATCATCACATGATTGACTCTAGGGCTTTCACTAACAATCTCCCACTAGCACTAGTGTCAATCACCGTAGTATCTAATACCCAATGACCTAGTGAGACCATCATGCTTTTTCTGTGCCAAAGCCTTGGTCAAGGGATCTGCGATGTTAGCCTCTGTGTGTACTCACTGCGCCACCATTCAAACAAAACACGAACCCTGACTATGATCTATAATCATCCTGGTCAGTTTGGAAGCTAGCATCGCTGTAACCCTTTACAGCTAGCTCCTCATCGCCTCCAAATATCAAGAAATATTCTTTAGTCCTTCTCAAGTATTTAAGAATATTCTTGACTACTATCCAGTGACACTCACCTGGATCTGACTGGTATCTACTCGTCATGCTCAAAGCATACGAGACATCAGGACGAGTAATACCGTGTCAATATATATACTCTGACTTAGGCCAAGCAATCTCTTAGATCTATCTCTATAGATCTTGATGCCTAGAATACAGGCTACTTCACCTAAGTCCTTTATTGAGAAGTATATCACTAGCCAATTCTTTGTTGGGGATTTGACGCCGCTAGAGAGGGGGGGGGGGTGAATAGCGATGTGCCCGTACGTCGATGGAAATCGTTCGCGATCGTCTCTACAAATCTCGTTATGCGTAGCGGAATAGAAATAATAAAAGCAATAACGAAAATATACAATAACGAACGCAAGCACAACACGAAGATATAACATGGTTCGGAACCGTAACGATTCCTACTCCATGGATTGGGTTCGTACGAACCCTAGCGATGCAACAAACACCACTAAGCAATAAAGCTCCTTCTCGACAACAAGTCGGAGGTGGAGAAACCTCGTACAATGAATTACAACAAGTAATACAAAGTAAACAAGCAAATACAAGTGAAAATGTAAAGAACACTTTACAAACTAGGGTTTTGAGCGCTTGCTTGTCGGTTGCTTGGATGAGCTTGAAGGACCCTGAAATGCACCTGCAAATCGCCTTCAAATCGCCTCACCAAAGCCCCCAAAGAACTGATTTTTGAGCCTTCCACGAACAGCTGCTTTTATCCTCCATTGGGCTGGATTTCCGCCTAGTCGATCGCCATAAGTCCCATCCGCCAAGATCAGAGCTGTGAGACAACGGCTCAATCCACGCTGGAAAAGTTTCAACGGTCTCTTAGCGATCGATCACAAGATGGCGCCGATCGCCACCGCGATAGTCGATCGCCTACGGCCACGGAGCATTCTGTGCTCGCGGCTAAACTAGCAATGATCGCTAGCCCTTAGCGCCGAGTGTCAGATACATCGGGCTCGACTCAATGAGCGGTCGGCGCAGAGCGATTCGGCTCTTAAACGACAGTCGAACTCAAGTCGACTCACGACAGTCGAACCGGCCATAATGACAGTCGACTGCCAACCTCAAGAATGAGGTTTTAACCCAAGTATGGTGCCCCCATACTTGCTAGATCACCCTTAGCCTAGACCTAAGCCTTCTAGCCACCTCCATCAGCTTCATGCCTCTCGGATCCCTCCAAGTCATCCATGACTTGTTCATCCATCGCGCTAGCCTCCAGGTGCTTCCCTCGGCTATTGTCATGCTAACGGTGTCTACACCGCCAAGGCACATTGGACTTACGCCGCCAAAACTCTGCTTGGACTTTACGCTGCCAACCATTGGTCTTATGCTGCCAAGACTCCCGCTTGGACTTTACGTTGCCAATATTAAACCCCTTGGACTTCCCAAATGCCAAGACTCAAGCTTGGACTTTGCCTTGCCAACCCATGTTGGACTTTCCATGCCAAGACCCTTGCTTGGACTTTCCATTTGCCAAGACCCATGCTTGGACTTCTCATGCCAAGTACTCAAGACTTGGACTTTCCCAAATGCCAAGTACCCATGACTTGGACTTTCCATGCGCCAAGTGTCCCACTTGGACTTTCCCATGACAATTACATTGTCATATGTTTTTGTCGAAACATCAAAACATCACTCGAGTCAAACTCGAGTCATGGTAAATCGTGACCTGGGCCGATTGCACCAACAATCTCCCCCTTTTTGATGTTTGACAAAAACCAAACAAATCATTTGATTTAGACCACTAACTCAAATCCCTTACCAATTATCCCAAATTGGTAAACACTCTCCAAATGTTCTCCCCCAAACATTAGACTTCTCATTTAAATGTTCTCCCCCAAACATTCTCCCCCTTTTTGACTAACATCAAAAAGGTTATCTCTCCAAGGAGGTCAATGTCTCATGTCCCAATGAGATCTTACAATCTCCCCCTTTTTTGACCTAAAAATATCTAGGATGCCTACCATCGTCCTAGTGATAAGTCCCATATCACTCAAGAGAGGCAATCCTATTCACTCTCCCAATTTCCAAATTGGGTATCAAAAACCCATCAATTTTCCCAATTGATGATACTCTCCCAATAACTTCTCCTCTCCAAGGAGAAAAACACATCCATCATCCCAAGATGGATAACTCCCCCTAAAGGCTTGCTTCCCCTTGACCATTGCACCAACAATGTCCTTGGGAAGCCCGTAAGCCAATAGGAACTCTAAACCATCAAAATTAAGGTTCTAAGTTCAACATAGAACTTTCACTCACCCAAAATTTGATACTTTGACCTAACACAGCTCCTAATCCATATCCAATGGATTTTCACCCTTTATAATGCTTCCTAAAGCATATCCTAGGGTTAGGAGTGATTAGGAACCTTTTCCATAGCTGAACACGGGCTAAACAAACCTTCGACTCTTGTGATGTCGGTCGATCGACCACACACATCGATCGATTGCCACAGAGGCCGATCGATAAGTAAAATCTCGATTTTCATCTATCTGAAATGAATTTTGAAAATTCATAAATAATTATACGCAATTCAAAAAATCGTGAAAATTCATACGTATAATACTTATGACACACACAATGGGTGAAAAATATTTGAAAATTATTTTACACATAAAATAGTGAGTTTGATACAAAATGCAAAACCATTGAAATTTTCAATGTTTTGGCCCTATTTTGTATCAACTCTATCAATGGTGATTGCTATCAAAAGATAGACTTCACCAAGGTTTTTCTAAATGATTTTAAAATGTTTTCAAAACTCTTATTTTGGATCATATTCCTTGGGCTCTATGTACATGACTTGTACACATGCTCTCCCAATGATCCACAAATAAAATAAGATGAGTTTTAGTTCATCTAGATGCAAACACTATGCACCTTGAACTTAACTCATATCCTCGCATCTCACATGTATCTAAGGTGTATAAATACACATACATGTCAATTGGATGTGAGATGTGGGTTTTGTTCTCCCTAATCTAGGGTTTCATGCATTCTCTAAAGCAACTCTACTTGATTCCCTTATAAATGGGACTTCAAGTCATGCCATTGTCCTTAAATCAATTTCAATAAAATTATCTTAAATGCATGAGTGATTATGGAATTTGAGATGATATAGATAAACACATGCTCATAATCATGATGTCATGGCATAATATGAAATCTAAAAACACATGACATTTAATCCTTAATCCTAAACATGTACATGACATATAGAATGATTAAAAAATAAGCATGATGTCATGGCATGTTATATGGCAAACAAAGCATGGCATATAAAATATATAGGTATAGTAATACCTAAATTTTAATATTAATTGCCATTTGATATAGTTAGATATATTTTGCCATATTATCATTAATCTCCCTAGTGTGCCAAAAACCCAAAATGACACACTAATACTCTAAACCCTAATTGTGCCAATTTGATCATTTATTCAAACTTCATAACTAATATTGGCACATCCTAAAATCTTTTAGGATTATAATTCAACCCTATTTCCAAGGTATCCATAACCTTGAAAATATCCTAAGATACCACCTTTATCATGGTTGAGTTAGCTACCCATCCAATCAAGGTTGGCACATCCTAAACCCATCTAGCGTGAATCAATCACGCTCTTAGGAACACAAAACCGATTTGAGCTCCTAGGGTTAATTAGGTATTCCTTAGGGATAACCTCTGTAGATACCTTCCTAATGACCCTCCTAGGCATATTAGCCTTGGTCATTTGGGTCTTACCTAGGTTGACTCTAGGGGTAACTCCCCTTGCAACCTTCTTAGTGGCCACCCTAGGTTTCCTTGAAACCCTAGCCACTAGGCACACCCTTTGGTCAATTCTAGGGATGACTTCCCTATTGACCTTGGTCTTCCTAGACCTAGTTTGTGTTCCATAATCAAATGGAACACTATGGTAAGCCACCTTAGGCTTAGGTTTGTGACCCAAACCTTGCTTGCCCTTGGTTGACTTTTGACTCTTAGGTCCTAGGTGTTGACTTTGACTTTTGGACCTAGAAGTTTGACTAATTGACCCTTGCATTTGATTTTGCATAACCTTAAGGTGTTAGGGCAATCTCTTGCCGTAATATGGTTTTGATGGTGTGGAAAAGGGTTTAAGTTAGGTTGGTATGTTTATTTGATATGTGCGTTGGAGTCTTGCAGGGACTTAGTAATTCGCACATGGAGCCTTGGCGGGTTCACCCTCACAACCTCGGTCCTTGAGTCGGAGAAGGATGACTTTGCAGAAGTCGTGCGCTTGGAGCATCCGAGGGATCGCCGGACGAGATGACTTGAAGTGAAGCCAAGGAAGCAGACTTCGGAGGCAAGAGACGCGAAGGAGCATTGCAGAGTCGTGCGCCTGATGCTGCCGAGGGACGTGGCCACGAACGAAGAGAGCTTCGGCGAGGGACTTCGAGTGAGATGAGAGAATGAGTGAAATGTAAGTAGCTCATTAGGTGAACTTGGTCGAATGGCTGAGTGTCGGAGACTTGACCGCAAGGGTTAAGGTTTACCCGACCGCCGGAAGCTCAAACTTATGTTAAGTTTGAGTTTCACACGGCACTACCGATCCGCCATTGAATGGCAATGATCGCTTCAGTCGAGTGGGTCTGATCGGTATCCGATCGATGGGTTTATGCCCAGCCGATCGCTATGGAATGGCAAATGATCGCCAGAGGATATCGCGCAGTAACCGCCGTAGACTTAGCGTCGACTACGGGGACGATCGTGGTGAGGTCCAGTAGTCGACTTCCAAGTGTGTCGTTGGACTACAACGGTCGGGATCCGACGTGTTCGGAGGCCGTTGGAGTGGCGGCGATCGCCACCGCAGCATGATCCGATGGCGCCAACGGAAGAAATCAGCCTTCTCTATAAAAAGAGAAGGTGTGGAGCTTTGGCAGGTTAATGCTCAAGTTCTAAACGACCATCCAAGTGCTCCACAAGATTCAAACTCCTTCTTTTAGCTTTCTTTCACATCTATTGTAAAAGAGGGAGTGTGCTTGATTTGTAAAGGTTACCTCCACCTAGCTTGGTGCAAAGGAGAGACCAATATTGGATTGGCTTTGAAGGAGTGATTCACCTCGGACGAATCGGGATCGTGGATTAGCGGTGTAGCCGTGAACCACGTTATATTCTTTGTTAGCATTTGTATTTTCATTTATTGCTTGTCTTAGTTTATTGCTTCCGCTTGCGCTAACGTTTTTGTAGACGAGCAAACGAACGCGAGAATTCCAACATCCATTGGAAGAGGGCTATTCACCCCCCTCTAGCCGGCCATTCGATCCCCTACAAGTGGTATCAGAGCTGAGGAAAACTTGTCGAGGACTAGCCGCCACAACAAGCAATTTTCAAAATGGCCGGCTCCAACATTCATCCTCCAAAGTTTGAAGGAGAATTCGCTTGGTGGAAGAAGAGAATGGAGATATTTTTCGAAACGGATTTTGATATAATGATTACAATGGAATCCGGTTTCGTTTTGCCTAGGGATGAAGAAGGGAAACCAATAGAGAAATCTAGGTGGACCAAAAGGGAAAGGGAAGAGCACCTTGCAAATTCAAAAGCCAAGCATCATCTCTACAATGTGCTCCCCCAACAAGAGATCAACCGGATCGGAGAATGTGCTAGCGCCAAAGAGATGTGGGAGAAGCTTATAGAACTCCATGAAGGCACATCCGAGGCCAAGCTAGCAAGGAGAGACCTCCTCCGCTCCCAACTATCCAATATAAAACTAGAAAAGGGAGAAAAGGTAACCTCACTACACTCTAGGTTTAAAGAAATTTTAATTGGGCTAACAAGTGTAGGTGAAAAGTTATCAAACCGGGACATGCTCATGAAGGCTATAGATGCCTTTCCCCGGTCCTCAAAGTTGAGCTCCATGGTGGATTCATTCTACATCTCCAAGAACTTGGAAGTAAGTACCTTGGAGGAATTTTTCTCAACAATGGAACTCCACGAAACTAGGCTTGAAGGAATACAAGAGGAGCTTAGAATTCAACCCTCAAGAGGAGTAGCATTGTTGGCAAATAAGGGGAAGAAGAAGATGGAAATCCCCTCCTCCTCCGATGACGAAGCATCTTCCTCCTCCTCCATGGATAGCACCGAAGAAGCCTATATGGTAAGGAGGGTAAGACGTGCATTTAAGAATTTTAGATTTGATAAATCTTATGATAGGAATAGAAGACCAAGGGGGAAGGTCATATACTATAATTGCCAAGGAGAGGGGCACATAAGGGACAATTGTCCCCTCCTAAACTAGAGCAAGGAAGAGAAGAAAAAGAAGGAAGAAAAGAAGAAGAAGAAAGGGAGCAAGAGAAAGAAAGAAGAGAAGAAGGCAAAGGAAAAGGGGAAGGCCAAAGCATTCAAGGCCAAGACATGGGATGACTCCTCTTCCTCTTCCTCATCCGAGGAAGAAAATGCATTTGTCACCAACCTCGCATTGATGGAATTTGACGACTTGGATTGCTCCTCCTCCTCCTCCTCAAATGAAGAATCAAGCACAAGTGGGGAGAGCTCAAATGAAGGGGGAGCTTCTACATCCTCATCATCCGAAGAAGAAGAAGAAGACATGGAAACTATGGTAACAAATGCTTCTCCTAAGAAAATAGTTTCCATAATCTCTAGTTTAACTAAGGACTTATTTGGCATGAAAAAGAAAAATAAGAGCATGCTAGATAAAATTAAGGATTTAGAAAATAAGCTAGAAAATGCATGCTTAAATGATAATATTCCTTCTAGCTTAGATGATGCATGCTCACATGATTATATGCCTTTGGATGTTAATGATGCATGCATAGAAGAAAATAGGGCATTAAGGGAAAAGGTAGATTATTTAACCAAAGCCCTAGAGAAATTCACAATTGGCTCCAACACCTTAAATATGATCTTAGGGAGCCAAAGAGCTAGTTTCAACAAAAAGGGCCTAGGCTACAAGGAAAAGAAAAATGAAAAGGCCTACAAATGCCTTATAGCTAGGGGACAAGATAAGAAGAAGGTAATAGCTAGAAAATGGATCCCTAAGGAATATCTAGTGAACCCAATAGGAAAGAACTTATTTTGGGTTCCAAAATCCATCCTTAAGGGTTAGAATAACCCTAGGGTAGTCAACCACATGGTCCTAACCTATATCATATTTTGGTTGACTTAGGATGACGGGACAACTTTTTTTAGATAGTGTTGGGTGATGATAACGTACCCATAAATAGATAATAATGCTTAAATCATGATGATTAATGTAATTGCTATGTATATGTGTAATCATGATTTATGATATTGGGCACATCATCATGAGAAATAGGTTTAAATCATGCTTTAGGTGATAATTTGTTTATTATCATCACATAATACCTAATGCATGACTATTATTTGATGAATACATGAGTTTCATGATCATAATGTGAAATCAAATCATATATGTCATTATGATCATGTTAATTGTTAGGTTGATACTTAACCATGATAGAATTGCATGAAAATATTGGTTAAGTATCTACAAATACCCCCTAGGATGCATCTCACACTCACTATAGGCTAACTTGATTGCAAACTTAGCAATGGGTGAGATGTTAGGATGATACAAATGTCCACTAATGCCTATGGCATTTAGATGGTCATTTAAAGTATCAACATAGCAATAATAGACCAATCATGGGGAAGGCTTATGTTTAATTCATAGACATATTGCCCAAAGATCATGGTTGGATATTTCATATGTTTTCAAAACAATTTTTTAATCTAAAATCTATGTATTCATGTTTTGAAACAATTCAAAGCAAGACTAGGTGTTAAAATGGATACTCTTATGATCAAAAACCTAGTAGTTTTTAAAGCTTTTGGATTTTTGGCAAATACGTGGAAATATAATGATTTTTCATGAAAACCTATTTTTCCTTGATAGATATACTTAATAGAAATATGCTCCTCAAATTTTATAATTTTTCAAATTTTTTGGAATTTTTAATGCATTTCTGAAATTCGCCCAGAAAATCAGAATTTCGGAATCAATTGTGCCAGTCGACTGCCATACTGATAGCAGTCGACTGCTCACCTGAAAATCAGCCTGAAATTTTCTGATTTCAGATTTTATTCATGTTTTTGGTATTTTCCCTCCATTATACTTGATGCCATGAGTTTATAACTTCGTGTTAATCTTTTTGATGGTGTCAAAGGGGGAGAAATAATTATGTTTAAGTTAATTATTTTAGGGGAAGAAATATATGAAAGGGGGAGTGGCATGTTGATGTATCATGTTTATCTTTAAATGCTTTCTTACCTTAGAATTTATATCAAATGTTTTTACCTAACTTAAAAGGAATTGCCACACATCAAAAAGGGGGAGATTGTTAGGGCAATCTCTTGCCGTAATATGGTTTTGATGGTGTGGCAAAGGGTTTAAGTTAGGTTGGTATGTTTATTTGATATGTGCGTTGGAGTCTTGCAGGGACTTAGTAATTCGCACATGGAGCCTTGGCGGGTTCACCCTCACAACCTCGGTCCTTGAGTCGGAGAAGGATGACTTTGCGGAAGCCGTGCGCTTGGAGCATCCGAGGGACCGCCGGACGAGATGACTTGAAGTGAAGCCAAGGAAGCAGACTTCGGAGGCAAGAGACGCGAAGGAGCATTACAGAGTCGTGCACCTGATGCTACCAAGGGACGTGGCCACGAACGAAGAGAGCTTCGGCGAGGGACTTCGAGTGAGATGAGAGAATGAGTGAAATGTAAGTAGCTCATTAGGTGAATTTGGTCGAATGGCTGAGTGTCGGAGACTTGACCGCAAGGGTTAAGGTTTACCCGACCGCCGGAAGCTTAAACTTATGTTAAGTTTGAGTTTCACCGCCGACCGCCATGGAATGGCAATGACTACCCGAGTCGAGTGGGTCTGACCGTATCCGATCGATGGTTTAGCCCAGCAGCCGATCACATGGAATGGCATGACCGCCGGAGGATATCGCGGCAGACCGCCGTAGCCGATCGGGCGCCGACTACAGGGACAAGAATGATCGGGTGAGGTCCAAGAATGATCCGCCAAGTGTGCCATTGGACTACAACGGTCGGGCTCCGACGTGTTCGGAGGTCGTTGTGGTGGCGGCAGTCGACTGCCACGGACAGCAGTCGACTGATGGCGGCTAACGGGAAGAAATCAGCCTTCTCTATAAAAAGAGAAGGTGTGGAGCTTTGGCAGGTTAATGCTCAAGTTCTAAACGACCATCCAAGTGCTCCACAAGATTCAAACTCCTTCTTTTAGCTTTCTTTCACATCTATTGTAAAAGAGGGAGTGTGCTTGATTTGTAAAGGTTACCTCCACCTAGCTTGGTGCAAAGGAGACACCAATATTGGATTGGCTTTGAAGGAGTGATTCACCTCGGACGAATCGGGATCGTGGATTAGCGGCGTAGCCGTGAACCACGTTATATTCTTTGTTAGCGTTTGTATTTTCATTTATTGCTTGTCTTAGTTTATTGCTTCCGCTTGCGCTAACGTTTTTGTAGATGAGCAAACGAACGCGAGAATTCCAACATCCATTGGAAGAGGGCTATTCACCCCCCTCTAGCCGGCCATTCGATCCCCTACATAAGGGTCTTTTCAAGTTTTTCAAGCCTTGACCTCAAGACTTGATTTTCCTTTTCTAATTGCCCGATTTTAGAATTTTAATTTAAATCTTGGGCATTGGACTTCCTAGGAATAAGCCTAGTCCATTTAGGGTTTAGACCTAGGTACTCTTGCACCTTTCTAATTGTCTCCCTAGGTAAAAATTTTCTAGAGTTATTTGACCTAGGTTTTTCCTTAGATAAGTTGTTTTTAGGGACATTAGTCCCAAATTTCTCCCTATTATCTAAGTAGACATTCTTAGCTCCTAAGCAAAAATACTTGTTCCTATTAGCATGCTTTTCATAAATTGCAAGTGAATTGAAATCCCTAGCATGCTTTTGCTTGTAAATTGAAGAAGGAGCAAAATTAGAAGTTACCCTAGGGTTTGCCTTAGCTCCCCCTACATATATAGCTCCTTCTTGGGTCTTTTTGCTCCCCCTAGGACATTGATTTCGGTAATGCCCCGGTTGCCGGCACATGAATCAAATGACTTGCTCCTTGCTTTTCTTGGCATTGGGAACACCGGCTTCATTGACCTTTGGAACCGGTTGAGCCTTCTTGACCCTTTTTGGACACTTACTCTTGTAGTGTCCGGATTCCCTACACTCAAAACAAATGATATGAATTTTATTTGAACCTTGAGTGTTTGAGTTACCTAGGGTAATGGAGACCGGAATTGGACTTTGGGCTTTTTCATCTTGACCAGATGTCGAAGCTTCTTCTTGATGTTCCGGTGTGAAAGTTATCTCCTCCCCCTCAATCCTTGAGGTGGATGCTTCTTCCACTTCCTCCACCTCTTCTGATCCGGATGTTGATTCCCTATCAACCTCTGAATCCTCACTTCCTTGTGAGGATGATGCATTAGCCTCTTCGGTCTCTTCCTCTTGGACCGGTTGTGAGCCTTCATGATATTTTGCCACTTGACTCCAAAGCTCTTTGGCATCCTTGTACTCACCTAGCTCACACATAATTTTATTAGGAATCAAATCAACCAAGAATTTAATTACCTTTGTATTCTTTTCGAACTCTTGGATTTGTTCCTTGGTCCACTTCTTCATCTTGAGAATTCCTCCCTTGGGCCCTTTTGGATATTGAAATCCCTCCATCAAAATGCCCCACTCTTCAAAGTCCTTCATCATCAAGAATTCTTCAATCCTCACCTTCCATTGATTGAATCCTTCTTGTCCATAGAAGGAATAGGGAATTGGGGTGTTGATGTCCCATCCCAATGGTTCTTCCATCTTCACCCTCTAGCCTTTTTTCTTAGCTCCCGGCGGTTAGTCCGTAGAAGAGCCCCGGGCTCTAATACCACTTGTTGGGGATTTGACGCCGCTAGAGGGGGGGTGAATAGCGATGTGCCCGTACGTCGATGGAAATCCTTCGCGATCGTCTCTACAAATCTCGTTATGCACAGCGGAATAGAAATAATAAAAGCAATAACGAAAAGATACAATAACGAACACAAGCACAACACGAGGATATAACGTGGTTCGGAACCGTAACGGTTCCTACTCCACGGATTGGGTTCGTACGAACCCTAGCGATGCCACAAACACCACTAAGCAAGAAAGCTCCTTCTCGATAACAAGTCGGAGGTGGAGAAATCTCGTACAATGAATTACAACAAGTAATACAAAGTAAACAAGCAAATACAAGTGAAAATGTAAAGAACACTTTACAAACTAGGGTTTTGAGTGCTTGCTTGTCGGTTGCTTGGATGAGCTTGAAGGACCCTGAAATGCACCTGTAAATCGCCTTCAAATCACCTCACCAAAGCCCCCAAAGAACTGATTTTTGAGCCTTCTACGAACAGCTGCTTTTATCCTCCATCAATGACTTCCATAAGTCAAAGATCTGAGACAACGGCCAATCCACGCTTGGACAAGTTCCAACGGAATGATCGCTAATCACAGAGTCGATCGCCTTGCCACGGAGCATTCTCGCGGCTCGCTAACTAGTAGCCAATTGCTACCTTTTGGCGCCGAGTGTCAGATACATCGGGCTTCGATCGCTTCGAGGCCGACCGCTGCAGCGCCTAATTCTTAAACGGCAAATGAACTCGTCGATTTCATGACAAATGAACGCTGCCATAATGCCAGTCGACTGCCAACCTCAAGAATGAGGTTATAACCCAAGTATGGTGCCCCCATACTTGCTAGACCACCCTTAGCCTAGACCTAAGCCTTCTAGCCACCTCCATCAGCCTCACGCCCCTCGAATCCCTCCAAGTCATCCATGACTTGTTCATCCATCGCGCTAGCCTCCAAGTGCTTCCCTTGGCTGTTGTCATGCTAACGGTGTCTACACCGCCAAGGCACATTGGACTTACGCCGCCAAAACTCCGCTTGGACTTTACGCTGCCAACCATTGGTCTTATGCTGCCAAGACTCCCACTTGGACTTTACGCTGCCAATATTAAACCCCTTGGACTTCCCAAATGCCAAGACTCAAGCTTGGACTTTCCCTTGCCAACCCATGTTGGACTTTACATGCCAAGACCCATGCTTGGACTTTCCATTTGCCAAGACCCATGCTTGGACTTCTCATTTGCCAAGACCCATGCTTGGACTTCTCATGCCAAGTACTCAAGACTTGGACTTTCCCAAATGCCAAGTACCCATGACTTGGACTTTCCATGCGCCAAGTGTCCCACTTGGACTTTCCCATGACAATTACATTGTCATATGTTTTTGTCGAAACATCAAAACATCACTCGAGTCAAACTCGAGTCCTGGTCAATCGTGACCTGGGCCGATTGCACCAACATTCTTCACATACTGTAGCGAAGGGATATCATTCCCAATGAGTAGTACGTCATCCACATACAATACAAGGAAGACAACTGTGTTCCCATTACCCCTCATGTAGACACAGGGTTAATCTTCATTCTTGATGAAACCAAACTGTTTGATTGCATCATCGAATCGAAGATTCTAGCTCTGAGAAGCTTGCTTTATCCCATAAATGGACCTTTGCAGCTTGCATACTTTCCTAGTATGTTGTGGATCCATAAAACCCTCAGGTTGTGTCATGTACACATCCTCGAGCAAGTTTCCATTCAGAAACGTGGTTTTGATATCCATCTGGCAGATCTCATAATCGTGGTATGCTGCAATAGCAAGCATGATATGAATGAACTTAAACATCGCCATTGGAGAAAAGGTTTCATCATAGTCAATATCATGAATTTTCTTGAAACCTTTAGCCACCAATCGGCCCTTATAGGTATGCGTAAGTCCATCCATGTCAGTCTTTCTCTTAAAGACCCACTTACACCCAATGGGTTTGACCCCTTCAGGTGGATGAACCAAAGTCCATACTTGGTTGGTCTACATGGATTCCATCTCGGATCTGGCCTCTAGCCATTCCTCAGAATCTGGGCTCATCACAACTTCTTGATAGGAGATAGGCTCATTCTCAATGAGCATAATGTCATCATGGTCAGATAAGAGAAATGAGTATCTCTTAGGCTGACGACGTACCCTATCAGACCTGCGAAGAGGTAGGTCTACCTGAACAGGTGGTTGTTCCACAACTCTTTGTGCAACAATCTCATCACCCACAACACTTTGTGGTTCCTGTTCAACCTTCATCAAGGTCTCAGTGCTATGGTCCTTATCTTGAAATTCTTCATGATCAAACGTACTCCCACTAGTTTTTCTATAAACAAAATCCCTTTCTAAAAAAACCCCAGTTTTTGCCACAAACACTTTGTGCTGATTGAGAATGTAGAAGTAATATCCCTTTGTATCCTTGGGATATCCAACAAAATAGCACTTATCGGATTTGGGTCCCAGTTTGTCTGAGACTTGACATCGAACGTAAGCCTCACAACCCCAAATCCTCATGAAAGACATCTTCGGATTTCTCCCTGTCCATATCGTATATGGTGTCTTTATCACAACCTTGGATGGTACATGGTTAAGTGTGAAGGCTACTGTGTCTAGAGCATATCCCCAAAATGATATAGGAAGATCTGTGTGACTCATCATAGATCGTACCATATCTAATAGGGTACGATTCCTCCTTTCATATACACCATTCCACTGTGGTGTTCCAGAAGGAGTGAGTTGGGATAGAATCCCACACTCAGCTAAATAGTCACGAAACTCATGGCTAAGGTATTCACCACCTCGATCTGATCGAAGTATCTTAATACTCTTGCCAAGCTGGTTTTGTACTTCATTCTTGAATTCTTTGAACTTTTCAAAGGATTCTGATTTATGTGTCATGAGATACACATTACCATATCTACTAAAGTGATTAGTAAATGTAATGAAGTACTTGTAACCACCTCTAGCAGCAACATTGAAAGGGCCACATACATCACTATGTATAAGTCCTAACAAGTCTGTTGCTCTTTCACTGTATCCACTAAAGGGAGTCTTGGTCATCTTGCATAAAAGGCAAGACTCGCATGTCTCATATGATTTAAAATCAAATGAGTCTAGCAGCCCATCTTTATGGAGCTGAGATAAGCGACTCTCATTTATGTGACCTAAGCGATAATGCCAGAGATAGGTTTGGTTAAACTCATTTGACTTGAACCTTTTGGTACTTATGTTATAGATGGGACTCTCTAAGTCTAGAAAGTAGAGTCCGTTCATTAGAGGTGAACTACAATAGAACATATCATTTAAATAAACTAAACAACATTTATTCTTTATTATAAATGTAAATCCTTTCTTGTCCAAACAAGAAATCAAAATTATGTTCTTAGTTAAAGCAAGCACATAACAACATTCATTTAGTTCTAGTACAAGCCCAGTGGGTAGAGATAAATCATAAGTTCCTACAGCAACAGCAACAACCCTTGCTCCATTGTCTACTCGTAGGTCCACCTCGCCCTTTGTCAATGCCCTGCTATTTCTCAGCGCCTGCACATTGTACAAATGTGAGATGCACATCCGGTATCTAATGCCCATGATGTAGAAATAGATAGATTGACTTCTATAACATTTATACCTGAAGTAGAAGTCTCACTTCTCTTCTTCTTAAGATCTTTCAGGTAAGCTTTGCAGTTACGCTTCCAGTGTCTAGCTTCCTTACAGTGGAAGCAAGCCCCTTCTTTGGCCACCCATCCTTTGGGTTTTAGTTCTTTGCCTTTGCTCTTGGCTTGGGACTTTCCCTTACCTTTAGGCTTGCCCTTGCCTTTCTTCTTTTGTACCATCAAAATGGAGTCAGATTTTTTCTTCTTAAGGTTGAGCTCAGCAGTTCTCAACATGCTGAGCATCTCAGGTAGTGGCTTATCAATTTCATTCATGTTGTAATTCATGACAAATTTGAAGGGAGTTTCTTCGGAGGCTCATTGGCTCCCATTTCCCCGGATTAAAATTTTCACTAATGAAAGAATTAATCCGGATGGGATGAGTTTCCTTAGCACAACCAACTCGTCGTCGTGCTAACAACTTGAGTGGTCGCTTGAACAAACTAGTTGTTCAAGCAACACAACTCTTCTAGTTGGTTAGCTACGGAAGAGACGACGGATGAATCGCCGGTTTTTGTGTTTGTCTTCGGGGTCCAAGATTTTACAAAATATATACATATGCATAATTGTATAATCAACAATTAAAATAACATGCTCAGATCTGACAGACATTGATATCTTAAACACGGGGAGATGGATATCTTAAACACGTTGGGTGGTACTACTCGAGGAGTTAGATGTTAATTGATTGATGGTCACTAAATCAATCAATTGACGGACATTCGATATCTTAAACACGGGGAGATGGATGTACAAATAATATATAGATCCTATATTAATTTATGGGGGTTGGTGAGGTAGTTCGATGATGATCCTCTAGTGGAATGAAACATCATTGATGGATCAAGTTTGTGTGGTTCCGATCCATTGGGTGGCCAAGACCCAACTCCTCCTCATGGTCCCTATCGTAGTCTAATATAAACCTCATGAAGTCTAGATCAAATGATGGAAAACAAATCTCTAGATCCGACGGTTGGGATTAGATCCCTAGAACCGACGGTTGAGATTAAATCTCTAGATCCGACGGTTGGGATTAAATTCCTAGAACCGACGGTTGAGATTAAATCTCTAGATCCGACAGTTGAGATTAAATCTCTAGATCCGACGGTTGGGATTAAATTCCTAGAACCGACGGTTGAGATTAAATCTCTAGATCCGACGGTTGAGATTAAATCTCTAGAACCAATGGAGGAGATTGAACCAAGGCCTAAAACCTAACTCTATATATATGGGCTTAGGCTTGGGCGGCAAAGATATATGAAAAACCTAATTGAGACAAGGTGGCTTGGTGCGGCAAGAAATGGATTAGGGTTAGGGTTTGGTTGATGGTGTTGGGCGGCAAGGCTTCTCCTTCTTCCAATAGTTGGCCGGCAACCCATCCTCCCTATTCCTTTTGGCGCCCAAGTTTTACCTTTCCTTCTATGGCTTAGGTTGGATGGAATTAGGATGGCTTCCTTTGGGCGGCAACCAAAACCTAGATGGGATAGGATTGGGGTTGGGCGGCTAGGGTTAGGGTTTTGGGATTAGGTTGGGCGGCAACATGGAGATGAAGATCTTCTTCTTCTTCCTTCTAAGTGTTGGCCGGCCACTATCCATGTTCCCTATACCTTGGCCGGAGCTAAACCTATTCTCCTTTCCTTCATCCTTGGCCGGAAATTAGGAAAGCTTTGTCTAGGGTTTGGGCGGCAACAAGGAGGAGGATTGTTTTCCTTTCCTTTCTCCAAGTGTTGGCCGGCGCCCATACCCTTGGTGTTTCTCTTTCGGTTGGCTTCCATACTCCATTCCATCTTCTCTTTGGACCGGCGGCAAACATCATGGTTGGAGCTTGATGGTTGGTCCTAGATAAGAGATGAGTTTTGTTTCCATTTTGTTCTCTCTATTCTTGGGGCCGGCGGCATCAATCCTTTGTGGATTGGTGGTTGGCTCAAGCAAGAAGGGAAAGAGAGTTCTTCTTTCTTTTGATTGAAGAAGATCTAGGATGCTTCAACTTGTAGAGGATCTTTGCCCACATGAAGTCTACAAGGAGGTTAGGACATACGATAGAAGATCAAGAGGTATAAAAGTTTTATAACTTTTATTATTGTTCTTTGCATCTTCTTATTTGATATGCTAGCTTATGTTCTTTATGTTAGTATATGTTGATTATACTAGTTTACATTTGCATGTATTTGTATAATCATGGACCCCGATAAGAAACACAAAAATCGGCGATCCGTCCGTCGTCTCTTCCGCGGCTAACCGACTAGAAGAGTTGTGTTGCTTGAACAACTAGTTTGTTCAAGTGATCCCTCGAGTCGTTAGCACGACGACGAATTGGTTGTGCTTAGGAAACTCATCCCATCCGGATTAGTTTTCATTAGTGAAAATTTTAATCCGGGGATACGGGAGCCGATGAGCATTCCAAGGAATAGCACATTGCCAACAAGTATGTCCTATCCTCCTCGTGGACGACGTGTGGGCGAAGATCCTCTACGAGTAGAAGCCTTCTAGATTGCATTCTTCCCTTCCTTGTCCGCTGCGAACAAAGAGAAGAACCAACAAAACCTTTCCTTTCTAGAACCGGCCAGCATTCAAAGGAGTTTGATGCAACCACCGGCCAAGGAACGAGAGGATGAAGCGCCGGCCACCAATGGAAGGAGAACCGCCGACCACCTTGGAGAGATTGGAGGAGTGAACGCCGGCCACCAATGGAAGGAGAACCACCGGCCAAGGAATAAGAGAGTGGCCTAGAGGATGGGCGCCAGCCAAGTCTTGATGGAGGAAGATGGGCGCCGGCAACAATTTGATGGAAGAAGATTGCCGCCCAAGCCCTAGCTCCCAAACCCTAGCTGACCAACTCA